>JAZHEH010000882.1:7500000-8750000 GCA_036589455.1 Ateles fusciceps | reverse complement strand
CTTGTGCAGTGGCGCAATCTCAGCTCACTGCAACCTCTACCTCCCAGGCTCAAGTGATCCTCCTGCCTCAGTCTCCCAAGCGGCGAGCACTACAGGTGAGAGCTACCATACCTGACTAATTTTTGTGTTTTTTTGTAGAGACGGGGTTACCCCCATGTTGCCCAGGCTGGTCTCGAACTCCTGAGTTCAAGTGATCCACCCGCCTTGGCCTCCCAAAGTCCTGGGATTACAGGCATGAGCCACAGCACCCAACCATTTTTTTTTCTTTTTTTTAAGATGGGGTTTCACCATGATGGCCAGGCTGGTCTTGAACTCCTGACCTCAGGTGATCCACCCAACTCGGCCTCCCAAAGTGCTAGGACTACAGGCGTGAGCCACCGCACCCGACCAAAGGCACTTGGGAAGCGTTGGGACAAGCTTTGAAGAGTTGGAAGGAATCGGGAAGCCAAAGCCTCCAGCTGCGTCTCCCCAGGCGGTCCCCCATCCAAGCCCCAGCCAGGCTCGACCCTGCTTAGCTTCCAGACTGCGGCACCCTAGTATTTTTTAAATTTTTTGAGTCAGGGTCTCACTCTGTCACCCAGGCTGGAGTGTAGCGGTACGACCACAGTTCACTGCAGCCTTGAACACCTGAGCTCAAGCAATTCTCATGCCTCAGCCTCTCAAGTCATTGGGATTACAGGTGTGAGCCACAGCTCCTGGCCATGTTTTGATGACTTCTTGTACCCTCTTATTCCCACTTCGTTCTATTTGAACTTTAGAACTATTTTGTCCTTAAAAAAATTTGATCGTATTTGGTTCACATATGTTTACACTGATTTATGGAGAATGACCTTCTTGTAATGATGTCAATAATAATACTGGATCTGGCCAGGCACGGTGGCTCACGCCTGTAATCCTAGCACTTTGGGAGGCTGAGGTGGGTGGATCACCTGAGGTCAGGAGTTCAAGACCAGGCTGGCCAGCATGGTGAGACCCTGTCTCTGCTAAGAAACACAAAAAATTAGCTGGGCATGGGGGCAGGCGCCTATAATCTCAGCTGCTCAGGAGGCTAAGGCAGGAAAATCTCTTGAAACCAGGAAGCAGAGGTTGCAGTGACCCAACGTCGTGCCACTGCACTCCAGCCTGGGCAACAGAGTGAGACTCCGGCTCAAAATAAATAAATAAAACAACAACAATAATAATATTGGATCTTTATATGTAAAGAACAGGAGTAGATGCTTTCCCATTGATTCAGGTTTTATGTCTCTGTAATATTTTAAGTTTTCTTCATGTAAAAGTTCTTGCACACACATTTGTTCTACATGTATTCATGAGTATTTTCTATGCTGGCTTCTTTTGTAAATGGGCCCTCTTCTTTTCCATACGTATTTAGAATGCAAACATGTATTTATAAATATATATGGATATAGAACTAATACACATTTATAACGTAAAGTAACAAAATTACATCCTATATTATTTGAAAATGCCCATTTAGTTGTTTTTTTTTTTTTGAGACAGAGTGTCACTCTGTCACCCAGGCTGGAGTGCAGTAGCACGATCTCAGCTCACTACAACCTCCACCTCCCCCACCTCCCAGGTTCAAGCGATTCCCCTGCCTCAGCCTCCGGAGTAGCTGGAACTATAGGCATGTGCGACCATGCCCTACAGTTTTTTTTTTTTTTTTTTTGAGACTAGGAATTAACACTCCCAACTCTGCATTCCCCTCCATTTTGCAGTGAGGAAATGGAAGCCACGAGAGGCTCAGTAATGTATACACAATGCCAGTAGGTGGTAGAGCTGAAACTGAAAACCAGGTCTGCCAGCTCTAAAGCCCATGCTCTAAACCCCTGTGCTTGGGCCCACCCAAGATACTCACTTTGCTTTCCTGAACCTGTTTCCTTGTCTCTTTGGCTGTGGTACTAAACCCAGACATCTCTCTCCATCCAACTCTCTTCCCAAAAAAAGTCCACTAAAAAACTCCACCCCCAGAATACAAAAATTAGCGGGGTGGGGTGGCATGTGCCTGTAGTCCCAGCTACTTGGGAGGCTGAGGCAGGAGAATGGCTTGAACCTGGGAGGTTGCAGTGAGCAGAGATCTCGCCACTGCACTCCAGCCTGGGTGAATTGAGGCCGGATGCGGTGGCTCACACCTGTAATACCAGCACTTTGGGATGTTGAGGTTGGCAGATCACCTGAGGTCAGAAGTTCGAGACCAGCCTAGCCAACATGGTGAAACCCCATCTCTACTGAAAATACAAAAAAAAAAAAAAAAAAATAGCCAGACGTGGTGGCGGGCGTTGTAATCCCAGCTACTTGGGAGGCTGTGGCAGGAGAATTGCTTGAACCTGGGAGGCAGAGGTTACAGTGAGCAAGACTGCAGGATTGCACTCCAGTGTGGGTGAAAGAGTGAGACCCCATCTCAAAAAAAAAAAAAAAAAGGCGGGGGGGGGGGGGGAGCTGAGCAATAAAGCCTAAAATACAGTCTTCTCTTATATTTTCTAGATGTATAAAAAAGCCTTTGGTGAGACTTTGGGTAACACTGGCCAGGTACAAGGATGTAATGTGATCTAAGAGAGGGAAAATGAGGTCCTAGGTCCTAAGGTAAAAAAGGAAGAAGAAAAAATATTCCCATCTAAAGACTTTGGGTTTTAGCTGCTGAAGTTAGGGTTAGGTTCAAAGGGAAAAAAGTTCTCAATATTTTTCAAATCTTTTGTCTTTCACATACCTAATTTTAGAAACAAGAAATACAAAGTGTGTTTTAAGCTAGTAACATTTAAATCTATTTTTAAAATATAAGAAAATCACCTCCTTTGAGAATGAAAAAAAAAAACATAAGAAAATGAGTACTGAATATAGTATTTCAATCTTTCTCCAATGTCTCAAAATTGGTGACTACTTTTAAAAGGAAATTATGTTGAACTGAGTCTCCTTCATCTCTAGAATTCAATTTCCCTCTTTAAAATGGGGAGATCAGGCTGGGTATTGGGGTTCACACCTGTGAATCCCAGCACTTTGGGAGGTCAAGGCAGGCCGACTGCTTGAGCCCAGGAGTTTGAGACTGGCCCAGGTAACATGGGGAAATCCCGTGTCTACCAAATCAGCATGGTGGTGCGCACCTGCAGTTCCAGCCACTCAGGACGCTGAGGTGGGAGGACTGCTTGAGCCCGGGAGGAGGAAGGTTGCAGTGAGCCAAGATCGTACCACTGCAATCCAGCCTGGGTGACAGAGTGAAAAGAAAAAGAAAAAAAGCGGGAAGCGGGGACTGCTGTACCTGCTACTCTATGTATCTCACATATTTTCTGACAAGGGCTAATGTGAGAATGAAAGCATGTTGACAAGATAACTTATAAACATCATAAATATCACAAGATTTAATTCATACAAAGCTCTAAGAGGCAAACCTAAGCTATGGTGATAGAAGCCAGGTCAGTGGATGCTTCTGGGTAGGAAGGACTGAAAACAGGCATGAAGGGCCCCTGGAGTAATGGAAATGATCTGCATCTTGATGTAGATACTGGCCACACTGTACACTTAGGAGCCCAGCATTTCCCTTGGGGTAAATTAAACAAACATTTTTAAAAATGTGCTGGGTGTGGTGGCTCATGCCTGTAATCCCAGCACTTTGGGAGGCTTGAGGCAGGTGGATTGCCTGCAACCAGGAGTTCGAGATCAGCCTGGCCAACATGGTGAAACCCATCTCTACTAAAAATACAAAGGTTAGCTGGATGTGGTGGCAGGCACCTGTAATCCCAGCTACATGGGAGGCCCATTTTTACTAAAAATACAAAAACTTAGCCAGGCGTGGTGGCGCGCACCTGTGGCGCCTATAATCCCAGCTACTTGGGAGGCTGAGGCAGGAGAATTGTTTGAACTCCTGACTTGAAGTCAGGAGTTCGAGACCAGCCTGTGCAACATGGCAAAACCCCATCTCTACAAAAAATACAACAATTAGCCAGGCTTGGTGGTGCACACCTGTAGTACCAGCTACTCAGGAGCCTGAGGTGGGACTGCTTGAGCCTGGGAGGTTGAGGCTGCATCAGCTGTGAATGTGCCACTGCACTCCAGCCTGGGCAACAGAGCAAGATCCTTGTCTCCAAAAAACAAAAACAAAACAAAACAGTTGGCCCGGCACTGTGGCTCATGCTTGTAATCCTAGCACTTTCGGAGGCTGAGGCAGGTGGATCACCTGAGGTCAGGAGTTCGAGACCAGCCTGGCTAACATGATGAAACCCCATTTTTACTAAAAATACAAAAAATTAGCCAGGTGTGGTGGCATGCACCTGTGGCACCTGTAATCCCAGCTACTTGGGAGGCTGAGGCAGGAGAATTGTTTGAAACCGGGAGGCGGAGGTTGCCGTCAGCCGAGATCTGAGGCCCACTAGCAATTCAAGATTTCAAAATGAAAAGAAACTAAAGGCAGACAAATGTCACATGCAAACGTTCTTATATCGGCATTGAGTCTCTAGACTTCATTTTAGAATCAGGTGTCAATTCTCAACTCATCCACAAGCAGCCGTATGTGGAAAGATCTGCTGTGAAGAAAAAGAAAAGTGGTGGGCACAGTGGCTCATGCCTGTAATCCCAGCACTTTGGGAGGCTGAGGTGAGCGGATCACTTGAGGTCAGGAGTTCGAGACCAGCCTGGCCAACATGGTGAAACCCATCTCTACAAAAAATACAAAAATTAGCTGGGCTTTGTGGTACGCACCTATAGTCCCGGCTACTCAGGAGGCTGAGACAGGAGAATCGCTTGAACCTGAAATGGCACCACTACACTCCAGCTTGGGTGACGGAGCAAGACTCTATCTCAATAAAAGAAAAGAAAAGCTCCTCTGGACTTGAAAACAAAATAAGGCTTTTTCTGAACGACATTTAATCAAGATGAGGGGAAAGAGGCCACAGACCACAGAACAAGGCTCTTTGTGATCTCGGTTTTCTCATCTATGTAATGGGAACACTTTCTGCTGTGAAATCAACAGTGTAGAGCACCACCTGCTCCATGTCTGGAACTGTGCCCCACACGGAAGCATGCTCCCAGTAAACAAAGGACAGTCGTTTCTTGCTCAGCTCTTACAGATTTAGAGGTCAGGTAAAGGACTACGGGGGAATGGCAGAATGATCACTTCTCCAGAGGAGGAGGGTTCTGAGACAGGTGGAGCAGCAAGCCAAGTTCTCTTAGATGAAGAGGGGGTTGGCTGGTCACAATAAGGTCAGATTTAGAGATGCAAGAGTGGAGGTGGCACAGAAAGGCACAAGGGAGGGAACTGAGAATAATTAAATCAACACTAGCTGGGGAACAGATTCTTGCTAAGTGATTTACAACCCTTCTCACTTAATTCTCATGGTAATTCATTTAAAAAAGGAGGAATTAGAGACACTGAGAGATGTGTGATTTACCTAAGGCCAAAACAAGAAGTCTGTGAGCCCCCCTGCCTGGCTTAAGGAAAGGATTTGGAAAGGAAAGGAACAGATGAGGTTAGGGAAGGAAGAATGAAATTCAGAAATGGTCCTGGATGCCAGGTGTGTTGGGTCCTGCCAGCAGAAGACACAATGGTCATGTAAAATAAGTTTCATGCTTTGCAGACTACTCCCTTCTCCCCCAAAATACTGCCCTCAAATGCCAGGATGCCACACTCTCTGCCTGCTCTCCTACGCCACTGTCTGCACCTCACTCTCCTTTGCTTGTTCCTCTCCCCTCTCCTTCAACACTGTGTGCCCCAGGGCTCAGGCTGGTACCTCATCTCCTCTCCATCTATGCTATTTTGCCTCTTTGGTGGTGTCATCCAGTGTCAGGGCTTTACATACCATCCCGAAAGCCCAACCTCTGCCCAGAACTCCCAGCACACACGTCTAAATGTCTAACTGACATCGTGCATCACTGTGGATATGGCTAGCAGGCAGCTCAAACTTAACATGATAAAACTGACCTCCTGCTTCCTTCCTTTCCCCAACTGGCTCACCCTGCAGTCTACATCATCTAGTTCCTGCCAGCACCATCTTTAACAGGTCCTCAGGCTAAAAACCTGAGTCACCCTTAACAACATACTCTCTCTTAAATCTATTGGCAAATCCTATTGGAGTCCGACCTTCAAAATAAATCTACAATCCGTGAGCAACTTCTTACCAGCTCCATCGCTATCCCCCCAGCTCCAAGCCACCATCACCTCCCCATTGACAGTGCTAACAAGACTGCTCCCACACGGCTCTGCTGCCACCCCATCTCAGCAACAGCCAGGATGATCCTTTGATAATCTAAGTCAGACAGCAGCACCCCTCTGCTTAACATCCTCCAACAGTTCCTTATCTTACTGTAAGTAAGAGCCAAAGTCCCTAGCATGGCCTCATAACCCACAGGGCCTGTAAGAAATGCACGCCCTTCTCTCTTACACATGCACCCTGCTGGCCATTACCCTTTGAACTCTTCTCCCCACCATTCCCTCAGCTCCAGCCCCACAGGCCTCTTTACTCCTTGAACACAACAGGCATCCACCCCAGGGCCTTTGCACGTGCTATTCGCTTTGTCAGGAAGGCTCTTCTCCAGACAGCCTCACGGCTCAGTCCCTCACCTCTTCAGGTCTTGGCCCAAATGTCATCTTCTCTTTGAGGCCTTCTTTGATTGCTTCATTTAAAATTGTATACTCCCCCCCCCCCCCCCCCATAATCCCCACGACTTCCTGACCCTCTTTTTTCTTTTTCCCTTTGAAGTACTTACTACCTCCATGCTGTAAAATATACTTATGCTGCCTATTTTTTCTCTCCTCATACATTCCATAAGGTAAATGGGGGTAAGGATTTTGTCTATTTTGTTCACTATCATATTCCTAATTCCTAGGTGTTCAATAAATATCTGAATGACCAGTGCTCAACTTTCTTCTAGGGGAAATTTCATGTGTTGTAACTCGACCTCTGCTAGAGCAGCTTCTCAATGTTCCATTCACTGGGTTAGCCAGGATCAGAGATACATCTGCTCCGACTGTCCAGCTATTCTGACTACACTGAAATTGAACGTGCCAGATCCCTAGCCTGTTTACAGCCAATAAATGCAAAGTAAGTGAATAAATGATTAGGGAGAGAAGAAAGGGCAAGCGTAGAATATCACATGGCAACATCTCCAGTGGGAGAAATGTTCAGTGAGGCCAGGTCACTGTCACCTGCTCCCACAGGTATCAGCGCAGACTGACAGAGCTGCAGAAGGTGGAGGGCTCTGACACAGGATATGACACAAGCACCAGGTCCTTGCCTCCAGGCCCACATGCCTTCCGTGTTCCTCTCACAGCCAAGCTCTTCACTATCTCTACACTTGCTGATCCTTCTGCCTGGATTATCCTCTCCTATTTGCTCCAATTTATCCTTCAAATCTCAGCTTAGATGACCTCACTTCAAAGATACCTTCCCTTCCAGTGTGATACCTCTGATGCTTAAAACAAGAAAGAAAAAGATGTCTTTCCTGCATGTACTATCTCTGTTATTGTTGTTGTTACAGAGACAGAGTCCTGCTCTGTCACCCAGGCTAGAGTGCAGTGGTGTGATCATAGCTCACTGCAGCATCGAACTTCTTGGCTCAAGCAATCCTCCTGCTTCAGCCTCCTGAGTAGCTGGGACTACAGGTGTGTGCCATGCTCAGCTAAGCTTTTTAAGAAGGGTGGAAAAAGTCCTGAGTACATAGAGGTCTCTGTTTGCAGAAGGAAGTAACACACCAGAAGCCAAGGTTGACAGCCTTCCTCAGACAGAGGCCTCCAGCAGGCATCAGCTGGCTTAGAATCAAAGTACCCAAAATAACAGGCCCTGCACAAATTTTCCCATCTACTCTCACACAAACCAGGAGTGGGGGGAGTAGGAAAGGATGGCCTGTATTATTTCAGAGCTGAGGTAAAGGAGGGCCAGCCTATGTAAGCCGTCCAGATCACACTACTAGGAAGCTGCTGAGCTGGGGTCGAACCCAAGACTGACTGACTGGGAGTCAGGTGGTATTTCCATCATACCTCTGCACTCTTGAAGCAAATCAGGGTGAAGCCTCCACTTGATCCACACTCAGCAGATAATCTCCACACAACCTCTGAGGGATCTGACTCTTTGGGGAACTACTGAAGCTGCTCCTCATGACAGTTTCTAAGAGGTCAGAGGAAACTGGTGGGCTCACCTCTGGACAGAAGACCAGATGCTCTGCGCTCTGCTCATGTTCCTACCATCTGCGACAAGTTGCTTCATCTCAAATCCTCCCTTGGAAAGATGGGAATAAGGTGACAATAAGTTTCTGTGACTTCAATGGAACTAGAACAAATCATAGAGCTTAAAAAAAAAGGTATTAGAGTAATATTTATATACAGCTTTCTTCAGAAGCACGTGGAAACCTTCATGGGTTCATTCACAGGTTCATACCCCTAAGAGTAGACAGGAAGGCAGCAGGTCTTTCTCATGTTGATGTCAGGGAAACTGAGGCAGAATTGAAGCAAGCGAATATCTGCAAAGGAATGAGGCTCAGATTCACATGGCCTAGTCCTCCAGCCAACAAACCATCTCACCACCTCCCAAGAGGTGCTCTGCTCAGGCAAGAAGTCATGGGGCCTGCCTATGTCTCAGAAAGGCAAAGATTCTTCCTCTGGGTACCTTTTTCCAGAATCTAGGACCAAAAGATCCCCTAGAGGTCATGTGGTTCCTCTCTCTTTACATCAAAAAGAATGCAGTTCACCACTCCGAAGAGAAGTTCTGGATAGTGTTCAAACAGTTTTCATGGATAGCCTGCTTCGTGTCTCACAGTTCCCAAAAGTCAGGAAAATTTTTAAGACTCTTGCCCTGAAAGGCATCACTACTAACAGCCTGCAGTATTATTTTATCCAAAAGAAAGTGAATCAGATGCCCCTTATGAAGATCAGACTAGAAGCAATAAGGCTACATCCTCACACAAATCCAAATAACTACAACGGCAGCTAGAAGTCTTAAATAATCCCCTACACCCCAACCTTACTCCAGTCTTTCCTTTGTCTCTGCACTTTGCAGGTCCCTGAGAACCTGGACAGGAAATGTGACCTTGCCTCTACTACCTGAATGACCTTACACGTGTGATTGAACCGCTCTGTGCCTCAGTGTCCTCGAGGATAAAATGGGGATATTTAATCCCCACAAAAGTTGCTGTGAAGTGCAAATGTGGCACTGCAAGGAAAGTGCTTAGCACAGTGCCCGGGACACAGTAGGCGCTAGACAGCCACTAGCCAGCATCTCCCTCGTTATGCTGCAGCCTTATCACAGGTGTCCCCAGTCAATCAATTTGTCTTAGAGGATCCAACAGACAAAACCAAGCCCGCACGGAACCGTTTTCTTTTTTCTTCCATTTTGAATCTTGGCAAAGAGATAACGCCCTCAACAACGAGGAGGCCTCAGGATGGCCGTGGGGGGTGAGTCTGAAAGAGGAAACCAGAGTCCGAAGAGTTTTCTCTCCGGCCAGGGGCGGGCTCCTCGGGGCCTAAGTCTAGGAGTCTCTCTGGCGGGGGCCCCAGGCGGGGCTGCGGATCTGGGACGGCCGGGGAACAGGCCGGCGGCCAAGGGAGCGGGAATGAACGAACGAACCCGCAGCCCTTCCGTCTCCGGCTGGGTTTGCCGCTTGCGCCCCCTGCAGCGCCGCGTCCTCTTCATGACCTCTGACCCCGCAAACCTCTCACCTAGGACCCCCGACTCCCCGCCCCACTTCTTCTCCTGCCTCGCCCGGGTCCCCCGCTTCCTCACCCGCAGGTCCCAACGGCTCCCGGAGCCAAGGCTCGGTTCGGCTGGCACCAAAAATGTCCGCGGCTTCCACCTCACACTCTCCCGGCGTCTCCGGACTCCTGGCAGCTCCGAGCCTGCTTGCTATTACCTGCCGGGCGGAAGTGAGCTGTCTGCGCTCGGGTACTTCCGGTGGACGCAAGGCCTGAAGGCGGGGTCAAGGGTACGAACCCGGCGAGGGTAGTGCCCGTGGGGCGGGGCAAAAAAGCTGCAGAGCCACCGGTATTAACCCCTCGGCAGCCGCGGCGCTGCTATGCTGCAGTCTCCCCGCACAGCCCTTGGGAAACCAGCCCGCTAATTCAGCGTGATGCGGGCGGGCAAGGTCGTAGGGACTTTGAGGTCCGTCTTCTGTGTAAAGACACCAAGTGTGAGGTTCTAAGAGGGGCAGGGTTTTGCTCAAGGTCACTTACTTTTTTTTTGGTTTGAGACAGGGTCTTGCTCTGTCGCCCAAGCTAAAGTACAGTGGCTGGAAGATCTGGGCTCACTGCAACCTCCGCCACCAGGTCTCAGGTGATCCTCACCTCAGCCTCCCAAGCAGCTGGGACCACAGGTGCAAACCACTACTCCCGGCTAATTGTTACTCTTTATTTACTTACTTTAGAGAGAGTCTGTCTCACTATATTGCCCAGGCTAGTCTCAAACTCATGGAGTCAAGAGATCCTTCCACCTTGGCCTCCCAAAGTGCTGGGATTACAGGCATGAGTCACTGCACCCAGTTTTTTTTTTTTTTTTTTTTTTTTTTTTTTTTTAAGAGAGGCATCTCGCTCTGTCTAGGCTCTTAAAAGCTCTAGTTTGGACCCTTCCATTTTTTTTTTTTTTTTTTTGGAGACTCTGTCCCCTGCGGTCAAGCACTCCTCCTGCCTCAGCCTCTTGAGTAGCTGGGTCTGCAGTTGTGCACCACCATGCCTGGCTGATTTTGGTGTTTTTAGCTGAGACAGGGTTTTGCCATGTTGGCCAGGATGGTCTCGATCTCCTGACCCTGTGATCCGCCCACCTCGGCCTCCCAAAGTGTTGAGATTACAGGCATGAGCCACCACAGCTGGCTAAGTAGAGGGTATTTAATCAGGAACTGCAGAACAACAGTGAATGTTTACGGAACACGTAGTGGGCCAGGTAGTGTGCAGAAAATCTCATTTGCTCCTGACCTCAGCCCCATGAAGAAGGGGTTGTTTTAGCTCCATTTCATCTTGGGGGGGAACTTCAACTCTGAGAGCTTAAATCAAATAGCATGTGAGTGACAGGGCTGAGGGCCTGGTCCCAGAGCCCCACCTCTCATGAATCCCACTCATTCACCTAAAATATAATTGTCACTCCCACCTGAGCCAGGCACCCTGGGGATACAACAGTGAACAGGGCATGGCACAACCCCCCTTGGGGGCTCACTGTTGAATATGGGAGAAAGACAAATAAAGGGACAATTGTAACTCAGCGTGACAGAAGTACCAGAGAGGCACAGGGGGATGCAGGCACCAAAATCAGCCTGGGAAAGTCAGGGAAGGCTTCCTGGAGGAACTGACACCCAACCTGAACTGTGAAGGATGAGACTATTACTAATAGTTAACCATCAACCAGGCACTGTGTGAAGCTCTTCTGCATAACTATTTAAACTCTCCCAACAATTCCATGACAGTCTCCAAGTAGAGATAAGGAAAAGACCAGTGGGCAGAACTGATTTCTCCCCTACTTCAATGAGAGCCTGGACCTCTCTCCCACAGCTTGGTCTGGCAGGACAGCTAAAAGTGTAATACTAGTAAGAGGAAGTACAGCTCAATGTCAAAGGCTGGATAATTACAGCTTGCAGAGGTGGGTGACAGAAGCGGGGTTGGGGGGAGGGGCCCTATGAGGGAACTTCCCTCTCTGCCCCATCACTAACCCCAGCTAGCCACACTGCCGGAGTCATCCACACCATCAAATGCTGACAGCTGCAACTGGAACGGCCACACCTGGGGCATATGTGGCTGCCCTGGTCCTCCGAGACCCCAGGCCCAGCAGGAGCTCCTTGCCCCAGGATCGGGGGAGCACAGCCAATGGTAGCTAAGCCCACCTGGAGACAGTGAGCGAGTTCACTTCCTCACAAGAAATACACACTTGCTGACAATAATACCATCTTCTGGTTAGTTTTTATTTTTATTTATTTTGAAATGTAATCTCATTCTTTTTTGCCCAGACTGGAGTGCAGTGGTGCAATCTCAGCTCACTGCCTCCTCCTCCTCCTCCTGGGTTCAAGCGATTCTCCTGCCTGAGCCTCCCGAGTAGCTGGGATTACAACAGGTGTGCACTACCACACCCAGCTAATTTTTGTATTTTTAGTAGAGACCGAGTTTAACTGTATTGGCCAAGGTGTCCTCCAACTCCTGACCTCAAATGATCTGCCTGCCTTGGCCTCCCAAAGTGCTGGATTACAGGCATGAGCCACCACACCCGGCCCCTAATTTTCCTTTTTTAGAGATGAAGTCTCACTATGTTGCCCAAGCTGGTCTCAAACTCCTAGCTTCCAGCAATCCTCCTGCTTCAGCCTCCAAAGTTCTAGGACCACAGGTGTGTGCCACTGTGCCCAGCTAGGACATCTACAAACTTTCCCCCAAACGCTACTCTTTTTATACCCTGCCTAATTTGAGCTGGCTGGTAGAGACAGGACTGTCCAGTTCTTTGTTTTTGAGACAGAGTTTTGCTCTTGTCCCTGCAATCTCCACCTCCTGGGTTCAACCAGTTCTCCTGCCTCAGCCTCCCAAGTAGTAGCTGGGATTACAGGCACATGCCCCCATGCCTGGCTAATTTTGCTTGTTTTTGAGACAGAGTCTGGCTCTGTTACCTAGGTTGGAGTGCCCAGTGGCATGGTCTCTGCTCACTGGAACCTCCGCCTGCCAGGTTCGAGCGATTCTCCTGCCTTAGCCTCCCAAGTAGCTGGAACTATAGGCGCGTGCCACCATGCCTGGCTAATTTTTGTCTCTTTGGTAGAAATGGGGTTTCACCATGTTAGCCAGGCTGGTCTCAAACTCCTGACCTCAGGTGATCTGCCTGCTTCAGCCTCCTGAAGTGCTGGGATTACAGGCGTGAGCCACTGTGCCCAGCCTGTCCAGTTCTTTGGGCCTCAGTTTCTCTTCCCTGAGAACTCTGCACCCACCAGGGCCAAGCATCCTCATATGCCCTTGACATCCGCTACTTCATTTAACTCTCACCATTCTTAACAGGTAGGTGCTAAGATAACCCCATTTTACAGATGAGGACACTGGAACCCTGAGAAGTTGAGGGACATTCCCAACTTCCCATAGCAGCAATGGGCCAAGCGGGGAGGTAAGGCCCAGGCTGATGACGGCAGGGCCCGAACTTTCCTCTCCACTCATCCCTACCTGCCTCATTAGTTTTCATCCGATCCCAGGAAGGCTGAGTTCGTGCGGTCTCCTGAAATGACCACTGTGACCCCTGCCACTGGCATTCTGTGACCCTCAGCAAGTCACCCTGACACCCAGAATGTCAGAGCAACGTCCTTCCCATCCTCCCTCCACAATGAACAGGTGCGTAAATACAAGAACAAATTACTTATTCTTTTCCTCTGCGCCCACTAGAGAGCGCACAGGTGCCACTAACCACCACCGTTCCCTTCAAATGCAATCCTTGTGCAGGCCAGGATGCTATGCCTTTCCGTACACATTCCCAGCCTTTCCACATTCTTCCTCCTCTGTGATTACTACTCCTCTGCTCCAGTCTCTGCTTGGTTTTTATTTTCATTCTGCAGACCTCTAAAAGTTGCCACAGAGCTTTTCTAAAAGGAGGCAGGAGGTGCCTTTGTCCACAGCCTCAGGAACACCATCCTCTACCTGCTTGCTGAGGGCAGGCAGATTCCTATCCCTCCCCACCCAGCCCAGGCCTGGCATAGTACCCACGGCAGAGGGTCCTAGAGCCTGCCGGGGACCCCAGCCTTTGCCCTCAGCTCTCCTTGCTGCAGATGTCCTCAGTACACCATCTCTCGTCTTCCCAGCAGCAAATTCCTGCTCAGCCTGTCCTGGCCGCATACCGCAGGTTCCCCCTTGAAGGGCCCTGCTCTCTCAGGTACCCCTGTGCTGAACTACCCTCCACCAATGCATTGAAAAAGCCCAGGCTTTGACGGGTGCGGTGCCTCAGGCCTGTAATCCCAGCATTTTGGGAGGCCAGGGTGGGTGGATCACTTGAGCCCAGGAGTTCAAGACCAGCCTGGGCAACATGGCAAATCCCTGTCTCTATTAAAAATAGAAAAATCAGCCAGGCCTGGGTACCGTGGCTCACGCCTGTAATCCCAGCACTTTGGGAGACCAAGGCGGGTGGATCACGAGGTCAGAATATTGAAACCATCTTGGCTAACATGGTGAAACCCCGTCTCTACTAAAAATAGAAAAGATTAGCTGGGTGTGGTGGCATGCACCTGCAGTCCCAGCTCCTCAGAAGGCTGAGACAGGAGGATAGCTTGAACCTGGGAGGCGGAGGTTGCAGTGGGCCGAGATGGCACCACTGCACTCCAGCCTGAGCGACAGAGCAAGACTCTGTCTCAAAATAAGAGAAGGAAAACCAGCCAGGCATGGTGGCGCACTTCTGTAATCCCAGCTACTCAGAAGACTGAGGTGGGAGAATCACCTGAGCCCAGGAGGCAGAGGTTGTAGTGAGCTGAGATCTCACCACTGCACTCTAGCCTGGGCAAGAGTGGGACTCTATCTCCCCCCCCCCCCCAAAAAAAAAAAAAAAGGCATAGTATTTGCATGTAACCTACACACATCCTCCCATATGTATCCCTAATGGATAATGGGAGTTAGGTAGGGCTGGAGGACAGAAGGGAATTGACAAATCCCAAATCCACATCAATGGCTAGAAAGATTGTCATGAAGGCCTCAGAAGGTAATGAGAGATTTGGGCTATGCTGAATAACATTTCTCAGAATTCCCTTCCTGAGTCGGCCAAAGGAGAGATTCCTGTGCAAAATTTGTGAAGCAGAGATGAAACCAAAGCCCTTTTTGTAGCTAGCACACGCAGATGACGACTGATGGCTCACTTTGTGGGTGAGGTGGAGGCAGGCCTGCAGCTGCTCCCCCCTTCCCCTAGATCTGCCTTGGGCATCTCTGACTCCTAGGCCAGGTGTGCGTATCTTCAGCTCCATGAGGAAGGGCCCTGCTTCTTCAAGGCGTCCACATACACCATCAAGATAGCAGCAACAAGAACAGACGCAGGTTTCAGCCTGTCCACGTGGGCTCCAGCTCCCGCCTATGGATTCTAGTATGCTCTTGCCCTCTCCCACTTTACATCTCTCCTTCCCGATGGCCTGCCTAGTGCACTGCAAGCTCTAGCACCAACTCAAGGACAGCTGTCTTCCCAAAACTACTACTACCTTTTTTTTCTTTGGAGATGGAGTCCTGCTCTGTTGTCCAGGCTGGAGTGCAGTGGCACGATCTCGGGTCACTGCAACCTCCGCCTCCCGGGTTCAAGCAATTCTCCTGCCTCAACCTCCTGAGTTGCTGGGATTACAGTCACGCACCACCACACCCAGCTAATTTTTGTATTTTTACTAGAGACAGGGTTTCATCATGTTGGTAAAGCTGGTCTCAAACTCCTGACCTCGTGATCCACCCGCCTCGGCCTCCCAAAGTGTTGGGATTACAGGTGTGAGCCATCGCGCCCGGCTCTGTCACCCAGGCTGGAGTGTAGTGGTGTGATCTCAGCTCACTGCAACCTTTGCTTCCTGGGCTCTAGAAATCCTACCACCTCAGCCTCCTGAGTAGCTGGGACTATAAGTGCATGCCATCATGCCCAGCTAATTTTTGTATTATTAGTGGAGATGGGGTTTTGCCATATTGCCCAGGCTAGTCTTAAACTCCTGACCTCAAGTAATCCTCTCACCTTGGCCTCCCAAACTGCTGGAATTACAGGCATACACTACCACACCTGGCTGAGTTTTGTATTTTTTGTTGAGATGGGGTTTTGCCTCGTGTTCTCAAGTCATCCACCCGTCTTGGCCTCCCAAAGTGCTGGGATTACAGGCATGAGCCACCACACCCAGTCTGAACCTTCTTAAGTAGTTCCCACAATCACATCAGTTCGGTATCTGAGACAAATCTCTTCATCTATTTGTTCTGGTGTTTCTGTTTCTGTGCTTGAATCCCGACTGAATCGGGGGGATACATTGATTCGGTGTTCAACTGGTTCAGCTCTAAGGCAGGTCCTTAGAGCTCAGGATCTCCAAAACCCATCAGTCTTGGGTCCTCCCCATGGGACCTGCTCAGAGGCCAGTTTTCCTAACCGCTCTGGAGCTATTAGTGGCTGGAGGACAGACTTTTCCCAAGCCAGTGCCAACAGCAAGAAACTGCAGTTACCTGCCAATCCATGGGCCAAACAGAACAAAGGAAAACCCAAATCAGATCTAAAAAGTAGAGGGTCCTTTGATAAGTGAGGATCTTGGAACTGAGGCACTCTGGGAACAAAAGTGGTGATGGGCCTCTGTGGGTGACTGTTAACCCCCCACTCTCCTATAAGGATAGGGTTATTGCTCCCAGGAGTGGGATTCGGGTCTCTTCTTCCAGGTTGGGACTCTGCTTGAGTAGTGTCCACTTCCAGTTGGGTAAAGAGGCATGTGGAGGTCAGGTGCGGTGGCTCACACCTGTAACCCCAGCACTTTGGGAGGCTGAGGTGGGCAGATCACCTTAGATCAGGAGATCGAGACCAGCCTGACCAACATGGAGAAACCCTGTTTCTACTAAAAATACAAAAAATTAGCCAGGCATGGTGGCGCATACCTGTAATCCTAGCTACTCAGGAGGCTGAGGCAGAAGAATTGCTTGAACCTGGGAGGCAGAGGTTGCAGTGAGCCAGACTGCGCCACTGCACTCCAGCCTGGGCAACAAGAGCAAAACTCTAAAAAAAAAAAAAAAAAAAAAAAAAAAAAAAAAAAGAGGCATGTGGAAGCTGTGTTTTCATCTGGGGCTGAGCTGGATTTCATGATACCCAGACTGTCCAGCCTAGGCCTTGGCTGGTTCCCAGGGGGCTTTGAGGTCATGTCCAAGAGGACAGTGATGGCCCTCAGTGTGACAGGGTGGCTGGGAAGTGGGAAGAATCCAGGGAAGGGAGACAGCATTTGGCTTGCCCGAGGGGTCTCCCATGTTGAACCGGGCAAATTCCCTGCGCAGAGCAGCCAGCCACACCTGTCAGAGCTCTCGGGGCTGTGGCCCATCTGCTTTACTCTGGGCAGCTGGGGCTACAGAGCTGGTCAGTGCCATCTGGGACGTCACTGGGGCTACACTCATGGGGGTGTGGCGAAGCTGGAGACGGCAGGCCTCAGCCTCGGGAAGAACTCTGTTACTCCTTTGCTAATTACCAACAGTGATCCACCGACCCCAGTTCAGGCCTCAGTTTCCCCATCCGTACAAGGGGACTGGACTGGATGATCACTCATTTGGCTTCTAGCAAGGACTTGTAATAATGGTGATGATGGTGACGATGATGGTGATGCCATTTGCCAAAAGCTCACCATGTGCCAGACTTGATGTAAAAATTATTAAATTTGACTGGCTCCTTTAATCTGCACAATATCCCAGTATCCCCATGTGGCAGGCTCGGTTGTTATCCCCATTTCATAGTTGAGGGCATGCAAACCTCGTACAGTTGGAAAGGAGCTGAGCTGGGAGGGGAGGAGGACGGCTGGGAGGAGCCCATCCCAGAGTCACATGGATCTGGGTCAGGACCCAGGTTCTGCTGTTTCCAGCCGTGTAACCCTGAGCAAGTCACTTGCCCTTTCTGTGCCACTGTCTCCTCTGATGCCCGCTCCTCAGGGCTGCTATATGGTCCAAAGGAGGCAACGAACCATGCCTGGCGCACAAAGAGCACACCGTAGTCATCAAGCTTTCCTCCACATCAAATGCAGCATTATCTGTGACTGGGATTTGAACCCAGTTCATCTGATTCCATGCCCTCTGGGTAAGTCCCCGTGGTACCAGGAGGTGACATGCTGCAGGGGATCCAGGACTCTAGGCAGATTCAGGTCATCCCCTAGAGTAGCCACATCACCACAGCTGCATCATAGGACAGCCAGGTGCCCAGAAAGCAGCCTGCTCAGCTCCCCGCCAGACATTCTCCCCGCACCTGGCCAGGAGCCTCTGCCCACAGGAGCTTCCTGTGCCCCTCACCAAATGCTCTCGGTCCCCTCTGCAAGGCTCAGCTTGAATCCCACTTTGCCCCCAGGGGTGGGGGGAGCCCTAGGACCAGGTTCTCAACACCAGTCCCATCCTTGGAGTCTCCAGAGCTGCTGTCCACCCTGAGCTCCCAGGGGACCACAACACTGTTGTTTGCTAACTGTCCTGCACCTTTGCTCTTCTGGTATCAGCCATGGCAATCTAATCTTCACCCTTACTACCTTCAGGCGGATGCCACATGCCCTTGGCCAGGTGCTTCCCACCTACAATCTCTCTGGAGTCACTCGGCTGCTAGGGGACAGAGGCAGGATTTGAACCCAAGACTGTCTAAAGTCCACACTTTTTTTTTTTTTTTTGAGACAGAGTCTCACTCTGTTGTGCAGGCTGGAGTGTAGTGGCACAATCTCGGCTGACTGCAACCTCCACCTCGGGTTCAAGCAATTCTCCTGACTCAGCCTCCTGAGTAGCTGGGATTACAGGCATGCGCCAGAGTGCTCGGCTAATTTTTTTTTTGTATTTTTAGTAGAGACGGGATTTCACCATGTTGGCCAGGCTGGTCTCGAACTCCTGACCTCAAGTGATCTGCCCACCTCGGCCTCCCAAAGTGGTGAGATTATGGGCATGAGCCACTGCACCCAGCCAAAGTCCACATTCTTAACCACCCTTCTAATTCTCCTCGATCCCTGCTCTAGGCAACACTTCCCTGATGCCCTGGCCTTCTCTGGGGAAGGGTCTGATCCAGCCCCTGCTGGACTGTTCTGCTCTGAATCTCAACCGGAACTGGAAGTGGAGCCATATTCACTCCAGCACGCTCCTGTCTCAAATCACTTGTTGAATCAATGAATGATGTGCTGGTTGCCTCTATCTCAGAGAGTGGGAGGGTCAGAGGACCCAGACAGAGAGGATGGGGTGCCTCAGTCCTCTTTGCCTGAAACAAAACTGGAGAATTTTTCATTCGTGACAGGATCTCACTCTGTCACCAAGGCTGGAGTACACTGGTGTGACCATGGTTCACTGCAGACTTGACCTCCTGGGCTCATGCAGTCCTTCCACCTCAGCCTTCTGAATAGCTAGGACTACAGGCACTCACTACCATGCCTGGATACTTTTTTTTTTGTAGAGATGAAGTCTCACTATGTTGCCCAGGCTGGTCTTGAACTCCTGGGCTCAAGTTATCCTACCCTCTCAGCCTCCCAAGGTGCTGCAATTACAAGTGTGAGTCACTGGGCCTGGCCCATTCATTTTTTTTGACATAGTTTTGTTCTTGTTGCCCAAGGCTGGAATGCAACGGTGTGATAGTGGCTCACCGTAGCCTTGGCCTCCCGGGTTCAAGTGATTCTCCTGCGTCAGCCTCCTGAGTAGCTGGGATTACAGGCATGTGCCACCATACCCAGCTAATTTTGTATTTTTAGTAGAGATGAGATTTCTCTATGTTGGTCAGGCTGGTCTCAAAATCCTGACGTCAGGTGATGCACCCGCCTTGGGTTCCCAAAGTGCTGGGATTTTTTTTTTTTTAAGGAGAGATCTTGCTTGGTTGCCCAGGCTGGAGTGCAGTGGCATGATCATGGCTCACTACAGTCTTGATCTCCCAATCACGGGTGATCCTCCCTCTTCAGTCTCCCAAGTAGGTGGGACCACATGCGTGTATCACCACAATCAGATAATATTTGTAGAGACAAAGACCTCCTATGTTGCCCAAGCTGGTCTCGAACTCCTAGCCTCAAGTGATGTTCTTTCCTTTGCCTCCCAAAGTGCTGGGATTATAGGCCTGAGCCACCACATAGGCTTTACTGCTAACTTCTTCTTGGCTGTGGTCCAGGGGTCTTGTTTCCCGAGTCCTCATGATCCCCATCACACGCTTCCAGGTTGACTCACTCCTTGTACAACCCTCTGACCCAGCGCTCTCCACAGCTATGCCTGCAACTCTCCACATACGGTGTTTGTTGAGCCACTTCCTTTCCTAGGCCACCAATATCTTTCTGTGGCACATGAGACCCACTTCAGGTAAATGTGAAACTTTGGAATCCATGAAAGGCATAATTCACTTCCCTGTCAAGGGATATAGCTTGACAGATATATTTCTTGGCACTGGTCAGAAATTATATCTGTTCTCTGAGGAACCATCGTATTCAGTCCCTCCTGGCCGACTTCCGGCCCCTTCTCTGTCCTCCTCCCCCTCCTTGTGTGTTTTCATTTCTCTCAAATCCCCCCCACCACCTGATCAGGTCTCCTTAAAGACCCTGTCTTTGCCCTCAGAGAACACCCCATGCTCTACCTCAAACTCTCCCCGAATTTCTGGCCCTGCATCTCTCATTCTCACACTCTACCTAGACTAGCACTCGCTGGTGGATGGCTGGGGTGTCACAGCTTTGGAGAAGAGGTTTAAAGGTCTCCATATGCAGGAGCTGGCTCTGATATCTCACCCCCACCCGCCTGAGGCTGATCATTAACTCAGAATTTATATAAAGATGGGTCCTGCCTCGAACGGTATAGCGCTGCTGCAGCCATGGCCAGCACGGTTAGCCCCAGCACCACGGCTGGGACCCCAGAGCCACCTCCATTGTCTGATCGAATCCAAAATGCTGCTGATATCTCAGTCATTGTCATCTATTTTCTGGTGGTGATGGCTGTTGGGCTGTGGGTAAGTGGAATCCCAGTGGCTTTTAGGGTGGGCACAAGGTTTGGGAGGGGGCATCTTAAGGGGAGGAAGGGGTGTGGTTGTGACAGAAGTTTTTCACAGATGTCACTGTGTTATTATCAGAGTCATTTTCTTGTGTGTTGCATAAATAATTCTTAAAATGAGTTAACTTATTCTCCTAACAATCCCACTGTGTGCACAGAGCCAGCACCGGGACCTTTGGTTTACTTTGCATCCCCAGTACCTGGTATAATGAACAAAGATGTTATTTTTATTATTGCATTTCTTTGACTGTCTTTCGTTTGCTCACTTTCTGACTTAGTGAGTTGGACTCTTAATTCATTTATGTTGACTTTTCAATAATGTGTTTGAGGCTGCAAATTTTCTTGCAAGCATGGCTTAGTGATACCTCACATGATTTTCGTAAGTGAGAATAATCAGAGCAGTTAAGACGGAAGTTGAGGATTATGATTTTTTAAAGTCCTTCCGGCTCTGGGTTTTTACGAAGAGATTGCTTTTCAAGTCCTTTAAAATTTGATGCTACAGAACAGTTTCCAGGAAAATGTTTCTCTCTCTAGGAGTGCTGAAGTCACCCCTCTCAGCACCCTGGCCAGAGCCTCTGGGATGTCTGGGCGTGCCGGCTGCGGCTTGACCCTCACCTATTTTCCCTTCCGTTCAGGCAATGCTGAGGACCAACCGAGGCACTATAGGAGATTTCTTCCTCGCTGGTCGTGATGTGGCCTGGTGGCCGGTAAGTGGACCAAAGTTTCCTGGAGATAAATTTCCTGGGTGTGTGCTTAAAAGTGAATGTAGGCCGGGCACAGTGGCTCACACCTGTAATCCCAGCATTTTGGGAGGCCGAGGCTGGCGGATCATCTGAGATCAGGAGTTTGCGATCAACCTAGACAACATGGTGAAACCCCGTATCTACTAAAAATACAAAAATTAGCTGGATGTGGTTGTGCATGCCTGTAATCCCAGCAACTCAGGAGGCTGAGGCAGGAAAATTGCTTGAACCTAGGAGGCAGAGGTTATAGCGAGCTGAGATCATGCCACTGCACTCCAGCCTGAGCAACAAGAGTAAAACTCCGCTGCAAAAAAAAAAAAAAAAAAAAAACAAGAATGTAGAAAGCATTTAGAATGCTGACTATTTCTGATGTACATTGGTTGCCTACTCACTGGGGCTCCGTTCCTAAATCCCTGACATCATGGCTCCTCCCTCTAATTCCAGGACATTACAATATATCACCTCTTATGACAGCAGGTCCAGTCTGGCCTTGAAGGACCCCAGTTCAGCCCCACTTCATATTCTTTTCTCCTGCTCCTATCAAGAGTCTTCTCCTGGCTTCTTACAAGTTCTGCACATTCCTGCTTTGCTCCCAGTCCAGAGCTGATGCTGGCCATCTTGTTAGGATTGGCCTCCCCATCTCTGCTCTCCTCCTTCAATGCGCCACCCCACCCCTTCCTCATCTGAGGAGCCTCCCAGCTCTCCATGGGTCTTTATGTCCCATGCAGCTATTGGTTGTGTTCCCTGTGATGGTGCTAATGCTGATGCCTCTTGATTCTTGCCCAGTGGGTGTTCTTGTGGGGTCTTGATATGTGGCCCCTACAGCCAGGGTCCCACTGCAGCAGAGGCTGCATCTTCCCCTCTCCATCTGGAGAGTGTCACCTCGGCATCACATTATACAGTGGGTGCTTAGCAAATGCTTTCTTCACAGATCTGACTCATTTTCTAAATGGTATGAAGGGAAGTGGAGATGGGGAAATGTTCTAGTTGGGGTGATTGAAGCAGAACTGGAAGTTTGAAATGAATTTTATTGGAGGCATCCAATCAGTCCTTTTTAAGACTGTTAACGAAACATGTAAGGCTCAAGCGATCTTGAAGCCACAAACCAGCTAACCCCATCCTCTGGCCCCATGGAGCTGAGTAGAAAAGTGATTTTACAGAGCCCTTAAAAAGTGGGGAAAGCAGCAGCACTGCAGGGTCCCACGCCCCAGTTCTCTTCTGCCAGAATTGGTGCTGATCCATGCCCACTCAAGAGACCACTCTTGATCTTTGGGTACAAAGAACAGCAGGCACTGTGATGGCGAGGGAATGAATAAAAGAGGGTCTCATGGCTGGAAGGATGGAGAGAAATTTCCCCCTAGGCACCTGTGGGGTCCTTGCAGCTGATTAAAGGAACAAGAGCTGATGGGAGGTCTGGCAGTACTTGGCCAAGGACAGGCTCAACTCAGAGCATTTCAGTAGACTGACCAATGCTCCCCCAAGGCAGGGCCAACAAGCTTTTCTGTAAAAGGCCAGATTATACATATTTTAGGGTTTTCAAGCCATATAGTCTGCTGCAGCCACACAACCCTGCTATTGTAGGACAGAAAACAGCCCCAGTCCATACGGAAAACCAGTGAGTGTGGCTGTGGTTCCAGACACTGAAATTTAAATCATATAATCTCATTTTTACAGTTTCCTATTTTACAAAATATTATGCTTATTTAGATTGTTAACCATTATTTAATAATGCAAAGATCTGAAAACACAGTCTTGGCTCATGGGTCATATAGAAACTGACTATGGGCTGGATTACCTCGGGGGCAGACATTTGCTTGACTCCTGCTCTAAGGAGTAGTGACTGAAACATCTCAGTATCTGTCTGTTTTCAAAAAGTCTGATTTGGATCTTTTAACTCCAATCCTAGTTTGTTATCTTGCATTCCAGATGGGCGCCTCTCTCTTTGCCAGTAACATCGGCAGTAACCACTTTGTGGGACTGGCTGGGACAGGAGCAGCTTCAGGAGTCGCCACTGTAACATTTGAGTGGACTGTAAGTGACTTCATAGGCTTCTTCCTTTGAATCAAAACCATATCCAGTGTCTTAGTATGTTTCATGCTGCTATGACAGAATATCATAGGCTGGGTAATTTATAAAGAACAGAAATGTCTCTCTTATAGCTCTGAAGGCTGGGAAGTGCAAGGGCTGCGGTACCCACATCTACAAGGGTCTTCCTGCTTTGTCATCCTATGATGGAAGGTGGAAGGGTATTGGGGTATGAGAGAGAGGGAGAGTAAAGAAAGCGAGAGAGAAAGCGAGAGAGAGGAGAGAAAGGGGAGAAGAGGGTGAAACTCATTTTTAAAAATCAGGAACCCACTCCTACTATAACTAATCCCTGTCTCGATAACAACATCCACCTACTATTCATGAGGAAAGAGCCCTCATGACCTAACCACTCAATGGTCTGACCTCTCAATACTGTTACACTGAAGATTAAGTTTCCAAGACATGAACTTTGTGAGACACATTGAAACCAAAGCATCCAGGTATATTAACCAAAGTTATATCCCGGGTTTTTCTGGAAGTCTTATAGAATGTTTTCCTCTTTGGTTTTTGGTCTTTCTTCTAGTTCAATTTTTGGGTTTTTATTTTCTTATTTATTTTTTCTTTGCCATTTTTAAGTTCTGGGATACATGTGCAGAACATATAGATTACCTAGGTATACATGTGCCATGGTGGTTTGCTCCACCTATCAACATGTCATTTAGGTTTTACGCCCCCACATACATTGGGCATTTGTCCTCCCCTTACCTCCCACCTGCTGACTGGCCCCGGTGTGTGATGTTCCCCTCCCCTGTATCCATGTGTTCTCACTGTTCAACTTCCACTTATAAGTGAGAACATGTGGTGTTTGATTTCTGTCCCTGTGTTAGTTTACTGAGAATGATGGCTTCCAGCTTCATCCTTGTCCCTGCAAAGGACATGAACTTTCTTTTTTATGGCTGCATAGTATTCCATGGTATATATGTGCCACATTTTCTTTATCCAGGCTATCACTGATGAGCATTTGGGTTGGTTCCAAGTCTTTGCTATTGTAAACAGTGCTGCAATAAACATACGTGTGCATGTGTCTTTAGAGTAGAATGATTTATAATCCTTCGGGTATATACCTAGTAATGGGATTGCTGGGTTAAATGGTATTTCTGGTTCTAGATCCTTGAGGAATCACCACACTGTCTTCCGCAATGGTTGAACTAATTTACACTCCCACAGAGCCTTGCTCTGTTGCCCAGGCTGGAATGCAGTAGCAGTATCATGGCTCACTGACCTCCTGAGCTCAAGCAATCCTCTGCCACAGCCTTCCATGTAGCTGGGACTACAAGTGTGCTCCACCATGCCCAGCTGAGTTTTGTTTTCTTTTTGGTAGAAGTGGGGATCTCCTTATGTCACCCAGGCTGGTCTCTAACTCACTCCTGAGCTCTGTGATCCTCTCACCTCAGTGTCCCAAAATGCTGGGATTACAGGTGTGAGCCACTGAACGCAGCCTCCACCTCGTTTGACCTTCAGTATTTCTGTGGCCCCATTCTGCCTGGCCTATTCCATGCACATCATTGCTCACCTCTAAGATTTTTCTCAAGCAGTTATTCCCACCAGGCGTATCATTTCTATATGCCTCAATCCCTATGCTCACTTGGGCATTTTAGCTTTCACTTTCATCTCTCCTCCCTGAGTTCCCACTATGTGTCCAGCCCATCCTCTAGCACAGGGGCACAGGGGTGTCCTATTTTTTGGCTGCCCTGGGCCACACTGGAGGAAGAATTGTCTTGGATCACACATAAAATACACTAACACTAACAACAGCTGCTGAGAAAACAACAACAACAAAAAAAAACCTATAATTTTTTATTTTTTTATTTATTGCATTTTAGGTTTTGGGGTACTTGCGAAGAAAACGCAAGACTGTTGCATAGGTACACACATGGCAGTGTGATTTGCTGCCTTCTTCCCCATCACCTGTATCTGGCATTTCTCCCCATGCTATCTCTCCCCCAACTTTGAGATGGAGTCTCACACTGTTGCCAGGCTGGAGTGCATTAGCACGATGGGGGCTCACTGTAACCTCTGCCTCTTGGGTTCAAGCGATTCTCCTGCCTCAGCCTTCTGAGTAGGTGGGACTACAGACACATACCACCACGCCCAGCTAATGTTTTTTTTTTTTTTTTGAGACAGAGTCTTGCTCTGTCACCAGGTGCCAGGCTGGAGTGCAGTGGCACCATTTTGGCTCACTGCAACCTCCACCTCCCGGTTCAAGCAATTCTTCTGCCTCAGCCTACCGAGTAGCTGGGACTACAGGTGAGCGCCACCACACCCAGCTAATTTTTGTATTTTAGTAGAGACAGGGATTCACCATGTTGGCCAAGATGGTCTTGATCTCTTGACCTTGTGATCCGCCCACCTTAGCCTCCCAAACTGCTGGGATTACAGGCGTGAGCCACCACGTGTGGCCAAAACCTATAATGTTTTAAGAAAGTTTACAAATTTGTGTTAGGCTGCATTCAAAGCCAGCTTGGACCACAGGATGGACAAGTTTGCTCTAGCTGGACATGTGAAGGATATGCCGCCAATAATTCTTGAGTTGCCTGAGTTTTTCTCTTCTTTTATGTTACTCTTTCTGATGTTTTCATGTACATGCATGTGCATATTGGGCAGAAGAGGATGCCTGTGTAAAGGAAAGTTGGATCATGGTGAAAGTTTAAACAGACCATCCTAGGTTGAACTCAAAGTGACCTTGAGTGATCACAAATGCCTGTGCCCCTCCCCCTGTTGAAGATTCTGCCCCTACTTTTACTTTAGTAATATCCGGGAGTCTCAGAATAGACCCAGCTTCCAGATATACCCTATGGCTGAGACTTTGTTTTAATAGTGCCATGGACACTAGAATGAAGTCAGTCTCCAGAAGCATGGCCAGAATGACCTATGGACCAAGTGGGTGTGACAAGCAGGCTGCAGAGAACTCAATCACCTCCTGTGACTATGACCTTGGGCTCCCTTAATCTCTGTAAGGCTCAAGTTTCCCCTCTGTAAGATAAGAATAACTGTGCTTCTCATATCTGCCTCACTTAGACTGAGAGCAGCATAAGTGATATATGAGAAGATTCTTTGCAAAAATTGCATATTTATGCTAGATTATATTATTACCATCATCATTGGATGTGGCAAGACTTGGGGGAGCACTGGGGATATTCTATTTCCAGATTCCTTTCTCATTGCTCTGTTACTCTGTTTATCATTTATGCAATCCTTTGGCAAAGATGATATGACCTTGTAGGGGTTCCACTGGGATCAAATCCCTTATATTCTTTTCCTTTTTCACCACGCGTATTTTGTGGCAACTTAAGCCCCAGAAAATGGTGGCCCCTGAGTCACAGAAACAGAAAAAAAGGAACTCACAGTTGTCTCAAGATAATTGTTTGAATGGGACAGGATTAAGCCAACTTTTTTTTTTTTTTTTAAATTTCAGACTCAGAGGTCATATAAGGACAAGCTCCACAAGCCAAGCCTCTTTAACATCTCACTCTCTTATTTTGGTTTCTCGTAGTCCTCAGTAATGTTGCCGATTCTTGGGTGGATCTTTGTCCCCATCTACATCAAGGCAGGGGTGAGTATCTCTTACCAAAATGCCAGAGTTCAGTTCTAGGCACTGCTGCTCACTGCACAGAAAGTCAATCACTGAGACAATGAATATTGCCAGGAAAAAAGGCTTTTTTTGGGTGCTGCAGCCAAAGAGATGAGAGCTCAGTCTCAAATCCATCTTCCTGACAGACTAAAATAAGGGGTTTATATAGCAGGGAAGATATGTAATCATGTGTGGGAAAACAGGAATGAGGGGGTGGGTAAGGAAGAGAAGTCAGTCAACAGGAAGCAGACGGTGGGTTAGACAATTATAAAAGGTGAGGGGTCTGGCTTCTCATTGTTCACATGTGGTGATCTGGTGAGTTTCAGCTCTTTGACCCTATCCAGGAGGCCTGATGATTGATTTCTTGAGAAAGGAAGTGAGATAAGACAAAGGTAACTTTCTCCAAGACTGGGAGGATCAGTTTCTATGCTTATTCAAAGAAACCACAGACAGTTCTATGGGACGATTGGGCCAGTTCCATATCCATAGGTATTCTGGGTAAATCTGTCAGGTGTATCTTTCAGGCATTCATTCATTCACTCTCTCTTCAATCATGAAACCTGGGTTTCTGCCCTTCACCTGGCCTATTGCTAGTAATACACAGAAGACAAAAATCAAATTTCTTGTCTAGACATGTTTCCAGTATAGAATGTGGCTGCAACCAGTGGGGAAATCAGTGGTATCCCTGCATAATGATCCTGGAGCAGAGATGACAGGTTTGATGGCAGAGTAAAGATGAAGGTAGTGGAGGGGGAGGATTATGATCAGCTCTAAAACTTGAAGCTTGAGGGCTGGGGTGCTTGAGGCTACCATTAATGGAGCCAGGGATTCCAGATTAGAGGCAAATGATGAAAAGGAGAGTGATGATTTCACTTTGCAACAGGATAAGTGTTGGGTGCATTCAGGACACTAAGGTGGAGACACCCAACTGGCACTGGGAAAGTGAGATCTACAGATAGGTCAAGAGAGAGACATTGGCTGGAGTTATCAATGGGCGTGTCCTTCTCTTCAGAAGCATGGTTTAAGAATCCACTTTCTGCCAGTCACTTTGCAAGGTATCAGGGATACCTCTATGAATAAGCAGCCATGGTTTCATCACAAGGAAGGGGCCATACATAGCACTTACACTTACAGGCGCTTAGGAAATGCTGAATAATCTGAACACACAGGGACCTAAGTGTAAGTTCCTGTCAATGTCTGTCTCTGCAGGTGATGACCATGCCAGAATATCTCAAGAAGCGGTTTGGTGGGGAGCGACTCCAGGTCTACCTCTCCATCCTCTCCCTCTTCATCTGTGTGACTTTGTCCATCTCTGTGAGTTCAGAGCCTCCTGACATTTTAGCTTCAAGAGGTTGTCAGATGGTGCCAGAGTGCTAACATGAAAGAGCTGGATGTGTACACTGTCAACAGCCTTTAAAAAGTCAAGCCATAATATGGATGTCTTAACTCTCAGGGATGTCTCTTCCAAGTCTTATGGGGAAAAAGAGAGCTTCAAAGACCCTGTGTTCATAGAGTGGTAGACTTTTAAGTCAAGAGAGACTCCAGGGTATAAATTCTCCCCTCTCATCAAGGATATGAAAAAAATGGATGTACAGAAAGAACAAAATGTCTCATTCAAGTAACACTGCTCTTTAGTAAAGAGAAGACTTCTCTGGCCTCCTGCTTTTTCCACCTCAAGATAACCTTTATATTCTTTCTCAGAGCATGTCCAGGTTTACATTTTCATTTTCAGTTTGATTAACACGTGAACCACAAGCAAAGTACTTTGTATTATTATACTGATTTTTCTTAAATTCACTCTACTTTATCTAAGACCACCATGGTAAGACACATGTCACAAGTAAGTGTTAAAAAAATTAAAGTACATTTTAAGTACTTTTATATAAGGTTACATTTTTGGGGCCAGGTGTGGTGGCTCATGTCTGTAATCCCAGCACTTTGGGAGGCTGAGACATGTGAATCACTTGAGGTCAGGAGTTCGGGACCAGCCTGGCCAACATGGTGAAAACCCATCTCTACTTAAAATACAAAAATTAGCCAGGCATGGTGGAGCACACCTGCAATTTCAGCTACTTGGGAGGCTGAGGCAGGAGAACAGCTTGAACCTGGGAGGCGGAGGTTGCAGTGAGCCGAGATCACACCACTGCATTCCAGTCTGGGAGACAAAGCGAGATGCCATTTCAAAAACAACAAAAGTTACATTTTTTGAAGATAATCAGTGAGGAAAGATGGAAGGAATTTGGAGACTCAGCAGCACATGTAAAAAACAAAGGTTAACTTATTTGCTCCTCATGTGTCAGTCACTAATAATCTCAAGTTTACAATCTAGGCATGTGTCTCAGAGTTTGTGAGAGAAAAAGCTGACCTTTCCTATTGCTCCTCTGTCAAACCGAGTCATTGTTAGAAGTGAACCAGCTGCTTAGATTAGACGGCATGAGCCTTTCCAATGCAATGTGAGCACTGCCCAGCACTGACTGCGTATTATTGAGCTTTGTGTTGGGATAGCAGATTCTTGAGTTCACCATTTGGCTAAGGTGATAAGAATTCTGCACATGAAATAATTAGTCTCGTATCACAATACATGTAAAGGTACTAAAATACATGGTGAACTAGAGTGCATGGACATGTACAGAAAATGTGCTATGCACACCCAGCAAAGAGGATGCTCCCTGCTGTATGGCATTGGGGGTTGTGCTCTTGGAGAGGGCACTTAAGTAGTCCCCAAGAAGGGAAGGTTAGGCGAGGCAGAGGGAAGCAGAGGAGCTCACAGGTGTCAGGGGCTTAGGGTTCACACATTCCTCAAATTGTTGGACTTGCTAATCTCCCAGTTCTCCTCTGGTGCTGCCATCTAAGCTTTATGGTTCTAAGGAGCATGAGCAGGCAAGAAGGCAGAGAACAGAGGACAATGCACAGCGAAAGAGCCCTCAGGGGATGCAAATACCCAGGTTGGAGGATTACTGGTGGATGGGGAGGGACAGAATGTTGGTGAGCTGGGTGCGGGTACAGGGAAGCCATTTGTGTGTCTGTGGCTGTGCAGAGTCCATGGTTGGCTGGAAAGACACCTTAGCAGGAGTCCATTTTTGCCTACAGGTTTATTTTTTAAGTGACATTAATCATGATTAATCTTAGACATGACCTTTTGTATACTGTTAGACTCTGGTAACAGATTGTGTCCTAGTTACTTATTAAATAGATAATTATGAGATGTTAGGACAGGACAGTTTTCATAGGTCTCCTCTGCCCAGGTTGGAAAAAGGTCATCCTGTTCACTGGTTCTCAACCTGCAGTAACATGTGCATTGAGATTTAATACAAACTATTATCTAATCTACAGTCTTTATTCAGATATTGACTATTGTTTTAATATAGTCCTTTATAGCAAAAGAATCATTGCAATTCCTCTTTACTATGATAAATAATTTATAATCATTTAGTGTAATTAATGCCACTGAGTTATATACTTAAATAGTTAAAATGATAAATTTTATGTCATATGTTTCACCACAATAAAAAAAATGTCATTGGTGACTGAGCCTAGTGACTTCTGCCTATAATCCCAGCACTTTCGGAGGCTGAGGCAGGAGGATCACTTGAGGCCAGGTGTTCCAGACTTGCCTGGGCTAAATAGTGAGACCCTTGCCTCTACAAAAAAAAAAAAAAAAAAAAAAAAAAAAAGTATTTAGCCAGGTCTGGTGGCTCACTTGAGCCCAGGAGTTGAATTACAGTGAGCTAAGATCATGTTACTGCACCCCAGCCTGAGTGATCTGGAGTAGTGCTTATTTCTTTAAAAAAAATTCATTGATACTATGTCAACTACTTACATATAATTTCAAAACCATGGATTTAATTCTTTAATAGTAGTATATAATAGAAACAAAGGTCAAGGAATTCATAATAAGACAAAGTGTGTTTTAACATGGAAATGATAAAGTAGAACTACACAAAAAGTCAAAATGCTGTGGTGTAATAATCGCCCCTCTGTGGATGAGTATACAATCAGTATGAATGAAAATAGCTACAAATGCAGACAGAGGCAAATATGCACGAGGGGCACCTCCACAGGTAACACTTTTTTTCTGAAACGGTGAACATTTTTTTTAAAAGTGAAATCTTCCCTCAGTACTAGTTGGTATTCCTGAAAAACCCTGATGTGCAATAGAGTCAGGTGGGATGATAAAATGTTAGGTTTTATTTCAAATCTTAGAGAAAAATACAACCATCTCCTGCTACACCTGTTTCCAGCCCCAAGTTCTACAAAGAAACAGAAACAGTCTTGCTCTGTCTCCCAGGCTGGAGTGTAGTGGTGCAACCTTGGCGCACTGCAACCTCCGTCTCTCAGTTTCAAGTGATTCTCCTGCCTCAGCCTCCCCAGTAGCTAGGATTACAGGTATGCACCACCATGTCTGGATAATTTTTTTGTATTTTTAGTAGAGATGGAGTTTCACCATGTTGGCCAGGCTCATCTCAAAACACCTGACATCAAATGATCCACCCCCCTTGGCCTCCCAAAGTGTTTCTCACATGTCTTCAACTATTTGAGATTGTTACATACATCACTGCCCTTTAATCTCAAAAATTTCAGTGTAAATTTCCCCCCCAGATTTAACATTCATTGATGATTCTACCTGATCCAATGATTTTTACCTGATCCAGTCTTTACTGTGGCAGTTGTAAAATGATGGTTTTCTAAACTAAGCATTTCCTGCATATCATTATTCCTGGAAGCAGGGATAATTTCTTGCAAAACCACAGCAGAATTATCAACTCAAGCAAACATAATATGGATACAGTTATCTGCCATTTAAATTCCAACTTTGTCAACTGACTCAGAAATAATCCTTTTTATCATCCTTTCTTCTCCAGTACAGGATGCGGTCTAGGGTCAGGTATTACATTCAGTGGCCAAATGTCTTTAGCCTGCTTTCATCTGGAACATTTCTATGTGCCCCTTTTCTGTCTTTGATGACATTGACATTAAGAAGACATTAAGAAGAGTCCCTCCTCCACTCTTCTTAATATGACAATCTTTATTTTGGACTTGCCTGATATTTCTTCATAGTTGGATTCAGGTTATACATTCTTCTTGGCTGGAATACTACATATGTGATGTGTCCTACTAAAAGTATCCTATCTAGAAGCATTCAATATCCATCTGTTCCTTAATGGTGATGTTAATTTTGATCACCTGACTGAAGTATTGCCCAATCTCTCCAATACAGAATATTGTTTTATTTTCCCCTGTAACCAATAAGCATGACTGTTTTATTTTCCCCTGTAACCAAAAGGATCTGTGCTAGATTCTTTAAACCACTCAAATATTCAGTTCCTCTTCAAAATTTTCCAGTAGATTCAGCATTCCTAAATGATCTTATCAGATCTAATCTTTACTAGGATGGTTGAAAAATAACTTCCAACTCTAGCACTCCTTCCATAGTTCCCATCCAGTATTCAGCCGGCTACTAAGGGCAAGAGTCTTCCCTTCTCTATTTATCTATTACTGATGTGGAGTGATATATTCCTGTTTATCATTGGTTTACAAGTATTATTATATGTAGTTATTTTGATACTCATGCCATATTTGGCCAGTGAGAGCTCCCCAAACTGGATTTTCTGTGTAAAGGATAGGGCATGATCCCATCATTTTCTTGAGCAATTTCTTAAATTCTGGCGTAACAAAATGTTTCAGACTCATCTTGTACCAGCCCTCCTCCAGCCCTGGAATCACCTATTTTTCTGGGACATTCCTGGCTCCTTCAGTGGGGAAGTGTTTTAGAAACCAGAATCTGAATGCTAAGTGTGCTCATTAAGTTGACTTTTTTTCTTGACTATTAGCTGACAGAATTAGGAAATAAATGCATACATACACCCATATAAATGCACACACATAAATATACACATTCATATACACACATACATATAGTTTCTGGGCAACTATACACATACATATGCATAGTTAGAAATCATGAGTTCACACTAATACCTCCAATTCCAATCCAGCTCTACAGAGTATTTTATTGCCTTCTGCAATTCTATATTTATATGTTCCTTTTTCCACAATTGAGAATTCTCACTCTCCAAGTCATCAGCACATACATACATATACATACACACACACACACACACACACACACACAAATTTGTTTGCTCCATCCTATAATGCATCAAAAATGGTTTCAGAAATGCTTCAGGACATTGGTCTGGGCAAAGATTTTTTTGGATGAGACCTCAAAACCACAAATAACAAAAGCATAAACTCACAAATGGCCTCAACTGATCCACCCACCTTGGCCTCCCAAAGTGCTGGGATTACAGGCATGAACCATTGTGCCTTGTTGAAACAAAAATAAGTAAGTATTTTTAAAAAGAAAATGATTTCAGAATTGCCTCACCCATACTGCTACAAAAAAGAACAAACTAAAAATGAATTCAAAACTTATTTGCAGTTCTCCTCCATCCCCATCATAAGACTAGTGTATCATCAAACATGGTGTTCCTCATTTTGCCAAATTTTGTTGCTACTTAATAGAAGTTTTTCCTCAGTGTAAGTCCCTGTTCTGAAAGGGAGCTTTGGCCATTAGTTTTGAGAGCCTGTTTGACCTGGACTACTCTGAACCCTTTCAAAACTTACCAAGGAGCCCTTACAGTTGCCCACTGGTTATTAAAGCAAAACCCCTTCCATGCTCTGCTGTAGTCCTGCAATTGTCCCACTGTGCTTCCCAGTGGTCACCTGGTGGCTATGTGGGGGATGTCTAACTCTTAAGTTTCTTCAGATAAGCTGCTGTTTCTCTCTGCCTCCTCCCAGATCTTGCTGCCATGTAGGTTTTGTGGCTAAGGTTGATTTGCACCTGCCTTCTTGCCTTTTGGGCCTCGTGGAAATACCCCGTCATTTAATTTTGTTGGTTTTGTTATATACTTGCTCTGTCTAATGTAGAGATTCATGGAAGTTCACAAACTATGCTGCCATATTTACCATTTTTCTAGAATATTTTATCTATTCTAAGTGTTCCCCCACATATTCATTAAGTAAAATCCCATGACAACAGTATAACAATATGTTTAACTACATAAACTTCTGAGTCACACCACACAGGTTTAAATCTTGAGCTTACCACTTTCTATCCGGGTCATCCAGGACAAATTCCCTAAGCCTCAGTCTCCTCCAGATGTAAAATGATGATAATAGCTACCTGACAGGTAGTTTGGGGGACATGGAGAAGGGTAAGGGGTGAATTCTTTCAAGGTTTCAAAGAAGAGATAATCCATTGACAGCTTAAGTTTTTCCAGAAGAGAGAAATATGTTACCCAATTCATCTCTTAAAATGGTTCTGTTTATAATTTTAGGAAAGTTAAAACAAACAGATAATTATAAAAATTCTCATTGGCAAACAAGAATACTAATTTTAACAATTTCCTGCTAGCTGTTATATATGTATACTAACATATATAACTAATCATATGTGTGTGTGTATATATATACATATATAACATATGTATACTAACATGTAACTAATCATATACATACACATGATTAGTTATATATGTTACTATACATATATTAGTTATGTTATATATGTATATAACATGTTATATGTTATATATATGTATGTATATATGATTAGTTATATATGTTAGTATACATATATAACAGCTAGCAGGAAATTGTCCTGAATTATTCATGTTAATTATGCTGAGCCAAACATTGTAGATAGAAAAATGTACTTCCTACTGAAATATGTTTGCCTTAGGGAGATTCCTAAGTTGATTATAGTCTCCTTTTTTTTATGGTTAGACCTAAGGGCCCCTAGGATGGTCAGAGACGCATGTATTTAGTTGAATTCCAACCAACATCATGCATTTACAGAACAGTCTGCATAATCTAAATTAATTCTGCATTTCCCCTCAATTTCATAAATAATCATAACCCCCCAATTCAAACAATTATAAGTCATTGTTCCATGTATCTATTTGGAACATATATGAAACAATGTTCTTTGGTTGCATTCTGTTTTTGTACATACTATCTTTTTTTGTGTGTGTGAGATAAGAGTCTCACTCTGTTGCCAGGCTGGAGGGCAAGGGAGTGATCTCAGCTCAGTGCGACCTCCACCTACCAGGTTCAAGCGATTCTCCTGCCTCAGCCACCCAAGTAGCTACAGGCACATGCCACCACATTAATTTTTGTATTTTTAGTAGAGATAGAGGTTTACCATGTTGGCTAGGATGGTCTCAATCTCTTGACCTTGTGATCTGGCTGCCCCGGCCTCCCAAAGTGCTGGGACTACAGGCATGAGTCACCACATCCAGGCTATTTTTGTACATACTTTCTATCCAATATATTAGGTTGTTGCAAAAGTAATTGTGGTTTTTGCCATTAATAAATTTTATAGTACATGAAACACACAAAATAGAATATATTCTCTGTCACAGTCGAGGGGCTTTCTATAAGCAATTACTCAGTTTCTCTAAGCCTCACGATACAGAAAAAGTTCTCAGGACATGTCACCTCATTTAAAAAGCACCTCAACTGAGCAATGAACTTACTTCTATGAGAATATAGAAGAGACTGAAGATAATGAAAATGGTTTGAGCTTTATGAAACGTATTACTCTGGGGCCGTCTCAGTGGATTCTTGAAAGATAAGTAGAAAGGAGTCTACCAGGGAAAGAAGAGTTGAAAAGAGTGGACATTGGAGCAGAGAAACCAGTGGCCTGAAATGCATGATTCCCTCTCATCATGACTGTTCCCTTTTTAGTCAGATATGTTTTCTGGAGCCATATTCATCCAGCTGGCCTTGGGATTGGACCTTTACCTGGCAATCTTCATCCTCTTGGCTATCACTGCTGTTTATACCATCACTGGTGAGTATGTTGGATATTTTGCTCACTCAGACTGTCTTCTGCTGATCCCAACCCAACCTGCAATTAGCATTCTCAGTGTTAGCTGTGTCATTGCCGAGGTAAAGACACCATTTCATTCCCACTATGAGAGTCAAGCACAGCACCAGAAACACAACTAGAGCATACAAAACAGAATCCTCTGTATTAGAGGTGAGCATCTTGATGGAATGGAATTGTGTGGGGGATGGGGTGGAGAACAGGTAATTTGGTTCAACTATGAGTTTGGTACCCAGATTGGCACTTAGAATTCAGCATATCATCCATAAGGAAACAGCGGCTCAGATAGGAGACTGACAAATGCAAGGTGAGGTTCAAATGAACACAGGATGCCAGGGCATGGCCATGGCCTTGAATGGCACAGTTTAAAGAGGAAAACTGGAGCAGTGGGTTGCTAGTGGGAGATGATGTGTGATAACAGTCCAAGCAGGCCCTCATGAACCAGGTATGTTGATATGCTTCTCATGTATATTAACTTATAAAAATTAAACAATACCAGCTGAGTTGGAAAACCTAAGGAAAAATACCAGCTAGGACAATTTTGGGGCCATTTTCGTGCATTTGAGCTGTCAACCTAAAATAAGCAACTCTCCAAAATGAGGTGTTTCTTCGGGAATAGTGAGGGTTTGCAAACCAGGATACACGTGCTATGGCAGATCATAGGCACTTCGAGGGGGGATGAGGTAAGGGGGAGACTTACAAAGACAGAGAGGGAGAATCCACATACGCTATTCTGAAATAAAGGTGATTGTTTCACCTGCTTATTGCAGGTGGTGGTGTTTGTTCATTGGTGGCACTGGCTGTTGACAGGAGACAGTCTTCACAGAAGTGGCTTAACCAGAAGGTTCTAGTTGGGATAATGTCTTCCAACAGTTGCTGTTACAGGCATAGGTATATGAGGGCCTACCTGCATTGCCTCCCAGCCTCATTTCATTAGAGTTTGGCATAAATGTCTCTATTTTGGAACAGACAATTTTCACAGAGCATGTGTTTCAGAATAAGGGAGAGATAAAGGCGTGAGTTTCAAGATTCATCTTGTTTTCCCATGACACTCTCATAAAGGGAATATCTTGTTGATCAACAGCCTAGTTACTCTAGAATTGAAAAAGAGTTTTGGTTTGGGTTTTTTTTCACTATAGCAAAACACAGTAACTATATCTGGTATTGAATTAATGAAACAATGTTATGTTCTGGCACTAGAGCAAAAGTGGTTTTGCTAGATATTTTAGAGCAGATGCACTGTGCTGAATGGGGGTCAATTGAGGGATTAAGAGAAAAGCTTCCTGGTATTAAAGTGCTGCCTTTTCCCCTACTTAATATTCAAAAACTCACACAAAGATGAAATTTCACAGTAATTCACAGAAACTGAATCAGAGCAAGGCATGAGAAGTAGAACCAATGCGGAGGAGACCATGATGCCAGGACAAGCTCGTGGCTCACCCAGGAGCTTCTGATGTCTTCTGCCGAGACATTTTCAGGGTTCTGGGTGGAGGAGAACTCAGTGGTGAAGGTAGTAAATACATGAGGACACATGGATAAAATGCCCTGGTTCTTTTCTTTCTCTCACCAGGGGGCTTGGCCTCGGTGATTTACACAGACACCCTCCAGACTATCATCATGCTGATTGGTTCTTTTATTCTCATGGGGTTTGGTAAGTGATAATCCTATGTGCAGTGCCCAGGGGCTGGAAATCATGGGACTTGTTTCTGTTCAGTCTGTCTGCTCTTTATTGGGATGCCTTCCACTTCCATCTGGGCACATTTTCCAGTCATTTATATAATCCCCATCACTGAAATTCTGCCTGACTTCTTTCTTGCTTTATTATCTCAGCATGAGGAAATGGGTAGGGGAGGAGAAAAACATTATTTTCTTTTAGAAATTATTGCTTAGATAAGTTATCTCATTTAACTTTAATTTCTCTGTGTTAAGGACAGACAAAATCAGTACCACTGGGTAGATAATTTTACAGAAGTATTTGTACATTAGATTCAAAGTCTGGAAACCTTTCATTTACATAGAATTTTTATGAAATGACGGATTAAATAGTAGGAAAAAATCTGAGAACTGAATATTAGTTCAAGTGAATAATACACAAACACAGAATACACAACCTCTATTTGTGCATTCTCACAATGTATTGTAGTGGGTTTTCATCCAAACACCCATAACCTCATCGTGACTGTTCTGTGTGGAAATCTGTTATAACACATTGTGACAGTACATAAACAGAGGTTGGATTTTTCTTCATAATGCTCACTTTATAGTATCAGTTCACTGCCATCAAACAATATTGATTAATCTAATTTACAGCTTGCCAATTTTTGTTTTCTCTTATTATGGTGTTTATTTATCTTTGCATAGGAAATCCATGCACACAGTAAAAAGGATATAGGGTGAAAATAAGTATCTCTTCCCTGTCCTGCCAGCATGCTCTACCCACTCAAGCTACACCGAAGACAACAATCCTGAATGTGCACACATCTAATCACACAGCTTGAAGGTACATGAAGCAAAAACTCAAAGAACTACAAAGACAACAAATATGCAATGACAGTTGGTGGTTTTAAACCAATATAAATGCCTCTAGCTACATATGGCTACTTAAAACTAAAAATCATTTCTCATTTACCTAGCCATATTTCAGGTGTACAATATATGGCTAGTGGCTACCATATGGAATGGCATAAATACAGAACAGTTCTATCATTGCAGAATGTTTCTATTGCACAGTGCTACTCCAGAGGTTGTTAGCATCAATTCTTTGTGTACTTTCTATTCAGTTTTCCAGAACTTCTGTGCTGTTCTTATTCATGGTGCTTTGGTTTCTGGCCTCAGTGATGCACTCCCTGGGATGAGGTCTCTAAGCCTCAATTCTCCCATCTTTAGGATGAAGAAGGGGACTCTCATCTCTTAGGGTCTCCTATGTATTTTTGTTACAAACCATGTTTATCTAATCAAAGCAACTTCCTTGTATTGTCTGTATCCTCCACTTGGTTAAGTTCCTGCCTTGCACATTTATTTTGCACATGATCCCAGCACAGTGTTTGGCACATAGGCCTTTAGCTGAATAACCAAGCAAATTAATGTTAACTCAACCCTACAATTGTATAATACCCTACTGCATTTTTCATCATTTAAAGCTATACTAAGGGACCCCAGATGCCTGAGCTCAGCTTTCTAAGAGCAAATACAATTCTCTTCTGCACCTGATTAGCCTTTCTAGATGAAAACAGGCTGAGTCTCATCATTTTTGCTTGTCATATCTCACCTGCCACCCCCAATTTCTGCTCATTATCTTTCCAATTTTTTATTATAACAGGCAAAATGTAGTGTGGCATCAGAAACGAGATTGCAAGTAAGATCAAAGAGCCAAACTCTGGGTCAAGAAGGGAGGCCTTTGGCTCCTGTTCTTTTCAGAGCAGTTGGGACTTTCTGATGTCTGATTCTATGAGGCTCACCTTTTTAGCTCACCTTCCAGTTTGCTTATGCTCTAAATGGTTGTGATACATCAGTGTCAGCCGGTTGGGTAACAGCTTCATTTTTATCTTAAAAGAGACACTAACTCAGAACTTCAAAGAGCAATATAGGAAGACAAGTCAGAGTTATTTACCTTGTGTACTTCGTGAAAGTCAATCTGGTAGCATGGCCAATGCCAGTGGAGGTACCAGAAAGACATGGACCTGAGAGAAGGTCACTGAGGATTTGACTGGGCTGATAGGACGTGCTTGTGTACTTTCACCAAAAAATAATCATCATAAACATTGGACGTCTTAGATTTCAGTAAGACATCTCATTTTACTCTGACACCTTTTCAGCATTTAACGAAGTTGGAGGTTACGAGAGCTTTACCGAGAAGTATATGAATGCCATCCCATCCATAGTCAAGGGGGACAACTTGACAATCAATGCCAGGTGCTACACACCTCGGGCGGACTCCTTCCACATCTTCCGAGATCCTGTCACTGGGGATATTCCATGGCCAGGAATTATATTTGGAACACCCATTACAGCTTTGTGGTACTGGTGCACCAATCAGGTGAAGTGTGTGTGTTTGTGTGGGCATGTGTTTCTTGTTCTTCTTGTCTCATAGAAAAATATTTAGTTTCTATTTTGCACACACATTATTTAAAGAGTCAAACACTTCTTCATTGTTTTTTATGTTTTTTGAGATGAAGTCTCACTCACTCTGTCACCCAGGCTGGAGTGCAGTGGCATGATCTCAGCTCACTGCAACCTCTGCCTCCCAGGTTCAAGCAATTCTGCCTCAGCCTCCCAAGTATCTGGAATTACAGGCATGTGCCACCAAACCTGGCTAATTTTTGTATTTCCAGTAGAGATGGGGTTTCACCATGTTGGCCAGGCTGGTGCTGAACACCTACCTGACTTTGGTGCTGGGGATTACAGGGGTGAGCCACCAGCCCCAGCTTAAAGAGTCAAACACTTCTACAAAGCTTATTTAAAAACAGCTGCATGGCTCCCTGTTTTCTACCCTACTTCTTGTACTTTAGAGGCAAATGCTTTCAGCTCTTTTAAGTGAGTGTTTTGGCATTTATTTCTGTTCCCTAAATCTTGTGCTCAGTGTGCAGTCTGTGAGCCATCAGCATGGACACCACCTTGGAGCTCACTAGGAATAAACTCAGATAACTATGACCCTATCTAGACCCTTTGAATTGGAGTCTGCTCATTAACTTGATCCCCAAGTGATTCAGATAAATGCTTATGTTGCTCCCTCTTGGTTTTAGGATTTTATTGTTGGCTTCCCTATGATGAAGGATGAGTTTAGCTGTCCCTCAACCTTCCCTTCGCAGTCCCATGCAAGCACACCTGTTTCCCCCAACCTCCCAATAGCTGTCAATGACAAGTTTGAAGAGATCAGCATTCAGTGCCACCATTTCTGTGACTACCTGAATGTAATTCACAACTGAACCACATGATGTACAGTGCCCTATTTTTCCTTAGCTTTTCTTGTTCTTGGAATAATTTTGTCTTTTTTTTCTTTCTTTTTTAAAATCATTATTTTCTAAATAGAGACAGGGTCTCACTTATGTTGCCTAGGCTGGTCTCAAACTCCTGAACTTAAGCAATCCTTCTATCTTGGCCTTCCAAAGTGCTGAGATTACAGGTGTGAGCCACCGCAACTGGTCAATTCTTAATCTTTCATTTTGAATTTTCTTGCTTATTATTACTCATTGAATCAAAGGTTCTCTTGGAGCCTTTGCCGTCTCAGAGTCTGGCAGCGCTCCTTCTGTTTGGTGCCCAAGTCTTATCCAATGAGCCCTTCACTACCATCTTTGGGCATTCATTTTTGCCTTACTCGGGTTATTTCTTTTTCCAGTATCGTCTGTTTTCCTTCTTAGTTTATTCTATCTTTCAGGGTCAATCAAAACCTTCAGTATCTTCCTGAGCTAGGCCTCCTAGGAGGTAAACACTGTGAATTAGCATATTTGAAAATGTCTTCAATCTAACCTTTCCTTGATAGTTTGTTCATGTATTCCATCCTAGGTTGAAAATAATGTTTCTTAGAGTCATAAACTCATTGTCTTCTGGATTTCACCGTCACTGTGGAGAAGGCTGAAGTCTTTTTTTTTTTTTTGAGATGAGTCTTGCTCTGTCACCCAGGCTGGAGTGCAATGACACAATCTTGGCTTACTATAACCTCTGCCTCCCGGGTTCAAGAGATTCTTTTGCTTCAACCTCCTCCGTAGCTGGGACTTCAGGTGCATGCCACCACCTAATCCTAATTTTTATGTTTTTAATTTTTTTTGAGATAGAGTCTCGCTCTGTCGCCAGGTGCCAGGCGGGAGTGCAGTGGCACCATCTCAGCTCACTGCAACCTCTGCCTCCCAGGTTCAAGCAATTCTCCTGCCTCAGCCTCCCAAGTAGCTGGGACTACAGGTGCGTGCCACCACGCCCAGCTAATTTTTTGTATTTTTTAGTAGAGACAGGGTTTCACCATGTTGGCCAGCACGATCTCGATCTCTTGACCTCGTGATCTGCCTGTCTCGGCCTCCCAAAGTGCTGGGATTACAGCCATGAGCCACCGCGCCTAGCCCTGGTCAACCCTGTGTTGACCAGGCTGGTCTTAAACTCCTGACCTCAAGTGATCCACCTGCCTCAGCCTCCCAAAGTGCTGGGATTACAGGCATGAGCCACCGTGCCTGGCCTTGAAGTCATTCTTGATCCTTTGGATATGACCATGTCTTTCTCTCTGGAAGCTGGCCTTTCCTCAGTCCTCAGTATTCTGAAATTTCCCCACAATGCACTATTGTGTGGATCTACAATTGTGAGCTTGTTTAGTCTCGTAATTTATGTCGTGGATAATTTGAGGGTATTCTATGATTTCTTCCATTTTCTTTTCCTTTTGGGACCTTCTCTGTTTGGGTGTCAGTCTTCCTCAGCTGGCTCTCTGCTGTTCTCACCTTTTCTTCCTATTTTCCATCTCTTGGTCTTTTTGCTCTATCTTCTAGGAGACTTTCTCCACTTCATCCTGGACTTTTCCTGCCTTTGTATTTACAACTTCAACGATGTTATCTTTTTTTGTCTGTTTTCTGAGTATTCTTTCTCATAGCACCTAAGTTTTTGCTTTTTGAAGTTTCCTTCTTCCGAAGAATCTCTGTCAATGTCAAGCTCATAATTTCACAATTTTCAGCCTGGGGTGAATCAATGGTCACAGTTTAATTTTTCTCTGTGTAATGAGTTTACCAAAACATCTACCAAAGAGTGCGTAATTTCATCATTCACATGTGGAACCATCTTTATCATGTGTATTTCCTCTCTAACTCCCTAGCTTGCCTCCTGCAAGTGGCCTCACCTTCCCCTTAGATCTGATGCTGGTGCTGCTCAACTGCTGACAGGACTCCCCTGCTCACCTGTGATTTATGCTGTACCTCTCCCACCTTTGTCTAAAAATGCTGTCTGCTCCCCCAGGACCGAAAGATACCATTGCTATCCTTAATGGATTGCTTCTCTGAAGAGAATTATGCAGAAAAAGGCACCTCTATTTTCTGACAACCCTTGAGAAGAAAAATACCAAGAAATTATGACATTATGGGTAGACATCCTACTTTGCTACAAAATTCTTAGCTAAGAGACTGCATAAGTAGGAATTCTGAAGTTCTCTGCATTATTTTTTTCCAGGACTCTCATATTGGATTAATAACCAGGTGAGGGTTCAGAATATTCTGAAGAAATCTAGAAATCAATGTCTCAGCGTTTTCTTCCAAAGGCTGCTTGACCCTGGTGTTTCCATGACAACTAGCTTGACTTGCCAAGGAGGTAACTGCCCCATAACAATAGGGAGATGCTAATGATGCCTACGATATGAAAGACATGAATTAAACCACAACTTATGGTGGTGTCAGTAGTAACAGCTTTGTACCTGGCACATTACTTGCTGTTATCAAGCAAAAGGAACTCACTGCCTGATGCACTAGAAGCCAATACTATAACGCTGTGTTTTTGATTAAAGTAAGGCTTTTTATCACAAGTAGACCTACAGGTAGACAGGAGTCAAGCTCAAATCTGTCTTCTGCTGGCTTCAAGGCAGTATTTTTATTTAAAAAGGTTCAAAGGGTGGATTCTGAGATTAGCAGGTGATTGGTGGAAGGAAACAGAAGGTCTGGAAAGACCTTGGGCATGTCTAGTTATCTTTTCATGCTACCTTGTGCGTTGCATGTGCAAATTCAGGAGGAGTTCATATGAAACATGCAGTGGAAATTCAGGCTGTTACCTCAGCAACCTTGCTCTGCACAGACTTCAGTTGGCCATTTTGGTCCCAGCCGATTTCAGCCATTTTTTTCTTGATCTCACAAGTGGATGGAGTCTCAGTGTTTCCAAAAGTCGTTTCCCTTTTTCTTCTTTGAGATAGAGTGTCTTGCTCTGTCACCCAGGCTGGAGAGCAGTCGCGCAATCTCGGCTTACTGCAGCCTCCACCTTCCTGGTTCAAGTGATACTCCTGCCTCAGCCTCCCGAGTAGCTGGGATTACAGGTGTGCATCACCACACCTGGCTAGTTTTTGTATTTTCAGTAGAGACGGGGTTTCCCCATGTTGGCCAGGCCTGTCTTGAACTCCTGACCTCAGGTAATCCACTCACCTCAGCATCCCAAAGTGCTGAGATTACAGGAGTGAGCCTCTGCGCCCGGCCAAGTTGTTTTTATTTTGTTGTTGTTATCTGCTATCCTGTAGGCTTAAGAATTTAGTCACTGTTTCTTTAATTCTTTGGGGCATGGTTTCACTACAGTTGTTGCACTGCAGCCTGGGAACTGTAGATATATTTTAGTAGTAGTTAATGTGTATTGATTTCTGTGTACCAAGGGTCTCACATACATCATAGCAAATATTAAGAAAGCCCTGCAACAGATAGTCATATTTCCAAGATGACAAACCTGAGACTCACAGAGCTCAAATACTATGCAAAAGGAATCAAGATTCAAACCCTGATCACACTCCAAAGCACATTATATTAGACACTGATCATTACACATTGTATATATTAAAATACTACATGTACCCCCAAAATACGATAGAACTGTGATATATATAATACATAAAGATCTACATATACAAATATATCACAGTTGTATATGTATCATATGTAGATATATATCTATATATAGTTATGTATGTATTATCTACATATATATTATAGTTGTTCATATATAATATTTTGGGGGTACATGTGATATTTTGATGCATGTATACATGCAGTTACTCTCAGCTGATTCGGAAATTTACATATGCTCAAACAACCTGATTCCAAGATCAGGTATACAATAGTATGCATGTATACAGTGTATAATGATCAAATCAGGGTTACTGGGATGTTCATTACCTCAAATCTTAATCTTTTCATTGTGTTAAGAAACATTACAGTTCCTCTCTTCCAGCTATTTTGAAATATTTAATCAATTACCATTAACTGTAGTCACACTATCTTACTATGAAACACTAGAGTTTTTTTCTTCTAACTGTATGTTTGTACCTGTGACCCAACTTCTCTTTATGCCCCGCCTCCCTTCCTAGCCTCTGGCAACCACCATTGTATTCTCTAACTCCATAAGATCGACTTGTTTAGCTCCCAACATATGAGTGAGAATGTGTGATATTTGTATTTCTGTGCCTGGCTTATTTCACTTAATGTAATGACCTCCAGTTCCATCCATGTTACTGCAAATGACAGGACTTCATTATTGTGTATGGCTGAATGGTTTTGCATTGTGTATTATGCACATTTTCTTTACTCTTTCATCTGCTGATGGACACAGGTTGATTCCATGTTGGCTGTTGTGAGTAGTGCTGCAATGAACACAGAGTGCAGAGAGCTCTTGGTATACTGGTCCACATCATTTCTTATTGTAACAAACTCTGGAAAGGGTGAATTATTCAAAGGCTCACTACCTTTGAAATTGTCCCTGGGTTGTTTCATGAGTGTGTCACGTTTTCCTGGCAGGTCATTGTGCAGCGCTGCTTGTGTGGCAAGGACATGTCTCACGTCAAGGCTGCTTGCATCATGTGTGCTTACCTGAAGCTGCTGCCCATGTTCCTCATGGTGATGCCAGGGATGATCAGCCGCATTCTGTACACAGGTGAGCCCTGAATCCGTATGTTCTCTCTTTAGACTTGAATTCTGAGAAGTCTTTTTTAAATGTCATAAAACATTGAGAAAATCCATTCTGGGTGGGAGTAATAGCAGAATTCCAGGTGAAGGGAACAGCTTTCTTAGCAGCTGGAGGCAGGAAAATTTGGCACATTGGACATTCTACTCCTTTATTCTTTTCATACCATCTGCCTGTCTCGTAGACATTTGAGTCTGGAGTTCTGTTTTCATGAGTTGCTTAGATTTAAGGAAACCTGGAGAATATGGCAAAACGACACTGCAGCATGAGAACTGGGTTAATTTGAGTCAAGTGAGCTGTACTGGCTGAATCTGGTGACATCTCTGACTGAGAAGGTCTTTCTCTCTCTCAGAAAACTGGAGAACTGAATCAATTTTTACTGCTTTGGAATCAGGTTGAGGATATGTAAATTTCTGATTCAGTTGAGAATAACTGCTAGTGCTGAAAATCTTCCTTTAAAAAATTCAACTTCCTTTATTATGAAAAGTGAAGGAAATATAACCATATCTTTCTTGGCTAATCGAGGATTCATTTTTATTGGGGTAATCCATCAGATAACACTGAATCCACTTCATGTTTTCTCAACTGGACATCAGTTGATTTCCCTGAAATCTTGTTAAGTGAACATCACCTCTTATTGCAGCTTTGTAAAGTTTATAAGAGTAAAGACTGCTCACACCTCAGCCAGGCATGAGCATTCTTTACTCTTATAAACATAAGCTGAGGCAGGAGAATCACTTGAGGTCAGGACTTTGAGACCAGCTTGAGCAATACAGCAAGATCCCATCTCTAAAAAAAATAAAATAAAACATCTCAGCATAGTGGTGCGTTCCTGTAGCCCTAGCTGCTTGGGAGGCTGAGGTGGGAGGATTGCTTGAGCCCAGGAGTTCCAGGCTACAGTGAACTATGATTGTGCCATTTCACTACAGCTTGGGTGACAGAGCAAGACCCTATCTCTTAAAAAAAAAGGGTTAAGTATCTAACTAGTGGGGAATGGCCAAAGAAATTTTATTGTGCACCTCCTTTATGGAAACAGGAGACCGAAGAGTATCTCAAAACCTGGGAAAATACTGAGGTTACGATATTAAATATAGAAAGAAACTTGCAAAATAATGTCTCTACAACTATAATAGTTATACAAAAAAGACATTTCTCTATGGAAAAGGATTAGGAAGGAGTGAAAAGCAGCTACTGTGCTGAGGTGTTATTATTCTGGATGATTCTTTCATCAGTTCTTCCTGTCTGTTGTCATAATGTTGTTTAAGCAAAAACAAAAAACCATCAAGGTATTGTGCAACTGCCACAGAGGTGAGGCATCATCACACATGGGACAGTCACCCAACTGACCATTACAAGTGATGCATCTTCTTAGATGTAGGTGAAAGATACTAGGCTAAATGTGACTGCACACAGGACCTAACTTCCCGTTGTTGCCAATCTCTGGAGTTCCGTGTTCCTGTAAGAATTTCTTCTTTTGCTGTTTTCCCGGAGGATGGGGTCCACTCCCTCTCTTTGCTCAACTGCTTTTGCTAGGCCACATCCCAAGGGGGCCCCTGTCCCATGGGTCGGTGCAAGAAGCTATAGGGATGAGATACTTGGGGTTGTGTTCTATAGAGGGACCAGATCTATATGGAGTTCAAAGTTGAATCTTCAGTTTCCAGGCAAATGTCTTTTCTTCCTTATGATCTTACAACTTTTCTCTTTGCTTAATGGTTATTGGTTGTGCCTATTTGGGCCTCACTGGACTCACTTCTGAATCCCTTCCTCAGATAAGGTAGCATGTGTGGTACCTTCTGAATGCGTGAAACACTGTGGTGTTGAGGTCGGCTGCACTAACTACGCATACCCAATGATGGTGCTGGAACTGATGCCCCAAGGTAGGAAAATGTCCCTTCTGGGACAGCCCCGAGGAAGGGTTGTGGTACAGTTCTTCTACCATCTATTAATTCAATTCAACTCATCAGACTATTTCTTGAGCACCTTCCACAGGCTACCAGCTCTGTGGTAGGCCCGAAAATTTCAGAGATGAAACAGGTACAATTACTGTTAGAAAAATTCTTACTCCTTCAGATTCAAGACTGTCTTCTGAGGCAACACAGAACAGTTAAATAATCCATTTGTCAATAAAAGAGTTGCATAAGTGATAAACTTATAAACACAAGGCCTAGAGGTAAACTATCCTGCTTTTTCGGGGCTAGCGATAATCAAATAATAGATCTCAATCTATTTAATCTGCAACTATTTATTGAATGCCTTACTAAGTGCCAGGAAATGCTTTGGTGCTAATAAAACATCAGTGGAGTAGGCACAAAGTCCCCTATCTCTTGGAACTCACAATCTACTAGTGTGAGATAGAAAATAAATCACACATATGAAATACACAACTAATTAGGATGCCAGAAGGTAATCATTGCTATGGTGAACAGAAATGGAACAGGGTACAGAGCTCAGGACTTGACCAGGTGATCTCGTACCTTAGGCTCCTCAAGAGCTGGCTACACTTCTGCTACCTTCCTCAACCCTGACACATGGAAGGGAGGGAGGGACCAGGGCCCACAAGCATGACACCACATACTCCCCCATTCACACTGTGTCCTGGGAGGCTTAGGGCCATTACTAATGGGCAGAGGGAATTGGAGGATGAAGTTCCCATCATGGCTCAAAACTCTTGGCTTTGCCACTCCAAAGACTTCTTTAGCAGAACCACCTACTGGATTTTTTCCTCTCCAATTCTCTTAGGTTTTCAGGAACCCAAGATTTCCTACCCTAAGAAAGATGGTGTGATGATGTTTCTTCTCTTCTAAAACTAGGTTCCAGTAGATCTCTAAGTTCTTCTTTAGGACTAAAATTCTTTTTGTTTTAATCCGTCCCCTCAAGCATTTATTTTTTTGAGTTACAAACAATTCAATTACACTCTTTAAGTTACTTTAGAATGTACAATTAAGTTATTATTGATTATAGTCACCCAGCTGTGCTATCAACTAGCAGGTCTTGTTCATTCTTTCTCTTTTATTTGTACCCATTAACCATCCCCACTGCCACCTCTAGTCCCCTACTACCCTTCCCAGCCTCTAGTAACCATCCTTCTACTCTCTATATCCATGAGTTCGTTTTTGATTTTTAGATGGCACAAGTAAATGAGAATATGTAATGTTTGTCTTTCTGTGCCTGACTTAATTATACTGGATCATTCTCAGGTGACCAGGAAATATGCAGGAAACTTCACCTGCCGATGAGTATTGAGAAGGACATCAGTTAACCAATGTTCCAGATGATGCTTTTATCTTTGAACACTCTATGGTTTAGCAAGGCAGTGTCCAGCTGCTAACCAGTGCTTGTACTCTCTCCTGGCTCCAGGACTGCGAGGCCTGATGCTTTCAGTCATGCTGGCCTCTCTCATGAGCTCCCTGACCTCCATCTTCAACAGTGCCAGCACCCTATTCACCATTGACCTCTACACCAAGGTGCGGAAGCAAGCATCAGAGAAAGAGCTCCTGATAGTTGGACGGTGAGTGAACCCTGGTTCCCATCTAGAATCCTCTGAAGTAGTATGTAGAAGTGAAGTAGAGTTCCCTTACCTTTGGCTTTTGGTGAAAGTAATCATAGTGTCTCAGTGGGGAGAAGAGACATTGGAGTACACTGAATTCAAGTGAGTACTTTCCAGACATGTAAATTTGAACCATTCCTTTAAATGAAATAATCAATTTTTCAGTCTTTCAAATGCTTTCCATGGGCCGTAATTTCTTCCCCCTCCTCACATAACCCCCTGATCAACATCTTCAAAAAACTCCACCAGTGTTTTAATGGCGTGTAAAATTCCCACCTACTCTGATAGGTAAATGCACTGTCTCTAGCAGTTTCCATGTATATCACACGGAGGTCAGGGATTAGGTCCTCCACACATGAACACAGAGGAGTTTATCAGTCACATTCATTAATGACTGGGCTGTGTTACAAAGGAACAGGGAAGGGACTCATTCCAAGAGGATACTTAGAGACTTAAGTCAACCCAGGGGATCCTGAGCAGCCTGGGGGCCTTGAAGATAGTGGGAGTTAGATGGAAGAAAACAAGAGGAAAAAATGGATACCAGAGTCTCCTTTTTCCCTTTCACAATTTTCGAGTAGACCCTATATTGTCACAGCATTTTTTGTTTTTTGAGACAAAGTTCCACTCTTGTTGCCCAGGCTGGAGTGCAATGGCGTGCTCCCAGCTCACTGCAACCTCCACCTCCCATGTTCAAGCGAATCTCCTGCCTCAGCCTCCTGAGTAACTGGGATTACAGGCGCCTGCCACCACACCTAGCTAATTTTTTTGCATTTTTAGTAAAGACAAGGTTTCACCATGTTCGCCAGGCTGGTCTCAAATTCCTGACCTCAGGTGATTCAACCACCTCGGCCACCCAAAGTTTACAGGCATGAGCCACCACACCTGGCCTATCATAGCATTTTGTAAAATGTTTTCAAAAATCAAAGTACAGCACAAATACAGAAAACAGTTAACATATGGATGCACAGCTCAGAGAGGTGTTGCAAAATGAGGACCCATGTAACCATCAATCAAGTCAAGACATGAAAATTACCAGCACCCAGAAGTTCTTCTTGGGCCACATCATTTCGAAGCTAACCACTGTGACTGGTGATGCTATAGTTTAGTCTTTTCCAACTTCAGGCTATTATATATAGAGTAAGTCAATTTGCATCCCTTGAAATATGGCTTTTTTTTTTTTTTTTTTAGATGGGAGTCTTGCTGTCACCAGGCTGGAGTGCAGTGGCACAATCTCGGCTTACTGCAACTCCTGCCTCCTGGGTTCAAGCGATTCTCCTGCCTTAGCCTCCCGAATAGCTGGGATTACAGGCATGCGCCATCACACCCAGCTGATTTTTGTATTTTTAGTAGAGATGGGGTTTCACCATGTTGGCCAGGATGGTCTCGATCTCTTGACCTCGTGGTCTGCCCGCCTCAGCCTCCCAAAGTGCTGGGATCATAGACGTGAGCCACCACAGTTAGCCAAAATATGGCTTCTTTTGCTCATGTTATGTTTGCAATATTCAGCCGTGTTGCTATGTGTAGCTGTAGTGTAATCATTTTATTTCTCTGTGGTGTTCCACTGTAGTAAGATATCAGAATGTGTCTAAAGAAACTGACATCAAGAGAAGCAGACCAACTATTTAAAAGATTGTGCTTTGTTGGTGACAGTAACAATAGCTTTAGTAAATTAAACACTTGGGGAAAAACTCAAGGGCCTCACTTGGCCCAGAGCTTGACTCTGGACCAATGCTGCAGGAGAGGGAGTACAGGAAGGTAGGAGTGTACCTGTAGTAGAAAAGGTACTGGTTGGTGTTCAGGAGGCCCAAGATGCAGTCGTGCCACTGATCGGTATATGGTCTTGGACACACGTCCTTAAATGATAAAGTAATGACTTTTCCATAAAAAACACATATGTTTTTAAAATTCCTGCTTCATGGAATGTATGCCTTTGTCAGGAAGATAGACAATTAATAAAGGTATGCTACCTCAGGTGACCAGAAACGATAGAAAGACAATTAGAGCAGGCAGAAAGGACTGAAGCAACCAAATCCAGGTGCTCAGGGAGTCCTCTCTGAGGAGGTGGCATTTGAGCAGAGCCTGCAAGAAATGTGGCAGTGAGCCCAATAGTGCTCTGGGGAAGGAACAGTGAAGGCTGCATTCCTCCCATAGTAACGTTTGTGATATGTTTGAGAACAACCAGGAGTGAGGTCCGTCCACAAGAGGCCAATACGAGAGTACAGAACAGGGTCAGAGTTGCCTGGAGGCAAGGGGAGGTCATGCAGGACCATTTAAGTCATAATGAGACTTGGAATTTTATTCTATATGTAATAGGAAACAACTGGAACTGAGTGAGTTGGGGTGCACATGATTTGCTTTTCAATGGTGATAAAAACTAACAACAGTAAGTGTAATTTATCGAATCCTTACTATGGTTTAGGCATTATGCTAAGACTTCCCATATTTTATTACATTCAGTTGTTGCAAGGATGAACAATTTTGTAACATTTAAATGAGACATTTGTGCTTCAGTCTCACTTAAATGAGACATTTGTGCTTCAGAACTCCTTCAACCCATGACTGCTTCTCTGTTTCATGTGAGCAGTGAGAGATGAATGACCTTTTATGCACAGTCTACTAAATTATGTTGGTTCATTTATTCACACAACAGGCACAGACACCCCTGGAGTCTAGAAAGGTGAAGAAGTCATGCTCCCTGGACAACAGGAGCCTTTAACACGCTTTTTACCTGCTGTAGTACTCAAGTAGCAAAATGTACAAGTTAGCATTTCTTGCCAATTCACTCAGCATTCTGAGATAGAGGCTGTTTCAACATGCAAACCAACTTTGCTCTCTGAAAGCTAGGAAAGGAACAAAAATGAAACTCTGCTTTATCATACAAATAATTGCTGGTTAATAGAAATAGTGTGGTATTTATTTCCGATTGATATACTACATGTGGTGGACTGGAGTTATTAATCAGTTGCTGATATTTTAACTATTTTATGAATAGATATTTAATCTCATAGATGATGCTGTTATGATTATAGACAAGTAATTGCTTTACTGGCATTTTACTAAAAGATCACCATTAAGCACAGCATGGATTTATGTATGGTGAAAGACCTTGATTTTGTCTGGAAAATCAATGAAGGGCAACAAGAGTGAATTCTAGAACTAAAGCACAATGAAAGTGCCCATAATGCTTTTGTTTAATGTTTAAATTATGTTGTTTTCTTCCCAGGCTATTCCTCCTTCTATTAAGTGTTGCGAGCATTGTGTGGGTCCCATTGGTACAAGTATCTCAAAATGGACAACTAATCCATTACATAGAATCAATTTCTAGCTACCTTGGGCCTCCAGTTGCAGCTGTCTATGTGCTTGCCATCTTCTGTAAAAGAGTCAATGAACAGGTAAGTGAAAACTGGAAAAAATTTTCCCTGCTGGAGTGAGAAAAAAATTGTTTATTTCTCTGGGGTACCAAAATACATTATTTCTACCCTATTTATACAAGTTGTGGCCCATCTTAATTTCAGTTGAGATCAGCCAAAATTCCTGATCCTTACTGAAGTATAAAAATATAGCACACATTCATAGTACAATCTTTATATGTTTCTTGCAAAATATTATGTACATATATGGTGCAGAGTTGAGGAACAAACATGTTTGGGAGACAGGCTGCCAGGGCCCAATCATGGCTATACCACCTGATAGTATTGTAATCATAAGCAAATTACTTGAATTGAGACTCAAATTACTTGAGTCTCTCTAAAATGAAGATAATGATAGCACCTAGCCGGTGAGATTGTTGTGAGGATTAAGTGAAATAAAATATGTAAAATTCTTAGAAGAAAACCTACCACACTAGTAAGAATTCAAAATGTGTTCATTGCTATTGTGATATATGTAATTAATTATTGTGGATCATGTACCCTTAATCTTTTCATTGCTCCTTAGTACTAGCCTTACTATTACGATTTTCAGATGAGGAAAAGGTGAAGAGGGGTTAGTATCTATGTGTTTTGCACATGTTACTTAATATTAATAAGTGAGAATCTTGGGATTCAGGCTTAGATCTTCCTCCATCCAAAGCTCATACCATTAATCTCCATGCAATACTGCTTTTCTACAACATAACATCCTGAACAGAGGAACAGGGACACATGTTTTCACCCCCATCAACTTCTTACAGAAATAAATTATCAAGCACTTCACAGAACTCTCAGAACTACCTAATATCAGCTCTGGAAATTCTGTAATATAATTGATACTTCTTATTTTATCAAATAAATCACAAGTGTTTTGATCTAACTATAAAACAATAGACAAGGAAAACTTCAGCTTGGGTCAGTGTAGTGTCCTGGTGTTGGAGAATCAACAATGGTGCAGTGGTATGTGCCGTTCAGGACCATGGAAAGCAGCATCCAACTAAGAAGCACATGTATTTGCAACTTTCTTGACTTTTGGTAACCTTGTATCCAAGGTTAGACATTTGCTGGTCCTTAGCTGAGAAAGCAGGCAGGACTATAATTATGACTTACTTGAATGAGCTTCTCATATTTTCTAAACACTCTGATTTTCTTCTTGCTTCTTTTGCAGGGAGCATTCTGGGGTCTAATGGTTGGATTTGTGATGGGCCTCATTCGTATGACCACAGAATTTGCTTATGGAACAGGGGAGTTGCTTGGCTGCCAGTAACTGTCCCAAGATTATCTGTGGAGTGCACTACCTTTACTTTTCCATCATTCTCTTTTTTGGGACCACGGTGGTCATTCTGGGAATTTCCCTCTTAACAAAACCCATTCCTGATATACATGTGAGTGATGAGTAATGGATATAAGCTCATTTTAAAATAAGAGTTCTGGCCAGACACAGTGGCTCATGCCTGTAATCCTAGCATTTTGGGAGGCTCAGGCAGGCAGATTCCAAGGTCAGGAATCCAAGACCAGCCTAGCCAACATGATGAAACCCTGTCTCTAACTAAAGACATAAAAAATTAGCCAGACATGGTGGTGGATGTCTGTAATCCCGGCTACTTGGGAGACTGAGGCAGGAGAATCACTTGAACCCAGGAGGCAGAGGTTGCAGTGAGCTGAGACTGCGCCATTGCACTTCAGCCTGGGCGACAGGGCAAGACTCCGTCTCAAATAATAATAATAATAATAACAACAATAATATAATGAGTTATTTGCCTTTTATTTTATTAGTGTATGAGTTCCAGGAAATGTATTTGTTGCACCTCTAGAGCTAGAAGAACCCTAAGAGATTATCATTCTGTCATTTAAATAAAGAACAGTTTGCATCTAATATGTGCAAAGCACCAGTGAATTAAACAGAAATTAGAAAATGGACATTGTAACTATATTTTGTAAACTTCACAGTGTAGTTGGTAAGTAAATCTACAATATTGTCATAGGACACTAGGAAGAGAATAATTAGTGTTTCCTAAGATACTGGGAAAGACTTCACAGCAGAGCTGTCATCTAGGCTGTGCCTGTTTGGGCCAGTAGGATTTCATATACAGAATGAACACTGATTAGCACAGAGATGGAGGGAAAGTACACGGCACCAGGGGGCAGGAAAAGAAAGGATAGATAATGAGATGCACTTTTGCCTTTCAACTTGGCAAAAAATGTTTAATGTGAATATTTAATGGTAGTGCTTAATATTAGTGTTGTGGGAAAATTCCCACAGTCCAAAACTGTTGGGGAGTACATAGATTTTATAATTTATAGTAGAGCAATTGGGCAGTATTTATCCATTTTTAAATTATTATACCTTATGAATCAACAATCTCAGTTTTAGGAGCTTATTGTATACAAATACTTGTGCAAGTAGAAAAAATATGTGTATAAGGATTTTCTCTGCAGAAGTTTTCAAATAGGAAATAACTGGGAGAAAATCCAAATTTTATCATGAAGGGAATGAGTACATAATCACAATCAATTGAATGTTATGCAACTGTTTAGAAACACGAGGGGAGCTCTACTATTTGCCTTGAAAAAAATGTTCATAATATGGTTAAGTGGAAAAAAATATGTGCAGAATAATAATGAATATTAGCACTTTCTGAAATAAAACACATGTAAGCATATAGATGTTTGTCTAAGCATAGAAAAAAATTTTAGAGCATACTCACCTAAGATTTTCAACAAGAGGCATCTCAGGGAGTGGGGGAGACACTACAGGGGCTCGGCAAATATTATTTTAAGAATATAAATACTACTTATATGCTAATATTGTTTAAATTGTTTGAATTTATGACTAAACGTGTGTAGCTTTTTATGTATTTTGTATTTATCACTCATAATTCTGGAAGCAATGCTTGTTTATATATTTTCTTGAGAAGTGGCCAGTAGATTATGCATGGATGGGAAACCTGAAATACAGCACAGTTCAAAATGTTTTACCAAGGACACGTCACAGAAATTCCTAAATATTTACACTGAATATTGAGAGTTAGATGAAAGAATACTAGAAAACATATCATAGTTTTTAAATAAATATACAGGTTAAATTCTTATTTGCCAATGGAAATAGCCAATTTCATTACTAATTTTTAGGAAACAAATATTGTCTGAAGGACCAATGAGACCATTTTTGTAATTTACATTTATGTTTCATTAACATGCTGTGAGGTGTAACTTTCAGAATGGACTGGTAAATATCACGGTTATTTCAGAAAAACTCATGAAGAGTGTTGTGAACCTAGCCTAAAAGTGCAGAAATGAGATATCCCAGGATGACAGCCTTTCAGCAAAACTAGAAATTACTCAATGCAAGTTAAACAGAAATTGAAGGACTCCCAAGAATAGAGTTTTTAACAAAGAAAGTGGATCTAATACAAGCAATCCTGTGAGTAAGAGCTTATGAAGATATGATTAGGAATCTTAGTGAGGAGGTGAAGGCACATGTATGTCAATAAAACCAATTACAAATTCTGGTAAATTTGTACAAGAAAGTCATGAGCCAAATTAAAATGAGGCATAAATTAGAATGATAGATTAAAAATGTTTAAAACCCACTGAATAGGTTGGGTGCAGTGGCTCACACCAGTCATTCCAGCACTTTGGGAGGCTGAGGCTGGTTTATCACCTGAGGTTAGGAGTTTGAGACCAGCCTGGCCAACATAGTGAAACTCTGACTCTACTAAAAATAAAAAATTAGCCGGGTGTGGTGGCAGTCACCTGTAATCCCATCTGCTTGGGACGCTGAGGCAGGAGAACTGCTTGAGCCCAGGAGGCGGAGGTTGCAGTGAGCTGAGATCAGCCATTGCACTCCAGCTGGGCAACAAGATAGAAACTCTGTTTCAAAAAAAAAGATACTTGCAGCAATTTCCTTAGAATGACCCAGGGCTTGTATTAACTTGTTGTGTCCAATCGGTACATACAGCATCAATTCAGTTTTCAAAATTTTTTTTTTGAGACAGTCTTGCTCTGTCGCCAGGCTGGAGTGCAGTGGTGCGATCTCGGCTCACTGCAATCTCCACCTCCCAAGTTCAAGCAATTCTCCTGCCTCAGTATCCTGAGTAGCTGGGACTACAGGCGCATACCACCATGCCCAGCTAATTTTTGTATTTTAGTGGAGACGGGGTTTCACTATGTTGGCCAGGATGGTCTCAATCTCTTGACCTCGTGATCCGCCTGCCTCAGCCTCCCAAAGTGCTGGGATTACAGGCATGAGCCACCGTGCCTGGCCTATTTTCAAATTTTTAAATCAACATACAGACTGAGCATGGAAATCTTAATATATTTACAGAAAATAATAAAATTTATATAAAGCATAATAGTTAAAAAATAATGGTACAGCTAACAGAAGTTTGGAGATGGGTTAGGAAAAGGGGTGTGTAAGGGGACTAATTCCATTTGGAATTCAAGAATAGTATATAGATACTAGCCAAATATGATGGATCCAGAAAAAGAACTTAAACAGAGAGTTTGAAAGTTATAAAAGCAACCACTAGATAAACTGAAGGAAACAATGACGTAGCTAATTAACAGCTGGATGTTAAGGACAATGAGTGAGGCTGGGGTATAGTGCAGGTTTGCTAAATCTTCAACTTTGTTGAAATTACAAATCCAGAAGTAGGTATTTTTAAGTATATCGTTTGAGTATATCGTTGCTATTCTGAATAGCAACAGAAGAATTAAAAACAGAAATAATTTAGAATGGTTAGCATGTTTTGGTGAGTGAGCGTGGTAGGCGGCCTTTTCTTTGTGGTCTATATTCTCCTGTGTGTTTTGATTTTTTTAAAAACCAGACAAGAGACAGAGGTACCATTGCAGAATATTATTGCAAACATCTGCCTATTACTAATGTACTTTTGTATGGTTTCTGTTCAGCTGTACCGCCTGTGCTGGGCTCTTCGCAACAGTACAGAGGAACGGATCGATATAGATGCAGAAGAGAAAAGTCAGAAAGAAACAGAGGATGCTGTTGATGAAGGTAGTATGTGGTTCACATTTGGTTTTCATGTAGGAACTCTGCACATGCTTAATGGTTTTCTTTTACTGTCATTAAATTTAGCTTCTGAAAAAGCTGTTAGATTTATGACAAACTGAAACTTTAAATTTTTACCTTTCTAACCACCAAGACAGCATATTAAATTCATCTATTCATCTGCCTCTCCATTGGTCTGTCTGTCCACTCATCATCCATCTGTAGTTACTGAGATGACAATCAGTTACAAACTCACCTGTTCCTAGTTACATTAAATGTTCAATCTTGATTGACTGTAACTAAGCATCTAGCCCCACCTTCTCTTCAACTTTATTTCTCAGTATTTTCTCTAACATACCTGCCATTCCAGGCAGGCAGGTTTCTTCACTTTTCCCCACATGCGCCAACCTTCCTAGAATATTTCTATCTCCTTTCCAAGAGAAGAAAAATGCTTATTCTTTAAAACTAAGTTCTAATCTCACTTCCTTCATGAAAATTTCTCCATCATTCATCCCCATGACTCTTTGATTACATAGTATTTTTTAAACCACAGAGAAGGTTTAGCACTTCACAATATGTTGTCTTAAACAATTCTTTTGTCTGTTTTGGTTTGGTTTCTTCAAAGCGAAGGAAGAGTCAGTGCTTTCTGTTCCTTATGATTTTTTATATTAGCGTTCCCGAGTATGACTGGTCTATCATTTTCTGGTTTTGTACTAAGTCTTTGGTTTTGGTATTAAGATCACAGAATGAATCAGAAATTAGCCCATTTTTCAATTTCATGAAAATATTTCAGTAAGATTGAAATAATGTTGCCACTGTATTCTGGTATTTTGCCAATAATACCATTAGGGCTCGCTCTCGTGTGTGTGTGGGGGGGGGGGGGGAGAGCACGCACGAGAGAGGCATACTTCTTAATTATCAAATTTATAGAACTATTTAGAGTTTTCATTTCTTCATTAATTGGTTTTGGAAGATTACATATTATTCTAGGATTGTGTCCATCTAGTGCACATTTTAAATATATTGGCATAAAGTTATTCATAGTGTTCACTTACCCATCTATGCTGCTTCTATAGTTGTTATACTTTTAATCCCTAGTATATTTTTGTGATTTCTCTTTTTTCTTAATAAATCTTACTAAAGATTTGTCTAGTTTACTTTTCTCAAAGAATGAACTTTTGACTTTGTCATTTCTCTCTACTCTTCTATTTCATCCTTTCTGTTTTTATTTGTATTCCCTTCCATTTATATTATTTGGGTTTATTCTCTTAATTTATCAAGTTGGATATTAACTCATTCATTTCCAGTAAATCTGGAAATTCGATTTTTCTTTTTCTTTAATTGTTCTTTTCTAATATAAACAACTAAGGCCACACACATTTCCCTCAAAGTAATACTGTTTTGAATCTCACGGCTTTTAATTTGCATAATTTTCATTATCATTTATTTTTAAGTATCTTACTTTATGATTTTTATAAACATTTGAGTTTACAAGCATTAAATTTTCCAATGCTGTAACAGATAGCGATATACATGAGTCTCCTTGTATTTTTGCCAGTATAAGTTGGGGATAGATTTTGTGGACTTTGACTGTATAGCATATTGCCTATACAATTTTGCAATATGCTAATTCCCCCTCCATAGGGAATTTGCTTTCCTAGTAACAATATAGAAGAGTGCCTGTTTCCACGCAAACTCACTAATGTAGTATGTTGTGAAACCTCTGACTTTTTGCCACTGAGAGACAGTAGTATAGGTTTAGTTTAAATTTCTCTTTTTGATTGAGTTTGAGAACCATGTGTCTTTTTTCTTTCAACTGTTTATTCAGCTCTTTAATATGTTGAAATGGGGTGTTCACAGCCTTTTCCTATCTATTTTTAGAAACCCACTATAGAGATATTAAACCCTTTGTAATAGAATATGCAAATGCTTCCCCCATTTTGTCATTTGTTTTTACTTTGCTTACTGAACTTTATGCCATAAAAAAGTTGCCTGTTTTCATCTGTACTACATTGACAAGGATTTCTAGTTCCTTTGTGATCTGCATCTTATGCAATCATTTGCTTATCTTTGTTCCAGATTATCCTGAGCAATCACGTGGATGCCTCAAGAAGGCTTATGACTTGTTCTGTGGTTTGCAGAAGGGACCCAAGCTAACCAAGGAGGAGGAGGAAGTCCTGAGCAAGAAGCTCACAGACACATCTGAGAGGCCCTTGTGGAGGACAGCAGTAAATATCAACGCCATCCTCCTTCTGGCTGTAGTGGTCTTTATTCACGGCTACTATGCCTGAACTCTATCCAAGCCACCAAAATAATGAATAATTCTTAGTAATGAAGCAAATGATAATTTTAGTGAAGCAAAGGGTAATTTTCATTTTCTAGTATGTGCATGGCAGAAAAAAAAAATGAGCAGTTGGCAATTTTATCCAATGAGATGACTATAGACTTGATATTTTCCTTTTGTTCTTCCTTTGTGTCATTACAAACAGTTGATAATTTATGAAACTATAAAGTGACCCGTAAGTGTGTAAACAAGACACACAAGGTCTAAATTCTATTTTTCCGGCTTTACTGAGGTATAGTTAACAAATGAAAATTGTTTATATTTAGGATGTACAATGTGATGATTTGATACATGTATACATTCTGAAACAATAACCACAACTAAACTAACACATCTATCACCTCACGTGGTTACCTTTTGTTTGTGTGGTGAGAACAACTGATAGACTCTCAGCAACTTTCAAGCACATAATACAGTATTACTAGCTATAGTCACCATGCTGTCCTTTAGACCCTCAGAACATATTCATCTTATGAATGAAGTTTGTACTCTTTGACTAATACGTCTCTACTTACCCCACCCCTACACCCCAGGCAACCATCATCTACCCTCTGCTTCTATGAGTTCAACTTTTCGTTGCAGCACTATTCACAATAGCTAAAATATTGAAACAACCTTAGTGTGCTGTGATGGATGAATGATAATGAAAATGTGGTATATATACATAATGGAATACTATTCAGCCATAAAAAGAAGGAAATCCTGTCACTTGCAACAATGTGGATGAACCTGCATGACATTATACTGAGTGAAATACGCCAGACACAGAAAAACAAATGCTATAGGATCTCACTTATATGTGAAGCCTTAAAAACAGAATGACCTGGTTATTTGTTTTTAACCTGGTGTGCTGCAGGGGCAGAGCCCTCATGGAAAACCTCTGCTAGGGCAGTGTGGAAGAGAAATGTGAGGTAGGAGCCCACACTGGGGCACTGCCTAGTGGAGGTGTGAGAAGAGGGCCACCATCCTCCAGACCCCAGAATGGTAGATCCACCAACAGCTTGCACTGTGCACCTGGAAAAGCATAAGACACTCAACACCAGCCCATGAAAACAGCCAGGAGTGGGGCTGTACTCTGCAAAGCCACAGGAGTGGAGCTGCCCAAGACCATGGGAATCTACCTCTTGCATCAGTGTGACCTGGATGTGAGACATGGAGTCAAAGATCATCATTTTGGAATCTCAAGGTTTAATGACTGCCCTATTGAATTTCAGACGTGCATGGGGCCTGTAGTTCCTTTATTCTGGCCAATTTCTCTCGTTTAGAATGGGTATATTTACCCAATGCCTGTTCCCCCATTGTATCTAGAAAGTAACTAATTTGCTTTTGCTTTTACAGGCTCATAGGCAGAAGAGACTTGCCTCATCTCAGATGAGACTTTGGATTTGGACTTTTGAGATAATGCTGAAATGAGTTAAGACTTTGGGGGACTGTTGGAAGGGCATGTTTCTAAATGTGAGGACATGAGATTTGGGAGGGGCCAGGTGTGGAATTATATGGTTTGGCTGTATTCCCCACCCAAATCTCATTTTGAATTGTAGTTCCATAATTGCCATTTTTTGAGGGAGAAACCCAGTGGGAAGTAATTGAATCATGGGGGCAGTGTTCTCATCACAGTGAGTTCTCATGGGATCTGATTTTTTTTTTCCTTAGACGAAGTCTTGCTCTGTCGCTCAGGCTGGAGTGCAATGGCGCACTCTTAGCTCACCACAACTTCCACCTTCGGGGTTCAAGCGATTCTCCTGCCTCAGCCTCCTGAGTAGCAGGCACCCGCCACCACGCCTGGCTAATTTTTGTATTTTTAGTAGAGACGAGATTTCACCATGTTGGTCAGGCTGGTCTCGAACTCCTGACCTCATCGTGATCTGCCCGCCTTGGCCTCCCAAAGTGCTGGGATTACAGGTGTGAGCCACCCCACCCGGCCGGGATCAGGTGGTTTTATAAGGGGCTTCCCCCGCCACCTTCACTCTGCACTTTTCCTTGCTGCTGCCATGTGAAAAAGGATGTATTTGTTTCCCCTTCCACCATAATTCTTTCTTGAGGCCCTCCCAGCCATGCTGAACTGTGAGTCTATTAAACCTATTTCCTTTATAAATTACACAGTCTTGGGTATGTCTTTATCAGCAGTATAAGAACAGGCTAATATGCCAGGCAAATTGCCCTACCATATACTTGCTTTCTGAGGTTTCCAGAAATTTCCATTTGAAAAGAATGCCTCTTCCAACTCTGCCTCACCTAGTAACCTCCTCATCTGTACAACAGTGACTTCTCCTATGAAGCAACCTTCACCTCAGTGTGTGTGTCCTTGGAACACACAATGTCTTCATAGAGAGGACACAAAAATTACCAATCATAGGAGAAAAAAGTAATATATTGGACTACATCAAAATTAAAAATTTCTAGCTAACAAAAGTCACCTTTAAGGAAACGACCAAACAACCCATAAAATAACAAAAAATACTTACAGTGTACACATCTGACAAAGGAGTTCTATCCAGAATAAAAAGAACAGCCCAATTTTAAAACACAAAGAGAAAGAAAAAAATAACATTTGGAGGAGAGCTTCAAGGTGACTGACTAGAGGTACCTGACATTTGTTTCCTCCATAAAGAAGGAGCAAAACAGCAAATATAGTAGATAATCACACGTCAAATAGGGCATCTGACAGAGAACACTGGTATTCAGCAGGGAAGTGATAGGAAACATCTGAGGTACAGAAGAGGAGAAAACCAAGACCAGATCAGCTCCCCAGTGCAGGGGGAAAAGGTAAGTGAGAGATCCCCAGGAGTCCACATTCTCACCACAGATTCCTGCAATCCTAGCCATGGGAGAGCCCCTCAACCCTCGTGGGCCCTGAGACAACATAGGGAGCTGCCTATACTTGTCCACGCAATGACATTACTCCAAATAGGGAGTTCATGCTGGGTCCCACATGCACACTTGAGACCCAACCAGCTGCAGCACAGTGCCATTTTGAAAGCCCAGCCTCAGGAGGTCTGCCTCTTGCTGAGGGGCCCAACAGCCCTCCATCTCCACATACCTGGAGCCTCACTGACATCTCCCCCATATCCACCTGGAGGGCTACAGCAGCATGACTCTGGCTAGACCAGTGGTGTGACCAGGTCTCCAGCACTCTAGCCTAATTTTGGGTATGTATTGCAAAACAAATTTTAAAACTGTAAATAATAAAAGACGCTGAAGATCCAAAGTAGTTCCCAGAAATATAAACACAGCTGGAGATCTCACTCTTCCCAATCTCAAATTACACTGAAAAGCTATAGTTATCTAAATAATATAGGAGAGTCATAAAAATAGAAGCATATGCTGATGGACACAATTAGGCAGCCAAGGAATGAACCTGAATGTGTAGAGAGTCAACACATTTCTCAAAAGAGCCCCCATAACACAAAATGGGAGATGGCTAGCCCATTCAGTAAATGATTTTGAGAAAACTAGAAATCTGTATACAAAAGAATGAAATAAAACCTTTGTGTTTCATGCTACACAAAATTCCCATTCAAAATTATTTCAAAATCAAAACAGGACCTTGCAAGTATGAAAATTCCAAGAGAAAACTTAGGGTGAGCATTACTTTTGGAAAAGCTGAACCTATGCTCACAGGTGCAAACAGAAAGGAAGATGAAGGAAACAGAACAAAAACACTCACTGCCACAGGAATGAATCAGAAATTAATTTTTCTCTAGACTGGACAAAACATTACTACCAACAGAAAGAAAAATAAACTTGTTGGAACACAAAAAACTGAAGAGCTTCTTCACAAGAATTTCTGTAACATGAAGTAAAACAGCAGCCTCCAATAAACTGGGAGAAAATGATAGTGATCACATATCTGAGGGGAGGTTCATATCGAATATTTACCAGAAACAAAGACTACTAAGTAAGAAAACACACACACAAAAAACAAATAATCCAATCAAAATCAGGCAAAGAACCTTAAACATCACTTTGGGTAAGAACAAATAAAACAACAGGTAAAGAATGGGTTCTCCACATCCCTGGTTACCTAAAGTCCCTCAAATAACACCGGAGCCCTACCTGTCACCATAAAAAATTAACTCAAGATGAATGAAAGATTTCAACGGAAGACTTCAAACTACAAAAATCCTACAAGAAAACCCGGAAAATAACCTTCTCCATATGGGCTTTCCCAAAGTATTTATATGGCTGAGCCCCCAAAAGCAATTACAAGAAACATGGAAACATGCAAGTTGGCCTAATAATCCATGGAGCTGGGGCACAGAAAAGAAACTGCCAACACAGTAAACACACAGCCTACGTCATGGGAGAAAATGTTCCCACACTATGCATCTGACCAACTTCTAACAGCTCAAATCTATAAGCATCTTCAGTTAGACAAGACACAGAAAAATAATCCAGTTTTTAAAAATGAGACCCTATCTAAAAAAAAAAAAAAAAAAAAGGAAAAACCCACAACAGAACAAACCCAAATAATGTAAACGGAAGGGAACACAAATGAAAACGGAAAGTAACGAAAGAGCTCTTCCTGCTGAGCTCTCCCTGAGGGACTATGGCAGGGAAGTGGCCAAGGGGCATGAAGCTGGATATGTCAAGCTGGCTGCCCAAGACATGACTCCTTGTGACCCCAGATTCCTTTCGTGGGAATGCTAATCTGAGATCCCTAGGAATAAGGCCTCCTTCTGACCACTGCTGGGATAGCACCTAAGCCTTCAGTGCAGCACCAGCTGTGGACAGGGATCAGAAGCATAAATTGGCTCCCCTGATGTGAGTTTCCAGAAGCCGTGAGCACTTTCCCAGGGCCCTCAAATTGCTGGGGCTCACATCAACTGACCTGCCTGGGTCTTCCCAGCCCACATCAACCCTCAACTGCCAATGTGCCTTCCTAAAGGAGGCACCCCCACCCACAGCTCATGAAGCTCTGGGGATTACTGCAGCCCACAGTGGCCCTAGGGCTGTCTCTGTGGGACTGTTGGATGCCACTCACCCCTGAGCTGAGACAGCAGGAGAGCAGAAGCTTGGACAGGGCCTTCCCAGCAACGGAGAGTCAGGGAAGGGTACCTGGGATGATACAGTTCCCACAGCTCCTCCAGAGGAAGACGTCTTTGCCAGCGTGGGCACTGGGCCTGCTCTGTCTAGCTGCCCTGCCTGCCTTGCTGGCACATGGAGCCTGGAGTCTCCAGCTGAGCAGATGCATAAGAGGATGTGGGGTGCTCTTCCTAACCTGTGCTGCAGGCACCAGGGATCTGGGCATTACTGTCCAGTCTGACTGAGTCACTCAGCCAGGTGAGGCAGGGGCAGAGGGGAAACCCCCAGATTCTTTGGATACCGCCTGCCTGTGAAGCAGGGGCAGGGTGGGACCTGGGGGCCTCAGCCTCCATGCACAGACCACAGACTGACACCTGCTTACCATGACAGCATCATCTCTCTTCTCTTAGCGCCAGAGTCACTCCTTCCTGAATAGCATTGGTGGAGCATCAGGCCCATCTCCTGCAGCCTCTCTCAGGGTTGCCACATGTGGTCCCCATCCTGGCCCATGAGAGGGGGGCCCACTGGGAGGTTGTGTACAGGCTGGGGCCCAAGGAATGGAATTTAGAGGAAATGCGTTGTGAGCACAGGGGCTTGAGAGAGGTGAGTCTGTCCCTGCCTGGGGTCTGCGTCGTGGAAGGCGTCAACTGGGTGAGAAGGAACCCAGAGATGTAGCTGCCTTCCTCCTCAGCTTGCACCTCTCCAGGTCCCACCTGTGCCTAACCACAAGAAACAGATGGGCAAAGAGGCCCAAGCTCAGGTGGCTACAGGCCAGTAGGTGCCAGGGAGACCACCTGGGAGGCTAGGACAGTGAGAGCCAAGATGGGCAGTGGCCAGGACAGTAGGCTGGGAGCTGGGTGGATCCCTCTTCACTCTCATTTTGGAGGACAGAGGTGCTTAAGTAGGAAAAAGGCACGGAAGCCCCAGAAGGAAAGTGAGGTACAGAGGCCAGGCTTGGGTAACAGAAAGTGGCAGCTATCTTAGCTGTTTTGAAAGCATGAGAACTGGTTTTCCGATACTAAAGTGAAAGATGCTGGCCTCATGCCCCCCTCAGGCCAGAACCCTGCACTGAGTGTCTGTGGCCATATTTAGACAGCATGTGGCCTCTGCTGGCACTCTCTGGGGACAGCAGACAAGAGTACTGGAGAGTGGACATGGGAAGATTCTATGCAAAATTCAAGAAAAGGGAACTTTCAAAAGAGCCCATGGGCCCTCCCAAGCCAGCTCACAGCTCCAGGTGGGCACCCCAAGCATCTCAGAGCCTAGAACAGCAGGTCACAGCAATGTCCCCTGGGAAGCAGCACCACCTGCCACTTGCTTTGGCTGTGACTTGCATCTCGGGCCTGTTCTCTGTGCATCTTGGCTGGAAGGCAGCTGGGAAAGAGTCCATGCTCTCCTCCAGGGAGTGTGACCCAGTGGGAACTGCATGAGCCAGGTACACACCAGCTGCCTGACCTGCTGAGGAAGAGCACGGGCCACCTGCCAGACCAAAGGCCTCTCCCAATTCCTCTTCTCCCTTGGAGACCAGGACCCTGGAGTCACTCTCTGGAGATCTGGCCAATAACCCTCTAGACTCCAGGGCTGTTTGTGGTTCCCTTGGAAGAGAGGCAAAGGGCCCCAATGCCTGCAGCACATGCCCGGAGGCTGGACAAAGACACTGCCCTGGAGTGAGTTTCCTTCAGACCTTGCTGCAGGGCTTGTCGCTCTCCACGCCTTCTCTGCTGCTTCCACGCTTCACTTCAGCCTCACGGCATGTGGGGTGTGATGGCATGAGGTGCAGAAGAGGCCACCCCTGCCTGAAGGTGAGGAGGAGGTCCCTAGGCAGGTGCGTGGCTACAGCACAGACAGACCAGTGCTCACGGGCCTGGTGCTCAGCATACTCAGGGCCCTGCATGGATGGGTGCATGGAGTTGGTTTGTGGAACAAATGGGGCCTTGCTGTGGCAGGGGATGGGGAGCTGCCCTGGGCCTGGCCTTTGGTCTGGTAGAGATGAACACCTCAGGCTGCGCAGCAGCTCAGGGTTGTCCAACACCACACTCCCCTGGCAACACTTGCCCACAGCGGCTTGGAGAAGATGCCCATGACAGCCCCTGGGTTGTAACTAAGGGGGCCAGCATCTGGCCGAGACAGGACTCCTGGGAGGGGCTGGCCATTGTCTCTCTTGACTCAGTTGCTCTCAGCTCCCTACTGTGCCACCAGGTGCTCTCAGGACAGATGCTTCCAGGACAGGCTCTTCTACAAAAAGGGGTTCTCTCCTGGGCCTGGAGTCACAGCACAGACAATGAAGGCAGAATTTGGATGAGGCCAAACTTACACAAAACCCTTCCACATCTTCATACTGGATTGTGCTAAACATAAACCTCCAAGAACCCACAGGGAAACAGGCACAAGGGCTTCTTAAACAAGAAGATAAACATCCTTGTTCTAGAGGAAGAGCCAAGAGAAACAGTCTTGAAGGAATTATTCAAGTAAAGAGGAAAACAAGGCCAAAGGAAGCCATGAGAGGATGAGGAGTGAGGAAATCAAACCATGGGACCCCAACAAGCCGGGATGAGAGCTGCAGACATGGCCACTATGGCTGAGGTGGGGTGGCTGGAAGTGGAGCTGAGGGGACTGTGTGAAGAACATGTCTGTAATGGGGAAAAACGGAGTGGTGACAAGGTTCTGTGATATGGGTGTGAGCTGGGGGATGTTATAGCACAATATTAGAATGTGCAACTTAAAAAAACAGCAGAGGAAAATTTGATTTCTCCAGTGAAAAATGAGAATGTAGAAAAATGAAACAAATAAAAAATACATAATGTGGGGTAATTAACTTCCAATAGGAAAAAGTTCAATAAACATTTATAAAAGAGAAAACTGACTAATGAAATAAAAAAGAAAGATAATAATAGAAATAACAAAGCCAGAACTCAGTTCTTTAAGCAAGATAAATAAGGAAAGTCTTTTGTAAGATTTATCATAGCAAATAAAGAAACCATAAAGATTACATTACAAAGAAAAGAATTACATAATTATAAACAGTGCTATTCAACAAGAAGGCAACTATCCTAAATATATGTGCAGCCAACACAGAAACACCCAAATTCATAAAACGAGTTCTTAGAGACCTAGAAGAGACTATGGCCACACAGTTATAGTAGGAGACTTCAAGATCCCACTCACAGTATTAGACAGATTATTAAGGCAGAAAACAAAGATACTCAGTACATGAACTTCACACGTCACCAAATGGACCTAACAGCCATGTATGGAACTCTCTACTCAAAACAACAGAATATATATTCTTATCATCTGCACATGGCACATACTCTAAAATCAACCACATGATTGGCCATAAAACAATTTGCAGGAAATTAAAAAAAAAAACAAAATCTTACCAACCACACTCTCAGACCACAGTGCAATAAAAATAGAACTCAATACCAAGAAGATTTGCTCAAAACCACACAATTACATGGAAATTAAATAACGTGCTCTTGAAGGACTTCTGGGTAAACAACGAAATTAAGGTAGATATCAAGAAATTCTTTGAAACTAACAAGAACAAAGATACATCATCCCAGAATCCCTGGGACACTGCGAAAATGGTGTTAAGAGGAAAGTTCAGAGCTAAAACCCCACATCAGAAAGTTAGATCTCAAATCAACAACCTAAATCACACCTTATAGAACTAGAAAAACAAGATCAAATAATCCCACAGCTAGAAGAAATGTAATAACCAAAATCCACCTGAATTGAATGAAATTGCGATACAAAAAACTGTACAAAAGATCAATGAAACCAGAACTTGGTTTTTGGAAAAAATAAAATAGACTGCTAGGTAGATTAATAAAGAAAAAAATGAGAGAAGATTTAAATAAACAACCAGAAATGACAGAAGTGACTTTACCACTGACTGCATCAAAATACAAAAGAAAACCATCAGACTATTAAGAACACCTCTATTGCCTGGGGGGCTGTGGCTCACACCTGTAATCCCAGCACTTTGGGGGGTCAAGGTGGGCAGATCACGAGGTCAGGAGATCTAGACTATCCTGGCTAACATGATGAAACCGTGTCTCTACTAAAATTCAAAAAATTAGTTGGGTGTGGTGGTGCATGCCTGTAGTCCCAGCTACTCGGGAGGTTGAGACAGGGGAACAGCTTGAACCAGGTAGGCAGAGGTTGCAGTGAGCGGGGATCACGCCACTGCATTCCAGCTTGGCGACAGAGCGAGACTCTGTCTCAAAAAGAAAAAATAACATCTCTATCCACAGACTAGAAAACCTACTAGATCAATTCCTGGAAACGTACAACCTCTCAAGACTGAACCAGGAAGAAATGCAAACCCTGAACAGACCAACAAGTTCCAAAATTGAATCAGTAATTAAAAGCCTAACAACCAGAAAAAGCTCAACAACAGATGGATTCATAACGCAACACAACCAAGCATATAATATAGAGCTGGTACCATTCCTACTGAAACTATTCAAAAAAAAAAAAAAAAAAATTGAGGAGAGACTCTTCTTTAACTCATTCTGTGAGACCCGGCATCATTCTGATACCAAAACCTGTCAAAGACACACCACCACCAAAACTACTTCAGACCAGTATCACTGATGAATACAGGCACAAAGTCCTTAATAAATACTACCAAACCAAATCCAGCAGGATGTAAAAATGTAACCACTATGATGGAGTAGGTGTTATCCCTGGGATGCAAGCTTGGTTCAAAAGACGTAAATTGATAAATGTGATTCATCACATAAACAGAACTAAAAATAATAACATGATCATTTTAATAGATGCAGAAAGGGCTATTCATAAAATTCAGCATCCCTTCATGTTAACTCTCAACAAACCAGGTATTGAAGAAACAGACCTGAAAATATTAAGGGCCATCTATGACCAACCCATCGCCAACATTATACTGAACAGGCAAAAGCTGGAAGCATTCCTTGAGAACTGGAACAAGATAAGAACGCCTACTCTCACCACTCCTATTCAACACAGTACTGGAAGTCATAGCTAGGGCAATTGGCAAGAAAAAGAAACAATTACCTGACTGGTCACAAAGTTGACCAAAAAAAGCAGTGGGGAAAGGACTCCCTAGCAAATAAATGATGCTTGGATTTCTGGTTACTTACTCATATGCTGACGACTCGAAAGCTGTCCCCTTCCTTACACCGTATAAAAAAATAAACTCAAGATGGATTAAATGCTTAAATGTAAAACTGAAAACTTATAAAAACCCTGAAAGAAAACCTAGACATACCATTTTAGACATAGGCACCGGCAAAGATTTTTGACAAAGATGCCTAAACCAAGCAATTGCAACAAAAGCAAAAATTGACAAACGGGATCTAATTAAACTAAAGATCTTCTGTACAGCAAAAAAAACTCTCAACACATTAAATACAGCTCACGGAATAGGAGAAAATAATTATAATCTATACATCCGACAAAGGTCTAATATCCAGCATTTATAAGGAGCTTAAATTAACAAAGAAAAAATGAACAACCCAGTTAAAAAGTGAGCAAAGGACATGAACAGATACCTTTCCAAAGAAGACATATATGCAGCCAATAAGCATATGAAAAAACACTCATCATTACTAATTATTAGAGAAATGCAAGTAAAAACTACAATGAGTTACTATCTCACACCACTTAGAATGGCCATAACTAAAAAGTCAAAAAAATGACAGATGCTGGCAAGACTGGAGAATATGAAACACTTACACACTGCTGGTGGGCACACCACTGGTTGGGAAGTAAATTATTTCAGCTGCTGTGAAATGCAGTTTGGAGATTTCTTCAAAGAATTTAAGGCAGAACTACCATTCAACTCAGCAATCCCATTCTTGGCTATATACCCAAAGGAATTGAAATTGTTCTGCCATAAAGACATATACATGCATGTTCATTGCAGCATTATTCACAACAGCAGACATGGAATTAACCTAAATGCCCAACAACAATAGACTGGATAAAGAAAATATGGTACATATACACCATGCAATACTACTCAGCCATAAAAAAGAATGAGTTAATGTCCTTCGTAGCAACAATAATGGAGCTGGAGGCCATTATTCTAAGTGAGCTCATGCAGACACAGAAACACAAAAAGAAACACATGTTGTCAGTTATAAACAGAAGCTAAACTTTGAGTACACATGGACACAAAGAAGGGAACAACAGGTGCCTACTTGAGGGTGGAGGGTGGAAGGTGGAAGGAGGGTGAGGATAAAAAAACTACCTATCAGGTACTATGCTTATTATCTGGTAACAAAGTAATAAGTACATCAAACCCCCAGGACATGCAATTTATCTATAGAACAAACCTGCATGTGTATCCATGAAACTAAAATGAAAGTTTAAAAGATTAAACTAAAAATTAAAAGGAAAACGTATCTACAGAAGCAGCAGTGATGGGTAAGCAGATCTTACAAATAACTTTATGCCAATATATTTTAAATGTGTACTAAATGGACACAATCCTAGAAACAAACTGTGAGCCCTTCACAGATGGAATCCTACTCAGCAGTAAAAGAGAACTATTGATAAATAAGACAACTTCGGTGAATTGCAATATTGTTAAACTGAACTCAAGAAGCCAGACTCAAAAGTCTACATACTTAGAGTCCTATTCAACAATAAAAAAGAAAATTCAACAATAAAAAGAAACTACGATGTAACCAGCCACTTGGAAGAACATCCACAGAAACGTGCTGAGTGGGAGGAAGCCCGTCCCCCAGAGGTCACTTACTTTATGATTCATCTATAGAACACTCTGGGCAAAATCACACATGCGGAGACCAAATGATTAGTTGCCAGGGGTTAAGGAGGGGTTTGGACCTTGAGTGTTTCTGTAAAAGGGCAATATGAGGGAAGTTTGAGAGGGAAATGTTCTGTTCCTTGCTGTATTAATGTCAATATCCTGGCTGTGATCTGCTATTAGAGTGCTACAAGGTGTTACCCCTTGAGGAAACTGGCTGGAGTACCCCAGGATCCCTCCGTATTATCACAACTGCATGGGAAGGCTACAATTACCACAAAATACAAGATTAACTTTTTAAAGAAAAGTTATATACTTAATGATTGTATTTCTATACTACTTTGGATAAAGAAAAACTACAGGATCAAAAAGAGATCAGTGGTTTCCATGGTTAGGTTACAGACAGGCTTTGACTACTAAAAAAAGCATGAAGAAATGTAGGGGGTGGGTGGAAATATGCTGTATCTCGATTGTAATTATTACATAATTCAGTGATTTCAAAAGGAAAGTCTACTTTTTTTCCTACACAAAAGGAGTGGACTTCATAAATTACTAAAGATAGAAATAATTAAGATACTGTCGTCGAGTCTTAAAATGTTATTTTATTACAACCATGAAAAATATATTGAATGACTGCTTAATATTCCCTACCAAGGATGTCGTGTAGTTTATTTTACCCTTCTCTGTTTGACGTTTAGGCTGTTTCCACTTTTCCCCAATGAACGCACTTATAATCTTTAACTGAGGGTTTATTTCCTCAAGACAAAGTTCTACAAGTAGAATTACTCGATTTAATCAGTTCCCAGACGCCGGCAATGACGCCCTGGGTATCACTCCCCCCACAAACCGTTGGCAGTTTAACACCCCATTGCGGCTCCAACCCGTCCCCGACGAAGGAATTGCAGCACCCGATAGCTCCCACAACTCGCCCCCCACTGCGTGTAGTGCATCCCCCAGATAGTGCCCGCAAACGCCCCACTGCCGCTGGCAGTGCAGCTTGGGATAGTGCCCCGACCCGCCCCAACCACGACGAGCGCAAACCCAGGTGGCGCCCCCAACCCACTCTCCTCCTCGGGCAGAGACGCCCACAGAGCACACAACCTGCCCCTCAACACAGGCAGTGACGCCCTGGATAGCGCCCACTGCCAATGGCAGGGCGCCTCCCGACCCGCCCCCCCACACCGCAGCCAGTGCGGCCTGTGATGGCGAACCTAACCCGCCACCTTTTTACCTTTCCGGCTGCGCTGGAGTCTCCCTTTGCCTACACCAACCACAACAGCCAGGGGAGCCATGACACTGCAGGCTCCAGCCTCCAGCACGTCTGGCAGGGGGCTGCCTGCTCCTCCTTCTTCCGTAACCCAGGTATGGCGCACCTACGCACGCCGACCAAGAAGATTCTGGAATGACGGGGCCGCCTCGCTTCACTTCCTTTATATATGGCGGTCATGCAAAGGAAGTGCCTGGACTCCTGATTCTGATTGGATGAGAGAAAACTTCTAGGTCTACTCTAATTGGGCTTTATTTTCATGTTCTGACTGGATGAGAGCAAGTCTTAGGATAACCAATCAGAACATGATAACAAAGTGCAGTCGGAGTAGAGGTTTCTCTCATCCAATCAGAACATGTAGTTCAGAAACTTCCTTTGCATAACCTCGGTATATAAAAGATGCTAAGGGGGAGTCTAACCATTTCAGGTTCTTCTGGGTCGGCCCGCATAGCTCCCCGGTTCGCCTGCTTAGAGCTCTTCTGGGTCAGCCCATCTGGCTGCTCAGTACCCCTCCGCGCTGGAGGCTGGGACCTGCAGTATCGTGGCTCACTTCGCTATTGCGGTTGGTGGCAGCGAAGGAGGTTACAGCACAGCCAAAAATGTAAAAAGGTGGCAGGATAGGTTCACTATCCCAGGCACACTGCCTGCAGCGTCGGGGGCGAGTTGGGGGGTGCCCTGCCATGGCCTGTGGGCGCTATCCAGGGTGTCACTGCCAGTGTTGTGGGGGCTGGTTGGGTGTGTTATCTAGGGAGCCACTACCCGCGAGGCGGAGAGAGGGTTGGGGGTCCTATGGGGGGGGTGCGCTGCCAGTGGCTAGGGGTGGGTTGGGCACTATTCCAAGCTGTACTGCCAGCAGCAGTGGGGGCATTTGGGGGGCACTATACAGGGTTGCACTGCCCGTGGTGGGAGGTGAGTTGGGGCAGGTATCACGTGCTGCGGTGTCCTTGTCAGCGACGGGTTGGGGGGCACTACCCAGTGCAACACTGCTGGCAGCGAGGGGTGGGTTGGGGGCGCTATCGGGTGCTACACTGCCCACGGTGGGTGGGGGTGTGATATCCAGGGCGTCATTGCCTGCTTCTGGGAGCTGGCTGGGGGCACTATCCATGGCTGCATTGCCCACAGCAGGGAGCAGGTTGGGGGCACTATGGTGGTGAGGGACGGGTTAGGGTCACTATAGGGTGCTACATTGCTGGCGGCGGGGGAGGGGGTGTTGAGGGAGATATCAGGGACTACACTGAGGCAGAGGTGGGGGGGGTTGTTGGGCGCGCTACTGGGGGCCAAACTGCCTGTGGAGAGGAGATGGAGGCTTGGTTGGGGGCGCTCCTGGGGCCGGATACACTGCCTGAGTTGGGAGGGGCGGCGGGCAGGTTAGGTGCTATCGGGGGTCTGCACTGCCTGGCAAGGAATGGGTGAGTGTGCTATATGGGGCCACATTGGTTGTGGAACGGGGCAGGTTAGGTGGGTGTGCTGTCGGGGTTTACCTGCACTATCCATGGCTGCACTGCCCGAGGTGGGGAAGGAGTTTGGGGTGCTGTCTGTGGCTGCACTGCCCGAGGTGGGGGAAGGAGTTTGGGGTGCTATCCGTGGCTGCACTGCCCGAGGTGGGGAAAGAGTTTGGGGTGCTATGGCTGCACTGTCAGAGGCAGGGAGTGGGTTTGAGGGTGCTGTCCCGGGCTGCACTGTTCCCGGCGGGGGGGAGCAGCTTGGGGCGCTATCCGGGGTTGCACTGCCTGCGGTGGGGGGCGGGAGTGGACACCATGTGGGGGACATCTCTGCCTGCGGCAGGGGTCTGGTTGGGGGCACTATCTGTGGCTACACTGCCCATGGCAGGGAATGGGTCGGGGGTGCTATCTCGGGCTGTGCTGCCCATGGCAGGGGGAGGGTTGTGGGCACCATCGGGTGTTGCAGGGTCTAAGGCAGGGGCAGGTTGGGGGCTGCCATCAGGTGCTACACTGCCGGTAGTGGGGGACAGAGTGTTGGCACTAACATGGAGCTAAACTGATGGTGGCAGGTTAAGGGGCTCTTTAGAGGGCTGCACTGCCAGCGGCAGTTGGCAGAGGTGTCAGTGACAGTGGTGGTCTCTGAGAGAGGAGTGGTCCTCCACTCCCCAGACTCCAGACTCTAGAGGGCCGTCTCCTGTGTGGCGGGCACACATTTCCATGAAAATCCTGAGCACAGCAGGGCGCCCAGCCCCACAGTGGTTTCCAGGCCCATGGTCTCTCATTTGGTGTTGTGGAGACCGTATGGGAACCCTGAGTACACAGTAGCAGACACCATGGGGTGACAGGGCCCTGTGGTGGAGGCCTCAGGAATGGGAACCTACACTTTGGTGGGGAGGGCTGGCTGGGGCTGAGTTTCTGCTGCTCCTGCTTCCAGAGTGCAGCCCAGTGGGCCCAGCAGTTCCTGTGGAGTGGGAAGCCCAGGCACCATGGTGTCTCCAGGCTCCAGTTCCTGGCCAGCTTGGGCCAAAGGAGAGGCCGGACTTTGGAGGGTCAGTGTGAGTGCCTTAGGTGAAACCGGCCCCTGCCACCTAGTGGCCAGCATGACAAGGTAGGGCTCTAACACTAGCACTCTGCATCCTGTTCTAGGCTTTTCTGGCTTTGCCCACCCAGCTGTTTCTTGACAGGAGAAGAAGAGCCAACTGCCGTATGCTGGAGGCTAGATCCTGTGGCACCACGGTCACCTCACTGCAGTTGGTGGCAGCGATGGACACTGCAGAGCACTGAAGAGGTAGGAGGGCAGCTGGCTGTGACCAGGGCAGGGACAGGGCTGTGGTGGTGGCCAGGTGGTAAGAGCCTTATAGGATGGGCCACTGCTTTGAGAGCGACAGCAGTGGTACTGGCATCAGCGGTAGTGGTGGCAGCAGCAGTAAGTCTGGGGGCTGGGAAGGCTGGTAGGAGCACTGTGGGTTGGCCTGGCTTGGGGTGGGTAGGAAGCTGCGGATGTACCGTGGGCCTCTGTGGCAGCGGCGGAGTCGCAGCCGGGACAAGGAGTCTTCCCTGCTTCTCCTGCAGAATGTGGAGGGTGCCCTCCATCTGCTGGCACCTAAGTCAGGCATCAGTGGCAGCATCGTATCATTAATAAAGTTTCGGGGGTGACTGTGTATCTTTTTGCTTTTTTTTTTTTTTTAATTGAGATAGTCTTGGACTTTATCAAATTTCATGAATCAGGGGGGAGGTCGAAAGGTCTAATAGGCCTCCTGATTCCCTTACCTGTTCTCTTTCCTTTCCTCCAGTCTAGTTTTTCTACTCCTAATCATTTTCTTGTTTGTCTTCATTTCTTATGCTGTTGCTTCTGTTTCTTGTATCTGTTCTTGTTTCTCTTCTTCCTCCCTTTGTTTTTGTTATCCCAAGCAATGGCCTCCACAAACAATCCAAAACTGAGTTAAAAATAGGATTACTTTTCAGTGTGTTGTATTCCCCCCCCCCCACCACCCCCAGATGGAGTCTTGTTCTTCACCTAGGCTGCAGGGCAGTGGCGTGATCTCGATTCACTGCAACCTCTGCCTCCCGAGTTCAAGCAGTTTTCCTGCCTCACCCTCCCGAATAGCTGGGATTATAGGCGTGTACCACCATGCCCAGCTAATTTTTTGTATTTTTAGTAGAGACAAGGTTTCACCATGTTGCCCAGGTAGGTGCTGGTAGCTCTGCTTCCTTATGTGTCTACACAGTGGCCGGGCCAGTGTGAAGGCATGGATAATTCATAACTATCATATGGAGGGTACTGGTTTATTGATATCTTCAAACTCCACCAGCCCAAAAATTTAAGTTATTGAGATCTCAGAATAAAGAAATGTTATTTCATACATTTTCCAGAGGAATTCTACTTTTCTCTTACCCTTCCAAATAGCAAAATCTAGAAGATACTCAAATGGGGGGGTTTTATTTTAAACTGAGTGGTAAGTTTTAGGAAAAAAATAAAAGATTTTCAATTTGGCTGTTCGGATTCAACCAAACCCTTATTAACCTTTATCTGCAGGCTTTAACATCTTTGACGTGTCACTGTACATATGAAATCTGATTAGGTGGCACAAGACTAGTCAACTTGTCAACACAGTGCAGCTGTTAATGTCACAGCTTTGGTCATTTAATGCTTTTATAATAATTCAACCACAAAATGTAAAGATATTCAGTCTTATATGAGAGTTTTCTGCCACTGCTGTGCAAAACTTAAAAAAAAAAAAAAGAGCCAGGCCAGGCCTAATTAATGAGATACCAGCAGATGCCATGTTGCAAGTGAGCAAAAACCCTGCCTTGTATTTAGAGTAAGAAAGGCAGCAAGGCTAGGAAAAACTTATTCTGTCTTTCGGGTCCCTATTCCTTATACCTCCACATACTCCCTCTTCAGTGTGTGTCCCACTACCCCATTCATCTAACAGCCTGATTAAAACCCCCTGGGTGCTCTCCAAGTAAGAGGGGTATTTAGGGTTTTGCTCAGTGCAGGGGGTGATGCCTATAATGGGTGGATGAATGGACAAACTGACAAAGCAAGGGACGAAAGGAGACATTCCAAAACCTTATTTAATAGAACTTTCTTCATGACACCTCTCGGAACATAAACGCAGCTCAGCGTAACGAAGTTCCATCTGATGGCTAAAGACTTGTATGACTTCGTAAGGCAGTTTCTTGACACCTACTTACCCCTAACAGATTTTCCTAAAACTCTGTGGAACAATCAAGGAGAAGGTATATTCCTCCCTTCCAAAGGTTCCTCTTCCCGGAATGTTATTTTACAAGCACTGGCTCCTGAAAGCAGCAGCCTCCCCGTCAGCCATTTTGGCACGAGCAGTTACAGTTGCACGCTTTGGAACCTGTCCTGCCTTGAGTCTGATGTTGGAAGAGCATGTCAGTCCACTTCCCACTTCACAGAGGGTCAGTGGTGTCTTCGGCCCTGCTGTCCAACGTTCTATCCTTTGATCACAGCAATTGGTCTCAGTTTAATGGCTTTCTTGCTGATTCCAGCATCATGGCAGGTATTCACCACATCTGTCACATTCTTATAGGACTCAGGAGCCTGCAGGAGAGGAATTAAACATTGTACAAGTCCACTGATACAAGCACCAAACTTCACTTGTGATTAAATAAATGCACACTAAAATAATACAGGGAGTTTTTTTGCCTATCAAATTAGCAAACATTTAAAAAATGAGTAAGCCTGATGTTGGTCAGTGGTAGCTTCCAAAACACTTTCATCTTGTTTTATATTTTTTTCTGTAGTTTTGAAACATCTCCAAAGAACATGCATTACTTGTATAACTAGAAAATGCATAAATGTAATTAAATAAAACACACACCAGTACCTGACTGGAAGGAAATGCACCAAACCATCATATGTTAGTAATAATTATCTCTTGATGGTGGAATTATTGGCAATTTTAATTTTCTTTCTTTATATATGCAGTTATCAAAATTTTTGGAATGAACATCTAGTACCTTCAAAGTAAGTTATAAAATTCACATATGTATAAAACTAAAACTGTATGTGTGCATGTGTGTGTATATATGTGCAACTACACTCATACACAATTTCTGTGACTTCTAGTCACATTCTCACCCATCCTACCCATACTGCCTTGCCACCGTTAGCACTAATGTCCTCACACTCACTTTATCTTTATTCATGTCAATACAAGCTTAGGCCATCCAGACTGATTCCCGTACTGTTCTGTACATAATACCCTTTTCTATCCCATCTCCCATTCCCTTCCAATGTCTGAAACCTTCCCACGGTGGCCTCTGGAACTCCTTCCAGAAGGAGCAAAATCCCCTCCTTCCCTTTAACATTCTCTTCACCTTCTTGTTTTACTGAAACATGGATCTTTCTCGAGGATATCACTTTCGCCTCCAACTTTCTGAAGTGGTAGCTGTTTTCTCTCCCCAAATCAGGTCATGCCATTGGTCCCAGAGTGGGACAGGTGGTTGTTTTCTGGCTTTCATGGTTGTTTCTATTCTCCCTTTTCTCCCTAGGCACTCCCAGTTTTGAATCTTGCAGTCATGACATCATACCACAAACTGTCTGTGGCTACAGTTACCTGTGGGAGCCTGAATCACTCCCTAGCATTACTTGACTCTAGCTCCTGGCAATCAGATAAACTTCTGCTGGGCCAATGACTCTCTCTCTCTCTCTCTAGATGAGTATCTTCATACCTTTTCTCAGATCCTTACTGTCACTTGCTGACCTTACTACGTAATACACTGAAAAAAAATAGAAGCAGCCAGAATATTCATAAACATGCTCACTTTATCTTCCCCACATATCTGTATCTATACCTTCTCTCCTTTTATGTTTTTGAGACAGGGTCTTATTCCGTCACCCAAGGTTGAGTCCAGTGGCACAATCACAGCTTGCTGCTGCCACCAGCTCCTGGGCTCAATCAATCCTTTTGCCCCAGCCTTCTGAGTCATTGAGACTACAGGCTAATTTTTAAATTTTTATAGAGATGGGGTCTTGCTTTGTTGCCCGGGCTGGTCTCAAACTCCTCACTTTAAGCAATCTCACCTCAGCCTCTCAAAGTACTGGGATTAAAGATGTCAGCCACTGTGCCCAGCCTCTTGTCTCCTTTTATAAAGGATGGATTATTTGTGCTCCTAGCGAAGACCAACCCCATTAACTGGTACATCAGACCCTATCTCTATTCAAGGACACTTCTCCAGCAATTTCCTCCCTCTTTCCTGCATCATTAATTTCTCTTGTAGGTTCTTCTCATTAACATGAAAACACATTTGTCAGATCATGTCACAATTCTGTTCAAAATCCTCCAGAAGTTTTCATTTTAATCAGAGTAAAAGCAAAAGTCCAAATGCTCTGGCGCCCCCTACCTCTCTGACCTCATCTCCCTCTGGCTTGCTCTTGTCATGCCTGGCCTTATGCTGCTTCGGCATAACCTCGGCTCACAGATTTTGTGCTTGCTGCTCTCTCTGCCTTGCTGCTCTCTGCCTCGAATGCTCACCTCCAGATACCCAGGTAGCCTGTTTCCTCTCTCTCTCCAGGCTTTTGCTCTACTGTCACCTCACTGAAGTCTTCTCCAACTACCTGTTTAAAACTGTCCCCCCTCCCCACCTTTCCTTACCCCCTTTCCCTGCTTCATTATTATTTCACAGAACTTGTATGGTCATTAACACACTGTATATTTTGTTATTTGGAAAGCTCCACAAGGAAGGGTTTCATGTTTTTTTTGTTCACTATAGTATCTCTAGCATACAGAACAGTACCTAACTATAGCAGATGTTTAATAAGTGTTAGCTGAATGAGTGAATGAAACAATCATGTGTTGCAGGTGAAAAACAAAACAAAACAACCAAAAATCCAAATGTTAACTGTAGTTATTCCTGGCTGATTGAATCTAAATGTTTTCTGTTTTCTTCTTTGCATTTTCCAAATCTTTTCAATTAAACATGTATTCTTTAGGGGAAAAATTAATAGTTATTTAAAAAATAAGTCTTTGTCATACTCTGAGTCAGTAGTTCACTTTTTTTCTTTTTTTTTTTTTTTTTTTGAGATGAGTCTTGTTTTGCCATCCAGTCTGGAATTTAGCAGCACAATCACATAGCTCACTGTAACCCCAAAGTCCTGGGCTCAAGCTATCCTCCAGCTTCAGTCTCCTGAGTAGACAGGACTACACCTGGCTAATCTTTGCCCAGACTGATCTTGAACTCCTGGCCTCAAGAGATCTTCTTGCATTGGCCTCCCAAAGTACTGGAATTATAGGCATAAGCCACCATGTAATTCCACTTTTGAGACTTTGTTCTAATTACTAAAACAACTGGAAAAAAGCTTCATGCATGAAGGTACTCATGACAATTTAATTTATAGTAGCAAATATCTGGAAGCTACTTAAATGTCTACTACAAGGAGAAAGGTACTCTGGTAGAAGATTCAGCAATGATTTTAAAAAGTGACACAAACAATTTCATAACATTGTGCTAAATTTTTAAACGAACTACAAAATGTGTATTAATTATGACTAGCTTTAAAAAAAGCATTTAGGAAAAAAGCATGACAATAAGTATTTCTTTCTCTTTTTGAGAAGGAGTCTTGCTTTGTCACCCAGGCTGGAGTGCAGTAGCTTGATCTTGGCTCACTGCAACCTCCGCCTCCTGGGTTCAAGTGATTCTTCTGCCTCAGCCTCCCGAGTAGCTGTGATTACAGGCATCCACCACCATGCCTAGCTAATTTTTGTATTTTTAGTAGAGACGGGGTTTCACCATGTTGATCAGGCTGGTCTCAAACCCCTGACCTCAAGTGATCCACCTACCTCGGCCTCCCAAAATGCTGGGATTATAGGTGTGAGCCACCACACCCAGCTGACAATAGTAAGTATTCTAAAAGATAAGGTAATAACTGTGTCAGGGCACAGTTTCTGGAATGCCGTTTTTCTTTCCTCTTAAATCTTTAAGAAAGAAAGTATGTTGCTTTTAATTTAAATATGTACATATGTGTACACATATATACAGAATTTAAACAAAATCTGTTCTCCTGTGAATCAATAAAACTTTCCCCAAACATTTATGCCTTCCTTTTCAAACTTGCTTTCAAATTGAAACCTAAGTATACAACTGTATAAAAGCAAGAGTCAGCTCAAACTACTTTTGAAAAGCTTAATATGGAGAAGGAGATTATATATAAATAGTGAAAAATCATTCTTAAGGACTTGGCTCGTAATTTAACTCCAACCAAAAGAAAAGAAAATATAAAACTGAAATAAGATAAACCAAAAAAGATAAGCCAAAATTGAGGTCTAAAAAAAATAACCCAAACAATTTCTGTTCGTAATACCCCGAACTGCTATCTCTGTAGACTGGCATAAATTACAAATGGGAAATACTGAGTATTTATCAAAATTTCACTTACCTCTTCCATAACCAGTTTGGGTGAAGCAACACGGATTGCAATTCCCATATCTGCCAATTTGTCTAGACATCCTGGAAATCTAAATTACGTCGAGATTTTGCTCGGGACAATGCACGGCCCTAGAATGGGAAAGGAATGAACTTTACTTTAAACCCTAAGATTATATGCCCTTTCCTTGATTTCTCTTAAACTAAAAAGGAGCTTAAAAACCCATCTTTTTTTACTTTATCAAACTGATAACATGCCTTTTGTTTAAGCCTCCTCATATCTTTTTGGATTTTGGACCACAGAATTCTTTGTTGGGAGGCTGTCCTGGGCAGGGGAGCATCCCTGGCCTCTACCCCCTAAAATGCCAATAGCAACTCCCACTAAACTGTGACAATAAAAAAATGCCTCCAGAAATGGCCAATGTCCCCATGGGGGTAGGAGGTTCATCTTCCCGTTGAGAACCATTGGGTTAAAATTAGGAGTTGAGAGGCAGCTAGAAATGAGAAACAGTCAGAGAAAAAAGTAGGGTTAAGATACATTTGTGAAGGTCTGTCCTATGAGAGGGTATTCTAGACAGTTTCCCTTTCCCATTTCAGCACTGGGTCAACACTCTGGATGGCTTAGAAAGGGGCTGTCAAACTACAGTGGATGAGCCAAATTTGGCCCACCATCTGCTTTTTAAAAGAAACTATTTCATTTTTTGAGAAAGGGTCTCCCTATGTCAGCCAGACTGGAGTGAAGTGGCATAATCATAACTCACTGCAGCCTTGATCTCCTAGGCTCAAGCAATCCTCCTGCCTTAGCCAGGACTATGGGTGTGTCACCACACCTGGCTAATCAAAAAAAATTTTGTAGAGACAGTTGTCTCTCTAATGTTGCCCAGACTGGTCTTGAACTCCTGGTTTCAAGTGCTCCTCCTGCCCTGGCCTCCTAAAGTGCTGTAATTACACGTGTGAGCAACCATGCCTGGTCTAAAATAGTTTTATGAGAATACAGCAATGCCCATTTACACAGTGCTTAAGGTTGCTTCTGCACTGAAATGGCATAGCTGAATAGCTGGTACAGAGACCATCTGGTCCCCAAAACCAGAATATTCATGGTCTGGCCGTTTATGGAAAGAGTTTACTGACCCCTGGGCTTAGAAGATGAGAGGCGGTGTTTTGAAATGTGTGTGTGTGTAGACTGCACATGGGCTGTAATTTGAAAATAGGGCCTATCCTTCCAATCCTGAGTGGACCTACACAATAGGAAGGGGTAAATTAAACAAATGAGCAGGTCCAGTCAAGCACTGAGATAAACTGTGCTATTAACATCAGTTAAAGTTCCATCACTTTAAACCAGTTACAGTAAGCTAAGCTAGTGTGGTAATTTCCCAGTCTGGATTTTCGGGACTTGCAGAGGTAAGAAACGGTCCCTAACCCTACCACATATCACTAAGGTAGAGACACTAGGTGGCCCCAATCAGTTCACTAAATAGCATACATTATGGGGAACAATTTGAAGTACAAGACAGGATAGACCCAAGTCTCAATTCTGTTAATGTTCAATCGGCTATGTTTACCAGTCAAAATGGAAAACAATAGCTAACCTGAAGAGAACATTTCTAAGGAAGTTTCTGTTTTCCTTACCGCTCCGTGACAGGTTGTTCCAAAGGTCTCAGTCATGCCCTGTTCAGTGCCAGTAAGAACGTAACTACAGGTTCCCATGGTGCCACCAATGAGCACTGGTTGTCCAGTGAGCTGAGGATGCACATAAGCCAAACATGTTAAAAATCAGAAAACCATAAGCTTTTTAGGCAAAAAATTTAAGTTTTCTTCTGCACTGTAGAATGCAGGAGAAACCCAGACCTCTAAACATGCAGCTTGTAAACGATTATTAAGACAGTACTTCGATTCTTTGATAATTCAGAAGTGAAGGAAGAGGACAAGAGTGAAAATGTGAGGACCAGTAAAAATGCAGAAGACAAGAGTCAAAATAAGAGCAAAGCGAAATCCAAAAGTGTAGGGAAGTGTTACTAGAACAACGATCCTGAGGAAAGAGCTTTTCTTCTCTGTTTTGGGTTTTTCATCTGTAAAAGGAGCAAGCAGACTACGGGGTCTAACTCCACCAGAGCCAGACACCAAGAGGCTAGGAGGAATGAAACAGGCTGAGTTTACTCTGTCTTCTGTAACTGAGTTACTCCTGTCTTCCACTAATTCAAAGGCCTCAATTCACAGTAGTGGAGTAACATACACTTCATGCAGCACTTTCTAGTTAGCACATGGCAACACTGCAAGCACAAATGATGGGGGGAGGAGTTACTGCTTCAGAAAAGATTGGGAATCACTGTTCTCATGGGTGACACAATATTTTATTTTCACAATTGCTACTTTTCGGTTTAAATGTAATTTACATTTGCAACAATCTAAATCATACTCCCACTGCTTAAAACCACAAATGCAGGGCTACTTACTTGGTAATCAACAGCAATGAGGGGATGGTGAGGAGGGAACGCGCGGGTGGATCCCTTCCTGTGTACTAACAGCGTCCGTTCCTTCCGTCCACCACATGCTGCTCCACTTTGGCAATGTTGTGAGAAACATCATAGATCACGTGGAGGTCCAAGTCATCAGGGGTTGTGTTGAAGACCTTGGCAAAAGCCTAGAAGAAAATGTAGAAGTTAAAGGCAGCCAGAACTTCAGACTTATCTTCAGCTCTTTGTGACTTATCTTATTGATTTCAGGTAGTCTGTTCTGAAGGGGGTAAAAGATTTAAACATTCAAAAATAGCAGTAAGATTATCTTTACGTAAAGGACAAAAGCTGTCTTTTAGACCACACAGCAAATGCCACCACATCATTTTCATCTTTGGTTAAAAAGCTGCCTGGCTACTTTTGATCCCACCCTTCAAAATTGCTTCTTCCCCAGCCTTCTGAATCTTAGTCAGTGGTACTCCTATTCTCTATGCTGTTCAAGACAAATTCTAGGAATAATTTTGATTCTCTTCTCTCATTCCTTATGCCTGATACTCTGATTATTTGGTTTAAGATGACACCAAAACCAAACACCATAGGATTTGATTGAACTGCACTATGTTTTAAAGCACTTAACTTCATCATGAATGACTCAGACAGAAAAGCAACTTCAACTGTACCTGACGGGTTAAGAAGGTCATGGAAGAGCGGTTGACCCAGGCATAGTTCCCAGCTGCTGCCATTCCCTTCAGGTAGTCTTGACCCTCTGGGGAAGCGATTCGAGCACAAGCCAACTGCCGATCATTGACTATAATCTTGTCTCTCTTCATGGCCTTCTCCATAGCTACCAGAGCATCTGGAATGAGAGCAGCAAAGTCCAAACCAGTCAGGTTTCCCTTAAATGAAGAGTTCAGATTTACTGCAGAAAGGCAGGCTACATTCAAACTCATTCCACAAAAAACAAGTGAAAGACAACTTTCCCTTTGTTTCTGAGTTCATCTATTTGCTTGGTGGAGATGAATGTGAGAATCTTTAAGAGTGCAGTGACAGCATGTGGGGGGCACAAAGTCAACATTCGTCCTCTTGGAACTTGAAAGAGAATGGGATGTGTAAACAAATAGCCACAGTATGATCTCAATTACTCCTTTCTCAGTATGCAAATGAATGAGAATAGTAGTAGTGAAATACATTGTGTTACCATCATGATTAATCAAATTCATGACAAAGTGCAGAGAAGCACTCAGTGGAATGCTCTGGAATACTAGTCGACACTTCATACATCTGCTAGATTAAATAGTCTAAAGGGTCAGTCTGGCACAAATTATTAAATTCTCACACAATAAAATGGACTAGAGGCTGATCTGTAACATGAAATTTAAAGCTTATAACAATTTCCAGGTGTCTATATACCTTTTCATTGATTCATAAACTCTTTCACACATCCTCCAAGCTATCCAAAAGGACTTATCCATTACTTCTCTGCTTCCTGCTTTTGTTCATACTGCCTTTTTGTCACCAATATTCTTTGTGTGTAATTGTCCAAACTGTTCTTATCTCCTGGATACCATTTGCAGACTATCAAAGCTCAACACTGGATCCATGAAGCCATCTCCAAAATCTTTTTCCTAAATGTGTTTTGTTTGTCTCCCTGTATTATCAATTGCTACCTTTTAATATTTACTTCTTTTACATGAACATGACCTTTACTTCATGAGACAATCTGAGTGCCAAGTATCTGCCTATTTCGTCAGCAAATCCACCATAACACCTCATGTTGCAGAGCACGGATATAATACATACATCATTTGCTAAATGAACGCCTACTTCATAAATTCCACTGTTTAAATATTTTCTTGCTCTTTCTTGGCCAGATAGTAACCCTTAAGAGTAAATATAACGATAACTGCAACTAACATTTATTGAGTGCTTACTGTCAGACACTGATTTAAGTGCTTTATATATATTATTAACTTTCCATGATAATCCCATATAAAATAATTATTATACTCATTTTTTTAAGACAAGAAAGTTATAGCCCAGTGAAGTTAATTTGTTTAAGTTATTTAATTGTTGAGGACTCAGGATAAAACCCATGCAGTATATTTCAGGGTTTTTGTTCTCTTAAATTTCTATCTGGTTGCCCATCAAATGCACATTTTAGTATGAAGTCTAGAATATACCTGTGGCTACTTGGTGGCCCAGGCCTCTGCTTCCACTGTGGATCATCACACACACCTGGCCCCTATGGTCGATGCCCATTTTCTTAGCAGCGTACTCATTGAAAATCTCATCCACAACCTGGATTTCTGCATAATGGTTGCCTGCTCCCAGGGTCCCCAACTGCAAATGTAAAAATGTCTGATAAGATAGTTTTTATTCTAGTTTTTGTTTTAATCTATTTAAAAACCAAAAAGATAAAAACAAACTTAACAGCAAAATAACAAATAGTGTTCCAGTAACAAAAAAAATTCCTAAGCTGTACAAGTGCCTCGTTTACAACAATAGTCTACACAACAAAATAACGCAGACTAGCTCCTGAATTTTGTTATATCATTATATGCTTGGTATACACATATAAAAAAACACAGGAACAGAAAACCAAACACTGCATGTTCTCACTCATAAGTGAGAGCTGAACAATGAGAACACATGGACACAGGGAAGGAAACACCACATGCTGGGGCCTGTTGGGGGATGGGGGGAAGAGAGAGGGAGAACATTAGGACAAACACCTAAAGCATGTGAGGCTTAAAACCCATATGATGAGTTGATAGGTGCAGCAAACCACCACAGCACATGTATACCTATGTAACAAACTTGCACGTTCAGCACATGTATCCCAGAACTTAGAGTAAAACAAATTAATTTAAAGAAAAAAGCTTCATAAATGGGATATTTTAAACATCACAAAGAGTCAAATTTTGGGATAATGTTGGTGAATGTGGACACTTAGACAAGATCCAAGTTCAAATGATTTTTAAAACACCTATGAGTTCATGGACATCCACCATTATCTACAACTGAAAGAACATATACCACAGCTAGAGCTAGTATCAATAGATGATTTAGAGAACCAGAGAATGTCAGTTCTGGAAGAGTCTTTAGAGGTTGCCTAGTTTTAACCATCCCAGTTTTCTAGAAGAAAATGAGATCCAGTGAAGACAGTCTTGCCCATGTGTCACAGTGAATTAGTGGCAAAGCCTTCATAACTAGCTGTAATTTCAAACATGTAGTATGTATATATATAATTTTAACATATAAATCTTATAAATATATTCTACTTTTCTCCCATTCACTTCTAATTCATTATTTACTTTATGAAAATCTGCAAGCTCCTGATTGCTCTGTCACCCAGGCTAGAGTGCAGTGGCATGATCACAGCTCACTGCAGCCTTAAACTCCTAGGCTCAACTGATCCTCCTAGCTTAGCCTGTGAGCAGCTGGGATTACTGGCATGTGCTTTTTTTAAAAAAATTTTTTTTAGAGACAAAATCTCCTTATGTTGCCAAGGCTAGTGAACTACTGGCCTCAAGCAATCCTTCCTCGAAGGCCTCCCAAAGCAGGTGTGAGTCACCGCATCCAGCCCCGATAGTTGTTTTTTTTTTTTTAATAAAAATGAAGCATAAACAAATTTGTATTTTTTTATATACCATAAAGAAAACTGGGAATATGTTTGCTAAATGTAAGATACAGATTTTTCCTCCAAACAAAAACAAACTATGAGAAAAAAATTAACATGTTGCCCCTCCAAAGTGAGTTACCTGAGGAAGGCCTCTTTTCTTAGCCCTTGGAGAGACCTTATTGGGGTCAGCTTGCAGCATCCTTCCATACTCCTCACAGTGCTCTTTGTCTTCGGCCCAGGCATACCCTTCTCTTAAGGACCAGTCCACCCCCATCTCCAAGGCCTCCTCCAAGTCTCTGGGTGAGTATAAAAGGTGCTAGTCATTTCACAGTAAAGGCAGATCAAAACCTAAGGATGATCACATCTTTAAAGGGCAGAAGAAAACTGGACATTTACTATCTCCTGTGTTCCTTGAGTCAGATACAAAATTTAAGCTCTCAGTAACTAGTTTTTTTGAGGAATGCAGTCACATAAATAATTACAATATAAAATAGTAAATGCCTTATTAGACATGATTATAGTTCCACTTGACACTTATATGGCTCTTTGTTAATTTTCAAGTCTTTTTTATATTCAGTTTGCCTCTCTGATCCTGAATTCCATGAGGCAGTGATTAAGCAGACAAAAAAAAAAAAACTTTGTAACCTTAATCAGCTATCACTCTCTACCACTAATTTGACCAGCTACACAACTTGATTAATAATTTATAAAGAATTATGGTCAAATAAATGAAGGTATCTAGAATTCCTCAAACAACACAGGTTAAAATTTTTTTTTTTTTTTTTTGAGACTGAATCTCTCTCTGTTGCCCAGGCTGGAGTATAGTAGCACGATCTCAGCTCACTACAACCTCTGCCTCCCAGGTTCAAGCGATTCTCCTGCCTCAGCCTCCTGAGTAGCTGGGTCTACAGGTGTACACCACCACACTTGGCTAATTTTTTGTATTTTTAGTAGAGACGGGGTTTCACCGTGTTAGTCAGGATGGTCTCGATTCCTGACTTCATGATCCACCCACAGTACTGGGATTACAGGTGTGAGCCACTGCGTCCGGCCAACACAGGTTAAATTTTAAGCTCTATTCACATCTTCACAAAAGTTCTGAGTGATTTACTGCACCTCCATTTTGAAGCTGAGGTACACGTACATTAAACCCTTAGTGGGAACAAACTTTAATCTTCATCCAAGGACCAGCTGTCTTCTAAAACACTGGCAGGAAAACTACACTTTTCAATGTTCTCTCCCCCACTACTCCAGATGACAGCCCATTTCAATATTATTATTTTTATTATTATTTTTTACTGCTCCTTGCAGAGCAGGGCTACCCCATAGGCAGTGTGCCCAGAGTAGCCTCATTTCAGTATTATTTGGACAAAATCCCTATGTAAAATGTTTGCAAAGATGTTTGAAATGTATTGGTGTGTTCCAAGTATGCTTTTCAAATTGCGGCTGCATGTCAGGGATCAGGCGAAATCACAGACCAAGTATCTTTCAAGCATATCGATTTTACTTCAAGTGTGTGTGTGTGTGTGTTTTTTTTTTTTTTCGGTTGGGTGGTTGGGAGGAGTTTGTTTTCTCTTTCAAATTTATGTGAATTTTGCACTCAAATCAAATGTGTACATAATAGAAAAAACATGTTTTTAGCTGTTACTTGTAACAGCTAAACGTTATAGAACAGCTTTAGCTGTAACATAACAGCTAAAAACATGTTTTTTCTATTATGTACACATTTGATTTGAATGCAAAATTCACATAAATTTGAAGGATAAAGCAAAATATTAAAAAAACATACCTAGCACACTATTCTGCTATTGAAGTACTCTACAAAATTTAGCGTACACTGCTTTGCATAAGCTATGACACAGTAAAGTCTATGGCCATCTGAGAGATACACTATAGCATTATATTTAATTCTCTACTTACCCAAAGAACACATCTTGCTATCATTCAACAAGGAAGGTTGTGGTTAAACAGGCTAATGACATAAGGCAGTGGGATTCAGAATATAGTTTCTAAAGTCAAAGGATCTTTGGTTTGAATACTGATATCACCTACTAAGATTTAAAAAAGGAAAATGGAGACAGGGTCACTCTGTTGCCCAGGCTGGGGTGCAGTACTGACATCGCAACACACTGCAGCCTTGAACTCCTGGGCTCGCAAGGGATCCTCCCACTTAAGCCTCCTGAGTAGGTGGGACTACAGGCACAAGCCACATGCCCAGCTAATTTTTTTTTTAAAGAGACGAGGTCTCACTATGTTGCCTAGGTTCATCTTTTACTCCCGGACTCAAGCAATCTTCCTGCCTTGGCCTCCCAAAGTCTTGGGATTCTGTAAACCCAACCACGCCTGGCACTAAGCTTATTACCTCTCTAAACCTCAGTTTTCTTTCCTGTCAGTTAGGGAAAATAATAGGATTATTGTCTAGATGAAATGATACAATCAATGCTCAGTGCCTTACACATAGAAAGTGCTTGATAAACGTTGGTGGATATGATTTTATTATAAATACTACTCTATGTCAAAGGCTGTTAAAACATCAGTTGACTAATGTCTCCAAAAAATGCGCTGAACCTCCTGCTGAAAAAACAGTTCTTACTACTTCCTGAAAAGTTAACTGAACAATTCTCATCTCTCAAATGTACTGCAATGGAAAGGAAGCTGAAGGTCATGTGGTTACTATCTCTCCCATTCCATTTACTGGAAATGTGTGCTCTTACTTGGCATTCATTGGGATGACACCTTTCGATCCTACCCCAACAGGAATGTGGTCAAACATAGCTTGGGCAAGTTGCTCCTTCACAGGCTGGACATCACTTTCATCTAAATTGGTTCTTAGCAAGCGGACACCACAGTTGATGTCAAACCCGACACCACCTACAAAATAGAGAAAAGTTAGCAAAACCAGGAGGTCAGGCACTGTTACCTTCGGTTTCTCACCATTAATATAGGGCTAGAAAGATACCCATTCTTTTAAAGATAACTATTTTTTAAAGTAGACAACAAAGTGATTCTCTGTAAAGCTTGATGACACCAAGATAATCTAAAGTAACATATATACTAAAGGCACTTTATGGGCCAGGGAGGCAGCAATGAACAATGAGTAAGATGTAAAACAAGAGATCAAAATGTGCTTCTCTTTTTTTTTTTGACTACTGCTGTCAGGGGTTGATGAATTTTTTCAGTTTTTACAAATAATCAACTTTTGACTTTGTTGGTCCTTTCATATATCTTCATATTTCATTAATTTTACTCCTAATTATTTCCATCTTTCTGCTTTTTTAGGGTATAATTTGTTGTTCTTTCTTTTTAACTTTCTAAGATCACTGATATTCTAGCCTTTCTTCTTCCCTAATTTGTGCATTTAAGGCTACATGTTTCCATTCAAAAAGGACATTAACAGCAACCTCAAATTTTTAGACCTAAGGACTTTTATTTTTTGAGACAGAGTCTTGCTGTCATCTAGGCTGAACTCTCATTGCAGCCTCTACCTCCTGGGCTCAAGCAATTCTCTCCCCTCAGTCTCCTGAGTAGCTGGGACGACAGGTGTGTGCCACCACACCTGACTAACTTTTGTAATTTTTGTAGGGATGGGGTTTCACCATGTTGCCTAAGCTGGTCTCAAACTCCTGGGCTCAAGTGATCCTCCTGCCTCAGCCTCCCAGAGTGCTGGAATTACAGGTGTGAGCCACTTTGCCCAGCCCGTAAGCATTTTTAAACCATTTACCCCCAGCTTGAGAAATGACTGGCAAATAAAAACTGTATATATTTAGGTATACACAATGTACATATACATTGAGAAATAATTACCACAATCAAACTAATTATCATACTCATGATGTCACAGTTACCTCCCCTTCTGTTTTTTCTGGTGAAAACATTTAAGATCTATTTTCTTAGAAAATATCAAGTACAAATGTGGGGGAGGGGGATGAGGATGGTCCTCACAGAACAGGACCCCAGACTCAGAGCTTCTCAGAAGACCAAAGGTAGGCTTCTCCCTCTTGGGAACAGGCACTGGCGCCCTCTGCAGGTCACTGGCCACCTGGCCTCACACACTCCCAGGCTAGGCCCTGTGGGTCTGTCCCATGAGTGGTTCTTTAGTATGGTCCAGAGACCCTGGGGTGGGAGTTAGGGGGAAGACCATTTCAGGTCTGTAAGATTCATTTTATAATACTAAGACATTATTTGCCTATTTTATTCATATTCTCTCATGACTGTACAGTGAGATTTTTTTCAAAAGCTATATGACATAACATCTTTGTTCTAATGGATAATGAAGCATGTACTTATGTATTCCTGTCTTAAAAAGTTTGTTTTAATTTCTAATAAGGTAAACATTGATAAGAATCTTTGAGCTCAATCCTCAATAATTTTTATTAAAGTGGTCCGAGTGCAAAAAGTTTGAGAACTGCTGGTCTATATGACTTCAATGCTTTGAAATTTGACACCTGCTTTACAGCTCAGCATGTGGTCAGCTTTGGTAAACTGCATTGCCCGGCTGAAGAGCAATGCATGTGCCCATAAACACCCAGCCACACATATGTATTAGAGGTCAAGGTGTCAAGTTTGTTATTGGATCATTCAAATAATGTATATTCTTACTGACTGAAATTTGCAGTCACCTCAGAACAGTCCTACATGTAGGGCTCACCTATCTGGACCTTTTTCTTCTTTTCCTCTAGACCTTGACCACGCAAATTCTTATTGCCTTAGCAGATTTTCTGTGTCTTCAAACAGATTTAAGAAAAAATACTTTATCTAGCCTTTCTCATTATTTTCAGCAAGGGATTGGTCTGAAACAACCTAGTCCACCACTGCTAGAAGCAGAACTCTCAAGATGTCATTTAAACCTCGTTTATAAATTGACACGTTTAGAAATCTTTAACAGCGATTACTTCTGGTATAGACTGTTTTCGTTGAAAGCACCCCATAACCACAGCAGAAGGCGTATACAACCTTCTGTATATTCAGTGTTATCACTGAATAACGATGATATTACTGAGTATGTTCTATGTGCTTTTAGCACTGTTCTAAATATTTTACAGAGCTGAACTCATCTAATCTACTAATAATGTGTGGTCATTAACGCAAACTGTCCATCAGATAACTGAGTTACAAAGATTAAAAAAATTTGCCAGTTTGCTTAATACCGTGACATTTGGTAGAAGCCTCCCAAAATTTTCAATAAAAATATGCTTTGCTTGATGTTTTAATAGCCTCTCAGTATCCACAATACTTGCAGTAAATGTCAAAGAAAAAAATGACAGAACATGATGAGACTGACTCATGCATATGGGAAGAAGTGCTCTGTTTCCCAAAGGCTGTGGCCCACAGAGAAAAGCTACACACTTAACAGCAGACATGCACAGTGACCTTACCTGGGGATACCACGGCTTCAGGGTCATTCATATCAAAGGCTGCCATATTTCCAATGGCAAACCCATATCCTGAATGGACATCAGGAAGCCCAATAGATCGCTGAAAGAGAATTAGAAAATGAAATACAGCGGTTTTGACCTGCCACCTGGTTGCCTGATGGACCTGACACTGATTCTCAAGCTGTAGGCTGAAGCTTCCTAAATCAAGACTGTTTTCACAAAATCTTCTCTGTTGATGGAAATCATTAAGAACGCCTAATCACAAAGCTAAATACAGTGAGAAAAAAACCTTTTTATAAGTTCTAAATGTTAATTAAGGAAATCTAAAACAGAAAAGCCTCAAAATAACATGATACAGGAGTAACAAATACTAAGCTTAATGAACTATTACATTTAAAAAATAATCTTAAGACACTGACAAACTGGTTTGTCAGGTTAAGAAGAGGAAAATAACTGATTTATATAGGTCATTAGTTTAAGTAATCACAGACAAATGTAATCCATTTGATGGTATAAAGACTGTAGACTTTCTACACATAAAGCCTAGAAAAGGTACCTGACCCAGGAAGAATGCAGGTCAAACATAGCATATATGGAGACACCAGACACTAATAAGTTCCTTATATGCACAAGTCATACCATTTCATTCCCCCTACCAAGTGCTCAACATGGTAACTGGCATAAAGAAGTCCTCAAAAATGTCTGCCAAATAGATCCATTTTCAACATCTACCTCTAATGACAGAATATGAGTGTTAGACTGTGGTGGGGGCTTATGAATAGCTATGGTGTCCTCTCTTCCTCCCCTCAGTCCTCACCCTTAAACTTCTCTCCATTTCTTCTTCAATGATCCTCTTGATAGAGCCACAGTGACACTTAAAATGGTGGCACACTGATCCAGGAATAATGACGTTACCATGATAAAGAAACAAGGAAACATAAAAACTACTTCAAAGGTTCTTGAACACTTATAGATTCTAGCCAAAGGCATCCAGAAACTGAAATGCCACCCAGATTCAATTATTTCTTTAGGTCCATGGTTATTTCTTTTTATTTTTTATTTCTAGAGACAGGGTCTCACTGTTGTCCAGGCTAAAAGGGTAGTGGCGTGATCATGGCTCACTGCAGTGTCAGACTCCTGGGCTCAAGCAGTCCTCCCACTCAGCATTCTGAGTAGCTGGGACTACAAGCATGTGACATCACACCTGGCTAATTTTTTTTGTAGAGACAGGCTCTTGCCATGTTGCCCAGGCTGGTCTTGAACTCCTGGGCTCATGCAATCCCTCTATCTTGGACTCCCAAAGTGTTGGGAGTGGCATGAGCCACTGAGCCTGGCTTCATGGTTATGTCTGGCTGTCCAATGGTCATTGTCTAAATGACACCACTATCAGGCATGGCCACTCATCCATTCGATGGACTTTAATAAATATAAATGATTAAAGCTCTGAACTCTGACTCACATGAACAATTCCAGGCAGGGCTGCCACATTGCCAATCTGTTTCATAGCTGGCAGGAAGCCACCAACACCTGAAGACAAAAATTGAGTATTAGAAAAGACGACACACTTGATTTTTAGCATTAATTATATTCATGTTTCTAGACTGTAGAACGTGAAGAGGTAGTCATTAGGGATACTAAGACAACAGAGGCTAGAAGGGTGTTCAAGATGCAGGATGGAAGGAGCTTCTTCAAGAAGGACGCACACACACAGAAAAGACAGTCACAAACGCACTGTCAGTGCTCCGTGTATACCATGAGAAGGCTGCTTGCAAATGTTGTACTGGGAGATGTAAAACAGAACTACCCTATTTTATGTTATTAATAGTCTAAAAAATATTTCAGTAGTTCACATTATTTATAAAGAAAATCAATGCTGGTTTATTCTAAGTGACAAAGAAGGGCTACGTGGAAGAGCTGGAACACTGCATTGAGAATCAAGGGATATGCGGCTCCAGTCCCATTTCTGCCACTTGGCAGCTGTGTTATTTTAGACAAGTGGGCATACCCTGGTTGGGGAGGGAGGGCTTTAGTTTGCTGATCTAGAAAATGAAAGGGCTAACATTAGATGATTTCTATATCATCACCATCAGATTATCACAGAGCTTTATGCATTTTATCTCTAAACCTTGCTGCAGCCCTGCAACATAGGTGTAATGATTTTATGATGAAATAACTGAAGTTCAGTAATTAGTGTACTGGTTAAGAACACTGTCTTTGAAATCAGACACTCCTGGATCTGAATTCTGGCTGTCACCAAAAAGCTATGGGACCTTTTATTTAACCTCACTGAGCTTTGACTTACACATCTGAAAACTGGAAATAATATCTTCCTTTTAGGATTACTGTAAGTATTACATGAGATGACCTATGCAAAGCACCTAGTAAAACGCCTAGTACATAGTAAGTGCAAAACAAATGGTAGGTCTTGCTATTACTGTTCAAGGTTAGCTGAGAAACAAGTTCCTCCCAGCTTCAAATCCTTCTATAACGCCAATGGTCTAACAATGTGATCACAAATAAGTAAGGTATTTTGGTCTTATATTAAGTTGTAATCACCCTTTGATAAGATTTTAAAATTACAATTATTTGAGTTACCACTTTTTCAGGCCACAGGGAAGGCACTACTGTACTAACCCAAGGGAAACTCTAATGTACTTACCACCACCTCGACAGGCATTCCTTAATTCCTCAAACATCAGTTTCTCCAGAGCGTCATTCACATAGAAAACGCCTTCAACCTGGAACCAAAGAAAGTGAAAAACAATGTTTGAATACATGTATGGCAAGCACAGGTACTGGACAGAATAAACTGTATGCAGTATTTACTGTACTTTACTCTTTATGGAACACTTTCACATTACCTTAAGCATGCAGAAAACCTCCTATCAAAGACTATGAGCTGCCTCCATCTTAAAATATACCTTAAGAAAAATGTTGCAATGTTCAAAAATTGTTTTGTTTATTCTCATTCTCAAAGCCACATTTAAGAATTTAACAGATCAACATCTTTCTGTGTGATTAAGAAAAGCCTTCCAGCTCTGCTCTCACACAGCCCAAAGCCCTTAATCCTCAGGCTTCTCAAATATCAATGGATTTTTGAAAAACAAAAACAGATACAAAAAAACTCAGATGAATAAAAAACCTAAGTTCTCATGAAGTCATCTGACCTTAGTATATTTATTCTGTGTTTAAGCCAAGAGCAAATTACACTTTATTTTGCTCTAGTGATGACTTACAAATCTCTAGTTAGGTAGTGAGAAGAAAAATTTAACATGCAGCTATGTAGTTGTGTGCTCAGTTCTATAAGCTATATAATTTTTAAAAATAATCTATAGGCTGGGCGCGGTGGCTCATGCCTGTAATTGCAGCACTTTAGGAGGTGGAGGCAGGTGGATCATGAGGTCATGAGTTCGAGACCAGCCTGACCAACATGGTGAAACCCCCATCTCTACTAAAAATACAAAAGTTGGGTCATGGTGGCACGTGCCTGTAATCCCAGCTACTCAGGAGGCTTAGGCAGGAGAATTGCTGAACTCAGGAGGTGGAGGTTGCAGTGAGCAGAGATCGTGCCATTGCACTCCAGCCTGGGCGACACAGCAAGACTCGGTCTCCAAAAATAAATAAATTTAAAAAAAACTATATAATTTTAAAGCTTGACAATAGAGGTGGAACACAAAAGGCAGTGGACGACATACTTCAGTAACAATAAAGAGCAGAACGTTTTTACCACAGGTCAAATATTTTGAAGGAGCTGTCCAGTAATGGAGAACCAAAGATTTAACAATCAACTGAATGTAATTTTTATCAGAAAGATGACTTCATCACCACTGCATAAATAACAATATCCATTGATGGAAAATATTTCCAGTACAATTTCTTAAGGGTCACATTTATTAATTCACCAAACATTAACTGAGAATTTACTATGCATGAGGCACTGTCCTGGGCACTAGGGGGAGACATAAAGAATATGACAAGATCTTGCTTTGAAAGAGCTTCTAGTGCACAATACAGCCCTTATAGTCTGATAAGGATATCAGAGTGTCATGACACAAGTGCCATAATGTAAGTACACAGGGCTATGAAAGAATCTGATGAGGAAGTGGCTCAACAGTCTAGGAGGAAGCTGGGAGAGGCTTCACAGAGATCCTGCTGAGCTGGCTTTTTAAATACAAGAGACATGCACTGGAGCAGCAGAACATCTAGGAACTGAACACAAAAATGACATGAAGATGGGAGGGGAGCGTTTTAAGGGAACAAAAAGAAATTTTTAGTGCAACATGTGGGTCTTGGGGGGGAGAAATGAAGATTTAGTAACAGAGACGATTATCAGTGTGAAATTCACTGTTCCCATGAGGATGAAAGCACAATTCATTCTTAGACGTCACTAGTGTTTTAAGAGCAATGAATCAACATTTCAAGTCTCTATTCCCAAAGGAAAGGTGGTAGTAAAGTGCTGCACACATACTTAACCCAGAACTGCCAAGCAAAATTAGACTTGCCCCTAGATAAAATGAGCAGCGGTGTGAGCATCAAAAGTTGAGTCAGAACACCTGCCAGACAATGACAGTCTGTGTTATTATATCCTACAGACGATCATGTCATGTGTGGGTTTTTTTTTTTTTTGGAGACTCACTCTGTCACCCAGGTTGGAGTGCAGTTAGCATGATCATGGCTCACTGCACCTCAATCTCCCAGGCTCAAGTGATTCCCCTGCCTCAGCCTCATAAGTAGCTGCGACTACAGGTGCACACCAACACGCCTGGCTAATTAAAAAAAAATTGTTTTTGTAGAGACAGGGTCCCACTATATTGCCCAGGCTAGTCTCGATGTCCTAGGCACAAAGGATCTTCCCGCCAGGCCTCCCAAAGTGATTACAGGCCGTTAACCACTGTGCTGCCCACAAGTTAGATTTTCTATTCCTTCCTTCATGGTATCGGTTTCCACACAAAGAAAGTGGCTAAACAGGAAACAGAACATATATTAATCTCTGTGGGCTTTTTCTCCCCCCAGTGTATGTGACCTGCCAACAAGGGAAACTCAATAAGCTTTGATTCTGAATAAAAGAGTGGAGTGGCTATTGGAAACTGTTTACCAAGACGGACTTGGTACCTTCAGCGATTTCAAAAACTATTTAAAAATAAGTTGCAAAACTTCACAAATGTTTTCTTTTTTCACATTAATAAAAAGTATGAACACAGATGGTGATGAAGCCCGAAAGATACAGAGCCCAGACTTTCAACTATCTGAGGATCCTGAGCCCTCAAGTCTCCATCTGGGACGTCGAGAGGAAAAAGTAGTGAACCAGGCATCAAGTCCTGGCTAAGATTCTTCCTAGGTGGGTAGAGGAAGCTGTGTCACCGACAGATCCTCGAGGTCCTTCTGTGAAGTGAGTATTAAGAAAAGCCCTGCCCTGTGCTACTGCAAGAAATGACATCGCTTTATTAAAAACGAACATGGAAGACTGAATGCTGAAAACTTGGTTCAGTGAACAAAGGTCTGTAAACGTTATATAAATAACCAGCATGACTCAGAGGAGGTGAATTCCAGTCCCAGCAATGGGACCCGGCGCTGGCTGTCCCACCTTGGAGTCCCCACCTGAAGTTTCTGAAGACCAGGAACGTAAACGAAGCGTTTACGAGACTGATCTATGAAAACGCTTTGGAAACCCCAATTACGTATTTATTTGGCTTCCCCATACACATCGCGCTTAGGCTGTACTCGTGGTTTGGGGACCTCTCTCCTGGCGGGAGGTCCTGAGCCCTCAAGTCTCCAACTGGGACATACAGGCTGGGCGGTCCCATAACTGCGAGGAGGGAAGGAGGGGATGAGGGAAACTTTGCAAGGGGTTGGGGTGGACCCAGTGGTCGAGAGAGGTCCGGAGGGCTCGGTGGACGCTGACCGGGCCGGGGAAGGAGCAGGGAAGGCCCAACCATTTGCTCTTCCGACTCACCTGCATGTTGGGCACGAAGCCTTTCTTGATCCTCCAGCAGTTTTTATTGATTTTTTCCAAGAACTGCAGCTCATCATTATAGTTGCGACTCATGGCGGCGACAACGGTAGCTAAACCGGAGCTCCGCTTTGAAGAGCCGCCGCCGCGTTGTCCGGCTTCCCAGAGCACCGCCTTCCAAGAACCACAGCGCAAGCGCGACCAGCGCCGCAGCAGGATGAGCGACGGCAAGCGTCGAGGCTCGAAACTCTTCAGGCCAATGTCTTTCCTCTGGTTAAGTTATACTGTCCTCTAATGTTTCTCTTTGGGATTCTTTTTTTTTTCAATTAATTTATTTAAATTTCAGTGCATACTGTATCTGGCATTTCTCCTCATGTTATCCCTTCCCACCCTCCCCTCCCTCCCTTTGGGATCTTTATTAGTCGATTTCCTCTAAGCTACAGCTAAGCGAAATCCAGGAGTTTTTAGTTTTGTTTTGGAAATGCCTTTCAGCAGCTTATGAAAACACCTTGAGTCCGGGTCAGGTCCAGTGCATCAGCTTGGTGTTTACACCCCCAGCAGGGAGGGGGAAAAGGTAAGCCGGCAGCTGAGAAAGAAAACTTGTTTGAATAAATACCATAGCTGAACATTTATGTTTCAGAATGAATCTGGATATACATCAAATAACTTTTTTTTTGGTCAGAAAGAAGCATCCCAAAGAATGAAGAATGACAGCTTATCATTTATTCCAACAAACACTTGCGGGTGGATCTATTATGGCCAGACATGTACTACAAAATGATCAAATCACAGCCCTTATGGATCACCAGAACGACTCCCAGTCTAGCATCCTTTGATGATCAAGACCTCCTTGATCATGCTTCAAGACCTCCTTGATCATGCTTGTAAACACCATGTCTCTTGTTCATAGTGATAAGCAAGCTTTAAGTGATTTCAGTTTCGAGTCCCGCCTCATGTAAACAACTGCAACTTTGGGATTAGAAAGACTTGGATTCAATTTCTATTTGTGCCATTTATTGGGTTGACGTGATTAACCCCTCTTATCTCTGTTTCGTCATCTCTAAAATGGGTTCGTAATTCTTTCTTGAGTAGAAGACTAAATGAGGTGACACTGGAGGGGTAATCAGCACAGGGCTTGGCACATGGCAAGCACTCCATACACAGCACTCCTCCTTCCATTCCCCCACTAGACTGTGAGTGCTGCAAAAACAGTTTGTGGTTGCCATTCATTTCTTACATTATCTACACTGGTTCTGCTTTTCTTCTCTTCTGCCCCAATGTCTCCCTATTGATTAGGTGCTCTGACACATTAATATCATTATCAACATGGATTGTTTGGGTTTAGTGCTCTGCACTGCCATTTCATTGAATCTGTCAAGGGTGAAAAATCCTAAAACTTGAAGTGATGCAACTTCTAGAGTTCCCTGTGGTTACCCTGTTTGTTTTTGGAAAGATTTCAGAGGTAAAGAATTATCTTTGAAAATCAAGCCTTGACATCTGTACAAACTCAGTCTCTGCTTTTTATGGCTTATTTTATGTTTAGAAACTTCAGGGCAGGATATTTCTCAAATAAAAAAACAAGATTGAAATTGATAGAAAACAATTTTAATTAAACACAGAAGACAGTAACAGTGAATATAAAATGTGAAATCCAATATGCAGACAGGGGAAAACCCACAGAGGGCCTAAGGGATCTCCACTGAGAATGACCAATACAAACACAGGCTTAGAGTTTCTTACCCACCTGGTCAGAAGTACATGCCTAGCTCTTGTCCCAGAATCTTTCTTGTCCCAAACAAACAAACAAAAACACAGGCACACACAGCATACCTACACTCACATTCAGACACCTCTATTTAGCCCTTTAACACAGTCTGCCTTAATCTAGGTTCCTGCAGGCTTGAGAAAGAAAACTTTCTGCCTAAGCAATTCACAAGAGCTTTATAATTCTAGTGTGTACTGTCTTCCCCTTCTGGGTTTACAGTAGCTGTGGGATTAAGGACCATTTACTGCCTGGGCTGACTTGTAAACCAGCAATCAAGGGGCTGACTTCCCCCCTCCACCATCCACTTATCAGGTTCAGACCTTTCCAACCATGGAAATTTGGATGCTGCTTTGAGGATGTTTCATATTTCAGGTCGGTGGAAATCAAAAGGAAACCCTGAAAAGAATGTGACAATGAAGATAACGTCAAACCTTGGGCATGTCAGAGTTTGTCTGAGGGGTGAGGAAGAGATAGTTTCTTTCTCTATCATTTTATTTTTTATTTTCTGAGACCAAGTCTCACTCTGTCACCCAGGCTGGAGTGTGGTGGCACATCTCATCTCACTGCAACCTCCGCCTCTCGGGTTTGAGTGATTCTTGTGCCTCAGCTTTCTGAGCAGTTGGGACTACAGGTGTGCACTACCATATCTGGCTAATTTTTGTATTTTTAGTAGAGATGGGGTTTCATCATGTTGGCCAGGCTGGTCTCAAATTCCTGACCCCAAGTGATCCACCCGCCTCAGCCTCTCAAAGTGCTGGGATTACAAGTAGAGCCACCATGCCCTTCTAAGAGATGGTTTCTTTAACAGGTCCTATAGAGTCAGGCCCTCCTCTACCCTTGCCCTGCTTTGTGAACACCCCAGACAAAGGAAAGGCCATTTTGGAGTACTGTCACCTGATGTAGCTTAGCTATTTAGAAGCAGTAGGGAGACGCAGGGAGGTGAGAGGGCATGCACAGTAGTGGAGGGCAGCAGTCCCCAGCCTTTTTGGCACCAGTGACAGGTTTCATGAAAGACAGTTTTTCCACTGACGGATTGGGGCTTGGTTTCGGGATGAAACTGTTTCACCTCAGATCATCAGGCATTAGTTAGATTCTCATAAGGTGCATGCAACCTAGATCCCTCGCACAGGCAGTTCACAATAGGGTTTGTGCTCCTATGAGAATCTAATGCTGCTGCTGATCTGATAGGAGGTGGAGCTCAGGCGGTAATGCTCACTCCTCGGCCACTCACCTCCAGCTGTGCAGCTGGATTCCTAACAAGTCACAGACCCGGACAGGTCCTGGGCCTGGGTATTGGGGACCCTTGGACTGTACAGGATTGGAGAATTTCTTTAGAAACATATTTCCACCTCCCTAAACAAACAACAATGCCAATAAGAAAGAAAAAAAGGTATTCTGAAGTTAATTCATAAGATTAGCCAGAAAACAGTTCGATCCCTGAACTCAGAGGTGTGTCTTTGGTTCAGGAAAAAGTCATCTGACTGGGAGAATCGGAAGAGCCAGTCCTGTCCCAGCCATGCTCCTTTCCAGCTGCCTGAGCTGCTGCTCTCTGAGTCCTACTTTCCTCATCTGTAAAATGGGACTAATAATCCCAGCCTTACAGGTTGACTTATGGAATAAGTAAAATAAAGCATGCTAAAGGGCATCTTCTTATACTGTGAATTTGGCTGCTAAGTGAAATTGATCTTGGTCTGATTTTTTAAACTCAATTGTAAATGCTTTCTGTTAATTGTTATTTAAGAGTTAAACATGTTTATAAAATTCCTTGGTCTGGGGAAAAAACAAAGCAGGGCAAAAATAAACAACAACAACAACAAAACAAGCAAAACAGGAGGAGGCTTAGTCTGCTGTGAAAAGAAATGGGTCAGTTAAGAGGTGAGATTTGCATTCTTACCTCAAGAACTTCAACATCTGAATTGACGAATGAAATTTTGTGTGGATTGGGCAGAGGAAATCCTTGCTGCAATTTTGCTGAAATATAGAACAAGATGTGAAATAATTGGGGACAAGCACAGAGGTTTTATAAAGCTTTTTAGAAACAGACTGACTGATAGCTTTTTTTTTTTTAAGACAGAGTTTTGCTCTTGTTGCCCAGGCTGGAGTGCAATAGCATGATCCTGGCTCACTGCAATCTCTGCCTCCCAGGTTCAAGCAATTCTCCTGCCTCTGCCTCCTGAGTAGCTAGGATTACAGGTGCCCACCACCATGCCTGGCTAATTTTTTTTTGTATTTTTAGTAGAGATGGGGTTTTGCCATGTTGGCCAGGCTGGTCTCGACCTCCTGACCTCAAGTGATCTGCCTGCCTCGGCCTCCCAAAGTGCTGGGATTAAAGGTGTGAGCCACCGCACCCAGCCCAGACAGCTTTTTAATAGTTGATCTTTTCATTCTCTCTGGTTCCACGTTTGCATTCTCTCTGATAATGTCCTTAGAATTTTCCTGGAAGAATTGCTCATTAATCCATGATTAATAAAAATGCACCTACAATTATGTTCATTTGGACAGCAGAGAAATGCTGTCCATTTTTAAACTGCCCAATGTATACTGTGAAAATACCTAATTAGTGACTCTTGAGAACATTTGGTGTCTAATATAAAAAATATTTTCACTGAGTGAGACTCAAGATGCTAGTTTGTGAACAACTGCTGTGCAAGGAGAAGGCCAGGATTGTCATTCATGAAAACTGTGTCTATCCAGTTAGGTGTCCTTGCATAAGAACGACATAAATATCCTGTAGGGAAAATGATCTCATTTCCGGTTGACTGGAAGGAGATTCTTTACTGCCTAAGGAGCGTGGTTTCAATCTCCTTAACTCAACCAGAGTTAGCCAATCTTGCTGAGTTTGCAAATAGAATTGCTAACTGGGCTTGGACCTAGAATAACTAATTGTGCAACCATGTCATTGATGGTACAAACTGCAAATTCTGACGCTGGCCTGGATTCATTACAACATGATAGATGTACAAGCTTCAGGCTGGAAAGTCCCAAACAATCCCCAGTGCAGCTGATGCAGATGCTAGATGTTAGCCGATGTTAGAGTCACATTGTTTTCCAATAATCCCTTACCATTGGCCAGTGGTAGGACTCCAAAATGAAGAATAGAGGACAGAATATTTTCAAACCTCAAGACCTAAAATAAAAGAGGAAATAGAATCAGTTGCCAAATCAGGCTTTTTTTGCTCTGTTACCCGAGCTGGAGTGCAGTAGAGGCTCTCTCCAGCCTTGAACTCCTGGGCTCAAGCGATTCTCCTGCCTCAGCCTCTCAAGTAGCTGGGACTACAGGTGTGCACCACTACAACTGGCTAAGTTTAATTAAAAAATTTTAGAGGCAGAGTCTCACTATGTTGCCCAGTCTCAAAGTCCTGGGCTCAAGCAAACCTTGCATCTTGACCTTCCAAAGTGCTAGGACTGCAGGTGAGAGCCACCACGCCTGACCAATCATGGGTATTTCTAAAGTACCAGGCCTGGTTTGGATGTGCACTTTCCCAGAACTTATCAGGATAGAAAGCAATAACTAGAATCTTCTCAGAGGGATATACTAGGTTTGTAGAAAATCATATTACAGGGTTTTCTTTTTCCCTCTTGAGGATGGACACTTCTGCTTCCCCTCTGCACTGGATTTTGGTGATAGCAAATTCAGAGGGACCACATGGTGGCAGCAAACATGGCAGCTCATATATCTACCACGACAATCAAGAACAACTATTAATTTCCCAATTAGCAATCTTCCTTTTACTTACTGGGAATCTCAACACAGGAGTTCTCTTGTATTACATCATGCCCAAAGCTAATGCCATCCCCAGAACACCCAATTTATCTTTTTAAAACATTTTTATTTTATTTTATTTATTTTTTTGAGATGGAGGCTCACTCTGTCACCCAGGCTGGAGCGCAGTGGCACCATCTTAGCTCACTGCAACCTCCGTCTCCTGGGTTCAAGAAATTCTCATGCTTCAGCCTCCTGAGTAGCTGAGACCGCAGGCACACGCCACCATGCCTGGCTAATTTTTGGATTTTTAGTGGAGACAGGATTTCACCATATTGGCCAGGCTGTCTCAAACTCCTGACTGCTGATCTGCTCACCTTGGCCTCCCAAAGTGCTGGGATTATATGTGTGAGCCACCACGCCTGACCCCAATTTATCTTTAATAAACTGTGATAGTCGTATAACCTAAGCAAAGTGTTTGATCTTGGGAAGATTCAGATATTAAATGGACTACAATGAACATCAATTCATCAATGAACATTCTTTGAGCATCATATATACTTAGCAATAATAAAAACATCCTTGCAGCTTAAGAGTGGCTTTAAAGTCAGACTTCCTGGGTTTATCTCTTGTTTTACCACTCACTAACTATATGATGTTGGGAAAGTTACTTAACCTCTCTGTGTCTTAATTTCTTCAACCATAAAATAAAGATAATACTGCTAATCTCATAGGGTTGTTGTCAGGATTAAAAGTTAGCATTATGTGAAATGCTTGGTATATACCATTGTCATTTTTTCTCAAATGCCACGGTTAGCACACTCTGCTGTTGATACCAAGCAGTTAAGCTGGATCTTCCTGGAAGACTCGGGCTCATTTTGCCTCCTCTCTGGACTCAGGAAGTACTATTTGTGAGGCAGTCAGCTATGCATTCCCATGGACTACAGCCTGTCATCTATGAAATAGCTATGTTCTGGGGTTGCCAACCAACAGTGCACTAGTCAATAATATTTTAGACCTCAATGTCTGGCATGAAAGGTATGACTTATTTTCAAGCTTATTAACATTGTTACTCCTGGCTCCCAGTCTTCTCAACCTAAAAATCAGGATGCTCTCCTAAAATTAAACAAGCAAGCATCTTAATTTTTTTTTTTTTTTTTTTTTTGAGATAGGTCATAGTTCACTGCAGCCTCAAAATCCCAGGCACAAGGAAACCTCTCATCTTAGCCTCCTGAATAGTTGGGGCTATAGGAGTGTGCCACCAAGCCTGGTTAATTTGTCCTCATTAGAGATGAGGACTTTTTGTGTTGCCCAGGTTGGTCTTGAACTCCTGGCTTCAAGTGATACTCCCACTTGAACAGTGCCCATTAACTAGGCACTATTCTACCGAGACATATGTACATCTTATTTGGCTTCTTGGTTAAATTCTCTTTTTGGCTATTTTCTCCAGATCTATTCCTGTCTTATAACTGTTTCTGTTGAACATGGCTGAAAGGGACCAATGTAGAGCTCAGGCTGTGGCTTCAGAGGGTGGGAATCCCAGGTCTTGGCAGCTTCCATGTGGTGTTGAGCCTGTGGGTGCACAGAAGTCAAGAACTGGAGTTTGGGAACCTCCGCCTATATTTCAGAAGATGTATGGAAACGCCTGGATGCCCAGGCCAAAGTTTGCTGCAGGGGCAGAGCCCTCATGGAGAACCTCTGCTAGGGCAGTGCAGAAGGAAATGTCAGGTCAGAGCCACCACACAGAGTGCCTACTGGGGCACGGCCTGGTGGAGCTGTGAGAAGAGGGCCACCATCCTCCAGACCCCAGAATGGTAGTTCACTGACAGCTTGTGCTGTGCGACTGGAAAAGCTGCAGACACTCAATACCAGCCTGTGAAAGCAGCCAGGAGGGAGGCTGTACCCTGCAAAGCCACAGGGGCAGAGCTGCCCAAGACCATGGGAACCCACCTCTTGGATCAGCATGACCTGGACGTGAGACCTAGAGTCAAAGGAGATTATTTTGGAGCTTTAAATTTTGACTGCCCCACTGGATTTTAGATTTACATGGGCCCTGTAACCCCTTTGTTTTGGTCAATTTCTCCCATTTGGAACAGCTGTATTTGCCCAATACCTGTACCCCCATTGTATACAGAAAGTAACTAGCTTGTTTTTGATTTTACAGGCTTATAGGCAGAAGGAACTTGCCTTGTCTCAGATGAAACTTTGGACTGTGGACTTTTGGGTTAATGCTGAAATGAGTTAAGACTTTGGGGGTCTGTTGGGAAAGGCATGATTGGTTTTGAAATATGAGAACATGAGATTTGGAGGGGCCAAGGGAGGAATGATAGGGTTTGGCTGTGTCCCTACCCAAATCTTAACTTGAATTGTATTTCCCAGAATTCCCACATATTGTGGGAGAGACCCGAGAGAGATGTAACTGAGTCATGGGGGCTGGTCTTTCCTGTGCTATACTCATGATAGTGAATAAGTCTCAGAAGATCTGATGGGTTTATCAGAGGTTTCTGCTTTTGCTTTTCCTCATTTTTTCTTGCCACTGCCATGTAAGAAGTACCTTTCACCTCCTGCCATGATTCTGAGGCCTCCCCAGCCATGTGGAACTGTAAGTCTAATTGAATTTCTTTTTATTCCTGGTTTAGGGAATGTCTTTATCACCAGCATGAAAATGGACTAATATGGTGGGAATTCACTTCTGTAGTTTGGCCTCAGAGTTTATGTATGAAACTATTATGCTACACTGCCTCTTGACATAAAAACGGCAATAACTGAAATAATTATTGTAAATATGAAAACAAAGAAGTGACAATAACTAGTTATCGTAAATATGAAAACAGTGGCCACTGTTTATTTAATGCCTACTATGTAGTCAGTGTGCTAAGTGCATTTCATGTATAATCTCAGCTAATCCTTTCAACACCCCAAGGGTGTAATTTCCAGCTCCTTACCTACTTGCCCCACCTACTCTGATTTCCCTTTCTCTATAGCACTTTTTCTAGTACACACGATATATATTTGTTTGTTGTCTGCTACTCTCAGCCTGTCACACACACATAAGCACAATCACGCACACTCTGGAACAGGGTTTCCCAAGAGTGGCACTCTTGCCATTTTGGGATGGATAATTCTTTGTTGTTGAGAGCACTGTGAGATGTTGAGAAGCATCCCTGGCCTCTACCCACCAAGTGTCATTAGCATCTTTCCTGCCATCCCAGGCTGTGTCAACCAAAAATGTCTTCAGACAAATGTTCCTAGGTGAGAATCACTAGTTGAGAACCACTGCTTTAGAATGTAAGTACCTTGAGGGTAGAGATTTTATCTGTTTTGTCTAGAGCAGTTCCAGGCTCAATAAGTATTTGTAGGTAAATGAATACTGTTAATACTAATAATTAACATTATGTAGTGCTGCCCATAAACTAGGCATTCTTCTATCAGGGCATTCTGACACCAAAATCCACTTAACTTCTCTGTGATAGTGGCATCCATGCATGTATGAGGTAATGATTTAGCTGATCTTCCTGAAGCTTGAGGGAAGGGGGATTTCAAGTTGCATGTTGGGGTGTCCTCTTCCAACATGAAGTCACCAGGCTGGGAACCCCCCCCCCCCACAAAGGTATCCATGCAAGCAACCTTGACCTAATTTTAGGAGATGGGCAGAAAGTGTTCAAAAAGTAAACCTAATCATGGCCTAATAATTTACATATTCCTTTGGGATTCTTGTCTATAAATTAACTCTAGAGGATTATTTTATTGAGAAAACAGGCATTCCCTGAGAATGTCTGTTTTTCTAGCATTATACAATGTCCCAACAGCCTTTTGAGTTTTTTAAAAAAAGTATTTCTGCATAAATAAAAGTAAACCATAGAGTTCTTCTCTTGAATGGTTAATGGGCTCAACTGATGAGTAGCTACATACAAAATTTCAAAGTTAGGTCCTACAGTTATGGAGAAATCAAGGACTCAGAGGCACAGAAAACAATCAACTCGCTATTACATATAGTAGGAGAATCCTCACTCTTCCAGTGGCAGGTAACCCCAAGAGCTCGGATTCCTACCTCAATATTGCTGCGATTGGACTCTGGCAAAGCAAGGCGGAATCTAAAAGAAAACAAGAAAAGTTTAAAGGAGGGTAAATTTTAAAACAACAGCCTTAGTAGAAAGAAACCAAAAAGAAAGAGGATATTTTTAATTTAAAAGTCATTATTTAAAAAAACACACAAGGCTGGGCATGGTGGCTCACACCTATAATCCCAGCACTTTGGGAGGCCAAGGTGGGCAGATCACTTGAGGTCAGGAGTTTGAGACCAGCCTGGCCAACATGGTGAAACCCCAACTCTATTTAAAAAATGCAAAAATTGGCCAAGAGTGGTGGCATGTGCCTGTAGTCCCAGTTACTTAGAAGGCTGAAGCAGGAGAACTGCTTGACCCTGGAAGGCGGGGATACAGTGAGCCAACAGCATGCCACTGTACTCCAGCCTGGGTATCAGAGTGAGTCCCTGTCAAAAAAAAAAAAAAAGATAAAAATAAAACACATACACACAAATACAATTGGGAAGACGTCGAATTCTATTACATCTTCTACCCCTGTATTTTGCTGCTTAGGAAGCAGAGCAGGAATAGTTTAGGGCTTGGAACGGTAATCAGGGTGGGTTCCCCAATATGTTTGCTATACGGGACTTAATGTTGGCAACTTGGAATGTAGAACAATCTTAAGAAACAATTTTCAGTCTTCTAGCTCTGAACGCAGCCTTGTAACTTCCCTGAGCCCTTATAATCCCAGTCTACTTGACACTAAATCCTATGTTCAGTCTAAGCCACACCCCTCAGAAGGCCACATGACTACTCACACCGTTTTTTAAGCTGTTCAATTGTAGCACATAAGGGAAGCATTAGCTAAGAAATCTATCTTATGTGAAAGGTACAGTATAATTGTTAGTAAGATGCCTGGGTTTGAACCCCATTTCTGCCTCTTATTAACTCTATAGATTTACTTAATCTCTCTGGATCTTAATTTTCTCAACTGTGATATAGGAATAAGAATATGTGAAATGACTGTAGTTAACATAATATATTGTATAGTTTCAAATAGCCAGAGGGAAGATAGAACACCCTGGACACATATAAATGACAATGTTTGAGATAATAGACACGCTAATTGCCTTGATCTGATCACTATACATTGATACATATTGAAACATCACTATGTACTCCATGAATACGTAAAATTATGATATGTCCATTAAACAATAAAAATAAAAAAGAACAACACCTGCCTCACAGGCTGTCATGAAAATTGAATGAAATGATGCACATAAAATGCTTAGAACTGTGCTTAACATATCCTTATCACTTGAAATATGAGCCATTTTTATTAGGAAGAGAAATACTAACAGAACAGTACATAATGTCCTTGAAATTCTTTTTCAAATATCAACAGAGCACTTGCTGTAGGTCCAAGTAGAGGGGAGTCCTCCTCCCTGACCCCTCTCCCAGCTTGGTAAGATGGAGTTACAGTGTGTCCCATTGCTTGATATTTTGTGGGTATATTCATAAAAACTAAATGCCAACATTGTCTGTTTTCCCATTTTGCGAAGGGCTGATCCCTAAGTAATCCTCCCAATATATACACTTGCTTTTTCTATGCAATAATAATAGTACTATGAAGAAATAGTAATGAATAAGGAATATGCCTTGATTTTGCAGATGGAGAACTGAGGCTCAAAGAGGAGAAATATTAATGGCAGATTTGTTGCTGGGACTCGGATCTCTTGATGCCCATCCCGGAGCTCTCTTTTTCGTATATTGCTTTTCCTCTTAGCTTTCCATGGCTCACTTTTGCCCAGGTCTAGAGCCTAACTTCTGCATCAGCCTTCTAATGAATCTCCCCTGTTTCCAGTCTTGACCCTCTCCAATCCATCTTCTATACCATGCCCAGTGTGAGCTATGTTACAGGCATGTCTGATGGAGACGCTCTCCTGATCAAAATTCTTTAATGGCTAGAGATAATGTAAGTGCCTTGAGGGTAGAGATTCTATCTGTTTCATCTAGAACAGTTCCAGGCTCAATAAGTATTTGTAAGTAAATGAATACTGTTAATACTAATAATTAGCATTATGCAGTGCCGCAATAAAGTCCAAGTCACTTATATGGCACATGAGCCTTCCTGTACCCTGGCTCCCACTTTCTTCTCTGCTCTCAACTCTTCGTTCTCTGCCTTGAGTTTTAACCTCAGTAACTCTGAACCGCTCAGTGCTATGCTGTTTTATTCATCAGGTGCTATATAGACCTGAGGTTTAAAAAAATGTATTGGCTTCAAAACACATACCAAAAAATCTTGAATAATTAAAATTAGTACATGTCTACAAAAAGTAACATTATGGCCATAAGTCACTGCAACTCAACCCCATCATAGTTAAATATCATTTATATTTAATGTGAACTGTATTTGAATAAATGCAATGTATCTTGGGCTGGAGTCTCTCTCCATGCATTACAGGGGCTAAGGCCAAAGATCTTAACAACTGTGAGTATTTCTGTGAACATTCCATGATATTTCTGGCCACTGTGCCTTTGCACACGATGTTCTCTCTTTATAGACTTCCCCTTTCCCTGTCTCTTTGACCAGATAACTTTTTTTTTTTTTTGGACAGAGTCTCACTCTGTCAACCAGGCTGGAGTGCAGTGGTGCAATCTCAGCTCACTGCAGCCTCTGCCTCCTGGGCTCAGGCAATCCTCCTGCCCCAGCCTCCCAAGTAGCTGTGACTATAGGTGTGTGCCACCATGCGTGTTTGTATTTTTTGTAGAGGTGGGGTTTTGCCATGTTGCCCAGGCTGGTCTTGAACTCCTGGACTCAAATGACCCTCCCACCTCATCCTCCCAAAGTACTGGGATTACAGGCATGAGCCACCGCTCCTGGCCCTGGGTTAACTCTTTGTAACCTCTTAAGATTTAACTCAGGGTTGCCTCCTCTAACAATCTTTCTGTTACTGCATTTAAAAAGCAGATATTCAGAGTAGAGGTAAGATTGCTCATACTCAGCCAGTGTCATGTTTGTGCAAATTAGGCTTTGAGATTGTTTCAGAGTGACGACTGAGAATCAGAAAGAAAGACAGCTACGTCTGGCAAAGAACAGAAGGAGTATCAGTGGCATGGAGGCTCAAACTGATTGCATCTATGGAAAATAAGCACCAGAATCTGTAGAGCATCTTTGAAGGCAGTTGTGATGAAGTATGAGGGGGATTCCTTCGTCTGGTTACACCACCTCTTACGATGGGCAAACCTATTCCAGTTTAGAAATTCAGCCTACACCTGAGAGTTTTCCTTTCATTCCAAGTCCAAGCCATGGCTGGTCTCCCCAAGACCAACTGCTATGGGTGAGCTTGTCTGGGATTTTCTGTGAACCCGGCTATCCTTTCCTCCTATGGACATCCTAATTCTGTCTCTTTCCTAGTTCTCTAGGCACACTTACCAGTTTCGAGTACTGATGAATGCTTTTCACTAAATGCAGAGAAACAGGTAGAGCAAAGAGTAAACTCTCCCAGCACCCTGGGAGGCTGAGGCAGGCAGATCGCTTGAGCCTGGGAGTTCAAAACCAGCCTGAGAAACATTGCAAAATCCCAGCTAAATTAAAAAAAAAAAAGTTAACCGGGCAAAGTGTTGCATGCCTGTAGTCCCAGCTCCTCAGGAGGCTGAGGTGGGAAGATTGAGCCCGGAAGGCTGAGGTTGCAGTGAGCTGAGATCACACCACTGCATTTCAGCCTGGATAACAGAGTGAGACTCTGCCTCAAAAAAAAAAAAAAAAAAGACAAACTCGCCTTACCCCCTGGTGCTGAAAAGCAAGTAAGCTCAACTCAGGCCACCAGGTGGCATCCGATTCCAGTGCCTTGAACTTTTATCCTCTGCCAGGTCCCTAACTGTTACTTAAAGTCCTGCTACTGGGAACTGATTCTTCCTGCAGAACCATGGAGTCACTGGGGAGGAAGTGAGCTCAAATAGCCCTACTTTGCAGACATATAAAAGTGTATCCGCCCAGCACGGTGGCTCACGCCTGTAATCCCAGTACTCTGGGAGGCTGAGGCGGGCAGATGGCTTCAGCTCAGGAGTTCAAAACCAGCTTGGGCAAGATGGTGAAACCCTGTCTCTACAAAAATAAAAATAAAAAATTAGCCCAGTGTGGTGGCGTTCACCTGTAGTCCCAGCTACTTGCAGGGCTGAGGCAGGGGGAATTGTTTGAGCCCAGGAGGTTGAGGCTGTAGTGATCCGTATTTGTACCACTGCACTCCAGCCTGGGTGACAAAGTGAGACCCTTTCTCAACAAATAAACAAACAAACAAAAGTGTAGTCTATTTTTACTGTACCCCACAAATATGTATAATTATTATGTGTCTATTAAAACACAAAACTTAAAAAAGTTTTATAGAAGAATGATTTCCCGGATTGAAACCAGAGCTAAAGTGCAAACTCTTAGGCATGGCAAAGGCCCTTCATGATCTGGGTGAATACAGCAAATATGACCTCATGATAACCAAGTGTCAAGGTTAAGTGTCAAGATCGAGTGCCACAGCACTCAGTATTATTCCTCCAACTCTGTGTCCATGGCAGACGTTGAAAATCAATCCCACCACTCGGTACCCTTTGAACTTTTGTTTATGCCTTTGCCCCCTGACTCTGAACTCCTTGAGAGTAGAGATCCAGTCTCAATTATCTTTGTGTTCCCAGGACTGAGTACAGAGCTTGGTACATTTAGGCATTTAATGTTCACTTGTTCATTGATTGAGTCATCCAGCAGTTATTTATTGAACATTTAATATGTGTCAGTACTGGGACAGGTGCTAGAGATAGCAGCATTGTGAGCAAAACCAGACACAGCCTGTTCTCATGTAGCTTACAGCCTAGTGGGGTGGCAGTCATTAATCAAATCATCCCACTAATTAAGGTTTAGTTACAACTGAGATAAATGCTCTGGAGGAAAGAAACAATTTCATGGAGTCCAAAGACAAAGGAACTTGACCTCACTTGGTAGATATAGGAAGGTTTCCAGGGTAGGGCTGCTTGAGCTGAAATATGAAGGATAAGATTCAAAAGGCAAAATGGGGGAAGGGGGTGGGGAGGCTTCCAGGCAGGGGTTGCAAAAGTCCCATGGAGGGAACCGAGAGCTGGGAGAGCGCAGCAGGGGCATGCGAGAGGCAGACAGGATTGACCAGGCTCAGTTCCTCTGGCTGTGTTACAAGTTTCATCTTTACCCTCAGAGCAAGAAATCATGAAGGGTTTTTAAGAAAGGAGATGGCGTCTGTGTTTTGTAAAGATCACTCTGGCTGCAGCCTGCAGAAAAGATTGGCAGGCCAAGAGGCTACCCAGGCTCAGAAATGTGTGAGGCAATGTGAAGAATTTAACTTCTATCTATAATTATGAGGGATGGCAACAAGTCATTTGTAGGAGGTAATTAAGAACAACACAAAGCAATGTATACTCAGGTGTTTCTTCATGGGTTTACACACCACACAGACTTGCTGCAGGAATTCTAAAAAGGATGTGAGGCTGGGCGCTATGGCTCACACCCGTAATCCCAGCACTTTGGGAGGCTGAGATGAGTGGATCACCTGAAGTCAGGAGTTCGAGACCAGCCTGGTCAACATGGAGAAACTCAATCTCTACTAAAAATACAAAAATTAGCCGGGCATGGTGGTGCACCCCTGTAATCCCAGCTACTCGGGAGGCAGAGGCAGGAGAATCGCTTGAACCCAGGAGGTGAGGGTGGCAGGGTTGCAGTGAGCTGAGATCACAACACTGCACTCCAGCCTGGGCAACAGAGTGAGACTGTTTAAAAAAAAAAAAGAGGTGTGAAAAGATAATGAAACCAGCGTAGGCTAGAGCTGTGTGTGTGAGCATGCATGCGTGTGTGATATGGGGCATGTCATGGGGGAAAACAAGTTTCCCTTTGAGAGAAGACTTTGTACACCCCTCCAACATGCCCCTTGGCACCCAGTAGTGTTTCTCCCACCAGGCTATGGACCTGGAAAATAGAAACCACTGTCCTTCAGTGTTAAAAATGGTGCAGAGCACATAACAGGTGCTCAGTAAATTCTTCCTGAATGGATGTGTGGATAAATGAGCGGATGAAGAACATGGGTTGGGTGGTGTTTGTTGGAATTGGGGTCACTTTGAAGGTGAGCCAGTCTAAAGCAGAATGTTCATTTTAGTGAGCTGAGGAAGATAAGGCTGGCTGAGTTGAGAAGTAGGACCAGTCGATGAAGAGCTGGAAAACCTTGGGGTGTGGATTTAATCCAGTGATGAAAAGTTTTAAGGGGAAGAATGTGTTGAACCCATTCCACTATTAAAGGACCTTCTTGATGAGTAAGAGTTATCAAATGTTTGAATCTCATTGTTTCCTGCAGCCTGGAAATTCTGGAAGAAGCTTCCATTTGGGGATTTCCTCCTGTGGCAAGGGCTACCCCACTGTGGCATTCTTCTGCCATGGCTTCAAGAGTAGCTCAGAGGAAGGGTGGAGTTGGAATAAGCCCAGGTGCCAAGTCTGAGCTCCACTGACCTGTCCAAAGCATCATTGGGAAATGTTTATCTGCCCAAGCTTGAGGAGTAGAGTTAGGTAGTAATTCCACCTGCTTGTAGTCAGCGATATTCGCATTCTGTGACTATGTTGCTTGGGAGGAGTTGTAGGATGTGTGTGTGTGTGTGTGTGTGTGTGTGTGTGTGTGGTATACATGTGTGTTGATGGTGGAGTTCAGTTTGGGAGTGTCCAAAGCCTCAATCAATACAATGTTAAAAGAAAAAAAACCTCCCAAGTTATAAATGGCTCAACAATAATGTGCATCTGATTGCCTTGAGCTTTGCATGGGATTAAGAAAAGAGGGTTAGAATTAAGTCATCTGGATAAAGACCAACAAGGGAAAGTGTCATTTAACCTGGCCTCTGAAGTAATCTAAAACATGTCTACCATATGGACCAAACTGTACTGAGGTTGCCTCCAAAGAGAATTATGTTTGGAACAACTCTCAATTGTAGATAGAGCAGTAAGAGTCTGCTTTAAAACTCCACAGATTTAAAAAAGCATCCTGACGTGCCATGTCTCCTGAGATCAATGTCTCTCTCTTATTTGGTCAAAATTTGATCTTAGAATGGGGAAAGAGAATGAAATACTAGTACTATAAGGAACAAATATTTCTTGATCAATGACTATATGCTGATTATTGTGCTAAGTGATTTACATACATTATCTCATCCACCCATACAACAACCTTATGGAGAGGTGTTCTGTTTTGCTGATGAGGAAACTGATACTTAAAGAGGTTAAGTAACTTGCTTAAGGTCACACAGGTAGCAAGTGGCAGAGGTAGAATTCAAATCCAGATATGCCTGACTCTGGAGACTGTTCTCTTAACTAGACATGCTCAAAGGGCTCAAGTACATTATTAGAATTCCTAGCTTTTACTTTCTTTACCATTTCCTCCCCCTTGATTCCTCGATGCAATGAGAAAAGTGCTGTGTGTCTTTTTCTATTTCACCACAACCAGTTCCAGTGTTTTCTCTTTCTTTTATCAATGCTGATTACTGAAAAAGGGCATGCTGCCTGTTTCAATTTAGTGTGACTCCATGCTCATGGGCTTCCTCTTCCAGGCATGGGTATTTATTTCCTAAATCTTTTTTTTTTTTTTTTTTTTTTTTTTGAGACATAGTCTCGCTCTGTCACCCAGGCTGGAGTATAACGGCGTGGTCTCAGCTCACCACAACCTCCGCCTTCCAGGTTCAAGCAATTTTTTTTTTTTTTTTTTTTGCCTCAGCCTCCCAAGTAGCTGGGACTACAGGCACCTGCCACTATGCCTGGCTAATTTTTGTATTTTTAGTAGAGATGGGGTTTCACTATGTCGGCCAGGCTGGTCTCAAACTCTTGATCTCATGATCCACCCGCCTCTGCCTCCCAAATTACTGGGATTACAGGTGTGAGCCACCGCACCCAGCCTATTTCCTAAATCTTAAATCTTATTTTCTAAGTTGTAGCTCTTCACTACATTAAAGACAGTATACTGTGGTAAGTAAACACTGCTTTGAAAGCAGACTAACCCGGGTTCAAGTTTTGGCTCAGCCATTCAATAGCTCTGTGACCTTGAGTAAGTTATTTAATCTCTACGAACTGTAAAATGGAGATAATTGTATCTACCTTTAGGACCATTCATTTAATCTATTGACATTTATTGAGCACTGTGTCAGGCCCTAGAGATACTGAGTTGTAAGATTTAAATGAAATAGTAGAGGTGTTGGGCTTGGCACGGGACCTAGTAGACGATAAAGACCCAATAATAAAGAATAGTCATGAATTATGCAAAAAATACTATTTCTCTCTTAGCTATTCATGGGCAGGATACTGGGGAGTGAGGTGTATTCTGAATTGGGGGACTCTGGAAATGGTCTTGTACAATTGAGCACTTCCTTGTCCTGGCTGAGGCTGGCTCTAAATTTGAAATCATAGTGAAAGCCAACGGCTAAGAAATAGTCATTTTTTGGTACTATGATTATTCTTTTTTTTTTTTTTTTTTTTTTTTTTTTGAGACGAAGTCTCACTCTGTCACCCAGGCTGGAGTGCAATGGCGCGATCTCTGCTCACTGCAACCTCTGCCTCCTGGGTACAAGCGATTCTCCTGTCTCAGCCTCCCGAGTAGTTGGGATTACAGGTGCCCACCACCAGTCCCGGCTAATTTTTGTATTTTTAGTAGAGATGGGGTTTTGCCATGTTGGTCAGGCTGGTCTTAAACTCCTGATCTCAGGTGATTCGTCTGCCTTGGCCTCTCAAAGTGTTGGGATTACAGGCATGAGCCACTGCGTCCGGCCCAGACTATTCTTTCTTATTGGCTATTTATTGTCTACTAGGTCCTGTGCCAAGCCCAGCACCTTTGTTATTTCATCTAAACCTTACAACTCTGTGTCTCCAGAGCCTGGCACAGTGCTCAATAACCATCAATAGGTTAAATGAATTGTCCTGGCAGGAGGTACTATTATCCCCGTTTTATGGTTTATGGAGATTAAATAACTTACTAAAGATCACAGAGCTATTGAATGGCTACCACACACTTTACCTACATTAATTCTCATACTTCTCACAACCTTCTCAAGTAAGCTTTATTACACCATTTTACAGAGTAGGAAATGGAGTCCAAGAGAGGTTTAGAAACTTGACTGAGATGTCACAGCTAATTAGTGGCAGTACTGGGATCAAAATCAAAACAGCTAGTCTGACTCCAAAGTGTGTGATTCTACCACCTGTCTAGACCAACACTGGGTTTGTCTCTCATTTCTGTATTTTCTGTCTATGCAGCCAGCCCCAAGCAGCTCCAGGAAGAGGCACATTCAGGCAGGGGATAGTTAGAGAGGCTGTGTTGTTCTGAGGAGAGTAATTGGAGCCCCCATGTTCCCTGGTTCTTCTCAGGGATCTTCCACTGATCCCCCACCCACTTGATACTTTTCCTGCTGTGTCTCTCTGACATCACCCAAGACCAAACCAGCTCACCCTGAAAAGCTTGGGGAGCTCTGGAGTGGAGGAGCCAGCTGGGGCAGCCTGTATGGGAGGCAGGGCTAAGGTTCCTGCTGCCAGAGCCCAGGGCTGTCATTTCAACATAGTGTCTGCTGCTCTGCATTCTTGCCTCCTGGTTTGGCTGCTTTAAGCCTGAGTGAGGCCCAGCCCTCCTGCCTTGCCCCCAGCAGGCTCACTGCCTGAGGTTTGCTAAAACACCCCATGCAGGAGCCACCTCAGGCTCAATGGCCATGATAGGGCCTTGTGCTTGGAACACCCCTGTGTTTGCTTTAATGGCCTGCCATCTCCATCTTGAATTTCTTATTCCTTTTTGAAAAGAGGCTTTGCATTTTCATTTTGCTGTGGACCCTACAAATTATGTAGCCAGTCCTGCTCACACCCGACTAAGGCATCAGAGCACTCGAAGCCTCCCCAACAGAGAATCTGCAGGAGACTGTGCTGGGCTACGGAATACAAGCCAGGATCCTAATTTCAGGGTTCATGTTCATGAGGTCAGAGCACTCTGTGGACTCTAGGAAGCCAAGAGAATGAATTCACACATTTCCTGGCATGATGTAAATTTATCAGCTTAAAAGTTTTTTCAATTACTCCCATAAATAGACATAACATCCATTGAACGTGCTGTTGCTTACTAGTATTATAGAAACCTTAGAGACAAGGATCAGTTTGATATAAGCAGAAAAGTGAACCTGGTCTCCATGCTTCTTAAAGTCTGTTGCACCTTCTTGCCACAGCCTGAAGTTGAATCACTATTAAATCCTTCCTTGAGATCCTGCCAGTAAACCAGACACCTGCTCAGATGCAAATGCTGTTTCTACCTTCTCTAGGAACTTTCTGCCTCAGTTAGCATCCCTGCTCCTGTGCCCTGCCCCGCATCACTCCCCGTATCCAGCCTTTCCTTTCCTCCTGGTCCTTTTCTCTTTGTCTTCCAATAGACTGAGGTCTCACCTGTACTCACAGTCCTGTTGCTCATGGCTTATCTCAGATGCTGCCAAGTTCTTACCTTTGGTTCTTTCCCCCCTCACCCTCCTGCTTTCTGGCTTTCGTCCTCTCTATTAGAACTGCCAAATAAAGATCACCCTTCATGACTCAGAGTTTCATCAGCTTGATTCCCTAGAAATAGAGTCACTTCATGACTTCTGGAAGCCTGAGGCCCTTTTGTCTTTGGGGGCCTTTCTTCTGTTAAAAAAAATATTGAAAATTATATTTTACAACGCTTTTGGTATAAAGATAAGTATGATCAAGTCTAAATTGTATTCATTTTTAAAAATTCTGATTTTTAAATATATTAAACATTATCATGTGATTTTTTTTTTTTTTTTTAAGAGACAGGGTCTTGCTCTGTTGACCAGTCTGGGCTCAAGCAATCCTCTCACCTTGGCCTCCCAAAGTGTTGAGATTACAGGCATGAGCCATCCTGCCCGGCCTTTCATGGACTTTTAAAGTATTGTGGCTGTAGGTACTGTGCCTATTGTGCCTAATGGAAGCTAATGAAGAAGTCAGAACTGCTTTGAAGGGCTTGGTAAATTTGAGTAAAGCCTTCATAAAACCTTTTCTTTCTGGGAAAACTTACTACCTTTTTTTTTTTTTTAATTGTATTTCTGGGTGCAGTGGCTCACACCTGTAATCCCAGCGCTTTGGGAGGCTGAGGCCCATGGATTGCCTGAGGTCAGAAGTTAGAGACCAGCCTGGCCAACATGGTGAAACTCCGTCTCTACTAAAAATACAAAAATTAGTCAGGCATGGTGGCAGTCACCTGTCATTCCAGCTACTCGACAGGCTGAGGCAGAATTGCTTGAACCGGGGAGGTGGAGGTTGTAATGAGCTGAGATTGTACTACTGCACTCCAGTTTGGGTGACAGAGTAACACTTCTCAAAAAAATTTTTTTTTTCATATTTCTTTTGTTGGAAAAACAATATAATTACAAAGAAAATTTTAACGAAAAAAGAACCCTCTCATAATCCCATATCTTAACACAACTCTTCATTTTTATTTTTGTGATTTACTTCCTTGTCCAGATGCAAAGCTGTTTTCGTCTTCCAGATGCAAAGCTATTTTACACAACCAACGGCTGTTGGGTTTGTGCAGTTCTGTATTCTGTTTTTTCCATTTAACATAATTTTATTGAAAACATTTTCCATATTTCTACAATAGTCTTCGTAACTACCATGTTGACTTGTGATTGACTGACTCCCCCCTGCTGGTTTCTCAATTCTTTTCTGACTCTGCTTATGTCTGTTTCATTGCTGTCCTTTCTTCCTTCCATACATTTAGTCTGGGCCACCTGATCTTTCTGTAAATTCTTCCCCTGGTAGTCTGATTGATGACTTCAACCACCAGCTTTATAGGGCTGAGGAAAATAGGCTTTGCAGATGGTTCTGCTGAATGGCACTTAGTGTTCAATGATCTGCGTACACGGCCTGCTCGTGCCCTTTCACAGTACATCGCATGCATTTGACAGTCCGGCAGGCCATGGCGCCGACCTTGTTAAATTTTGGGTTCTAGTAATGGGATCAGGTTGTAAGAGTCTGGAGGTACCTTAGGCAAGAACCAGTTCAACTTCATGATTTTACAAATAAGGAAACGGAGGCTCAAGGAGGTTAACAGACTTAATCACAGTCACGGAGCCCGTGAGTAAGAACTGGAAACTTGGTTCCTTAACTCCCAAAGCTGTAGGCTCTTCCTCACTAGCACGCCCTATGAATTCAATAAAGAAGAATCTCAGTTTATATTGCTGTACCATTAGAATGTGCCCTTCTATTACAGAATTTTATATATATGTATATACTTTATATGTTGATACAAAATAAATAAAAATAAAATATAGGAAATATATTTTATATATTTAAATAAAACAATATTTATATATTTACATATAAATAATGTTTCATCTATTTATATGTAAAGATATAAATATTATATTAACATATAACATATAATATTTTTGATATATTTTATAATAATATAATAACATAATATTAACATATATTTATATAATTTTATAAATGTTCTTTCTTTCTTTTTTTTTTTGAGATGGAGGCTTGCTCTTTTGCCAGGCTGGACTGCAGTGGCATGATCTCAACTCACTGCAACCTCCATTTCCTGGATTCAAGTGATTCCCCTGCCTCAGCCTTCTGAGTAGCTGGGACTACAGGCACACGCCACCAGGCCTGGCTAATTTTTTGTATTTTAGTAGAGAAGGGCTTTCACCATGGCCAGGATGGTCTTGATCTCCTGACCTCATGATCCACCCACCTTGGCCTCCCCAAGGGCTGGGATTACAGGCATGAGCCACTGCGCCTGGCCTATAAATACTATTTACCAGATCACGACACTGCACTCTGGGAAATATATAATATTTATGTAATATTTTATGTATTTAATTTATATATGCATATAAAAATTAAAATATATAAGAGATATATATATATTTTGAGAGACAGGGTCTCACTCTATTGCTCAGGCTGGAGTGCAGTGGCACGATAATAGCTCACTGTAACTCCTGGGCTAAAGCAATTCTTCCTCCTCAGCTTCCTGAGTAGTTGGGATTACAGAGGTGCTCCACAATGCCTTGCTAAGTTTTAAAAAAGTTTTTGTAGTCTATAAATGTAATTCACCACATAAACAGAACCAAAGACAAAAATCACATGATTATCTCAATAGATGCAGAGAAGGCCTTCAACAAAATTCAGCAGCCCTTTATGCTAAAAACTCTCAATAAAGTAGGTATTGACGAAACATATCTCAAAATAATAAAAGTTATTTACGACAAACCCATAGCCAATATCATACCGAATGGGCAAAAACTGGAAGCATTCCCTTTGAAATCTGGCGCTAGACAAGGATGCCCTCTCTCACCACTCCTATTCAATATAGTACTGGAAGTTCTAGCCAGAGAAATCAGGCAAGAAAAAGAAATAAAGGGTATTCAAATAGGAAAGGAGGAAGTCAAATTGTCTCTATTTGCAGACGACATGATTGTATATCTAGAAGACCCCATCGTCTCAGCCCCAAATCTCCTGAAACTGATAAGCAACTTCAGCAAAGTCTCAGGATACAAAAATCAATGTGCAAAAATCACAAGCATTCCTATACACCAATAACAGACTTAAAGAGAGCCAAATCAGGAATAAACTGCCATTCACAATTGCTACAAAGAGAATAAAATACCTAGGAATACAACTAACAAAGGATGTAAAGGACCTCTTCAAGGAGAACTACAAACCACTGCTCAAGGAAATAAGAGAGGACACAAACAGATAGAAAAACATTCCATGCTCATGGTTAGGAAGAATCAATATTGTGAAAATGGCCATACTGCCCAAAGTAATTTATAGATTCAATGCTATCCCCATCAAGCTACCTATGACCCTCTTCACAGAACTGGAAAATAACACCTTAAACTTCATGTGGAACCAAAAGAGAGCCCGCATAGCCAAGTCAATTCTAAGCAAAAAGAACAAAGCGAGAGGCATCACACTACCTGACTTCAAACTATACTACAAGGCTACAGTAATCAAAACAGCATGATACTGGTACCAAAACAGAGATATAGACCAATGGAACAGAACAGAGGCCTCAGAGGCAACGCCACACATCTACAACCATCTGATCTTTGACAAACCTGACAAAAACAAGCAATGGGGAAAGGATTCCCTGTTTAATAAATGGTGTTGGGAAAACTGACTAGCCATGTGCAGAAAGCAGAAACTGGACCCCTTCCTGACACCTTTCACTAAAATTAACTCCAGATGGATTAAAGACTTCAACGTGAGACCTAACACCATAAAAATCCTAGAAGAAAACCTAGGCAAAACCATTCAGGACATAGGCATAGGCAAGGACTTCATGACTAAAACACCAAAAGCAATGGCAACCAAAGCCAAAATAGACAAGTGGGATCTAATTAAACCCCAGAGCTTCTGCACAGCAAAAGAAACAATCATTAGAGTGAAGTGGCAACCAACAGAATGGGAAAAATTTTGCAATCTACCTATCTGACAAAGGGCTAATATCCAGAATCTTCAAAGAACTAAAACAGATTTACAAGAAAAAAACAAACCCATTCAAAAGTGGGCGAAGGATATGAACAGACATTTTTCAAAATAAGACATATATGAGGCCAACAAACATATGAAAAAATGCTCATCATCACTGGTCATTAGAGAAATGCAAATCAAAACCACATTGAAATACCATCTCACACCAGTTAGAATGGCAATCATTAAAAAATCTGGAGACAACAGATGCTGGAGAGGATGTGGAGAAATAGGAACATATTTACACTGTTGGTGGGAGTGCAAATTAGTTCAACCATTGTGGAAGACAGTGCGGCGATTCCTCAAGGATCTAGAAATAAAAATTCCATTTGACCCAGCAATCCCATTACTGGGTATATATCCAAAGGATTATAAATTGCTCTATTATAAAGATACATGCACATGTATGTTCACTGAGGCACTGTTTACAATAGCAAAGACCTGGAATCAACCCAAATGCCCATGGATGATACATTGGACAGGGAAAATGTGGCACGTATACACCATGGAATACTATGCAGCCATAAAAAACGATGAGTTTGTGTCCTTTGTAGGGACATGGATGAATCTGGAAACCATCATTCTCAGCAAACTGACACAAGAACAGATAATCAAACACCGCATGTTCTCACTCATAGGTGGGTGTTGAACAATGAGAACACATGGACACAGGGTGGGGGAGCATCACACATTGGGGTCTGTTGCGGGGGACTAGGGGAGGGACAGCAGTGGGTAGGGAGTTGAGGAGGGATAACATGGGGAGAAATTCCAGATATAGGTGATGGGGATGGAGGCAGCAAACCACATTGCCATGCATGTACCTATGCAACAATCCTGCATGTTCTTCACATGTACCCCAGAACCTAAAGTGTAATAAAATATATATAAAAATAAAAAATACAAATTAAAAAAAAGTTTTTGTAGAGATGGGCAACTCACTTTGTTGCCCAGGCTGGTCTCAAACTCCTGGCCTCCAGCAATCCTCCCACCTTGGCCTCCCAAATTGCTGGGATTACAGGTGAGAGCCTGTAATATGGCACCTGGCCATGTTACAGGATTATATTCACAATTATTTTGTTCCCCATTTTATTGTTATATTACTGTAACGGAAAAAAGAAAAGCTTGACAGTACAATTTTTAGTGAAGTACATATTTCAAGTTATCTGGCCCATTATAGGAGAGGTGCTTAATTGACTCATGTTCACACAATGCTTAACTTCACTTTTTGTCTTTTTTTGAGATGGAGTCTCACTGTCACCCAGGCTGGAGTGCAGTGGCGTGATCTTGGCTCACTGCAATCTCCGTGTCCCGGGTTCAAGCAATTCTCCTGCCTCAGCCACCTGAGTAGCTGGGATTATAGATCACGTGTTTTCTCAATGGTCACTTTGTCTCTGGTCAGTTGACTCACTTATTACTAAGGTGTCTCAGCAGTCAAACTGATTGATCTTACCTGTTCAGAGACAAGGAGCAGACCAGTCTTTGTCCCAAAATAACCAGGCCAACGCTGGTACTAGCAACCTATAGACAATAAAAGCATTTATTAAGATGAGTGACTCTGTCCATTTTGGCTACCAACATAATTTCCAATAGTTGAAACATTATAAGCCCAACTTTCCCTCTTAGTCTAAAGACGTTGGAGGTCTAAAAGCCACTGGAAATAAATACCTCTAAAATCCTCTCTTGTAGTTAGGGAAACTACCTGCAAAGACTTTTTGTTTGATGATCCCCTTGGAATTATTTTTTTTCTCCTAATCTCTCTTCTCTATGTACATGTGTGTGTGTGCGTGTGTGTGTATGACATTTTTATTAGGTTCATTATATTTTCCCTTCTATCAGGTTGCATTTGGCCTTCATCTGCTCAAGTAAATATGAATTCCACCTTGATTGAATTATTCAGAAAAAAGAGAAATCCAGCTCTCTATGTAATAGAGGTGGTGGGAAGAGCGTGCATGAAGTAGAGGATGGAGAGAAATTTTACAATGTATGAGAGTGTGAGTTCTGGCCTCCCATCCTGCCACACTTACCCTTCCCTCAACTCTGTCTTCACTGAGATAGGGTCTTACCCTGTTGCACAGACTGGAGTGCAGTGGTGCAATCATAGCTCACTGCAGCCTCAAACTCCTGGGTTCAAAGCAATCCTCCCACCTCAGCCTCCTGAGTAGCTAGGAAGACAGATGCATAACACTACCATGTCTGGCTAATTTAAAAAATTTAAATTAAATTTAAAATTAAATTTTTATTTTTATTTTTATTTTTGGTAGAGATAAGGTCTTGCTATGTTGCCCAGGCTGGTCTCTAACTCCTGGCCTCAAGCAATCTTCCTGCTTTGGCCTCCCAAAGCATTGGGATTATAGGCATGAGCCATTGTGTCCAGCCTCCATCCTCACTCTTAATCAATGTATCATCCCCACCCTCTTCAAACATTTAAAAGCTGCTGGCCAACAGTCCACAGCAGGAGCAGGATTGGCAGCTACAGTCTGCTCCACTGTCTCCCCAGACTTACAAAGTCCATGGAAACGATGGTTTCAACTGTGGAGTTCTTGGTTTGGGTGAGCATCATGATGGAGGCAGGGATGTCCAGGGGTGAAGTTGCCTGGTTGTAGACTGATCATGGGAGGCTCTGTGGCCATGATCCTCACCATGAAGGGCTGGGACAAGATGTAGATCTCTGCAATCTGCCCACATTTCGAGAAAGAAATAAAGATTGTGAGGCATGAGTTGATGAGGGGAAATCACAAGGTTAGAATGGCCTGTGGTGACTAAATCTTACATTGTGCAGTTAGAATAGAAAGAAGCTCTTTAATAATAATAACAATTACACACAAAAATCAAACGATGATCACAGTTGGCAGTAACTGGACACAACACTTGATACTACCCACTGTACTAGGGGCTTAATGTATTATCACATTTAATCTTCACAAAATCCCTGTGAGGCCGATTCTATAGGCATCCCTATTTTATAGTGGAGAAGGTGAGTCTTACAGAGGTTAATGACATTCTCAAGGTTCTAGGGGAATAAGTGGTAGAACTGGGATTCAAATCTAGGTCTGAGTTGGGCCCAGTGGCTCACGCCTGTAACCCTAGCACTTTAGAGGGGCTGAGATGGGTGGATCACTTAAGCCCAGGAGTTTGAGACCAGCCAGGGCAACATGGCGAAACCCTGTCTCTACAAAAAAATAGAAAAATTATCTGGGTATGGTGGCTCGTGCCTGTAGTCCCTGCTACTCGTGAGGCTGAGGTGGGAGGATCACTTGAGCTGGGGAGGCAGACATTGCAGTGAGCCAAGATTGTGCCACTGCACTTCAGCCTGGATGACAGAGCGAGACCTTGTCTCAAAAACAAACAAACAAAAACAAATCTAGGTCTATCTGACTCAAGATCCTTGCTCTAAAACCAGGATGCTACATGAACATCTCTTTGTCTTCAAGGGCAATCCCTAGCCTGTAGGTTCATTATGTTCAATACTTAGTGTGTTACGAAGGCACAATATTAACAGTTGCTTTACTAAAGTTACAAGTGTGGGCACTAATCCTTCATTTAAGAATTAAATCCTCCATTTACATTAATAAATCCTTTATTTAAACAAATTATTTCAAGTGTGGTGGAACATTGTGGAAGGCATAGGTGATTTATTTCGTGAACTTACAATTATACTCTAACTTGTGTGCTAATTGCACTTCAACCTGTACTGTTCAGTAAATATTTGTGCATATTTGATAAAGAGAAAAAACTCCCAAGAATAGACAGAGGGGCTTAAGCATGAACCAAAAATAAATACATAGAACTCACAAGTCTTGCAGAAGTAATTGCAGTGGAGCCAAATACACTCTCAAGACTCAAACCCTGAGCACTTACCCGGGAAAGCACGTTGCCAAGGCCTTGAGAGTTTTGAACAAAATGATTGGAAATCTGGAAAATAAAGTCCATTATGTCACTGTTAGGATTTTATCTGGATTGTCTTCTCGGGGAAAAAATGTAGTGCTCCCTATAATTTTATGAATTGTGAAGCTGTTACACCATAAAATATTCAGTGTTTAAAGATGACCTATAATCTTATAGCCCAATCACAGGGAATCCAAGGCTAAGAGAAGTAAAGTGACTTGCCCAAGGTCACACAGGAATTTATATTTCTTTTAACTCTGGGAACGATACAGTCTATTGTTAATGACTATAGAGTGTTTACACATGAATTGTATGTATATAAAACAAAAGTCTTTTATTGATACATATATATGTATAACATTCTCTGTGTACGTATTCTACAGTCATTAGCAATAAGTCGTGTTATTGTCCTCACTTTTAGGGATTACTGAGATACAGGTTGCTTACATAATTTACCTTCGCAGATGAATGATTTTCAAGTCTGCAGCTCCTAGAATTGTCTAATTCTCAGCGTAGTAAGGTAGCCACTGCTGCCATACTTACCGTTTTGAACATAAGCTTTACAATTACTTATATAATTAAGATATAGAATGAGAAGATTCAAAAGAGATGCTCAATAAAAGTTTTTGGCTGACTGGCTAGAGACAGTGCTGTCACTATAAAAAGGAGGTGCATGACAGAGAATCAGTGAATATCTGTATTGTTACTGATCATCGTAGATAAACCAGCTGTAATTGCAACGAGGATAACTGTTTATGTTAACATAATACAGGGAATAATGGTGATGAGGATGGTGGAAAGCAACAGTTATATCGCACTTATTCTGCATTGGGCATTGGTCTGAATGCTTGCCATGTATTTAAACCTTTTAATGCCCACATAATCTCTGAGTATGGAATTATTATTATCTGCCTTTTCCAGATGAAGAAATCCTGGCACATAGAAGTTAAATAAAGTGAAATTACCTCTAAGGTCACAGGTAATAAATGATGGGAAAGGGGTCTTGATGTTATTTGAGATTAATCTAGAACAGCGGTAAGTGGTGAGTTATCATGAAAAAACAATTTTAGCAGAACTGGAAGCTTGACAACTCCCCAGCTAATACAGGTTGAACATCCCTAATCTGAATATCCAAAATTCAAAGTGCTCCAAAATCCAACTATTAAATGCCAACACGATACTCAAAGAAAATGTTTATTGTAACATTTTAGATTTTGGATTTTCGGATTAGGGCTGCTCAACTAGTAAGTATATACAATGCAGATATCCCCCAAATCTGACAAATCCGAAATCCAGAATACTTCTGGTCCCCAGTATTTTGGATAAGGGATGCTCGACTCATAACAATGTTCATTCCACAATTCCTTCATTCCTTCACTGTCTTGTTGGGAGTGATAGCCTAAAAAGGCCCAGGAATCAAAATTATGACATAAAAATCCTATAATAGGACACTTATAAAAAGGCTGAATGAGGGTGCCCATTGGCATCCTCAATTAACTTTCCTCACCTCTTTGGTGGAGAGAGTGACATTGAAAGCCCCAGCTGTGAAATAAGCAAATGACGCAGATTTAAAGAAATACTCGGCGATTCCAATGTAGAGCATGGAGTTGCTGCGTTCTGGGAGCACAAAAGGAGCTGGTGAGAAGTAGGGGTCGACGAGGTTTTCCAGTGGGTAGAATACGCCCTGTGAGAAAACAGAGAGGAAGACCAGTGTATTAGGTGAAAACTCAAATTCTAAGACTAAGAAAGTTGACCTTCTGAAGTCAGAATAATTCCAGAAGCTTGGGCTGAGCATGGTAGCTCACACCTATAATCCTAGCAGTGAGGCGTGTGGATCACTGGAGCCCTGGAGTTTGAATTGATTGAATGATTGTTTTTCCTTGATCAACCTGGGCAACATGGCAGGCCCTGACTCTATAAAAAATACAAAAATTAGCTGGGTGTGGTGGCCTGCACCTGTAGTTCCAGCTACTTGGGAGGCTTGAGCCAGGGAGGCTGAAGCTGCAGTGAACTGTGACTCTGCCATTGTACTCCAGCCTGGGTGACAGAGGGGGACCTTGCCAAAAGAAGAAGGAGAAGGAGAAGGAGAAGAGGAAGGAGAAGAAGAATTACTCTAGAAACTCAGTAAGGATGAAAAACTGATAAGGCCTTCTGACTCCTTGACCAGTGACTATATTTCAAAGCTCTGATGATTCTTCAGCATATTTAGGTGTGTCTGTTCACCCCAGGGTATAATCCAATGAGAATCCGTGTTCAAACTTTTCTCAGACAAAGAAGAAGGTGCATTTAGCTGGAAGGATATCTCTGAGTAGTTCTTGAGGTGCCATGTAGTGATATCAAACACTTGACCTTCAAAATCTGTGTCTGCTGAGTAAGGACCCAAGACTCCAAATGGTTTAAAGCATTTTTGTGGCATTTTTAGCACTGCTCTTGTTAGCTATAGGGTATTATTACAAAATCCTGCCTTGTCCAACATTGAACGGAGTTGAAAGACTCTGGTGAGTGAAATATAAGCGAATATGCCTTTAAAAGACAGTGATATTATCTTTGGGGCAAAATTAAACATAAGCACAATGATTGTTTTTCCATGATCAGTGAACACTGTTTCCATGTGCTTATGGCCCTGACAGAGGTCAGCAGCCCTCCGTTAAATCCACTAACCTGACACTTAGGAATAGAAGTGCCAATGTGTACTATCTACTGATGTGTTAAATTCCAATAAGTGCAGACCACTCTACTCGCTGCCTCCTAAACTCAAACCTACTCCTAGAGGCAAAGACATATGATACTTCTGAAGAGGGCAGACATATGTTGTACAATACAATCATCTGCCTATCAAGAAAGCATTCAAGAGTCTTTTGAAAAGGTGTAAACATGAGGGAGTTGCATGAAAGAAAATTAAATTATTTGAAGAGCATGTATGTATATTTCCTTCTGTACATCATTATTTTTTTTTTTCTTTTCTGAGACAGAGTCTCGCTCTGTCACCCCAGGCTAGAATGCAGTGGTACCATCTTGGCTCACTGCAACCCCTGCCTTCCAGGTTCAAGCGAGTCTCCTGCCTCAGCCTTCTGAACAGTGGGGAATATAGGCATGTGCAACCACGCCTGGCTAATTTTTGTGTTTTTAGTTGAGACGGGATTTCACCATGTTGGCCAGGTCTCAAACTCCTGGCCTCAAGTGATCCACCTGCCTGGGCCTCCCAAAGTGCCGGGATTGCAAGTGTGAGCCACTGTGCCCTGTCCATAATCACTGTTTTCTAATCATTGGCTGTTGAAAGCCGGGCTGAGGATTCTGAGGATGATAAAATTACCTTCAAGTTCAGGTCAAGGTAGTTCTCAGTAATTTCTGGAGAACTGATTAGGGAGCAATCCAGCAGAGTGTAGCTGTCAATCTTGGTTAAAACTAAATAACCAAAAAAGAAAAAGAAAATCCATACTCATTAAAAGCATAGTATAATATATGAATGAGGTCTATCTAGAACAATATAATTTTAAATTCTCTGTTTAAAAGATCAATTCCTGCTTTTCATAAGTAATACATGTTATCTTTTAAAAACCCAGGAAAAGTAGATAAATCAAAAGAAGAAAGTGAACATTTTTTCCAATCATGTTACTCTGAGAGAAACATCACTAAAATTTTGGTTTGCAGTGGTCCCCCTTATCTGCAGGGGATATGTTCCAAGACCCACAGTGGAAGCCTGAAACCGTGGACAGTACCAACCCCTATGTATGCTGCAATAAAAGGAACGTGAATGTGAATGTGGTTTCTCTTTGTCTCAAATTCACATTTAGATATTGAATATTTTTAAATCACAGTTGACCATGGATAACTCAAACTGCAGAAATCAAAACTGCAGATAAGGGAGGACTACTGTATACCTTTTTAGGTACACACACATACAAACACACAAAATGCATGTATAGTTGTTGTTTTTCTTTGGTTTTTTTTTTTTTTTTTTTTTTTTGAGACAGAGTCTCACTCTATGACCCAGGCTGGAGTGCAGTGGTGTCATCTTGGCTCACTGCAGCCTCTGCCTCCTGGGTTCAAGAGATTTTCTTGCTTCAGCCTCCCTAGTAGCTGGGATTACAGGCACCCGCCACCATGTGTGGCTAATTTTTGTATTTTTAGTAGAGATGGAGTTTCACCCTGTTGGCCAGGCTGTTCTTGAACTCCTGGCCTCAAGTGATTCACTCGCCTCAGCTTCCCAAAGTGCTAGGATTACGGGTGTGAGCCACTATGTCTGGCCATTGCCACAGTTTTTAAAATGCTTTTAAGTCCTAAATCTGAGGGAAGCAGGACAGCAATCATTTGGATGAGGTGAGTGAGGCTCAGAGGTAAAGGAACTTGCTCAAGGAAAGCTAGAACATGGGAACCCTTGGCTACTTTCTTCACTACATCTCTTTTTCTTCCCCTACATCTCCAATCCTTTCTGTTTCTTTCATCCATCTGCAGCCATTTATCAGTCTAATATATATATTTATTGAGACAGGGTCTCACTCTGCCACCCAGACTGGAATGGAGTGGCATGATCTTGGCTCGCTGCAGCTTCAACCTCCTGGGTTCAAGTAATCCTCCTACCTCAGCCTCCCCATAGCTGGGACTACTGGCGTATGCTACCATGCCTGGCTGATTAAAAAAAAAAATTTTTTTTTTTTTTTTTTTTTTTTTTATAGAGACAAGGTCTCACTATGTTGCCCAGGCAAGTCTTGAACTCCTGACCTCAAGCCATCCTCCCACCTTGGCCTCCCAAAGTGCTGGGAGTACAGGAGTGAGTCACTGCACCTATATTTCTTAACCTAATGGGCTAGGTGTTGTGCCTGATGCTGGGAGCACAGAGGTGAGACAAAGTTCCTGCACCCAAGGAAATCATAGTCTTGGCGAGGAGACAGACATATCAATAGGAAATTATAATACAACATAGCAAGGGCTGATCTAAACTGAGCTCCTGATGGTCCTGCTACAAACTTGTTCTTATGTTCTTTCTCATCCTCAGTAAATGCTAAATCTTTTCTTCCAATTTTCCAGTTGCTAAGGGTTTTACCCACCAAAGTCACCCTTTACTCCCCTCATGACCCACATTTGATCTGTTGGACAAATACCAGTGTCTTGACCTTTGAGGTATATCCAGAATCCCAGCAAGCCTTACCATCTTCATCACTCCACCCTAGGCCAGCCAACATCATTACTTGCGTGGGTTGCCTCACTCATCTTTTAAGTAGTCTCCTTGATTTCGACCTTGACCCCCCTTCCTTTCTGTCTATTTTTAGCACAGAAGCCAGACTGATCTCCTTAAACTGTAAGTTAGGTCATGCTGCCTTACTCTTCAAAGACGTCCCATCTTAGACTAAGAGGTGGACTTTGCAGTCCCTACACAGCCCTGAAGATCAAACCATCCCTTTTCCCCATCTCTGGCCTGCTTCCCCCAACCCCTGCTCCTAGTGTCCTCAGTCTCCCAAGCATACTTGAGATATTCAGCTTCAGGGTCTTTAAAGTGCTTGCAGTTTCCTCAATCCGGAATCTTCATCTAGATTGAACAGCAGCTCACTTTCTACTCCATTTGGGTCCTTCCAGTAATGCCACCTGCTCAGTGGTGGCTTTCCTGGTCATTCTCTCTAGAATGGAAATTCCTGTACAGCTCCTCCACTGCTTTATTCTTCTTCTTATCACTTATCACTGCCATAACATAGATTTTACTTATTTAACTTGCTTGCTGTCTGTCTCCTCCCACTAGTCCCATGAGGGCAGGTATGCCTGTTGCCTAGGAATACTGCTGCATCTCCAGCACCAAGAACAGTGCTCAGTCTATTTCAGGTGCTCAGCATGCCTTTGGTGAATGAATGGATGGAATGCAAAGAGAGAGAGAGATGTCCAAAGTATCATGTGAGCACAGAAGAGTCATAACTTTATGGAGTGGGCGCTGTCAGGTAAGGTTTCCTAGAAGAGGCTGTGCCTGAACTGGGTCTTAAATATAAAGAGGAGAGAACACAACATATAAAGAGGGATAGAGAATGGAAAGGATTAAATCCTCCAGGGTTTAGCACAGTGCTGGCTAACTGCAGGTTTAGAAATGGGCACTCAACACATATCTGTTAAAGCAGTGGTCCCCAACTTTTTTGGCACCAGGGACCAGTTTAATGGAAGATGATTTTTCCTGGACTGGGGTTGAGGGGATGATTACACGATGAAACTGCTCCACTTCAGATCATCAGGCATTAGATTCTCATAAGGCATACGCAACCTAGATCCCTCGCATGAGCAGTTCACAGTAGGGTGTGCACTCCTGTGAGAATCTAATGCTGCCACTGATATGACAGCAGGTGGAGCTCAGGCAGTAACGCTCAGTTGCCTGCCCACTGTTCACCTCCTGCTGTGTGGTCCAGTTCCTAACCAGTCTGTGGCCCAGGGATTGGGGACTCCTGTGCTAAAGGAATGAAAAGATGGAGGGGGAGAGGAAGCTCTTCCAGGCAGAGAAGACAGCAAAAGCAAAGGCAAGGGGCGAGGAGAGCAGTGGAAGCAGTTTGATTGCTGGGGCAGGAAAGGTAAAGAGAAAAATGAAGTAGAGAGAGGTAAGTAGGAGATGGGGTGTGGCGAGTCTTGTGGTCCATGCTAAGGTGCATGGACTTGATGCTCAGGGCAGCCACTGCAGGCTGAGGACCCGAGAATAACCTCGTCAAGATTAGTGTTAATCCTTCTGAAGGGAAGGGATGTAGTGCCACAGCTTGGGTTAGTGCTCATGAAGGTTTAATTCCTGGACCTACATCTCATCCCCTGGAGCCACCCCCTCTTGCAGCAGTGAAGTTAGTTATTAGCCAAAGAGTGCATGACCTATGCACAAGGCACATCCTCCCATGAACCTTTCTGGGGCTCTAATTTGCAGAATATGAAGCAGGACGAAGAGCTTGAACTATACTGCCTTGCACAGCAAACCCAGAGAGCGCCAGCTTCTGAAGATGGAAGACAACCATCTGGAAAAGACAGTCCTAAGACTCACCCTCCAGTGTGCTGACGTTGGCATTTAGCGCTTCAACTTCATTTGCAATAATGGGACAGAGCTGGCCACAAAGGAATAAAAAATGAAAGTTACCATGTTGTACTGGAAACCCTTATTGATGGACCTAGACCCTGCAAACAAAGGCCTTCTGGTTAGCAGTCATTATCCTTTTGATCACCGAGACTTTTCCTTAAATTTGTTGATGTCTGTGGGGCTCACATTATGTAGGTATGGGTGGTATGTCACTGAATGCCAGCTCCACTTTGTAGCAACTGGGACTACACCCAGTCAGCCCTGTAAGGGGTGCGTGAGCCCTTGGCTTTTCTCCCTGTGACATGATAGGGCATGTGCTCCAGTCTATGCTGTTACAGCCAAGGAACCTGCTGCTGGAGCTGCTGTGTCTTTCCTCACTGCCGGGGGTGCTGCTAGCTTGCCATCTCCTCTGGGAGCAGCTGCATGCCCTGCCTTGAATGGTTAGAGCTGAAGCTTTTACTTTCTCCCTGGGCTAGGTGGACAGCACATTATATCAGAGATCTATTTTGAGATCTATTTTGTTGCCACCTTTTCAGAATTTGAAAATTAGTCTTGAGTCAGACTGATATTTTGCCTGGAAGGAAGGGGCATAGGTATCAGCACTGATGTGCCTCTTGTGTGCTCATTGATGTGCTTGGCATAGTGGTTCCAGCAGAGGCTTGGGTGCCTGGGGCCTAGGGTAGACTTCTTTGGCAAGTTACTTGTACTCTTTGATCTCAGTTTCCACATCTGCAACATTTGCATGGGGATAATAATTATATCCACCTCATCACGTTGTTGTGAGTAGAAATGGAAGTAATTCATGTAAAATTGCCCAGCTCACAGTAAGCATTCAGTAGGTGTTATCTGTTGTTGTTTTAGCCCCATTTCATCTTTACTACAGCCTTGAGAGGGGGGCATGACTGTCCCCTAATTACAGATGGGAAAACCAAAGCTTAGAGAGGTTAAGTGAGTTGCCAGGTGTTACATAACTAGGATTTGAACTCTGGTCTTACACAGCTAGACAGCTGTGGTCTCAGCATTCTTTTCTATCTTGCAGTGGCACACAGAGAATCATGGAAGCATCTGTTATCTTTAAGCCATATATCAATTTCAGGCAAACTTAATTATTGGCTTCCGTGACATAACTCATTCTTCACTGGCCTCCTGTCAGAGGCCAAAGGACCATGCCTCATTTCAAACAGGGGAATGATCAAGTTTGGGTGCTTGAGGATGACAGTGCACTTTGCCAGGGACTCTGTAATGTGCACATTCATTGGCTCTCAGCATGTCAGGTAAGGATAGAGAAGGACCGTAAGGCTTCAGCATCCTGGACAGCTGTGCCACCTCCCAGGATGAGCTGCTTGATGCTTCTGAGTGTTGATTTCCTTACTGACTTTCATTAAGCACCTAATGTCTGTCAAGCACTGAGCTGAGCACTAGAGAGATGGAGATGGCCGGACACCATCTTTGTCCCTTCTTTTCCGGGAGAGTCTTCCTTCTTTTCTAGTCCCCCTCATCCCTGTCCTTATCTCCCCCAAAATATAGGTAGAGGGTTCAGGGAAGGTGTGGCCAGGATTGGAAAGAGAGTGAATAGCCAATTCCATCTTTCCCTTCTTCAGACACTGACTTCTGAGATTGGAATACTTACAGCTTTGGAAGGCATCTTAACTGATTCTATTTTCTTAACTTAATCCTATTGTAGTTCCTGAAATACCTTTTCATATCCTTCGATCCTTTCATACACAAGTCCTACCTGTACCTTAAGATCTAGTTCAAGTTCTGCATCCTCTAAAAATTATCTCCCAGGACACTTCCAGGCCCTACTTCTTTAGAATTTTCCATTTCTCTGAACCTCTCCTGTTCAATCTAATGATCATGTAACTATGTACTAAGTTCAAGCACTCAGTTAGTTTTTGTTTCAGAAGCCCGAATTTCGTTTTTCTGAATAGACAAGTTTATCCCTTTTTCCTATTCCCAACAGACCCTAGTCCATGGCAGCTGGGCATGCAACAGGTACATAACAAGTAAATTCTTGTTGGTTGTCTGCCCACCCTATGGTGAGAAATCGGAGAGATGTGCTGTTGTTTTCTTTATCTCTGCATCCCCCAGCACCTACCACAATGTTTGACACACGGTAGGGATTTGAGAAACTGTTATTAAGTTGGAAAGGATACTTAATGTATGTGAAAGTGCCTTGGATAGTTCCTAACACACAGTAGGTGATCAATAAAGGTTCCTTACTAAGAATTAATTAAAGGATGATAGAACTGCTACTGATAGCATCTGACTGTGGTTGTCTAAAGACTCACCATTTCATTTAAGTTCTTTAAAATGGGTTTCTCCATGGGCTCAGCAAATGAGTTATACAGGACACTGGGGGAAAAAATGAACAAAAGAGGTTACTTAGAGACCATACTCAGCCATTTATAAACCTTCCCTAGGCGATGCCTGAATATCCAGCCCCTGACTAGACACTGCCCAACCTGGGGCTCTCACTCACCTGAGTTCTCCGGAAAATGAAACGTGGGCATGGCTCACTTGGGCGTAGCAATCTTGGAGCTTCAGGATAGGATGACCAAAGTCGTTTCGGGTTAGAATAATGATACCAGTAAAGTAGACTCCGGAGAGAAACAGATCAGCTCCTCCTGTGTCTTGGCTGTTTAGAGAAAAAGTGCAAGGTCATCTAAGCCTGAGCCAGGCACAGAGATGGATCTTGTTTCTCTGATTACCCAGAGACTTTATGCTCCTGGACTGCAGTGACTTTGTCATGTTCACCTCTGACTTCCTTGCACCTACAACAGGTAGGAGCAGAGTAGGTGTTGAATAAATATTTGCAGAACAGATGAAGTACTAAATATGTGAAAGCTAACAGCGGTTGTGTTATTCTAATTATTTCACCCTGAGTGCTCTGGCCCTGGCAATGATTGAGCTTGTATTGAGCACCCTTCATATACAATGTTTGAGGAGAGAAAATAAAAAGTAAGATTGGCAACACTTTATTCAGGAGGGGCATAGATGAGAAAGTGATGCTTAGATGTAGTCTGTGAATTCGTTGAGGGAGTGGATTGTGTGTTACTCATTTCCATGTCCCCAAGACTTAGCATGTGGCCTGACACAGAGTAGGTACTCACTATATGGTTGATGAGTCATTGAATAAATGAATGAATACATGAACCTGTGTTGCTGTGGGGAACATGTCATTTCTCTACAATCTTTAAGACTGGAGTTCTTGAGATGGGGGATAAATGGTACGTAGTAAGCACTCAGTAAATGGTTGTTGACTGACTTAGTGGATGAATGAATGCTTTATCCTGTGACGCCAACCAAGGCAGACCTAAACATTACACTCAGAATAGTGGTTTACACATCGTAGCTGGCCTGTAAAAGTACCTTGAACCTGATCCCTTTCTTCTATACAAGGGTGCAAAGGCCTTCCAGTTGGGCTTGGGCTTAAGCTGACTACCATCCTTCAACCTTCAACCTCTGTGTGAGGTATGAAGTCTCCATTTCCCATTAGTTACTCCTGCTGATGGGGGAAGTGTATTGAATGACTGGCCCAATATCATGCAGTGATTTGTGGGTGGATCTAAAATGCTGAGCATGCATCTGTTTCTCTGATAGTCAGGGACTTCTAGTTCTTAGAGAATCTCAAATACATTTGATCATTTGCTCTGCCTCTAAGGGAAGAATGTTTTTCACCCCAACCCCATAGCAGGGATTTCCTAATTTAAACCTCACCTGGAAAAAAATGCTTTTAAGAAAGATTGTTAATAGTGAGGGAAAGAAGCCTAATGCCAAAAACATTGGTGAATTTCTACATTTTCCATTTTTGCTCCACGTCCTCCCAGAACAGCTGCAGACATGTCAGTGGAGTACTCACAAAAGTGGAGACTTGAGTTCCCAGTCCGTGCTGATGTTGGCAGCGCCATGGTTGCTTAGCGCTTTGATTCCCACCCCAGGCACAAAAGCCAGTGAGGTATTTGGAAATGAAAAGGCATTGATTTTTATGCTGTAAAACCAGAAACAGAAGTTAGGGCAACTTTTCCAGCACTTCTCTTCATTCAAGCAAACTTGGGAACACAGTTGTAGAACTCTTACCATTGAGGCCATTGTGAATTCCTACAGAGAAAAGAACCTCCTGTCTGCAGGGCCATCTCTGGGCACTGCCTCCTAATTCTCCTCAAACTCTTAGCAGGAAGTCCCTCGAATCCAGTTGATGAGGGAAATAGGCAAGCTTAGAAATACATATATATGTATAATTTTTCTTCTGTCTCTCTCTTTTTGTTTTTGAGACAGGGTCTCATTTGTCACTCAGGTTGGAGTGCAGTGGTGCGATCATAGCTCACTGCAGCCTTGAACTCCTGGGCTCATGTAATCCTCCCGACTCAGCCTTCCAAATAGCTGGGTCTTCAGGCATGTGCCATCACACTTGGCTAATATATTTTATTTTTTTGTAGAGGCAGGGTCTCACTATGTTGCCCAGGCTGGTCTTGAAATCCTGACCTCGAGTAAGCCTCTTGTCTCAGCCTTCCAAAGTGTTGGGATTACAGGCATGAGCCACCTCACCTGGCCTAGAAACACATTTGTAAATAATCAAACAATCTACTTCTTTATTTAAAGACAAAAAGAGGCACAACATTGCCATCATTATTTTTCCTTCAGAAGTTCCAGTATTTCACAACAGGGGTGATGTTCGTATTTTGCATGGCACAGCTATTTTCGTAGAGGACTGTTCCACATTGCAGGACATTTGGTGCATATGCCAGCAGTGTCCCTCCCGACCTGTTGTTGAGACAATCAGAAACGTGCCTTCTTCCTGTTTCCAAATGTCCTCTATGTGAACAGTATCTTCGCTAGTGGAGAAACTTAAAGAATTGACTTCCCCTAGGATTCTCTGGACTGTCAAAAGGGTAACTGGGAGGCAGTGAGTTGCATGTAATCTGCAAAGGTAGATGGCCACATGCATCATAATAAATTATTACGGACATGTATTGAGTGATTGTTACCTGCCAGGCATTGTGGTAAGCGCATTCCATGCATTAGCTCATTTTAACTCTCACCACAATCCCATGAGGCAGCTGCTGTTTTTGCAATCCCCGTTTCAGAGACAACGAGATAACAAAAGTGGCTGAAGTCATATGTAAGTGGCAGAACCAGACCTGGAACCCTCCCCAGTCTGACTTCAGACTGTACTCTTCACCACAAGGCTATGCCACTTCACGTATTATGCAAAGAGTGCTTGGAGCCAAGTTTAGTACCAGCTGTAAAAACCTGGGCAAGGCACTTAACCACAGTCAATCGCTCAAAAGAAGTGCTACTCACAAGTGGGTTGGGGGAGACAAAATGATTTCATCTGTGTATAATTACTGCCCCCAAGAAAGGCATTGTTGTAAATGAAGATTAGGAAAAATTCAAAACATAAATGTAATAGCTGATAAGAAACAATTATTTGCTAATAATATTTCCTCTCCCATGCATCCTTTCCTACCTCTTCTCTGTCACACACACTGAGTCCCACTGTGGGAAGAGGAAGGCAGAGATTCATTGAATATATCTTGGAAATATTTTCCTTTTGATACATGCAGGTCTAACCAATTCTTCATAACTGCTGCAGAGCATTTCAAACAGTGGATATGCCATTTCAAAAAAAATCATTCCTATGTTGGTGGACATCTAGGTTCTTTCTACTACTTCTGTATTATTATACACAGTGTCACAGTGAACATTCTCATACATGCCGCTTGTGTATATACGCTTCTCTAGGAAGGATGCTGAGAAGTGGAATTGTTGGGTCAAAGAGCATATATATGTTTTTAATATATATACAGACATATATATTACTGTATTTTGACTGTCCCTTTTCTATGACTAAATATGTTTAGATGCACAAGAACTTACTATTTGTATTACAATTGCCTACAGTATTCAGTGCAGTCAAATGTTATACAGGTTTGTAGCCTAGGAACAATAGGCTATTTCATATAGCCTAGGTGTGTAGTTAGCTATACCATCTAGGTTCGTGTAAGTACACCCTATAATGTTTGCACAATTATGAAATCACTTAATAAAGCATTTCTCAGAACATATTCCTGTTGTTAAGCAATGCATGACAGTAATTTAAAATCTTGTAGTAATCACATTTTAAAAAGGGAAGAGAGGTGAAATTCATTTTCTTAATATTTTTACTTAAGCCAATATATTCAAAACATTGTCGTATCAACATGTAACCAATATAAAAATTACTAGTGAGATATTTTATTTTCTTTTGAAAAAGTAAGTCTTCAAAATCTGATATGTATTTTATACTCATGATACACCTGAATTCAAACATTGGATTTTATGAGAGATACATGACCTGTACATGTTTCAGCATGCCAAATCAAAAAATTTTTAGTGCTGACATGATGCTCAAAGGAAATGCCTCTTGGGGGGGCTGAACTGGTAAGTAAGTATAATGCAAATATTCCAAAATTCAAAAAATTTAAAGATTTGCTATGCGTGTTGTCCCAAGCATTTTGGATAAGGGATACTCAACCTGTATTTAGATTTGATAACATTTCAGTTGAAAAGTAAACTTACAAAATTGTTCCAAACATACTTAGAAGTTTTTCAGTAGCCAAACTGAGCATCAGATTTTTATAATTAAAATTAATAAAAATTAAATAAGTAAAAATGTATTTCCTCCGTTGTATTAGTTGCATTTAGTGTTTAATAGCCACCTGTGGCTAGTGGCTACTGCTTGAACAGCACAGGCCTACAATTATTTTATTGGTTTATCTACCCCCTCTAGCAATGCATGAGAATACCTGTTTTTCTCCATCACCACCTACACATGATATTGTACAATTCTTCCTGTACTTTTCTGCTGTGGCATTATGATTGTAATTAAGAAATTAGTTTTGTGAACATATATTTAATGTCCATCTCTCCCACTGGACTTTAAGGGCAGGTATGTTGTTCACTACAATATCCCCTATTCCTTTTTTTGAGACAGGGTCTCTCTGTCCAGGCTGGAGTGCAGTGGTGCAATCATGGCTCACTGCAACCTCGACCTGGGCTTAAGTGATGCTTCCACCTCAGCCTCCCATATCACTGGAAATACAGGTATGTGCCACCCTGCCCAGCTAATTTTTGTATTTTTGGTAGAGGTGGGTTTTTGCCATGTTGTCCAGGCTGGTCTCAAACTTCTGAGCTCAAGTGATTTTCCCACCTTGGCCTCCCAAAGTGTTGGGATTACAGGCATGAGTCACTGCACCCAGCCTAATATCCCCTATTCCTAGGACAAGGCTTGGTATGTAGTAGGTGCTCAAGTAAATACTTGTTAAATGGCTAACTTTATACAGAGCAGGGAGTTAGCCAGGAACTTTACCTAAGTCATCATCTCTCTTCCTCCTTGCCAAAATCTCTTGGCTTTATAAATGTTATCATTGACAGCAGGGGAATGATCACTCCAAAGGTTCGGAGTAGCAAGGAATTATCACTGAATTGTTAAAGTTTTGGAGCAAATTGTGAATCACAGTCAGAGAGAGTTCCTTAGAAAAGCTTTTGTTGTTGTTGATTGTATTATTTGTTTATTTATTTTTATTTTTATTATTATACTTTAAGTTCTGCTTGACTCTCCCTTGCTTTTTAAGACTGAGTTCCAGATGACAAAGCTATCCCCCTCCTTATACTGCCTTTGGGACTTTTGCTGGAGACTATGAAAGACTGTCAGTTGGTGCCTTCCAATTCACTTTCAATTCACTTTGTAGTAGACTTCCAATTCACTTTCTTCCCTAAACATCCCCTGATTTTATTGGGAATGACAAAATTGTTTGGCTGGAAAACTAGTTTTCCAGTCTCCTTTGCTAATAAATGTAGCCATATTATTAAGTTCTGTCCATTGTTGGTTAGGCAGGATCTTATTAGGATAGAGCTTCAGAAAAACTCATTAAAAAAGAAGGCTGACTCAACTTTTAAGAGCCCCTTTACCCTTGTCTCTTCCTCCTTTCAGCTGCCTGAAACGTGATTTGATGGCTGGAACCGCAGTGGCCATATTTGAGCCATGAGGCAAACTTGGGAATAGAAACCAGAGCTAAGGATAGCAGAACAGAAAAAGATAAGAAGGATTGATTCTGATGAAATCATGGGGCATCCATAGGATTCCTCCACTGTTTCATTTGAGCTTCTTATAAGAGACAAAGTGCTCTTCTCTTTTACTTACTTTGAAAAATTGTAGTTCACATAATCAACCTTTAGAAATTCAAGAGACTCAGAACCGCTTAAATCCGGGAGGTTCTTTTGCTTTAGCATCTGCTCAATCATCTCCATTCCAGCTTGAACACCTGTGAAGGCAACAATAAGTGTCTGTTGGTAATGACAAAGATAATAATAATGTAGTAACATTAACCACACAAATGAAATGTAGGAAGACATGCCCTTAGATACTTAGAAAATAGCAACCCCACAAATATGGGTATTATTGTCCCTGGTTTACAGATGAAAACTGGTTCTCAGAGAGGCTAAGGAACTTGTCCAAGACTACAGAGCTAGCATGAGAAATTTTCATTATGTCATGAGGACTAAAGAGTTTCATCACAGGATAGAGTGAGAGGAAAAGTATAACATTTTCTTCAGGCCAGGAGCAGTAGCTCGTGCCTGTAATCCCAGCACTTTGGGAGGTTGAGGCAGGAGGATTGCTTAAGCCCAGTAGTTTGAGACCAGCCTGGGTAACACTGAGACCCTGTCTCTACAAATAAATAAATAAATAAATAAAAAATTAGCTGGGCGTAATGGTACATGTCTATAGTCCCAGTGACTCAGTATGCTGAGTTGGAAGGATTGCTTGGGTCCTGGAGGTCAGGGTTGCAATGAGCCATGATTGCACCACTGTACTCTAGCCTGAGCAATAGAGTGAAACCCTGAGCCTCAGAGGGGTTCACTGTTGCCCAAATCATACAGCTAAGAACTGGGGAAGCCAGTGGTCAAATTCAGACACTTCGGCTCCAGAATCTGTATACTATGGCCAGTTCCAGGAGGTTATTCCACATTCTTATTTCCTTTCAAATTCTTTAAGTTCAAGAATTTTTGGCCTGAGATTCATGGGCTGTAGGAAACTCTTGAATCACATGAAATTCTAATAAAAAACTGTGGGGTGTCATGTGTGCGTATGTGTCTCATTTTTGTGGGGGAGAGAATCTACATTTTCACCAGATTGTCAAAGGATCCTGTGATTTTTAAAAAAGTTAATAACCACTGCTTTTGTTTCACCCTGGAATAACCCCTCAGCTTCTTTATGTGGAAGCGTCACAGAACAGATTTCTCTGAGCTCACTGGGGAAAAGAGACCTTTCCCACGTTAAAGGGCTTGAGAAAAGTAATCTCCATAGTTGCCTTTATCCCCTTTCCAGTTATTCTATCCCTGTTGGGGATGGAGAAGAGCAGGTTTTATCCTCTAAAATGCCAGAAAAAATATTGCAATATGGTGGTGCAAAGATAGATATAAAGGATGTGAAGCTAGAACCAAAGGCACTATCGGAGAGCTTAGGTTTGGATCCCAACTCTGTACTGAATAGCTAGAGTACTCTGCAAGTTACATAGCTTCTCTGCCCCTTACTTTCTTCATCTATGACATGGGGACATTAGTAACATTGGAGGGGTCTGTTCACACATGTGAAAATGACAGTAGCTGATACTTGTGAGGCCATACTTGCTATGGCCAGACACCATTCTAAGCACTTTACATATGCTAATTCATTTATCTTCCACAACAATCCTGTAGGCAGGTACTATAATTTTCACATCCATTTTAATAAGTATCTTGCAGGTACTACTACTAATAGACATATCAGTTCTCTTTCTAGAAAATGTGGGAGCATAAATCATTGATAAAATTCAAGAAATACCTAATTTGTATTGAGTGCCTAGATATGCAAGGACTCCATATACATTCTCTCCTCTCTCCTTGGGTCCTCACAGCAAACCAATGGCAAGGTGTTATTAACCCTGTTTCACATAGGAGGTAGCTGAGGCTCAGGGGAGGCCAATAACTTGCCCAAGAGCCCACAGCTAGTGAGCAGCACTATCCAGAGCTTGGAGGAACAGGGAGTAGATGACAGAGTGTAGGTTTCAATATCAGGCAGCAGAGACCTGAGTTCATATTTGCCTGAGTCCCTTACTGCTGTGAGACTTGGAAAATGTCATATTCCTCCTCTATAAAATGACAACAGCTTCTTGTAGGGTTGTTTGTGGTATTAGATCAACACACAGCCCAGAAAGCACATTTAAAGAGCCTGGCCATAGTAGATGCTCAAAATGATTCTGAATTCAAAGCCTGCCCTTCTCCACTAGCCCATGCCATATTTCCCGTGGATGGGAATATAGCCCATGGATGATCCCATTTGAGGTTCACCTCACACTAAGTGTAGGTAGGTAGGCACCATTTTTATCATCCTATCTGGCATATGAGAAAATCCACTGGCCCAAGGCCATATATCAAGGAAAGCAACAGAACTGACATTTACAGCCATGTGGATAGACTTCAGATCTGTTCTTTTAATGACTCTTCTCTAGGGGATGAAAAAAGAGCTGCACAACTTGAATACTGTTACAAGATATCTATTTCTGATATATATTTCTATGCATAGCACATCAGTATAGTAATAAGACACATATGTATATACACATACATATATGTCTGGTACGTCTTTCTACACATCACTGTTCACGCAACATTTGTGCAAGCTGGCTCAATTTTAGATCGCCTGCACTAGATGATGCACTAGGGGAGAAACAAGGAGTTGCCTCCAAATCCTTCTTCCCTCCCTCCCTCATTTATTTATTTATTTTTCTGGTACAGTAGAAGAAGCATTTCTTTGTTAGGCTTAGTTAGGTTTTACTTGGTTAGACTAGCAGTGCTTAGCTTGACTGCTTTAGTTAAAGAGAATTGAGAAAGATCCATCAACCTACTTTAGCTAATCTCAGGCAAAATTTCACAGGAGAAAATAGGTCCATATACTTTTATTTTGCAGTCTGTTCCCTCTCCACAATCTGCTCCCACCTCATCTTAGCCCAAGGAAAATCACATCTCAACATTTGTCTCTCCCTCATATTTATAAATGTTCTCTAAAGAACTGGCTTTTAACCTTTTGGTGTCTCAGACTCCTTTGCACATCCAATAAATATGGAACCTCTCATCAGAAAAATGCACAGTCACCCATATTGCATTTTAAGCCAATTTTAGTCCCTTTTGAAACCAAACCCTTTCTGAAGCTCCAAGATGTTACTTTTACTTTCAAATCTTTTTTCCTCTATCCTATAAATGTGTTCTTATTTAGAACCCTCAGATGTTCATTATGTGTATATGTGGGAAGAGAGAGAGTGAGAATCTGTGCTGTTTGGACATGACTCCCATCAAGTTGACTATTTTTTAGGCAACACTTTCTTCACAGCCATCTTAGCAGCTTCTGCATAAGGTACTGGATCACCCCACAGCAGAGTTTGTCTCAGTCATGAGATGGCCCAAGTTATGAGCTGCTGAGTTTAGGTTACAGATCCCACCTAGCGGGCCTGTAACCTAATGCAGCTCACCTACTTGGAGAAACAGAAGTGTTCACTTATCTAGTGCAATATGTTCACAGTCTATTAATGCTTTAAACAGCTTCATGTTTTAGAATTTGTGCATTGTCAATACTTAATTTGGGGTGGGAGAGACTGAGCTACACTACTGCTGAAGTATTTTTAGCATAATACACCATTTCTGTGAGTTCCCAGGTTTACTAGGAGGTTCTGGCCCATCAATATTCATTTCATTAATTCTTCACGGAAACAGTTTGGGGAGTAGGATCTCAGGCCTCTGATCTGCCGCCAGTTTACAGCACTTGCCTTAGCCTGCTTTACAGACTGGCCACTTACCTTGGCACTAATTTTGGGCTATGAGTGATCCTTTGATACTTCACTAAGGGGAACGTGAGAGCTCTGTTTTGTACTTTTCACTCACGATTTCACTTTATTAAGATGACTGTACAGCAATTTGTATATCAAGTTTATGATTAAAACCTATTTTGAACATAGGGAAAAAAAAAAGAAAAAAAAAAGCATCTGAAAGCATCCAACTCACCATAGTCAAGTGCCCTCTGAGTAATCCTTGCCTTGATTCCAGGGTAAATGGTCTGAGAGGATGAGATGTAGAGATTCCACAGGAAGAAACATCCCCGGAGGACTGGGATTATCTTTGTACACATCTGAAATTAACTGACAGTTATGGTTCCTTTATTAGTCTTGACTTTCTCTTTGGTAAATTAAATCCCATATTTCTAGGTTTTCTCATTTTTATTGTTTACTTTCAGAACTCAATCCATCCATCCATTCATCCATCCATCCAACTATCCATCCATCCACCCATCCATCCACTCAACCACCCATCCATCCATTCATTCAGCAATCATTTACTGAACACACCAGAATGTGTTCTAGGTGCTGTGGGTATAGTGTTGACCTACACATGTCCCCTGACCTGTGCTTTCCAAAGACTAGTGGTGAATATGCATCCTTTAAGGCCAGCTCCATGTCCCTCTCTGTGAAAACGTCCCTCACCAAGTCATTTTACCCTGTCCTCATCACACTGTCCTCTGGGATCCCACCATACTTTGCAGAATGCATATGTGTCCATTAAAACACCTGACACACAATGTTGTCTGTTTGCAGGCAGGACTCCTCCTCTCCACTGCTACACCCTGATTCAAGCCAGTACCATTTCACACAGATTTTTGTGATAGCATCTTTACTGGTCTCCCTGCTTCAGCCATTGCTCCTTTCTGGCCATTCTCCACACCACAGCCAGAGTGAGCCTCTTAAAATGAAAGTCAGATCATGTGACTCCCTGCCCCCATTAACGCCCTTCAGTGGTTCCCCATCTTAGTGTAAACGTCAAAGTCATTTCATTAGCTACAAGGTGTAGAGGGCCTTGTAGCTGATGGAATGGCTCTCTGCCTCTACTTCCCCCACTGACCTCCATCCTTAACACACACACCTGGCTCTCAGGGGCCCAGCATCACTGGCTAGCTTGATCTTTCTTGAATGATCTAAGTAGCCTATGCCCCAGGATCTTTGTATTTGCTGTTCCCTCTTCCTGGCATGGTCTTTCTCGGAGAACCAGGTCTTGCACTTCTTCAGATACCGCCTCAAGTGCCATCTTAGCAAAGTCTTTCCTAGTCACTCTATGCAGAACACGAACACCTTCCCTGTGGCCCTGTTATTATGATTCCACCCCTCACTTTATTTTCTCCAAAGGACTTATCTTCATATAGGGTAGTATACAGTTACTAATGTGTGTACTGTCTGTCTCCTCTACTGGAATTTTTAGGTGTCACAAGTGAGGACTTCATCACTTCAGCACCTTCAATAGCGACTGGCACACAGTAAGCAATGGGGAACTACTGAATGACAAAATGACAGAATGACAGAATGAATGAATGAATGAATGAATGAAGTCTTTTCACAAGCTGTGAATTGGGCCATGTGTGCCTTATGGGTTCTCCAGCACCTGGGGAAACCCTTGATCTTAGTATACACTACCCGGTATTGTGACTGTCTTCTTACTTGTCTATCCCGTTGTCATGGGGATTGTGTCTTACTTCTATAACTCCAGAGTCCAGTAGCACATAGTAGGCACGCAAAAATTTTTGGTTAAATAAACATTCTCTGCAAAAAGAGGGACCGCATCTTATTCACTGTTGTATCACCCATGCTTGGCATACATGAATAATCAATGTATGCTTGCTGAATTAATAGACCAAACAAATTAATGCCATCCCATTTCTCGACAGATGAAGCACAGGTCCCAACAGCAGCAGTAATTTGGGTTTCTCTGAATGAAAATCAAGTGAGTAATACATTCACAGGCCTTGTTTCTAGCTTGGAAATTACAATCTGGGTGAGCTATCACTGCTGCATTCACACATGCAAAAGACCCACAGGTGGCAGACACCACCATGATAGCACACAAACATGAAACAAATCAAGGAAGGTGACCTTGTGGATATGGTCAAAGAGGAAGAAGTAGGCCAGGTGTGGTGGCTCATGCCTATAATACCAGCACTTTTGGAGGCCGAGGCAGGAGGACTGCTTGAGCCCAGGAGTTTGAGACCAGCCTGTGCAACATGGCAGGACCCCATCTCTACAAAAAATAAAAAATTAGCTGAGTGCGGTGGTGCACACCTGTAGACCCAGCAACTTCGGAGACTGAGGTGGGAGAATTGCTTGAGCCTGGGAGGTAGAGGCTGCAGTAAGCTGTAATCATGCCGCTGCATTACAGCTTGGGCAACAGAGCAAGACCCTGTCTCAAAATTAAAAAAAAAAAAAAGAGAGAGAGAGAGAAAACTGTGAGAGCCATGTGTTTAGACAGAGGGAGGGTCAGACCAGGTGGTCAGGTAAGGATTCAGAGAGGACTAGGCTTCAGGAGCACCCTGGGTGAAGGAAAGAGGTCATTGTAAAAGGTGGAGCACTTGGCCGAAGTGGGTGAGAGGTTTGATTAAGGGGAGTGGATAGGCTTAAAGGTGAGGCCATGAGGTGGGAATGGGGAAATGTAGATAAAGGGGACTTCTAGAGAAGTTGCTTGAAAGGAACAGAGCAGTGTGATTAGGGATGGAAGTGTCCAGGCAAGGCCGCTGCTAGCCTATCTTGGGGTTTTGTGTGAAATAGGAAAAGGCGTCCCTCTGGAGAGATGTCAGCCTCTTGACAGAAAGTGGAGCCAGTGGAAAGCATTTTAGGAAAACTCCACACCAGTGTGTGCAGTTGGGTGGGAGGTGGAAGGGCTATCCTATGTAGCCACTTGGCCAGAATTTTGTCTAGTGCACAAACTTCCCAACTTATACAGGGGGCCTGTGCTTAGCTTAGTGAATGCTCATGTGGGTATTTTGCTGGAGGCCAAAGGTTTAGAAATAGGGTCTTAACCTGTCTGTGCATAAGTTCATCTTCAAGTCTGAGAAGGCTGGCTGGGTCAACCTGCTGACATCTCTCACCTGATCTCCCAGAAGGCCCCTGAACTACCAGTCCCTAAACACACGCCACATTTTCTGCCTAATGCTATTGCCTATGTTGTTCCCCCTCCATCTAGGCCTGGAGAAGCCCTGCACACCCCTAAGGCCCATTTAAAACACCGTCTTCTTTCTAAAGCCATTTATGACTTCCCTGAGCTAATTTCATTTCCTATTGACCCCTTGATCAAAATACATATCTGTTCATGCGTGTATGTTTCTTTTCTTGCTTATTATTTGCCTTTCCTACCAGAATATAAGTGCATGAAGGCATAGACTGCATGTGGTTTGGAAGTCCTAGGTCTAGCTCAGGGCCTAGGATAGAGTGAGTGAATAAGTGTTGGTAGAATGAATGAATAAATTAATAAATGAAGGAATATCCCTTACCTTACTCTATCAGGTATTACAGTTCTTTGCAGAGATGGTTAACCAACTATTTATATACTATTTAACTGCAGGCATCCATCAAAACAGATGTTGGCCACAGTCCTGGAGCAGGGGCAAGGAAGTTGAGTGCTAGATCATGGGGAGGACAGGGGATGTCTTGAAGGAGTGGCCCGGGTAGTTGGGGGTACTGGGAATAGGAGGGGAACACTCAGAGTAATGGCTTTTTACCATTAGCTATGAAGGCATTTTAAATATTTTACCACTGATATGGCCTTATGAATCCAGTTTGATATTTCAGCCCTGAAGAGTTGGTTTGGGTTCTACAGGACAAGTTACAGAAGGAACCTGAGCAGCAGTGTTGGGAGCAGAGCTAAGAAAGGATGACTTGAGGATGATCAGGGTGCAGACAGCACCAAAGAAAGCACAGGGAAATGGGAGGGCTGAGAGCCGAGGGGAAGGGATTTGGGTAGGAAAGGAGGATCTCTGGCCCAGCAATAAGTGATCTGAGGGTTGGAGAAAATGTGGTGAGTGGGACAAGGGAGTGTAAAGCCCTCCATGTCCTGGGAGACAGGTGGATAGTCATAGCATCTTAACACTCAGAATGGATGCATGTACCTCCTGCAGGAACTAGGTCCGGCTGGTCTTCTGCTGTGCTGGGCCTTTCTTGATCCTTTAGTTACCCTTGGGGGTTAGTCAAGGTGTCCTGCAAAGGGGGATAAGTAGAGATGAACTACAGGAATAAGGAGAACACTTCTGGGGCTCAGGTTAGTGGTTACTGACCAACCGATATAGAAGCATTTCCACATTTTAACATATGGCAAGGCCAAACTGAAAAGCAGTCTTGTTAAAACCAAACCATTATATATTTCATATACAGCTCTCCCATTTCCACAGTGAAAAAAAAAAACACAATAAACCAAATAAGAGATATTACTTGTGAATGAAATAACAACTAAAATAATACTTTTCTATTTCTTTGCCCTTTACAAAACTCACATTTCTTTGAAGTAGATGTTATTATTACCTTACTTCTGTTTTAGACACGTGGACATGGAGGCTTAGAGAATCTGATGACTCGGCCAAGATCCCACAGTAAGAAAGACACCTGGGAACCCAACCTTGTTCTTCTGGTTCCTAATTCTAGTGCTGATGGATTTATTTTTATTGAATGACTTGATAAATGCTAGGGTTTTTATTTTCATCTGGGAATTTTAAATAAGAGTTGCTTGACGCCATTTTCAAGGTGGAAAAATTCAATAAGCATCTAGATATGTTCAAGCATCACAGTGCAAACCCCTTGTTATTTTCATGGACACAACTGGAGTTTTAAACTCCCTGCGAGCAGCAAAACCTGTTTCCCCTTCTTGGTTAAAAAAGGTTTCTGAAGTGGTACACTTTGATGGAGGTCCAGGAATCCAAAATTACAGACAGGAAAACATATTTTTCCTCTAGAAATTTTATGAGTGAAAGAAATTACTGGGGCACGAAGGGGTGAACCGTACATAACTTTTGTTTGAATTGTTCAGTTAGGATGATAACTTATAGGCAGGGGAGGAAGGGAACCTTGTCAAGCAAGGTGATGACTACCAAAATGTTAGGTAATTTGGCTGACAAGTGCAGGCAGGGCTAGTGGCCTGTTAAAAAGGATCCAAGATCACCTGAAAACCCTGCCAGCAAGTTATCTATTTTGTTGCTTCTGGGGAATTGCTTCTTTCCAAGATTCAAAATCTCAGTAGTCATTATTTTTCCATAAAAATATACAGACAGAATAATAATTCTAAATTAAAGGGTTCTTGTGTGAATCATCCTGACAACTAGGAATAAGAAAATGCCAGTCCAATTTAGAAAACACTTGAAACTCACAGATGGGCTTAATACTACTGCTCCTTGGCAAGAGCTTTGACTGACTCTGGAAAAACTGATTAAGGGAGTAATGAGTGAGTAAAACGTAGCCTTCAAAACAGAGGCACAGGCTGAAAACTTGAGTTCAACAGGTTTAAAGAAGTCTAGACTAGAAGAATATTCCAACACATTGGTTAAGAGAAAATGACTGTACGTAATAAATCGACAGGTATGGAATATGGCAGAATATTTCAAGGGATCCAGTCCTCACATCTAGTTTTATAACAAGATCTCTAATGACAAGGAGCTTGAGAATTCATACCCAGTCTTTCCCCAAAACTCTATGCCTAACACCACCAAGTTCAACAATCCAGACAAATGGGTGGATAGTTTTGCTCTGGCGGGATCTAGGTCACTGATGTGTTTTAAGACCTGCCTTGAAAGCGCAGAGATCATCACAACTCCTTAGTCCTAACCATGCTGATTTTGAGAGACAAGATAGAATTTTCTGCCACTGTGCTGGGCTCCCCCTCTGAAATAGAGGCAAAAGTAAGTCCAGATCACTGAGCAACCCTCTTAACATTGTTCCATGATGCAAAACTAAATAGGGGGTTTAAACCAACTTTTTTCTTTCTTATAGCTGTTTAGTTTTCACTAAAGCTCTTGCCTAAGAAGCCTCAAGGTGGGCATGTGTGACATCACACAAAGAAAGAAAGACACAGAAAATTCTAGGCAGAAAATAATAACCCAGGATATATGACAGCTGCCCGTTCAAGGTATCCTACCAAATCTGAGACATCTCCACTTTGGAGATGGCAGCTGGCAGAGACCTGAAGTTTGTTCATGATTCTTACCTCAAGCAGAGGAAGTATCCAAAGCTGGGGAGCACGTTCAATTCCCTCTGCCTTTGAAGCTGATGTGTTCTCCACCTTGCGCCTTAAACTCAGCTGCTGAAAAGCCAAGATAATTAAGTCTGACTCATCTCAGCTGTGGATTTTTTAAAACGCCTCTTTCAAAATGTGATACATAATTGCTTCACTACAATTACCCAATGACATGAATGAACACTACAGTTTCTACCCAGATGAACAGGCAATGCCACCTATGCGATAATTACCTTCCTGCAAAACACACACACACACACACACACACGCACACACGCCACACTTGTGAAATTGTAATGGCCACTTTACCGAAATGATTGAAAACGGGGTTAAACTGAATTGGAAGAGGAAGAATTTTCTTTTCTGGAATAATAAGCTGGTTCCTTCCGGTAGGGTGCCTGCAGTGGATGGCTCTACTGCCCAGAATACCTTTGGGACTCGTGGTGGATCATCAGATTCAGTCTGAAAGCATGACAGACTGGACAAGGAAAATGTGGCAATATACACCATGGAATACTATGCAGCCATAAAAAATGATGAGTTCGTGTCCTTTGTAGGGACATGGATGAATCTGGAAACCATCATTCTCAGCAAACTGACACAAGAACAGAAAATCAAATACCACATGTTCTCACTCGTAGGTGGGTGTTGAACAATGAGAACACATGGATACAGGGAGGGGAGCATCACACACTAGGGTCTGTTGGGGGGCGTTGAGGGAGAGATAGTGGGGGGGTAGGGAGGTTGGGGAGGGATAACATGGGGAGAAATACCAGATATAGGTGACGGGGGGATGGAGGTAGCAAACCACATAGCCATGTATGTACCTATGCAACAATCCTGCATGATCTGCACATGTACCCCAGAACCTAAAGTGCAATAAAAAAATAAAAATAAGTTTATATACATTTTATGAAGTGGGTTGGTTTATGGGAAAAAAAAGTAAATAACAGTACAGCTCACATGGGACATATCTTTTTTTGTTTTTTTGAGACGGAGTCTCACTCTGTTACCCAGGCTGGAGTGCAGGGGTATGATCTTGGCTCACTGCAACCTCCCCCTCCTGGGCTCAAGCCATTCTCCTGCCTCAGCCTCCTGAGTAGCTGGGATTACAGGTGCCACCACTATGCCCAACTAATTTTTGTATTTTTGGTAGGGATGAGGTTTTGCCATGTTGACTAGGCTGGTCTTGGACTCCTGACCTCAGGTGATCCACCCAACTCAGCCTCTCAAAGTGCCGGGATTACAGGTGTGAGCCACCGTGTGCGGCCTTAGGACATATAATAATTTTTGAAAAAGGGCTCAAATAATTAGAGTCTAGGAGACAAAGATCTAAGAAGAGACTGTAGCTAGTCTGTTGTCTTTTATTTGGAACAGGCCTTTGAAATCAGCTAATTAGCTTTCCTAATTAGCTGTTTAGGGCACATTTGCCAAATTCATCTTTAAAAACATCAACAGCAGCACTCTATCCAGTTTCATTGCTTGTTTTAGCTTTCCATATTTAACTGAAGTTTTGCTGGGAACGCCTGCTCTTCAGCCTACTCACGATGGCAATCTAAAATGCAAGATTCATTATTATACTGTTGAAGAGCTGACAGAGTGTTTGTCTTTGCAGATCAGAGAACACTCTTAATTAAGACTCCAAAAGAAAAATCATAACTAACTAGGTAGAAATGCCTGTTCATTAGAGGGAGATATCAGGAGATAGTGTTAGGGAACTGAGCATCCCTGTTCTTGGTTTCTAGAATGTCTGGGCTATAACCATACAGAAAGAACTAACTGAAGATGAAAGATTTTTGAGATTGGAAGACAAATTATATTATTCTTGGTAGGAGACAAAAGTAGGAAGGAAGAGGGATTGTGTGCATATGGAGAGAGGAGCCACATAGGGCAGTCTTGGGGCAAAAGACATTGTGAGTTCCAATCCCTCATTGCCCCCCCAATATTTGTGTTGGTGAAATCTGGTTAAAAGGAAACCCTGAAGAGGGATATATAGGGTAGAGAAAAGTAAGAGCTAACATTGTTGAGTGTTTGTTATGTTCTGGGCATCATTCATAAATGAATTCACTAAATACTCATCTGTTTGAGGACCTGATATTATTTCCATTTGCTAGGTGGGACAACTTGCCTAAGCTTAGACATTACAGCTAGCAAGTTGCGGAGTCAGGATTCAGGACCCAGGTGTTCCATTTTCAATGGTCTGCCTTTTAAACCGCTATACTATGTTGCCTTTTTAGGAAGGTCACTAAAGGGCAACCCACAACCCAGGGTACACAGAAGGTGGGAAGTGAGAGGGATGCTGTTGCTAGGCAACCCATCTGGTTCTCTGAGCTGCTAATTCAATCTGTGTAGCACAGATTTATGTGTTTGTTTGAAATAACTAGTTTATTTCTAACCAGAGGAAGCCTGCTGGAATTCATGTGGCTCCGGAGGTGATGAGTCATCTTACAGTTCACCCTGGGAGGGCTGGGGAGAAGTCTGGCAGAATTATCCTATCACCCAGCAGCAGCTCCTCCTTTTGTCCCTGCTCTGTCCCAGGCCACACTCCACTGATATCTGTGTAATGATGTTTCTGGGTGGATATCAATGACTGACCCAGGCTGTGACTCCTCCCACCATTCACACTCTGGAATGGTTTACAGCAGTGACGCACTCTTAGTTTTGACAAATGAACCTACTCACATCAGTTCCTTCCATTGTTACTAGTTATCTAGAAGGGAGTCACTTTATATTATTGCAGTTTAAAATGAGTTTAAATTCATGCTAAAATTTAAATGCATATATGTATGACTTTTTGAGACATGAAGGATATTATGGAACCAAACAAACAAGATAGTCTGATATTACTCTGAAACATCTGGGAATCAATGGTGCGAGCCTAACTGAAGTAGACCAAGATTTCCCTACTTTGGCCCAGTTGGCATTTTGAGCTACATAATTCTTGGTTGTAGGGGGCTGTCCTGTCTATTACAGAATGTTTAGCAGGCCAGGCCTGGTGGCTAATGCCTGTAATCCCAGCGCTTTGGGAGGCCAAGGCAGGTCAGGAGTTGAGGTCAGGAGTTCAAGACCAGCCTGGCCAACCAGGTGAAACCTTGTCTTTACTATAAATATAAAAATCAGCCAGGTGTAGTGGCACACGCCTGTAGTCCCAGCTACTTGGGAGGCTGAGGCAGGAGAATGGCTTGAACCCTGGAGGTAGAGTTTGCAGTGAGCTGAGATCGTGCCACCACACTTCAGCCTGGGCAACAGAGCAAGACTCCATGTCAAAAATAAATAAATAAATAAATACATACAAGAATGTTCAGCAGCATCCCTATGGCTTGAACCCTGGAGGTGGAGGTTGCAGTGAGCTGAGATTGTGCCACCGCACTCCAGTCTGGGCAACAGAGCAAGACTCCGTCTCAAAAACAAATAAATAAATACAAGAATGTTTAGCAGCATCCCTACCACTGCCTGTTAGCACCAGAACCTCTTACCCTAGTTGTGACAAAATGTTTCTAGACTATGTCAAATGTCTCCTGTTAGGCAAAGTCGCCACAGTTGAGAGCCACTGAAATGAAGTATATGCAAGTATTCTATCTACCCCTGGCAGCAGAAAACAGCATTTCTCTCTGTGATCAGATGCTAATATTCCTAATAACATTTTTCTTAACTATCCAATAAATATATGAACACATTCTTGTGATAAAAGAGTCAAATAATTACTGAAGTTTACAGATCAAACTGGGAAAATTCTTACCACACACACCCCAACTTTATCCCTGTCTCTCTCTCACTCTTTTTATTTCTAATTTTTAGTTTTTGAGATAGGTTCTCACTCTGTCACCCAAGCTGGTGTGCAGTGCTGTGATCAGAGCTCACAGCAGCCTCAACCTCCCAGGCTCCAGCATTCTCCCACCTCCGCCTCACTAGTTAGCTGGGACTGTAAGTGTGCGCCACCATGCTCGGCTGATTTTTAAAAAAATTTTCTAAAAACACAGAGCTGGTTTCTAATCCAGTGGTTCTCAAGGTGGCTTTTCCTCCCAGGGAATATTTGGCATCTTTGGATCTTACAACTGGGGAGGGTTCTACTAGCATTTTGCGGATAGAGACCATGGATGCTGCTAAACATTCTACGCACAGAACAACCTCTCACAACAAAGACTTATGTGGTCCAAAATGTCTATAGTGCTGAGGCTGAGAAACCCAATCTATCCCCCAAATCCTATCATACTCTCTAGCGATAGATTCACATTACAGATCTGAGCCTGCCCCCTAGTAGCGTACACCTGTCAGATTCATGGCTTCCTACCATCTTCTGAATAGCCTTCCCTTTGGGGGAGGGAAATTCCAATATTCTGTATCCTGCCTCCCCAAGGAAGGAGTTCAGACCCCAATTCCCAGTCTCCTTTGTAGCCAGGACTCAGGTGTGGGGCCCAGACTTCCTCAATCAGATGCCCCTATGAGCTTTTGATGTGGAAGTGAGCAAGGTGAAGAAACAGACTCTTCTGGAAGTTTTTTGGCATTTTGTAGGAGGCTGCAAGAGCATGTGGCATTTGATGTTAGCAGTGGCAGTGGCAGCCATTCCCCAGTGATTCTCAGCAGCGGTGATGGCAGTTTCCTCCAGTAGCAATCCCAGTCATAGTACTTTCCTCACCAGGCCAGTATTCAGCTTGGTTCTGCGCTTCATTCTTGGAAGCTTAGCCTGGGGTCATTTCTCCATCCTCCCTAGAATTCCCTGAGGTATACAGCATCCCATTTTATTTTATTTTATTTTTAGACAGAGTCTTGCTCTGTTGCCAGGTGTCAGGCTGGAGTGCAGTGGCCCAATCTCGGCTCACTGCAACCTCCGCCCCCCAGGTTCAAGCAATTCTCCTGCCTCAGCCTCCCGAGTAGCTGGGACTACAGGCGCGCCACCACGCCCAGCTAATTTTTGTATTTTAGTAGAGATGGGGTTTCACCATGTTGGCCAGGATGGTCTCGATCTCTTGACCTCGTGATCCACCTACCTCGGTCTCCCAAAGTGCTGGGATTACAGACGTGAGCCACTGCGCCCGGCCACAGCATCCTTTTAATACACACCTTTCCTGCTTAGTCAGCAAGAGTCAGATACTATTGCTGAAAATTAAGAACCCTGAATGCAAAGACTCCCCTTCTAAAAACTGTCTAGTGGCTTTCCATACATTCTAGAATATGTCCCAAACCCTCTGCTTAGCCCAAGGTTCTTCTTTATCTGGGCCGTACCTATGCTGTCCATCACTCTAGTCAAACAGTCTTCCTGGTCCTGCCGCCATTCCTCATTGCTCACTACTAAAGAATCCTCGGCGGGGTGCGGTGGCTAATGCCTGTAATCCCAGCACTTTGGGAGCCCGAGGCGGGTGGATCACAAGGTCAGGAGTTCAAGACCAGCCAAGACGGTGAAACCCCCATCTCTACTAAAAATACACAAATTAGCTGGGTGTGGTGGCGCGCACCTGTAATCACAGCTGCTCGGGAGACTAAGGCAAAGAATTGCTTGAACCCGGGAGGCAGAGGTTGCAGTGAGCCGAGATCGCGCCACTGTACTCCAGCCTGGACGACAGAGCGAGACTCTGTCTAGGGAAAAAAAAAATCCTAAGGCACGGCAACCCTCCTCTCTGTACCCTAATCCTCAGATCTGTATTCATGTCTATCATAAAGGAGAGACTTTTTACACTCTACTGCAAGAGCTGATTCACTCAGCCATAAACTTTGCGTGGGCAGAAACACGTCTTTTTGGTCTCTGAGTCTCCAGCATGTGAGGCATCTGTTACAATGTAGACAGTACATACTTATTTGCAGAATCAAGGGCACGATGTGGACAAGTGCTGCCACCTGCTGGTATAAACGTTATTTGACTCTTTCATAAGGATTTGGACTATGGTTATCATACAAGGATGAAACTTGATTATTCTCTCTCTTCTAAGTTATCATTAGTTAGACCCTCTATGGTAGCCAGCCTCCAGGACGGCCTGCAACAATCCCAGTCTATTGGCATTCATACCTTTGGGTGGATCCTCTCACACAGAAGGTTGGTTTGTAAATATGACAACAGCCATATGTGACCTCTGGAGCTAGGTCATAAAAAACATTGTGGCTTATGCCTTGGTCTCTCTGGGATCACTTGCTCTGAGGGAAGCCAGCTGCCGTGTCATGGGGACACTCAAACAGCCCTATGGGTAGGTTCATGTGGTGAAAAACAGGTCTCCAGCCAACAGTCCTGTGTCATCCTGGAAGCAGATCCTCTGGCCCTAGCCAATAACTGCTGCCCTGGCCTACACCTTGACTGTAACCTCATGGGAGGCCTGGAGACAGAACCACCCAGCTACATATCCCCAAATCCCCGACCTCTAAAACCTGTGGGACAACAAATGTTTATTGCATTAAACCTTGGGGTGATTGTTATGCAGCAACAGATTTCTAATAAACTGTCCAACATAGATCACTGGCTACAAGTAGCTCTACTTTTTTTAAAGACAGGGTCTCGTTCTGTGGAACCAGGCTGAGGTGCAGTGGTGCCATCACTGTTCACTGAGGCCTCAACCTCTGGACTCAATCGACCCTCCCGCCTCAGTCACCCAAGTAGCTGGGATTACAGGCACACACCACTACGCCCAATTTTTTGTATTTTTGTAGAGACGGGGTCTCGCCATGTTGCCCAAGCTGGTCTCGAACTCCTGGGCTCAAGTGATCCACCCGCCTCGGCCTCCTAAAGTGCTAGGGTTACAGGCGTGAGCCACTGAGCCCGGCCAATCTAATGACTGTTAACCTAAGGCTTCTCAGAGCAGATGCCGCTGGAGCTAGGGGCCGAGGAAGAAATGGCGTGACACTAGGTCCCGGGGAGTGACGACTGTATTGTCTGCAGCATCCCTGTCAGCACCACGGTTGTTCCACGTTAGCAAGTTCAGGAAGTCTCAGCCAGCGCCGAGGAGGAGCTGGGACGCCAGCGCACGACTGCATCTCGGCGCCTGCGCACTGTGCCCGTGCTCTCAGGTAGCACCGTTGCGCGCCGAGTCATCGATTGGTCAATTTCCCACCTCCCCCCCCCCACCAGGCCCCGCGGCCAGGCTCCTGTAAGTCACCCCGCCTGCCGCCCACTCTCGGGGGGTCGGCTCCAGGGGGCGCCCTCAGGAGAGGGGTGCTCACATTCCAGAGACCAGCCGGCAGGGCGGCCACCGTGGCGGGGCTCTTTCCCCGTTTCGCCTCAGCAATCCCTCAGCTCCGTAGTCGCCACTCCGGGGTCGCCGCCGTTTGAAGCGGGAGCGGCTCGGCCCCCCCGCTGTCCCCATCGCCGCCTCTGGGTCCAGGCTCCTCGCGGATCCCGCCGCCGTCATGAGGCTGCGGGTACGGCTTGAGAAGCGGACCCAGCCGCTGGAGGTGCCCGAGGCGGAGCCGACGCTGGGGCAGCTGCGCACGCACCTGAGTCTGGCCCTGCTGCCCACCTGGGGCTACAGGTAGGCGGCGGCGGGGGCGGGGGCGGAGCGGCCCGCGGGGACCGGGGGAGTGCTCGGGGTGGGTGCCGGGCGGCTTGGAGTCATCTGTGGGCTGCAGGCGCGGGCGTGGCCGGGCGCTAGGCTAGGTGCGGGGACGCCCCGGGGCCATCACGTGAGGCCGTGGCTCTCCCGGGCGTCGCAGAGCCCTAGGCTGCCGGCGACTGGACGCGCAGGTGGTCGTCGGGGGTCCGGCTCCTGGAGAACATGGCTCAGCCTTCTGGGGGCTCTGGTCCCCTGCTTGGTGAGTCATGGCTTCTGGTTTTGCAGTAAACGAAACCAGGGAGAAGAGGGAACTCACAGTTCCCACAACTGGTTAAATTTCAAGTTGGAAATGAGCTTGGCTTAGGTTAAACCTTTCTGGACTGTCAGGGGGTCCCAGTTAATTTCTTCAGCTGTTGGAGTATTTCAATGAAACCGTTTGGAACTTGCTACATGTTAAAACTCTGCCCTCCATCCGAGGCAGCTTATATCGCTGCTGTGAAGCGACAGCAATTTTAGGACTCTGTTAGAGTGGTCGTGCGTCAGGCACCGCGGTGAGTGCTTGGACTTAGCTGCTGAAAAGTTTTAGAAAGTACAGCGTGTAGTCGTGTTTCAGACGATTTGATTTTACTGGGCGAAATGTTGCTTTTTGTTAAAACTGAGGAAAACGTTGATCTTGAGAGCTTGCAGTTTGGGGGCATAAAGTTGAGAAAGGATCATATTCGGTTATTCGTTTATGGGACTGCAGACAAGGTGCTTTGTTTCCCCAAAAGATATTTTTTTGGGGGACAATAATCTGGGAGTAAAGCGGCAGTGTAAGAGTGATCTTCAAATACTGAGCTAGTGAAGTTGAAACTTGAGTATGCTGAGGAAAAATAAAAAGAAGTTCCCCTGTTTTCACCTTATTTTTAGGGATTGCGTAATATGAGGCCGTTATTCCAAACTTCTCACCCTTTCATTTTTCAGGTTAAGACATTATTAGGTTGAAAGTAAGCCTGTTTCTTCCAGATTAAAAAACAAACAAAACAAAAACCTTAAATAAGATACTGACATAACTCCTTTTAAACATTATAGTAAGTGACATGCCTACTGTTATTTCTTGTTATTAAACCTGTGTGTTTTACATACTGGCATCATTACCAGTATGTTACCAGTAGAAGACTGAATAAATCTTCAAAATTAACTTATCTTTTAAAGGTATTACCGTGTATATATATTTTATTATTTTTAAATTAGGCAGTCTTGAAAGGATGTGAAACTCAATATGACTGCCCAAAGGGGCAAGTTGGTTTCTCTTTCAGATTTGTTTTTACAGTTGAGGCTGCTTACCTGGAAACAATTTAAGCATCAGCTTGTGAAAGTAAACTCATTTTTCTGAAAGTATGCTCATCTACTAAATGAGCAGTTTTAAAATATGTCCATATGATATTATTTAAAAAACATCTTTACTGAGCAAGTGGATCTAGGATTGTCATGAAATATTTTTGTTTCATTTTTGTTTTTTAAGAGAAAGGTGAAAGCAAGTTTATTTAGAAAGTAAAGGAAGAAAGGAATGGCTACTCCATAGGCAGAGCAGCCATGAAATACTTTTAAAAAGCTTGGAGTTTCTAGAATTTCATTTCCTGGAATTAAATACTCCTCTTAACTCCCCAGTTTCATAGATAGTACCCTGGAAAATGACATATTTCTTTAGAAATAGCTTTCCGTTTTTCTAAAGTGGGAGGAAAAGCTGGTATAATTATTAAGCAGACCATGACCTTTTCTACAAACAGATATTTGAACGTACGTTATACTAGATGCTGTTTAAAAAGCAACCTTTTGCTGTGACAAATGACCCATAAACACGTAGTTCATTTGAGGTGTTTTTCCTTTTTCTGCCACCGTTGGGATGGTGTTTTTGTGGGCTAGTGGCAGATTTTCAACTTTTTGCTTATCAAAGCATTTTGAAAACAGAAGCAGGACTGCTTGCTTTCTAACACAGAAATGGCTTCTAGTTCACTAATTTTAATTTCTTCTCCCAAAGACACTTCAATTAGTAAGAAAAAATATATTTATGAGTGAAATAAAAACATGCATTATTTGGAGTACTTTTCAAAATGCAGCTTTGTGAGAATAAGTAAACAACATAGTTTTTAAAGGACTTCATCTTTTGTTAACCTCTCAAAAAATTAATGAAATTAGCATTGCCAAGTGTACATATATTTTAAAATGTTTTATAATGTTTTGTTAATTATCCCCTCACCACTATGTGATGAAAAACATTATATTTATCTAATGTCAAATAATCCGTGGTGCAGAAAGAATGGGAGTTTGTTGCTTCAGGCTTATTTGAATTCCGAGCTTGTTTAGCAGTGGGCTTTTGGGTTTGTACTATGTTCCACTAAAAGGCGTCATAACTGATCATCAGGAGAAGGATGAATTTAGCTTGTCATCAGTAAGAGGGACGAATTTATACTCAGTCATATACATACACTCCTCTAACTTTTTGTGATTATGAATATATGGATCTGGTATTTTGGAACCAATGTAAGTAAACTGTCTTATAAGGATATTGAATAGACATCCCTGATTTCACTCTCGTTTTGATCTTCCCAACTGATATTTGGTGGTTGCATTTATTTCACAAATTCTTTATTTGCCAGTGCTGAAGATATGGTTTGAACTGTTCAGACAAGATCCCTGATCTTATGAAACTTAAGTTCTAGTGGTACGGGTAGGGTAGACAGATAATAGACAACTAAATACAATGCTTTCAAGTAGTGGTGTTACAGTAAAAACAAAACATAACAAAATAGAGAGTGCTGGAGTCTGAATGAAAGGCATCTCTGAAGAGGTGACATTTGAACTGAGACTGGAATGATGAGGAGAAGTCAGTCATTTGAAGATCTGGAAAAGCCAGTGCAGAGGCCGGAAGGCTGCAGTGAAGTTGATCTGTTTTTTGGAAGCGATGGAAAGCTCATGTGACTAGAGGACAGTGAGAGAGGCTGGATGGCACAAGAGCAGTAGGAGAAATGGGAAGAGGTCAAATGCTGGGCTTTGGAAGTTATGTTAAGGATTCCAAATAGAAGCCATTGGAAGATTTTAAGTAAAGGAATAACGGGATCTAATTTGTATTTTAAAGGTATTTCATTGCATCTTAGTTGCTATCACTTGTAAGACACATATTGTTTTATGTAACAGTAGGGAAAAAATGCTGTCAATTGATATGTCATTGATTTCAGGAAGTATCCTAATTTCAAAGATGTCATAATAAAAAATGTGCATCTTAGAATTGAGGAAAACATGGATTAATGATAGAGAATGACTGTATCCTATCCCCCAGGTGGAGAGTTTTAGCTGTTAGAAATCTATAAACTAGCCCTTCATTGATAAATAGTTTTGATAATTTTCTCAAAACTTTAAGCTTGATAAGGTGTTGCGTCCTATAGTCCTAGCTCCTCTGGAGACTGAGGTGAGAAGACTGCTTGAGCCCAGGAATTTGAGCTGCCATGAGCTGTGATCATGTTACTGCACTTCAGCCTGGGCAACAGTGTGAGTTCCTGTCTCTAAAAAACAAACAAAAACAAAAACTAAAATGTAGCTGGACACGGTGGTTTATGCCTGTAATCCCAGCATCTCAGGAGGCTGAGGCAGGAGATTGCTTGAGGCCAGGAGCTTGATACCAGCCTGGATGACATAGTGAGACCTAGTCTCTTCATTAGTTAGTTCTTCTAGGGTCATACTGTGCACGCATGTATGTTTCAGATGTGTCATTGAAGGTAATAGAAGTAGGTAGCTCTTACTATGCTTATCCATCTTTCTTGGCAGTTCTGATACCCGATTTGCAATTACATTGAACAACAAGGATGCCCTCACTGGAGATGAAGAGACCTTGGCTTCATATGGGATTGTTTCTGGGGACTTGATATGTTTGGTTCTTGAAGATGCCATTCCAGCACCTAATTTACCTTCATCCACAGATTCAGAGCATTCTTCACTCCAGAATAATGACCAACCCTCTTTGGCCACTAGCTCCAATCAGACCAGCATACAGGATGAACAACTGAGTGATTCATTCCAAGGACAGGCAGCCCAGTCTGATGTCTGGAATGATGACAATATGGTGGGTATTAAAGACTAAAATATCAAATAGAGTAGGTGATAAGTCATAGTGAACACCTCAGTTGAATTCTGTGCCAGTCAGGATAATTATCTTCAATAGATTGCAGACTATATTTTTATATAACTTTTTTTAATGGCAAAATACCTGAACCAATTTGGGGCTGGCATCCCAAAGTACCTAGTTTCTACCTGTTTGTTCAGATACTGTCCTTCAGATCAATTATCCCTTGTCTTCTATTATTGTTCCTAAGCTCATGATTGCTAGCCTTGCTTCTCTGGTCTAGTCTACTCATTAAGGCTATAGATGTGGTCCAGTTAATTTCCAAATGACTTGCAGGATATTTATACCTGGATTTTAAAATTGTCATTACAGACTTTATATGTTGAACATAAATTTGGAAATATGTGTGCTGATGTTCCCTTCTCTGTCAGTGGCACTCCTGATTTTCTGTGATTTTTGATTCTTTATATCCAGCCCATTAATAAGTTTTGTCAGCTTTTCCATTTCAGGTTCCTATGGCTCTGTTCCTCAGTCTACTTTCTAGGTTTGCCTTCTTCCTACATGGTTCTGATTCTGTTGTTCCCTTGGTCTCTTTCATAACTCTACCTCATAGATAAACTTGTGCTCATAAATTCTGAACTGAAAAAGACCATATATCTCTAGTTCAACCCGGTCATTTTACAGAAGAGGAAAATGATGTCTGTCCTCCTGTACTTGTGCTCAAGGCTTTCTGAAAAGTTACTCCACCCAACTTTTTCAGGGCTAGTTTCTGTTCTTCCCTCCTTTAAACTGTCATCTCCAGTCAGAACAGACCATCATTGTCCCCTCCACCAGCTAACACATTCACCTGCTTGCATGTGTATGTACACACACAACCTGGTGAGTGCTTTTGTGACTTTGCTCTTGCTGTTCACCCAGACTGGAACCTATTACCTTTCTTCCCTCTCTTGTCTGTATTTCTACCCATCTTCCTAAACCATTGACAACCATACCCCAATAGTTTTCTTTAATTTTTTTATATTGATTATCTGATTATCTTTATTGCCTTATACATGCCTCATCATTTTTCCCACCTTTTTTTTTTTTTTTTTTTTTTTTTTTTTTTTTTGAGACAGGATCTCACTCTGTCACCCAGGCTGGAGTGCAGTGGTACAATCTCAGCTCACTGCAACCTTATCCTCCTGGGGTCAAGCGATTCTCCCATCTCAGCCTCCCAAGTAGTTAGGACCACGGGCACCACCATACCTGGCTAATTTTTGTATTTTTGGTAGAGATGGGGTTTCACCATGTTGTTCAGGCTGGTCTTAAACTCCTACCTTAAGTGATCTGCCCACCTTGACCACCCAAAGTGATGGGATTACAGGCGTGAGCCATTGTGCCTGGCCTTTATCCCACCTTTTAATTTTTTGAATGGTACAAATGATCACCTTTTTTTTTTTTTTTTGAAATGCCAATACATATACCATCTTGTTAATTGTTTTGGGCATGTATGCTTATCACCTCACTGAATTGCTGGCCTTAAACATTTTTGAGTATAAGTATTCATGGTAACTGTCATGGCATTAAGTATAGACATATTAAAAATAATTTTTAATAGATTGGTAAATTGTGAAAATTATCTCTGTCTAGATAACGGAATTTTAACTTATTTTTTAAATTATTATTGTATTTGTGTGTTTCTGCCTCATAGAGGCAAACTGGGGAATGAGTAAGAATATTTTGCTGTATATTTAAGTTATATTTCTGAGTCTTTTTTGCTGATAGACTTGTTCTGGGATAACTTAGTAGAGCCTATTACTTTTACTTCTGTGTACTTTTAAGATTGTCTAGGAGTAAGATGAAACTTTTCATAGTGTATGTGATAGTTTACTAGTTTTTCTTTTCCTTTTTTTTGGTGGGGGGACATAGTTTCACTCTTGTTGCCCAGGCTGGAGTGCAATGGCACGATCTTGGCTCACCACAACCTCCACCTCCCAAGTTCAAGCTATTCTCCTGCCTCAGCCTCCTGAGTAGCTGGGATTACAGGCATGCACCACCGCACCTGGCTAATTTTGTATTTTTAGTAAAGATGGTGTTTCTCCATGTTGGTTAGGCTGGTCTCAAACTCCTGACCTCAGGTGATCCACCTGCCTCGACCTCCCAAACTGCTGGGATTGCAAACCTGACCAGTTTGCTAGTTTTCTTTTGGAAAATTTTGATAAATTACTGTTGCCTGAAGTTACTAATTTCAGTTCTAAAATTTTGCATATTGCTTTATATTCTAAGACTTTTAAAGGGTCATAGGAAAATCTTAGAGTATGAAAACTGAGCTCGAGATTTCATAAATAATGCTTTCAAGTACCTTACACTCTGCTAATGTAGAATGGAGCATTAGAAAAGGAAAATAGATGAGTAAAACTTGAATCCACAGGAGGTAAATTTTACTCTTGTAGTTAAATATAAAATTAATTTTCTTATTTCATCATATTTGAGAATTCATCTAGTACCTCTTGAGTCTTTAATGAGAAACAGAGGTAACATGTATCAGAATCTAACATTAGCTCTCATGCGTCTTAGTCACTTGTTTTAGTCGTTTGTAAATGCCATATGGCAAAATGATCTGTTCAGAGAGGTGTGGGGCTCACCATTTTTTTTTCATTTTCACACATGTGAAGATTTTGATAAATATCCGTATCAGAATAGCTCAGAGAATGTCAGTGGTTCTCATGGAGTAAGAGTAAGGTTTGATAAGCCCACCAGAGGATTTTGAAATCTCCCTCTCATGTACTCATTTTCCACATATATTCCGTCTCACACAACTGCCAGTAAGTAGTAAATGGCCAAACGTTAGACATAATGGTAAAGAAGCAAAACCTGTGTTCCATAGTTCAGCTTGATATTAAGTGGTTTTCAATGTAGATGTTTCTGTTTTCTCAGAAAACATGGAAATATTTTTGTGCCATACCTCCTTTTTAAGTAGTGTGACTTGTCATTGGCCTCTAGGTTTTAACAAGTGACTGTGGAGCTTTTCCATAAGTCATAGGGCTTAGGTCCTCAGAGCTTTTAGAAGAACAGCTGTCACCTCCGGCTCCTTTACATTCCTCCAACCTTTTACACACATTGTGTAATTTTAATTTCCTTTGCCCCTTCTTTAATGGAAATACAAAGCCTAAAAAAAAAGAAATGTATGCTTTGCATTAAGAGTTGAGCATATGCCTAGGAAACAAGCTTTCTGAGCAAATTTAATATAGGTCACTTAGTTTTTTTGAAGCCATGTATTACATCTGAAAGCCCTGAACTGCAAGCTTAGAGATCTGGGTTTCATTTCAAATTTTTATTAGCTGAATAACCTTGATTGTGTTATTTAATCTTTCCGATTTACAATTATAGGATCTACAAAAAGGCAATATCTGCCATGCCTATTTTATAGGATTGTTATAAGGTGCAAATAAGAAAACATTTTGAAAATAAAGACATTATGAAATTGTAAGGTATTATCCTTCAGCATTTGTTCAGCAAACATTTATTGAATACTTGCAATGTGCTAGTACTTTACTGGGGTTACAAAAATGGGTGACATGTATTCTGTTTTTTTATAAGTTTGCAGTCATGGAAGGATGCAGATATGTAATCAGAAAATTGCAATACAGTTTGATAAGGTGCAATAATTAAGGCCGTTGCAAGACAGAGTTGTGGTCTGTGTTACGTCTTTTGAAGAAGTAAAGAATACTGCAGTGAGTAAGAAGGCACTGGCAGAAAGTGAACTTGATAAATGAGTCAGCAATCAGGTGATGAAGGACTTTGGATGCTAAGGGATTTAGAAGTTCGGGCTTAATTTGCAGACCCGTGTGTCTCAGTGTCCTCTGAAAGTCTCATTTCATGAGATTGTGCTACAAGGATGCTGACAGTTGAGGACTGAAGATAATATTTTTTGGTAAAGTGTTATACACACACTATTATTACTGTTGTTAGACTCTTCAGTGCTTCTATAATGCTAATAGTGTATTTTGTGAATATGGAGGGTGAGGTTAGATGGCTGCAGCATATAGCATTTTCCACGTTTATTCCATGCGGACCACCTTCGTTCCTAAGAACATCTAAGGAACAATTGAAGGAAATGCTCTTGTCTGTGTTGAGGGGGTACTGGTGAATTTTAAGCTGGGACATAGTACATGATCAGATTCTTAATTGTCAAGAAAACTCTGGCATCAGGGGGGTGGGATGTATTGGAAGACAACAAAGTGGAAGAAGGGATACTTGCAAGGGAAGCTTTTGCTGGAGGTCAGGAAATAAATGATGAGAGTCTGAAGTATCAATGGAGTAGAAAGGGGCAAATTTTAGATATATTTAGGAATTAATTTCAGTGGAACTTTGAAGACTGATCAGATTTGGGACTAGGTTTAGCTAGGTAGAGGGAGGAGTCTAGGATGATTTCCAGGTTTTTGGCATATCAGCTAGAATTAATGGAGGTAAGGAATTCAGGATGGAAGAGTAGGTCACAGGCTTATTTACTTATGAGGACTCACTTAAAATGTCTCCCATTTTTGAACCCAGTGATGTACTTTGACTTTCAGCACTTAGTTCACTTTAGAATACAAAAATGTATTGTGTAAAAATAAGTCTTTTTAATGAATTCATTGTTTTGTTTTCCTTTTTCAGTCAGGGCCCAGTCAAAATTTTGAAGCTGAGTCAATTCAAGATACTGCGGATATGGAAGAGAGCACAGGTTTCTATCCCTCAGAACCCATGCTCTGTAGTGAATCGGTGGAAGGGCAAGTGCCACATTCATTAGAGACCTTGTATCAATCAGCTGACTGTTCCGATGCCAGTGATGCCTTGATAGTGTTGCTACATCTTCTCATGTTGGAGTCAGGTTACACACCTCAGGTAATTACTGCAAGCAAAACACAAACATCATTGCTCCTACATGTGGGTGGTTCCTGCTCTCAGGTTGCCCATAGTCTGAGAGTGGCAGAGATAGACAAATATATAAAGCACTGTACTGTATTGGTGAAGTTCTGGGAGAGACATATGCATATACAGGATGCCAGGGATTCATGGAGGAGAACATTTAGAATAGAGCTTCTCAAACTTTAATGTGCTTTGGAATAGCCGGGGGATCTTATTAAAATGCAGATTCTGATTTAGTAACTGTATAATGGACCGTGAACTTCTGCATATGCCTGCATAATACCGATGTTGCTGGTCTGTGGGCCATGCTGTAAGTTACAGAGATATAGAGTAATTTGGTGATCAGTGCACAGCTGCAGCATGCAATGCACTGAGCCAGGAATTAGGATATAAAAATACTGGGCTATTCCTTTCCTCAAGGAGTACATACATAAATGGGGGAGAGACAAATAAAAAGATAATTATAAATAACATAAGAAACATAGATAATAATACAATAGAAGTGTAATGGAAATATGAATAGAATGTTAGGGGACAAAAGGAAATGGCAAACAATTTTTCTTTGAAAAAGGCTTTACAGAGGAAGTGATATTTGAGCTGGAGTTTTAAATAATCATATGGCTTTGCTAGGCAGAGAAGTAAGTATTTGAAGAGAGAAATTAATCCCTGTTTACATGACGTAATTTTACCTATTTGAACAAAAATTTTGATTAAAAGTGTTCCAATATATTATCCTATAATACACAATATATTGTAATTATCCTACAATATAAAATATATTGGCAATAGTGATGATTTGACATATTTTATTAAGAGGACTATGTGGAATGATTATTTCAAACAAGTCAGGAGTCTTTTCGGTTTTTAATCTTTTTGAGAGTGACACCTTTCTTCATTATTTGTTTCCCTTTCATTTCGTTCCCCAGGGCACTGAAGCCAAAGCAATGTCCATGCCAGAGAAGTGGAAGTCAAGCGGGGTGTATAAGCTGCAGTACATGCATCCTCTCTCGCGAGGGGCGGCTCTGCTGCTCTCACATGTGTGCCTTTGGGAAACCTGATTGTTGTAAATGGTAATTGGATAACATAGTTATGGTTGCCGGTTTATGGATTCTTACATTTCTTTCCAAATGTTTTATAGCCACTTCAGTGATTGGCTATCATGATACAGTTGTGAATCTTTCTCAACTTTAATTCCTAGACCACTGACAACATATTTCTGGGAGATTATAGAATATGAGGTTTTTGGGTTGTTTAGGCCAGCACCCTTCATTCTTAGGGCATCCATTTTTTTGATGTCTTAATCTCTGTAATATTTTGCTCTAGGGGGAGGTGTGATAATAGGAGTGAAATGAGCCTATTACACATTAACTCTTTTGTGAATATTTTTTCTTTCTTTATGCCTGTGGATGGCTTTATTTTTTTAATGAAGGTCTTGAACTGAGACATGAGGAGCTAAAGCTGGGGTCACCATTTATCCAAGTTGGCATCTCTGTGGCTAGCAATGCACAGCAACGGCGTTAAGGTTACTGAGGCCTCAGTAAGTGTGTGTTTTATTTGCCAGGGCCTCCCCCTACAAATGTCACTCTGTATAAAGAACTTATTCTGTTTCTCCTTTTTCACATTAAGAAATTTCACTGGGGTAGCAATGCATCCCATCTTTGTGTTTTATTTTAGTTCAGATACCACTTTGGTTCATACCAACTCCTAGTGGTCTATCATAATTACAGATGCTGGAGACCCATTCGAATGGGTAGTAGCTTTCATTTTTATTCTGTTTTGTTTTTTAGACTTATCCTTTTAGTTGGAAAGATAGTATGGTAAGATTGGGGAAGACTGCATTTTTTTGTTTTGTTTATTCAGTATAGCTCATCTTTTTTGTTTAGCAAAGCAGTTGCTTTGGTAAGGCTTAGGTCAAAGGTTTAGGTCAGAGGTTTTCAGTATGTTCTGCAGCTACTCATTTCTGAAAGTTATGTGGAAGCCCTATCACCACTTTAACCTGGAGCAGCAAATCTGTTTCATTTATTGAAGTTCTGTGTAAGATTCTATTTGAAAAAAATTTTTTTCTGCTAAAATCTATTTTGAAAGCTACTGACCTGTGCTGTCTTGATCTTTGAAATGGAGGATAGTTCTCATTTCCCCTCTTATGAAATTTCTTTTTTCTTTTTATTTGTTGTTTTTTTTTGAGACAGGGTCTCACTCTGTCACCTAGGCTGGAGTACAGTAGCCACAGCACGGATCATTGTATCCTTGACCTCCTGGGCTCAAGCAGTCTTCCTCAGCCTCCTGGGTAGCTGGGACCACAGGTGTGTGCCACCACACCTGGCTGTTTTTTATTTTATTTTTTGTAGAGATGAAGTCTCACTTTGTTGTCCAGGCTGGCCTCAAACTCCTGGGTTCAGGCAATATACCTGCCTTGGCCTCCCAGAGTGCTGAGATTACAGGCGTGAACCAACATGCCTGGCCTCTTATGAAATTTCTATTTCTTTAGTTATAAGATTCTTTGAAATGTTATTTAAAAAAAGTCTCAAAACTTTAGCTTTAACAGCTTTGGTGGTTACTTCACATTTGTCAGGGCACGACTGCCTGATGACACTAGGACCTAGCAATGTCTCTTCAGCAGTTCATCATAATTAGCAAATGTAGCTTTTAGTTTGGCATTCTTGTACACAGAGTGTCAACAGTTACCACCTTCATCTGATAATCATTCTGTTATATCATATCAAACTTGCAAGGCTGAAGTTACCAGATAGTAAATGTGAAGTTGTAATTTTTGTTTTGATTTCTTAATGACGTGTATAATAACCTCTATTCACTAGTTTCGGGATACTTAATATACAAAGAATAGCTGCTAAACGTCTTGATGATTTCTTAATTTCTGATGTTTCGTTTCTTTACTTTTCTTGGCAAATCAGCTCTTGGCAGATGTGCATGGCAGCCAGCCATTCCAGGATTGATTCTTTGAAAAGGAGCAGTGTGTCTTTAAATCTTTCCTTCACCCAAGGCATCCTGCTTGGTCACATGTGCATAAGCACATCACTGGGCTCTTTCATGGAATGAGATGAAGTGCGTCTTTGTATACATGAGTAAAATTGAACCCTCTGGTGATGTCAAGAATATTGGTCCTTTGGGTCTGGAAGAGAGATGATGCTATGAAAACTAGCAAGATTCTTTTAATGAACAAGGGAAGACTCATTGCCAAGGGTTAAATAAAAAATAAATGGAGTTTTTACTGACTTCATTAGAAATAATGATTTTACTGTGTTTAGCTGCCTCTGATTAACCTTGTTGCGTATCTTTCAATTACTAATAACCTGCTGCTGGTAACACTTAGTGGATTTTATTTAAAGATGCTTACTGTAGTTTTTAAAGGTGGTGGTGTAGAGTGATTTTACTTCATATGATGCCAGGTTTACACTTTGGAACTTGCTATGAGATAAAGAAATAGGCGAAGAACAGTTTGTTTTGTATAATGTGTCCTTAGTATATTAGGAGCAAGGAAATGCAAGCTCATACTAAAAAAGAAAGGCAATCGATGAAGTGACAAATTTTTTGTCATCCTTCTTTTGTTTATTTACAGCTACACTAAAAATCAACAGTGAAATTAGAAGTGTGAAAAGATTGCAGCTGCTACCAGAATCTTTTATTTGCAAAGAGAAACTAGGTAATATAAACATGATTTAACTTTTGGGGTGAGGCTTTGTTAAATTCATGTAAGAAAAGAAGTTGAAAGATAATGTTCAAAAGGCTGAAAATGTCTATGTGAGATTAAAGCATATTGAAGACAATGTGGTCTGTTTAAGAATGCAAAGGTTTAAAAAATGTGAAAGTTTTGCTTATAATTTGAGGACTTTCTTTCCTGTTTTTCTTACGGTCATAGAGTGCTGAATTATATTTTATGAAATAACGCTAAGTTATTTCATAAAATATAAGTCAGTAATTTGTTACACTCTGATGATAGTTCATAGTTTCTGTACTAATTTTTGGAGATCTCTCTGGCATTGTATTTAACCAATATGGAAGGGGATCTGTGTTTCATGGAAGTAATTCAATGTCAAGTGTATTATTGAAGATTATTGGAGGAAAAGCTGCAAGCAAAATGTTTGTTTAAACCTATATAAATTTAATTGCTATTTTATACAGATGGATACATAACCAAAAGTTTGCATTCTAGGTATGGTTTTGCCTAAATTCCATAAAATTATTAATAGATGCAAAGAAGACAGGTTTTTCTTTTTATCATTTTTCAGTTAAACCCAAACTGTGAGAGGCAGTTATAGGTGGTTGTAGGAGAAGAGGTAAGTTGGAAAGGGGAACTGACATTTTTTAAGTGCCTGTTGCGTTTGGACTTGTACCTTTACGTGTGTTATTCCATTTAATCTTCTTAGTAAACTTAGGAGGGTTTTAAGAGCCAGGTGGGAATGTTATGGTACAGTGGAAAGATGGCATTTATAGCAGTCCTTTAGGAAAGGCTGGCTAGATGGATATTGTTGCTTTGAAGACCTAAAGACTTATTCTTGTTCATTCCTAGGAGAGATCAGTGCTGAGATACTGACTGATACTAACTAAAACTGATAGGAAAAGGAGACAGTAGAATACATATTTGTAATGGTCTCTGTTGGACACAGAAGCAGAACTTGGGCATTAGCTGAATTGAACATTTCCTTTTTTTTTTTTTTTTTTGAGATGGAGTCTTGCTCTGTTACCCAGGCTGGAGTGCAGTGGTGCAATTTTGGCTCACTGCAACCTCAGCCTTCCAGGATCAAGTGATTCTTCTGCCTCAGCCTCTCGAGTGGCTGGGACTACAGGTGTGGACCACCATGCTCGGCTATTTTTTTGTATTTTTAGTAGAGACAGGGTTTCACCATGTTGGCCAGGCTGGTCTCAAACTCCTGACCTCGTGATCTGCCCACCTCGGCCTCCCAAAGTGCTGGGAGTCACATGTGAACCACCACGCCTGGCCAAGTTGAACATTTAGTGTCAGACTAGGTCAGAGTTTCTCAATCTTTTTTATTATCACTTCCCAAAGTAACCTTTGGAGATTTTCCCCCCCCCCAATCTTTCTCCTTCATGAAATTTTAATAATACAAATATATTTGTATTTATATACTGTGACCCTTTGAAGGATCACAAACCAATATAATAGTTTTTTTAACCCCTCGAGGACCAGTTTTTGCCCCATTGAAAATGCATAAACTGGACAGATGAATCTGTTTAGATTCTTTTATCATTAGGATCAGAACAACTTGAAATTCCTTGGCTATGACACTCCACATTTCTCACCTATAGGGAGGACCTTGTTATGGGGAGTAGCAATACTCTATGCTGCACAGCAGTAGAGGTTTTAATGCCCATTTTATAGATCAGGAAACAAGTCTAGAGGAGGCTAAGTTACTTAAGGGTCACAGAGCTAATAAATAGTGAAATATAGAATTGGAATAGATTTGGCTGACTCCCAGGCTTTTAAAACAACCTTTACAGGAATGTAGCTCAGATTGCTATTCTTTATCTGGTTTCTCTTAAATAAGGGAAAAGGAAATGGAAGGGAGGAAGGATGTTAAATACTGCTAAATTACAAGTTTATGGACTGTTAACAATGAAGTATTTTTAATAAAGTCTTTTATGTCGGGTAGGAATATGCTGCTCATTTGGCAAGTCATTTACTGTAGCTTATAGCACCTAGTAACTACAACTAGGCACTGTTATTTATACTTTTATTCATAAATTCCTAATTAAATAGTTATATGCCAGGTTGCTGAAGGAAAAATTCATTTAAAGAAAATCAGTTTTCACACTTGAAGAAAGCCCTTGAGCCAGATTGATTTAAAAAAATGATATCTTGACAGCAAATTTCAACTCAAGATTACAAGTCACACAACAAAGATTTAGACTTCAGCTGCCTATCTCTCCTCCTTCTTATCGATTCCATAATACTGAGGGTTTTACTTGTTATAGATAGTGAAATACATAAATATGGAATGGGGAAGGAGCAAGCATAAATTGTCTACTGATACAGTAGGCGCTGCTTGTGGAGCTTTAAATTATAACAACGCTTATTTGGTGTAGTGATGGTATCTTCTTGAAAGAGTTGAGCAAAAAGGTGAGAATCAGAGGGGCAGGTTATTTGTCCAAGGCTGTACACTTGGTAAGTAGCAAAACAAGTGGGAACCTTGGCTGCAATTGGTAGTAAAGCTTCCATACTTCAATGTACGTGTGAGTCACCTGCGGATCTTATTAAACTATAGGTTCTGATTTAGTAGGTGTGCTGGGGCCTGAGATTCAGTAATTCTAAACAGTTGCAGGTATTGTCAATTCTGGTGATGTGTTGCCCACACTTTGAGTAGCAGTGTGGTGGCTAGAAATGAGTGCTTTTGAGCCACACGGACTTGTGTTTGTGCACTGTTCTGTCACTTACCATGGGGCTTTGGACAGGCTCTCTGTACCGTGACCTGTTTTTAAAATGGAGATAGTAATTACTTAGGAAAGAACTTCTGATGTTGAAAGCTTGAAAAATGCTTGACACAGGTGCTGACACATATCGTGTGATAAATGCCATTAATTTATCAGGATCTAAGCATTACAGGAGCAGTTCTTCACTGTATCCTCAGTGCCCATAACAGATTAATAGCTATTCAGGAAATCTTCATCTTATGTATGAATCTCACACAATAGTTTTTGTCTATAGTTGCAGCCTATGAGCTATAGAGGTTGGGCACAGCTTACTAATTTGATATCATGGAATTTTTAGCTTTTATATCTAAGATTCAGTTTTATCAGAGTCTTACACCATACTTCTTCTATGAGAGAATTTGGTTCATGCTAATCTTTATGAATTATTTTTGAATATTTATTTACCATGCTGATTGGGTTTGGCAGAAATAGAGGACAGTTTTTTCTACTTGATTTTGGGCTTTGATTTTTCATTAAAAAATATTCTAGGGGAAAATGCAGCCAAGATATACAAAGATCTTCAGAAGCTCTCTCGTCTCTTTAAAGACCAGCTGGTGTATCCTCTTCTGGCTTTTACCAGACAAGGTAAGAGAAGAAACATTGTCACAGTTCAAATGGCTATAAAGAATAGTAAGCATACTTAGTATTCTTGGTGAGTATGACATCTGACTGCCCTCTTTTCTCCTCCTAGCAAAATGTTCCTCTTTTAAGACTGAGCTTAATATTAATTCCTTAAATGCTGTTTACTTTCTCTTTGTATCTCCATACCATTTTGCACATATTTTTATTGTAGTCTTTTTTCCATGTACTGTAATTGTTGATATGATTTTTTTCCACCTAAGGTTGGGAATACCTTGAGGGTAGGTAATATGTCTTACTTTTGTATTCTTGTGGTCTAGCATGGGGTCAGGAACATAGTAGATGTGTGCTCTCTCTCTCTCTCTTCTCTTTCTCTCTCTCTATATATTTTCATATATATATATACACACACACATAAGGAAAAAGGAAATGGAAGGGAGAAAGGACATTAAATACTGCTAAATTAAAAGTTTATGGACCGTTATAATGAAGTATTTTTAATAAAGTCTTTTATGTTGGGTAGGAATATGTATGGTCTGTAATTGGATTTTTTTTTTTTTTTTTTGCCTATGGCACCCAGTATTCCCAGGCGGTCTCCCATCCAAGTACTAACCAGGCCTGACCCTGCTTTGCTTCCAAGATCAGATGAGATCGGGCACATTCAGGGTGGTATGGCTGTTGGTCTGTAATTGGATCTAAGATTAAAAAAAAAAAAATCATTTATTGGAGGCTCTATGCAGGCACTTTGTTGGATATTTCACATGCATTCTTATTTACTGCTAATCGCTTTGAAGTAAATTTTATTGTACTCATTTTATACATGACAAAATCATAATTCAGTAAGGTTTACAATTCACTCAAGATTCTTGTATTCTTTCTTTTACTTGTGTTGCAGTAAAAAAAATTAAAATCTCTGACTTACAGTGAAATTTATTTCTCACTTGTATACATGTTGTGTGTTGGTTTGCTTTGGCTGAAGGGTTGTCTTTATCCAGGACATGCGCCTCTTGTGGTAGAAGGAAAAGAGTGCCAGTGGCCCAGTTATGTGTTGGTTGGTTCAGTGCTTTTGCTCAGAAATTATGTATGTCACTTCCACTGACATTTCATTGGAAAAAGTAAGACAAAAATGGCCAAGCCTTATGGTAGTGGGGGTGGGGAAGTATAATTATGTGTAGGAAGTGACTGAGAACTATAATACAATCTACCACAATTCTCCAACTAGCAGGTGGTTTCTGACATATGAATAGATATGTGGCTTTTATTTGCTCTCTGTATGTAGAGAAATAAGTAATATTTTTGGTGTCACGTTGAATGGTGGCATGTCTGTTACTACAGTAGTCTTCCCTTTAGTTGATGATGAGGGAAAGGGAGTAATGTGAATTGAAAAACACATGTAGATATGTCTTTGTTGGATTTTGATTATCTTTGCTAGTGGAGAATAGTACCACAAATATTTTGAAGGCGCTAATAACCAAAACATAATTTTCATTTGACTTGGAACATACTATGTTTCTTTTCCTTTCTTGGCTTTGTTTCTGAATTTATCTCTCTCTTTTTAGCCTGCTAGACTTCAGATAATAGTAATTGCTAACACTAGAGTGCTTATGCATGGTGTACCAAACATTGTTCTAAGCACTTAATATGTATTAATACATTTACTTCTCATACAACTCACGGAAGTAGGTGGGATGTAATATTAATCCATTTTACAGATGAAATTAAGTTAGAGTTTAAATAACTTGTCCAAAGGCATACAGTTAATAACTGGCAGGGAACCAGTTACAAAAGCCAATGAATTATTCATTTTCAGTAGTTGAATAGAGAAATTTTGTTGCATTGAATATTGTTTGAGACAGAAGAGGCCATTGGCTAGTATATAGCAATTGTCATAATTATATGATTTATATTAAAAAGCATTTTTCTTTCTACTAAAACATAAAAGGAATAAGGGTCTAGAGTTGTATGAGTTAGTAGTAATTACAGTCAAGCTGGGGTTAAAAATTTGTTGTAGGTGATGCATACTTGGGGATAATTAAGAGTACCATCTAATTTTTTGCCTCTTTAAAAAGGAACAGGTAGCAACTATGTAGAGAAAGCCAGATGTTCTTTACTCAGTAATACCTATTACTTTTCTTTTTTTCTTTTTAGCGCTGAACCTACCAGATGTATTTGGTTTGGTTGTCCTCCCATTGGAACTGAAACTACGGATCTTCCGACTTTTGGATGTTCGTTCCATCCTGTCTCTGTCTGCAGTTTGTCGTGACCTCTTTACTGCTTCAAATGACCCACTCCTGTGGAGGTTTTTATATCTTCGTGATTTTCGAGGTGATTTCCATAATGACATACTCACAGGAAAGGGCTTTTTCTTACCATTGTCTTAATTGCTTAGCTTACAAAACTTTTTAGTTATAGGATTTTTCTGTTGCAAATGATTATAATAAATAGCTTTAAAGTGACTCTAAGCTTCATATACCTTTCCCTGTGTCCCCAGAACGCTCTCATTTTTGTGTTTTGCACAAGACAAATTGCTCATTAGACTAAGAAGAATAGTCTAATGAGTGATTTCAGGATAGAAAAATGGAAGTAAAACAAGCTTATTTTCTCTCTAGAGACCATACTCAGTATCTGACTTAGAAACGAGCTGGCATTTCGAATTACTTTCACGGTTGAGACCACTGTGTAAGTCAAGGGAGTTTTGTTGACCTGTGCCATGTTGCTAGGGCAGCTTTATTTCTGTATGGTCACATTATGGTGACCTGGTAATCACTGTGGCAGTGATGATGGTAGAACTTGGGCATCAGGATTTCCTGCTACCAGACCAAAAGCCTGATTGTGGAATTTTTTTCTGCCACCACCATTTTACTACATGTTAGTGTTTTTAGATTATTTGACCCTGGGATGAGTCATGAAATCCATTTAATGGGTCATATTACAAAAAAACAAAACCCACAATGGAAAAATCCATATTTATTTTATAAATAGCATGCCTATTTATAAAATAGGAGTAAACTTTTATTTCAGTTATGTAGAGGTAGGTGTATACAGAGTTGCAATGTAAAATTTTTATGTGGTTCATATAAAAAATGTTTGAATGATAATGCTATATGTGATGTTAACACATACCACCTTAGTAACTGTAAAAATCTGGTGGGTAGGTACCTCCCTTTAACAAAAAAAAAAATATCATGTAGAGTCATTTGGACTGCTAAATTTTTTTTTTCTTTTAAAATTTCAAAATATAAGAAGTGTAAATGACCTGGTTTGTTCCTTTTCCTCTTCTTTGATTCCTGAGGTCCTCTTTCTGCTTTATTTATGCCCCTGAATTTGAAGTTTAAAATGTTATTTTGTTAAAATTGGCAGCAAGAAAGCATCATCTCAAAAAATAATTGTTTTATTTTATTTTATTTTTTGAGACAGGGTCTAGTTCTGTTGCCCAGGCTGGAGTACAGTGGCACAAACATAGCTCACTGCAGCCTCCAACTCCTGGGCTCAGGTGGTCCTCCCTCCTCAGCCTCCTAAGTAGCGGAGACCATAGGCATGTGCCCCCATACCTGGCTAACTTTTTTGTTTGTTTGCTTATTTTTAGTGTAGACAAGGTCTTGCAATGTTGCTCAGGCTGGTCTCAAACTCAAAAAAATAATTAAAAATAAATTATAGTCAAAAAGAGAAGACAGAATGACTGATGTATATGGAAGCACTGATAAAAAGCAGGGTATGATATAAATACTCATAAAAGGAACAAATACCCTTTCACTTGTATATTCAAATTTAGGATTAAAGCACAATCATTCTCTAATTTCCAGATTGTGATCCACAAGTTCATCTATAAGCTGTTCAGATTTTATAATGAATTTTTCTATAGATACAATGTTATGAGGCTAGAGCTTTTATAAATCTTATTCCATGCTAATGTAATAACTTGTAGAGAAGATATGAGCATCTTTTATCCAAACTCTTTTGTATACTTAAAGTTGAATGGCTTTCTCTTTCCTCATTTCACATATTTCCAATAAATAAGTATATTAAAAAATACTCAGTTATGGTCATGCTTCTGATAGCCAAGTCATTCAGAACATGGTTGGGAGAAAATAGTCTGACTGGAATATGGATGAAAGCCTAAGTCACCTTGACCTCCAGTAATGAACGTGGGCTGTAATACAGAAACTCAGAGGCTGTTACCCAGTTTGGTGTAACATGAGACATTGGATTAGAAGTAGGTGACACACCTAGATGAAATTAGGGGAGAAGATACAGTGTAGGACCAGGACCAGTTAATGCAGGAAGAGAGTAGCCACATGTTCCTCCATAGTCCCTGAGGAATCACTGCAGTGAATTACCATGTGGCACAGAGTAGTGATGGTCACCCTTAACCATCAATGAAGTGTTTGAATTTAGATGAGAAAGTACAAATGATGTAGTGTGTGTTATATAAATGATGAGTGTTTTTTTTTCTTATGCTTAATGGGTAAGTTTCACTTTTTTTAGGAGAAAAAACCCACTGTTTAATGCTGGATGAATGAAGTGTTTTTAAATCCTTATTTTTTGTTTTTCCTTTGTAGACAGTACTGTCAGAGTTCAAGACACAGACTGGAAAGAAGTAGGTATTTTTAAATAGTAAGGCTAATGTCCATAATACAGAAATGACTAGTGAATTAATATATTAAGGGTGTATTTTCACTTTTATATGATATAATGAAATCTGTTTTCATTTAATTTATTGCAAAATTTCAGTAAATGAAAATGTTTTCAACTTTTTTAGACTCTGTCCTTATTTTCTGATAATTATATGGAAAAAATGTTAACACAATGATTTTCATCTTTACTTATTATAAAACATTCTTTTGTTGCAACAAAATTTAAATGAGTTGTCTTTGTGCTGGAGTAGTCGTCATCTGTTCAGCTAGTTAGAATAGGACCTTATGAAAAGAATAAATTATGTTGTTTCATAAGGTACTATTCTAATGTCTCCATAACAAAAACTGCAAGGTGGAGCAGCAAGTGCTGATGGAGAGCTGCTGCAAGTTATCCGGAAGATGTAGCTAAAATCACTGATGAAGGTGACTGGACTAAACAATAGATTTTAGTGTAGATGAAACAGCTTTCTATTGGAAGAAGATGCCATCTATTTCATAGCTAGGGAGAAGGAGTCAGTGCCAGCTTCAAAGGACAGGCTGACTCTTGTTAGGGGCTAATACAGTTGGTGATTTTTGAAGCCAGTGCTCATTGACCATTCTGAAAATCCTAGGGCCCTTAAGAATTATGCTAAATCTCTGCCTTTGCTCTGTAAATGGGACAACAAAGCCTGGATGACAGTACATCATTTATGGCATGGTTTACTGAATATTTCAAGTCCACTATTGAGGCCTACTGCTTATAAAAAATATTCCTTTTAAAATACTACTGCTCATTGACAGTGCAGCCAGTCATCTCAGAGCTCCGATGGAGATGTACAAGGAGATTAACATTTTCATGTCAGCAAACACAACTGCATTCTGAAGCTCATGGGTCAAGGAGTAATTTTGACTTTGAAGTCTTATTATTGAAGAAATACATTTTGTAAGGCCGTATTGCCATAGACAGTGATGTTGTCAGAGGTGATGGATCTGGACAAAGGAAATTGAAAACCTTTTGGAAAGGATTTACCCTTCTAGATGTCATCAAGCATATTAGGATTCATGGGAAGAGATCAAAATATCAACATTAACAGGAGTTTGGAAGTTGATTCCAATCCTCATGGATGACTTTGAGGGGTTCAAGACCTCAGTGGAGGAAGTGCAAATGTGATGGAACTAGCAAGAGAGCTAGAATTAGAAGTGGAGCCTGAAAATGGGACTGAATTGCTGCAATCTCATAATCAAACTTGAATGGATGAGAACTTGCTTCTTATGGATGAACAGAGAAAGTGGTTTCTTTTTAGAAATGTCAATATTTTTTGGGTTAAGGTGGTTTTCTGCTACATGGCTAAGTCCTTTAGTGGTGATTTCTGAGATTTTAGTGCACCCGTCACCCAGGCAGTGTACACTGCATCCAATATGTAGTCGTTTAGCCCTCACCTCCCTCCCAGCCTTTCCCCTTAAGTTCCCAAAGTCCATGATATCATTCTTATGTCTTTGCATCCTCATAGCTTAGCTCCCCACGTATAAGTGAGAACATACAAGATTCGGTTTTCCAGTCCTGAGTTCCTTTACTTAAAATAATGGCCTCCAGATCCATCCAAGTTGCTAAGGCATTGTTTCATTCCTTGTTAGGGCTGAGTAGTATTCCATGGTATATATATTACCACATTTTCTTTATCAGTGGTTTTTTGAAATGGAGTCTATTCCTGGACAACAAAGGATTTCAAATATTACATAAATTTAGTTGACAAAACAGAGGCAGGGTTTGAGAAAGTTGACTCTGATTTTGAAAATTTTACTGTGGGTGAAATGCGATCCAACAGCATCGCATGTATGGAGACCTCTTTCATGAAAGGAAGAGTCAGTCAACGTGGCAAACTTCACTGTTGTCTTATTTTAAGAAATTGCCACAGCCACTTTAGCCTTTAGCAGCCAGCACCCTGATCAGTCAGCAGCAATGGACGTGGAGGCAAGACCCTCTGCTAGCAAAAAAGATTACAACTTGCTGAAGGCTCAGGTGATTGTTAGCATTTTTTATCAATAAAGTATTTTTAAATTAAGGTATGTACATTGTCTTTTTAGATATAATGCTGTTACACACTTAGCATAGTGTAAACATAGCTTTCATATGCACTGGGAAACCAAAAAATTTGTGTGACTCGCTTTATGGCATTGGTGTGGGATTAAATCCACAATATCTCTGGGGTGTGCCTGTAGATCTTTACCATCAAAGCAAATTAGAACTTGGGAAACATGCAGATCACTGACCTTATCTTGTTCTTTTATTTTTCTTTTTTCTGCAGCTGTACAGGAAGAGGCACATACAAAGAAAAGAATCCTCAAGAGGGCGGTTTGTGTTGCTCCTGCCATCATCACCTCACCCCACTCCATTCTATCCCAACCCTTTGCACCCCAGGCCATTTCCTAGCTCCCTCCTTCCTCCGGGAATTATCGGGGGGTGAATATGACCAAAGACCAATACTTCCCTATGTTGGAGACCCAATCAATTCACTCATCCCTGGGCCTGGGGAAACACCAGCCAGTTTCCTCCACTCAGACCACGATTTGATCCAATTGGCCCACTTCCAGGACCTAACCCCATCTTGCCAGGGCGAGGCAGCCCCAGTGACAGATTGCCCTTTAGACCCAGCAGGGGTCGGCCAACTGACGGCCGGCTTTCGTTCATGTGATTGATTTGTAATCGCATTTCTGGAGCTCCATTTGTTTTTGTTTCTAAACTACAGATGTCAACTCCTTGGGGTGCTGATCTCTAGTGTTATTTTCTGATTGTGGTGGTGAGACGTGCACTCCCAGAAGCCTTTTAATAGATATATTTATAGCTGTAGGGGTGGTATGATCCAAAGGTTCCTCTGTGACATGGTTGGCCTTGGGAATAAGTTGGCTGCCGATCTCCCTGCTCTGGGTTCCCCTCTGGATTGAAGGTTGTTTCCCGATGTTCTGTACCAGATTTTAAAAAAAGTGTAAATTACATGGTGTTCTTGACTTTTATTACAGAAAGATATGTAATAAATATTCAGAACAGACTCACAGTGTTACTTGGACATTTCAGAATTATCTGAGAACATAGTGTAGGCAGATAATTTTTATAAGGGGTTTCTATTTTTTGTTTAAGTGGTACTCTGTCTTCTGATAATGGCCTGATTTATGAAATGAATGAAAGCAGAGCTAGTTTGGTTGAACTGGACTTGGGTGGGTGCTTTGGCCACAAATTCATTCAGTCCATCTCTTCTCTCCCTCTTCAGGTCTTTTCTTGGGTTCTGTGGTGAATCTTTCTGGGCTATGAAGCAATGCTGTTCAAAGGCCATTTGGTATTAGGGACTCTTGTTTGTGGCTCCTGGGATGAGGTGGTTATGATTTTGTTTTCCTTGTGTTTTGAACACTTAGCCCCTAATTTGTAGTCTAAGTAGAAGATATCTTTTAAATAAGTTTTGCTGCTTTGAGTGCTAATCAGGTACTTGTTCTTCAAAGATAGCCTCCTTTTATTTGAAGAATATTTTGCTTTTCAGACTTAAATACACAAAATTCAAGATTTATTTTTTCTACAACAAGAAAAAGGCCAAACACAAATGACTTATACAAATGACTACAGAAACATGCTATAGTGACAAAATCTGAATTACAACATAGGAATAAAACTACTAGCATCTGCAGAAAATAGGAATATTGCCAATGTCTTCCTGCTTTTTAAAAAATTCTGTTTTGCATATAAGGAAATGGCTTGGAATGTTATGTGCTGCAAGAATATTTTGAGTCCTACATACAAGTGAATTTTTTTTTGCTACACATGTATATTGAGTTTTTTTTTCATCACAGTGAAGAAAATTCAGTCAATATGATTTTCTTGAGGCCATGTTACTTTTAGTAGCTTAATGTATGTTAAAGGGTGGGGGTTGTTAACATTTCTTTCTGTGGTATTTTGTAATGTCTGAGCTACAGCACAGCCTTTTAAAAATGTGTTCACTAGATACCGTATGGCTTTAAGTGGGTCTGACTAACAAGGTCCTCCTGAAGCTTTGTTGGGTCTGTATATATTCTGGTTTTCTTTGTGGCTTTGCAATGTTGCACTATGCAGGGGGTGTATGTATGTGTGTTGTGGGCATGGGAGGACATAGTGACGACCAGAAGCACCAAATACTATAAAACAAGTGTTCAGAATGCAGTCTTTTTTGAGTGGTCCTTGAGAACTCTATGGATGGTGCTGGTGTCCTGTGGATGCTAGTGCTGCTCTCCATCCTCACCTCAGACTAACTTGCAGATGTTACAAATCTCTCTTAGTTTAGGATATTGGCAGTGTGCCTAAACCTAAATTTGCAGATCTCTCACAATAGTATTTTATGATACTTTAGACAATCCTCAAAGCATTTCCTCTTGAAAACCTGAATTTATAGTTAGAAGCTTGTGAAATCCTATATTCTTGTCATTCAACTGAGACTGTTGAGCGGTATGTGTTGCTGGTGTGTAATGAGAGGGGAAACAACAGTTTAGCAGTAACCTACTCACTGCATGATTTTCTGAGATCACCTGGATGTGTTATAATGGAAGCAAGAGAGGTTAGAGTGCCATAGCAAGCATCTTAGTAAGATGTGGTTCGACATTGTTGACTTGTAGTCCTACGACTTTCTGTAGCCCTTTATTTTTCCCTTTACTTTTATTAACAGGAGCTTCCTCTGCCCCATTCCCCCCTGTTTATAAATGAAAGATACAGGTTTGACATGGCTGGGAATCAAATCATGGAAGGTGTCCTTCCAACTTAAGATTTTGAGATTCCTTGTGTAAAAAGTGTTGAGTTCTGACTCTTTGACTCTTGCTTGGGTCTTTCCAATTCCTGAGACCGCTGCTTTGCTTATTACCTCTCATTCTTTAGCAGAGCTGGAGTTTGGAAGGAGTTTCTGCTACTGCAGTACACAGATACTGGAGTATCCTTTGAATGCTGAGGTGTGTCTGAGGCCAAGGGGCAGAATATAGGAAAATTGAGGCCATGTGGTCATTGTTCATGGGTCACTACTTTTGCTCACTATTCTCAAGGCCTACCACTAAGGCTTGCCTTTCTCCTACTCTAGGCAGTAGCTGCCTGATTACAGAGCTTAGAGAGGAACTGGGCAGGTCCCAGTGCTCTGCTTGCCATATGCATGAGCAGTGCTCCTTTGGGTAGCCTTCAGTTGACTGTAGAAGATGTGGAGTGGATAAGATTATTGGGAAGTACTGGGTGAGTCACGTAGAAGAAATATTTAATTTTAACTGACTAGCTTAAATGTCACTCCTGAGATTCTCCAGCAGGTTACAGTACTTAGTTTCTGCTATTCCATAGCAAAACATAGTTTGTTAACTGAGTGCCAAAGAAATATGACCTTGCTTCTGCTCTAGACTCAGTGAAAGACCATGGAGAGCAGACACTTAGAATACGAGAGTCTGGAAACAAATTACAGTTGGGAAGACCAATCTGTACAAAAATAATGAAAGGGATTTAGGATTTTCAAGGATTAAAATACATATGTAGTCAGATGCCGTGGCTCACACCTGTAATCCCAGCACTTTGGGAGGCCTAGCTGGGAGGGTTGCTTGAGACCAGGGGTTTGAGACCAGCCTGGGCAATATAGCAAAACCTTGTCTCTATAAAATAAATGTATTTTATACACGTGTTGTAGAAAGAACATTTAGTTTTAGATTGATTTCCCTTACAGGAATGCCTCACCAAGAAATATTTCCGTTCCAAGGAATATTTCCCAACCACTTTCTTCTTTTCCTCTTGGCCTGCTAATTCATCTCAATGCAAGGTCTAAGTGTCCACATCTCATCTCTCTCAGCTGCGTGTCTTGTCCATGGAAACAGAAGGGAGCCTCTGTGTCTCTTATGCATTGTGTTTGATAAATGAACGGCTTTAACTTGCGTGTTGCCCCAGCCTTCCAATTTGTCTTACCAAACCAAAAGTGCTACCTTCTATTAGACCGAAACAATGTCATCAACAGCAACTTAGGAGTCTAGGACAGCTTTTGACACTTAGTATAGTTAGTAACCAGCTAGCTTGCCTTCTAGGATAAAGGAAAAGCAGAGAAGCAAGTGAAAGTGCTCTTAGGCTATGAGCCCTATCTCCAGGATAATTAAGCCACCACTTGTATCTGCAAGGCTGACTTAACGAGCTTAACCCATGACTAACCTGCATCCTTTCACGTATATAATTCAAAACACGTAAAATGAGCCAGCAGCGTTTTATGAAGTTGAATAAAGCATAAGAGATTAGTCTGTCCTCAGGTGTTGGAAGGGGCAGGTCCTGAAAGGACTCTGTGTGCTCCTGGGCTGGTTCGAGCTGAGGCTGTGCTGTTTGGAAACTCTGTCTTCTGTTGTGTGATGCGCAGTCTGTGTACTTCCTTTCCTTGGTCCTGGACCTTTGCTGTGTAAGCTGTGGGGTTGTCCTGTTCTGCTCACTGCAACCTCCCTGACCAATGCTGAGAATGGCAACTCCCCTACGGCTCACAGCCCTGCAGTCACCTCACCTTCTTGTGGGCCCCAAGGAGGGGTCTCATGTTCTCATTCTGCCTCCTCCCATTCTTTTTCAGATTCAATTTAGAACTCTTTTTGAGGTTCAAAACCTGCCATTGATTTTCTTCCGCTTTTCTCAATTATCTCATTTGATTGGGTTTCTGTTGGTTTGATTCTATTCCTAGGCAAGTGACTTCCATATATTGATACTCTTAGAAAAACATCCTTTTACTCCAATCTTAATACTTTTGTTTGGATTTTGTTTCATAGTTTTCTAGGAGGGCCAAGCTAAAACATGTCCTAAACCCCTTCTGGGTGCCAAGCAGTGTGCTCTGAGTGTCACTCTTATGGGTCATACACAAGACACCTGCACTAGCTTGCTTTCCCCTTTCACAGGGAATACAGACGGAAACTTCCAGAAGGCAGCTGATGTTCAGTTTTATGGGGTTTGCTGCTGTGTTTGTTACCATGTGAGTAAAAAGCTATCATCCCTTACATTTTGGAAAGAAAGAACTGAATGTTAGTTCTAGCCTGAATGGATCTGAATAGTAGTTAATTCAGCAAGGACTGAATGTTAGGCTAGAGAATGTAGTAATAAAGAGAATGTAAGGAACTGATGGAAGAGAAAGGATATTCCACTGTTCCTGGAAAGCTGATTTTACATTTAACCAAAGTACAGTACCATTTTATCATCCTGACAGGAGGAGGAGCTGGAAGAAATGTTCTCTGGCTGGTAGAGTTGTCCACTAAGGCTGAGTTTTTAAATCCCTGCTTATTGTGCAGAAATCAAATAAGCCTTTGTTGTGTTTCAGCTTCCCCGAGTCAGCTTGCAGGGAAAATGCTAACTTTTCTGTGGGTCAAAGTTGTGAAACAAAGCGAAAAACCACAAACATAACGTTTTAGAATCTGTATAGCATGACTCCCCTCTCCCTCCTTTTTGCCCTTTCCCATTTCAAAATGTCACAATTACTAAATGTTGCATTTTTGGAAGGAACATGTGCTAGCCTGTGTGAGAAACAGACTACTTTGGGGGATCTGTCGTTGCCATGAGACCTATGTGTCCTTGGTTTCTATATTTATGCACAGACCAGTGGGAAAATGATTTAAATGTGTTGGCTATAAACTAGCGTCCTGTCATGGATCTGGATATATATGTTCATAGTTATAAAAATCAGGATGCCTGGCCTGATTTGGAGTTTGGAAGGAGTTTCTGCTACTGCAGTACACAGATACTGGAGTATCCTTTGAATGCTGAGGTGTGTCTGAGGCCAAGAGACAGAATATAGGAATCTAGGAAAATTTTAGGCCATGCGGTCATTGTTCATGGGCCACTAGTTTTACTTACTAAAGGGCTGGGTTCCTAGCTGCATTGGAGACTATAGCACATCCATACATGTAGCATAGTTTCTCATTCAGTGACTTTCCCGCACAGCACAGCTCAGGGCTGCTGGTCTTACTTCTAAGTGCATTTAAAGTGGGGGAGATTGACAAAGATGCAGGTTCTGGATCTTGTGACCAGAAATTCTGACTCCTTTGGTCTGAAATGAACCCTCATCTGCCTTTGTAACTAGCTCTGCCCATTGCCATGGTCCACACTTTGAGAAACTTTGTCCAGCCTATTACCACTCAGTTGTGTGTGTTGAGCTATCTTTTATTACTAAGTGAAAATTGGGTGAGATTGTTGAAGAGTGACAATTGTCACAGGTGTTTCCTGTGTTCTTAATCTGAAACTTGTGGACCTCATGGTCACACCGTGCCCTACAAGTTTTACCCTTTTATTCAGGATGTCAAATGGCATTACTTATTAATATTTGAAAGGTCTACCCCTGAGTAAGAAGGGTGGATTTTCTAAGTGGAAGAAACCAAACTTCAACTCCTATAGCTCTCTCTGCCGGAATCTTGGAATAGACTGCTGTTATAAGCAGTGCTCCAAGTCCTTCTAATGGGGGAACCTCAACTGCCCTTGTCAGGAAAGAAGTGCCCAGGAACCTTCAAGCCTGAGAGGCTGGTGTTTTGGTTCTCTCAACATGTGAATTATTCTAGTGACCCCTATCTTCTCAGGGACAAGTGGGGAAGCCATTCTCCTCTTGAAGCAGGTCTCCAGAGAACTATGAACAGATAATGAAACTACAGGATTTTAGGATGTGCATTTGTCAATTCCCAGTTATTATTCAGGCATGTATGTGTGTGTGTGTTTAAGTAATGGGACTCCTAGAACCATTGGCAAATCATCAGACCTCACATTCATCAATATTTATACTCTCTTCTGTTAGATTTCTTTTAACAGAATAGCTTTAAAAAGTACCTGCATCTGACATTTTGAATTTCACCTCCTGTCTCTTTTCCTTATGCCCCACTTGGCTTTCTTCAGAAGTTGCAAGGGAGTGGTAAAAGAATCAAGTGAGCAGCAGCAGGAGGATGAAGCAAAGTTCTACCAGATTATAAACGGCCTGATCTTTTCCCTGCCATCACCTGACCTCCCCCAAGCATGACTGGGATATTGACCCTGGGACCCCCACCTCCACCACCTTGGGGGTCTAGAAGAATGTGTTGAGAGTGATACCTGCAAAGCAGCAGCTTCATGTGTCTGACTGCCCACTGCATCATCTCAACTGCCTCTGGAAAGGATTCTGGCAACTTCTGGCCAAACTAGTTCTGTTGCTTTGCACAGGCTGAGCAAAAAGAAGGGAGATGTGTTACTGGGCGCAGTGAGCTCCAGACATGCCAGACATTCAGGGACTGTTCTATAACACAGAACTCAGCCAAACATAGAGACAGAATAAGGGTGGTGGGCTTTTTGGGCACTGGGAAGACTACCAGGCCTTTGCTTGTTCACCTCTCACCTCACACCATGGTTATTTTATTTGCTGCTGATCCTACCCCGTGTTAATCAGGTCTGAGCCTACCAGTCTCCAGCTGCCAAATTTTGGCTCCCAATGGTCACTGGCAATTGGACCTTTCTGATCTTTCTTATGCCAGGTCTACTACTTATTATTGAATCCAAGACCAAGGGTCTTGAGCAAGAGGAGAGAGGACTTCTGAATTAGCCTGGGCTCTCTTGCTCTTAAATACTGACCTGATCATGCATGAGGGAAGAGGGCAATGTGGAGATGACCACCCTAAAGGCCAAGTGGCTCTCTGACAGCCAGGTGCACAGCTAGCACTTTTGATACTGAGCCAGTCTCCAGCCAATAGCCTGTCAAAAGCCAGCTTGAAGGCAGGCTTTTCTGAGGTTGGGAGTTCTAAGTGACCCAATGCCCACAGAAGGAGAGAGTCTCTGGCCCAAAACCACTCCAGTTTGGTTTTGGAGGACCAAAAAGGAGATGATTGCTTTTATGCTCCTGGGAGCCTGGATGGATCTCAGCTGATTGATTACCAAGCAATCTACATTACTTGGGCATAATTAGAAGCTGCTCCGGGCCAGAGCCACTTCCATTTTTACTTCCTTCTCTCCCTTCTCTATGGACAGCAAGGGGAAGACATATCTCAGGTTGCAAAGTGGGAGGGAAAGGGCTAGCATGGCTATGTTATAGCATCTTGGGCTCTCTTTGGGACCAGGAGACCTTCTGGCACCTACAATGTTTCTAGCACCAGGTGCTTGGTGATTTGGATCACCGCTGAACCCTATCTGAGCATGAGAGGCAGGGTGGCATGGGGGAAAGATCACTGGGAAGGGAGTTAGACTACTTTTTCCAGCTCTGCAACTAGCTTGTTGAGTCAAATCAGTCTGGACTTAACAAAGCTGATTTCTTTCCTGCAGGAGTTCCAAAAGCCTTTGACATATATTATATACAATGCATCTCCAAAAAAAGAAATATAAACAGTGATTCCTAAACATATTTGACCATGGGGCCATTTTGAAACTGAGTAACTTACCAACATCTTGCTGTACAGAGTTTGTGAAATGCCAGACTAGAAGTGATTATCATTGCACTTTGCATCCTATGGCATTGATCTGTTGATTCTCTCTGGTTCCCAATAGAGCTGTAAAAAGGAAACGGCATCCCTGGTGGGAGGCCAGAGAGACCAAACAGTGGTGTAACAGAATGGGTACAGGAGCCCTAACCTAACCCTTTTCTTGAGAATTCCAGGGCCTCCTTCTCCTCTATGAACTAGTCGTTATTCCTACAAGAACCTGTGATCTGCTCTTGGCTGTCCAAATAAGAATAATGCTCTGGGTATGAGTGGCATTACAAGGGCCCCTCTGTTTGTTTCTTTTGTGTTCTGAAAGACCCCACTTGTCACACAGGGTCTGGTTTCTTTTTGGCCTCAGGAACCCCCTAGTGGCTGGATGTGATGGGGGCCTTTGCCTGCCTGGCTAAGGGCAGGTCTTGAGCGTGGATGGAACTGGCATGGGCAGGTGGTGAGTTCCCCTGGCTGGGATTTTCTCTTTTTTTTGCAAAACACTGTTAAAAGATTATTGCCTCCTATATTGCTGAGGTTCGACTACAGTGTCTGCATTTGATGGAGGTGGGGCAAAGCCTAGAGGGGGCCTTTGCCCAAAGGTGAGCAAAATGCTAATAAGAAATGTGAAAACTAGCCACTCGCAGACATCTCACTTGGTTAGCTGGCAGGGAAGCAGGCATGTGGGTAGGCAGAGGGATGTGATGCCCATCTCTCAGGCCTGTTTTGAGGAACCTGGAGGCTCTCAAAGGCCCACCTCTCAGTCAGACAATGCTGGAATGTCATGGTAAAGGAAAATGGGAACACATATAGATAATCAGATCCTGGGTCAAAGGCATTTAGAAAGTATGTTCTCAGGCCCTCCATTCTGTTTCCATCAGGAACCAAGGCTGAGAAGGAAGATGAGGCAGGAGGAGGACGAGTGTAGCAGAGCACTCTTCCCATCCCAGCCTGGATGGCGTTAGTCAGAAAATAGGCTGGCAAAAGACTTCCTCAGGTTGCGGATGGTTTCGGCCTTGGCCTCATCTTCACTTGGGTTCCCACGCTGGGAGGTGTCGGATGTGCTGAGGCTGTTAGTCAGGGACTGAGATTTGCTGAAACAGAAAATCAGGGGGGTTGGGGAAGACAAGGTGAAGACTATCAAAGAAATGGGTCTTGGGGGGCTTGCCTGTAAGCCAGATGGGCAACCCCATCACCATAAGGACGTTAGGACCGGAAACCAGGCATTCCAATGCTTACATGACGTTAGGTACATCACACACACAGTTTAATCTGCAAGGTGGTTGTTTTCCTCATTTCTTAGGTTCAGAAATTGGGGTTCACAGAGTCAAGTAACTTGCTCAGGTCCTCACAGCAAGTAATGGGGGAGCACCCAGAGCTCACATTCTTTCCATTATACCAGGCTGTTTAGGCAGCAGGCATTGTTGCAGAGTAGCTTGGCTGCTCTCCTGCCTATGGATACAAACCCACTTTGTAAACTGCAATGTGCTGTATCAGCATCAGGTTATAGTTATTTCCAGCATGCGTTTAGGTATCAGGAGGCCTGTATTCTAGAACCTTCTCTGCTCATTGATGTCTGTGGCCTTGGGCAAGGAACTTACCTTCTCAGAGCTTCCTTTACCTCACCTGTAGAGTACAGGGTATGTCCTGCTGACCCTCAGGCTTCTTCCAGCTCTGACATTCTGGGCTTCAATTCCCACCTCTTCTCCAACAGCTTTATGGCCAATTCTGCCCCCTACCCCCTTTTGGAATTCTTTTAGTGCCAACTTTTTGAATGGCAGGTGCCATTCTGAGTGCTTCCCAAATGGTAGCCTGTAGCAACTGCTTGCTGAACACTTCCCCCGTGCTAGGGGACAGAGGTGTAGAGATGAATATGCTTCAGGCCCTGCCTCGGGAGGCTCACAGTCATAGGAGGGGGAGGCAACAGACATAGGAAGAGATGATGTAAATATGTCAAAAGTTCAAGAGCTCTCATGGGATGCTGTCATCACATTAAAAACTGGGGACTTTAAAGCAGGGACTGTCTTTTACTCCTTGCTTATTGCCCCTCAGAGAGTCTTATCTAGAACAAGGCACCGAGTAGGTATTCGGTAAATACCTGCTGACTTGAATTGAACCAAATTCTTTAAAGCAGTAAGTCAGGAAAGTTACATGTTTTTAGCTAGAATACTGTAAGGTCAATGACCAAACCTGGTTGAAGGCCCAGAGCCCTTGTCTGTCCTGTGATTAGCTGGGCTGATCTCCTTATGTGGTGACAGGCTGTACGCAGATAAGTCTGTAGTGTCAGCAGCATTCTAAGCACCAACTGTGCATAAATTCGTTGCAATCCCTATAATAACCCTGTGAGGCTGTTGTCCCCATTCTGCATGTGAGGAAATTGAAGCACAGCAAGGTTAGGCAACTTAGCTGAGGTCATGTAGTTTTCAAGACCCAGGCATTCTGACTAGAGTCTGTGTGTCAACTCCTATTCCATATTACCAGGAGGGCCATTTGCTAGCATTTGTCAAACTAAAAATACATTTATCGTTTGATCTAACAATACCATGTCAGGTATTTTCTCTAGAGTGAGTCTTGCAACTATGAAAGTATATATTCAGATTTATTAATTGCAGCATTATTTGTAAGATCAAACCAAGTTTCTGTTTGTGGTGGATTAGTTAGATAAATTATAGTACAACTGTACAGTGGAATACTACATAGCCATGAAGAATAAAATTCAAATGAACTGGGTGCTCCAGGATTTATTATTTAACATGAAAAGCAGGGAGCAGAATGCTGTGGATAGTGAATACTCCTGTGTGTGTAAGAAAATGAGGGAGAGGATTTGAACACTTTTAAAATTATTTATGCAAATATTTTTATTTGCATAAGGAAGCACTGAAAGGACATATAGGAACCAACAAAAGTCATTTCTGGGGACAAGGGGCAGTGAAGCATTGGATGAGAATGGGGTGGGAATGAGGCTTTTCAACATTCATCTTTGGTATCTTTTATTTATTTATTTATTGAGACAGAGTCTTACTCTGTTGCCCAGGCTGGAGTGCAGTGGTGCAATTTCAGCTCACTGCAACCTCCGCCTCCCAGATTCAAGCTATTCTCCTGCCTTAGCCTCTTGAGTTGCTGGGACTACAGGTGTGCCCTACCACATCCACATAATTTTTGTATTTTTTAATAGAGATGGGGTTTCACCATGTTGGCCAGGCTGGTCTCAAATTCCTGACCTCAGGTGATCCACCCACCCTGGCCTCCCAAAATGTTGGGATTACAGGCAAGAGCCACCATACCTGGCCCAGTATTTTTTTAGATCTTTGAACCATGTGAAGATATTACCTATTCAAAAAAATTGTTGTTAGCATGATCCCTAGACTGGATGTCCTGGGTTCAATCCCAGGTCTTCCAGTTATTAACTGGAAACTTTGGCAAGTTATTTAATCTTTCTTTTCTTACTCATCTGTACAATGGGGATAACAAATAGTTATTAACTCCTAAGCTTGTGAGAACTTAAAAAAAAACAAGTAGGTAAAGTGCTTGGCACATAGTAAGTAGACAACAGCTGTTAGCTGTGACCTGTGATGATCAACATTTGGCCTTGAAGGAAGGTAGAGCTTTCCAAAGAACAGTTACTTGGGACCTCTCTTTAGGACCTCAAACCAAGAGATGGGCCTGAGAGGAAACAGTATGTATGTGTGTATTGTGATGGATGGCTTACAGAAATGACTGCAATGATTCCTCTTGTCCCTGTAGCCTGCCCTTTTGAGATGTGACTTCATGACTCCTCCCACCGAGTTTATTTCCTACCTCTTGAATGTGGGTTTGGCCCTGTGACTTGCTTTGACTAAAAGCATGTGATAGAATAACACTTCATAACTCCCAAGGCTGGGCCTCAAGAGATCTTGCAACTTGTACTTTCTCCCTTTTTAAAAGCAGTTCTACCATGTGAGAAAGCTTGGCTTAGCCTTGGGGAGGATGAGACCCCATGGAGAGAGAGAGAGGCCTGGCTGACAGCTAGCACCAACAACCAAAAGTGTGTGTGAGGCCTTCTTGGACCATCCAGCCTCAGTGAAGCTGCCAGATGACTGCAGTTGTATGAGTGATCCCAGGAAAGTAGGGTTGCCAGATATAGTGAATAAAAATGTGCAGATCAATTTGCATTTCAGATGAAAAGCTAAGACTTTTTTTTTAGTGTAAGTATATTCCATGCAATGTTTGGGGCATACTTATACTCACAATCATCTGTATTTTTTTATCTGAAATGTAAATCTAACTGGGTATCCTGTAACTCTATGGGAGACACCAGCAGAAGAACCTCCCAGCTGAGCTAAACGCAGAATAAGCAGCTGAACCAAAACATTATGAACAAAGAAAATGGTTTTCTTCAGTCACTAAGGTTTGGGGTGGTTTGTTACGCAGCAAAAGATAACTGATATGTGTTACATGGAGGGTCACGGTGGTGCCTAATCTATACTCTCACCTTGCTGGGCCTCCCCCAAAAATTCCATCCTCTAGTTCTCTTTTTACCTATTTAAATTCTAGGCAAGGCCTCACTGGGTCCTCCTTTGTCTCCAAGTCCCTAACCCTGAATCAGTCAAGCTCTGCCTACACCCCAGCGCTATCCTATACCTTTTCCAGTTCCCAAAGCACTTACTTGAGATGTGGATGGGGTGGTGCTGGCTTCTTGGACTCTTCACCCTGCTGGGAGGTGCTGCGGCCCTGCACAGGGGGCCGGGGCTGTGAGGTGAGGGTGGCACCTGGCTTGGAGGCCTGGTTTGGGGAGCTGCCGCTGGATGCCCGGGATAGCTGCGGAGAGCCTGGTGACCTTTGCTGCTGTGGAGATCCCGACTGGGGGCTCAGGGGCTGCTGGCCTTGTGGGGAGAGCCTTTGTTGGGAGGGGCTTCCAGATCTCTGGGGCTGAGGAGACTGAGCTTGGCGAGGGCCTCCTAAAGGGCCAGAAAATAAAAGGTTCAGTTCAATTTTTTTGTTAGGATAAATATGGCTGTACACAAATAATGTTGCTTCAAGGATGTTGATTGCAGTGTTTCTTATAACAGTGAAAAATTGAAAACCATATAAATGCCTAACCATAAGGAAGTAATCAGGATCATTAAGATACATCTGTATAATGGAATATGCTGTGGTCATCACATAGGATGTGGCTGAGTAATATTAAATGACATAGAATACTGTTGATAACATATGCTAAATATTATACTGCTGAACAAAATAGCTTAGAATATAGTACATATGGTTTTATTTTGGCACATATGTATAAACATATAAAAAAGAAAGACTGGAAGATTGTACTCTAAAACCAGTGTGTCTCAGACTTTAATGTACATATGAATCACTGGGCATCTATTTGGTCAAAATAAAGATTCTGTTAGAATGGGTCTTGGGCTGTGTTACGAACCAAATTGTGTTCGCCCTGTCCCAATTCATATGTTGAAACCCTAACCCTAACCCTCAATGCAATTCTATTTGGAGATAGGATCTTTAAAGAGGTAACTGAAGTTAAATGAGGTGATAGGGTGGGACCCTAATCTGATAGGCTTGGTGTCCTTATTAAGAGGAGAAAGAAACATCAAGAGTGTCATGTACTCAGGCACAGAGAAAAGGACACACGAGGATACACAAGGCTGCCATCTGCAAGCCAAGGAGAGAAGCTGTACCCAAAACCAACCCTGCCAGCACCTTGATCTTCAACCTGCTGCCTCCAGAGAACTGTGAAAAAATGTCTGTTGTTTAAGGCCCCCCCCAGTCTATGGCATTTTGTTATTAAGGCAGCCCGAGAAGACTAAGATAGGCAGGGTCTGCGATTCTACATTTCTAATGGGTTCCCAGGTTATCCTACTTTGAGTACTGAGGCACTAAATAATAATTACAAAAGTGGTGGGATTATGAAGGATTTTAATTCTCTTTTTTTCTCACTGATATCTTCCACACTGAAGATGTATTTCTTCGGAAACAATGAGAAGAATAATTCTTACTTTTTGGGTTGCTCTCTAAACTTTTCCAAGAACTTTCAAAAGCAGCATATCATCTGATCTAGAGAAGTCAGTAGGGAAGATACCATTCTTCTCATCACACAGAGGTGGAGACTGAGTCTTACTAAGGTTTTCCAACTGGAAGAGTAGCAGCAGAAAGCTCAAAGAGAATCTTGGTTTCTCCATCACCACACAGGGCACACAGGCTTTCTCATGCGAGCCAAGGGGCATCTAAGCTTGGGGATGTTGTAGGCACCCAGAAATGACTTTGAGTAGAATTCCAAGGCCCGAAACCATCAAGGTACACTCTCCTCACCCTGAAATTCTGGGGGTCAGCACCGTTGATGGTGAATTGCATTTTGCCAAAGCTGACTGGCTGCCCGCTGGTCTCTTCTCCCTAGGACCTGCTGCAGCTGGGAGAGTGGGCTTGTGCTGGGGTTATTCTTGCCACATTTTTTTTTTTTTTTTTTTTTTGAGAGCACTTTAGGCAGGTTAGGAGACCGAGAATTAAAAGGTGCTGGAACCCATCTCTGTGACCCTTTAACAATGGGGTTCCTACTGAGCATCTATTTATGTCGATAGCTTTGGAATAGGCATCCCCCACAACAGCTCTGTGGGTTAGGCATGATTTTCATCCCCTACCCCTGGCCATGGGAGTGCTGCCTCTGGAACTCTACAGAGAGCCACGTGTAATTATAAATTTTCTGGTGGGCACATTTTAAAAAGTAAAAAGAAATAGGTAAGCATAATTTTAATAGTGTGTGTGTGTATGTATGTATGTATATATGTAATTGTTTTTTTAAAGAGATGGGGTCTCTGTCACCCAGGCTGGAGTGCAGTAGCATGGTCACACTGCAGCCTTGAACCCCTGGGCTGAAGCCATCCTCCTGCCTCAGTCTCCTGAGTAGCTGGGACTACAGGCCCACCACAATTTTTTCATTTTTTCTGTAGAGTTGGGATGTCGCTATGTTGCCCAGGCTGGTCTTGAACTCCTGGCCTCAAGCACTTCTCCCACCTTGGTCTCCCAAAGTGCTGGGATTACAGGTGTGAGCCACTGTGCTTGGCCCCCATTTTTACAAAGGAACTGAGACCCAGCTATATTGTGACTTGCTTAAGATGTCACTACAAATAAGGAGACAAGCCCAGATTCAAACCTAGATGTCTGACTCAAAAGCCCTGTTTTGTTTCTTTTTCCTTTTTAAAAACTATACCACACAGGGCTGCCCTGAGTCCTCATAACATCTGTATTGCTAATTAAGAAAAGGTGGCTTCCTTCAGCAGAAGCAGCTCAGAGCCAGATGTCTAGGGAGCAAGGACTAGATTTCAGCCAGCCTCCCTATCACGTCATGTCAGCTGAGCACATTTTCAGAGGACATGCCATCTGTATAACCTCCATGACCTGTGGAGTCTTGTGGCCCTGACTCCCCATTGGCACAAGGAGCCTCAGGTCCTGACTCAAAGCCTTGCCATTAACTCACTGTGTGACCGTGGGTAAGTCACTCCTCTTCTCTGGGCTTCTGGGCCCTCGTTTGTAAAATGAGGTCATTGGACTGTACATCAAACATCCTTCCTGATCTGAACATTTTTGTAAGCTTGTGGAACATGAAATTGGATTAAATTGCAGCAGCAGTTTAGCAGCTGATTGTGTTACACAACTTTCATTCATTAGCTCTTTCATGACTGTGTAATCCCAGTAGATGGGAGGTCACATTTATTTCAAACTCAAACACCTCTAGGGCCAGCTAGGTATGTAAATAAATAAAGCAGGCAAATATAAAAAAAGTAATGTGGCTTTCAAACATTTTCCCACTTGAGATAAAAACATAGTCCAGAGAACTATTTCTCTAAAGAGGTGCAAGCATAAAGAACACAGCAATTGCTACTCCCTGTCACTATGGGAGTGAGGAGTAGGGCCGGAGGCAAATGCAGGAGCCCCTAGGAGCCCTTGCTCTGCCCAAGGGAGCTGCTGTTAGTAACACCAGGGACAGCTGCTGTACAGAAACACAGGCCCATTGTTTCTAGAGCTTCTGTGCTATCAGGAGATGCTGGAAGTCTAGATGTTTAAGTAACACCTCCTGATTTATTTTATTTCTTGGAGACAGAGGTTTACACTGTCACCTGGACTGGAGTGCAGTGGCATGATCTCGGCTCACTGCAACCTCCATCTCCCAGGTTCAAGAGATTCTCTTGCCTCAGCCTTCCGAGTAGCTGAGATTACAGGTGCCTGCCACCATGCCCAGCTAAATTTTAGTAGAAATAGGGTTTCACCATGTTGGCCAGGCTGGTCTCGAACTCCTGACCTCGTGATTCGCCTGCCTCGGACTCCCAAAGTGCTGGGATTACAGGCGTGAACCACTGCGCCCGACCCCCCCTCCTGATTTTTAAATGTTGATTACTTTTGGGTTTTCTAAACCTACTTCAGTTCAAAGAAAACATTTGTTTTCTACTTTTATCTTCAGTTTTCCCTGACTCACTCCCCCTTCCCAGGCTGATATCTCAGAAAATTTGGAGACCCATTCATTAATTCATTAACTCTTTGCTGAGTTCCTATAATACACCTGGAATTTATCAAGAGACACCCTAGTTATTGGATTCAGAGTCCAGAGTGCTAACCATTACACCATGGAACCCCTGCCCTAGTTATTTTTTGCAGCTTCTTGGCAAAGCAAACAATTTAGTATTTTTTATTTGAGCACATACAAAAAATAATAACTTATATATAGAATGTATTTGCCTAAGCACAGAAATAGTGCCAAAAATGAAGCTTATTAAAAGAAAATTTCACTTTTACTGAGTTGAAATGAACAGCAAGTTCAAATAATAATGTGATCTTGTTAATTGGGGAACTCAATGAAAGCGTTGTTTTTTAATTAGCCTTGTTATTTTTAATCTGACTGTTAATTCACTGGGCTCTTTCTTTAATTACCTTAATTGGTTTTAAATTGATTGTTTTTCAACTCACTAAAAGTGTGTTTAGCCTCATTTCCCTTAAAATAATATCTCTTTATCAAGCATGTTTTACTCTGGGCCAGAGAGGAAATTAGAGTACAGTAGCTCTCTGTTTTAAAAGGGCTCTGTTCAAATGTGCTTTTAAAAAGTAGGTCCCAGGGCAGAGGAGAGAGGATGGTGTGGGACAGAGGCACAGCCAGGAGCCTGGTAGAGTGAGGAAAATGTAGTTTTGGAACACGTATTACTATAGAATTGTTGCTGGGCAGGGGGGGCACTGCATTACTTATAAGGATTGACGAATTGATGGGTGCAGCAAACCACCATGGCACATGTATACTTATGTAACAAAACTGCACGTTCTGCACATGTATCCCAGAACTTGAAGTATAATAATAATAATAAACCATGAAAAGCAATATGTATCAGACACGTTATTAATAGTAAGCATGTCATAGTTATTAATAGTAAATTATTATTAGTAAGAACTAACACCTTCTAAGCACTACCTCCGTGTCTGATACCTTGCTAATTGCTTCACCTGCATTTATCTCATGGACAAACACCCCATCCTTAAACATGGCAGCTGTTATTTCCTCCTTTACACTGAAGAAATCGAGGCCCAAAGAAGTGATATGACTTGCCTACCACTGTAAAGGCAGTGAGACACGGAACGGGATTCAAACACACTGGATCTGCCTGAGGGAGAATACTGATATGCATTTACACAGGCACACTTTGTTTTATTTCAATTTGCAGATGCCATGTTTTTTCAGAATTGGAGGGTTGTGGCAACCCTGCATTGACCAAGTTTGTCGATGCCATTCTCCCAGCAGCGTGTGCTCACTTCGTGTCTCTGTATCACATTTGGCAACTGTCACAAATTTCACACTTTTAAATTTTTATTATATCTGTTATAGTGACCTGTAATCAGTGATCTTTGATACTACTATTGTGTTAATAATTGTTTTGGGGTGCCATGAACCACACCCATATAAGAGAGTGAACTGGCTGGGTACAGTGGCTCATGCCTGTAATTTCAGCACTTTGGGAGGCCGAAGCAGGCAGATCATGAGGTCAGGAGATCCAGACCATCCTGGCTAACACAGTGAAACGCTGTCTCTACTAAAAATACAAAAAACTATCTGGGTGTGGTGGCACATGCCTGTAGTCCCAGCTAGTTGGGAGGCTGAGGCAGGAGAATCACTTGAACCCAGGAGGCAGAGGTTGTGGTGAGCTGAGATCACGCCACTGCACTTCAGCCTAGGGGACAGAGCAAGACTCCGTCTCAGAAAAAAAAGAGACAGTGAACTTACTTGATAAATGTGTGTGTTCTGGCAGCTCCATTTACCAGCCATTTAGCCATTTCCCTATCTCTCTTCCTCTCCTTGGGCTTCCCTTTTCCCTAGACACAATATTGAAATCGGACCAATTAATAACCCAACAATGGCCTTTAAATATTCAAGTGAAAGGAAGAGTCACATATCTCTTACTTTTAAAGAAAAAACTAGAAATGATTAAGATTAGTGAGGAGGACATGTAGAAAGCCAAGACAAACTGTAAACTAGGCCTCTTGCACCAAAAAGCTCTAAGTTGTCAATGTGAAGGAAAAATTCTCGAAGGAAATTAAAAGTGCTACTCCAGTGAACACACAAATGATAAGAAATCAAAACAGCCTCATTGCTGATATGGAAAAAGTCTGAGTGGTCTGGATAGAAGATCAAACCAGACACGACTTTGCCTTAAGCCAAAGCCTAATCCAGAGCAAGGCCCTAACTACTTTCAATTCTATGAAGGCTGAGCGGTGAGAAAGCTATGAAGAAAAGCTGGAAGCCAGCAGAAGTTGGTTCCTGAGGTTTAAGGAAAGAAGCTGTCTCCATAACAAAAACTGCAAGGTGAAGCTGCAAGTGCTGATGAAGAAGCTGCAGCAAGTTATCAGGAAAATCTAGTTTAGATCGCTGATGAAGGTGGCTGTGCTAAACAACAGATTTCCAGTACAGATGGAACAGTCTTCTATTGGAAAAAGATACTATTTAGGGCTTTCATAGCTAGACAGGAGAAGTCAATGCCTGGCTTCAAAGCTTCAAAGGACAGGCTGACTCGCTTATTGGGGCTAGTGCAGCTGGTCACTTTAAGTTGAAGCCAGTGCTCATTGACCATTCTGAAAATCCTAGGGCCCTTAAGAATGATGCTAAATCTACTCTGCCTATGTTTTGTAAATGGAACAACAAGGCCTGGATAACAGCATAGCATTTACAATATGGTTTACTGAATATTTTAAGCCCACTTAAATTATAGGCATTTGAGACCTACTGTTCAGAAAAAAGGTTCTTTTCAAAATACTACTGCTCATTGACAATGCATCTGTCCATGCAATAATTCTGACGGACATGTACAAGACAATTTTGTTTTCCTGTCTTTTAATAAAACATCTATTCTGCAGTTCATGGATGAAGGAGTAATTTTGAATTTGAGGTGTTATTATTTTAAAAATACATTTCATAAAGCTATAGTTGCCATAGACAGTAATTCCTCTGATGGATCTCGGCAAAGGAAATTGAAAACCTTCTGTAACGGATTTACCTTTCTAGATGCCATCAAGAATATTTGGGAATCATAGCAGGGAATCAAAATATCAACATAACAGAAGTTTAGAAGTTGATTCCCATCCTTATGGATGACTTTGAGGGGTTCAAGATTTCAGTGGAGGAAGTAAGTGAAGATGTGGTCGAAATGGCACGAGAACTACAATTAGAAGTGAAGCCTGAGATGTTACTGAATTACTGAAGCCTCATGATAAAACTTGGATGGGGCCAGGCATAGTGGCTCTCGCCTGTAATCCCAGCACTTTCGGAGGCCAAGGCAGGTGGATCACAAGGTAAGAGATCAAGACCATCTTGGCTAACACAGTGAAATCCCATCTCTACTAAAAATATAAAAAATTAGCTGAGTGTGGTGGTGTGCACCTGTAGTCCTAACTACTCAGGAGGCTGAGGCAGGAGAATCGCTTGAACCTGGGAGGCGGAGGTTGCAGTGAGCTGAGATGGCGCCACTGCACTCCAGCCTGGGTGACAGAGCAAGACTCCATCTCAAAACAAAAAACAAAACTTGACTGGATGAGGAGCTGCTTCTTATGGATAAGCAAATAAAGTGATTTCTTGAGATGTAATCTATTCCCGGTGAAGATGCTATGAAGATTGTTGAAAAGACTACAGAGGATTTAGAATAGTACATAAACTTAGCTGATAAAGCAGCAGCAGGTTTGAGAGGATTGACTCCAAGTTTGAAAGAAGTTCCACGATGGGTAAAATGCTATCAAACTGCATCGAGTGCTGCAGAGAAATCTTTTGTGAAAGGACGAGTCAGTTCATGCAGCTAACTTCACTGCTGCCTTATTTTTAAAAATTGCCTCAGCCGCCCCTTGCTTCAACAAGCAGTACCCTCATCAGTAAGCAGCCATCAGCACTGAGGCAAGACCCTCCATCAGTGAAAGGATTACTATTCACCTGGGACTCAGAGGATTGTTAGCAATAAAGCATTTTATAATTAAGGTATGTACTTTGTTTTTTCAGACATAATGCTATTGTACACTTAAGAGACTACAGTATAGTGTAATCATAGCTTTTATATGCACCAGAACATTTGTGTGACTCACTTTATTGTGATATTTACTTTATACTGGGTGGTCTTGAACTGAACCTGCAATATCTCTGAGGTATGTCTGTACTCAGTTGTGTACAATTATACAATTTTCCTTTTCTTAAAAATATCTTCTGCTTTTCCAGAAAGAGAAACACACACAAGAAAGATGAATCAGGCATTTTATCTAAGACCTGTGCTGGAGGAAGCCATTTGGTGGCCAAGGTTGACTTTTTTTCAAGAAGTAATGAATCGGTTGCTTTTAATAACAGTGACGGGGAAGGCCACATGATAGTAATGCCTTCTTTCTGATATGTTTTTCAGAAGATCCTTAAAAGATTGCAGTGAAACTGCCTGCTCTGGTTTCTTCATGCACAGGTGCTCTGAAGCTCCATGCTGGTGCTAGAGCCAGTGTGTCTGGGAGGTTTTGATTGCAAGAGAGGATACAGGGCGGATTTCTCTCAAGGCCTGCATGCAAGAATACTGGAGCAGCTGACATTCTTGGAGAAAGTTAGCCATTGCCATGATTGGTTTTCATCCTTTTATCAGTAGTTTGTCCATTCTCTAATAAGTGGTGGCACTTGTGTGGTGTAGTAATGCTGGAATATAGTTGAGGAGCAATTTCGTGGCCAAGGTTTAGATGATGTTCCATTTTTCTTTCTTTCTTATTCTAGCTGGTTGACTCACAAATCTATCATCAGGCACCACTCATTGCTATGAATAAATACTTTCTAGAAGGTCTGAAAGGCCAGATTTGTAAATCTACCATTTTCTGCCTCCCTGGGCAAAGCCTCAACTTTTACCTGTCTGTAAAAGGAAACACTTGGGAGGCCAAGGTGGGTGGATTACCTGAGGTCAGGAGTTTGAGACCAGCTTGGCCACCATGGTGAAAACCCATCTCTACTAATAATACAAAAATTAGCCAGGTGTGGTGGTGTGCATCTGTAATCCCAGCTACTCAGGAGGCTGAGGCAGGAAAATTGCTTGAACCTGGGAGGTGGAGGTTGCAGTGAGCCAAAATCACACCACTGCACTCCAGCATGGGTGACAGAGTAAGACTCTGTCTCAAAAAAAAAAAAAAGAAAATACTTATGTTTTCACTGTACAATGGCGGGGAAAATAAAAAGTAAGGAAATAGGTGGGACATTCCCTGGCACAGTGCTTGTTGCATAATAGGTACTTAATAAATTAACCTTCTATTTCCCTTCTCCTTTCTTGACTTTTTAAAGAGGCTGACCAACCCCATAGTCTCATTCATTCTGAGTATAAAGTATTCAGATGTAGTTTCCCAGAGCCCCTTGTGGGAATCACATGTGGATCTCTCAGTGCATTTCAGCACCCTCATGGCGTGCTTTCTCTCAGTGGCTCGTCCAGGGTCCTACCTTGCGGAGGTGGGCGTGGCTGGGGCTGTCCTAACTGAGGCCCCAGCTGGGCTTGCCCTGGAGATTTTGCTGATTTAGTCTGTGGAGCCTAGAATAGAAGAGAAAAGAAGCTTGTTGATATCACCACAGCCCTTTACTTCCTGGATGAGAAGGCAGCATTTATGAAGATCTTTTTAGTGTACAGTTCTGGAGTGGACAGTGTAGTGAAATTCTACATGTGTATACATTGGTGTAACCACTGCCCAGATCAAGACATCGGCCATTCTCCGTGGTGAAGCTTGCCGCATGAGCCTTCCCAGCCAGCAGCCCCGTCAGTATAATAACTGTGATTCTGATGTCTATTATCATAGATCACTTTCTGTGGGGAAATCTGGGGTGGGAGGTGGAGGTTTGGGTACTTGCTTTTACATAAAGCTGGGGAGCTGGCAAATTCTTTGGAGATCAGTCTGGTAGTCCATGCTGGGAACTGTGGAGGGGAGGAGTGACGTGGGAGCTCATCGAGGTTAGGGAAATGGGAGACACAATGGTGTCCATTGACTGGTTCTCTGGGAGCACACAGAGGGCCTGTGTGTCCATATGGTCTCATACACGCACGCACACACATCCTGCTCAGGCCCAGCACTGAGGGCATGGAAGGGACAGCAGTCAATCATCTCTGCCCACAGATGCCCAAAGGCCAGCTGAGACAAGACTGTTCTCCCCAGGATGGTGAACAAGGGGAGGGGCCCCAGAAAGCCTCCTAAATTCCCCCACTGGGGCAGGCTGTGGAAGCTCTCCCCCATGTCTGGCCTTCCCCCATTCCTTTTCCCCAAGGTAGTTTCTTCCTGGGGGTATCTCCTTTGGATCCAGGGGCTCCCCTTTTCCAGACAGCCTGGCATTTCTCATGGCTACAGAGTCTCCTTCGATCCTGAGGGTCTTACCCAGGGTCTCAGGGGCGAGGGCGCTGTGCCTCCTGCCATCAGGAGTTGGCTCATTTTGGAGACAACAAGGTCAGCCATCAGCTGTTTGTCCTCTTCCACGTGCTCTCCAATCAGCGGCATCGAGCTGTCCATTACCTGTGGGGGAAGAAGGGAGAGCTGAGGGACCCCCATGCCAGGAGAGGCTGGCGGTTGGGCATCACATCTCAGAAGTGAGGGCTCAGGGCTCAGGACAGAAGTGACCACCAGATGGCAATGTCCTCCATGCAAACCACCTCCAGCTGGGACTGGGCCGGCAGAGACACCAGTTCCCTTATGTTCAGTCTAAACCACTCGCTGGATGCAGTTCAATTCGGCCCACGTTTGCTGGATGACAGCCGTGCGACCAGGGCCAGGGAGCCTCTGCCGACCTTTTCTGTACTCTTCTTCGGGGAGCCGCTCTCCGCCCCCTTGTTTCTCACCCTGGCCCCCTCCCAGGGTAGGAGCTGGCTGCCTCTCCTTTGGCCCCAGGTCAAGGGTTTCTGTACAGCAGAAACAGTAAGATAGGGGCTCGATCGTGACAAAAATATGACACAGGCTGGAGTTGACCCAGGACTCAGAGGGAAGAGGGAAGAGGAAAGGCCTGTTCTCCAGGGCCCTGGCAAAACAGAGGCAGGAGGGAAATGCATTCCACAGGGAGCTGGGCTGGTCTCAAAGGAAGTGAGGTGCTTCTATGGGGCAGGGTCTGAGGGATTCTATTTCCCCTTCTGCTCTTTTTACAGATAGGGCAACAGAGTCCCAGAGATGGGAGGGGACTTGCCTATGGTCACACAGGCCAATGCTCCATGTGATTCTCTGGACATGGGAAGCCATGGGAGGTCTTGAAGGGATGTCTGTCGGGCCTTGGTGGATCCGCAAAACAGCTGGCCTCACTACCCACCCTCTCTGCTCCACTGTAGGAGTGGTGACCTGCGTTCACCCACACCACCCCCATCAGACTCACTCTCTTGTCTCCCCCTGTTCCCATGCTCTGGACTCACTAGGTTTTCTCTCTCCTCCACGTTCTTATGTATTCCCTCTACCCACTCTTTACCTGGCCAACTCCTTTTCATCCAGCAGGGAACGGTTAACTAGGTCTTCCTCCAGGAAGCCCTCTCTGACTGTGCAAGCTCTATGAGCCACCTCACATCTATATCCTGCTGGCCTCACCTGGTTTCACACTGGACAGCTTATCCACAGCACTGTCACCCTCTGCTTACTATGTCTCCACAACCAGACTGTGAGCCCCCAAGGTCAGGAATGGGCCCTGTGTCCTGCTAAACAGGTGTGCCCTCAGTATATACCTGTGTAGTGGAGGAATAAGAGGCCCTTGCAATAAGCCCTGCTCATAAGGATAAGGATAGTAAGAAGCGCTGTATTTTATGGGGGACTTCCTATGTGCTATGCACTATTCTAAACATCGGGTATGGAGGATCTCTCATAAACCTCAGAATAGCTCTTTGAGGCAGGTACTATTATCCTCATTGTAATGATGAAGAAGCAGAGGGTCAAAGAAGTGGCAAGGTCAAGGACACAGCACCCAGAACCCATGTTCCTCCCACTGCATCAGGCTAATTCCCACTAACCATTGGAGCAGCATACCAGGGTAAGAACTGGGAAGACGGAACCTGGGTTCCAGGCTTGGCTACCGCTGTGGACTTGCTGTGTGGTCTTGAGCAAGTTTCCTTTCCTCTACAGGCCTATTTTTTTTCTCAACAGTGAACTCAGGGGTTTGGGCAGCTGCTAAGACCCTTCCAGCTGGGACTTGCAGGGATCTGTGAGTTTAAGCACTCACTTTGATTAGGAAGCTGAAAGCCTAGCTTAAGAAAGTGAATACTACTTCTAGAAGAGTCCTGAGCTCTGTGCATGTGGTACCTGGCACTGGGGGACTCTGGGATCCCAGCACCCCCAACAGGGACAGTCTCTCAGTCACCACTGGCTGAGCTCTGGCTGTGGAGTCTGCCTCGAAGGTACACAGGCTTCCTGCAGGCTGCCTGTCCTCTCTCCCCCCCTGCCCTGCCCACCCCATTTTACTCCAGTCTGTTTCCTACATTCCCTGCAGTGGAAAACAGCCACAAGGAAGCTGAGGTTCATTTTGGAATCCCCAGGGTAGACATGGCCAAAGGAAGTGGCTGTGCTGGTCTCCCCCAGGGAAACATTTTCCAGTGAGCCAAGTCATTCCCCGGACAGGTCAGAGAGGACAAGTTCAAGGGTCTTTCCCCATGAGTATTTCACTGTGAGGCTCTTCACAAAACATTTCACACACATTTTCTGTTTTCACCACAGAGGTGGCTGAAGTGTTTTGGGACCTCTTCTGCCTTTTTTTCCCCTAACTGGGGGGAAAATACCTTTTATATTTCTGGTAACAAGCTTCCCATCTCCCCTGACCCCACTCCAAACTCAAAAGCAAAGGAAACAGCTCTGCAATGTTTCTGTGGGGGGGGAAAAAATCTGAAAAGCTATCTTTCATTTTTCCTCTGGAACATTTTTGGGAGATGTTGTTTTCTTGTTTTTAAAGTCCAAGCCCACTACTTTTACTTTGTTTTTTTTTTTTTTTTTCAAATGTGAAAGGTCTTTCATCCCCAACCCTCTGAATGGCTAAAGGCAAGAAGCCTGGGCCCATGAGCACAGATTTTTTTTTTTTCCTAAGAGTGAAAGCTAAGACTCGGAGAGGCAGGAGCTCAAAGGGGACAGAGAGAGTGCTGGTGCAAGGGAGGAGCTTGCTTTTGGGGGTCAGGGGGAGTCCAGGAGCTCCAGGAGACAGGCCCCTGCTCCTGTGTTTGCCATTGTACTGTGTTCACCGGCTTGGGAGCTGGCTCCCAGAGCAGTGGCTCAGAGAATCAATGAATGAGTGCTTGTGTGCCAAATCTGGGTTCATGTCTGGTGGTCTCCGTAGGGGATGCAGAGGAAGGAGGGCCGGGTGTGGTCTTAGGAGCTGCTGTGCTAGTGGTTCTGGCCCCACCTCTGGTCCGAAGCTCCCACGGTATCCCCAGGAAGGTGGGACTGGCTCCTCCAGGGAGCAACTGTACAGGTCAAGGAATCTATCCCCAGCCCCCTTCCATGGCTCCTCCAAGAAGGGGCTAATAGGGGAATTTCAGGTGTGGCAGCTGGAGGGAAGGCCATTCTGGGCCTTGAGAAGAGAGCTGTTCTCCAGAGTGGGACTGGGTCTACTAATACAGATGCAGCTCTTCCTGCAGGAGCCTCCTGGCCTCTCTGGGGAGGAGACAGAGCTGTGTTCATCCTGTACTCCCTCCTCCTACTTCAAGGCCTGGGCATGAACACCCTTCTGACATGGCTGGGCTCCCACCCACTGAGTCACCTGGTGCTGCTCGGCCGTGGGCCCCTGGGGGAGTGAGGCAGACATGAGGGACGAGAGGACCGGCTGGCTCCTGTGGTCACCCCAGCCATGTGCTTCTCATTAGCCGTCCACACCCCGGGGGAGGGGGACAGCCACAGGGCTCTCCCTCACGTGTCCTGGCCTTGCGTTAGCACCGCCCATGGGAGGAGAGGGCTGAGAGTGGAGCTGGGGCTGAGAGTGTGGACATGGGAAGTTATAGAAGAGGGAGAGGCCAGAGGGGCCTTTTCAGGTGATAGCAGTGGAGGTGGCGAGCCATGGGGTGTCGGGTAGGGTGCAGGGAAGAGGGGCTGGGGAGGGGATGGGAGGGTTGTGGGATCCTGAGAGACACCAGGAGGACATGGAGGAGAGGTGGGGGGGTGGTGGGATTCGAGGAAGCATGGAGAGGATGCGGCAGGGATGGGAGGCTGGAGGATTGGGAGGGTCTTAAGAGATTCCAGGACCCACAGCCCCTCTGTGAGCCCTCTCTTACCATTCTATTTTACTACATCTTTTCCTCTATTCATGCCCCTGCACCACTCCATCCTTCTTCCAAACTCTCAATGCTCGGCCACTGTTTCTCACCCTCTTCCCTGCCAGCCCGCGCACCCCGTGTCTATCATGTCCATGCTGCATCCCCCAGAGCCACACCGTTGCCTAGCCCATGGGAGCCCCCTAAAGCCATGTTTGTGGAATGAACAAATGAGACTCTTTGTATGGCGACCAAGGATGGGTGCCCATTTTACATGCTTGGACACTGAGGAAATGGAAGGGGCCTCATGGGACAGAATCTTGCTGACACTTGGCCAGATGCCCTTTCCCTTCCCTTAGGCCTGGGGGGTTGGGGAAGTTGTTAAACCTCATGCCCAGAGGTCTCCTGGCTCAGTTCTGAGTCATGGCATGAAGGCTTTCGATGCCTCTAAGGGTGGGAAGGAGCCTCCAGAAGCAGCTCACTGAGACCTGGGCTGCGTGTGCCCCGGAGCCAGGACACAGCTGATGGTGCCAAAGGCCATGCAGAGATTCCCCTCCCGCTGGCACGCCTGCCAGGCTGGACCGGCCAGGAGGACTGCCTGCTTCATCCCTCACCTCTATGATGTAATCTCTGCCATCCTTGCTGTGGACGGCCTTGACAGCGCAGATGTCCAGGCCACCAAACATCTCCGAGCAGCTGTCCACCCACAGCCTGTACCTGCAGGGACAGATGGACAGACAGTGAAGTGGCCTGGGAAAGTGGGGAAGCGGGGTGGAGGGAGAGAAGTGGATTCACATAGCAAAACAGGCAGGGAGAGACAGTGACACACACATCCAGACAGAGACGGAGAGAGACAGAGAAGCAGCAAGAGAGATAGAAAGACGGAGAGAGAGAGTTGGAGTCCAAGACTCAGAGACAGAGAGGGAGGGAGAGAGGCAGGGACACAGATGGCAATGAGAGAGAGACCCAGAGAAAGAACACGAGAGAGCCAAGAAGGAGGGGAGAGAGGCAGGGTGAGGGAGAAAAGGAACCAGAGTTGGGAGAGATCTCCCCCAACCCCAGAACTTGCTGGCTCTACAGTAATGGGAAGCTTGCCCTGCCCCCATCCAGAGCCATCCCAGACACCCAGCCACCTGTGTCCCTTTTCCCTTGGGAAAGCTGCTCCAAGGGCTCCAGAAATCCCTCCCAGGCTGCCCTTCCAGTCCCACCCCTGGCTGGACCAGAGGCTGCGGGGGAACAAAGGGTGTATTTTCCCCTGGCCCGGGGCGGGTAGGCTGGGGGAGCCTGGCAGGCTGCTTCTGCCTGGCCCTCTAGACCCACTGCTTTTGTTCCCTTTCCAGCCATTTGATGTCTGCAAGGCCAGTTTGCTTTGCTGGGGACAGATCTCAGCACTGGACTCTGACCCTGCAACAAGGGGGTGGTTGTATCTGAAGAAACCGTCCCAACTTGCACTTAGCTTCCCTTGTAGGCTGGATTTGGGAGTCACAGGGGACTCTGTCAACGTTCTTGCTTCTCTACCCACTCTCCAGGGTCATACAGGGCATGTCTACTCTCACATCGCTTTGTGTTTCTGAGCCATAAGTGCTGGGATGAGGAGGAATTGTGGCTGGAATGCTCTTAGAATGGATTCTTCTCTTATCCACAAAGGCTTACCGAGGCCCAGCTCACACAGCAAGGCAGTAAGAACACCAGGATTACCTCGATCTCCTTGGCTCCCAGTCCAGTTTTCTCATTCAGCTGTAGCAAGGAGCATGTGAGATCATCGAAGTAAAAGGAAGGATGGAAACTCACACCCATGGAGCTCCTGCTATGTTCCAGGCATTCTGGGCCCTAGACTGACTCCTCATTCCCTTAAATCCCAGCCCAACTTTATGAGGAAGGTTTTAACCCATCTTACTGATGAAGGAGCGGGCTCAGAGAAATGAATAAGTGGCTGTGAAGCTTCCAAACCCAGATCCTGTCTGATTCCAGATTCCCAGCAAGCCAGCCTTCCTCTCATTCTGCAGGTGCCCTGACACATCCATTCTCACTCAGCATGGGAGGCCAGGGACCTACATTCTTGCTATTCATTCCTTAATAATTTTGGAGAAGCCTCTCTCTCTTATCAGAAAATGGGAAAGCCTAGATCTTATTCTGATTGTACATCAGAACCACAAGGAGAGTTAAACACACAAACAAATACGCAGACTTGGGGCTCCACCCTGTGTTAGAGTAATTTCTATAATCTTTTAAAGTGTTCCATGTGATTCTGATATGTGGCCACGTTTGGGGACAACCTTGGGTGCTTGGAGCTTGAAGAGTCCTCTGGACTCTGATCAGGGTCCTCGTTTTTGGCACCAGTGGCTGACTTGCTGGTGCCACATACTTAGGGTGAGCTATGCCTTCACACTCACAAATCACGTTTCTTCTCAATGGAATGTGGAAGTTTGAGCCTAGGTCCAGAGGCAACTGTTTCCAGAGGCTGTTTTCAAATGACAAACCTCGGGGTCCCCTGCTGGCTGCAGCCCATGGGGCACAGGCACCCCAAGGTCTAAGAAGGGGCTGCAGGCATATGGCAGTGTGAGAGAGCTTAGAGAATGGGGGGCCTCTGCTCCCCTCCTGCCAAGTGGGATTAGCACCGACCAAGCAACATCATTGGTTTTGCCCAGGAGTCAGGCCACCTAGCAAGCAGGCAAGACCAGGTGGAGGGCGGGGTCAGGGCCTGCGTATGAGTCCCTGTATGGATTTTGTCCCTGTCGGGGTAGGACTGGGGATTTCTCCACCCCAGACCCTGGAGTACTTCCTGTGACTGCAAAAGGGAAAGCGGATTCCAGGCCTGAGCGGGCCCATTCCCATGGGACGTTCCTCCAGGGATGGCCCATGCAGCAGAGGACTGAGCAGAGCCAGGGATAGGTGGCCTGCTAGGGACATCTGTGAGTAGCACAGGAGGCACTGGGGAAGGCAGGGCTCACATTGGGGAAGGACCATAGAGGAGAGGGCCATGACTATCCCGTGAACACCTGATGGGGGAAGGAGGTGACCGCCACAGTCCACATGATTCAGTTGTGCCAGGTCATGAGCATAGCTCCCAGGAGACTCATTAGCATAGGTGGGTTCCCAGGTTGAAGGTGGCAGCTGCCCCCCTGGGGTGGATGGGAAGGGCAGGTGCGCCTCCCTGCCAGGGGCCAGTTCTGGATTAGGTGCTGCACATCCCTCTCTCATTCAGTCCTCACACCTGCACTCTGACTTGGGTATTACTGCTTTCATTTTGCAGTTGAAGAAGTTCAGAAATCTTAATGAGCATGCCCAAGTTCACACTCTGTCTTTGTTGCTGTAGGGGGTGGTCCTGCTCCAATCTCCAGGGGTGCAGACCTGACACAGGCCTCCAATCACAGCACTGCAATGTCTTGGGCCATAGTGATTGGTTCAGGGATGGTCACGTGACATAAGCCAGGCCAATCAGTACATATGGCTCAATTTCAGGCTTTGGTTGAAATGGTTGGGAAAAGAGAGGTTTTCTCTCTTTTGAACCAGACACTGTGAGGATAGAAGCCTGGAGCTACTATGTGCCACCATATGCAAGAGCCTGCCTAGATGAAGCCAACACAGAAAGAAGCTGAACTAGCGTGGGCAAGAAGGCGTCCTAAAGCCTTACTGATACTGTACATCAGGAGTTGTCAGGGCCATGAGCTAGTAAATCCCCCTTTTGTGCAAGCCAATCTGATTTGTGTCATGGCACTTGCAACCGATACAGAGTTCTTAGAGGGAAGGCTTGGATTTTTTTCATCCTTTAGTGCTCAGCACAACATGGCATGCAGTAGGTACTCGATAAGTGTTTACCGAACAGAGCTTTTTGAGCTCACAGCCCATCCTCTGTCCACTGCTATTGCACGCTTGCTGGCAGAGGTCACAGGGCATGCAGGCAAGAAGGTATGTATGTGGCAGGCCCTGCGACCAGCTCACTTCGCCCTTTTTTTTTTCAGATGGAATTTTGCTCTTTTTGCCCAGGCTGTAGTGCAATGGTGCGATCTCAACTCACTGCAACTTCTATCTCCTGGGTTCAAGCAATTCTTCTGCCTCAGCCTCCCAAGTAGCTGGGATTACAGGCGCATACCACCATGCTCCGCTAATTTTGTATTTTAGTAGAGACAGGGTTTCACCATGTTGGCCAGGCTGGTCTTGAACTTCTGACCTCAAGTGATCCACCCAGCTCGGCCTCTCAAAGTGCTGGGATTATAGGCGTGAGCCACTGTGCCTGGCCGGCCCTTCCTTAGGGGGACTGGCACACAGTGTCTAAAGGGAGAAAGACCCAAAAAACCTTCAGTCAGAGATATCCCTAAAACATGCATGATTCATGGGGCGTCAACCTCTCCCCTATTCCTATTGAGATGGGAGTAAGCCTGGGAGAGGAGTGGACTCTCCAATACCCCTGGTCTCCTAATAATGTTTCCTTGCAGCTGTCAGAGCACAGGAGGGACTGGCCAGGGCTTCCTGACCTCTTCCTATAGCAGCTGGTCAGGGCTGGAAAGACCCTGGACTTGGAGTCATGACAGCGGGGTTCTACTCTCAGCTCTGTCATTAATTAGCCTAGACAAATCACTTCCCCTCTCTGAACTTTCTTCTCCCATCTGTGAAGTCGGGTTATTTGAATACCTGCCCTGTAGGTTGTTGTGGGCAGTGAAGATGATCATGCCTAGAAAAGTGCTCTGTGGATGGTGAGGCACTGGACAGAGGGCAGAGTGGCCGTCTTTTCAGGGGTCCTTGTTGCATTCTGCCTTCACCTCCTACCATGGCCAGTGCCTCTCCCTACACCTCCTTTGTCTCTTACCTCTCTGTCATGGCCACCTGCTCCAGCATGGCAGAGCCTGTGTTGGCCTTCCAGTTCCCAGAGATGGAGGTTCTCCTGTACCAGAACAAATAACACATTGAGGGAATTAGGGACCCTTGTCACTGATCTGGTTTCCTTCTTTGCTTTGACTGTTAGGAAGCTCTGATTCAAATCTCTGGCTCACATAATGGCATGTATTCTTAGGTACACACCTTGTCTTCAACTATATTTTCCTTCATGCTGTTTGCCTTTTTTATTTGTTGGACCTTAGATATTGTTTTCTAAGTCATTTTTGAAATTGAAATATTAAATTTTAAAATGCCTACATCATCACGTGAAATCCCCCAAACTTTGGCCTTCTGTTTTTGAGGAGAATGAGGGCAGTGTGTGTAGCCCTGGTGATTCTGGAATTTTTTGAGAGCCCCAAAATGTTAGAAAAGTGATCCTAAGAGAGAAGTGACTACTTTTCTATGGTGAAGATTAGGAAGGCCTTCTGGTCTCTGACTGTCTTGCCACCCTTCTCTGTTCCCTTGCCATTTCTGCTCCAGTAACAACCGACCTCTCCCTTCTGGTGCTCTGCTGCCCACGGCTCTTTCCCAGTGTCATGGCCTCTGCATGCCTTCTTCCTTTTGCCCCATACAGTCTTTGTCTCCATCTTTCCCTCCCTAAGTCTTATCATCCTTCGGGTTTCATCTGACATACGACTTCCTGACAGGCCGCCTTCCTCAGCAAAAATAGACTGCTCACCACTCCACCCTACACTAATGCTTAGTGATGCTCATCTCCCCTTCTGATGACAGCTTTAGTGTCCTCTCTTCTTTGATGGTGGGGAACCCTGAGGGTAGGGGACATGGTTAACTATATCCCCTGTATTCCCAGTGGGACCTGGCAGGTGGTAGGTGCCCAGTGGGTACCTAGTGGGTGAGGAACTGTGTACATTGAGGGAGAATCCAGACAAGCTATCTATCACTAATGGTGCATGTGGCCTCGGCAAAGATTGAACGAGTTTAAGCACAGTGGTGGTGGTAAAGGTATTTGTCTTATGGTCAAGGGAAAGTATGTGGTTGAGATCAAAGAGTGAACTGGGGAGAGGAATTTACACAAAAATATATCATTTGTAAAAGAGAAAACCAAATAAAGATGCTGAGAATAGATGACCACCAGGAGCCATAAGGCACTGTACTGTAGTTGGAAAAGTTGTTTCCCATGGGGCTACAGGTGCACAGTTCTGAGGCTGGGCACATACCCTGAGATGGAACAAAAACTTAGATAGATGGTGGATGGGGGAGCCAGATTTTTCTCTGTTGGAATGGGAAGTTATAGATTAGCAATCAGGAAAGGCTAAAATGAACCAAGTGGTACCAGGGTACTGGATGAAAGTCAGGGACATCAATATGACTCTGTTTAGCTTCATAGAGATGGGGATGGGTATATATAGAAATAATTATGGATATATGTGCATACATGGGTAAGGATACACACATGTATTTCCTTACTGTGTCTGCTAGGACCTAGAAAGAATGACAGCCCAGTAACAAGAAGCACAAAGGCCCGAGTTCAGGGCAGGGAGTGGGCCAGAGAGGAGGCTGAATGGCTGCGGACATTCTGCATTGAAGTCTGACACAAACCCCCTCATGTGGAGGTAGGCCAGCCCAAGGTCCAGGAAAATCTGTAAGTAATGACAAAGTAGAGCTGTCAGGCCAGAAAGGCTCAGCAGAAAAAAATGCAGCAATGAGGTAATCCTCAAGAAAAGAAACTGGGACAAGGTGTCGTCAATGTCAAGTGGAAGCTCTAACAATGAAGAGAGAGGAGGGAAATGATATCATGACTGACGGCAGGGGCCTCAGAAATGCACTAGAATGGGCCATAACTCAGAGCGGGCAGGGAGAAGGTGACGTTATCACCCCAAGGCCATCTGAGAGCAGTGGCAGGTCTGGCCTGCCTCATGGGAGGAAGAGGGTGATTAATAGAATAAGGCAGAGTTACTCCTTGAAAACGAGCTCCATCCCTTCCCTGGAAATACGTCCTTCTAGGCCAACTACCTGTATCTCCTCTAGTTTCTCAAGCAATGACAGGGTGCGGTAGTTGCAACAGAGACTGTATGGCCCAAGAAGCCTAAAATGACCACCTGGCCCTCTACAGAAAAAGGTATGTTAACCTTTGGTCTAGGCAATCTAGGTAGTGCAAAAGCAACCATTGGCAATCCATAAATAGGTGTGCATGGCTGTGATCAAGAGAACTGTATTTAGAGACAGGTGGCAGCTGGATTTGGCCTGTGATTGCGGTTTGCTAACCCTAGCATAAAGCACAAGCTACTTCACACAGAAGTCCATGGATGGAGGGACTTTCCAGCTGTCCAGGGCTAACCCGTGCAGTCCTCAGATATGGAGCCCTGCACACAGTCAGTGCCCAATAAATGCTTGGCAACCAGGCAATGATTAGCCCGCTGTGGTCTCATTTCAAGTGGAACTAACAATAACATTCCAGAGTGAAAGACAGAGAGGGCTTGGAGCAAAGACCTCTCCCAAGAACAAGACAGTCTACCTATTCCAGAAGGCCCCACTCTTCCCTATTACCACAGCCCCATGTAATCCATCCTTTGCTGAACCATCTCTAGGGTGAATGCACGCTGCTTTTTCTGCCTGGCATTCTTTCCTTTTCCTTTAGATTCAGCACGTCTATTTCCACTGGGCAATGGCCCTGCCCACATTGCATGCCTTCATGGTGGGACTCTCCATACTGGTTTTCTGCTTTTCTCTAATCAATAAAACGTGATCAAAGTTGAACTAATCAGTACTTTTTCCATGGAATCGCAATCTTGAGTAAAGCCCTGAAAATGACTAGGGCAGATTCATTTACCAGTGGGGGATGTCCAAAAATCATTTATTATTTCTGGCTGCCCAAATTCCTAGGGCTGCTCTGTGTCCTAATATTTCTGAAATTGATAATTTAGGTGGGAGATGTTTTGTTTGCTTTTTTGAAGCTTCTGATAACCCATGGTTTTCTAATAAATTCCCTTTAAAAAACCCCATTAAATTAATGAGATGTGGTTTCTTTTGCTTGTAGGCAGAGAAACCTGGCCATAATTGGTCTTATTGGCTTCAGAGCCTTTGCAACTCACAGCCTCATGGTCACCTTTTTATAAACACAGATCAGATCCTTTGCTCAGAAGGGAAGAGAAAAAAAAAATCCAAAACCTTCAGCAAGGTATTCAAAGCCTTCCTTGATTTGTCCCTAAATGTCTTTTTCAAAGACACACATCCTGTGTGTACTTGTAGTTCCCTAGACATGGCAAGCGCCTTTCTTGCCCCGGAGGAAACGGCCCTTGTTTGGATAGACAGATATCTGCCCAGGGATAAGCAGTGACTGAACATCAGCCCCTCAGCTGCACTGACCAGAGAAGAAGGGCAGTAAGGATACAGGAAGGAGAAGAATGATGCTCCCTTGGGTGGAGGAGACACTGACTGGACATGCACTTCTGGTCTCCCTTCCTCCCACGCTCCCCCAGCCCCTTCCCCAAAGACTCACATGTACGCCTTGTAGTTGGATCCAATTTTCTGGACGCGGATGTCATATTTGGAGTCGATGAAGGCCTCAGTGGTGGCATAGGTTTTGGCCATGGCAACCACGCTGGTGATGTCCTGGAAGTCAAGCTGGTTTTCCACTTTGATCTGTGTGGGAGGACGAGGGGGATGAGTGCCACCCACCCTGCGTTCACTGAGCCCACCCTGTGCCAGGAATGAGTGCTCATCTCACACAAATTTCCTTTAGAAGGTCACCTCCCGGCAGGGCAGACAGACACAGGAAGCAAATCATTCCACCACACATTGCGCAAGCTACAGAGAGGAAGGGAGCGATTCTGCTCGGGTGGTTGAGAAAGCTTTACAGAGGAGGTGAGCTTTGAACTGGGTTTGGAAGGATGAACACGTTTCAGATGGATGAGGTAGTGGGGCCACCCTCCAGAGATGCATGAGGAACCCACAGTGGGGAGAGGGCAGGTGGCACAGACTCACTGATGAGGGACACTGCACGGGCCATTGGGGGGACAGACTGTGGAGGGCCACAGTCTCTGGGGAAGGAGTTAGGATTTTAGCCTCAATTTTCTGGAAAGCCACTGAAAGAGGGAGTGGAGTTTAAACAAGGAAATGGCTTAGTTTGTGTTTAAGCAAAATCACTGAAGCAGTTGTGTAGAGCACTGAATGGAGGGGTGTGATATGAGACACAGAGAGACCAGTTAGGAAGAAGGGAGTGTTCATGTGTGTGTGGTGTGTATGTGTAAGGTGCATACATGCGTAGAGTTTGTATTGTGGAGTTTGTGGGAGATGTCTGTGTGTAGTGTGTTTGCATGTGTTTGATGTATGTGTGGTATGTTCTTTGTTCATATGTGTGTAGTGTGTGATATATGTGTGTGGTGTTTGCTGTATGTGCTGTGGCTGTGTGTTGTACATGTGTGTGACATGTGGTGCTTCTGTGTGTGTGTGTGTGTGTGTGTGTGTGTGTGTGTGTTTGTGTGTGCATGTAGGCATGCACTGGAGAGTCTAGCTTCTCTAGGCCAGAGGCTGCGGAGAAATTCACACTGTTTACTCGGCTGAGCCAGGAACACAGAGAGGTGTCCTGGGCTTGGGGAGAGGTCCCAGGAGAGCTTCCAAGGCCAAGCACAGAGGACAAGGCCAAGGTTCCATGATAGTGATCTTAAGACAGAACAGAAGCTGACTCCCAGGGGCCATGGACAGCTGGGCCAGCTGCTCCCTCCCACTGGCCATGGGAGCCCTGCTTGCTCATAAGTGGCTCCCCCTTTCCCTGTCACCCTCACCCCAACAGCAGAGGAGTTCTGATGCTGGGTCAGAGATGGGCAGAGCGCTGTGGAGCGGCTGGACGCTGGGCGGTCCATGTGGGGTTGGTCTCAGACCACACCTCATCTCACGTCCTTCTGATCTCCCTCTCAGCCCTTTCCTGCCTGCCCTTCGAGGCTCAGTGCTGCATTGACAACTCCATCCCTCCCACAAGAATGCCCACTCACACTTGTACCAGCTGCAGGGCTTACACAGGGTCTTTACAGCTCTCCATGGGGCCCAAACAGGATTGTGAGCAGGCAGGCAGGCTGGGCATTGTCGTGGTCACTTAACGGATACAGAAACTGAGATTTCTTGACTTGCTCAAGGTTATAAAGCAACTGAGCCCAGAGCTCGACTTGAAACTCTGGACTCTGAAGGCACAGTGTTTCCTTGCACTATCTCAGGGGTCTATACATAGGTGCCTTCCTGTTCTACCATAATGGACATAAATAGCAACAGGAGAGAGGATGGACAAGCCGTCTCCCCTTCTCGGATCTCTGAGTGATGACTCCAAGTCTCAATTTGCAGAGAAAATAAAGGTGACCAGGCAAGAATTCCCTATCTTCCAACCCTTTCAAACTCATCAGCTGTCCCACTTCTTCCTCCCAGCTTCAGTGGCAGTGGTGTGCCTCCTCCCTTTGTTCTAGGCCTTCTAAGGCTCTGACTGCTGGCTGTCCCCACTTCCTTTAATAACAGGACCCCTTGGTTTCAGCTGGGTACCTGGCCTCCTCAGCTAGAGATTACTTTGCTTCAGTCTCTCGTGCAGGTAAATGTGCCCATCTCCAAGCTCTGGCCAATGAAAACTGGGTAGCTGTGATATGAGCAACCTCTGGGTGGTGCCCTGAAGATGAAGATAATCTTCCTGTCCTTTTCCTTCTTTGCTCTGGTTGGAAATGTGAACATGATGGTATGAGCAGTAGCAGCCATCTTGGGCCATGAGATGGAAGCTGCATGTTGAGGATGGCTGAGTAGAAAGATGGAAGGACCTGGGTCACCAGCACTGTGAAGCTCCTTATCAGCCCTTGACTTGGACTCTTACATGAGAGAGAAAAAAAACTTTAATCTTGTTTAAGCCACTATTCTCTGGGTCTTTTTTTTTTTCTTCTTGAGATAGGGTCTCAATATGTTACTCAAGCTGAGTGCTGTGTCATGATCATGGCTCACTGCAGCCTTGACTTCCTGAGCTCAAGCAATTCTCCTGCCTCAGCCTGCCGAGTAGTTGGGACTACAGGCGTGCACTACCACTCCCTGCTAATTTTTGGTTATTTGTAGAGACAGGGCCTCACTATGTTGACCATGCTGGTCTGAAACTCCTGGATTCAAGTGATCTTTCCGTCTTGGTCTTCCAAAGTGCTGGGATTATAGACGAGCCACTGCGCCTGGCCCCTATTATGTGGGTCTTTGTTAAAGCAGCCAAACGACATTTCTGCTCATTTTTTTTTAGTCTCTTGCCTTTCATTGATTCTTTATGCTTTGGATTAACATGATCAAGAATCCACCATTCTCCTCAACATGTTCCTGCTTTTCAGAACCTCAGTTACTCGCCACTGTCTATTTCTACATCTTCATTCCCCACTTGCCCCTCAACCCACTTTCTTTAGGTTTCACTCACTACCATTCCCCTGAGACTGATTTGGCGAAGGTCCTGTTTGGTCCCCCTCTTGGCAAATCCCACAGAGGGCGTTGGTCCTTGTCCTGCACTGGCCCCCTGTAGCACCTGAAATTGGTGAACTTTGGGAAGTACGATTTCCATACCACTGTTTTTCCAGTTCTCACCCTTCCTTCTGCAACTTCTTCACAGTCTATGTTGCCACCTCTTCCACCAATGCCCCTTTGATGGTCCTGGGGTTTCATCTCAGCCAATACTCAGGGTCAGGTGGAGAGAATCGGAATTGTCAAAATGAAAGAATGAGGTGAGTGTTTGCAGGGAGAGCTTACCTAATTCACATTTCTGTCCTTGGTGGCTTTGGGAAGAACCAGAACTTCTTTGGCACCTTGGTTTCCTAGACGGCCCTGAGCACAGAGTGGGCTACCTCAGAGATATCCAGCTGTCCACAGCATCATTTTCCTGTCTTACAGTCATGATACACCCTGATACAGGGGGCATGTGTCCACCCAGGGTGCACTTTACACTCTCTCCTCTCCCTGGCATCTTTGTATGGTGCTGTGGCCACATTTTAGCCAACAGAGGTGTATGAACTTCCAGAATGTGCTGTTCAAGGGCAGGGGAGGGCTTTCTACTCCCCCTCCTGTCTCCCCCTTGCTGGCTGGAGTGTGGACCATCTTTGACAGTGTAGCAGAGGACAACGCACCAGGCATGGTTGATCAATAAGATGGAAGAAGCCCATGTTCTTGAAACCATGGTGGTTCCACACCAGCCCTGGGCTGTTTTTGTGTAGACCAGGGAAAGGAAGTCCTAGTTTGTTTACACCACTCTAAGTCTTTGCTATGGCAGCTGAAATTTACCCCAATGATTATACAAGCCATAAGAAAATTTTTGCTGACTACATCATGCATTCTTTCACAGGGTAGACAAAGAGAGCAAAGGGAGAAAGCACAGACATGGTGGTTTAATTAATTCAGGAGTGGGCAGCCACCCTCTGGGAACCCTGCTCTTCTGTCTTAGTTTGAGTGGTTTTGCATGTGGGTTCCCATTCTTTCCTCTCCAACAGTGAGCATGGAACCCAGGTCTCTCTCTCCCTCTCTTTCTTTTTTGAGACAGAGTCTCACTTACTCTGTTGCCCAGGCTGGAGTGCAATGGCATGATCTCGGCTCATTGCAACCTCTGCCTTCTGGGTTCAAGCAATTCTCCTGCTTCAGCCTCCTGAGTAGCTGGGACTATAGGTGTGTGCCACTATACCTGACTAATTTTTGTATTTTTAGTAGAGATGGGGTTTCACCATATTGCCCAGGCTGGTCTTGAACTCCTGACCTCAAGTGATCTGCCCACCTCTGCCTCCCAAAGTGCTGGGATTACAGGCATGAGCCCAGGTCTCTTTTTACACTGATCTTTCAAAGCTTCAGGAGAGGCCCTGGCCCTAAATGTCCCTTTTTATTTTATTTTATTATTTATTTATTTATTTAAAGAGACAGGATCTCACTCTGTTACCCAGGCTGGAGTGCAGTGGTACAGTCATGACTCACTGCAGCCTTGAACTACTGAGCTCAAGTGATGCTCCCACCTCAGCCACTTGAGTAGTTGGGACTACAGGCATCACCACATCCAGCCAATTTTACGTTCTTTTCCTTACAGAGGGCCTCCTACACTGTACGATGCCTGGACAATATAAAACTGGTTCTACCCCCGGAACCACCATTTCTGTCTCCCGTTAGACTGTGAGCTTCTTGAGGACAGACGAGTGTTGTTCCCAGCTGTTGCACTGGTGCCAGGTACATTGCACACACTCTACACGAGTTTGCTGGATTGAATTTAAGAAGGCTGGATCAAGATCTGCTTATAATTTGGGGAGGGGAGGCAAAAAACTAGAAGGAAAAACAAAGGAGTTCAAAACAAAAAGGCAAAGAAACTGTGTTTCAAGGAAACTTATCTTTTATAAAGTGGATATTTCCGTGCATTCTTGGGTGGGTGCTAAGCTCTCTGAGGGTTACTGCCTCCTTCATGAGTTCTTGTGAATCGGAAGAATTCCAGGATTCTGGTCAAGGGGGCAGGTGGTCTGGAGCCTGGGTGGGTGGGTGCTGGAGGGGACTCTGGGATGGTCCTCAGGCCAGAGGGTAGGTGAGGCGAGAGGGCACTGGGGACACAGCCCTGAGGATGGTGAAATGGCTGCTGGCCTGGGCAGGGAGTCTTGGCACTCCGCTTTATTTACTGGCTGGAAATCCCTCCAAGGGTTCACAAAGACAAGCTGAAAACAGGAAGCCCTCAATGAGCTGTGATTCAAGATTACCCGTTTGCTTCCCCAGGGGCTATGATGGGGCCACTGTGAACTCTCTAACTCTGAAAACAGACTCACACCCTTGCCTCCCTTGCCCCTCTTCTCCCTTCTCTTATCTCCTCTCTCCTCTTTCTCCTTCTCTTCCTTCCTTGCCTTCTCACTCTCTCCTCCCTCCCTTTCTCCCCTTTCCTCTCTCCCACAATCCTTGCCTTCTCTCTTACTCTGCTTTGTTTTGTTTTTGAGACAGAGTCTCGCTCTGTTGCCCAAGCTGGAGCACAGTGGTGCCATCAGGGCTCACTACAACCTCTGCCTCCCAGGCTCAAGCAATCCTCCCACCTCAGCCTCCTGAGTAGCTGGGACTACAGGCAGATGACACCATGCCTGGCTATTTTTTCTTTTTCATTTTTTTTTGTAGAAATAGAGTTTCCCTATGTTGCCCAGGCTGGTCTCGAACTCCTAGGTTCAGACGATCTTCCCACCTTGGCCTCCCAAAGTGCTGGGATTACTGGCATGAGCCACGGCCACTCTTCCTCTTACTTTTAATGTCATCTGTCTCCCTCTTGCACCTCTTTCCTCCTTGATTTTTCCTTGTTGCTTACTCCTTCTCTTATCTTTCTCCAGTCTCTCCCTTCCACCTTCTTCTCTCCTTCAGTTTTCCTGACCTCTTTTCAATGTTGCCATTCTTCTCCTGCTTCCCATTCTTCTTCATTCCTTCCTCTCTGTCTTTCCTGCCTCCTTTCCCCTCACACTTCCCCATTCAGGTTTTCACTCTTCTCTCCTGCTTTCTGAATTGCTTTACCCGCCTTGTGTGCTTGTATGCCCACATGTGTTTATGTGTGTGTGCATGCATGAAATTGTTAATAACCAATGACAAAAAAGGTCATTGGTCACCTCTGGAGGGTACTAAGACACTATCTGATTTTTCTGAAAAAAATGAGTAAATAAAGTGATGAAGAAATGTTCTCTTTGATGATTTCTAGCTACTAAATGCAAGGGCAAGAGAATCAGAACATCATCTTTCTGCAGCCCCTAATGCAATAACAGATTGAGGGAATGCTGTTCAATTCCAAGGACATTGAGGAAAGGCTGATGGGAAACTTGATAATGTGTGGATCAGCAGACAATACCTGAACTCAGGGACCAATCTTAACATCTCAGAAAAGAGACCTGTCAGTCAAATGGGATGCAAGAGAACAGCCCCTACTCTCACCCCGCACTTAGGAAGTATTCTTGCCAAAATCCAGAACCTGATTCAGATAAAAACTCTGCATTTAACTACTAGTTTACAGGAAATACAGGTGATAGAGGAGCAACATGGAGCTGCCACTGGCCAAATTAGCATGCAGGAAATTCTACAGGAAAAATGGCCTTCTCCCACCAATAAATAAATGACAAGGAAAAAAAAAAAACAGAGGAAAGGGAACTGTTATAGATCATGAGGCTTATGTCATACTAACCACGTGAATATGAAGGCCTTGTCTGCATACAATGGAACATGTCAATTAACAAGAGGCTATTGAACACTGACAATATACTAGATGATATTAAAGAATTATTATTATGTTTTTAGGTGTAATAATGGTCTTTGGCTATGCTAGAGACAAAAAGAAGCTTTTATGTGTTAGAAATACACACTGAAATATTTATGGGTGAAATGACGTGATATCTGAGATTTGCTTTAAAATATTCCAGTAATCTACAGAGACAGGAAGCAAAGGAGCAATTGCTGAGGACTGAGGGAGGGGGAATGAGTAGTGACGGGCTAATCGGTATGGGGTGATGAAAATGTGCTAGAATTATATGGTGGTGATGGTTCCACCTTGTAGATTATTCTAAAAAAAACACTGAATTGTACACTTTGGAAGGGTGAATTTTATAGCATGAGAATTAAATCTGAAAAAAGTATCCAGAGGTGTTTGGGAGGAAGATTGGAGATGTATATAAAACAAAATTGACCATCAGTGGATGGTGGCTGAAGTTGAGTCAAAAGTTTTTTTTTTGAGTACAAGGCAAAAGGTACATGGGGTTACAGTTTACCATTTTCTCTTCTTTTGTGTATATTTGAAAATTTTCATAACAAAAGTTAAAAACAAGCAGGACTAAAGGAGAAAAAGATGAGAACATAAAGCTGCACTTGGACTGGGGTTAACAGGGGTTATCTCTGCATACAGAAGTGACCCCTTTTTTTGTATCTGTTGAAGTAAAGAAACTTTGATCAGTAATATGATTCAGTCTCCCTAAGAGAAAAAAGCACTATATGCCTAAGAGAATTACAATCCATTCTTGCAATAAAATTGTATGATTTTTCTCCTGAGCTCCTCCTATAGAGGCTACTGACATGTAACAAAAGTAACCCTCAACAATGCCCTCTGCCGATTGGCTATTTCCTATAATGTCCCTTAGTTAGGCTCCTGTCTTACTCTGCTGGAGCTACTATAACAAAATACCAGAGACTAGGCGGCTTAAACAACAGACATTTATTTCCCACAGTTCTTGAGCAATTGCCCCACACTGTCTTCCACAATGGCTGAACTAATTTACGCTCCCACAACAGTGTAAAAGTGTTCCTATTTCTCCACATCCTCTTACTACGGAGGCCATTTACCAGCGTGTTTAAGAATGCAAGCTCAAATCCCAACTCCATCACTTATTTGCTGCATGACCTTCGATAAGTTACTTAACCTCTCTGTGCCTCACTTTCCTCGTCAACAAAATGTGGATAACTTGAACACTGGATTGCTGCTGAGCATTCAATGAGATACTACATGTAAATGCACTAAAAGAGCACCTGGCTCATCACAAATGCTCAATAAATGTTATAACTATTATTATTATTCCTCTTATACCCCCAGCACCCAGAATAGGTCCTCCATAAATAATTGCTGAAAGAATGAATGAAGGGGACAGTCACTAGAACTGTGGAGGGAAGAGAGTCTAGGCTGAGGAAAAAAGGAGGTGCAATAGCCCTGAGGTTGATGCTGAAACTCATAAGCTTTAACAGAAAACTGGGCCTTAACATCTTCTTATGAAAGCTGAGGGGTAACAGGGAATAATGCTTGAAGAGGGGGGCATCCCATCTCCCCTGGGAGATGAACACGAGGAGTGAGGACAAGATGCTTCCCAGAAAGTGACTTGAAATCAACCTTGATATAGAGACACATGAGCAACTGCAGCTCTTTGCGCTATTTCAATCACCAGAAAACATTTAAGTCAACCGTGACCAGTTGCTCACCCTGCTGAGTCTCTCTCCAGCAAGTCTCCACAGAAGGCCCAGCTTGGAGCATGCTCCCTCCAAAAAACCAGTTTGTGATAGTTGGGACATACTGGTTTTTTAAAAATAAAGATAACTGCATGAGGTAATCTACTGAACCAGGTTATTTACAAATCAGTGAAAAGTCAGGAGGACGCCTACCAAAAATAATCATCGTAGGTTCAGAACAGTCACTCTGTGGCCTTTCTTTCTGGCAAAAATTAGCTGGCAGGGCCAACTGGATGTTCAGGCCACTCCTAGTTGGAGATAATAAAACCATAACCCAGGCACACAAATGGATGCTTGTTTTCCTGTTTTTATAACAGGAAGGCATGCATCCAGCTCATTCCAAAGTGGTATCAGCTCATTAAGAAACTAGTCGGACGGAGTCAAGTGGGATGGACTAAATCTCTGTTTTACCTCCCAGGAAATTCTTAACCAGCCTGCATGTCCCTGACTCTCAAGACAGGATTAAGTACAAGTTCTGTGCGACTAATATTAATACCAGGCCATGCTCACAGGATTTAGCTGAGAGTTGATTCCCAAGCTCACCGTCAAAGGCTTAGAAGAAGTAACCCTAAAGCAGAGGTTCCCAAGCCTTCTTGGCTTATGGTGCCCATCTCGGCAATTTTTTCTTGACATTCCTAGGGTCAAAGAAGTACTAAACAGATTGATTTACTAAGTAGTTAAAACGAAATAGCTTAATAAGTGTTTACATCCTAACAATTTAGTAACCATTTGAAAAAAAAGTACAGAATGTTTTTATTTCATTCCTAAACAACTACAATTACTTACTAATGGGATGTGTGTGCCTCTTGGGCAGTGCACAAATTCCTGAACCTTAGAATCAGATTGGACATCATCACCCTCATTTCCTGTTCCATGTGATTTTCACATGGTACTTAGTTTTTAGCACAACCACTACCAAAAACTCAGCTTCACAAAGATGCAACATCACTGAAGGGAACATATGATCTAATCTAGAAATGGAGCTACTTTGGCCATTAATTTGCATGGCGTCTGACAGACGCTGAGAATTGCTATGTTTCCCTTGAAAATTAAGAATATACTGTGCTACCCCCATGAGTCCGTGGTGCTCCACGACTTTTTGGTGTAGAGTTTGGGAGCTGGAGCCCTAATGTGATGCCTTTTGGAGTTCTCCCCTAACAGTAAATAACAGAAGTTGCTAGTGGAGAGTCCCAAGGGAAAAAGCCTGTCTGCTCCTCATGTAAAACACAGGTCTGAGAAACCTGTGGGGCGGGGTGGGGGGAGGAGGTATATCCAATGATCCAATCTATAGTTTTCTTGGTTTTCTTTCTGTAGAGATGGGATCTTGCTGTGTTGCCCAGGCTAGTCTTGAACTCCTGACCTTGAACGGTCCTCCTGCCTTGACCTTCTAAAGTATTGAGATTATAGGTGTGAGTCACTGTGCCCGGCCTAGCCAATCTATACTTTAAAAAAGTCCACATTTTAGGAAAATTAAAAGGATATCACACTTTTTAAGATGATATAAACTCTGTTTAAGATAGATGCATCAGGACCATATTCTTAGTGCATACAAAGGTGGGTTAGTTGGTGAGAGTTAGCTCACTATTTAGAATAGTCGGTAAACATATCTGAAAAGAAAATGTTGCTCAAATGCTGTATTAAAAAGATGATTACGGCACCATTCTTATCATAGAGGAGCTCACAGTCCATGGGAAAGGCAGATACATGAAAAGGTAATTCTATAGAGGGTGACCAACACCACAATGGGCATGTGGTTGAGGGACCCTGATTCATGAGGGGAGGCGGGATGGGCGCAGAAGGCTTCCCTGGTGAGGGGATGGAGTCTACCCGAATTTTCTTTGTAATGATTATGGAGATTCAACTGAAAAATGACAATTCACAGTGGGTGCTGGCATTGGGGCTTTATCTCATTTTCATACTCATTCTTTCAAGATGTCTTACCTACTTTTTATTGGGCATCAATTATGTGCCTGCAACTGTACTCCACAGTTTACAAGTATTATCTCACTGAATCTTCAAAACAACTAGATGGGCCTCTGGCCATGATATACGCAGACAAGCCCTGTCTCTGTAAACAACTATAAAACTGGAAATAATTTATGAGGCAACTGTTTCCAGGCCGAAGAAACAGGCAATGCAAGGCTGTGATCCTAAAGAGGGGAATTGGGAGAGGAGCCCCATGTTCATACAGTGCCTTTCGCAGCCTTGTCACACGCCACTCTGCCCTCGCCCGTCACACTCCAACTTACTAGTCTGGCACTTCCTAAACAACCCAAACTCTTTCCTGCCTTTGGGCTTTTGCAACTGCTGTTCCCCTCTGCCTGGAAAGTTCTTCGCTGTTCTGTGCCTGGCTGGCTTGTTGTGACTTTTTATATTTTCTGTGTGTCACCAGGTCAGAAGATTTTTCTCTGCTAGTTCTACCGTGTTTGTCTCTATTTTAACAATCTCTTCTTCTCCACCTAGTACCAAGTTGAGTTTGTAACTGTGTATGTATTTGCTTTTGCTTTTGCATTGTCTGCCTTTTCCACTAGACTACGACTTCTCTACCCAGGGCTTAGCACAGCACCTAGCACATAGTAGGTGCTCAATAAATAGCTGTTGAATGAATGAAAGAAAGAAAGAAGGATTAGATTGGCCCCTCTCCTTCCTGAAGCAAGTGAGGGAATAAGGAGTTAGGAGGAAAACTGGAGAGAGGCAAATCCTCCTTCCCCTTTACAAATATTACTGAAGCTCAGAAACCCTGTAGAGTGCATCTGAGAAGGCTTTGTGAGGGATTAGGGACTTGAAGACAGTGTATGTCCACTCAGTAGAGCTTCTTGGCAATCTTGAGAGGGAGACGTTGTCCTTCCCATTTCATGGATGAGGCTCAGAGATGTGAAGAACTTGCCTGAGGGCACCCAGCTAGTAAGTGGAGGAATGAGGATGTGAATCTGGGTCTGGAGAATTCAGAACCCCATGATCTGTCCATGATCTGGCTCTGGTTTGAATGCAGAGGACGGAGGCAACTTTTCTCTTTTCCTATCTTTTCTCTCTCCTGTCTCTTCCCTTCCCCCACTTAGCCTCATGTGGCTCTTTTGCAAGCTCCAGTGACAGATGGGCTTGAGCCGGCAAAGTGCAGGTCCTAAGAGTGCCATGGGGCAGGTGCCCAGTCTCTTCCTGGAAGGACCCAGGAGGGCAAGCTGTACCAGCCAAACTCTATTGCCAAGGTATCCCACACTGGAATCCTGGCCCTGATGATTCAACCCAAGGGCCCCTTGGCCAAGGCAGCCTGTGCCAGGGGACCCTAACATGGCTGGGGCTCAGGGCTGACTCACAGGGCAGGCTGCCACCACCTGAATCACCCGCTCCACCTCTGGCTGGAGAGAAGAGGCTGGGGAGGCTGGGGTGGGGCACTGGTCTGGGACCCTGTGACTCAGCCTGTGAATACATAATGATGATAGTGATTGTAATAACAATAATGGACAGTGACAGCTACCTCTAACGAGTGCTTTCTATGTGCTGGGTGCTATTCTATGCACTATATACAGTATTCATTTAGCCTTCATAACAATCATATGAGATCAGTACTACTATTCCCATTTCATACATGAACAACTGTGGCCCAACAAGGTTATGTTACTGGCTGCAGGACTCACAGCTGGAACAAAAAAGCTGAGATTTCAGCTGAGATCCCTCTGACTCTAAAGCCCAGACATTCATTCAGTTAATACTTACTGAGCCCCTACTACAAGCCAGGCATTATTGTAGGCACCAAGGAGACAACGGTGGGCTTGGGAGAGAAAGTAAACAAATAGATATATGACATATTAGGTGGAGATGAGTGCTACTGTTAGAGTAGCTAGTCAGGCAGACATGAGCAGGGCCAAGAGGGTCCTTCCCCACCCACCAGAAACGTCAGGCGACCTTCAGGTGATGGTCAGGCAGTTTTTAACTTCTCGCTAAAATAATAATCGGTTGCAGCTGGCACCAGGGAACGATGGTCTCCCCAATACATAGGAAAAACTTGAAACTGGTGATCAGCAGCTTCCCGATAAGATCTCAGGAGTTGGGCGAGTGGTCTCAAGCATGTGCAGTAAGAGGCAAAATGGCAGAGCGTAACTGGTCGATGTGACCTTCCTCTAGGAACGCTGGACTGGTTAGGGAAAAAGGCCTCAGTGAGCATGCGCACAACTTCAATAAACACACTGCTGCCCCTCCCAAGTGCTGGCAGGCCACTGCGCATGCGGACAGCCCACCCCAAGGGAAGAATCAGGGGAGAAGGAATGCAAGACCCCGGAAGCAACCGCAAGTCAAAGGTCAAACTGAGCACTTGATCTCTCAAGTTGCCCGCTTGGCCCTCTTCCAAGTGTACTTTACTTCCTTTCATTCCTGCTCTAAAGCTTTTAAATAAACGTTCACTCCTGCTCTAAAGCCTGCCTCCCCTCTGCCTTAAGCCTCTTGGTCGAATTCAAGGCAAGGATGATGGAGGCTGCTGAAGATCCATTCACTGCCACTTGTATACTTTGGTGCTGTGTGACTTGGATACGTTCCACTGCTGACACTAAGGGGAAAATAAATTACGTGAAGTGGGGTAGGGATGATTGGGGGTCAGACTTGGGACACTATTGCTCATAGAGCAGCTGGAGTTCTCCCTAATAAGACGTCGTCGAGTAGAGAGACCTAAAGGAAGTGCAGAAACAAGTCACAGGCCTATCCTGTGGATTCCAGACAGACAACAGCAAGAGCCAAGGCCTGAGGTGCGACACTGGTGTGCGTGCTTGGTGAAAAGGCCAATGTGGATGCAGCGGAGTGGACGGAGGGGCGGAGAGGTGGGCTGCAGGTTAGAAAGATAGGGAAGTGCCCGGGCGCAGTGGCTCACTCCTGTAATATCAGCACTTTGGGAGGCCGAGGTGGGTAGATCACGAGGTCAAGAGATCATGACCACCCTGGCCAACATGGTGAAACCCTGTCGCTACTAAAAATACAAAAATTAGTGGGGCATGGTAGTGGGCACCTGTAATCCCAGCTATTCGGGAGGCTGATGCAGGAGAATCGCTTGAACCTGGGAGGTGGAGGTTGCAGTGAGCAGAGATCGTGCCACTGCACTCCAGCCTGGCAACAGAGCGAGACTCCATCTCAAAAGAAAAAAAAGAAAGATGGGGAAGGGGGCAGGTCATGCAGGGTATCAGAGCCACTGCAATGACATTCATTTTTACTTCCAATGGCATAAGGAGCCACGGAGGGTTTTAAGCAAGGGAATCACATGATCAGACTTATGGCTTGAAAGGATTGCTTTGCTGTTTGGAGACTAAAGCAAGGGCTGAAAAGCAAAGGACCCTTTGGAAGCTCACTTTCATCACAGAATCCCCATTGAGAGGGGACAGTGACTTGAACGAGGGTGGTAGATTCTAGAAATATTTTGAAAGTAGAGCTGAAAGGAGTTGCCGATGGGTAGGATGTGGAGTGTGAGAGAAATGCAGAAGAGAAGGATGATTCCAAGACCTCTGGCTGGAGCACTTTGAAGGAGGATCTCGGATTTCCTCCCCCTCCCCTGCCGTCCCCCCCTACAAATGGGAAAGGCTGTGGAGGAGCAATTGTGCTCACGATCAGAGTCCTTGTGGACTGCCCCAATCAAATGACAGAGAAAGTCTCCTTCCAGGTTTTTCCTGCTCCTAGTGGATGTGAACAGAGATCCCTGCAGCCCAGAATGCCACCGGCAGCCAGTGTAGGTCAGGGGAACTTGCTCGAGAAGGAAGCTGCCCCTGAGGCCAGCAGGCAGAGACAGACAGAGCCTAGGGCATCGGTGACTTCACTGAGACACTCATCGCCAGGTCTTCATGGCGTTTAGGCCAGTTTGAGCTGGAATTTTCCATTATGTGCAGCCAAATAATCTTGATAGAGGGTTGGTGCCTTCACTGGCTACTGGCTGCCCAAACCTGCTTTACTTGCCTATGGTGTGTCTGTAGGGAAGGTATTTTTACTGAGGCTCTAGTCTCCAGAATTTATCACTCTGGAGGGACTTGGAGGGTCCTGGTTGGTCTTCGTCAGCAGCAGAAGACCTTTCAGTTGGGGGGGATGATATTAGGGGTATCTCTTACTTCCAAACTCTGGCAGTTTCCTTCTGTAAAGAGGGGAACAACATCCCTGGCCTGTCGGCTGCCTGCCACTCAGTCCTCCCTGGAGCAGGTGACATTCTCATCAGAGAGTTTGAAGGAGAAACACGGCAAGTATAGACCAGTCCATTCTTCTCTCCTTCCTCTTTGCCATAAAGAGCACAGAATCTACTTTGTTTCTGACTGGAGAATTTTCAGGCCAGTCTCCTATGTGGGGGGAGCCTATAGAGGCCCAATGCTGCCTCCAACGCTTGGGTGGCAAATCTGTCTCATTCTGGGGTTCAGTCCTGAGGAGCCCATTTGCCTGCACATCAAAGCCACATTCCTCCACATCTTTATTTGTACTAGGGTGATATATTTGATTTTGCAAATTCCTTCCTCTTATGACACCCCAGCATAGAGCCTGCAACATGGCTGACTGTTTGGAAGAGCATATTGAAGGAGTGAAGCCAAGCACCAGGTGGGTAGAATGCTCTTCCAATCTGAGATCCAGTGAATCTATTATCTGACAAAAAGAAGCACCCCAGGTTCTGTCGAAGAGACAATATCCCCCCTGCCAATACTTAATTCTGAAAGGCATGTATACAATGGTTCCTCGTGAGACTTTGCACAGTGGATAACAAATAGCACCATTACTGGTGGTTTTATAAAAGTTGCTGAAACTTCTCTAGCCCACTGGAAACTTCCTCCTGCCCTTTCCCACCTGCATTGCATGACCCCTTGACTCTGTCAGGCTGACAACAGGGCAGCGGTTCCATCCAGGACTTATGAAGGTTTGCTTTTCCCTTGCTCAAAGTGATCCTTGGTAAATCTCCCCTTCATGGTCTGAGAACTTGACCTTCAGTTAAGGAACCATCTGGGTTGGCTTGGAGGGGCATTGCTCACCCGTGAAATGATTGCCCCCCACTCCCCAGCCAGTGACTGGCCCTGACAGAGAGTGCCTCTCTGCCTGGTCTCTCTGCCTAACACTCCCCACAATCTGGTCTTTCACTGGGAGTGCCGTCAGTGGACTTGACTGGCTCTGCCCCCTGTCAGCACTTCTTCACTAAGCCGCTCCACCCTACTCCCTTTTCTGCCCAACAGGAGAATAAAGGAAGCATCAGTGCCCCCGGGCAGGATTCCAGATTGTTTGTAATGAAAACAGACCAAGCCAAGCAAACAAAGCAGATGCTTGGCCTAAGCCCTGCTTATTATTTCAACCTCACGTGGACATTTCATTGCTTCAAGCCATGTCTGCAGGTGATTGGCCCAGGGTCCTTCCTTTTCTATTGTTAAGGGGCACCATCCTGGGCTTTCATGGGAAGAACACACGACCAACCAGGCTGAACTACAATTCCAGCTGGAAAGAGACCTCACTGGGTGACCTTGGCAAGTAACTTTCCCTCTCTCAACTCTCAGATTCAAATTTCGACCATGCAAGCTTAGGGTATAAAAGTAAATCAAGGTTAAGAGAGTGGCCTCTGGAGTCAGAGCATGTGGCTTTGAGTTCTGACTCACCGAATGCCATAACCTCATTGCGTTCCCACTCTCTCAACTGTTGACTGGTTATTAGTACCCAACTTAGTGGCACTATAGGTAAGAGGTTTAAGAAAATTAACCCATGGGAAGTTCCCCAGGCAGGGCCTGGCATGTAGCACTCACTCAATAAATTCATCATGATTATTAAGAATAATATTATGAAGATCACAGTCTGTAAGGGCAGTGAGGCATGTTAACGTTAAGTATACCAGTAGGTTACAGATGGAGCCCCAGAATTCTGCATAAGCACAGTGTGGATGCAAAGCAGGGAAGGTCATGTCAACTGAATGGAGGGAAAGGCAGAGAAGCATGGAACAGCCTGGCGTGATCCGGGATTGGAGAGTGGTTAGGTGTAGCTGGAGCACTGGGTGTGACGAGGCATGTGCCGAGAGGACCCCGGAAGAGTTGATGGGTCAGGGTGTAGCCTGTAGGCTTTACCCTTGGACAATCTGGAACCGTGTTGGGTTTTAAGCAGAGATAGTGATGTAGCCAGTTCTGGGTTTTAGGACCCTTGCTTCAGCAGCCACTATAGCAAATGGATGGGAGGGGCCAGCCAGGAGGCCACGCAATCCTTAGGCAGTGACTGCTGCAGTTTAGACCAGAAGTGATGCAGAGCTGACCTGAGGCACCTAGAGCAGGGAGGCAGGAAAATGCAAGACGTGCTTGAGCTGGGGAGCACAGGACTCAATCATGAAGTGGATGTGAGGGCCCAAAGGGGAGCCAAATGATGGAGCCACATGCCGGCCGTGACTGCACGTCCTTCATACTGGGAATCCTGCCCTGCTACAGATGAGGAGGCCCCGGGAGGGTTGAGTCACTTTTTCCAGGTCACATAGCTGGTGAGCAAAGAAGAAGGATGCCTACCCCGGAATATCTGGCTTCGCAGCTCCCAGCCATAATCCAAGGCTGCTTCTCTGTAACCATGCCCAACCTTTATTGATTGCTTTCCATATGCCAGGCATTGTTCTAAGTAACTTTCCCAAGATCACACGGCTAGTAGATGACAGAGCTGTGATTCAAACCCAGGCAGTACTCCCAGACTGCTCCCAAACAATGCTCCCGGACTGTGTCCAAACAGTGCTCCCGGACTGCACCCAAATGGTGCTCCCGGACTGCACCCAACAGTGCTCCCGGACTGCACCCAAACGGTGATCCCCGACTGCACCCAAACGGTGCTCTAGAACTGTACCCAAACAGTGCTCTTGGACCACACTGCTTATCACTATGCTGAGTTGCTTCGGGTGTCACAATAATGCAGGTGAAACCGTGGGAGGGGATGGGATTGTCTAAAGCATTGTGGTCTCTGGAAGTCTAGTGAGAGCCACATGTATAATTATAAGTTTTCTATTAGCCACATTAAAAAAAGTAAAAAGAAATAGGTGAACATAATTTTAATAGGGTATATATGTGTGTGTATATATATATATACACACACACATATATGTAGAAAATAGCTAGCGTGTATCTATCTATCTATCTATCTATCCATCCATCCATCCATCCATCCATCCTGGAGACAGAGTCATGCTCCGTGCCCAGGATGAAATTCGGTGGTGCAATCCCAGCTCACTGCAGCCTGCTCCTGAGCTCAAGCAATCCTCCCAAGTAGCAGCCTCCCAAGTAGTTAGGACTATAGCCATGCACCACCACACCTGGTTAATTTTTTTTTTATTTTTTAGAGATGGGGTCTTGCCATGTTGCCCAGGCTAGTCTCAATCTCTTGACCTCAAGTAATCCTCCTGTTTGGGTCTCCTAAAGCACTGGGATTACAGGTGTGAGCCATTGCGCCTGGCCAGGATATTTTGTTTAACCCAATTTTTAAAAAAGTTCTAATTTCAATGTGTAATCTATATAAAAATTATAATTGAGATATTTTATGTTCTCTTTTTTGTAACTCTATTCTTGAATTTGGGTGTGTATTTTATATTCAGCCTATCTCAATGGAGCCATGTGTCAAGCACTCAGTAGGTGCATGCGGTTGGTGGCTTACTGAATTGGATGGTGAGAAGGAGAGAGGGGGACAAGGTCAGAGCTGTAGGGCACATGGACACTCAAGGGAAGGGTGCAAGAGGAGCTTGCAAAGGAACCTAGGAAAGCCTGGCTGGAGACAAAGGAGGAAAGGTGGCCAGCGTGGTGTCCCTGAAGGCGAGGTAAAGATTGCGTGTCAAGAGATGGGTACAACAGCAATGCAAGCCTGAGGAGAGCAAGCAAAACAAGGGGCTGAAGACTTTTATCAGGTTGTTCTATTTGGAGGTCATGAATGATCTTTGCCAGACCAAACTTTGGGGAATCGTGGGAGCTGATTTAGGGAGCTGGAGAGAGGGGAGACAGCAACTACAGGCTCCTTTTCAAAAACTTGGCTGACAAGGTAGGGTAGAGGGCACAAGGGCTCAGCAAAGACTTATTTATTCTTTCCAAATCTGAGTGAGACTTGAACATGCTTCAGTGTTGAAAAGATGCCGGTCAGGAAGCAGCATTGAGGGCCAGGGGTGAGGAGGAACAGACAGGTAGCCAAGTCCCAGAGGCTATGATGGAAATAAGAGCCAGAGCTCAGAGGTAAAATGAAGTCTAGAAGAAGAAAAGACTCCACTGAGATGAGAAAGAAGGTGTGGGGGCAGGCAGAGGTGCAGGAAGATGAGCTTTGATTCAGGGGGAGTGGATTCTCTTCTTTGGTGGGAAGGATGTGGGGGCTTGAAGAGAGCAGCAAAGTGCTGGAAATGCCACAGGGAGACTGGGAAAGGTAACTGACTAGGAAGATGTAAAAGCTTCACCAGGACCCACTAGGGCCCTGCTGAGGTTGGAGATGAGGCATTTGTAGCAGCATGAGATCGTGACAAGGTTTTCTCCAGCTCTGCTCAGCAGTGTCAGTTTAGGAAAGGAGAAGGCCCATGGGTGGATTGATTCAAGGTCGGGAGTTCTAAGGCAGATGCAATAGAATGATGAGAGAGATCTTTCCTTCCTTAATTCACTGAAAATGTATTAAGTGACTGCTCTATGCCAGGTATTGTGCTAGGTGGTGGAAACAGAACACACAGCCAAATGAGATGATTCCTGCCTCCATGGAGCTTATGGCAATGGTTTTCTGCACATTCTCAATTGGTCCTTAATATGGAAGGGGAAGAGAAGGGTTATGTGCTGGGCCTCAGAAAATTAGATTAAAAAATGGGATGAACTGATATTTAACATTTTATGGAGCTGTCATGGTCTACTGGGTGGTCACGGGAGAGGGTGGCTACTTTGGACAGTGGATACTAATCTTGAAGTTATGGAAGCAGGGATTATCATCCACATTTCCCCAGATGGGGCTGATAAGCCTCAGTGGCAGCACGTGACCAGCCCGAGGTCACAGAGCCAGAAAGTGGGAAGATTGTCTGGGCCCAGAGTCTGCTGTTTTTACTTTTCTAATACTCCCAAGCTGATAAAACCCCAGGAAGAGGGGGTTTATTGAACTCCTTGTGGAAATAGGTTCTCTGCCTCCCTTCTTCTTCTCTTGCCAACCTTGGTTGGGGCCACAGCCAGGCTATTTATGCACTGATGTTGTTTGCAGGGGGAAGCTTGCTAATGAGGATGATCCCCAGTTCCAGAAGGGACTGGACAGTTGTGGCTGCATAAAGTCCTCTGGATGATTAAAACTCCTCATGGGACAGGCAAGGCTGTTAGAATCTTCCTGGGGTGGGCAGGCAAAAGCACAGCCAGACCTTTGCTCCTAGCTGCTGTGGGGAGCTCTGCCTCTGGGGGTCCTGAATGACACCAGCCTGGGCTCCCTGTGCCTTTGTTCTTGTTTCCTTCCTGGAATGCCCTCCTTGCTCCTCTACCTAATTCCTACTCATTCCTCAAAACCCTAAAACTCAGTTCCTCTTCCAGCTCCTAGGAATTTCGCTTTCCTCCCCTGGACTCCCACAGGGCTTTGTATTTAGTCTATATTGAGGGTACTGTGCTAGGCACTGGGAATAGAGTCACAAATAAGACACGTATATTCTAGTCAGGGAGATGGAAAACAAATTAGCAGATAGCACCTTAGTCCACTGGGGTTGCTATAACCAAATACCATAAACTGTATGGCTTATACATGACAGAAATTTATCTCACTGTTCTGGAGGCCAGGAAGTCCAGGGTCAAGGTGGATTCAGTGTGTGGTGAGGGCCTGATTTATTTCTGTAACCTCACAGGATGGAAGGGATAAACAAGCTCCCAGGGCCTATTATAGAAAGACACTAATCCCATTCCTCAGGGATCTGCCCTGAAGACCTAATCACCTCCCAGAAGCTCCACCTCCTAATTCCATCACCCTGGGGGGGGCAGGATTTTAGCATACAACATATTTGAACATAGCTATAGCAGACAGATAGGTGGATAGCTAGCTAGCTAGCTAGGTTGGTAACAAACTGGTAGAAAATAGCTAGTTTGCAAAGACTGTGAAAGACACAACAGGAGTGTGTGGTAGGGAATGTACTACTTTGTATTACCTGAATATTTAGGGACCTCCTGAAGCTGATCAATCAGGCTGGGTTTGTAGAATTCCATCTGATGGGTGTTTAGGCTGCACTATGCCACACATTCTTCCCATGCAAGTCACAAAGTTGTTAGAGAAATCAGAAAAAATTTTGCAGACAGCACAATGAAAGTATAGATCATGGGGTCAGGATGGTCGAGGTTTACCGCCCAGCTTAGGCACTTACAAATGCCATAACTTGAAATGAGTTCTTAAATCTTTCTGGGGTCCAATTTCCTCATGTGTAAAATGGAGATGATAATATTTATGCTCATTCTCAGAGAGTTGGGAGGATTAGAAATTCTATCTATCTATCTATCCATCATTTATCTATCTATCTATCTATCTGTCTATCTATCTATCTATCATCTATCTACTTCTTCTAAGGGATGGTTGTTATTATTGCATGCATAAGAGTTTTAAAAATACAAACTACTCCACAAATGGAAGGTATGGCTTTGAGCATGGCTTGGGAGTCAGGCTTTGCAACCTCCTAACTATGTGATCTTGGGAAATTTCTTAACTTCTCTAAACCTTAGTTTTCTCATCTGTAAAATGGGCTTTGTAATAGTACATGCTTCACAGAGTTACTGTGAAAATTTAGAAGTAAACTGGCCCAATGATTTGAACAGTGCCAGGCGCAAAGCAACGAACGTTAGCTGTTTGTCATTAACTGTAAGCACCTTTATCAAAAAGGTATCTAGAGATTTTGTAAAGTCCAGGATACATTAATGGCATTAAAGCTATTGTCCTCATTTTCCTGGCCCCGGTGGCTTATGTTTTCTGGGCAAGGACACCTCCCTCCCAGTCCTCTGAAAAGTGTTTTTAATACGGGCAATGCTGAGGGTGTGACAGGTGCCACACAGCTTCAACTCCAAAATTAAAATGGAGTATTTTAATCAGAAAACTAAAACCTCCAATTCTTCCTAGCCTCAGCACAATGCTCTAGACCCTTCAACTTTGCTAAAGTGAGTCACATCCCAGTCTGCATAAAAATATCTTTACTGCTTTTGGGAAATGTTTACAATGGCCTTTAATATCCCAATATTTCACAAGAGACCCAGACAGACAAGGAGTCTAGCCATCCCCTGGTGGGACCCCATGCTCAGCATCCTCCTCCATTGTCTGTCTTTAGATCTGGACAAACACCTCCCAAGTTCTGCAGGACAGTCAGCAAGCTTTCTTGTCCTCCCTAAAAGGCAGTGTGTGGAGGGAGATTGGTTAAACACCATGTTTAATTGACCTCGGAAGCTGTGCATGAGCAAGCACCCGGACTGGAGCGCAATGGTGCAATGATAGCTCACTGCATCCTTGACCTCCCGGGCTCAAGCGATCCTCCTGCCTCAGTCTCCAAGAGTGTTGGGATCACAGATATGAGCCACTGTATCTGGCTCTCTGGCCATTTCTGACAACAAAGCAGCCCCAGGACTTCAGCAACTCCAGCTCACGTCTTCCACTCCTCTGTTCCCCATCCCATTCTCACCAACCCTCCTTGGCTCCAGCCAAGGTCTCAGGGCCTGTGTTGCCCCTGCAAGTGTTTGTTTTCAGATGATAGCATTCAAGGGGGCTCCACTCAAGAACACCAACCATGGAGAAGGGCTGGAAGCAATGGTGTCCTGGAGCTGGCTCAGACTTGCTCGTAAGAGGTGATGGCTAAATATTTAGACATTTTGTGAGCCAGTTATTAGATCATTGTTAGTTTGAAATCATTTGTGGTGGAAGTAGTTATACCCCAGAAACTGGCAAACACTACATATTAGGGTTTTTCCCCACTTCTTTCCCAGAGAGCCAGTTTGCCAGCACACTGCTTTCTGGACAACAGTTTATAGTGACTGTTTTCAGTATTCCAGGTAAGGATGTGATGTGCTGCACAAACGGTCTGATTGTCAGTTTGTTAAAATAAAATATTTAAAAGCTTGACTTTAAAGCATCAAAAAAGAACACTCAAATGTTTGACATATATGAGCTGGCTGGGTGACACTTTTTGGTGCAGTCCTCAGAATTAGGCCTCTTATTCCATCTTGTTTTATTTGGAGAGATTGCAGAGAAAGCTGGTAAAATACTGGTGATTTTGTCCACACTATGACATTGAAAGACACAAAATATAAAGTGAAGTTGGGCACTGAGGCTAATACAGGACTGAGTTCATCCGAAGGGTCTTTCTTACTGCTCTCTTGATGGACTCTATCACACATGTCATAAATGAAAAGTTATTGAATAAAATTACAGATCAACTAATGCTACTTTTATCCATAATTTCAAGTTCCCTGTAGGATTTCATGTGAAAGGAAAGTTTTGAGTGGCCCAGTTCACTCATGTTTCAAAAGAGGACACAGAAGCCCCAGGAGGGAAGTCACTCTGCTTTGGTGGTACAACTGGAAAGGAAAAGGAAAAGGAAAAGGAAAGAACAACTCGCAGGAGAAGGAAGGGATTTTTTTTTAAGTTAGGACTCTTCATCTCTCTCTCAGGGCCCTTTCCTTGATGAGAATAGAAATGAAAGTGTCCAAATTTCATTATTTCTGCAGGAAACAAAACCACCACCATGAGCCGGGTGCAGTGGCTCTCACCCACAATCCCAGCCACTCGGGAGGCTGAGTGGGAGAATCACTTGACGTCAGGAGTTTGAGGCTGCAGTGAGCTATGGTCATGCCACTGTATTCCAGCCTGGGCACCAGAGACAGACTCCATCTCTTAAAAAAAAATCACAATCACGTTTGATGCCAACAGCACCTGAACACAACCCATGCCTGCTAATGTTTCATAACGTGCACCTAGAGAGGCTAATGTGGTTGGCCTTGCTGCTTTCTCTGACCTCATCTCCTACCACGTCCCCCGCTACCCCTTTTAGTTCCTAGAACTCGCCAAGCTCAATGTTGCCTCAGGGCCTTTGCCCTTGGTACTCCCTCTGCCTGCAAAGCTCTTGCTGCAGCCAGTCCCATAGCCAGACAGCTCCTTCTCAGGATCTGAGTAGCTGATGGATCATCCCGTCTAAGGCAGCCCTTCTGTTACTCCCGGTCACATACTGTTGCATTATCCTGTTTTGCGTTCTTCCTCACTCTTAGCACTGTCTCAACTTATTTTGTATTAATAGTATTCTGTACCCTTCAAAATAATAAGCAAAATATAGGCTCCATGAGAGTAGGGACTTGGTCATTTAAATTCACAACTGTATTCCTTGCTCCTTGTACATTAGCAGGTGTTTAGGAACTATTTACTGAAGGAATAAAGGGATGTTGACCCTGGTACCTGGGCACTCTTTTGACCTAAGGGGGTGGTTTTCAAACTGGATTCTATGGAGGGAATGGCACCATGCCGGGAGACCGGCTGGGTGGGTCTCTAGATCTCCTTTTTTTTTCATCCAGAACAGCTCCACTAGGATCTGTTTAATATACTGAGTGTTTTCATTGTTCACTGGACAAAGGGCTCAAAGACAAAAGAGCAAAGCCAGGTCACTGTTGAGGAAGCATTGGGTGGAAAGTTGGACTCCATGTCTTTGGAAGTCCTCTTGACCCCAATACTTGTGAGTCCATGAATGAGACACAAGTCGAGTCAGCTTTGATATTGAGATGTGGTGGCAAGAAGAGAAGGATTATAACAGACATGTTCTAGTGAGGGAGGTGGGTGGGGGTTCCCCAGGCATGGTGCTGGGGGTCTTTGGGAGGGTGGTAGCCTGGTTCTAAGTTTTCCCTGTAGCTGCCTCAGTTGCCTGCCCCTGAGTCATGACCTGTGATGCACTGGCTGATGCTTTTAGCTGAGGCCACATCTGAGGATCCAGCATTTTCCAACCACGTCTTTAAACATAATGTTTGCTCCTGCACTCACCAAGAGAGCAACAGTCTTGCTCTCTGCGGTCTCATTAAATAGGATTCTATTTTCACAGCCCTCACTTTTAGAACATTCTTATTTGCTGTCTCAGGCTCTTGGAGAGGCAGCCCAAGAGGCGCTGCTGCTAAAATGACTCTGGGCACGGTAGAGATGGGGGAGATACGGAAATGAATAGCAGCTTTGTTTATTTGGCATGGGACCAGGCAAGAGGAGCTATATTAAAAAAAATAAATAAAGTTCCTCTTCTTTCCACAAGAAAAAAAAAAGAACCTATTCTGGCTGCATGGCCAACAACACAAGTTCCCTCACAGGACAGAGCAAATGTGAGTAGATTACGATTAACTTTGTGGGAAGAAATGTTTAAAAATAAAATAATGATGAGTGGTTGTGGGATAGGGCTGGTGAGGGGGGTAATATCAAGAATATTTGAGATGCTCTCATTAGGAAGCCGGAAATAAAATGCAGCAACGGCCTGAGTATGGGTCTGTCAACTTATAGGCACACACTGAGGCATCCACATATACACAGGGTCCCCAAGTATGCCTGGTTCCCCTCTCCTGCAGACCTGGCTTGAGGTCTTCCCACCATGGGGAGGAGACAGTACCAATTAATAGTACTGCCATTCTCAGAGCATTCACCATGTGCCAAGCTCTGTGCAGAGTCCCGTGCACACCATAACGGACATAATTCACCATTATTCCCATTGGCTTCGCTTCTCTGAGCTTCAGTTTTCCCTTCTGTAAATGAGTTTAATGAGATTACCTACCCCATAGAGCTGCTGTGACAACTGAATAAGAAAACGCAAATGAAATACGAAGCACAGGGCCTGGCACCTAGTGTGTAGTCAATAAATTCATGGTTTATAATGGTTATTATTGTCCATAAGGTACTTCAAATTCAAAATGTTAAAACCTGAACTCATTCTCTTTCCCCTTCAAGCCAATTTTCCTTGATTGTGTATTTCAGTAATGGAATCATGATAGCCTGGAGTTCTTTTCCCACCTGGCTCAGTCAGTTCCCAAATTCATTCAAGTCTGCTGGTTTTCATATCACTTGACTGCATCCTTATCTCATTCCTCTCTGCCTTGCTTCCTGCCTGGGGGACAAACCCTTATCATCTCTTCTCTGAACTGCCATAGTTTCTTCCTAATGGGAAGAAAGGTTAGGGCCCAGGGGGCCCTAATCCCCGCCCCCTCCTCCAGCCTCCACTCCACTCCTCTCTTCACACCATTGCCAGGGTGCTTTTTTCCCTTATGAATCTGACCGTGCCTATTCTTTGCTTGAAACCCACCAGTGGGGCTCTCTTACAAAGAAGATAAAACCCGTATTCTAGAGTGTAGCATGAAACACTCTCATGATCTGGCCCCAGTCTCATCTTCTCTTCCTGGTCTCACTCCAGCCCAGGGCTTGTCCACACTGGCTTCACATTAGCATCACCAGGGGATAAAACAATGCCAGTCCTGGGCCTTACTCCAGTCAATCACGTCAGAGTCCCTGGGATGAGGCCCTGGGCAGAAGTGTAATTTACAAGCTTCCTGGGTGCTTCGAATGCACTGCCAGCGTTAAGAATCACTGTTTTCCCCATTCCAAGCAGCTTGCTTGGGCTTTTATGCTTTTGTGTGTAGGTCCTGCTGTTTTGGATGGTTTTCTCTGCTTTTCTACCTGTGATGTCTCCTTATCTTTGGAGACACAGCTGAAGTTCCCCCCCTTTATAGAAGTCTTCCCTGGGACCCCTTGAAGGTGCTCCTGTTGCCCATGACATTTCCTGCTATGACAATGTAATCATTCACTTGCATGGCTAGATTCTTGGGAGGCCCAATGTGCATTCATCTTTGGATCAGCACAGTGTTGTGGTTGTCTAAGGAGTGTCTACACACACTTACATGCTTTTTGATAAATGAAAATATCATTGGAGATTTGTCCTCCATCATGACTCTGGATTCTCAGTTCTTGGCTTGTATTTCTGCTTTAGGATTTACTCATTCTGCTTTGACCACAGCACATTGTCTACATGATCTTCCTCTACAACCTGTCCTCACTCTGGGAGCTTATTTCCTACCACTTTTCACCACAAGTACTCACTCCTGCCCCATTGGCTTCCTCCCTGTTCCTGGCCACATAGTGTGGCTCCTGCCCCAGGGCCTTCATCTGTGCTGTTCCCTCTGCTATCATGCTCTTCCTCCACATGTCCACGTGGTTCACTCTCTCCTTCCTTTACATGGCACCTCACAGAAAGTCTTCTCTGATCACGTTTGTCACACTCTGACTCTTACTTGGTGCCTTTCTTTTTAAGCGTCCTTCTCATCTCCTGACATACTGCAGATTTATTTGTTTATTCTTTTATTCATTTGCTTCCCTCCACAGAATGTAAGCTGCATGGGGGACAGGGACTTGATTGTGTTTGATATTGCATCTCTAGTGCCTAGAATAGTGCCTGGCATGAAGAAAGTGCCTGGCATGCTATAAATATTTCTTGAATAAATGAATGAATGAAGATGAAGATGATTTGCTTTCTAGTAAGGCAGTATATATTCTTTCTTTCCCTTCCTTCCCTTCCGTTCCTTCCCTCCCTCCCTCCCTCCCTCCCTCCCTTCCTTCCTTCCTTTCTGTCACTCTCTTTCTTTTTTGACAGGGTCTGACTCTGAGGCCTAAGCTGAAGTGCAGTGGCATGATCATGGCTCACTGCAGCCTCGATCTCCCAGGCTCAGGTGATCCTCCCACCTTAGCCTCCCAGGAAGCTGGGACTACAGGTGTGCACTACCACACCTGGCTTTTTTTTTTTTTTTAGTAAAGATGGGGTTTTGCTATGCAGCCCAGGTTGGTCTTGAACTACTAGACTTAAGATATCCACCTGCTTCTGCCTCCCAAAGTGTTGGGATTACAGGCATGAGCCACTGCCCCTAGTCAAGCCAATATTTTTCAAACTGTGAGTTTGAAATTGGTAATCAGATTAACTTAATGGCTCACAACCAACATTTAAAAAATAAAATATACTAGAACTGAAGATATCAAAACCCTTGAACATAGTAAGGGCAAGTATTATTCTGTAAAACTTATCTTGGTCAATATACAGTATCTAGTAATCAGGTGGCAAGGCAAAATGTATTCCTCATCGGGGTTTGTTGTACACATTTTGGAAAAGCATTGTGTTAAGCCAGGGATTGGCAAACTTTTTCTGTAAAGAGTCCAGTTGTAAATATTTTAGGCTTTGCAGGACATAAAAACTATTCAACTCTGATTTTGTAGTGTGAAAGTAGCCATAGACATTATGTACACAAATAAGCAGGGCCATGTTATAATAAAACTTTATTAACAAAATCAGGTTGTGGGGCTAGCTTTGGCCTGTGGGTGGTAGTTTGCCAAGCCCTGCACTAGACTGTCGTCTAACCTGTGTCTATGTTTTATATGTATAAATTCCCTTTACATAGGAGCTATGTATTTTTCATCTCTGAATCTTAACCATTGAGTGTGTCATCCCAGCATCTAGCCCATTGATTAAACATAACAAATGTTCATGAAATATTTGCCAATATATTCAGTGAACATTTATTGGCTCCCTAACTCAAAACAGCTGGGCGCCAAATCCATCATTATTTGTTGAATGAATGTAAAAGCCATGTCTTAGTCTGTTTGGGCTGCTATAATAAAATATCTTAGATTGGATAATTCATAAACAACAGAAATTTATTACTCAGTTCTGCAGGCTGGGAAGTCCAAGATCTAGGCACCAGCAGATCAGTGTCTGATAAGGGCTTTATAGATGGTGCCTTTTGCTGCATTTTTACACAGCAGAAGGGGCAAGGGAGCTCCCTCACACCTCCTTCATAAAGGCACTAATACCATTCACGTGAGTGGAGTCCTTATGACTTTATCATTTTGCAGAGGAACCACCTCTTAATACTATCACTTTGGGTATTAGATTCCAACATATGAACCTAATATGTTTAGGAAGACAACAACATTCAGACCATGGCAAGCCGTTAGTCTCAAATTCTTAAAAGACTTTGCCTCTCCTCCAACCCTTCTGAAGACCAGGACTTACAGCCCAAAAGATGTTCTTGCTTGCCCTAGCTGCTTGCGTCACTTGCTGCCAGGGACCGGAAGGGGTGGTGGGAAGGTGATGGACACAACAGGGTTTGATGGACTGTTTGGGGAACTGTCTAATTATCCTGCTTATCAGTGCTGGTTCCTTTCCTTACCTCTTTCCCTTAATAAATGAAAACTCCTTCTGTTGTTATTGAGCTCCCGGGTCACTGATTCTTTTGAATCATATAAACCACATGTTTATAGAGTTACAGTGTGACTGTGGAATTGAATGGAGGGGGAAGGGAGGCACCAGGAGAAGTGTCAGCCCTGAAAGGCAACACCTCCTCTTCCCAGGCTCCTGCTCATTGTGTAGGGCAAAGGACAGGGTTTTCCTCTGTCCAGGGCCCTGGCCTAGGCGGGGGAGGGGAGCTGAGGTCAGTGGGTGCGGCTTGTGCATCCACAGACCTTAAAGCCTGGTGGGGGGAAGGAGATGGCCAGGCCCAGAGTTGAAGATAACCTAGATCATGTGTCAACAAACTATGGCCTGAGGGCCAAAGCCAGCCCACCATCTGTTTTTGTACAGCCAATGGGTTAAGAAGAGTTTTTAAAATTTTAGAAGTTTTAAAAATGTTGCCCCTACTATGTTCAAGGCATTCTGATATCTTCAGTTCTAGTGTATTTTATTTTTTAAATGTTGGTTGTGATCCATTAAGTTGATTTGAGGACCAATTTCAAACTCACAGTTTGAAAAATACTGGCTTAACGAGGGGCAGTGGTTTATGCCTGTAATCCTAACACTTTGGGAGGCAGAGGCAGGTTGATAGCTTGAGTCCAGGAATTTAAATTTTAAACCCTTAGCCATGGTTTCACTTTCTGTGGTTTCAGTTACTTACAGTCAACCATGGTCCAAAAATAGGTGAGTACCATACAACAGGACATACTGAGAGGAAGAGACCACATTCACATGACTTCTGTTACAGTAGATTGCTATAATTGTCCTATTTTATTATTATTTATTGTTTCTTCTCTCTCACTGTGCCTAATTTATAAATTAAACTTTATCATAGATGTGTATGTATGGAAAACCCAGTAAATGTAGGGTTTGGTACTCTTCATGGTTTCAGGCCTCCACCAGGAGTCTTGGAATGTATCCCCTTGCCAATAAGGGGGGACTAGTGTAGTTGGGGGAAAAAAAATCAAAGAACAATATTATATGAAGTGTGAAAATGGTATGAAATTCAAATTTCAGTGTCCACGAGCAGAGTTCCAGTGGAAGATAGCATTGCTCATCCATTACGTGTTGTCTACGGCTGCTTTCCCACTGCAAGGGTAGACGGAGTAGCTTCAACAGAAACCATGTGGCCTGCAAAGCCTCAAATAGGTACCGTCTGGCTCTGTGCAGAAAAGTTTGATGACCTTTGCCTAGATCATGGTCTAGTAGCATTGATATCACCTGGGAGCTTGTTAGAAATTCAGAAGACCAGGCGGGCGGGACTCCAGACCTAGCGAATGAGAGCCTGCATTTTAACAAGATCCCCTGGGATCTGTGTGCACAGTCAGGTGCTAGAGGAAGCGAATCAACATCTCTTAAGTATTCACAACTTTTTAAGAGTGTGTTATCTCAATTAGTCTTTAGGTTAATCTTTTTTCCACTAGGGACATTTATTGGGCTCATTTTATTTTTATTTCTTTGAGATGGAGTCTCACTCTGTCACCCAGACTGGAGTGTAGTGGTGCATTCTTGGCTCACTGCAACTTTTGCCTCCCAGGTTCAGGCAATTCTCGACCTCAGCCTCCTGAGTAGCTGGGACTACAGGCACCCACCACCATGTCCAGCTAATTTTTGTATTTTTAGCAGAGACAGGTTTCACCATGTTGGCCGGGCTGGTCTCGAACCCCTGACCTCAGATGATTGGCCCACCTTGGCCTCCCAAAGTGCTGGGATTATAGGCATGAGCCATTGCTCTTGGCCAACTGGGGCTATTTTACAGATGAGAAAAACAAAGATTGCAAGTCAAGTGCTCGCCCAAGGTTATATAATTAGGAATTAGCTGAGTAAGATTTAAACTCTTAGGTCCTTTGTACATCCTGTGGCCTTAACCTTTAAGCCCAATGGTTCCCTGTACAGAGAGGGTAAGGTCAAACTCAGTGTCTTTTGTCTGAAGCTGGAGGCACTAAACTGGCATGCTAAGATACCCTAAGTGGGTGACTGTTTTATTTGACGCACACAGTGTTTCAAAAGATTTTTTAAATTAGTTGTCAATATTTTAAAATCAGGAGTCTGGATATTGGGGGACCCAGAGAACTGATTCTTAGAGAGAATCTGAAGATGAGGTTTCCCTGGCTGGGACTAAGTTGTGACTTCCCTTGCAGGATGGCCTCATAGTCCCAGCCTGGGCCCCTGACTCATGGTAATGCCTGGTCTGAGTTTGTATCCCTTGGTCAAAACCAGTGGTTAAGCAGAACAGCCTGCAAATACCTGGGCAGTTTGTTAAAGTGCAGATTCAGATTTGGCAGGTCTGGAAGCAGGTCTGCATTCTCCATTTTTTTTTTTTTTTTTTTTTTTTTTTTGAGACCGGGTCTCACTCTGTTGCCCAGGCTGGAGTGCAGTGGTGTGATCACAGCTCACTGCAGCCTCTACTTCCCAGGCTCTAGTGATTCCCCTACCTCAGCCTCCCAAGTTGTTGGGACCACAGGCACATGCTACCACACCCAGCTAATTTTTATTTATTTATTTATTTTATTTTTGTAGAGATGGGCTTTGGCAGTGGGGGATGTCTCATCATGTTGCTTAGGATGGTCTTGAACTCCTGGACTCAAGGGATTCTCCACCTCAGCCTCCTAAAAACTGCTGGGATGACAGGTGTGAGCCACTGTGCCCAGCCTATGTTCTGCATTTTTAAGGGACTCGCAGGTGATACGGATGCTGCCAGTGCTTCCATAGGGCACACTGAGTATCAAGGCTGTCAAGGACTGTCTGACTTCAGGGCCCATTTCCCAGATCATCCAGATCAGTGCCCTTGGCTTCTGATCTGTTATCTGTTGGAGTGGCTGGGAGCCTCTAGGTCCTTCTCTTCAGCTGTTAGCAGCCTCCTCTCCTGAAGCAGCTGAAGGGCCTTGCTTCTCCTGCATGCTGATGCTAAGAATGGGCTGCGCCTGAGCATTTTGGCTAGAAAAGCCTTCAATAGACACACAGGCTGTGTTCCGAAAGGCCTGGCAGAACTCTCTGGAGTCTTACCTCCTCTGGCATGGATGCCAGAACTAGTGGAAAGAACGTGTATGTGATAGGAAGCCCTGTGCAAATCATTTCTCCTCTTTGATCTCTGCTTATCCCATCTGTAAAATGAGTACCATTGAAACTGCCCTCACAGGGTTAACAAGAATTACATGCTGGGTCCTGTGCAGAAATACAGTTGTATTAAGCACTAATCAGGCTGCACTTTGGCCCACTTCCTTGCAACTGAAAGTACTAGATACTGACCATCTGCATCTGCATTGTTGCAACAGATAGAATTTCTAACCTTAGAATCATAGGTTTTTGTTTAAAATTGATTTATATCCCCATTGTTCCTATAGATACGATCAGCGACCATGGACTCATAAACTTTTTGTTTAAGAATTGCTTAAGATGCTTCTGATCCTGAATTCCAGAAGAACAGCTAATGCCAACCAGTTTGAAAACACCCACGGAGGAATCGAATCAGCATGACAATGCAGTTTCTTCCTCTCCCCTGTCCCATGACTTTACTCTGCACTCTTTGCCCAATCAATAATCCCGACACCTTGGCCAACTCCAAACCCCTTGAAATCTCTAGCTTCAAACTCCCCAGAGAGGTGGATTTGAGGTTTCCTCCTGTCTCCTTGTTTGCCTGCCCTATGATTGTTAAACTCTTTCTCTGCTGCATTCCCTGTTGCCTTGGTTTATTGACTTGCTGTGCATCGGGCAAACAAACCCACTACGATTACATCATGATGCAACATCCACCTCAGAGGACTGCTGGGAACCTCAAAAGGTTCCCAACATGGATATATTTTGTAAATTGTATGTGACTGTCTGATGCTGGGGAAAAGCAAGGAGCTTTTGGTGATTGGAATTCGGTAAATTATAATATCCCCCACCGCACCAGGTGATGTGTGCCCCTCTTCTGTCTGAGGGTCTCCTAAGGGGAAGAATTCTCTGGCCTTTGTTAGCTGCAATGCCAGGATGGCTCAACAGACATCATTAGGAAAACAGAGAAAGAAAAAAAGAAATCTTATTGCTTGTCAATGTCTGTCAGTTAAAAAAATGATATTCTTTGCTTTTTATGGAGGGGTTCTGTGCATCAGTGCTCATAAGAGGAGGCAATTTACTTCTTCCAAATGAGTCTGTTCTGGGGCCTCTGTCCCTCTTGACAAAATGGGGCTTATAGATGGTGCACACTGTTTTTAAAACACAGGGCCAGGCTGTGGTATTCTTCTTTTTCTTATCATTCTTTTGAAATAAATGTTCTCGGTCTTGGCCTCAGGCCTGGTGTGAGATCAGTTGACGAAACACAAGAGCAGTTCATATGCAAAAGGTCAGTGCTAGTCTCAAAGGTACTGACATGTTTCTCGGGTGGGGCCTTGTGAAATTCTTTATAAATAAACTCTCCAATTATGTTGGCTCCTTGCCTTGTACTGGGAAGAGATGATTCCACCAGGGCATTTTTGAGGGTCCCTGGCAGCTGACCTCAGTCCAAATTCTGCTTCCACCACTTACCTGTGACCTTGGGCAGAATGATTCTTGGAACCTTTACAAAACGGATCAGAAATACCTCTGAAGTGCCTCTGAAGGTTAGAGAAGATGCACAAGGCACTCACTGTGGTGCACAGGCACTTGGGAATTGTTAATATCCTCCTTCTCTTTGCTTATTCATCTGTTTAATCTGATCTGAGTTATCCCAGAGAAGCTGAGACCCAGGGGAAGCTAAGAAATTTGCTCAGGGTCACAATGCTGGCAAATGGTAGAGCCAAGCTCATAACCCCAGTATCAGTTGCTTTTCCCCATCATCAGTCTAAGCCCAAAGCCCATACTCTCTCTCTCTTTTTTTTTTGGAGATGGAGTCTCGCTCTGTTGCCCAGGCTGGAGTACAGTGTCATGATCTCAGCTCACTGCAACCTCCATCTCCTGGTTCAAGAAATTCTCCTGCCTCAGCCTCCTGAGTAGCTGGGACTACAAGCACACACCACCATGCCAGCTAATTTTTTGTATTTTAGTAGAGACGGGGTTTTACCATGTTGCCCAGGCTGGTTTCAAACTCCTGAGCTCAGGCAATCTGCCTGCCTTGGCCTCCCAAAGTGCTAGGGTTACAGGTGTGAGCCACCACACCTGGCCATACTCTCTTTTGCTTATCTCCCCATCTCTTATTTCCATGAAGCTTTAGACTTTCTAATGCACGTTTACTCACTAGCTCTCCCAAGTGACTGGGTGAGGAAAATCATGAAAAAAGGGAAATCACATTTATAGGTTTAGAGTGACTGGCATGGGTGGTTACTGCTGGCCCCAGGGAGTGTGGGGCTGGCAGGAAGACCCAGATTTCCCAAACCAGGCCAGTGCTCTTTCCCATGAACCAGGGATAGTGTGAGGATGCAGGAGGTGGCACAGGAAGATCTAAAACCTCATAAGAAGAATGACTTCATGATCCAGATGGTCCTGCCTTCAACAGGTGAACATCAGGTTACATGGAGGCATAGGATGACTGTTTCAGTTAGCTCTGTTTGTGCTTAGAATCACGGTATTTTAGCTTTCAAAGGCAAGAAGCAAATTTAAGGACTCTTTACAAGATGTGTGTATCATATATATATACATGCACATATATATATACACACGCACAGTCAAATATACACACGCAGGTGATTCTCATTGTGAATGGTAGTTATGTATTATAAAGTTGCAGTGAACACTGAATAAGCTAATACTGACCCATTGCTCCTAGGAGAAATACAGAGTTAGGTTCCTCTAAGCCTCTGGTCACAATATTTTCATCCAGTGATTAATATATAAACTCGTGTTATGTGTGTTTCTGTTCAAAGACATCTTAATATATATTGTTGATTCACTGACATTAAACTTAACATCAATGGTACTATAATTTGTGTCTGAGTGAAACTTATCCAAACATGTATTTTTTTTTCAAAAGCTTATCACTTAAGAAGACTAGACAGCACTTCAACACTATACTTCAGGGGCATTTTAAACAGTGAAATAATCAACAAAAAGCACAAAAATGCACAAATGTGACACCAAATAGACTGTAAGAAGGATACTTGCTTACAGTTTGAGAGCTGAAACCAGGAGGCAGAGTGTTATCTTATTTGACTCAAATTTTTCACCACTCTGAACAGGTCCATGAAGGGTCACAAAAATGCTTCGTGAGTTCGTTTTGGGGCTACAAAGGAATTTTTACAAGTAGATGAACTGGCAAGCATGGAGTCTGTGAATGATGAGATGGACTGTGTATATTGCACTTGTGGAGAGGACAACTTCATGGCAGAGGCTGTGTAAAGGGAGCACAGTGCCTAAAATCTTCATTAAGGTGTAAGGCACTGATGCATTCCCCTCCCGAGGGCCCACTGTGTTCAGGAGAAGCAGAGAATAAAGGAGGCCAGTGGCCATTAAAGGGAGTGGCGGGTGGGTAGAGAGGACATATGGAAGGAGGTGGGATTGAGAGGGAGGACAGTAGGGATGGGGTCGGTTCCTCACGACTGGCAGAGTCCCAGAACTCCCCTCCCTCTGAACACCTCGTGGGTGAGTGTCTCTCCTCTGCTCTTTTTGGCTGGGTTTCTGGTGATCTGTGAAACACAGAGACTCTCCTCTCTGGCGGTCTCCCAGTTGTGGGGAACCTTTTGATTTCCTAACTGTTCCCCTGGGATCCATTTCTCTATTTGCTCATTTTCTAATACTCCCTCTTCATCACTGTATTATTGAGCCACTGACTCCCACTCCAAAGGCAGACCATGCCCAGAAAGCTCATTAAGTGAGTCAGCCTAAAAGAAGGGATCTGAGTCTAGGTCACTTGGAGCTGATGACAGCAGCGAACCTGGCCAAGCTGGGGTGTGCAAGATGCTGCTGCTGCTGAAAACACCGCGTGGAGGAGTGGCCCCCTCATCACCCAGAACAGAGAGGGGTGTCTGCAGAGGTTTCCCAACCTGTCACTCATCACTTTAGGGTTTTCTTAGAAGGACAACAAAACCTGTGCCTGCCTGAGGGAGTGTTAGGATACCTGGTACCATGTCACTTCCCTGAGCTCAGCCAGACTGCCTGAGGGTTGTGCCCCACTCCACCATTTACTGCTTGTGCCTCAGTTTTCTGATCTGTAAATGTAAGTTCTAATAGTACCCTCCTCATAGAGTTGTTATGAGGACTGCCCTACATATATACACATAACACTTAGAACAGTGGAAGCACTGTATACATATATACATATAGCACTTAGAATAGAGGAAGCTCTATAGTACACTGGCTTTTATTATTGTGATTATTATTATTGCTCTTATTATTATGTCTCTTCTCATCTCTAAAGAATGAAATAGGGCTGAATGATCTCAAATGCCTTTCTTTCCTTTCCTGTTCTGTTACTGGGGATGCTTGCTTGCTGTGCGGCCTTGGGCAAGGCCCTTGTCCTCTCTGGGCCGCTAGTTCTTTCCTTCTAAGTGAGGTGCTGGGAGTCAAGCCCTGTCAGCCTGAATCTATGAAATAAGGATAATATGACTCCTAGAGTGGGGTTCATTTGTTACTGCAGCCTCTTCTGGGTATGCTGGATTTCCTTATTTTAAAAATTTACTTATAATTCAATTCAATTCCTCTCCTCTTTTTGTCTATTATAAGTAACAGCTTATTTCATCTTAACTGAGATAAATGGTTTAGTAATCAACATAACAGTGTATATTTGTAGTGGGTTTTTAAAGCTCCCATTTACTGAACTAGCCACCTTCCTAAGCCTGGATTAATTTATTATATCATTATTACAACCCTGGGAGGGAGATTATTGTTCCTGCGTTAGAGATGAGGAAATTAAGGCACAGAGAAAAATTAAGCAACTTGCCTAAGGACATACAACCAGTAAATGGTAAATCCAGATTCAAAGCAGGAACCTTGACTCCAGATTCTAGAAGCTTAACTCTGACACTATACCAGCAGTTGGCCTTGAACTTAATTTCCAATCCTATGATGGAAACACTGAGGTAGGAGGCAGGTCTTTACTTCAGACCAGACTGAAGACTGCTGAAGCAGGAAAGAGGTAAAAGCACCTCTCCAGAAGACATGCCCACCAGTGCCATGCCCGTTTACACTTGCCAGTAACTTGGAACTTACTGCCCCTTTCCATGGCAATGGCAGGTCCATCCCTTTTCTAGAAATTTCTGAATAGCCCATCTCTTAATTTGCATGTAAACAAAAGTGGGTATAAATATGACTGAAGAACCGCCCCTGAGCTCCTACTCTCAGCACAAGGCCTGTGAGGTAGCCCTGATCTGCAGAAGCAGTCATGGAGCTGTAACGCTGCTGACTCAGTAAAGCTGTTTTCTCCTGCCACTGGCTTGCTCTTGAATTCTTTCCCAAACAAAGTCAAGAAACTTCCCAGGCTAGGCCCCAGTTGTGGGGCTTGCCTGCTCTGCATCAACATGATATTGTGCAATTCCTTCCAATGGACTGACTGCTCATAACATTGGTTAAAACCACAGAATCTCATCATTGGAGGATAATGTAAGGGTTACCTCCATGGTGTCTTACTTGGGTTGGTCATAGGCAATTAATGAGAAGCTGAAGGAAGTTATGAACCCTTGTCCCCCAAAATGTTCATGTCACATTCACACATAAACACATGCAAGTTTGTCTACATTTCAAGGGATGCAAACATCTCAGACTAAGAACCTCACATGATACCTAATCTCTTGAAACTCTCAATAAGTTTCCTAACTCTCTCATCTTTGCTCCAACTGTCCAGTGATGAGAACCTCTTACCTAAAGGGGCAGTCCAATAAGATTTGCCTCTGATTGTTAGAAAGTTGCTCTTGCCACAAGACTGATATCACTGATTAGGTCCCAACTCTGCCCACTCAATGATAGGAAAAATCAGTCTAATCTGCCTTCCCATGACAATCCTCCACGTTTCTGAAGATGCTGGTTACACTGTCTCTAGCCCTTCTGGGGTATATGCCTCATCCCTTCACTACTTGGTTCATTCTTCCATACATTAATTTGTCACTGTCCCTCTCAAACACCCAAAATTGGTGCAACCCAGAACAATACAATCTTCTGGCTGTGGACTGGCCAGCTAGGTATGGGGCTCTCATTTTTGTTCTGGGTATCATCTTTCCATTCATATATCCTAAGGGTTAATTACATTTTTAAAATCTTATTTTGAAATATAGCACAACTATGGAGAAGGGCAAAAAACAAAAACAACAATTCAATGGACCATCACAAAGCAAACACCCACATAACTACCCCCTAAGTCAAGAACTGGAACTTTGCCCACTTTTGCCTCATCTCCATGATTATCCCCTCCTTCCTCTCCAAAGATAACTTGTATTCTGACTTATATGGTGATAATCTCTTGATTTTCTTAGAAGTTTTATCACATAAATATGTATCTGAGTTAATGCTATTTTATATAAATGGAACTACAGAAACAGGCAATCTTTTGTTTCTGACTTATTTCACTAAATGGTGCGTTTGTGAGATTCATTCAAGTTGCTATACGTAGTTGTAGTTCACTAATTTTTATTGCTGAAAATGTTTCATTTATATGAATATACTGCAATTGATTTTTGATTTATCTATCCTATTAAATGGACATATGAATTTTTGGCAATTATAAACAAAGCTACTATAATCATGCATTTTGGTCACACATACATGTATTTAGGTTGGGTATACCTAAAATAACTCCTGTGTAATCAGCCTAGTAGACAATATCAAGCTATATTCCAAAGTGGTTGTACAAACTTATGCTTTTACAAACAATTTATACTTTCTGTGTGTATGTTCCAATTGCTACATGTCCTTACCAACACTTAGCATTATTAATCTTTTTAATTTTGGCTATTCTAGTGGTATCAAGTGGCATCTCATTGTGGTTGTAATTTGCATTTCTCTGATGACTAATAAAGTTGAGCCTATTTTCATCTATTTATTTGGCATTTGTTGATTAGAGCTTTGGCAACCCAGTCCTCATCTGAGTCATACTAAACTTGTAGCCAAGTGAAATAAAGTTGCTGCCATATGATGCTTTTTAGTCATATCTCCCCTACTGACTTAGGTGGGATTTTGGGTCCCTAGAGCAGGTCTGAACATTCTTAATAATGACAGGTCATATTTCTTGAGTGGCCACTTGTCCCAAGCACCGAGCTGTGTGCTTGACATACATAATGTCTCTTAATGCTCACAACCAGCTTATGAAGCTCATACTATTACTATGGTCATTTTACGTAAGAAGAAACTAAAGTTGGGGAGGCAACTTACCTAAGGTCCCCTAATGATTAAGTGGTGTGACCTAGATTCAAATCAACACCCTTAGCCATTTTAACATTCTGCTTCCAAAGATGGAGACATATGCCTGGATTAAAAAAAAAACTTTAAAAATTGCTAAAAACGGAATAAGACAAACATGCCATTGTCAAAAGGAGAAAACAGTTCCAAAATATGACAAAGGATTAATGTTCTTCGAATGTGAGGTGTTCTTACAAATTAGTAAAAGGAGAACCATCTCAACAGAAAATGGCCAAAGGTTTCTGGAGTCAGATAACTCCAGGAATTTCTGCTTACTTTTCCATGGTCTTGAATCCCCACACTGTATATAACCAAATTTATGACTCTAAGAAGTTCTGCACTAAGAGCTTACTTTAATGCAGAGTTTTCCAAACCCATATGTCAAAAATAGACTTTAGCATCCTGAGTAATTATAATTCTTCAGAACATACTTTAAACCATGTTGAACTCTATCATGGCTTCCTCTGGTTTCTAGTCTGGTAAAATGTTCAGAAAAGGAAACGAAGTTAGTTTTGTCCAATGTTTCTCAACCTTGATACTCCAGTAGTCCCTTCTTATCTGTGGTTTTGGTTACCCATGGTCAACTGCGGTCCAAATATATTAAATGGAAATTTCCAGAAATAATTTCTAGGTTTTAAAGTGCGCACCATCCTGAGTAGCATGATGAAATCTTGCGCCACCCACCTCCATTCTGCCTGGGACGTGAATCACCCCTGTGTCCAGCACGTCCATGCTGTATACGCCACCCACCCGTTAGTCACTTAGGAGCCATCTCAGTTACCAGATCCACTGTCACAGAATGTTCAAGTAACTGTTATTTTATTTCATAAAGGCCCCAAAGTGCAAAGAAACTGTGCCTGATTTATAAATTAAACTTGGTCATAGGTATGTACAGGAGGAAACAGGATGATTCAGAACTATCTGTGGTTTCAGAAATCCACTGGGGGTCCTGGAATGTGTCCCCAGCAGATAAGTGGGATCGACTGTATTAACATTTTGGGCAGTACAATTCTTTGTCGTAGGAAGCTGTCTTACGTGCTGTGGATGTTTAGCAGCATCCTGGGATTCCACCTGGTAGATATCAGTACTAGCCCCTCATCATCCTCAAGTTGTAACAAATAAAATTGCCTTCAGACACGTCCAAATGCCTCCCGCCTGGGGGCAGATCATTTTCCTCCCAACTACTTGTCTAACCTTACTGACTTCTAAGGTACTTATGGTATCCCCATGAATGTGGTCCACTGTCTAAGCACTCCCAAAATGGCATAGAGCTTCACCATATTTTGATTTCTGTTTCTCATGATGTCTACTATTTTTTGTTTTAATACAAGGGAGTAATTGTTCCATCTCTTATCTTCTAGTCTTTTTTGTTTCTTAGGATTTCTTAAATCTCCAGGCACATCCAACCACATGCAGTTCCCCTGATGCCAGGTTTCTTCTTACTAGTTGAATTTTCTCCTTTCCCTGGGCATGCTCTTAATCACCTAGCGCCAACGAAGGCCATGCACTTGTCCTTCTAAATCAAGCCTCAATTCTCCCAGGATGCCTTTTCCATCAAGGTGGAATTAAGTTCTTTCCTCTAAGCCTCATATCCTCTGCACAGCCTTCTACCAGGCCCTCCAAAACACATTACGCATATTTATGCAACTATCTCTCCAACTCTTTGAGGACAAGGACTGGGTCCTATCGATTTTCTGATTCTCAGCATAGAGTAGGCACCAAAGTATGAGAACAAAGGAGTGAAGTATAATTTGGGATGGGCCAGCAATTGCAGCTGCGGGGGCCTGGGTAGACTTCAAGCAACACTGAGCTCATTGGCAGCCTCCTTACCAGCTTTCTTCTAGGAATGTTCTCTTTGCTAATCTCCAGGAAGACAATCTTCATTCCCAAGAGAAGGTAAAAGTACCACAGGAGATACCAGCTTTGTTTTTCTCTCTTTCTCAACTATGAATATGACATCACTTGCTTTGTCAACTTGGTCCAGACTGTTCCTGCAAGTTTTCTCATTCCAAAATAAGGAGAAAAGTCCTTTTCCCTTGATCTCAGCATTTCTGCAAACCTCAGTTTATTCTGGTCTGTGTCTTTTTTTTATCCTTGGAGTGCACCCCTCCCTTCCATGTTTTGAGAGGCCCCTCTGGACCTAAGTCTCAGAAACAACCCCCCTCCCTATTGCATCAGTCTCTTTAAGTATTTCCTTCTTTTTATGTCCTGTTGGGGATTATTTTAAGCTTTGGGCACAGAGTTTAATTCTTGGGAATGCTTTGACTTCACCAGAGCTGTCCAAGATGGTGGAAGTGGGGGGGGAAAGAAAGATATAGGTTACAGAAACATTAACGAGGGGCAATTGACAAAACCTGGAGACCATTTGGACATGGGGGGAGGGGGGAGATGACTCCCAGGTTTCTGTTTTGAGGCAACTGAATGACTGGTGGTTCCTGCTGCAGAGATGGAGGTCACGAGGAAGCAGAGGAGAAGGAAGGAGGAGAGGGTTTCTGGGAAGATGTTGAGCCTGGTCTGGGATGTTTAGGCTCTGAGGTTTCCATGGGAGACAAGGCAGAGATGTAGAGGGGGTAACTGGACAAGAGCCTGATGCTCTGGGAAGGAAAAATATGACTTGGGAGTCTGTTGGCATGCAGATGGCAGCTGAAGCTGAGGTGGTTGACAAGAGCACTCAGGGATGGTGTGCAGATGGAATAGCCATGGTTAGGGATAATGCAGGAAGAAAAGTTCTTGAAGGAGACCAAGAAGGAGTGGCCAGAGACAGAGAGGAGGAAAGCCAGGAGAAGAGCATGCACCAGAGGCCACCACATGGAGAGTTTGGGATAGAAGTATGGCCAGACACTTTAAATGATAGAGGTGGATTCCAATAAGGACGGAAAAATGCCCACTGAATTAGCAACAGAGGATCATTGGAGACCACTGAGAAGACAGTGGAATGAAGGGTCTGGAGCCATATGCTGGGCTGGAAGAGGAAGTGGGAGGAGAGGGAATGGGGGGCAGATATAGGATGATGTCTCATCCACCCAAGCAAAAAGTAGGGCAGGGGGCCTCCTGCATACCAGGTGCCACTCAGGGCCCTGGGATACAACAGTGGACAAACAGGCAGAACTTCCTGCCCTCACGATGTGTACTTTCTACATAGATATAGTCTGGAGGGAGGACTCTTTTTTAAAGATAGTATTAGAATTATCATTTGACTGATGAGGAAACCAAGAAAAGTTAGATGGTAACTCGCCCAAGTTTATGCAGATGTCCAAGCTGTGGGTCATGCCCTGACCTGCCTGACCCATTCCTTTTTAGGCTGCCTAAAGGGAATAGAGTTTAGGCATACAGAACCGTAATAGGGTGGAGAAGAATATAGGTGTGAGACGAAGAATTATTCATGTCTGGGTGGGCTTATTCAAAACAAGGTGTCTACTTGGCCCCACATTGTTTAGCTCCAGCTGTACTTTATCTAGGACCCGCTGTGTTGGGCATTGTGTCTGGGCTCAGGTCCCGTCCAATGTGGGTGGCAGGTACTGAGATCCACATGTTCCCACTTGGTTCTGTCTGAGCCAGAGGCTTGAGAGGCAAACTGTTGGAGACCCCCCAGTGCCCCCTTTCCTGTGGGACTCTGATACATATGGTCTGACTTGAGCTAAACCATCTCCCCATCCCATTGTTGAGGGTAAGCACATTGATCCAAGCAAGGTTCCATGGGATTAGACATAGAAGTGCTGGACAAAAAGAGGGTCTTTATCCTTTGGGGGACGGTGAGCTTAGGGACCAGGTTGGGTGGCTCACAGCCATTTTGACAGTCTGAAGAAAATGCCAAGTAGAGATGAACAGAGCCAAGAGATAAAGATGGAGATCAAGCTCTATTTCATTTGAACTCCTGGATCCAGCTCTGCTCAAAATCTACCAAGAACTATCTCAGACATCCTAATGTCTTGAACATTTTGACACTTGTAACTGAAAGAGTCTGATCAATATAGTTTGTCAGGATGTTATTTGTGACTGTGTGAAATATAATATATTATTGACTTTTGCAGCTGACTGACTTTGGAGGCTTCTTCCATGGAGCCAGATGTGTTTGCCATTTTCTAGGTGTCAGCCCTACAGTGACCGATATGGTTTGGATTTGGGTCCCTATCCAAATCTCATGTCAAATTGTGATCCCCAATGTTGGAAGAGCAGGCTGGTGGGAGGTGATTGGATCATGGGGGTGAATTTTCCCCTTACTGTTCTTGTAATAGTGAGTTCTCATGAGATCTGGTTGTTTAAAAGTGTGTAGCACCTTGGCCAGGTGAGGTGGCTCATGCCTGCAATCCCAATATTTTGGGAGGCCATGGCAAGCAGATCACTTGAGGTCAAGAGTTTGAGACCCAGTCTCTACCAAAAATACAAAAAGTAGCCAGGTGTGCTGGCATGCACCTGTAGTCCCAGCTACTTGGGAGGCTGAGGCATGAGAATTGCTTGAACTTGGGAGGTGAACTGCAGTGAGCTGAGATCACACTATTACACTCCAGCCTAGGTGACAGAGTAAGGCTCTGTCTCAAAAAAAAAAAAGTGTAGCACCTCCCCCTTCTTTCTATTCCTCCTGCTCCAGCTGTCTAAGACACACCTGCTTCCCCTTTCACCTTCTGTCACAATTGTAAGTTTCCCGAAGCCTCCCCAGCCATGCTTCCTGTACAGCCTGTGGAACGATGAGCCAATTAAACCTCTTTTCTTTATAATTACCCAGTTTCAGGTATTTCTTTATAGCAGTGTGAGAACGGACTAATACAGTGATAAAGAGATAAGTAAGACATGGGCTAACAACATGGCTGTGGAGATGGTGACAACAATCTCTCACAAAAGAATTACGGTCAATAAAATGCTCCACATCCCCTTCTCTTCAGCCGCAATCATAGACAATGATTAGGTAGCAATTCCAGGTAGCGTCTGGCAAGGAAGGACTGAACTGAAGAGATGTTCTGTGCACCAGGAGCTCTGAGAAAGTGGGCTGGGGAGGGGAAGGAGATGTACTGTGGATTCTTTTTAACACTCTGTTCTGGGTGCCTGTGCTAAGGGGTCGATGGGGAACAGAGGGAGAGAGAAACAGGTAGTCTGGGGAATCTGTGGGTGTGTCCACTGTGAGTAGAAGGGCTGTTTTTCATACCTTTCCCATTCCAGCGTGGGCATGTCCCAGCTTGACTACCACCGGGAAATGTGGGGCTGTGACCTGAAAGAGACAAGAGGAAGTCACTCTTAGCATCTTAGAGGATTGCCACCAAGGCTCTGGGCGCTGCTTATTCCATAGAAAGATCCATTCCTCTGATATCATCAGGAATCCCCATAAGAATGCCTTGACAGATGGTCACCCTGCTATGGCTCAAACACCCTCAGTGTCAGTGCTTTTGGCTTCCAGAGGAAGCTCTGAGCTCTGAAGACCAGCTTACCCTGGTGTCTACAGTGAATACATCCATGTTAAAAAAACAGCAACATTTGATTTTGATTCCAAAAGCAATAAGTACTCACTATAAAAACTTCAGATAATTTATTGTGAAGTATAAAGAAGCCAGTAAAAATCATTCTCAGACGTCTAACAGTTTTAGTTTATTATCTGCTGGTCTTAAAAAAAAATCAATATTTAGGTTTTCTCTTGATTTGTTCTGCTTTTACAAAATTGGAAGTATAGTGCATATCCAACCCTGTTTCCTGTTCTTTCCACTTAATATTATGTGATGAGAATACTCCTGGTGGTTATTGCTTATTAACTTAATAATAATTACGAAATATTTCACATATGGAAAAAGTCTTAAAGACCAACACTATGGACATCAGTTTGCTTAAGAAATAAGACATTACCTAGAGAGCTGAGGCCCCTGATGCTCTTTTTTCTGATCACACTCTCTTCCTCCCATCCCAGAGGTAACCATTATATAAATTACATGTTTATTACTTTCTTGCATTTATTTATAATTCTACTATTACATATGATTCCCAAGCAATATATATATATTACACAATTTTAAACTTTCTATAAGGCCGGGTGCATGCCTGTAATCCCAGCACTTTGGGAGGCTGAGGTGGGAGAATTACTTGAGCCAAAAAGTTCAAGACCAGTCTGGGCAACACAGTTAGAACCCATCTCTACAAAAAATTAAAAACAATTAGCCAAGCATGATGGTACACACTTGTAGTCCTAGCTACTAGGGAAGCTGAGGCAGGAGAATCACTTGAGCCTGGAAGTTGAAGGCTGCAGTGAGTTATGACTGAGCCACTGTACTCCAGCCTGGGTGATAGTGGGAGATCCTGTCTCAAAAAAACAACAACAACAAAAAAAACCAAACCCACAACCAAAAGCCCCACAAATCTTTATATAAGTAGTATAAAAAATACTCTTATGCAACTTTTTTCTGCACACAATGTATGTGAGATTCATGTACATTGATATGCATAGCTCTGATTCATCTTCATTGTTGTATAGTATTCCATTTCATGATTGCATCATCATTTTCCATTTCTTGCTGATGAACCTTTAGGTGGTTCCTGTTTTTCAAATTATAAACAATACTTCTACAAACATTCTTTTTTTTTTTTCACCAAAGGACTTTAGTTACCTGGCTGAATCATCACACTCAGCCACTCATGCAGAACTTAGGAATCTTCAGCAGTCCAGGGGCTGCCTGGATCACTACTGGAGCTTGTTTCCTCTCATTTTAAGGTGGAGCTTGAGGTGAGGGGGAAATGGGTGTTCTCTCTCTTCCCTTCTGCCCCTGTCCCCTCAAGTCTAATCATATGCTACATTGGTGAGACCTGGAAAGGGCACACTTGCAGGAATGCCAGCAGCTCTGCCATTTCACTCCCTGTTTCATCTCAAGCTAGATATTTAACCTCTCTGAGCCTCAGTTTTCTAATCTGCAAAATGAGGATGATCATGCCTAACTCACAGGATTATTTGAGCGAGAAGAAATAAGGAATGTGAAACCGCTTAGCACCAAATGGTGCTGAAACCTAAAGTGTAAAGTAGAAGCAAGGGGAGGAAGGAACTGACTCTGGCTTTGTGGGGGTCGGTGGAGAGGTAAAAGAAGACTGGATGATTAAGGAAGGAGAGCCAAGGCTCTGGCCTGGCAGCATCTGTCAATAAAAGAGGGAATGACATGAAGTCCTACAAAGGAAAATCAGGAGACCACACCAGAGCGCAGAGTCAGGGGGTGACAATAGGTTGGCACTTTCGATATGAAAGAACCTGATCAATTACCTTATGGAACCCTCGTGCTACTGTGTTGTGATAGGTGGAAGTCTAGCAATGGCCCTGAAGATATCATCTTGTGATCACTGAAGCTTGTGAGTGTGATGAGACTGTCATACAATGTTATGTTATATGACACAGGTGACCTTAAAATAAGGATGGGCCTCATCTGATCACATGAGCCCTTAAAAGCAAATAACTTTCTCAGGCTGGTGGCAGAAGAGGAAGTCAGAGTGATTCAAATTATGGAAAAGACTCAATACATCATTGCTGCTTTGAGATGAATGGGGACCTGGTGTTTAGGCATGTGGACAGCCTGCAGGAGCTGAAGGTGGCGCCTGGGTGGAGCCAGTAAGAAAATGGGACCTCACACCCACTATCACAAAAAAACTGAATCCTTCCAATAATAAGAATGACCTTGGAAGAGAATCGAGCTCCAGAGGAAAATGCATCCTGATTTCAGCCTTGTGGGAGCCTGAGCAGAGAACCCTGTCGTGCCACCTGGACTTTTGACCTACAGAACTGTGAGATAATAAGGAGGTGTTCTTTTAGTCTGCTAAGTTTGCAGTGATTTATTAGGGCAGCAATAGAAAACAAATACACATGTCTTTGTAGAAACCAAAGCCCAAAGAGGGATGAGATTGTTTTCATGGCACACAATGGCAGAAATGGAAGTCAAGTTTATGTGTCTTGACTCTCAATCAAGTTTATGTGTCTCAGTCAAGCACTCTCTCATCAAAAGGCACACTTTTCTGGGAATCATATGCATATCTGGGGTGTAATAAATGCTTCCCCCTCATGATAGTGATAAAAAAATCAATTCCGTGGGCATGGCTGAATGAGAACTGTGTGGCAAGCTCTGTGTTTTGTGCTTGTTGGGGCACACAGAAGGTTGAGACAAGATTTCTGCCCTCAGAGGGTTTATCACCTGCTTGGACCCATGGGCTGTACAATGAAACAGCAGAGTGAGGCGGCAAGGTAGGAAGGGGTGGAGTAGGTTGGGGCCATGTGTAAGTCTCCAGAGCAAAGATAGCAACGTTTTTGGCACCAGGAACTAGTTTCATGGAAGACAATTTTTACATGGTCTGGAGGGGAATGGGGGAATGGTTTTGATTCAAGAGCATTGCATTTATTGTGCACTTTATTTCTATTATCATTACATTGTAATATATGAAATAATTATACATCACACCATAATGTAGAATTAGTGGGAGCCCTGAGCTTGTTTTCTTGCAACTAGACAGTTCCCATCTGGGGGTGATGGGAGACAGTGACAGATCAGCAGGCATTCTATTTACATAAGGAGAGTGCACCCTATATCCCTTGCATGTGCAGTTCACAACAGGGTTCCTGCTCCTGTGAGAATCTAATGCCACCTCTGATCTGACAAAAGGCGGAGCTCAGGCACTCATGTGAGTGATTGGGAGTGGCTGTAAATACAGATGATGCTTCGCTCCCTTACCTGTGGTTCACCTTCTGCTGTGTGGCCCTGTTTCTAACAGGCCATAAACCTGTCCTGGTCTGTGATCCTGGGTGGGAACCCCTGCTCCAGGGGAAATGAGGCTCTGACCAGGGTTCTGAAGGATGAGTAGGTTGTGGGTGGCTGGATAGAAGGCACAGAGTTCCCCCAAGGGTGAACGGTGCAGAGCATCACAGTCCTCCCATGGGCATGCTTAGATTCTTCATGAGCTCTAATAAACAAAGACCCATAGGAAGGAAGGATTTATTTTAGCCACATAATATCTTTTTTTTTTTTTTTTGAGACAGAGTCTCTCTCTCTGTTGGCTAGACTGGAGTGCAGTGGCACGATCTCAGCTCACCGCAACTCCGTCTCCCAGGCTCAAGCCCTCAAGTAGCTGGGATTATAGGTGTGTGCCACCATGCCCAGCTAATTTTTGTATTTTTAGTAGAGACGGGGTTTCACCATGTTAGCCAGGCTGGTCTCGAACTCCTGACCTCAGGCAATCCACTGGCCTCGGCCTCCCAAAATGCTGGGATTAAAGGTGTGAGCCACTGTGACCAGACACTTCATATGATTTTATCTGCAATAAAGCTATTTTGCAGGTGATTGCTGAATAGAATTCTATATTTGAACTGCATGTCCTTCTCCAGGCTTCTTAAATGAAATTGGAGGAAAGTATTAATTGTTAGAAATCGTGGAGTAGGTGCTGTATCTGGATTTAGAGAACACAGAAAGTCAATCTAGAAAAATCTGAGAATGTTTAAGATATTTCACAGAAAACATTTCAGAATTCATCTAAAGCAATGAATTTTCCTGATACTAGGGAAAAATTTCCTTTGCCATTTTTTACTTTGACTTGTTGAAAACAGCATTCTTTTTAGAACCTTGTATGGGCTGGCAAGACTCTGGGCTGGTGCTGGGGACACAGAAGAGGTAATTTGGGGCCAGATTATTGGGGGCATTTGAAACCAAAGAGGGGGAATTCAGGTTGCTTGGATGGACAGTGGGGAAGCAGGAAAGTTCTAGAACCAGAGGGTGACCTGCCAGCCTAGTTTGGAATTGATTCTAAAGAAACTAAATGCCACAGGTTGGGCCTGGACTGGGAAGAGATGGTAGAGGGAGTGGGTACACTCCCAGGAGCTTCTTTTTTCTTTTTTTTAGTGACACTTCTTTATTGAAATAATTGTATTAAAATGACTATAGAAATTCAAGAAGAAAATTGTCTACAATCTTATCATCTAACCAAATCAGTGTTTGTATTGGTCCATGTTACTTTATAATTTTTATATGTTCGATAAAACCCCCAGGATGCTTTACAACAATATTAGAGGTAGAATTTTGCATCTATCTTCTCACTTAATGTTATACCATACGTGTTTTCTTATTTTTTCTACAGATGATTTTATTTTCTTTTACCTTCCCCCACGCCCCTTCTCCAGCCCAGGTAACTAATCTTACCTGACCAGTGTGTCTGGGGTGTATTCCTCTCCATCCCTCACCATGTGCAATCTTTGCAAATCACGTATGCACGGATATGGCTGAGGCTGATGTTTGTATTTTTGAAAATAGCTCTTATCTCTTAAAATCACACCATACACGCCCCTCCTCCCATGTCAATAAAGATGGTCTTATCCCGATAGTTTTAATAGCTGTACCATCTACACATGCACACATGCACTGGTTTCCTAATAATAGACATTTGTGTTATTCATCGTCTCCCTCCCTCACTCTCTGCTGCTATAAACAAGACTTCACTAAACATCTTTATACACCCATCCTCATGAGCTAGTGTTTTCATTCCTACAGGCCAGGAGATTTTCAAAGGGAGAACTGGCAGAATTTGGAGATCTTCTTTAAGTTTCTAAAGTCAGTTGTTAGAGCTCAAGAAATGAAAGTGGGGTGCCATTGTATAGCATACGGGTGAGTCACCCACCCTATTACTTCCAGGCTAAAAATGACTGTATTTACTGAGTGCATGTAGAGGGCCAGGAATGGGACCAGACACTTTATGGATGGTAGCATCCTTTCCCCTCCCCCACGTTATAGATAAGAAAACACAGCCCTTTGCCCAAGGCCAGACAGTGAAGATGGTGGTGCTGCCCTGCTGCCATCCCCCACTTCCTAAGCTGTTAAATGGGTTTCATGGCCATTCCCATTTCTACCCCTTTGCAACATGCCAGCCCCTCCCTAAACACAGATAGGTCACAGAGGACAAAAAACGTCTTGTCGGCTATTTTCTCTCTTCCTTTTCCAACAACAGCTTTATTTAGTTCCCTAGGGATGCTGAGGTCTGCATCAGCCTCTCATGGGCTCCCTGTCCCGCTCACATGCCCCGGGCGCTCCAGAGTGCAGCACTGCCCAATGGCGTGAGAGGCCTGACATCCTGTCAGAAGAGGCAGAACGATTTTGGAAAACAGAGATCCCTACCCAGATAAGGGCTTTATTCAAAATAATAAGAAGAAACCAAAATAAGTGGGGGTAGCCCAGTGCCATGCTGGATGTTCCCTTGGGAGTATTAGAGTCAGAGATGTGGAAGCCCAGGTCAGGCTTGTCACAGCCACATCCCCCAAGCCACAGAGTCAGAGAACCAGGACTTTAGAGTGGTCCAGGCAGCCTCCCATTAAAGGAGGCAACTCCTCCTATGTTCTTGACTCTGGAGATTTAAACAGGTAGTGTCTGGTCCTACGTAAGTGATAGGAAAAGCAAGATGGAGAAGAATCTGGAGGAGGAAATCAAGGTCAGAAGTCTGGGAAGACATCTAGGAGGAGCTAGCCTCCATTCCATGCTTCCAAGGCTCTGCCTGATCCCAGCTCTCCTCTACGTTTTCTGTTTCATCTTGTGTGTCTCCCTCCTCCTCTTCCTCAGCCCAACCCCTACCTCTCAGTTACATTTCAGTCCACTGCCTTTCGATTCTTTACTGAATATGCCATGATCCCTCCAGCCACGGGTCTTCGCATATGCTGTTCCCTTTTTCCTGAGAGACCCTTCCTCACACTCTTTCCTAGGCCAATCCCATCTCATACTCATGTCTCCATTGAAATTCTCTGTCCTTGAAGAGCCCTCCATGGCCACTTGTCTCCAGTAGGTCAGTAGGTGCTTCTGGTTATCTTTTCTATCTCACCCTGAGTTCTCCTTTCTTAGTTCTAGCCACCATTTGGAATTATACGATCTTTTTCTTTTTTTTTTTTTTGAGACAGAGTTTTGCTCTTGTTGCCCAGGCTGGAGTGCAGTGGCACGGTCTTGGCTCACTGAAACCTCCACCTCCCAGGTTCAAGTGATTCTCCTGCCTCAGCCTCTGAGTAGCTGGGATTAAAGGCATGTTGGTCAGGCTGGTCTCGAATTCCCAACCTCAGGTGATCCACCCACCTCAGCCTCCCAAAGTGCTGGGATTACAGGCGTGGGCTACCACACCCAGCCCATTTTTAAAAAACTCTTTCTCCACTCCCCGTAGGTGATCTGAGGGCAGGAATCTTTGCTTGTCTTGTTTACCACTTCATCTCTAGACTCTCCACAAGGCCCAGCACACAGTAGGTGCATTTGTTGAATGGGTATTAGACAAAGTCTCCCACGACAAGTGGGAGAAGTCATATGCAAACAGGCAGAGTCAGGAGGAATGTGGGGGCAAGGAGTTGGGAAGGTTGATTTGAGTGGAAAGTTTCTTGGGGGTGCAGCCAGAATTAGGGTGTACAGATGGGGAATGGCAAGCTTGTGAGGGGTCTGGCACCAGAGGTAGGAGTTTGAACTGTGTTTCGTGGACACCAGGCAGCCATCGAGGGTTTGGATGCAGTGGGGTGGACACCTGCAGAGCAGGCTTTAGGAAGAGTTATCTGGAGGCTGTGGAAACAGCAGCTCGTATCTCTTGAGCTCTTAGTGTGTGCCAGGCATGGGGCTAAGACCTTACATAGATTGCCCCGTGTAAGCCTTTGACACTTCTTCTATGAGGTAGCTGCTATATTTATTCATTTTACATACCTAGAAATAAAAGCAAAGAGAGGTGAAGTTTCTAACGTAAGATCACTCAGCAAGAAAGTGGAGGAGTTAGAGCCACAGCCGTCTGCCTCTGGACTACTACGGTCATCCAGCACTTCCCCTGTGCCCAGAACTGGAGCACGTGGGCGGAGGCCAGTAGACCTGTTAGGACAAGACTGACTGCTGTCATCACCAGGTAGAGCAGGGCAAGGCGGCAGCAGCATGAACAGAGGTAAGAAGGACACCAGTTCACTTCTGGCTCCCACACTTATAGCTATGAGCCCTTGGGTAAGTCACCAACCACTCTGTGACTCAGTTTCCTCATGACTCAAATAAGAAGATCATTTGAATACCACCAGATCGATGGGAGGAATGGACATCATAATAGATTTTGGTCACTGAGGAGTTGGTCACTGAATGATTGTTGCTAGTGGAGAGACACAAATGAACTTAGAGGATGCCCAGGGTTGGGCCTGGAGTAGGATGGCAGTCTGTCCTTGTTCTCATCTCCTCCACATCTATGATCTCAGGGGCACGGCCGCAAGGGTGGGCCGGGGGATGTTAAAGGCTGATCCATCACTCGTTGGAAGCAGGAAGGGAAGGGAAGGGGGAAGGAAGCCTGGCGCCTAGGTTGTGAGCAGGGAGCATATTATGAAGCCTTTGACAGAAATGGGGTAGCCCAGAAATGGGGTTTGTGGTAGACATTTAAAGCAGACTCATTCAACAGAGAGCACGGGAGCATCCCCGACAGCTGCTTCATAAAGCGTAACCTTGGTGTGTAGCATCTGACAGACTCTCCCTGGAATTTTAAGCACGGCACATAGAGACACTCCCATCAGGAAGAGCACAGACAAGGTGACCTTTGCAACTCCTCTACAATTCTGCCATGTTGTGACAAATCTACAAAATGCCACCAAGAGAAGTGAAACATGGAAACGCAAATATGTTAAGACAAAACTCCACGGCTTACAGGGCTCTGTGTCATCTGACCCCTGCCTTTCTTCTGCTCCGAGCCCATCTTACCCCATACTCCCCCATTAGCCTCTCTGTCCCAGGCTCACTGGCTTTCTCCCCAACCCGGAAACTAGTGCTGTCCCCCTCTGGCCACAGGCCCTTTGCATGTACTGTTTTTGTTGCCTGCAGCGAAGTCCCAATCTGCTCCTCTTCATTCAGCCAACTCTTCTGCATGCTTCAGATGTCAGCTCCAATGTCACCTCCCCAAGCAGCTGGCTTGCATCTCCCTGCCTAGGTCACAGCCTGCTCATCTCTTCCTCCTTCTTAGCCATTTTAAATGGATCCCTGTGATGGCTGAGGAATGTCTGACTCTGTGAGAAGTGGTGGGTCAGTGTCTGTGGCTGCTCAACATTGACCCCTCAAGCCTCTCCTGAATGACAGATCTGCCTCCTGACCCTGGCCACCAGGTGCTCCTGCAGAACTTACAACTTGGCATTTCCAAACAACTGCATGAATTCCCATCAAAAATGCTCTCTCCTTTTCCTGTACCCCAGCCTCAGTCAACACTGCCACCACCCACCCAGGTGCCCAAGATAGAGATCCTGCCTGCCTCCATCCTTGTACCTGTGCTGACCCTGGTCAGGCACACAGGAGGGCCCAGGAGATGTTTGCAGAGTGAGGTCTGTGGTCTCCCTACCCATCTTGGAGCTCTCTACCCTTTTAATCCCGCCTCTGAACTCTCTGCATCACCTCCTTCCACTTTTAGTGTGTCTTAGAAAAATACCGGTAGCATATTCAGAAAAATTAAATGAAACCTGCCCTACCAAAAAACAAATATTCCTTTCTCTTACATTTCCTGTTTCCCTGAGAAACGGAATAGTAAAAAATAAACAAACTGATAGGGTGGCAATATTTGTCTGCTTTTCTTGTTCTTGCCTGTGTGATGTTTATAGCATAGAACAGGCTCAGTCTCCTACAAGGATCCTCCTGGGTGACACTCACCCTGCAGACAATATCCCCAGCAAACTGGCTCTGGGGAGGGTCGGAATGATCCCGAATGACGGGGAGGTGAAGACCACCCTCAGCTCCATGGCTACATGCAGCCGCAGGATCGCAAACCCTCTGGGCTTGCCACTATAATTTACTTTTTTTGATAGTCTTGTTCCAGCTGCATCTGTAGATGGGGAAAGCACCCCTTTCAAAGTCAGATGATCCTTTCAAAAAAATTATTTATTTTTGAGATGGAGTCTCACTGTGTCACCCAGGCTGGAGTGCAGTGGTGTGATCTCGGCTCGCTGCAACCTCCACCTCCTGGGTCCAAGCGATTCTCCTACCTCAGCCTTCTGAGTAGCTGGGATTATAGGCACATGCCATCATGCCCAGCTAATTTTTTAGTATTTTTAGTAGAGGCGGGGTTTCACCATATTGGCCAGGGTGGTCTTGAACTCCTGACTTCAAGTGATCCTCTCACTTCGGCCTCCCAAAGTGTTGGGATTACAAGTGTGAGCCACTGCACCTGGCCAAAGTCAGATGATCCTAAATATGGTAATTACTGTTCTTCTTAGGGTTACTTCAAAAAATAGTAAAATAGCAATTACTTCACTATCCACATTTCTCTGTTTTAGCTGATGTTCACACATATAACTTTTGTTTAAAAGTACTATTGTCTTGGTATTGCATAGGACAAATACTGTTTGCTTGGGACGGTAGGCAAAGGCATTTCTTCTCATTCAGGGAAAGTATTTGTGCAGTGCCATGAAATTAGGTGGAAGAGAGAAGGTAGGCTTTGAAGCCAGGCTGACTTGGGTTTAAATACCAATAGTGTCAGTTCCTATGGGGATACCCTTGGACAAGTTTCTTTCTTTTCTTCTTCTTTTTTTTATTATACTTTCTGGGATACATGGGCAGAACATGCAGCTTTGTTACATAGGTATACACATGCCTTGGGCAAGTTTCTTAGTCTTTCCAGTCTCAGCTGCTTTATCTGTAAATGGGAATAAGCACACTGAAAGGTTGTTGTGAAAATGAGTTTGAGTTTTTATGTAAAATACAAGTTATAGGTATCTGGATTCTAGCCAGAAATTCTTTGGAGATAATTTAAACTAACATGCAGTTAAAATAAGTACAACTCCTTCTTCAAAACTTGATACAGCTATGGCCATTGCTTTTTTTTTTTCCTTTTTAAAAAGTTCTCCTTTTTGTGCTATTTATTGTAAAAATATCTGCTTTGAAATTATTTTTAAAGTTGTCATTAAATTGAATAATGAACATACCTGATATTCCTTATATGAAGAATGATTCTTATTTACCTGTGCAGAAACATACTTAAACTCTAGTGATGGCACCCTGCCTTGTGTTTTGTTTTTTTAAGAGACAGGGTCTTTCTCTGTTGCCCAGACTGGAGTCCAGTGATGTGATCACAGCTCACTGTAATCTGAAACTCCTGTACTCAAGTGATTCTTCAGCCTCAGCCTCCCCCAGTAGCTGGGATTACAGGTGTGTCCCACCATGCCCAGCTAATTTTAAAAAATGTTTTTTTGAGGATACAGAGTCTTGCTTGGTTGCCTAGGCTGATCTCAAACTCCTAGGCTAAAGCAACCGTCCCCACCTCAGCCTCTCCAAGGTTTGGGATTTCATGTGTGAGCCACTGAACTTGGCCTCTGCCTGGTTTTTATCCTGTAAATCTTGCATAACCTTTTTATGTAATTCAGTGAAATCTGACTCACCATAGCTGCAGAGATGGTGCCTGAATTTTTAAACTGTTTAAAGCTGTTATTTCACAGCTTTATTGAGATACAATTCATATACCATAAAATTCACCCTTTTAGAAATGTACAATTCAGTGCTTGTAAGATATTCACAGAATTGTGCAGCCATCACCACTATCTAATTTTGGAATGTTTTCATCACTTAAAAAGAAACCCTATACATAATACCAGTCCTTCCCCATTTCTCTGGAGCTCCTTCCAACCTCTGACAACCAATGCTATACTTTCTATCTCTACAGATTTCCCTATTCTGGACATTTCACACATGTAGACTCACATAATATGTGACTTTTATGACTAGTTTCCTTCATTTTCTATGTATTTCCAAGGTTCATCCATGTTATAACATTTATCGGTGCTTCATTCCTTTCTGTTGCCACACAATATGTTGTATGGATGATGTCTGATGTTTAAATACACTTTGGAATGGCCTGGATATGTATTTCCAGTGATCGCAGACCATGAAAGCAAATGAATGTCCTAGCAAATCTCAAGAATATCGGTAATACCTTGGCAATGCCTCAATCAGAAATGATTACTATATGGGGCATGTCATGAATATTTAACATTTGGGAGGAAGGATTTTATAGGTGAACCAACACTAGTTTGCAGGGTCTTGTTTCCTGTGTAAAAACTTTTCTGTCTCATCCCCCGTTGTATTTTCGGCCCTTTGAGAGCCGAGGGCTTCAGCTAGATCTTTTGTACAATTATTGGGGTGAGCAAGATTTCTGCTTCCAGCTTATTCCTACTCACTTTGTCATCCTATGAGCAAGTTGATAAAGAGAAGGGCTAGAAGGAAGAATGTTCAGGTGTTGGGACGTGATAAGAACATGTATTTAGTCTATGCTTCCAGTTCCTGAGAGAGCTCCTGAAAGCCTTGTAATTTCCTGAGTGACGGGGTGCTAGGAGCATCTTTTGTTCTAATGAGGCCACTCTTGGCGGGCTCCTGGATGGCTTCAGGATGGAGCTGGTAACCAGATGGAGGCTTGAATCTTTCAGTCCCACCCTTCATCCTCCGGAAGGAGAGAAGGGATAGAGATTAGGTTAATAATTGTTCATGCCTATGTGATGAGGCCTCATAAAAATCCCTAAACTACAAGGTTGGAGAGGTTCCGGGATGCTGAATACCTTCGCATGATAGGAAGGTAGTGTGCCCCAACTCCATGGGGAGAAGCTCCCTGTCCTTGGGATCCTTCTGGATTTTGCCCTATGTTCCTCTTCATCTGACTATTCTTTGCATCTTTTCTAACATCTCTTAAAATAAACCAATAAATATAAGCAAAGTGTCTCCTGAATTATGCGAGCAGCTATAGCAAATTATCCAATATGAGTAGGGAGTTGTTGGAACTTCAACTTGTAGCCAAGTCAGATAGCACTGTGGGTACCCTGGGCACCCAAATTTGCAGCTGGCATCTGAAGTGGGGGGACAGTCTTGTGGGACTGAGCCCTTAACCTGTGGGATCTGTGCTAACTCCAGGTAGTTAAAGTCAGAATTGAATTCAATTGCAGGACACCCAGTTGGTACCCACAGAGAACTGGATAATTGCTTGGTATGGAAAACCCACACATTTAGTGTCTGAATGTTGTGAGTAGAAAAACAGTTTTGCTTTAGGGGCTAAGAAGAAAGTATAGAGAAATATCGGAAGCCAAGCATGGTGGCTCATGCCTGAAATCCCAACATTTTGGGAGGTTAGGCAGAAGGATCGCTTGAGGTCAAAAGTTAAAGACCCATCTGGGCAACATAGTAAGATCTTGTCTCTATAAAAGAAAAAAAAAATTAGCCAGGCATGGTGGCACATGCCTGTAATCCCAACTACTTGGGAGGCTGAGGTGGGATGATTACTTGAACCCAGGAATTGGAGGCTGCAGTAAGCAGTTGCACCACTGAACTCTAGCCTGCGTGACAAAGTGACCCTGTGTCCTAAATATAAACAAATAAATAAATAAATGATATGGTTTGGCTCTGTGTCCTCACCCAAATCTCATGTTGAATTGTAATTCCCAATGTTGGAGGAGGGACCTGTTGGGAGGTGACTGGATCATGGGGGCAGATTTCTCCCTTGCTGTTCTTGTCATGGTGAGGACGTTCTCACGAAATCTGATGGTTTAAAAGTGTGTGGCACTTCCCTCTTCTCTCTCTCCTGCCACCATGTACAAATGTACCTGCTTCCCCCTTCACCCTTCCACCGCGACTGTAAGTTTCCTGAGGCCTCCTCAGCCATGCCTCCTGTACAGTCTATGGAACTGTGAGTCAATTAAGCATCTCTTTCTTTTTTTTTTTTTTTTTTTTAATAAATTGCCCAGTCTCAGGTACTTCTTTATAGTGATGTGAGAATGAACTAATACAATAAACAAATAAATAGATAAATAAATAAATAAATTGGTACGGGGTGCCATGAACAGGGTGGGAGAGAGAATTATCTCTAGCCCTCCCCTCCTCCTTACAATGCCATTGCCTCCTCCCTTCTGAAAATGACCTTCATTTTTCAAGGGCTCTTATGCCAAGGCTAACTTTGAAGCCATTCAAAGGGGAAGTTCTGAGGCCTGGAGTTAATCCTACCAACAAGGAAAGCTAAAGTTGGGTTTGCCCTGATATATTTATTTCCATGTTTATCTGAGCTTTGTGAAGTCAAGGATAGTATTCATTTTGTTCATTGGTTGCCCAGCAGGGAGTAGGTGCTCTGTAAGTATTCGTTGATGGGATTCATTGAATGAATATAGGCACATAGATTGCTGAGAGCTCTATAAACATCAGGAGCTGTTATTGCTACCATCATCATTATTATGTATTGACTGAACTACCTTTAGAGGTGCCCTCTCCCCTGTGTCAAACCCTTTGCTATTCCAGGTGACTGGTGCTGTCCTGGTGTCTTTGCTGTTATTCAACCCTGCCTAGGGTGCACCACCCTTTTCTTTAGCCTCTCCTTCACCCTTCCTTCCATTTGTGGAAGAGGCTGCAGACATAGTGAGCACTTAAAAGTACAGGCTTTGAAGCCAGACTATCTGGGCTTGAATCTCACGCTTCCACTGCTGAGCTGTGTGTCCTTGGGCAAGTTGCTTCTATTCTCTGTGCTTCACGTTATGCATTTACAAATAGGGCTAAGAGTAGGAGGCTCCACAGAGGTTGTCTCCGGGCTAAAATGAGTTAACCTACATAAAGCACTTAGCTGGGTGTACAGGGAGTGCTGGCTTTTGGTATTGTTATTGTTAACCCAACTCCACTCCTGCAACTGCTATTCCATCTCACTCCATTGCTCTCAGCTTTCTAAAGTGACACCTGACAGGAGGAATCTGGGCTTCCGTGGTGGAGGCTGGCAGGAGTTTAATGGGCTACCTGTGTGCCGTGTATCTGCAGCAGATGGATGTGTGTTGGTAACAGGGAAGGATGCACTGAGATACTGACTTTGAGCCCAAAGTGAGAGATGGACAAGGGTCACTCCAGCTCCTTCCTGGGCCTGGGGTCAGACAGCTCTTCATGGACACGGTAGAAGGATTTGATGACCCCTTGAGGGTTATTTCAGCTGCCAATACCCCTAGTCTTCTTCATTACACTATCCTGGGGTCTCCCCTTGACTGGACAAGGATATGAACCCTGTCTGACCAGGTGTGGTTAGGTAGGGACTCACAGATCAACCAGAGCAGCAGAGCTCCTTCATCACACAGAGGAGGAAACGGAGGCCTGGGAAGCAGAGACTGTGGGCAGGTCCCATTTCTAGTCACCATCCTTCAATCTCCACTTCATTCTACGTTTATAGTTACTATTAATGAGATACAAAGGGCAGAAGGCATTGCCTGAACCTTATAAATAAGGAAATGGAGGTTTAAGGTTATAAAATAAAGCTGCGAAACCCAAGCCCTTAAAACTAAAGAGTAGGACCCCCTCCTTGGAATCCAGAAGTAGTTTTGTTCCATGCCAGGTCTTCTGTACTAGAAAAAAAAAATTTATGGAACACATACTGTGCTGGGCCTCTGGAAAGAGCCCCTGATTCCAAGGGACCTTTTATTCTGCCAATTCCAGACAAATGTTGAAAAAAATACTGACAATGCAGAAGAATGGTTGGAAGCTAAAAAATCACCCCCACTGTGGTTGGGAGCCGATAGTGATGGACATACTGCTAAGTGCCAATGTGCATCTACCTCCTTTGATCCTCGCAACGATCCTTTGAAAGCTACAGATGGGGGGCTGGGTGTGAGTAGCTCATGCCAGTAATCTCAGCACTTTGGGAGGCCAAGGTGGGCAGATCATGAGGTCAGGAGTTTGAAACCAGCCTGGCCAATATGGTGAAACCCCGTCTCTACTAAAAATACAAAAATTAGACGGGTGTGGTGGCACGTGCCTGTAATCCCAGCTGCTTGGGGGCCTGAGGCACAAGAATCGCTTGAACCCAGGAGGTGGAGGTTGCAGTGAGTCGAGATTGAGCCACTTCACTCCAGCCTGGGCGACAGAGCAAGACTCCATCTGAAAAAAAAAAAAGAAAAAAGGAAAAGGAAAAAACTACAGATGGGGGAAATGGATTCAGGAAGGGGACAACAGAGGTACAGGGTCACAGTCATCAACAGGGGCTTGGCTCTATCCAGCTCTGCCTCATTCTGGAGGAGGTGGGAACAGTCACCAGGTGCGAAGGCCACTGCTGTCAGTTTAGGGAGTGGGCTTTGAGGGAACACATGCTCTAATGAGGGAATCAAACTTGTAAGAGGCTGGCTGTGAAGCAGTTTCAAACCCACCCCAGTGTTTGAAACATCACTGCATTGTTCAGAGAGATATGACACAAGCCTCTTTTTCTCACTTGTCTGCAGGGAGTGGAGATTTGGGAAGAGAAGGGCCATTCTGGGGCTTGTTTGTGGCAGGGCTGGGCAAGAGGAGGTCCTCCTGGGAGAAGGGGTATCTAGGTATGACCAGGACAGCTTCTCAGCCACAAAGTGGAGGGGAACACAATGGGGCCGAGTCTCCCTAACTTCTGTGAGTTAACACATGGAAATGGATTGGCTGAAAGCCAAGCTCCAAGACCCTCCCTGGGTCACAACTGGCCTGGCAGATGGAGCCTTCCTAGGCACCTGAGGCTCCCAAGGAATGCGGGATGCCAGGAGTTCCCTGCAAGCTGTGAGGAGAGAGGGGCACTCCCTTGGACCCAGCCAGGAGCTGGAGGGGGGGTGACAGCACTAACTTTCTGTGTAGGAGCCCCCACGGAAGGGTGCAGGGTTTGCAGGGCCTGCTCTCCTGCATGGGGGCAGGAGGTAACGGGTAGCAGGAGCCTCACGGTGGTGAGCTGGTCCATGGTCCTTTATTGCAGGCTCAGTGGTCCAGGATGAGCTGGGAAACTTCCAGCATCTCTCACAGAGGGGTAAACGACCAGAGCCCAAACAAGACTGGGGCCTTGTGCCAAGGGTGAGACGTGTCTCTGGCTCAGGGGCCCCTTTCAGGGAGGAGTCATTGCTGACACCCAGTGATGGTGATAGAGGCTGCAATTGTTCAGTGTCTCCTTGTGGCGGTCAGGCAGCAGTAGCTGCACAGACATAGGGCGTTGAATTCACATAAGAGCCCTGTCATAGTGCTGAGTATAATAGTACCCCGAGTTCACAAACAAGACCACCGGGACTGAATTCAATAGCTTGTCCAGGCAAGGCTGAAGCCAGAATCCAGAATCCATGCTTGGGGACCAGATTGCCTCTCTGGGGGACACAGAAAGGACCCTGACCCTAACCTCAAGGGGTTCCCAGGATGGTGGGAGCAGCAGATCTATAAGCAAATGATTTCAACCCAGAAATAGAAACATTCAGGAGAATTAGGAAGAAAAAATGCTACAGAAGCAAAGAAGAGTGAATGGTCACCTGCGGAGGAAAGGAGGTTGTTGGAAGAGGCATCAGGGACAGTGGACAAGGAGACATTTGCACTGAGCTTTGCTGATCAAGCAGGAGTTTGCCAAGCAGAGGAAAGGACATTCCAGGCAGAAGTAGCCACAAAGGACACAAGGCACAAAGGTGTGAAAGTGGTTGGAGGATTCAGGAAACAGAGGTGGGAGGTTGGTGGAAGGTGCCCTGGGAGGGCAGGGCTGGCCCAGGTTTCACATCTAAGAAGGGCCTCAAATAGAGATTCCTCAATGGTCTCTCCAAATGAGGGCAGACACACAGTTCCTGTGCCGTGTGTGTGTGTATGGAAGTGGGTGTGCATTAAAAACATTGGCTTGTTAAATGTGCACATTAAAACTGTACCACAAATTCAGTTCTTCTGCCCCCAACCAACTTGGAGCCTCAACAAAAGAAGGACTTTCCTCATCTGTCAGAAATAAATGCTGACATATTTTCAGATGAAAGGACATGTTTTGGATTTGCTTTAAAATAATCCAGTGTGGGGTGGGAGTAGGGATGGGTGGGGATGTGGAGGTGATGAGATCAGGCACCTCCTGGATCTGGGCGAGGGCCATGCGGAGGCACCTCACATCGCTGACTCAGCTTTTGTCTATGTTTGAAGATTTCCGTAACACATCTTTTTTTTAACAGAGAGAGAACCCCTTGTTCTGAGTCATCCTATGGAGCTCAGGATGTTCAGTATAGGGAGAGAGAAGGATGAATAATGGGGGAGCGGGGTGGGACCCAGGGCTGAAAGGTATACTTGGAGCCGAATTGTAAAAAGCATCATAAACTATTCTGAGAAATTTGGACTTAATCCTGCAAATAGTGGGAAGCCCAGTAAAGAAATTTTTAGCAGGGGAATGACACCGTTAGAGTCTCATTTAGGAAAGAACCCTTCTCTGGCTGGTGCCTGGAAGATGGGAGGGGTGTGTGGGTGGGAGGCAGGGTTAGGGAGAGGAGGGGTTGGGGTCAGGGAGAGGACCTTGCCCAAGGCTTCTGGAGAGCTTGTCAGCTGTGAGTGTAGGTGGGGACCTACCTTCTCTATGCTGTTACTGGAACAGGATCTCTTCTGAGCAAGACCTCTTCTATCTCTGCCTTTCTAGTATGCACTCTATTGTGAATTCTTATCACAATAAGGAATTCCTTATTCAATACATCAATAAGGATCACTTAGTGACTCTCCCCTGGCTAGATCTTGCCTATCTCAGTCTCTTCTTATCCCCAGACCCTCGCAAGACGTCTGGTAGTAAACCACTGCTGAGTGAATATAGAGATGTATAGCACAGGGCTCTCCCAAATCACTAAATCTTTGAGGACGGAATGACCAAATCCAGCACAGTGCCTAACACAGAGTTGTAGGGTAGCCCCTCAATAAATGTGGGAGCTGAATGGAGCTCATGTGAAATTATAGGAAACTGGTGCCTGAGTGGGGGGAGGAGGGTTCAGGTCTCCCCTTAGGAAAAAGCAATTTCCTCCCAGCACAAGAGCGTCCAAAAAGGCAGTGGTTTCCAAGCTGAAAGTGGATGGGAATAAACAAACCGGGCACCAGGTTTGTCTATGAATGTGTCAGCCCTCGAAACTTATGTTTCCAGGTCTCTCTTGGCTCCTTGATGAGGTGCTTCCTCCATTTCAGATGGATGGTGTTTCTTTCTCGCTTCTAAAAAAAGCTTCTAGATGCTTTTAAATTAGGCAAATGAGCAAGGGCAATGTTCATTTTCCCCCCTTTCATTCTGAAAATGTGTGGCGTGCCAAAAGGCCTTTGGACGGAATGTTCAGAGGCTGCATAATAGAATGAGAGAGGCTGCCAAGCTCCTAAATCACTAACCAGACAATCTCAGGCCCTGGGACTTAGAGACCCCCCAGGAAAACATCATGAGCTGAGTCCCCAGCAAGTGAAAAGATGGCCCATAGCCCAAGGTCTCAGCAGGAAAGGAAGCCCCTACCTTAAAGAGCTGAAAGTTCAAAGTGGGCCACAGCCCCTTAAGCTCAGCTCTCTAGGAGTTGCCTGGTGATGAGGACCTTGGGTCCCCTTCTGTAAAACCTCAGGGAGTAGATCCAACGCCAATACTTCCTTTGTGAATCTCAGTTTACCCATTGGTAAAATGGGTCTAAGTGGAAGGACTGCGAAATAACAGAAAGCACTCTAAATGCAGGTGTTTCTACCTGTGACCTCCTCTTTATAGAATCTGTGAGGTCCAGAGCCCTTGATAGTCAACATTTGGTTGCAGGGCCAGCAGCATCAGCATCACCTGGGCTCTTGTTAGAAATGCACACTCTCTGGCCCCACCCCAGACCTGCTGCTCACATTCTGGATTTTCACAACATGCTTAGGTGATTCATGAACACGTTGAGGTCCAACAGCACTGGCCTATCTAACAATATGATTGTGGCTAAGTCATTTTATTATTGGATTTTAATTTATTCATTTGTGAAATAAAAGAGATTAATTTAAATGGCTTATAGACCTGAAATCCTTTAAAATTCATGGCCTGCTAATAAATACCAGCCTTACATCCCAACATGTACACAGGAGTTCCACCCCTGTTCTGAAATACAAGGTTTTAAATTGGGTCAGATAATCAACAAGGACATGTTCAGTGGAAGTCACCGGGCCAGGCTATGCTGGAGTGATGTGGAGGAATAAATGTGAACATTCATTCTGGAGTGTCCAGGACAAACCCAGTGGAAATACTGTGTTACACTATGAGCCCTTAAATCTCAAATTTTGGTTTGGAAAATAGAGGCTCCCGTAGCATCACAGTCCCAACTCATGTTAGATTGATTGCACTGATAGTATCAATTACTGACTTTCCTGTGTCCATGGCCTTTACAGCATGACTTTGCAGTTCCTTCCACCAAGAGATGGCATCTATTTCCCCACCCCTTGAATCTGGGCTGGCCTTGTGACTTTCTTTGGCCAAGGCAGTGCAGCAGAAGTGTCCCAGTTCTGCCTAGGTCCCCAGAGACATTGCATGTTTCAACTCTCTCTGGGGCCCCCCGTCATCACTATGTGAACTAGCCTGGGTTAGTTGACTAGAAGATGAGAGAACACGTGGAAGAGAGCCTACTCATCCCACATGAGGACAGCCAGGACTGGCTGACAGCCAGCTGACCTCCAAACACAGAAGAGAACCCAGCCAAGATCAGAGCTACCAACATGACCACATTAGACCACTGACGCATGAATAAGCCCAGCTGAGCCTAGAAGTGCCACTTAGCTGACTCATAGATTTCTGAGCAATAACAAATTCTTATTATTTTAAGCCATTGAGTTTTGAGTGGTTTGTTACGCACCAATAGCTAACTGATACATAAACCTTAAAGATCTTAAATCAAAAACATTACAAACTTCTAACATTGCCTCTAGCTTGAAAATGCCATGGTTCTTTTCAAAAGAAAGGTTTAGAATATGGGGTCAAAAATGAATGCCTTCAGGGGCTTTGAGTGAAGAGAGCCAGTGCACTCCAAAAACTTTTTTTTATGTGAATCATGAAAGGCATATTCTTCTACTTCCACAAGGAAATCTTGTGGCTTCCATTTTCCTCGAATACTCTCAGTTTACCTTTTGTTTCTCCACTTTTGGTATAGATATGTTAAATAAGACAAATTTTCTTCTTTCCTAATGATAAGACCAACCAACATGCAGCCTCAGAGTGGGGGAACAAGTTGGAGTGGTGGGGGCTGGGGCAAAATAAGGAGCATATACCTGGATTCAGTGGGTCAGAGGTTGTCTTAAAAGAAAGAGGGCCCAAATTGTCAGATCTTCTCAATTTTCAAGAGAATCTGGAAGCCTTTATTTCTGGATATGAATTTACCTAATTTTCAAACCTGGGTTCAAATTGCTTTAAGAGGCTTCACAACCCAAACAAAACACTTTTTTTTTTTTGAGATGGAGTCTCCCTCTGTCACCCAGGCTGGAGTGCAATGGTGCTATCTCTGCTCACTACAACCTCTGCCTCCCAGGTTCAAGCGATTCTCCTGCCTCAGCCTCCCTAGTAGCTGGGACTATAGGTGCCCACCATCACGCCTGTCTAATTTTTTGTATTTTTAGTAGAGATGGGGTTTCACCGTGTTAGACAGGATGGTCTCGATCTCCTGAACTCGTGATCCACCCGCCTCGGCCTCCCAAAGTACTGGGATTATAGGTGTGAGCCACCACACCCAGCCACAAAACACTTTTGATGGCTGAAGTTGGTCAACAGCTAGAGACTCTTGGTGTGAGGTGCTAATACAAAATGACTCTGGAGCAAGAGCGCATCACCACATAAGACATTTATACGAGTCCCTCCATACTCCCTGGGGCTCACCAGGAGAGCAGCTCCAGCCAGGGAAGTCTCCCTCTGCTGGGCCACTTGTGTTAAATGATGGAGCTGCAGTTTTAGGAGGCTCAGACAGGCTAGAACCACGCTGAGGGCCAGGTAAAGCTGATCCTGGTAACTTCTTTTTTTTTGTTTTGTTTTCATTTTAGGGGCCTCTCTGACCTGTGACTTCACAATCTCATCACCCCAGTGACTTCAGGAATGAACCAGGAACTTATACTCCATTTACCCCTTATTAGGCATTTTAGAGGGGGATGATGATTCACTGAAAGACTGGGGTTCTAATAGAAAAACCATCTCAGATTAAGGGTAGGCAGGACAGCCTGGACTTTGTGGCTGCTGTTTGCACGTGCTGTGTGGGTGCTGGTCTGCACAGGAGCCCTGGGCTTGGGGGGTAAGAAGAGGCAGATCTTGCGAAGCCATGCACCTGGGGATGGGAACTGCTTCTCGGCCTGATGCAAGTGCTGCCTTCCCTAAATTTCCCTTACAGGAGGTGCCTTTTACCTACCTCACCAAGGCCTCCCTGTGTGCTAATCTCTACTCCAGAGAGAGGGAGAAAGACATTATGGAAAGGCTAAGAGGAGTTCACAGAATTAGGTACCTCCTCTGTTAAGCACTGGCTGCAGCATTTTGAAGTTAGGTAATATGCCCATTTCACAGAGGGGAAAACTAAGGCTCAGAGAAATTAAGAGACTCATTCACATTCACCCAGCTAAGAAGAGAAAAAGCAGGCCTCTTTACTCAGATCTGTGTGTCCATCCTGATCCCCCAGGTGAGACTTGCTGGGTCCCTACAGGTGAGGCTGAGGGTGGTGACAGGTATAACTCCTGGTATAACTCTTTCTGCCTGATCTGGGCACCTCATTTTCCTCCCCTACAGGAAGGGGTGGAGTGCACTCTGTAAGTACAGGCTAGGGGTGGGAAATGTGAACCCCACAAAAGGCCCTGTTTGCTTACAGTCTGCACAGCTGGGCCGGATTAGTCCAGCTTCGTAAATAGCTTTCGAAAACCAGCCGGCTGGAAAAGTCCACTTTGTCCTGGAGAATGCACAGGGGCCCCACCCACATTCATCACTGTCCCCTGCCCTGACTCCCCCAACCCTGACCTCTCTATCTTGTGGCCCATCTCCACTTCCTCCTCTGGGCCTCAGCTGAAAAAAAATCTCAGCATTTCCCCCCACCCCCCAAATCCCCCGTTCCCACCTCTATTAAACTCTTAAAGAGAGAACTGGAAGGAGAGGCAGAGAAGAGGAAATTCCTTTTAGGTCAAGCTGCCTGGATTTCCTTTTGCATCCTGCCTCATTTCCATGAAGCCTACCTTTATTGATTTGGGACCTGAGTCTTGAGGAAACTGGGGGCTGAATTTGGGGCCACTGAAGGCCAGGGCTGCTTCCTTCCTGAGGGGCGGCTGAGAGGGGGGCCCAGTGCTGGCCTCGGATGAGAGCAGCTGGAATGTGTTTTCTCACAGCCACACTTCGGTTAACATTCCAGAAAGTCAGAGCTGGGAGGGGCTTCCAGATTAGCAAGTCCAAAAGGCTCTGACCCTGGATTCCCTGGTTGAGCTGCAAGGGGGCTGTGGAGCTCCAGAAATCAGATGCAAAAAACGTTCCTCTGTACTAGTGGGGAATTGCATTTTTGCAGGGAGAGGCTCCAAGCTTCTTCTTTTTCTTAAAGGGGGCTGAACAGAAAATCAAACACTGCATATTCCCACTCATAGGCGGGTGTTGAACAACAAGAACACATGGACACAGGGAGGGGGGAGCATCACACACTGGGGTCTGTTGGAGGGGACTAGGGGAGGGAGAGCGGAGGCGGGGAGGGTGGGCGGGATAACGTGGGGAGAAATACCAGATATAGGTGATGGAGGGATGGAGGCAGAAAACCACCTTGCCATGTATGTACCTATGCAACAATCCTGCATGATCTGCACATGTACCCCAGAACCTAAAGTACAATTTTAAAAAGCGGGGGCTGAGACACTCTTCTTAAAGGTTAAGGACACTGGATGTTTCTAGTTTAGCTCAAGTTTTATGTAGAATGGGAAACTGAGGCCCAGCGAGGGGATGTGACATGCTCAGGGACATAGCTGTGACTGAGCTCATTTGAGAGCACAGCAGAAGTGTAGTTTAGGGGTGAGGGGGGTGAGGGAGACTTGTTCTTTCTGAACACATTTACTAAAGTGGGGCCTTTTCAACAGTGTCTACCACAATAGGTTAGCCAAACAGCTGTGAAAAAAGGGATTAGACTTTAATGGAAGGAGCATAAAAGTGAGATCGTGAACCCCAGGGAGAAGGTAGTCACAGATTGTCAAAGGATAGATTTTTTTTTTTTTTTTTTAGTTAAGATCTCACTCTGTTGCTCAGGCTAGACATCTGTGGCATGATCACCACTCACTGCAGTCTTAAACTCCTGGGCTCAAGTGATCCTCCTGCCTTGGCCTCCGTAGTAGCTGGGACTACAGGTGCATGCCATCACATCTGGCTAATATTTTATGTTTTATTTTTTTGTAGTGATGGGGTCTCATTATGTTGCTCAGGCTGGCCTTGAACTCCTAGACTCAAGTGATCCTGCCATCTCAGCCTCCTAAAACACTGGGATTACAGGTATGAGCCACCATGCCTGACCAAGTTTTTGAAAATACGTAATGAGCACTTCCAGCAATCAATGTCAGTCCTTCCATAACCCCAACCTGCCTGCCCTGCCCAGCCAGCAGGCCCAGCTGGCAAACCTGGATATACTCCTGGATCCCTGGAATCTAGACGTGCCCCTTCCCACTCCATTTCTCTCCTCCTCACCATTCATTCAGCCAGTATTTATTGATTTCTTTAACTCTGTAAGAGACGTTGGGTATATAGTGGTGAACAAGGCCCCCGTCTTTGTAGGACTTATTCGAATTGAGGAAACTGATGACATTTTTCTAATAATAAGAGGGAACTTGGGTCCAGGGTGGGGGTGGCAGAACTCTGTCAGAAAGAGGCTTTTCTGTGAGCGCAAGGTGTCTCCTCCCACCGTAAGAGAGGGTTCTGATGGGAATCAAGGACACCAATGCTCATTTGTTTCAAATTCGATATTCTCCATCTTGACAGGGTCCCCGAGGTTCTCCTGAGTCCAAGGACACTGCCGCCTCCCAGTGAAAAACAAACGATGCTCACAAGCATGCCAGCCCTCTCCTTCTATGAGGCAATCCTCGGAGGCCGTTGCCAAGATCAACTGTTTGGACTTCTGCCTTGAAAGTTGATCTTCTTCCGAGTCTGATTATTGCTTTTCTGAAACCTGGGGACAATGACATCATTGCTCCCTCCCCTGGCTTGGGGATTTGGTGGTAGGCATGAAGTCAGGGTTTGGAATGGTGCCTGTTCTCTGCCAGCACCCAGGGAGGCCTGGGGTGGGGCTCTGGAGTGAATTGGGCTTGCTGGGAAAGTCCCCAGAGGCTGGGTGTCGGGTCACTTTCAAATCTGTTGCCTGCATCTGGGTCTGCCTTGCAGTCTCAGGAAGGGAAGCATTCTGAGGAGGGCTGAACTGATTGTCGGTGGATACACACCTGCCTGGTCATACACATCATCAGTCTATTGAAATACTTCCCTCTCATTGGTAATCATTTACCGGGGGAGCCTCCTGCCACCTCAGCTGTAATGGCTTCTCCCCTGGGCCACCTCTCCATAACTCCTAACATCTAACACCTGTAGGAACCTGTCCAACAGTCCTCTGATTGTTGGTGCCTGCACCACACCCATGGATAAAGGTTTTGGTGATGACTCCATGATAGGGGTGGAGCTGTGAGGACTTGGGCTGGGCCTTTAGTCGCTGGGCACCTGCTGGAAGGCACTGCCATGTGGAAGGAGGCAAAGTCCACATCTTAACCTCCCAGGTCTGGGCCCTGCCAACAGGAATCCCTCCTGCCACGGTGGGACCCATTCCTTGCACAGTCAAGGGTTAGCATTTCCCTCGCCAGAGGCTTGAAGGCACCTCAGGGGTATTCTAGTCATGCCTGTTCATTGTACAAGGAGACTCTGCAGCTCAGAAAGAGGATGTCACTTGCTCAAGTCATTAAGTAAGCTGATGACTGCCTTGAGCCTTCTGTTTGACCTCTGGGTCATGATTCCCAAGGCATGCAAAGACCCTGGCTTCAGAGACCATGAAGACATTCTAAACCTTCTCCATCCCTTGTCTGCTGCCTTTCTGTACCCAGGGTTGGTTTACTGGAGTACCCAGCATTTTCTCTGGTTGGGTGGATTTTAGAATTAGCTTCAGCAGGAAGCCAGTCACAATCATGCCACTCCATAACCTGGCATGCACCTAGGTAGGAACCTGAGTCTGGCAGCCCACAGACTGAATGTAGTCTGATTACATTGGGACCACCCAGTGTTGTTGAATTTTCTTTCTAATGGAATAGATTGCCCAACTTACAAAGTGAGGGATTTCATATAAAAACCTGGACATGGGGCTTTTTGGAACAATGGTTAGATCCAGCCACCCATGTGCCACATTTCTGCAGGCAAGGCCAGTTCCCTATAAATGGGACAGATGCTCTAGTTTGTCACCAACCACCCCTTTCTCCCAGCTGGATTTGGTCATCTGCTGGCCTGAAGGCACCCAAGTTTGCCATCCCTGGCCCAGAGTTATCGCAGTACATGACATGGCCTTGCTTTTTGTTTCTTGGAAAAGTTGGGGTCCAGATGGAATAAACAGACCACATCAGCATCCTTTTTCTTCTCCACACATTCAGGACTTTTTGGATAAGGGAGATGTTTGGGGTCTCAGGCTCATCACAGGGACAGTCATTAGTTGACCACCTCGGCTGTGACTTCCAAGACTCCTTCCTTCTGCTCTTCCCACCTCCTCCCCTAACAGTGCCATGCTCTCCAACCAGGCTACCCGACTCCTGACATTCCACGGCTGAGCTTTGTACTGAGTTGTATAGACGCTTACTGAGCACCTGCAATGTCAATGCCACGTGGGGGATTCAAGCATGAGCAAGACACATTTTTGGATGCTAGTTTCAAGGATCTAAGTCTTATGCAGAACAGATAGACATTGACAACTGAAAGTCAAGGCCAAATATTAGGAAATATCATAGGAAGGGTTTCAAATCAGAGCTCACGTCTATTGGGTGGGGAAGGAGGAATGAGGAAAGGCTTAATGAAGGAGGAGGTGTTTGAGATGGACCTTGAAATGACTGTGATCTCAAGAGAAGGAAGTGGTTGGGGGTAGAGGGAGGAAAGGGTGTTCCCAAAAGGCAGAGGGAATGGCCTGAGAAGAGGCTGGGTGTGCGAGGTGACTGTGTGCTGAGGGTGCCCTTTGTACAGCACAGCTTGGCCAGCACTCACAGGCAGGACACACCATACATCTTTACTGGCACCTTCCTCTGCACCCAGGGATACACATGCATCTCTCTGGGCAGGGACATACTCAGAAGCTGAGACTTCTGTATACCTCCCAAACCTGACAACTCCGTGTGCTGAGATGTTGGGGATGATGTGGGACCTAAGATCACAAAGGTGGGCTTCGGTCATTTCTGGGAGGGCTCTGATTGTCCTGGTAGAAAGTGGGGTTGGAGAAAGGCAGGGAACCTGTTCAAGTGTAGACAAAGAGACAAGAGTTCTTTAGGAATTTATACCTTTGAGTAAACAAGGACTGAGAATAGGTTTTTCAAAGGGAAGACAGGAAGGCAGGAAAGGAATGGGCACTTGGGCAGAGCTGAGAGAGATGGGGAAACTGTTGACCTGCTCCAACCAGGGGATGGTGGAGTAGGGAGAAGTGTGGGAGCATGGATTCACGAACTTGCCACAAAAGAAGCACAGAATTTCTGAAGTGGAAGAGGCTTTGGTGCTACCCAGTTTAATCTCTCATGTTATGGAGGACACCACAGCGTCTAATATATAGTAGGCATTTGGTGAATATGTGTTGAAATGATGAAAATGTTGATGTCTACCTAGAACTGACCTCATAAAATGGAAAGTGAGGTCCCTGGACACCTGGTCAGTTGGCAATAATTTCCACGTAAAGGTTTTGTCTCCCTGCAACCCCAGCTTTGGAGGAAGCCCCCAAATGATGCTCTTATGCCCCCACACAGAGGGCCTGCCACTGGCTGGGGCGTCGGGGGTCAGAGAGCTGTGCGGTTCCTCCTTCCTTCCCCACCCTCCCTCGCAGGCTCGTTGTGTAAGTGGGCGGTGGCATTCGGCGGGAGGGGTAACTTCCTGCAACAGCAGCAGGGCTGGGCATCCGAGCTGGCACGGTTCAAGTGCACCGCAGCATTCTGAACATTTGGGAACACAGGAAGGGCTACGTTTTTAAAGCTCCCTTTGTTTTCAAGGAGGGTCCAGAGTCCATGGGGAGGAAAGAAACAAAACCAGGAAAACAGATAGTGTGTAAATACGCTGCTGCTTCTGTGAGCCCTAATGCTTTGCTGTCCCTCTACGCTTGTGCACACCTACACACCCAGATTCACACGGGCAGGGCACACCACACATCTGTACTTACACCTTTCTCTGGCACCCAGGGATGCAGACACACATCTACCTGGGCAGGGATACACCCAGAAGCTGAGACTTTGGTCCACAGAGATACCTCCCAAACCTAACCACAGAGGGCCATCCACACACGCAGATGGGCAAGTGCAATCATACACACACGTAGGAGTGTGGTACTTCCATCCACAGACACACAGACACACACAGAGACATGCTCAGAAACTCCAAGACTCCCATACTTATAGAAAGATCCAGACTGAACACACACATATGTGCAGCCTCGTGTACACATCCATCCCCCTCCTCTTGAAGAAGCTCCACCTGTACAGACACAGAGGAGCATTTTTCCCCAAGGGTCCAGGGAACCTGCACACCCTGGGCCCTGCCCTCGGCTCCGGGAGAGTGTGGTCAGGCAAGATACAGTTCCACAAAGGCTCCACAGTACAGGGGGCAATGAGTCCTTTTGATTTTCCCTTTGCCCTTGATGCTAGTGTTTCTAGACGCTTCCACGTCGTGTCCTCATTTAATTTACAAGTTTGAATTCTTCTTTCACAAGGTAAATTGAAGACCATTAGTGGAAGTGAGGGGGAGATGAGGAGGAAGAGGCCCTGGAAAGACATCTGGGACCGGTGGGGCAGCAGCTGGGTCACCTGCCCCTGCCTGGGGATTTCCCTACATTCCCCAGCTGGCGCTGACAAAGTGCAGCCCCAAAGAGGCTGGGCCAGAGAGTTGGGAAGAAAAGCTCTCAGGGGACTCCCACAATTCCTCTGACAATAAAACGAGACAGAAAGATTAAAAGTCATTCAAATCTTTAGTTACAAGCTGGAAGACGCCGGTTTCTCTCTCCTGTAAGCTGTGCTGGTTGCTGGTTGTGCTTCCTGTGGTGTGCTTTCAATTTCCCTAATTGTAACTGAAAAGTGAGGGCCTTTTCTCTGGAGGAAGAGGCTCTGGTCTCCCAGGTTCGCTGTTGGGCTCTTTAGAGAGGGACTCAGATCCAGCTGGGCTCCTACACTTGGGTAGGTAGAATTGCTTTGCCTGTTAGAAAGAGAACCTGGAGCTCTCTAGGCAATCTGGGAAGGTTTATGAGCTCGGAGCCTGAGGGGTGAAAGGTGAAGTTCCTCCCCTGCTGATTTGACCCTGCCGTGTGTGCTCCTCAAATCTTTGGTGAAACCCATCCCACTCAGAAATCACTTAGGATTTGAGTGTGGGATCTGGCTGCAGTGATAGCACAAGAGTAGCCCTGGAGGTAGAACAGAGGTTTCCCGATCCTCTAGAAATTTGCATAAATATACTAGGAGATTGTGAAATGAATGAAAGTCCAAGAAAATAACATCTAGATCTGTAAGGCAAGGAGAGGGGCCAAGATGCCATCTGGGTAACATATGGAAAAGTGTTTGCAAACTTTAAGCACTACGTAATGCAAAGAATGATTTGCTATCCTGGCTATAATATATACAAAAATCTTCCATCAAAATGTGTGCACTGAACGGTGGAACCTAATGATGAAAGAGGCTTGTGAGAGCAGGCTGGGCCGATCCGCCCTGGGACGGTCAGCCCAGGCTTTCTCAGGCAGGCGGAGCATTGTGGACGGGAGGTTGGTGGGCAGAGGTTTGCTTGCTGGGCCCAAACACTTCCTTTGTCTCTTACTATCATTCTTGTGATTCACAGGTTTATTTAAATGCTTCACAAACTTTGTTCTTTGTATTTTGCCAGAGTCACTCACTGGGAGTCTCTTTGCAATCTTCCTTCTCATCCAGCTCCCAATATAAGGCATCTCCTTCAAAGTTCCTTGCATCCTGATGGTGCCCTTGACTGGGAGAGGCCACATAGCGGGGTGGTTAAGAGGATGTACCCTGGAGGGGAACAGAGCTGGATGGTCAGGGCCAGGACTAGGGTAAGGAGGGTGAGACACTTAACTGAAAATTAAATAAAAATGAAAATGAAATGAGATGAAAATTAAATAAAAATCTGAGATGGTGCCTCCAACTCATAAATCAAAATAAGTATTTTAATGTGATCTTATGTATGTATGTATGCATGTATTTTTTAGAGATGGGGTCTTGCTATGTTACCCAGGTTGGGCTAAAGTGATCCTCCCATCTCAGCCTTCCAAATAGCTGAGGCTACACGTATGTCCCACCACTCCTGGCTTATTACTGTGATATTTAAGTAAATGATTATCAATGCAAATAAATTCATCATGAGCAAAATACTAATATGTTAATGAAGATAGGATCCAACCCTGTCTCACTTGCCTCCCCTGATCTGGTCCTTTCTGAATTTGTATCTCAGCTCTGCCTATTATTAGCTATGGCACACTTAAAAAATAATTGATGTGTGCATTACATACAGTAAAATGTATACTTTTAAAGAGTACAGATCAATAAATGTTTATATACGTGCACAGCTATGTGACCAACCCTTAATCAAGACATAGGCCATTTCCATCTGTGCAGAAAACTCCCCCTTAGGACTTCCTCTCTTGTTTAAAACGCTTCAGTGGGTGTTCACTGCTGTCAAGATAAATATCAAATCCTTTTGTCCTGGCCCTTTCACAGGCTGTGGGTGTGTTCCCTACTTTTCTATCAGAAGCCAAATACAGGTGCTTGACCTGAAAATGCCAGTGTATCCAGCACATCCCACTGCTGAGCCTCTCAAAGCTGACCTTGGCCCTGAATTTAACAGTAACACTGATTCCAACCCTAATGCTAACCCCAGCAAGAGGGAGATTTAAAAATACCTGCAGAGGGCTGCCGCGCTGGCTAACGCCTGTAATCCCAGCACTTTGGGAGGCTGAGACGGGTGGACCACCTGAGGTCAGGAGTTTGAGACCAGCCTGGCCAACATGGTGAAACCCTGTCTCTACTAAAAATACAAAAATAGGTCGGGTGTGGTGGTATGCGCTTGTAATCCCAGCTACTTGGGAGGCTGAGGCAGGAGAATCGCTTGAACCTGGGAGGCAGAGGTTGCAGTGAGATGAGATTGCACCACTGCACTCCAGCCTGGGTGACAAAAGCGAAACTCTGTCTCAAAAAAAAAAAAAAAAAAAAGACTGCAGAGGCCAGATGATGTTTGATATGTCGGCTTTTCGTGTGTGTTTTGAAATGCGTGTCTCTTTAGGCTCTTAAGTCATTGAGCACATCCTCTGTACAACTCTGCTTAAGGCTTAAGTCTGCAAATCCTAAAGTTCCTTCAGGGGCAAGAAGAAAAGAAAAATAAATTCACCTGAAGTCAAGTAATTTTGCAGATGTTTAAAGCAGGAAGGACCTTAGGAAACCACCCGATACAACTCTGGGCTTTTGAAAATGGGCAACCTTAGAAGTACAGTGTCTTTCCTAAAGTTGCAGTAGTCTAATAATTACACGTTTTACTGAGAAACTACTATGGGCCAGGCATCAAAGTGCTTTAATGTTCAGTATCTTATTTAATCCTCCCAACATCCTGAGGCAGGTACTGTTAAGATTTTCTGCTTTACAGTTGAAGACACTGAGGTCCAGAGAGGGTAAGTAACTTGCCCAAATTAATACAGCAACAAGTGGTGATATATTATTTGAACCCAGCATAATAAGACTCCAGTCCCTCTACTCTAAAGCCTGCATTGCCCAAGCCAGAGCCCTTTTTATGTCACCAAAGGCAGGAACAAATAGTCTAGGAGGTGAGGAATTTGCCTTTGGCTCTTAGATTGACTTCCTATAAAAACAAGTCAGAGAGTGAAGAGCCAGGATCTGTGGGTTTACTAGGCGCCAGAGGGATGCTGAAGAGGCAGATAGTGGCTGTCCCAGACAGATAAAGGTCTTGTGGCAATTCCTGGACTGGGGGCCTCATTGCTTAATGTGAGGGTATTGGAGGCATGTGAGTGGGCCTGTGCCCATATCACCAGGCACGGTGTGGAGCCCTGGGTGTTCCAGCATTCACTGCCAGGAAGGGTTGATGAATCTCCCAAGACGTTGCAGGCAGTAGTTTAGTATTAGGAAAAGAGACTTGAACTGGTAACCTGGACCTGGGGTTCTGCTCTCCACTGGGCAGTGTGCTATGGTGGTGAGAGCTCTTGCCTGGGCATTTGGAATCCCAGATTTGACATTTACAAGCATGGGACCTTGGGCAAATTACTTCTTCTTTCAGGGTCTCAGTGGCTCATGCACAAACAAGACCATTGTTTGTGAGTGGTGTAGTGTTTGATAAATCTCAAACTAATGGGAAGTAGCAGTGTGACCTTGGCTGAGACACCTTCCCTTTGGGGCCTTTGATCTTTCATCTGTGAACTAATGGGGGATGGGCCAGAGAATCTCCAAAGTTCCTTCCTGCCCTGAGGTTTGATGACTGAGAATCTGCAGCCTGGTGCTTAACGGTTTGGGCAGGAAGCCAGGGGCAGAGCAAAGGCCCTGTAGGCATTCAACAGCTGTTTGGCAATCATCCTCCTTAATCTATTTACTTCTCAGCCTGGCTCAAGTTTTGATTGTATTACTTGTAGGAAAATAACCCCAAAATCCAGGAAAATCGCTGCTTCACTGTGTTTTCTTACTGTTATTTTCTATTTATGTGACGCATACAGGGTTTGCAGACTCAGGACAGCTGTGGACGTCTTTGGCTTCTCCTTCTATTAGTTCATTGGGTAGTTATGGATAATAACACAAAGCCTGTCATTTGGCCAGCTGCTTGACAGTTTATATAGTGGTCAAGTGTGTTCATTCTGAAGCCACAACCCATGGGTTCTAACCTATTTCCTCCACATAGAGGCTCATGACTTTAGGCAAATTACTTCTCCGCTCTGAACCTTGGTTTCCTCATACATCAAATGGGAGGAATAACTGCACTCTGCCTCATAGGGCTGTCGTAAGGATTAAGGGATTTGACGTCATGTACGGCATTTAGCACCAGGCCCACAGTAATAACTAAATTGTCAGCTATTATTTTTACAAAATGCTTCATATTCATTTTCTGACTTGTCACACCCATCCCTTCTGGCAGACTGGTTTGATTTTATTATACCAATTTTTTAGTGGAGCAAACAGACTCTGTGGAGCAGTGACTTGTCCCAGGTCACACAGCTAAGTGGCAGAGCCCCTGGGGTTCTAAGCTGGGGTTTCTGAAACCTAGGCTAGGCCATGTTCCACTATCTCCCCCTGTCCTTCCCCCCACGACCAAATTTCTCCATGGAATAATAAGGCAATATTGGATGAAGTACCCCCAAAATAAGGTTGGTTCTACGTGTTTAGGCATTAAGAAAAGAGGGGAATCCTGCTTGTTGGGAGGGGCTTTGAGCCTTGGGTGGTATGCCGAGGACAGCAGATTTTGATCTCTGAGGCAGAAGGAGCAGGGAAAGGAAAAGTAATCTTTTTTAAAATTTCGAGACAGAGTCTTGCTTTGTCACCTAGGCTAGAGTGCAGTGATGTGATCACAGCTCTCTGCAGGCTCGACCTCCCAGGCCCAAGTAAGCCTCCTACCTCAGCCTCCCAAAGTAGCTGGGACCACAGGTGAGTTTTCTCAACCCTATTTGGTTTTTTTTTTTTTTTTTGTAGAAAAGTATTTTCACCATGTTGCCCACGCTGGTCTTGAACTCCTGGGCTCAGGCAATCCACCTGCCTCAGCCTCCCAAAGTGCTAGGATTACAAGTGTGAGCCACCCCACCTGGCACAAAAAAGGTATCTTAGGGAACTGGCACTGGCAAAGACTTGGTTTTAGAAATGGACAGCCTATTTAGAGGACCATCAAGGGACTGCCACCTGGAACAGAAGGCTTTTGGAGGGAAGTTGTAGGGGATACAAATGGAAGCAATACTTGCTAACATTTACTGAATGCTTACAAGGTACTGTTCTGAGCACTCTATATGTATATGTAATAACTTATTAAACTCTCATAACTGTTTTTCCAAATAGGAACCAATATTATCCCCATTGTATAGATAAGGAAACTGGAGGCACGGAGGGGTTTAAGTAACTCACCTGTTGCTGCAAAATTGATAAACAGCAGAGCCCCCATTCAAACTGAGCAGGCAGTTAGGCACCAGAATCTATGCTCTTAACCACTAGGCTATGCCATCTGACTCAATAGAAGCATGATCACCCAAATCAGTTCAGGATTCTCAGCATCTTCTGCTACTTGCTGTGGCACCGAATTCAAATATATGTTCCTGTGTTCATGGAGGCAACATAGAGAGTGCATATGGAATGAGGGGTTGAGGGCATCTCTTGAGTAGCTGGGATTACAGGCGTGTGTCACCATGCCTAGCTAATTTTTGTGTTTTTAGTAGAGATGGGGTTTTACCATGTTGGCCATAATGGTCTCGAACTCCTGACCTCAAATGATCTGCCCGCCTTGGCCTCCCAAAGTGCTGGGATTACAGGTGTGAGCCACTATGCCCAGCAACAGTTAGTTTTTCAACCCTTGGTTCCCTCCTCCCCTCTTCCCTTTAGTAGTTCCCAGTGTCTATTCTTGTTATCTTTATGTCCATGAGTACTTGATGTTTAGCTCCCACCCATAAGTGAGAACATGCATTATTTGGTTTACTGTTCTGCATTAATTTGCTTGGGATAATAGCCTTCAGCTGCATCTATGTTGCTGCATAGGACATGATTTCGTTCTTTTTAATGGCTCCATAGAATTCGATGGTATAGACATACCACATTTTCTTTATCCAGGCCACCATTGGTGGGTGTCTAGGCTGATTCCATAACTTTGTGAATAGTGCTGCAGTGAACATGTGAGTGCATGTGCCTTTTTGGTAGAATGATTTGTTTCCTTTTGGATATATATCCAGTAATCACTGTGTTGAACGGTAGTTCTGTCTTAAGTTCTTTGAGAAATTTTCTAACTGCTTTCCACAGTGACTGAACTAATTTACATTCCCACGGACAGTGTATAAGCATTCCCTTTTCTCTGCAGCCTCATCAATATTTGTTTTTTGACTTTTTGATGATAGCCATTTTGACTGGTGTGAGATGGTATCTCACACCAGTGGTTTTGATTTGCATTTCTCTGATGATTAGTGATGAGCAGTTTTTCAATATGTTTCTTGGCCACTTGTATGTCTTTTTTTGAGAAGTGTCTGTAAACGTCTTCTGCAAATTTTTAAAATGGGGTTGTTGTTTAAATTCCTTATAGATACCACATATTAGACCTTTGTCAGATGCATAGTTGGTGAATATTTTCTCCCATTCTGTAGGTTGTCTGTTTACTCTGCTGATAGTTTCTTTTGTTGTGCATAAGCTCTTTAGTTTAATTAGGTCCCCCTTGTCAATTTTTGTTTTTGTTGCAATTGTGTTTTAGGATTTAGTCATAAATTCTTTCCTAAGGCCTGTGTCTAGAATGGTGTTTCCTAAGTTTTCTTCTGGGATTGGTATAGTTTGAGGTCTTACATTTAAATCTTTGATCCATCTTGATTAAATTTTTATATGGTGAAAGGTAGGAGTCCAGTTTCATTCTTCTGCATATGACTAGCCAGCTATCACAACACCATTTATTGAATAAGGGAGTCCTTTCCCCATTGCTTATTTTTGGCAACTTTGTCAGATTAGATGGCTGTAGACGTGCAGCTTTACTCCTGAGTTGTCTATTCTGTTCCACTGGTTTATGTGTCTGTGTTTTTTGTACTAGTACCATACTGTTCTGGTTACTGTACCCTCTTTTGCTTCTCTCATGTCTGTGGATTAAGTTTTTTTTTCTTTTTTTGAGACAGGTTCTTACTCCATTGTCCAAGATGGAATGCAGTAGTGTGATCATGGCTATAATGGTGCTATCATAGCTCACTGCAGCCTCGATCTCCTAGGCTCAAGTGATACTAGCGTCTCAGTCTCCTGAGTAGTTGGACTACAGGTGCGACCACATCTGGCTACCTTTTAAATATTTGTTTTGTAAAGGCAGGGTCTTGCTGTGTTGCCCAGACTTTTTATCAAACTCCTGGCCTCAAGCGATCCTCCCACCTTGGCCTCCCAAAGTGCTTGGATTACAGGTGGTAAGCAACCACGTCCCTTTTTCTTGTATGAGTGCTGTTGTCAGAACCTGCAGTTTAGCACTGGATTAGATGCCACTTTGTGTGGTTATTGAATGTTATAAAGTCCTATTCCTTTCCCATTTAATCCTAATCCAATTCTTTAGTCTCATCCTCTTACATGCCACTCCTTTCTACAATCCATACGTTCTTGAACTGCAAAACTGTGCTCTCTACAAACAGGCAAGCCACTCTTTCCTATTTCCCTTTGCACCTGCTAATCCTCCATCTGAAGTGCTTTTTCTCTCCTCTCTCTGCCTGGTGAAGGATTATACTGTCTTCAAGTCTCCATGGAGGCCTCACCTCCTCCAGGAAGCCTTCCTTGGTACCCCCCCAAGCCACATTGGCTGTTTCCTCTGCCCATATTCCAAGAAATTAACCTCCATTATAGCATTTATTCTGTGCCTCCCTGCTAGATTATAAGCTCCTTGGAGATAGGGACTGCCTTGTTTATCGTGTACCCAGAATCGACCACAGTGCTGGCACAAGGTGGCTATTTAGAAATGGTTGATGAATTAATGAGACATTATTAATCTCATTTGGATCAAAGTCTCCCTGAGGGATGACTTTGAGCTCCTAGGCCAATGGTTTTTAAACTGTGTTCCTTAGATAACTAGGGGTTCCACTAAGAGGCTGCAGGAGTACTACTGTGGGGGGGGGGGGGGAGCAGAAACAGGGGCTGAGCAGACATGATTCCTGCCCCCAGCTCCTCACAGTCTTCATAAATCTATTTATATTTGTCAGAGCATTTGAATTCATCCTTGATTTAGAAACAGAGTCCCAAGAGGTATAAATAAGCATTGGGCTTCAAGTCAGGAGGCTCTGGTTTGCTCTGTAGCTTAAAGCTGGGGTGTGCTTGGGCATTGGCTCATGTCTCTGCCTCTGCAGCAAAATGGGGGGAACAAAACCAGCCTCACAGATTGATTATGAAGATTAAATGTGGTCCTGTGGCATCATCATATATGAGAAAAACCTCAATACATTGTGCATGAATATCAACAGTGGTGATTAAATTACTGTTGTCAGGTAGGGCTGGCCTCTTTCTGACTTGTGATCTGAACTGTGGGGCTCACGTGTTCAGAATGAACATCAGCTCACTGGTGTCCAGGGCTCTGCAACTCCTATATACTTTAGAATCCCTGGGGGAGCTAAAGGTTAAGATGTGAGTTCTGGGTCTCTTCCTAAAAAGTTTGATTTTGAGGGTTTGGGGGCCCAGGAATGTGTATTTTGAAGAAGTGCCCCAGACTCTGAAGTTCTACCTTTAGGTATTTACCAAAGCGAAATGAAAATATAATGTCCACATAGAAACTTGCACATGAATGTTCGTAGTGGCATTTTTTCCATTAACGGAAAAGTAGAGACAATCCATGTGTCCATCAAATGAAGAATGAATGAGCAGAATGTGGTGTGTCCATGCAAGGAAATAATATTCAGCCATAAAGAAGAATGAAGTTCTGATACATGCTACACCATGGATGAACCTTGAAGATGTGCTTGGTGAAAAAGCTGGACACAAAAGGCTACATATGATTTCATTTCTACGAAATGATCAGAATAGGCATATCTATAGAGACACAAAGTAGATTAATAATTGCCTAGGACTGTTGGGGTATGGGAGGAGGGATGGAGAGAAAGGGAATGACTGCTTAATGGATGTGATGTTTCTCACTGGGGGAGAGGAAAATGCTCTAAAATTGAAGGTGGTAATGGTTGCATGTATCTGCAAATATACTAAAAGCCACTTCATTATACACTTAAAATCGGTAAATTGTATAGTAAGTGACTTATATCTCAATACAACTGTTATTAAGAAAATGAACATGTGTACCCTGAGAAAGTGGGGGACCTCATTGTTTGAGAAACACTTTTCAGGGATACTGATTACCCTTCCCCAGCCTCCAAAGATGGAAACCCCCATATTTCCAGGGCATTTCCTCTGGAAATCCTCACTCTGTGCTGATTAAGTTTCTGGTTAAGGGCTGGGCATGGTGGCTCACACCTGTAATCCTAGCACTCTGGGATCTCCTGCCTCAGCCCCTTCTAAGTAGCTGGGATTACAGGTGCATGCCACCATGCTCGGCTAATTTTTGTATTTTTAGTAGACATGAAGTTTCACCATGTTGGCCAGGCTGGTCTCAAACTCTTGACCTCATGATCCATCCACCTCAGCCTCCCTAAGTGCTGAGATTACAGGCGTGAGCCACTGTGCCTGGCCAAGGTGGTGAGATTTGAGCAGAGATGTGAAGGAAGTTTATCTTCACACTTTTGTGTTGCTACCTAATCTTGCCCCAAAGGGGCCTACTTAAGTCTTCTGCTGAAAGCCCAGAGGGGCCTTGAAATCATTACATGTTCTCACTCATAAGTGGGTGTTGAACAATGAGAACACATGGACACAGGGAGGAGAATATCACACACTGGGGCCTGCTGGGGGATGGGAGGCTAGGGGAGGGATAGCAGGGGGTGGGGAGATTGGGGAAGGAAAACATTAAGAGAAATACCTAATGTAGGTGATGGGGGATGAAGGCAGCAAACCACCATGGCATGGGTATACCTATGTAACAATCCTGCAAGATCTGCACATGTACCCCAGAACTTAAATTATAATAATAATAAAAAAAGAAAACAAAAAGAGATCTCTAAGAATAATGAGAGGGCAGATTAGGAATGTGTGTGTTTTGGGGGTGGGCAGAACATGCTCATAAAGAAAAGATAAATGAAGAAGAGAGGAGGGAAAAGAGAGTTATAGTAGAAAGAAATCAGAAGGCCCCATGCTCAAATCTCAATATTTCAAAGCTCTAATATTTTATTATTGGTGTGAATTTGACCTTGAGTTTAGCCTTCTCATTTGTAAAATGGAGATAACAATACTTCTCTTACAGGACAGTTCAGAGCATTCACTGAGAGGATGTGCTTAAAGAAAGAGATTAGGGGCCGGGTGCGGTGTCTCACGCCTGTAATCCCAGCACTTTGGGAGGCCGAGGCGGGTAGATCACAAGGTCAGGAGTTCGAGACCAGCCTGGACAACAGGACAAAATGCCATCTCTACTAAAAATACAAAAAAATAGCCAGGCGTGGTGGCGGGCACCTGTAATCCCAGCTACTCGGGAGGCTGAGGTAGGAGAATCGCTTGAACCCAGGAGGTGGAGGTTGTGGTGAGCCACTGCACTCCAGCCTGGGCAACAGAGAGAGATGTCGTCGCCAAAAAAAAAAAAAAAGAGAGAGAGAGAGAGATAAGACCGATGGTGGGAGAAACGAACTATTCAGGGAGGGAGATGGGAGACAGAGTCTAGTTTCACAAACATATACTGAGTACCTACTGAGTGTCAGAAACTGTGCTAGGCAGGAAATACAAAATGGAATTTGAGCTCATTGCTACCTTTTGAGGAGCCTGAAGTTTAGTGGGGCGATAAGAGGTATAAGCAGAAAGTCTCAGCACAGGGCCCCACATTCAGGGTTGGAGGCTGACAGTGGAGAGGAGGGGCATGGGATGGGGAAGAGGAGGAGGGCAGTGCTGTCCACCAGTCTCTGAAGCCACACTGAGGATAAAGGTCCTCCTTCTAGGTGCCAGGTGGCAGCTGTCCTGCCACGTGAGTGTCAGGGACCCTGGAGATGCCTTTTCCACAGGCCCTGACTCCATGTAACCCTCCCAAGTAAACATCTTCCAGCCGAGACAAGCAGGAAGTGTGCTGGGCAGGCGGATGGACTGCGGATGGACTGGCGCACACACATGCAGGCGCATGCACAGGAAACTGAACTAGTGGGCAGGTTATTTTTGTTTTTCCCTTTCCTACCACCCCTGGAGCAATCAGTGACATTCCTTTCCCTCCTAAACACACAGGTTTGTGTACCAGAGCCTGCCGGGAAGTGAAGAAATCCCCCATTGGAAGAGCAGCAGTGGCCTCTATCCCGCAGCCTCCTCTCTCCCCTCATTCCTGGGGGAGGCTGCCTGGGGTCTCCCAGTGCTGTGGCCTTGGTGACTTTTCTCCTCTTTTTCTGACTGTTCCGGGAAAGAGGAGGGATGGGGGGAGAAACTGGGTCAGTCCTCTTTTTGGAATCATGGTGCCTTTGGCCCTTTTGTGCCTAGCTCTCCCTAGCCTCAGCTCAGTTCTTAGAATGACTTCACATGTCATAGCAGGAAGTGGTTGGGGGAGAGGGTGGTGAGAGGTGGCGGACACAGGAGGAGAGAAGAGGTTCCCAGGTCCGAGAGAAAATACCCTGAGGGAGAGTCCAGAGAGGGCTCAGGGGCAAAACTGGGCCTTTTGACAGTGACATTTCTTTCTTCAAAACATTTTTCCTAAGAAAATTAAGAAGGCAAGACAAGGGGCTCAGAATCCTCCCTAGTAATTAAAGCCAGTAATTAAAGAGAGCTAAGGGCCCAGGAATGGCAGAAAAGTACATCCTTGCATATTAAACTTGGCTGCTTTAGTAATTTACTCTACAAGTAACACGTGCTTTCGTGTGTGTTTAAAACTTGTGAGGCTAGATGATATTTCTGAAACATGAGTTGGTAATTTTTTGCACCTGGTATGTCCTTTCTCTCTTGAGACCCTTCTCCATTTGAGCCAGTGGGCTGTTCTGTGGCTACTGCTTTGGGAAAGGGATGTAACTGCTCCCCACTCTCTGCTTTTGTTTCCAAAGCCCAAGTTCTTAGGAACATCAAAACAACTCCTGGCATAGGAGACCACAGATTTGGGAGAAATATGTTAAGTGAGAGCAGGGCTTCTCACCTCTGAGATGAGACAAGAATTCCCTGTCTGGCGGAAAGGGGAAATGTGAAGGTAAATCCACATAAGGGGATATTTTGGGGGTTGGGAGCTGTACCCCACTTCTGGTGCATGAGCCTTGGGATAAAGAACAAGTCCCAAGGGGGATCTAGGCAAGGAGGGGGACCCGCACACTATTTCCTGGGTAGAACTGTGTCACTGGAGAAGGAAGTGGCTGCTTGAAGCGTCTAGGTGGATAGAGCCGTGGACAGAATTTCCAGTGCCTACTGAGGTATGAGAATAGCAGGAAGATTCCTGTGCATCCAGGAAGAGCACAGAGCAGCGGAGAGGTGTGGAATGGATCCCTGGCTCAACAGCAACCCACGTGGACCATCAGCTGAGCACCACAGTGATGGACATCTCCATGAATGCCATTTGAACCAATAACATTGCTGTTTCTTCCCACTGTCTTGCAACTAACTCAAGCTCCAAAAGTCTGGCACAACTCTAACGGAAGGGGAGGGAACCCCAAACTGACTTTCATTCATGCTGCGCTTAAAATAGAAAATGAACCTTAGAAAAATCCACTTACATTTCTTGCATCCGAGTCCCCTGGGAAGGTGGATGGAGAACCTGACTCATAAGCTTGCTTATTTAGTGTTGGCAGTTTTCATATTTACCGCTGAGTTTTTAACATCTGTCCAGCAATTCTTTGTGCGAGATCATTTTGGAGTAATAGAGGGATAAAGAAGGAGCAGATGTGTTACAATAGGTGCTCCAAGAAGATTGCAAATACAGTGTTATGGGAGCAGGAGGATGTTGAGAAAGTCTTTCTAGGCCCTAAAAACTATGACTAAGGTTTTTCTCAGGTTTGAGTGAAGGACTGAGGCACTTCTAATTAAACTGCTTTTGTGAGCAGAGACTGAGAAACAATGAAACAGTGGGAAGAATGGAGGCGGGTTTTGCAGGAAGACAAGAACAGCAAATGACAAGGCCCCCTCTCCCCTCTGTTTTGGATGAGACATTCCAGGTGGAGCAGCTGAAGTGAGTGGAGACCTGTTTGGCTTGTGGGAGAGGTTCTGGTTCTGTATGGAGAGTAAAAAGCCATCAGGCTAAGAGACAAAGGCTAGCTCACCTGAAGCCCCATGCCTTCGTTGGTTGATGGGAACCAAGTGAAACGCTTTTGAACTTAAATCAGCCCAGATCTGGGTGTCCCTGTAACTGCCAAAGGCTTGGGGGCTTGTCTGGTCACCTCTTTTACATGTCTGGGTTTTACTTCTTCTACTTATGCTCTATGCCATGAGAAAACTGGCCTTTGCTCTTCTTGGAAGACACCACCCAGAATGCCCCTCTGCAGGTCTATAAGTTCCAAATCCAAGGGGGTCAGCAGGGGAAGGGACTAAGGGATCTCAGAAGGCCTCTTGATGGTCTTTTCTCAGAGCCTACTGTGGGCTTCTCTTCCAAGGCTACAGGTATATAAGGTAGGGACAGAGCTCCTGGTGGCACCTGAGATGATTTTGGTGATGCTTGAAAATGTCATCAACAGACTGAACCATATGCTGAGAAAGTTATTTCCTTCTTAATTAATGTTTTAGCCTTGAGGGTTTTTTTTTCTTTTGTGTGTGTGTGTGTGTGTGTGTGTGTGTGTGTGTGTGTGTGTGTGTATGTGGGGTTTTTTTTTTGAAACAGGATCTCACTCTGTTGCCCAGGTTTGAGTGCAGTGATATGATAATGGTTCACTGCAGCCTCAACCTCCTGACTTCAACTCTCTATTTTTAAACTTATTTACATTTTTTTTTTTTTTGGTAGAGATGGAGTCTCACTATCTTGTCCAGGCTGATCTTGAACTCCTAGGCTCAAGCAATCCTCTCACTTCAGCCTCCCAAGTAGCTGGGACTACAGACACATACCACCAAGTCTGGCTAACTTTTAAAATAGTTTTTGTAGGGATGGAGGTGGGGGGTCTCACTACATTGTCTAGGCTGGTCTGAAACTCCTGGCCTCAAGCAATCCGCCACACTTCAGCCTCCCAAATTGCTGGGATTATAGGTGTGAGCCACCATGCCTGGCTTAGCCTTTGAGATTCTATCAAGGAGAGTCTTAGTTTGGTGCCAGTGCTCTTTCAACACCTCCCCAGTACCTGCATATGTTTATTCAAGAGAAAATTTCAAAATATCAATAATTATATGAATTACAGTATATATAGTATATAAATATGGTAAAAATTGCAAAGGCTGTGACCAACGATTGAAGTTTGGGAAACCTGACTTAAAGTTTTGGCCCCAGTGAAAATCCTGCCCTTAGCAATTTAATGGAAAGTACACAGCATTGGTTAGAAATATCTGCATAAGAGACTTGGCATTGTAAAGCCCTGTTTTGCACATATTAGCTATATGACCATGGGCGGGTTGATTAACCTCTCAAAGCTTCAGTTTCCTTAGCTTTAAAATGGGAATGTACTAACTCTTGGGGTTGCTGAAAGATTAAATGACATCATACACACAGAGTACAGACTGAGCTCAGAGCCTATAGTTAGTTGCTTACAGCAAACACTAAGGTGGACAATTATGACTTTTGTCATTGTCCAAGAAGCACCCCCTTTTACTCTGATGTGCCACACAACAGTTACTGGCTGTTCATACCAATGAATGTGTGTTTTACATTCTCTCCTTGCAGTGAGTTTGGATGAGCCCAAAGTAAAACAAAGAGGACCCTGGATGAGGAGGATCATTCAAAATTAGGAAACAAATATCTCCTGACCACCTATTATAGTTGATTGTATAATTGTTCCTAATTCTTCACCCCTCTCTGTATCAACACCTGTTGCCAGGTGACTTGATAGTTTCTTCTACTAGAGGAGGAGTATATTTCCCCTACCCCTCATTTTGGGCTTGGTCATGTCATTTATTTTGGCCAATGGGGTGGTAGCAAACATGACACAAACAGTGGCTGAAAATGTGCTTGTGCATTTGGGTACGACCCTCTTGTACTGCTGCAGTTGCCACGCAGAGAACATGTCCTGGCTAGCTTGCTGGTCCACTCAGAGCCAGGCCTAGATCAGCCAATTCCCATCTGATCGGTGAGAGCAAGAATAATTATTTTTTAAGCCGCTGAGCTTCAGGATGGTTTATTATGTTTCAAAATTGTGACAATAGACGTTAATGACCTCTAGTATGTACTGGGTACAGGCATTTTCATATAGTCTATTTAATTTCATCTCCAAACATCCCTATTTACTAATGAGGAAATTGAGACTTTTAGAAAACCCTCCTGGTCCAAGATCACACAGAAAGGAAACAGCTGAGCTTGGAGGCAACCCTGTTCTGACTTTCAGAACATGCTCTTCTTACTACACCATGGAAGAATTGGGTGGTGGGAGGTGGAACACAATAAAACTGGCTTTGTGGCTGGGGCCAATGCCGGTCCCATCTAGAGTCAATGATCATTGAGACCACAAGAGCCAACATCATAAATCTAGGATTATGACAACACAGGATGACTCAGGCAGGGGGTGGCTGGACAGGGAAGCCCTGGTGAGGGGCTGGTTGATTATAAAACCGCAGTCTAAATAGGGATAGGGCGGTAACATTAGTAGACAGGCTGGGCCACAGAATTGGGTGGTTTAGGACAAATAATGACTTGAAATTTATTTTGGAAAATATTTTCCCAAGTGTCTCACTGGGCCTTGTGGGAACGAGAAAATCGGTGGGGAAAAGCCAAGAGAAAAAAGCTGATGAGGTTGAGAAGGGGTTCCTGAGGAGCAGGCTTTGATTTCATAAAATTCAGAGCATCAGATGTTCCTGGAGGCAAACTCTTACTCATGCTTTAGAACTCTTCCCGAAATTCCCCTGCTCTGTGAGTTCTCCCATCTGAAGACAGATGCAATCTCAAATTTCTCTATTCATTCTCCAACAGTTAGACAACAGCCAGCATTCACTGAGCATGTACCAATTGCCAGACACTATTCTAAGCTCTTTACACTTTTCTTTCTCTCTCTCTCTCTCTCTTTTTTTTTTTTTTTTTTTTTTGAGGCAGAGTCTTGCTCTATCACCCAGGCTGGAGGGCAGTGGCATGATCACAGCTCACTGCAACCTCTGCCTCCCAGGCTCAAGCAATCCTCCCACCTCAGCCCCCTGAGTAGCTGGTACCACAGGTGTGCACCACCATGCCTGGCTAATTTTTGCATTTCTGTAGAGACAGAGTTTCGCCATGCTGCCCTGGCTGGTCTCGAACTCCTGGGCTCAAGCAATCCCCCTCATCTTGGTCTCCCAAAGTGCTCGGATGGCAGGCCACTGTACCCGGCTGGACTTTACACTTTTATTGGACCTCTCAATCTTCACAATAATCCTAACAGAAGATACTCCTACTCTTTCCCATTATACAAATGAAGGAGAAAAACAGAGCCCAGAGATGTGAACTAAAAAGCCCAGCCTCACACAGCTGGTCAGAGGCGGAGCTGGAACTCTAACTTGAGAGAGTACACTCTGAGTCACTATGCCATGTGTTTATTGTACAGTGCTCTGACGATCTGAGTCTCTTATTAAATGAGATAATGCATGCCAAGCACTTAGCTTACTGTCCAGCATTAGAGAGGGCCAAAAATATTATAATACCAAGTGTTCTTATGCTGATATGAATTTTATTTTATTACCTTGTAACAGCTGCTTCCCCAGTCCTCCTTAGAGAGGAAAGTCTTTGTGGGGAACATACTTAGCAATTAGAATAGAAGGTAGTCTCTTGAGGGTCTGGGGCCAGCTGGAGCCAAGGCCTCATGGCTGGCAGGGACTGGGGGAGAAGAAATTCGAGATCTTGGCCAACTGTGAGGGGTCTGAGGAGTAGAGATGGAGGAGCACAGGAGGCCAACAAGACAGAGAAGGGCTCTGTGTTGTGAGATAAGACTCTCTTCTTGGGACCTCACTAAGGAGGTCAGTGAGTCTACTAAACACACTGCCCTTAGTGGGAGACATTTTTGCTTGTGGTGGGAGCAGGAGAAGCCATTGAATTTGGTTCCAGCACTGACGTTCGTGGGGTGATGGCCATGGGGAAGTCAGTGCCCCAAAGAAGGTACAGAAGAAGATAAGCCCACCAGTGATGAGCAAGAATCTGAGGAAGGCCAGAGAATTTTCCTCGAGTCAGGAGGTCTCCAGCTGGCCTCTGGGTAGGGTTGTTATTTTCAATGTTGTGGTTAACATTCCTGCTTCTTTCCATGGTATGCATGCTCCTGGAGCACACAGTGGGGGCAGGATCATTCCTCTGACTCCCCCAGGGCCAGCTCAGTGCTGGGAACTCAGCAAGCCTTCAACACAGGCTTGAATGAATGAATGAATGAATGAAAAGACTTTAAAATGAGGATGGCCCATCCTTGCTCAGCTATACATCAACTTAGCTGTGCATGATATCTCATCATAAGAAGGTGCTTTAGACATCTCAGTTTGCCATGTTCCTAACCTGCACCCTAATTTCCAAACTGCTGCTGATGCTGCCGCCAACTCCATCTCTGGGTTGATCCCTGAGATTCACCTTAGAGGATGGTGACATATGGGCCTCATGGCTGCCCTTTCCTCCTCCTCACTTGGGCTGACATTAGAGCAGTGGTTCCACTGTGAGTCAATGTCTAGAGGCATTCTTGGAATTGCTACTGGCATCTTGCGGGTAGAAGCCAGGGATGCATCTAAACATCCTATAATGCACAGGCTAGTCTCCTGCAAGAATTAGCCTGTCCAAAATGTTAATAGTGCCAGAGTTGAGAGTCCCTGCATTACAGTGTCATGGTTCAGAGCATACTCACTGGAATTTAAGAGAACTGGTTTGATTCCAGACTCTGCCACTTACATTGAGACAGAGATGATAATTGTATTTACTTGTAGGGTCATCAAAATAATTAAATTGGGTCTATCAACAACCAACTTCTGCCATCTGTTCCCTGCTAGTTCCCACCAAATCGCACACACTCAATGTAGAACAGCCGACCAGATTTCTCCATGGTCCAGGAACAGAACTCGTATGGGTTCCAAGGCCAAGCAGGTTATTTGTTCCATGAGCCAGGACATGCTTCAGCCCTCCCATGCTAAGGGCATCCTTCCCACACCTAAGTCTGGGATGTGAGTGCCTTTGCTGGAAATGGGTAATTGTTTTGCTTTAATCATCTCAACTGGGGAGTTGGGTTGGGGCATAACAACATCGTACATGCAAATGGTTATATGCAACTAGGCAAATGAGATTAATATAAAAATCAAATTTTACTAAAGGAAACACTTTCTAGTGGGGGTTGGGGGGACCAGCAGCTCAGTTCTAAGAAGCAGAAGTTCCTTGGAATTTATGCCATAAAAACTTAATGCACATCCACAGAACATCAGAGCAGGAAGTGATGTCACAGACCATCTTGTCAATCTCCCTTTGAGAAACTGACGCGGAAAAGGAGGGGAAACTTCCTCAGGGTCACTCCCTTGTTAGCAGCAGAGAGGAGAGCAGAACCGAGAGCTCCTGACATCCTGTCTAGGCTGGCTCCACCACACAGAATTGCCTCTCCCTAAGGGGAGTCCCTGTGAGCTTAGGTGTTGAGGAAAAGATGACATCTCCCTACATTTTCAGTTCAAGCCTCATCGTAAACAAGAATTTAATGTTCAGAACCATCTCTTGCAATGGGGCTTTCATTGCACGTGTTTTTTCTTCTCTTGTCCTAGAGGCAATATTGAAGCAATTCCCTCTGTGGGTGCCTTGCTCCATATGTAAACACATGTCTACCATCTATACACAGGCACACACATTTGTTATTTCTTCCCAGAATGACTTAATGATTTCCATGTAACCAATATGCTGCAGCTGTTGGTTTCCTTGAGGCTGAAGCGCTCAGAAAATCATGAGTTATCAAATTGCTTTCTCATCACTGTTTTTCCCAAACTGGACACATTTTCTCTCCTTTTTCTTAAAAAAAAAAAAAGGTATGATAGGCCAAGATAATGCCCTTAGGCTTTAGAATTTTTTATTGGTGGCAAAATGACAGCTAAAAAATCCCTATCAAGTTATTTTCTGAAGTTGACGTCTTTTTAGTTTGTTTCATTTATGACTGGCAGTACAGGCCTTTACAAACAAAGGCCTGAAAACAAACTAAAAAGGTTTACAAAAAAAACATGCAAAAAGATTAGAAAACAAGGTAGGAAAAAAAATGCTAGGACTTTGCTTCCAACCAAACCTAGAGTTAGTGTCCCTTATGAGAGGGGCTGCGGGGCGGGGCCAGGCTCATGCTGTATTTCTGGTGAGGCTTCCTTTGGAGGAGAATTTTAGTTTGCTACACATGGCAGCCAGCTTCCCATCAGGAGATGCAGGAGGTGAAAGGTTGGTGGTTAGGAGGTGGGAAGCGGCTCTAGGGAAGACAGTGTGTTGAGGCAACAGGATCAGGAAGACTTGGGTCCAAATTCTCACAGCCACTTAGTAGCTTTGTGACCTTGAGAAAATGCTTCAACTTCTCTGAATCTCAATGTTTTAACTCCACACACAGTGCCTTTTCTCATCTGGTACTGATGCTCAGCATGGATGCCCAATCAAGGTATCTCTTCTCTCTCCCTGCTTCCTTTCCAACCTTTTGAAGTCTGAATTCTGGCTGACAAGAACGTAAGAAGTAGGTGTGTTCTGTGAACACATGACACTGCACCATTACTACCTGCCTGGCCTTGACCCTGACTTCTTTCAGAGAAAAGTTCTCTGCTTACCTGGACCAGGTGCAGAAGATCTTCCTGCCAGGCCCTAGTACCTACACTGGGAGCCTGTGGTGCCCAAGGTGTCTCCTGCCAGGCCTGTGCCTGAGAGTTAAGATAGGACATAGCAACAAGGTAAGTCAGCCCAGAGCAGCCTAGACCTGCCAGGTTGCCTAAAGCCCTTTTTGTTTGTTTCATTTTCTCCATCCCACCCTGACACCCACTCCCCTCCCTTCACTTTCTCAGTTCCTTGGTCCTGGCTGTTTTTCTTGTCTGGACTGTACTACTACTCTCAACTCCAGCCTGCTCCCTCTGCCACATCCATCTTCTCAAAGCCTGGCTCCAATCATACCTGATTTTAAAACATAAACCTGTCAATGGCGACCTCCTCAAGAGACCCCCAAATCAAGTTGCTTAACTCTGCCTTCAAAGCCTCCTCTAATTTGGCTGAGCCTTATCTTCTGCTGGTCCTTTTCATGTCCCCTACATGCCACCCAGACAGGACAGCTTGTACCCCGCCTACCTGGCTCAGAGCCTTTGCTCTGGCTGGGTCACTCTTGGAGGGACTTCTGCCTCTCTCCACACTGAGATCCCGTTCATGTCCATATCCAGCTGTGAGCATGGCTATTCCGTATAAATGACCCAGTCTAAGGTATGTTATTACAGAAGCAGAAATGGACTGAGACAGGGTTCTCCAACCCCTTGGCCACAGACTGTGGCCTTGGTACCAACCTGTGTCCTGTTAGGAACTGGGCTGCACAGCAGGAGGTGAGCAGCAGGTGAGCCAGTGAAGCTTCATCTGTATTTATACCCACTCCCCATTGCTTGTATTACCACCTGAACTCTGCTTCCTGTTAGATCAACAGCGGCATTAGATTCTTATAGAAATGTGAACCCTATTGTGAATTGCAGATGCAAGGGATCTAGGTTGCACGTTCCTTATGAGAATCTAACGTCTGATATCTGTCATTGTCTCCCATTACCTGCCGATGGGACCATCTAGCTGCAGGAAAACAAGCAGGGCTCCTGCCGATTCTACGTTAGGGTGAGTTGTATAGTTATTTGATTACATATTGTAATGTGATAACAACAGAAATAAAGTGCACAATGAATGTACTGTGCTTGCATCATCCTGAAACCATCCCTCTCCGTCCCTGGTCAGTGGAAAAACTGTCTTCCACAAAACTGGTCCCTGGTGCCAAAAAGGTTGGGAATTGCTGAAATAAGACAAAACCCCAGCTTCACCACTTCATGACCATTGGGGAACTAACCTCCCCAAGCCCAGTCACCCACCCCACTGGTAAAACTGGGGGTGCAGGACTGTTGTGAAGATAAGAGGATGTGGTCTCTGGGAATGCCTGCTGGATGGGAGATGCACCACAAACAGTAAGCGTCCTTCCTTAGCAAGGGGTTTTGAATGGCTCATAGCACTACCGTGTACTGTTTCAGAAGTCTATCTTTTCATCCTGCAAATTTCTGCAGGGCAGGTCTCACGTCCCCTTTCAGCACAGTGGTTATGAGTCAAACATGTTGTGCTCCATTTCTCCATTTCTGACTCTCTCACGTACTTGCTGCTTGACCCTAGGCTAAAGCAGCCTCGGTTTGCTCATCCGCAAATTGGGAAAAATAACATAATCCACCTTATAGACTGTTGAAAGGATCAAGTAATATGATGTATATCAACTGCTTGGTTCATGGTAAATGCCCAGTAAATGTTAGCTGCTGTATCAGGATAGTGGTTTTTGAAACAATGCAGAAAGGGCTCTCCTTTGCATCTCCTTGGCTGGAAAATTTCTGCTGTTTACCCAGCACGTGCTTGTCTTGGGGAGGTTGAGGATTGGGATGTTACCAAAGCAGAGAGAGGTCGCAGATCGATAGTCAACGTTTAACTTTCAGAGTAGGAGTTTTTGAGTCTGTAAAAGAAGCCTTGTTGGCCAGGTGTGGTGGTGCAAACCTGTAATCCCAGCACTTTGGGAGGCCGAGGCGGGTAGATCACCTGAGTCAGGAGTTCAAGACTAGCCTGGCCAACTTGGCGAAACCCTCTATCTACTAAAAAATACAAAAAATTAGCTGGGTGTGGTGTTGGGAGCCTGTAATCCCAGTGACTTGGGAAACTGAGGCACGAGAATCACTTGAACCCAGGAGGCGGAGGTTGCAGTGAGCCGAGATGGTGCCACTGCACTCCAGCCTAGACAACAGAGAGAGACTCTGTCTCAAACAACAACAACAACAACAAAAACCAAAAAAGGAGGCTTGTCTTAAGCAAAATCAGAATTTCTAAATTATTTTAGCTGCTATTGACTTAGAGGGAGCAGGACATAGAGTTTTTGTTTTGTTTTGTTTTGTTTTCTGGATAGGACAGCTATCTCTTCTATTCAGGCTGAGCAGGAGGCTGAATGCCCGTAGGAGGAAGACGGGGGGTAGGAACGTCCATACCAGAGGACAAAGAAGAAAGCCTTTCACTGCAGGGCATTGTGGGAGGGAGACATGGAGAGAAGGAAAGAGAAGTAAGAAGCCCCTGTGCCCATGAGGCTTCTGAGCTGAAACATTAGTCAAGGGGTCCTTGTTGGGTGGGGGAGAAAGCTGGCAAGGTGGGTGGGGAGCTTCTGCCCCATTCTGGCTTGAAATTCTGGGAAGAGATCCCCTCCCAGGCATCTCCTGTCCTACCTATTTAGCATCAGTCTTAGCCTAAGACTGCATTTGCCCTCCTGAGCCACCCTCACTTCTTGTCTGACATGGAAGGGAACCAGAGGCTCCCGTAAGCCACTGAGAGAGACACAAAAATTAGCTGAGACTCACACTGAGGTGCTGGCCAAGGAAGGTTGTTGCCCCAGGGCCAAATGGGCTTCAACCAGGGGTCACTCACATCCAGGCTGCCCAGGCAGAGTGCAGCGGGGGTGGTAGCACCCTGAGAACAAGGCGGGGCTTGGTAAGAATTGCTGCAGACTGTGCTTCCCGGGGCCTTGCCTATGCTCAGAGGCCACGAACTGGGCTCCAATGTCACTCATCAGCTGAATGCTTGGGACAGGATCAGGCCAGCCCCTCCTCAATGCATGCCAGCCAGACACAACCAAAGTGCAGACCTACAGTCTTCCAGTGGAGACTGGCAAGGACCATGTCAGAAGACCTTCATCCTCTCTCTCCTTGCCACCCAGGCTCTGGCATTGTGCTGGCACCTTCAACAAATGCTTGTCCCTCCTCTCCCCTTTTCCTAGGGCAGTGTTTGCATCTTGCTCATCCTAAGTCTCCCTCAGTGCCCTGCAGAGAGTAAGTGCCTCACACAGTGCTTGATGAGTGGATGAGGGAAGGCTTGTTAAAGCCCCTGGCATGGATTTGAGGACATTAAAGCAAGCTGAGGGGGGAGGAGAGAGAGAAAAGGAGGGTGGGCCAGGAGTCAGGAGACATTTCCATTCTTGCTGTGAACAGGCCAATCAAGGCAGAGGGAGAATAAATGCAGAGCCCAGGGTGAGGGCAGGGGGGCTGCAGACCCCCCTCCCCAGAGCCCAGGAGAAACCAGAGGAAGGTGGTCAGTGACAAGCAGGTGGGAGATCCCTAGGTAGGCTGTGCTGGCAGCACCCTGTGCTCATAGCCGGTATTTGACTTCCCGAATCCCACTTTCGGGTGGATGGGTGAGAGAAGCAAGTGTGGTCCAGCAGGCTGCAGAGTGAGTTGGTGTCTGTGAGAGGCAGGGGTCCCCCTGGAGACTGGGCCTTGGGTCAGCAAGGGACAGGCTGACCCTGCCTTGGCAGGCTAGAAGCAGGACAGTCAACAGCCCTTCCATGATGGCAAAAATACACATCTCTCATGCTCGTTGAAGGCTTTGTAATTTACACAGGCTACAGGATGACTGTGGAGTCACCCATCTCGTCCATAAGGCATTTCAGGCAGGTACCGTGATCAACATACGCTATTACACCCCCATTTGATGAGTGAGGATGTTCAGGGTGACAATGGGATTTAGGATAAACATGGGGTCAGGATGTGTACAAAGATGAGGGTGCACTTAACTTCCCTACTGCTAAAAAGGGGACGTTGAAGAATGCGCTGTTGTCCATCTGAGGGAGAAGGCAGAGAAAGGCCATTTCAGGCACAGATAACAACATGTGTGAAAGGATGGGGTAATGAGGAAGCATGTTATATGTAGCAATAGTAACAGCAATGATTGCTAACATACATTGCGAGCATACCATGTGCCAGGGGCTGTTTGGAGGACTTCACACACTGAACTCAAATCAGTTATCACAACAACCCATTCTGGTAGATGCTAGCATGAGCTTCATTTTGTAGATGAGGAAATGAAGGCACAGAGAATTAAATGATTTCCTTCGGGTTGCAATGAGAGCAAGTGGTGGAGCCAGGACTGGAACCTACTTGAGAGACAGGTGTCAGACAGTGTAATCAAGGTGGTAAGGGCTAGACAGGAAGGGATGAAGCATGTGGCTAGAGAGTTGGAGTGGATTGATGATAAGGGAAGGTATTTAGATTTTATACAAGAGGCAATGGGGAGCCATTGATGGTCTAAGCGGGAGAGTGTTGGAAAGGTCCATGTGGCTCAGGGAAGAGGATGAGTTGAGAGAGAGAATAAAGCCATGAAGAGTGTGCTGGGGAGGTAGCCAGACCTTTATTGTTACATGTAAGCCAGACTGCTTTTTCCATTTGGGTAACCATCACCCACTCTGGAGCTCAACTTCAGGACACGGGTTATACTACTTCACAAACTCTTCCTGGGAGACAAGAGCTCCACCTGGACCTATGACCTGACTTGTACCTCCCACATCAGATTCTGTGCACCCAGTAACTGCATTTGGCTATGTTTTCCTTGAATTACTAGATGTTCTTTACCTCTTTATTTAATGTAGTAGCTGGTGTTCCTTTTTACCCTAGGAGCACAGGATAGTATTAGAGTCTCAGTGGGAAGCTCTTCCACTGGGTACGACCCTGGACAAATGCCTCCTCCCTACTTTCTTTGCTGCTTGCCTTGTCTCGTATATATGCATGGGCTGGTTCTGCCAGGCAGCCAGATGGCAAGTTGACCCGCTCACTAGTCCCAGTTCTAAAGCGTGGCTGTGTGACTTTGGACAAGTCACTGTGTCTTCCTGGGATGCATCTGAGAGGAAGGAGGCTGTACTGGACAATACAGACAATATCTAAATTGTCCTCCAGCAAACCATGTTTGCTATTTCCAGAACCTTTACTTCTGAGAGTCCAATTTTATTCAATGGTTCAACGTATATTTGTAGGGTCAGGCCTGGTGCTAGGGATATGGTGGTGCAAGACAGAGAGAACCCTCGCTATCATTCTGGCTGATCATATACAGTAACTGATCTCTTTGAACATCCATGCACAGAGCACCCATTACCTACTGGATCTTCTGCTAGAGGCTATGAGAGGCATATAGAAGATTAAGATATGGTACCTGCTCTAAACTAGCTTCTTCTCCAAGTCCAGCTCCTTAAGAGGAGATGGTCAGCTGAATGTGGACAGGAGGACATCTTAAAAGGTGCTCCTTTTGCTCATCACCTGTAACTTCAGTCAAATAAGTAGCAGTGCCAAACCTGGTTTCTATTGGGCATGGCTTCTGGTTCATCGCATCTCTGATACTTGCCCCAGGTGCAGCTAAGTTGCGAAATGGACATGGCTCGTGCGCCCACCAGGTGGCGGCATTCTAGCATATTCCCTAACAGCTGGGGTCATGGAGAAACAGCACCCTGTGTTGGTGGAGGGGAGAGACCACTTTATCTCTAATCCAGGGCCCATTTACACTGATCTTCTGGAAAGTCCTGGGGTTAGGAGGCTGGGGGGAAGGAATGGTGGTTGGGCAAAGGAAAATGGCACTAAATGCTCCATCCAACAAAACTTTCTGGCTGCCTTCTGGAGCTCCCCCTTGTCCCTAAGTCTGTGTTTGGTGATAAATTTGCATCATTACTTATTTACTTGCCATTATCTTTCATACAGTTGGCACCATGTCTATTTCCTCTTGGAATCCACGGTGCGTACACAGAGTCCAGCCCAGAGTAAGGATTAAGGCTCTTTGTCGAAAAAATGAAGCTTATTTTAAGCAAGAACTTAAAACAGACTCTCACCTAAGGACCACCACTCAGGTGAGGGCTTCTTGGGCAGTTAACAACCTTGACCTCAAGATGGAAACTGCAAGATGGGAGACTGAGCATGCCATTGGAGAAATGGCTAGGATCAATTTTAATCTACTTCTGCTCAAAAAATGTCAACCTTGTCTACATCAGCCAGGATGTCAAGGTGGAGAGGACAGAAATTCCAGATCTGACTGAGTCTAGTGTCCACCAGAGAAAGCTTTGGCCTTTAAGATGGGTTTTTACATCATTTTCATCTCTAACAGAGACAGAGAGGCATGAGTTGAGTCCACCAGTTGGGACAAGCAGGTCCAACCTGCTTCTCTGCCACCTTAAATTCCATTCAGACCCCTCCACCCTGCTGCCAAGCACCTCCACCTTCCCCTCTGGAGCTCCAGCAAAGAGGAAGGCAGTCAGAGCCACTCCGAAGGGTCCAACCTCCTTGCATTCCAGCCCTGGTCAAAGTCAGCCCAGGAACAAGTGGAGAGCCCCTCTTGAAGGAAGTGATTCAGAAACCATGATGGCCTGGCGGCCTGCCGTGACTCACAGCACATCAATGGGGGAATTGTCTGTGGAAGCTGAGAATACCAAAGCTCTTTTCTTTCCTTTCTTACTTTCTTCTTTTTTTTTTCTTTCTTTTTTGCCCTCCCCTTGGCGGCCTTGTGCAACAGCAGGGCTGCCCAGAAACATGTGGTTCTCATCATTGGCTCCACAGCTGCCTTAGAGCACTGTGGAGAAAATAAGGCAGAGAGGTAACAGGACACAAGGGGACCTGCTGCAGCCAAGCGGGGTCCCTCTCTTTAACCCAACCTTTCTTGTCAACACAAACACCCTCAAAGAGCATCTGGAGTGGAAGAGAATAGAATTTTGGATCTGGGAGAAAATTTAGAGTATGTCTCATCCAATAACTCTATGTACAGATGAGGAAACTGAGGTCTCAAGAGGGGATGTGAGTGGCTTGCCAAATGTCCACAGCCAAGCTGCATCTTGCATCTTGCTGCAGTGACTGAATTTTCTTAGCCTCCAAGTCAGGAAATGTAGTATGACAAAGGATAATTTTTTTCCATGGACTGTGACAGATGAAAAGTCACACCAAGTTTTGTTATAAATCTCTCCATTGTCCCTTTCCCCTTATCTACCAGTCTAGGGAGTCTGTTCTACCCAAAGTCATCTGTGGGGTCACGTGCAAAATCTAAAGGTCTTTTTGCAGTTGTCATCTGATTGGCCATTTCTGTAGCATGAGAAATTAATGCCCATGGGTTTCCAGGCATTCCCCCTATGTATCCCCCTACGTCTTAGCTTCTACTTTTCAGCATTCTTTTCTTCCTTGGCTCTCAGACTCCTTAGTTCTATAGGGCTCTCTTACCTTACTCATATCCATGTTCATGGTTTTCGTGGCTATCATTCAGCTGAGGACTCCCAAATTTTATCTATAGTCTGTTCATCGTTCCTGAGCTACAGACGTGTACATACAGCTGCCTTCTCAGTGCCTTTATTGGACTCCCCAGACTGAACTCATCATTTTCCTCCAAAGCTCTTTGATTACTTTGATTTTATTACCAAGTAACTATGGATCCAGTATAGTTAGTGTTCCAAAGCACATGCTTTGGCATCTTATTGACCTGGGCTTGACTCCCAGATATGCCACTTAACTGGCTATGGGGTTTTGGCCCAGCTACTTACCTTTCCAATTTCCTCATCTGTAAAATGGGGTTAATAAAAATACCTACTTCACAAGGCTGTCATTAAGAGGAAATGAGTTAATACAATAGCATTAGCACAATGCCTGGCACATAGTAAATACTCAATTACTGCTCAGCCGTGATCTTTATTATGTACCTCAGCATCCACCCTACTTGAGCCACACTGAATTCTTAGCATTTAAAATATTTACTGAACACATATGTGTTCCAAGCACTGTGCTTGGGACAGAATTACATGAGTGGATAAATGAATTTTCTGTTTTAAAATAGCCTTACAAAGTATCCCCATTTTACAGATGAGGAAGACAATCACATTCTAAGAAAAGCGAACAAACAACCAACAGACTTCCTCATATTCCTTCTTACTAGCCAACAATTTATACTGAACATGATGACACCGAAAAAAGAAAAAGATACGCCAATTCATAGTTCCTTTTTCTTTAGCCCTTCCTTACTCAACAGTAAGCCTCAAGTAGAGAGGGATGTAGAAAATGTATGCATCAAGAAGTGAAATAAAAGCGGTTGAGTTAGTTTTGTGCAGCATTTGCACTATTCAGGTCAGAAGGAAATACATATGCATGTGTTGCCACCCAAATCTCATCTTGAATTGTAGCTCCCATAATTCCCACGTGTTGTGAGAGGGACCACGTGGGAGATAATTGAATCATGGGGGCGGTCTCCCCCATACTGTTTTCATGGTCGTAAATAAGTCTCAAGAAATCTGATGATTGTGGCTGTCTTTCTCTTGCCTGCCGCCATGTAAGACATGCCTTTCGCCTTCTGCCATGATTGTGAGGCTTCCCCAGCCACGTGAAACTGTAAGTCCATTAAACCTTGTTTTCTTTATAAGTTGCCCAGTCTCAAGTATGTCTTTATTAGCAGTGTGAGAAATGACTAATACCGCATGTATGAACTATGAAATATGAATTGCATAATTTTATTGATTCTGCTTATGAGTTCAATGTTTTCATATTTGCATTTAAAATTTTGCCTTGCACAATGTAAAAGTAAATGGTAAAATCCATACTAATAATGTAAACTTTCATTTATGTATTTTACCTAGAATGATATTTAGATAGCAATTAAAAAAGCACTAAGACAAGTCAAGTGAGAGATAGTGGAAGAAAAGAAAAAGCTTTATATTTAGTATCTTTAACAGCATTTCCCCCTACACGACACATTTTGAAAAAGGAATCCTGCAAATTATGTAGCCATCCTGACTGAGAAAGGAGAATATCTTTGAATTTTAGACTTGGGAAGAGACTATGAAAAGTGTCTCAGGGAATCCTGCTCTGCTCACCACCCACCATATTGCAGGTGAAGATGCAGAGAGCTGCTGGGGGTCTTAAGGTCACACAGGGAGCAAGTAGATAAACCAAGACTGGTGCCCATGCTGTCTCCATTCCTTCCTAGTCTAGCTTTCTTCACCTAATATATGCTCTTCCTTCTGTCAGAAATCCCACCTTATGACTAGGAGATAAGATTTCCCCTTTGCAAGTGAAACCATCCAATCAGTACTTGGCTGATGATGTGCAAACTGGTATGACTTTCATCCAAGGCCAGTGAGACTTGACCAGCACTTGGTTAAAAGTAATAAATTATTTTCAGGAGAAAATCGAGTGGCCAGCATTTTAGTCCTTGTCTTTCCTGACTGAACACAGTATTTATTTATTTATTATTTTGCATTTCCATAGGTTTTGGGGGGGGAATAGGAGGTGTTTGGTTACATAGATAAGTTCTTCAGTGGTGATATCTGAGATTTTTGTGCATCCATCACCTAAGCAGTATACACTGTACTCTATTTGTAGTCTTTTATCCCTCAACCCCTCCGACCCTTTCCTTCCAAATCCCCAAAGTCCACTGTATAATTCTTTTTTTTTTTTTTTTTTTGTGACAGAACCTGCTCTGTCACCCACGTGGAGTGCAATGGCACCATCTTGGCTCACCACAACATCTGCCTCCTGGTTCAAGGGATTCTCATGCCTCAGCCTCCTACGACCTGGGACTATAGACATGTGCCACCACACCTAACTAATTTTTGTATTTTTAATAGAGACAGGGTTTTGCCATTTTGGCCAGGCTGGTCTTGAACTCCTGGTCTCAGGTGATCCACCTGCCTTGGCCTCCCAAAGCGCTGGGATTACAGGGATGAGCCACTGCACCTGGCCCATTGTATCATTCTTATGCCTCTGCGTCCTCATAGCTTAGCTCCCACTTATGAGTGAGAACATATGATGTTTGGCTTTCCATTCCCGAGTTACTTCATTTAGAATAATGCTTTCCAATGCCATCCGGGTTGTTGCAAATGCCATTATTTTATTCCTTTTATGGCTGAGTAGTATGCCACGGTATATACCACAAATTTTTATCCATTAATCTCGTTGATTAATGAGCCTTTGGGTTGGTTCCGTATTTCCGCAGTTGCGGATAGTTAGCAGCAGTGTTTAATCATGTGCTCTTCTGTCAAACACTTGTGTCTTTTGGCCTTTAGGACCCAATGTCCTACCTTGCTAGCTGGTCCCCATCACAGGCTCCCCCCCTCCCACCTTCCTGACTTTGTAACAGTGTCTCAGGGGTCAATTCTCAGACCTTTTCTCTTTTTCTGTCCATGCTCATTCCTTTGGTAACCTCATGTAGCCTAATGACTCTTAATGCTATCTATATGCTGATGACTCATCTGTTTATATTTCTAGCCCTGACCTCTCCCTGAATTTGTTTTAACATGTCCAACTGCTTACTTGACAGCACTCTGATGTCTAAAGGAACCACACACTAATATCTGTAACTGAGCCCTTGAATCTCTCCCCCAGCTCCAAACTGAGTCCTACTTCAGTTAATGGCAGCATCAGGTCTAAACTCTACAGCTATCTTGATGCCTCCTCATCTCTTACACCTCACACCCCAATCCGTGAGCCAATCCTAAAGACTCTACCTTCAAAATACATTGAGAATATGGTCATTTTCCACCACCATTACTGCTTCCCCTTGGTCCAAGTTACCTGCATTATGCCAGTAACCTTTGGATTGCTCTCATTTTGGTCCTCATCTCTCTCCTGTCCAGAAGGATCTCCTTGATCCACATGTCAGACTGTGTCACTCCTCTCTTAAAAACCTCTCAATGGTTTATCATCTTATTCTAAAAAATGGCCCAAACCAAAGAAACAGCCAAGCAAGCCACAGAGCCTGATAGCAGTCAGCCCCCAGGGTTTTAGGACCTTATCTTTTTGTCCCCTTTGTTCCCTTTCACTCTGCTCTGGCCATGTGACCTTCTTGTTCTTCTCCTAATTCACTGAGGACTCTCTTACCTCAGGCCTTTTGTCCTTGCTGCCCCTCTCCCTGGAATGCTCCTTCCCAGGAATCTGGAAGGCTCCTTCTTTCACCCGCTATGGGTCATTATCACCCTCTCATGAGGCCTTTTCTAGTCACCTTGTTTAACATGGTGGCCCCTTCTGCTCCCCATACACATCACCCACCTCCCATCCCTGATTTTTATTGCCCAAAGCACTTATCTCCATCTAACATGCCATCTAGTTGACTTTATTTTCTGTTTATTGTCTGTTTCCCCCTGTTGGAATGTGATTGCTTGACTGTCTGTTTTATGTATTTTGTTCAAGTATCTAAACCTGCCTTGTGGTGGGCTGTGGTCTAGGTAACATTATGGCCAAGAATTTACCAAGGAATAATGAACTACCTCCCCACCTCGACCAAGCTCCAAGAATGTCTTTGACTCCCTATTCCAGCCTCTACCTGGAATGTCCTTTGTCTGTTTCTCTGAATACCATGCCATCCTTCAAGGTCTGGTTGAAAAGTGACCTCCTCATGGAAGCCTTCCCCAATCCTCTCCTTTCCCGACCTGGATTGATTTTTACTTTTCCAAAAAACTAAGCAAAATGCAGAAGGAGAGCTGTCTTATATGATGTCTTACAGAGATTAAAATGAACACACACCAAAGTATACAGTGGTGTGTATTTTGAAGGCAACCCAGCAATTTAGCAAATTGAAATGTGCATCCCCTTTGACCCAGCAATCCACTTCAAGGAACTTGTCCTACCCAAAAACCTGAGCAAGGGTGCAAAGACATGTGTGCCAACACTTTTCTCTGATCAGCAGAGGCTGGTTTAATAAACTTTAGTACCATAGGCTACTCCAGGCTGATGGAAAAATATGTCAAGATATTTGTCATCTTGAAAAAAACTAAATGTCAAATGATATGCATAGTATAATCCCTTCAGTCTTACAGAAAACATGAGGGAAGGAAGGAGAGAATAAAGAAAGGGGAAAGGGAGGGAGGGAGGAAGAAGGAATGAAGAAGGAAGTAAGGGAGGAAGGGAGTGAGTGAGGAAGACAGAATGAAAGAAGAAAGTAAGGAAGAGAGGAAGGAAGAGAGATTGTATATTACCCTGCCTGAGATTTGGCTCTTAAGTCTGCGAATAAGACAAAAAGGGACATAATTTAGCTGGGTGCAGTGGCACATGCCTGTACTACCAGCTACTCAAGAGGCTGGGCAGGAAGATCACTTGAACCTGGGAGGCAGATGTTGTAGAGAGCAGAGATTGTGCCACTGCACTCCAGACTGGCAGCCTCGGCAACAGATCAAGACTTTGTCTCAAAAAAAAATGATGAATGAATCAGACTTGCTCTTATAAGGGTCCTATCAGGAGATATTTTTCTCTAATAAAATAGGGGTGGGAGGTGTGTGTTGGGGGGAGCTTTCTAGCTTGTCATTCCTTATGGGGCAGCAGGTTGATGAGGATTAGGGAGAAAAATCTTTGGGGAAGAGAAAAATGGAACCACATGGTCTACTCCTGAATTCTCCAACAGATCCATTTAGTCCCAACCTCCAAGTAAGGTTCATTTTATTTTCTCTAGCTCTACACATTACTTCTCTAGTTTGGAGTCATAAACACTGGTGTATGCAAATTAGGCATCAGAGAAAAGAGAAGGGCTGCCATTTGCAACAGTTAGAGTGACCACTAGAAAGATGGCAGAACCTGTCAAAGAAGAAAGCATAACAGTGACAGTAATCATGGGGATATTGTTCTCTTAATGCCCATTCTCACTTTTTCCAAGGTTAAAAAACTCTTAATTTGTAGTTTTATACATAGTTGTCCAGAGTCAAGGCTATATTTTCCAGACTGTTTTCAAATTAGGTGTGGCCATATGATTATGTTCTTGTGAGTAAGATTTAAGTGGAAGTGTCATCTGACAACTTCTGGGAGACTTCCTTAGAGGGGGAGCTGATGCATTCTCTCCCTTCTTCTTCATCCTTTTTTCTTCCTGTTGGCTAACATGCAGATGGGATGGCAGGATAGGGCAGCCATCTTGGGCCATGAGGCACGTATAGCAGCACGTGTACTTTTCAGATAAGAAAACTGAGAATGCAATGAAAGCAACAAGCTAGAAGGAGCCTGACTCCCTGAGGTCTTCATGGAACAGTGTCATTATACTAACCCTAGACTGCTTACTTCTGGACTTCACTACACAAAAAATTTAAACTTTCATCATGTTTAAGGAATATTATTTTGGGTCTCTGTTACTTATACCAATTAATATACAGCATCATGGTTTCTTGGGAAAGATTTCAGAATTGGTAGTAAGATTTGTTTTATTTTCTATCTTTTCCCCTAACATAAATGCTTCTAAGTTCTCTTGTTCCCAATATAGAAATTAGAACTAGATATATCTCCCTCACATGCATTGATTTTTATATTATAGTAAAATACATTTCACAAAAGAGAATAGAGATTTGAGGAGTGGAAACAAAAAAGTCTGAGGGGGATCTGATTACACTGGTGTATTTTGGCTTTAGGCTATAGGGGGAAGAGATCCTGTTTAATTAATTAATTTAAGCACAAAAGAGAGAGAGGATTAAACATTCAAGTTACAGCAAGTCCAGAAATGATGTTGGGTCTCTGAAAAGCTGGAAACAGGGATCCTCTGTGTCTCTTAACCCTACTTCTCCATAGTTTGGATTCAGTCTTTTTCATGGTGGCTTTGTGGCGTCTTCCACAAGGTGAGTTTTGTATCCTACAGCATTAGTCATTGGAGAGGGATGACTCCCTTTCTTCACTTTGTTGTGAGGACTTGTCAGGGAAGAGCTCTAACTGGCCAATCTTGGTTCAGCTGCTCTCCCTAGAGACCTATCAGTCATTGCCAGGAAGTGTACTGTGCAAAAGAACTGTTTTTGCAGAATGTGGCTATGTGGATTGTATATAATGAGCATGTGTTACTTTTATCTTAAGCGATGAGATGAATGTCTGCAGTAATGAGGTAAGTGTGGGATGTGCTGAGTAGGAGGGCATTGGGGGATGGGCTTCCTAAAAAGACAGTGCTGACAGCACACCCCTAGGTGACCACTACGGTGTTCAGGAATAGCGAGAGCAATTCTACTGGCAATGGAGCAAAGTGTGGTCAAGAGACCCAGATTCTGGCCCTGGCACCATAAAGCTATTTGGCATATCTCTTTCTTCAGTGGGTTACTTACAGTTTACACATTTGTCAAGTGATGATGTTAAATCAGCTTGAATTAGCTCAGATGTTTTCAAAGCTTTATTTGGTTTACAGAGATTTTGGGGAGCATGGGTTAGGGTGCTAGGGATCCTCACTAGATCTTCTTTCCATTCTCTACAAAACCCATCCACTTTCACACACACTCACACATGCATTCATGTGCACTCTTACATACTTAAACTCCCACCCATGCTCACAGACACACACACATTCACACACTTCCTATCACATACACATACACATTCATACACTTCCTATCACATACACATAACCACTCACACCCACACCCACTCTTACTTCCTCACATTCATCTGTACACACTCATCCACATCCTCTCACACTCATCTCACACACTCACACACTCATCTATAAACACACCCTCACACACACGGACACACCCACACTTACACACACACTTTCTCACAGGTATACACACACACACGTAGCGTACACAGAGTCACATTTGTTCTCTAGAGCTTGCTGGATTGGATGAACTCAAGTGTCCCTCACAAGTTCTCAGCATCTGTGGTTCCATTCAAATTGGGAACTGTCCAGAGCTTTGAGCTCTAAATTCTGGAGAACAGCAGTTGCTACATAGAAGAGCAATAATTAAGAGGGTCCAAACAACTACGGAGACTTTCTACCCTCACTTGCTCTTCCTCCCTAATCTGTGTCATGGCCAGCAGAAGCATGTGTCCTTTCACTAGTGGTAAAAGATAAAGAACAACTGTTGTCCCCTGGGGGAGCTGCACTTATGAAAAAGATCTGCATAGCCTATTAATATACAATGTCTTGCCCATCCTTGGGTCCATCTATACAGTACTGATCTATCTTTAAACATATGTAAACATAAAATAAAATCTAAACACAGTCAGATTATCTGGCAAAAAATAAAATAAAATAAACATATGTAGATAAGGAATAAAATTCAGACTTATGGTATGTTTTGGTTTGGAATTATCTTCTCAAGTGAATAGTCACCAAAGTAAAGAAACTGATGTGTGCGGTTGAAGAGAAATGGATTGTCTTGGATAAGTCTCAGCGATAAGTTTGGGGTCAGGCATCTCTCCCCAGGGGCAGGTGTGTGCTTCCAGTGTTCCTGCTGCTTGAGGCAGGGATGGCCCAGCCATCCTTTGCTTTCCCTCTGATCTCTCCACAGGCTGCTATGCCCCTCTGCCTGGTAAGAAGACAGACTCTCCCAAGCACAAAGCCACGCTGTCTTGAGCTGGCACCTTCCTGTGTGGGAACCGAGTCACTCTCAACAGCCCTTTCTCTTCTCCCCACAGCCTGTGAGCTGGGGAGGCAGCCAGCTGGGTGGTTCCCACGTTGGGAAACTGGGTGGGGCCTGGGAGCCCCTTGGCCTTGATCAAGAAGCCAGACTCAGGCCCCCTCCCTGGGAATTCTCTATAATGCAGAAGTGGTGAGAGAAAGAGAGCTTTGTGGAGAGTTGCTTCCCATTAGGACATGGGATGGTTGGCCACTGACACTGATGTGGGCAGAAATAAGTGGCTGTCGTTTTATCAGGGCTGGCACCTGGTTAGGACAAAGCCCAGTCTCCTTTGGAGGGCCCCAGATGAGGTTCAAGTGGGAAAAAATGGATCTCAGTGCACAATGTGATGTGGATTCCATTCTGGGTGTTGAGAAAAACATAAAACAATACTCTTCCTTCCTCCTCCTAAGAAGTAGAGTAGGTTCAGCAGGATGAAGGTTTCTTGGGAATAAGAGTAGGTAGGATGTTGTTTGGCAAAGGGGGTCATGCTTTGAAAAGGAGGGTGCTCTATGGAGCTGTGGGGGAGAGGGAAGAAGGGAGGTTCCCACATATAGGGTGTTGTGTCAGAAGTGAAAGGGAGGCAGCTTATCCTTCCTCACTATCTCCTCCCCGAGACAGGGACCCAGCAACAGGAGTCAAGGGCTGCTCCCAACACAGCTGAACAGGACCCTCCCCCACTGTGGGTCTTGATGCAGAGCATAGGCCGTTTGCTCATTATACACAGATGAAATGACCAGGTCTGTCTTCCAAGTTTCAGGCACAATAAACAAAATAAACAAGAAATTTCAAGAAGCTCACTGAGTACTAGGGAAGCCAACAGGCAAATCTGGCACAGGACCATGATAGTGGAAGGCTGGCAGCCATGGCAGTTCCCAGGAGGGGATCCCATCAGGAGATGGCGAGCCAGGGATGGCTTTCTGGAAAGCGACATTTAAGCTGAGAGGTCAAGGATGACTTGGGCTTAGCTGGATGAAGGAGGGACACAGGGCGTATTCTAGACAGAAGGAAATGTACGTGCAAAGGCTTACGGGTTAGAGAAAGATGGTGAGTTTCAGGAGTTCAATATGGCTGAAGGTTTTACCATATGTAAGTTCCCCAAATGAGGTGATGCCAGAGAAATGAGCCTGGCTCTGATATGCAGGACAGTGCCGAGGAGTATAGGCTTTCTCCCTGGGGGGCAAAATCATCTCTTGGGGGCCCTGATGGGCATGGAGCTCAAGAGTGGCACGATTGTGTGTGAGCTACTCTGTGGAGGTATGGCTACTGTGTGGGAGTTGGACTCCAAGAGGATAAGATCAAAGGTAGGGAGGCTGTTGCTGAAACCCTAGACAAGAGATGGCAAAGGTGAGAGTGTGGGCGGTGGCACTGGGGATAAGTGCTGTGTGGGAGGAGACACAGATGGAGGACATCCTAGATGTGGGGAGTGTGCGAGAGGGAGAGGGTGATGCCAGGTTTCTAGTTTAGCAGAGATTGCAATTTTTTCCAAGCTGTGAATTGCACCCTTCTAGCTCTGGGGAAGCCAATCTGCAGCCAGTCTAGTCTGCCCCTGAGGGATGGTCCTGGAGGTGGAATTAGGAGTGGGGAGGGACCTAGGAAAGGGATGTTCCAGTGAAGATAGTGGTTCTGATAGAAGGACTGGACTCTGGCCTGCACATTTCTTATCTGACTCTGCCACCAGAATGTTTATGTCATGAGTGGAGGGGCTTTGCTTCTGTTGCTTTCTTTTGTTGCTACAGATAATGCCTATCAGTGCTACCAGTTGCTAGAATAATGCCCAAACACGCAGGAGATGCACAGAAAATGTTTGTTGATGGGAAAATGATGGTGGTTACAGGTGCAGGATTAGGAGGATTTACCATTCCAATCAGTGAAACGGGATAATTGGATCCCTTTGATATGTCACAGAAATGTTGCTCTGGTTTCATTCCTTTTGATCAAAGGTGTCTAGGATGGTGCAGATGACCAGAATGGAGAGAAGAGGGATGATGGCATGTGCATGCACACGTAGGCATGTGAAGTACACACCCTAGTTGATAAGCAAGGAAATATACCATGATGGCTTAATAACTGTTTCACTGTCATCATCAGCATGGGTATCATCACTAGTTTAGACTGAGACATTAACATGTACCAGACACTAAACTCACAGGTGCTTTATATCCATTGTCTCATCTAATCATCACAGAAACCCTATGGAGGAGATCCTGTTGTGATTATAGTTAGACTTATGCAGAAACTGAGACTCAGAGAGGTAGCAGAGGTGCCCCTGGTCACACACCTCAGATGTGTTGGGCCAGAGACTGAACACAGTTCTGTCTGCATCTAAGGCCACTTTCCCCTCTATTCTGAGCTCTTGTTTCATGGAAGAAACAAATGTGGTTGAAAACAGAAACTATGGGTAGAGAGAAAACCCTACAATGTCCCAGGAGGCCTCTAGGTTTGTTAAGAGTCCAAATGGACTGGCAAACTTGCTTTGGCCCCTGACCTGGCTGGACAGTCAGCAGGAAGTATCATCTTGTGGGTTTGTTTATTTATCACCCACCTGCAAGCCTTGTCATGTAACTTCCAGACCTGACAAAATACCGAGAGACCCTCACCTAACACAACCCTGTCTCCTGTTTCATGTCTTTCCAAAACCACCCCCAACTCTGAGATGGGAGAGCCAGGAGCACGTGCCTGCCACATCCTCTCCTGGAATCACAGTGCAGCAAGCTGGGGCCATTGTCCAGCTGCCCGGGACATGGCTTCTCAGGCTGGGGTGACTCTAGAACCACTGGGAAAATGGCTGGCATTTGGGGTGCTGGGCTCATGCTGGAGATAATCTTAAAAAGTGCTTCGTCAACTCTGGACCCCACCCCAGTCCCAGAGTAACCCATTTCTTCTCTTGCACCCAAGAGCACCCTCTAGAGAGATGAGTCACTGCTCTGGGGGAAGGAAGTTACTATGGAATCTGAAATCAAAGGTGCCACTTTTCTGATTATTAAGCTAAAAGCCAGCTAAGCTGCCTGAAGGCTGACAGATTTAGTTGCCTGCTTATGCTGTTTTTCTTCTCACTGCAAACTTGATGAAAGTCTCCCTGAGCTAGCGAGTCATAAGCAGGAGGTGAGACCATAGACAGAGGCCCAGTGAGCATGAAGTTTCCCCTTTGCTGTAGGAGCCCCATGATGATCAGAAACCTAATCAGTGCCCAGGTGTCCTGCTGGTTGTCGTTGCCTGAGGACCACAGGTGAACTGGAGGAAATGTCCATCATGAAGACATTGTTCAGCTCTCATTCAGACTGTCATTGTGTGATCAATCCCCTGTCCCGTGGTCCAGGGCACTCTTCCAGCCCCAGAATGAACTCTGAGGATGAAGACCACTACCTGAAAAGTTTCTCAGATGATACTGGCCCAACATCTCCCCCTGAGAAGCCCTCTCAGCACCTGCTCTTGAGTACCCATATTGAAAGCAATACTGTCTTTTCATCAAGCCTCCTGCCTTCCCAGCACAATGTGTCCACTTGGAAAGAAGTTCTGGGTGATGTCCACAATGCTGGTTCATTAAGGTGTGTCCCAGGGACTGGAAGCCAGTCATCTCATCAGGGAAGGGCCTGGGTATTTGGAAGGAGCTGGGCAGAGGCAACAGGTCCCAGACAGCTTGGCACCAGCAAGATTTATCTAAGCATTTGTCAGAGAACTGCCAGCTTGTCCTAGGGAGTTTCCCTATCTGCAGAAGCCTCGAGGTGTGTGGACAGGGCCCTGTGCCAACGCAAAGCTCTCAATTTAGCCTCCTTCTCCAGACACACACCAATCATAACAGCTTCCATTTTCAAACGGCACCCACGTGACAGGCCCTGTGCAGCCAGCTCTATATGATCTCATCACATCCTTTTGAGAACCATGCACACTTAGGGATTATTCTTCCCCTTTACAGGTGAGAAAACTCAGCTCAGAGGCTGGTGCCAGAACCACGACAATTTGAAGTCTAGTCAGTATGGTTTCAAAAGTCAAATTCTTTGCAATTTAACTCAACGAATGCATTTTGGACATATATGTTGTGGCAGACATGATGCTAGACTCAGGGGCTTCAGAGATGGATAACACTGTTCCTGTCCTCCAGGAGATTACTAGAAGTTTTGACATATCCCTGAAAATGCTCTAGCACCTGGGATTGAGGAAGCATAGAGGAAGGAGGAATTCACTCTTTCTGGGTAATCAGTGATGATTTTTTCAGAGACAGTGATCCTGGATCCAACTTTCAAGGAGTGTGCCAGGGGGAAGACGACCCTTCCAAATGTGCAAGTATGTAACACATCTGTACTAGGATGTTTACTGCACTGTTGTTCATGGAAGACTTGCAGCGGGGTGTGCATATCATAAATGCTCATTGATAGGGTAATGGTGGAACAAACTGTGGCCCAGTCACATCAAAGAATATTTAGAAACCATTGAAAGAAACAAATTAGAGTCATATCAAAATGACACAATATTGATTGAGTGAAAAGCTGAAGTGTGTGTGTGTGTGTGTGTGTGTCTGTCTGTGTGTGTGTGTGTGTGTGTGTGTGTGTGTGATAGATAACCACATATGTTGACAGGAATTCAGAGCAAAGGATTCCCTGCAGAAGGCACAACATGGTCAGAGGTAAGGAGATGTAAATAATGTCTGGGTAACTACAAAGAGCTCAGTTCTGCTGGAGTGTCATGAGGAAGATGAGGCCCCAGAGGGAGGCAGGAGGTTCCCAGGAGCTGAACAGTAGGTGTGGTTGGAATGAGAGTTTGATTTGGCAATTGGATAGGCATCTTTAGGAACTGGCCCAAATTTGGAGAGACTTGTGGCTGAATTCAGACTGGGATGGGTGTTGTAATGGTCACAGCCCTACAGAAGGGTTGGAAATGAATTTGGCTCTAGAATGGAAGTCCAGTCAATGGAGTGAGGCAGATAAAACATTGGACAAGAGAATCCAGGCACCTGTGGTTCAGTCCAGTCCAGCACAAACTCACTATGGGCTCTCAGATGTCCCTTCTTTCTGATCTCTCCTGTCTATTCCCACCCTCTCTTCAAATGTGTGCTGTTAGATCACACCCTAGCCACATCCAGGCAAGACCCGTCAACAATTACTCCAGGCAGGACCACAAACTCTAACCACATATCTGTCCCCCACTGCTGCACTGAAAATACCCTTACTAAGATCATCCCTGTCCCTCTTCCTCCTCGTCCTTCTTCTTCCTTCTTTATTCTTCCTTATTCTTATTTTCTCCTCCTCCTCTACCACCTTCTTTCTTCTTCTCCTTCTTCTCCTCCTCCTTCCTCTTCTCCTTCTTCTTCTTCCTCTTCTCCTTCTTTCTTCTTCTCCTTCTTCTTCTTCCTCTTCCTCCTCCTCTTCTCTCCTCTTCCTCCTCCTTCTTCCTCTTCTTTCTTCTTCTCTTCCTCTTTCTTCTTCTCTTCCTCCTCTTGTTCTTCTTCCTCTTCCTCTCCTCTCCTCTTCTTCCTTCTGCTCCTTCTTCTTTCTTCTTCCATCAGAAGCATTTGACTAAGGAGCCATCCTCTCCTTTGCAAAACACGTTTCATCTCAGCTTGTGTGACAGGACAACTCATGGTTTTTCTTTTCTTCCTTCATCTTCTTTTCTGGCTCTTCCTTTTTTAAACTCTGAAATTTAACTACTGCTCTATTTCTTTGGCTACTTTAGATGCCTCATATAAGGGGAATCCTGTAGCGTTTGTCCTTCTGTAGCTGACTTATTTCACTTAGCATCATGACTTCCAGTTCCATCCATGTTGTAGCAAATAGCAGGATTTCTTTCCTTTTTTAAGGCTGAATAATATTTCATCATATTAATATACCACATTTTCTTTATTCATCTGTTGATGGGCTTTTGTGTTGCTTCTATATTTTGGCTATTGTGAATAATGCTGCAATGAACATGAGAGTTCACGTACCTCTCTGAGATCCTGATCCCAATTCTTTTGGCTATATATCCAGAAGAGGGATTGATGGATCATATGGTAGTTCTACTTTTAATTTTTAAAGGAACTTCCATACTGTCTTCCACAGCAGCTGTACCATTTTACATTCCTACCAACCGTGTATAAGTATTTCAATTTCTCTATAACTTCATCAACAGTTATTTTTGTTTAATAACAGCCATTCTAACAGGTGTGAGGTGATATCTCAGTGTGGTTTTGATTTTTGTTTCCTAATGATTAACCATGTTGAGCATCTTTTCATATACCTGTTGGCCATTTGTATGTCTTCTTTGGAGAAATATCTATTCAAGCTTTTTGCCCACTTTAAAATTGGGTAGGGTTTTTTTGGCTTTTTATTTTTATTTTTTGGCTATTGAGTTTTAGGAATTCTTTATATATTTTAGAAATTTATCCCTTACAGCTTCCACAGTAGTTTTCTTTGTGCTATTGCACTAAATTACCTTGTTTATTTACCTTGTCTATGGCCTTCTTCTCTGTCTCTTCCACTGGAATATAAACTCCATGAGGGCAGGGTCTAGTCTGCTTTATTTATGTTCTCAGCACCTCAATGCCTGACACATAATAGAGGTTCAGGAAATAGTTTGTAATTGAATGAATGAACAAATAAGTATTGATTTCTACTTCTAAAGGGTCCTTCTTTATTTACTTCTAAACTACAGCTCACCCTGGTGCTTTTGATAAATCTCTCATTCTAGCCACATCCTCAGATATTCTGCTTCCTTTTCTGTGGCTCCAGCTCAAATTCAATTTTCTCCATGTGGTCTTCTTTGACTTTTTTTTTTTTTTTTTTTTTTTTTTTGAGACAGAGTTTCAGTTTTGTCACCCAGGCTGGAGTGCAATGGTGCAATCTCCGCTCACTGCAACCTCTGCCTCCCAGGTTCAAGTGATTCTCCTGCCTCAGCCTCCCATGTAGCTGGAATTACAGGCACCTGCCACCGTACCTGGCTGATTTTTGTATTTTTAGTAGAGATGGGGTTTTGCCATGTTAGCCAGGCTGGTCTCGAACTCCTGGCCTAAAGTGGTCTGCCTGCCTTGGCCTCCCAAAGTGCTGGGATTACAAGTGTGAGCCACCATGCCTGACCTCCTTTGACTTTTTATGGCAGAATTATTCACTCCCTTCTCTGTACTCCCACACCCTTTGCCTCTGCCTGAAGTCATGCACTTGTTTAATTCTACTGTATAGTACTGTTTGTTTTTTCCTTGTTTGTCTTCCCCAGAAGACTGTAAACTCTTTGAGGACAGAGGTCATGCTCTAATTTTGTCTGTATTCCACAGCATCTAGTTCATTGTTTTTTTCAAATCAAGATACCTTGTTGAATGGGATGGGATCTGGATGATAGCACTCTCACACCATTACTTGCACAGACTGGCCAACTGGTTTACCTGGTTTGCCCAACAAAGCCTCCTTAGATCCAGGTGGACTTCCTGTTCCAGAAGGCAATCCTGTGTACTCAACTTACTAATGGGTTTCATCCTTTGGATTCAGATTTTCCTATTTGTTCAGAGTTGTAAATTTCAGTGCCAAGCTACAAGTCCAACTCCATTCACTATCCTCTCTTTTATGTTCATGGCATATTTCAAAGTCAACATCTAAAGTCAAAAATCAAAGAATTTCCAAACTTAGTTTTTCCTCTCTCTTGAGGTTCCTTCCATATATCTAGGCTATTGCTAATATCAAATGTCCCAGCTCCAGAAATGTAGGCTGGGCTGGCTTTTTCTATTCTCTGGAAGAAAGCTGTGAAACTCAGCAAGATGTGATTCCTTCCCTTCTTTGCATCTCTTCACTTGTTAAATTCTACTTATTATTTAAGGCTCAGCAGAATCAATCTTTTCTATGTTTCACATATCACTTGTCATGATAAGTGAGATGGAGCTTGCCTGGCAGACTCAAGAAATGGCAAGAAGGCTGATGTAGCTTGGTGAAGTGAGGGAGGCCAGAGTATGGGAAATGAGGTGACATAGTTGACAGGAGTTGTGGAGGGTGTAGAGGAGTGATTCTCAATCGGGGCCATTTTGACCTCTGGGGATATTTGGCAACGTCTGGAGACGTTTTTGGTTGTTACAACTTAGGAGTGGGGGGTGGGATGCTACTGGCATCTAGTAGGCAAAGGTAAGGGATAGTGCCAAACTGCTTGCCTGCCAGGTTTGAGGGAGTAGAGGAGTAGTTCTCAACTAGGGGCCATTTTGACCCCAGGGAATATTTTGCAGTGTCTGGATATTTACCTTGTGCCTTGATTTGTTCTAGACACACTTTCACCTACATGCCCTCTAATCTTCTCAACAGCCATGGAACAAACATATGATCCCCTTTACCATACAAGAAAACCATGACTCAGGGAGGCTGAGGTTCTTGGTCAGTATGTGACCATGGCAAGACTGGACCTCAGCTCACCTGACTGGGAAGACAGTGCTTTCTCTATCCTATTGGGTTGTTGCAGCTGCTGACTCAATCCACCATTCTCAATAGTACCTCACTTTATTCAACAAAAATTTAGCAAACACTTCCTATGCACCAGGCAGTGTTCTAAGCACTTAGAACACATTAGTGGATATAGCAAACAAAAGACCCTACCTTCATAGGTCTATGAAGGCATATAGGTAATTATATTCTAGTTGTGGAGGACATACTAAAAATGATAAATAGACTAAACAAGTTATGAAGTACTAGAAAGTAAAAGGTATGAAACAAACAGCAGGGAAAGTGGGATAGAGAGTCCTGGAGAGATGGGATGGCGGACTCAATTTCAAACAGGGATCACAAAGTCACATTATGATGGTGATGTCTGAGCAGAGACTTAGCAGAGGTAAGAGAGTTACTCACGTGGGATTGGGGGAAAGAGTCTGGGATCTCAGTCTGTGGAAAGAGCATCCCAGGCAGACAGCCGGTACAAAGGCTTTGAGGTGGGAGCTTGCCTGGCAGGTTTGAGGAATGGCAAGAAGGCTGATGCAGCTAGGGAAAGTGAGGGAGGAGAGGGTATAGGAGATGAGGTGACAGGGCCAGCAGGTGTTGCAGAGGGTGTAGAGGAGTGGCTCCCAACCAGAGGCTATTCTGACCCCAGGGGATACTTGGCAATGTCTGGAGACATTTTTGGTTATCATGCCTTAGGAGTGGGGGGTGGGATGCTACTGGCATCCAGCAGACAAAGGTCAGGGATTCTGCCAAACATCCTGCAATGCACAAGTCAGCCCCCCACAAAAAAGAATTATCCAGCTCCAAATATCAGTCGTGTAGAGACTGAGAAACTCTGGTTGTGAGCCTTATAGGACTTTGGCTTTTGCTCAAAGATGGGACACCTTTTGAGGATCTTGAACAGAGAAGTGACATGATTTGACTACATTTTGCAAGATGCCTCTGGCTGCTGTACTGAGAATAAATAGGCTATAAGGATAGAGGTAAGGGAGGAAGCAGGGAGGCCAGTCCGGAGATTACTGCAGTCAGCCAGGAATTAGATATAGGGCAACTCATCCCCTTCTAGGTTGGAAGGTTCTGGAAGCCAGGGAGGAAGGGCAGTAACATTTACGGAGCACCCAGAGGGTGCTAGGCTTTTATATACATTATCTCTTTAGACCCCATCTGATCTTTATTAGTCCCAGCACTTAGATTGGAGGAAGTTGTTTAAGTAGTTTGACATTGCCGAATGTAAATGAGGCTTTGAGTAGAAAGACGAGAATGTTTTTATCACACAGCTTTTGACCATTCAGTGTTTATTTTGGGTAATGTTATTTCTCCACCAATAGGGTGGATGCCTGGACTGCAGGTAGGCACATGGTCTACTGAAAGCACACGAAGAAACTCTTGGAGAAGCCCAGACAGAGCTCTCCTGTGGTACCCGTGTGTTATCATTTGGCAAATATGCCCCAGGGAGGTGCCTTGGCGAGGCTAGCTGTGACACATTCCATTAAGAATAAACATTTGCCTAGGGCACCTGAAGCCAGCCAGCTGTTGCCACTTTTCCTGGAAGGGGCAAGCTCTTAAAAATATCTATATCGGGGTCTTTTCTCCAAGAACTGGAAGGTCATCATGCAAGAGTGGACAAGTAGGTGTGAGGGGGGTTGCAGGGGAGCAAGAGCTCAGCCAATAAAATGCCAGATGGTGACTCATAGCAAGTGATAATGGAGCAAGCTTATCTCTGTCGTGCCAGTGAAATAATTCACAACTGTATCAACAATGGTTGGTCCTGCTCTCTCTTCTGCAGGTTTGTGGGAGAGTGGGGGAGAGGGGGGATGGTATAGGAGATGCTGATGATGACATTTTCTCCATCCTAATTGCCTTCCCCATTCCTAGGGTAGGGGATCAGGCTGACCAAGCCCCTCCTCTGTGGAACTGTCTCCTCTCTAGGCTTCCATGGCCATACGTTTCATGCCCTCAGCACCTTCCTGGTGCCATTCTTTCTGCCTGGAATACTTGTTTCCTAGTGCTTCTCTAGCTCTGCTTCACAGATTGGGTGGCTTAAAAACAGCAGAAATTTATGCTCACAGTTCTGGAGGCTGGAAGTCTGAAATAAGATGTTGTCAGAGCCACCCTCTAAAACCTGTATGGGCTTCCTCTCCCTAGCTTCTGGTGGCTGCTGGTAATCTTCAGCATTCCTTGGCTTACAGCTGTGTCACTCCTATCTCTGCCTCTGTCACCACATGATAATCCCCTGTGTTTCTATTTTCACATGGCTGTCTTCCTATAAAGACAGCAGTGATATTGTGGTGACATCTATAAGATGTCCTCATGCTGGTCCTAATGCTCAGTACTTTAGAAGGAAGCACTTACTTGGAAGTGGGTGCTTGCAGATGCATTATCCTTATCTTTTTGTGTGTGTGGGGGGGGGGGGGAGATACAATTGCATCCATAACAACATCCTTCTCTACTTTTCCCTCATAGTCTAGAGGTAGACTAGCAAGCAAGCTAGCCCTGCAGTCCCTGGAAGAATTCTTAGGCTCTCACTGAATGAATGGATGGAGGTCTCTTCAGATTGTTGTTTTGCTGCATTAGTGGTCTTTTGGTCTATTATTATTCATTCCTAAAAGGAACAGTCCCTTTCCCCACCCATGTGATCCTAATTGAACATCAAATATGATGCACAGATTTCCAAACAACAGTGTTCAATCAGAGTGCTGCATCCCTCCCAGGAACAATGGTTGATCCAGTGGGGGAACATGACCCAAGAAGGGATGATCAGAGTTATTTTATGAAACACTGAAATATGGCATTAGGAGAGTAGGTATTCCTTTCTTTTGAATGCAGTTGGAGATTGCAGAAGCCTTCTTGTCTACCATATAAAGTGAACTTATCTAAAGAGTGAAGCAGGGACAAGCAGACAGAGAGAGAAGACAGTGATAAGAGCCCTGGTAACATCATTTTCAGGCCCTGGATCCAGCTGTGCCTGAAGGCGTTGCCCCCGGAATGCTAAGAAACAAAAACAATGACTTTCCTTTTTATTTTAACTACTTGGAGTTGGGTTTCTGTTACATTCATTTGAAAGAGTTTATTAATTCAGCTGCCTTCCACCATTACCAAGCTCTTTTTTTTTTTTTTTTTTTTTTTTCTGAGACAAGAGTCTTGCTCTGTCACCCAGGCTGGAGTGCAGTGCAATTGCACAATCTCGGCTCCCTGCAATCTTGAACCCTCCCAGGTGCCTGCCACCATGCCTGACTAATTTTTGCATTTGTAGGAGAGACGGGGTTTCACCATATTGGTCAGGCTGGTCTTGAAATCCTGATCTCAGGTGATCCACCTGCCTTGGCCTCCCAGAGTGCTGGGATTACAGGCATGAGCCACTGGGCCTGGCCATCAAGTTATTTTCTAAAACAGCAACCACATCATTGTCAAACATTGCCATTAACACTAACTTCACAATGCAAGGCACTCTACAAAGCACTTTCTTGCACTTGAAAGTACTGAATTAGGATTCCCCTTGCTGAACTCTGAGCCCTCAAGCACACCATGCATTTGGCAGAATGTCTTGGACATTTTTTTACATTCATGGCTTTTTAACTGTCATTGCTACAACATTCATGAAAAGGGGTTCATAATGCAATAAAGAGAGCTCTAAAATAGAAGTCAGAAAATGTGGGTTCAAGTTCTGGCTCTTCCAATTACTAGCAGTTTGACTGTCAAAAATTTACTTGGTTTCTCTCAGCCCCAGTGTCTCCATCAGTGTAACAGGCACACTCATTCCTGCCCTCTCTACTTCTCAAGATTGTTGGGAGGATGAAATGAGATTAAATAGGAATTGGCAAACTGTGGCTCATAGGCCAAATATGGCCCACTGATTTTTTTTTTATAAATTAAGTTTTACTGGCACACAGCCATGCTCTGTTATTTACATATGGCTACCATTCCTTTCACACTACAGCAGCGGAGCCAGGTGAGAGACTTTATGGCCGGCAAGCAGAAAAGCAACATTATGTCAAGGGCATTTTTCTATTCTATTTACTATTTGGGCTTTACAGAAGAATTTTGACAACTCCTGCTCTACAAACACAAGGTATGGTTTCTGTTGACAGCAGGGTTTCCTCAGGTAATCCCTATGTCCCTACCTGCAAAGCTTCTTCAAGGAGCTTTTTAAAAGTGATAACAAACAAAATTGGCAAGGTGAATGATGAAAATGAGAATAAACTTTCTGGAAGGCAATTTGACAACACTTCAAAAGCCTCAAAAATACAGTTATGTGCCACATAACAACACTGTAGTCAGTGATGAATCATATATACAACAGTGGTCCCACAAGATTATAATGGAGCTGCCCTATACAGGTGTACCATTTTTTATCTTGTAGCCATATTTTTACTGTACCTTTTGTATGTTTAAATACACAAATACCACTGTGGTACTATTGCCTGCAGTATTCATTAGTATAGTAGCATGCTGCACAGGTTTGTAGCCTAGAAGCAACAGGCTGTATCATCTAGCCTAGGTAGGTTTGTGTAAGTGCACTCTATGATGTTCATATAATGATGAAATTGGCTAACAGTGCATTGCTCAGGACATATTCCAGTCATTAAGTGATGCAATACTATACAACATTCACCTTGGCCTCATCATTCCATTTCTAAGAAGTTGTCTTAAGAAACAATCAGAGTTGAGATGCATCTACAAATTTAAGAAATGATGCTGGAATAATTACTTAAATTATTCAGCAAATTATATAGTCTTTCCGAATTATGTTTCCAAAGAATTTTTAATAGGATGAGAAAATGCACCTGTTATAGTATTAGTGAGAAAAAAAATTCATTAAAAAACACATTTAATATGATTCCAATTTTATCAAGCAAAACTAGCAGGAAACATACCGCAATTTCATGGTGATTTTCTCTGGGTAGTGGGATTACAACAGTGGCTTTTATAATGTTAATTTTCATTTTTTCTTGTTCTTTATTTCTTCTTAATCCGAAAAAGAATAATTTAGTGAATATGGGTGGCATAAGCTTCAGAAATAATTGATGATTTGAGTTACCCTCTTATCATTATATAGAAACAGGGTATAATCCTTAACAGGGGCCATGTGGGGCACGTGGGTGAGTGGAAGGGGATGAGGGACCCTGGAGCAGGAGGAGAGTCTGTATCCCGCAATGACAGTGACAGCTGCCACTCAACTATGTCAACCATCGCTATGCGGAGATCTGACACAGACTGAGTGTTGTACATCTTTTAGATCTTCTTCTTTTTTTTTTTTTTTTTTTTTAAAGAAAAGTCAGAAATTTAGATTGCTATGGCGATTTACCACACTGATATGTGTGGGTCAAATAAACCACTCATGCCACCTGAATCCAGCTTCCCAAGTCACCTATTTGAAATGCCTGCTCTAGAGCCATGTGATTTTGGCGCTGAAAGTATGGCTGCAGATTGTCTAGTCCAGCTGCTCCTCCAATTTTTTTTTTTTTTTTTTTTTTTGAGACAGAGTCTAGCTCTGTTGTGCCCAGGCTGGAGTGCAGTGGCACAATCTCAGCTCATTGCAACTTCCACCTCCCGGGTTCAAGCAATACTCCCACCTCAGTCTCCAAAGTAGGTGGGATTACAGGTGCCCACCACCACGCCCAGCTAATTTTTTTATATTTTTAGTAGAGACGGTATTTCACCATATTGGCCAGGCTGGTCTTTAACTCCTGACCTCAGGTGATCCATCCACCTCACCCTCCCAAAGTGCTGGGATTACAGGTGTGAACCACCACGCCTGGCCTAGCTCCTCCATTTGATTTCGATTTTATGAAATGCCTTATCCACAGTTACACAACTAAGTATCAGCAGAGCTGAAACTGGAGCAAAGAGGGGTTTCTTGCTTCCCAGACCAGAACCGACCATTGTACCTCTCTCCTCCTATAGCTTTCTCCATCTCAGAAAACTGGTGCCAGCACCACCCCAGGTGCCCAGGCTGAGTGTTCTCTTTGGTACTCATCACACATGAAGACCCAGCAGGCCTCCCCTTTAAATATATCTTGTCTTCATCCTGTTTCCCTCTCTTTCCATTGCTACCCTCTAAGTTTAAGCCCCCATTACCTCTTGCCAGGCCCATAGCAATAGCTTCCTAACTACTCTCTGGTCCTGTCACTCTTCTGCTTAAAACATTTATTGGTTTAAAAAGAGTAGGTAAGACCGTGCTCCACTCCCACTTCCCTCTTGAGCTCACCTTGTATCCCTCTCCCCCTTACTATAGTCTTTCAACTCCTCCAACCTGCTGTCTTCCTCCCACCTTGAAGGACTTTGTCCATGCCTCCCTACCTGTCTGGCATTCTCTGTTCACATCTCTCCCTGTTGTTAATTCCAAAGAATCCCCGTGGTCTCTGAATAGTGCTGGCCCACCCTAAGTGCCATGTATGTGTCAGCTGTTGTGATTTTTACTGTTATCATCTCAGTTCAAATGTCACCTTCCTAGGTTAGGTCATCCTGTGATTCTCCTTCATAGCAATCGCCATTATTTGTTTCCCAACTGCCCTTATTTGTTTCCCAGACACTGCTTCCTTGAGACTCCAGGGCACCTCCAGGACAAAGACTGAGTCAGTCTTGTTCAACCCTGTATATCGCCAGTGGATGTCAGAGTGTATCTGAAAGCACTCAGTAAATATCAGTTGAATGCTGCTGAGTAAATGCTTACATCTGTACACCTGTGTCAACTCTAATGTCCAGTGGAGCCTTCAACCTCACTACCACTTGGCCATGTTCAGATGACAAAACTGAAGGTCAGGGGTCCTAAGTGACCATGGGTCTGTGGCTCATGAGAACATAAACTCCCACCCCTTAGGACTTAGCATGGTGCCCTGGCCTGTGCTTCTGGTTCTACTGGCTGGGTGAACAGTTACTTCTGCTGCTTCCTGTTCAGAGTTGGTCAACATATATATTTTTCAGTGGCAGGAAGTCTTGCCCGAGGTGGGAATGTTACTGGGTTAATAGCTGGGAGAAAGAGAAATATTTTTCCCTTTGTTAGCTGGCTCTGGGCAGCCTGAAAACTCTTGATCCTCACTGTCTGCTGCTTGGGACATAATGACCTGCTTTCAATCCCTTTCAATTATGGGATTTCTGATAGGAATTTGGAAAACAATCTAAATCCCAAAGCTTGGATGGTAGCCCATGTTTCATTCCATGTCTCTGTACCCAGTTTTTCAGAGAGATTATTTTTCACCTGCTTCTCAGGCAGAGCCTTGTCCTCCACCCCTCCCATTACTCCCAAATTTCCCACGTGGGGGCTGTCCAGCCATGCTTCTTTCTTGATTTCCTCACTGGACAGAAGCCTGCCTTTTGCCTCCCATGCTGGGCTGTGTTTTCGGTGCTGGTAGTTGTCCTGAAGCAGTCCTTAGTGGGTGAAATATTTGGGCTGGTGTCTAGGAAGAGGCAGCTGTGGGCAGGGGCCTGGCAGTGAGCAAAGCCAGGTTTGAATGCTTGCTCTTCCTTGTGTTAGCACTGGGGCCTTGGGCAACTGACCTAAGATCCCAAGCCTCAATTTCCTTAACTGCGAAATAGGAATAATCATATATGTCTTTTGGGATTTGTGGTGGAAACACCCAGCACATAATAGGCAATTTTAAAAATCATTTTCTTTTCTTGCCTAACTTTTGGTAGGACTAGGGATAGTGGGGGGTAGCAAGTACATTGAACATTACAGTGATGGGTTAGGGAAGCGAGGGTCTCTGCGGAGATTGGGCAGCTGAGAAGTCTAGTCTAGGTCAGAGGCTATAGCAGTCTCTGGCCTTACTGTGTGTCAGTGTGAGTGGAAAGTGAGTGATCTCTGGACATTGGAGCCAGACAGACCTGGTTCAAATCCCAGCTGTGCCACCTAATGGCTGGGTGACTGTGGGAGATTCAGCTGCTCTGAGCCTTAGTTGCTGCATCTATAAAATAGGGACTCCTGGGTCACAGGGTACCATGAGGATTGGAATAAGATACAGAAAGCCATTCATTCTGCCCAGTGACCTTTACTCTGTGATCTTCTCCTGCTCTAAAGGAATGGGGCTACTCTGCCCCTGAATTTGCCCCAGGGCATCTCCTGGGGGAGGAACAAATAGGAACTGGAATTCTTACCTGCTTTGTTTCCTAAATAACAAAAATTACACCAGCTTCTCTTTATTGGGCACCAAGTGTTATTAGTGTTTTTTAATAGCGAGGAGACTAGAGCCCAGAGGCCGTGACTTGTCCAAGGTCACCAAGAGGGTCGAGGAGAGAGCTGGACTGTCTGGTCCCCCATTATGGACTGAATGTTTATGTCCTCTCAATAATCATATGTTGAAGTCCCAAATCCTAATGTGATGGTGTTAGGAGATGGGGACTTGGGAAGTGATTCATCATGAGGGCAGAGTTTTCATGAATGGGTTCTCAGTGTCCTTATAAAGAGGCCCAGAGAGATCTATCTCCCCTTCCACCCTGTGGAGATATAGCTGTCTATGAACCAAGTGCCACCTATGAAGCAAGGAACGACCACTCACTAGACACTGAATCTGCTAGTGCCTTGATCTTGGACTTCCCAGCCCCAGAATGATGAGAAATAAATTTGTTTCAGCCTCCCAGTCTATGGTACTTTTGTTACAGCAGCAGAAATGGATTAAGACACTCATACAGCACATACTCTTTCCTCACACCAACCTCCTCTCTGACTCTCTTCCCACCACTCTGAACCTGGATTCCTGAGGCTCAGATGGACCTGAGCCAGCTGTTATGGCCTTATTTGGATGGGGCCACTCCCATGGGAGCAGCATTTCACCTCCTCTCCGTGCACTCAGGAGCTCCTTCCAGCTCTCAATGCCCCCAGTTTACTAACTGCACCGTCCCCAGCATGTCAGTCAGGCAACAGCAGGAGGTGGTACTGGTGGGAATTCTCCACCTTCCCTGCATCCCTCCACCAGGTGGGAGCTGTGGCAGGCAGAAGGGCTGTCCAGGAAGACAGGGAGGAAGAAGTTAAAGATGATCAAGGAAGGGTGCCGGGGACAGTTCTGATTCTAGGGCAGAGGCCAATTTACCTTCATCTCTTCTGCCCGCATGGGAAGCAAGGGTTCATGAGCCTGCCCCCTGTAAATGGGAGAGAGAGGTCCACAAACATCACACTCCAGAGGCAGAGGCTGGACTGGTAGGAAAGAGGAGGTGACATTGAATTTGAGCCCCACAGGATGGGGAGGCTGTGGGCTTAGGCTGCTGGGAAAGTCAAAATGTGATGAAGAGGGAGCTTGCGGTGATGCATTTGTGGAATAAGCCCCTCCTTTAAAGCTTGGATTCTCAGTCCTTGCTTGCCTCCCTTTTTCTCTCCTACAGAGCGTCACTCCTCTGTATTTCCCTCCCACTCCTGCTGTCTCACAGAGACTAACCAGTGGCCTTGCTGGGTGCCTCAGTCCCTGCCCTGGGCTCTGTGGAACATCAACACAGTTTGATTCAACATCAGGAAGAAGACTACTGCCAGGACAGTGCTGTGCTTGTCAGACTGGCCAAGAGGAGGCCACCCGTGAAGACTGAGCAAGAGGCAGCCAGTTACCCTCTTGAGCTCCTGGTTAGCTGTAAGGGAGAACTTCCCTTAGCAGGTGGATCTGGGAAGGAGTAGCCAGAGACATGGGCTGCCTTTACTTTTCTGGGAAACTTTAAAAAGAAGCCAGATGTTTGTGTGTCTGGTAGGATTTAGGTAAGGTCTTGATTAACAGAGGAGAAATAGATGTTTGCCTTCCCGGAAAGTATGTATACTTCTACATCCACCCTCGCATAATCTCAGGGTATTTCAGTGAAACAGATGAGGGTGAAGCCTGGGATTGGGAGACTTTGCAGGGAGTATTCCAGATCAGAAGAGAATGAGCCGAAAGTAGCTATGGGGGAGGAACGCTTGGCTAAGCCACCTTCAGAATCTTGTGAGCTGGTTTAGTTTTGGTAGGGGAGAGAAAGGGCCAAGTATAAATGAGGCATCGGGGAGAGGGAGATGGACAAACAGGAAGAAATGCAGCCACATGCTAAGATGCCCACAATAAGGGCAGAATCTAGAAGACACCTCTAGGCCCTCACCATGTTCTCTGAAAACTGTCTCTCACCTCCATCCACGGAATGAGCTCCTGGAGTGAAAGTTTATTTTCCCTGGACTTCAGACCCTGGCTATAGCAGGCGGGACCAGGGTTGGACCCTGGAGTCATGCAGGCCAATCAGATCATCTCTCTTGAAGATTTGGAAAACAGAAAAACAATTGGGGTAATTGACAGCCTTGCAGGAAGGAAGTGATTTTACTCTAGAGCTGGTGTGGTCATTATTTTTGTTGTTGTTGTTGTTTGTTTGTCATTGATAAGGAAAAGAAAAAAAGGCACAGACACAAAAGATGCTCTACAGAGACAGAAAAGAGAGAAGCAGACATACAACCAAAGAGTCTTAATGCAACACACAAGCTAGTAGGTCCTTCCATTCAGAAACTGCTATAAACACCCACTGCTTGGTCCAGAGGATCTGAGACTCAGAGCAGCCTGGGGAGGTGGGGAAGCCCTGAGAAGCCACCTCTGCATCCCCATCGGCCTGCTGGAGCTCAGAGGATGGCCAGCGGTTGATCCTCTACTCAGAAATGACCTTTGCTTTCTTCTGCACCATTTCTGACTCCAGCACAGCTTGTCAATTAGCTGCGTTTAGGCCCTGGGACAGCAGACCCAAGCCCCCGACACAGGCCACTGACAAGCGCGCTGTGGGCTCCAACCACCCGGAGGCCTTGTCATTTGTGAAAGACCCACGTGCTTTTCTGTCTCCACTGCCTCTGCTTTGTCTGCTTGATCTGAACCACAAAAAAGGACAGCCATTCTTTAAAGTTCAGCTCACGTGTCACCTACTCTTCTGAAGCCTTTTCTAGCTTCCTCAGGCATAATTAGTCATAATTAGTTCCACTCTCCCATCACTTCCCAAAGCTCTTTTTTTGTAGGTTCTGCCATTATGGCATTTTTCATATTTTATTACACATATTTGATATTTCAGTTACATTTCAAAATACAGATGTACTATATCTTTTCGGTATAAAGTGAAGAAAAGAATCCTTCTCCCCCTCAATTCTTTCCAGGCACCATTTCCCAAAGCTAATCACAATTAGTAATATATTTGGAGGGCTTCCAGAAACTTCTATGTATAAGTAAGCATACATAAAGATGGATGGATGTACTGTAGCCCCCTTATCTGAGGGGGGGGGATACATTCCAAGACCACCAGTGGACTCCTGAAACCCCAGATAGTACTGAACCCTATATATATACTTTGTTTTTCCAATTACATATATATATGAAGTTTAATTTATAAATTAGGCACAGTAAGAGATTAACAGCAATAACTAATAATAAAATAGAACAATTATAACAATACGTCAGCATCACTACCCTTGTGCTCTGGGGCCATTATGAAGTAAAATCAGGTTGACTTGAACACAAGCCCCATGATACCACCACTGTTGATCTGACAACTGAGATGGCTGCTAAGTGACTCACAGGCAGGTAATGTAGACAGCATGAGTACAGTGGACAAAGCATGATGCATATCTTTGGGAGGACAGAGCTGGACAGCATGAGATTTCATCATGCTACTCAGAACAATGTGCAACTGAAATTTTATAAATTGTTTATTTCTGGAATTTTTCATTTAATGTTTTTTGAACTGAGATTGGGCTTGGGTAACTAAAAACTGGGAAAAGTAAAATTGTGGATAAGGAGGACTAACCTGTATAGGCAGTTATTTGACCCAAATGGGGCAATATAATGTTATTTTTCTGTAACTTGTACTTTTTTTGCTTTTTCTTTTCTTTTCTTTCTTTCTCTTTTTTTTTTTTTTTTTGAGTTGGAGTCTTGCTCTGTCACCTAGGCAGGAGTGCAGTGGCACAATCTCAGTTCACTGCAATCTCTGCATCCTAGGTTCAAGTGATTCTCCCACCTCAGCCTCCCGAGTAGCTGGGATTACAGGCGTATGCCAACACACCCCAGCTAATTTTTGTATTTTTAGTAGAGATGGGATCTCACCATGATGGCCAGGTTGGTCTCGAACTCCTAACCTCAAGTAATCCACCTGCCTCGACCTCCCAAAGTGCTGGGATTACAGATGTGAGCCACCATGCCCGGCCTGTAACTTGTACTTTTATTGAACATCTTTATTTTTGTAGAAATGTACATTCTGTTTCCATTAATGTTCTGTTGGCTCTATTTGGTTGAAATCTGTCATCTTATTTTATTCTGTTTTTTAAAATAAAATGTTTGTTTTCTTTTTTTTTTGCTATATTTTTGTGGTTTCTTTGTTTTGTTTGTGAGCCTTTTTTTTCGTCTTCTCTCTTTCTAATGGTTTGGAAGGTTTATAGTCTAGCTTTTATTCATGAACTGGTTAGCATTATACTTTAAATGTACATTTAAACATCTATTTCTTCATTTACCAATTTTATTCTATATCCACAGACTCTCGACTATGAAAGATGTAGAAACTGGGGCGCGTATACCTTTCCCCATATCCCTTCCCTGGCCACAGAGAAGCCATTTCTTTTTATTCTCTAGTGATTTAGGATATTTACCTTCCATTTTCTAACCAGGAGCCCCTCAGCTGTTTAGCCTTAGTTTTGTATTTAAATAAATACAATGTTTACCATCAATGAATGCTTGCATTCTATAACTTCTCTATTCCTAAATTGATAATATTGATACAGTTGACTCTGGAACAACACAGGGTTGAACTGTGTTCATCCACTTATAGGTAGATTTTTTCCAATAAATGCAGTTGGCCCTCCATGTCCCTTAGTTCTGCCTCCACAGCTAAAGGCAGATGAAAAAGATGGTATTCTCAGGATATGAAACTGTGTATAGTCAGGACCAACTTTTTGTATCCACAGGTTCCAAAGGGCCAACCGTGGGTACTAAAGTATGCACGAATTTTGGTATATGTGGGGGTCCTGGAACCAACCTCCCATTGATAGTGAGAAATGACTATTATTTTGGGGGGGGACTAGATTTCATGATCAAGTTGTCCACCTCCTCTGTTGAACTTATGAGTTCCAAGCACTATTTTCTCTGAGTCAGTGTTGGTGAAAAATGCCTTTCAGCCACTTTATACATGAAAGTTAACTAGACTGGCTATTACATTTGAAAATGTGTTTATTATAATACCTTCAGAATTTTGTACCTGTTCCTTTGGCACTAAAAGATAAAGAGAAGTTGGAGGTCAGCCTTATTTTTCCTTCAGAATTTTGACTGAACATTCTCCATCAAAGTTCCATGATCTATTAAGACCATTTTTAATTTTGTAGAGGCAATTCTTTCATTCAGAAAAGTGTTCTTTTATAGTATATTTGAATCTGTTTCTGTCCCATTGCTCTGTTCCTTTCTTTAGGAACAGATAGCATGCATACTCATATTTCATAAGTATTATTTTTCATTATTTTATTTCATTGTTTTTATTATTTCTCTACCAACTGAATAAATTCCACATTTTGCTGATGCTAATTTTCTCCTCTGTAATGGCCCTCATTATCATTTTCATTTTCTCATTCCGTGTTAGAGCTTTTCTGCTTGTTTGTAGTTTTACTTTGGAAATGTCTTGTTCTGGTCTATTATTTTCTCAGGGATGGGGTCGAATCTACTACCAGCAGATTCCCTTTGAGTATGGTGTCTCAGAATTTCTTATCAGATATGCTCTTCCCTGGGATACATTTTCCCTGGGTTTTGAAGCGTTCCCATGAGTATGAGATCAGTGTGGATCACCAGAAAGGACCATAGCTCCATGGTCCTCTGACTGGTCATTTAATGTTTGTACGTCTCTTCTGCTAACAAGCTGCAAGGTTGACTGCTGCTCCCTCTCTCTTCCACCTCACCTCTAAGACATTTAAGCAATGGAGGTCAGGGTTTGTACTACGGGCTATCCACATAGTGTCTCCCTATCCACACCCCTGTCCCCCTTGCCCTTTGCCTTACAGAAATGAGTCACCACAGGGAGCTTTACTCTTCTCTGACTCACCTACTTCTATACTCCTTTATTTTCTCTCCAATAAACATTTATTCTGCCTTTAGGGATCTTTTATCTTACTTTCAAGAAAATCTGGCAACATATAGGACTTATTTTTTTGCATTCCTTTGATGAAACCTAAATTTCACTGAATGTGGCAGATATGGGTTTTAGCCTGTTTTCTTTAGAGTAACATTAGCTTGTGTAACAACTGACTGTACCCCCAAATTTCAATGGTTTAACATGTTATATATTCATTTCTCACTAGTGTAAGGGTACAGAGCTGATGTTCCTGGTCAGCAGGCAGATGCCATATGGTGAGTCAGAGGTCTGGGCTCCTTCTTTTTTGAGGGGGTCTTGGAGTCCCCTAAATTCTACTAGAAGGGCAAAGAGAGAGAGAGTAGAGAAAGTATACCCATCTCTTGATCATCTTGGCCCAAAAGTAACACCGATCACATCTGTTCACATTCCAACTTTGAGAACTCGTCACATGGCTCAACTAAATGTAAAGGAGAGGCTGAGAAATGTGGTCCCTGCCTGGGCAGTTGCTCCTTACCCACTCCTCTCTATTATGGAAAGACAGGAATGAACTGTGGTGAGCAATTAATCATCTTAGCCCATAGCCAAGATAAAATACAACAGAAGATGGAATCTTCTGTTATATTTTCATTCTTTTTTGTTGCTTTCAGTGGGTTTCAGAGAAGAGAGCAGAATAAACATCTTTTAACTTGTTTACAAGTATGTCTTTCCCACCCATCTGTGATCTCCTCTAAATGGCGACCATGAATTAAATTGTTTTCTATTTTCCAGCACCCAGCATGATGGCTGACACAGAGCAGATGCTTAATAAATGTTTCTTGGATGAACGAATGAATGCATTCCTGTCCTGAGTGGGTGAAAACTGCCCTTCCCACCTTCCTTATTCTCAATGTACTCTTCCTACCCCTTTCTTCTCTCTGTAGGAGAAAGTTAAGAGGAGGAATTGTCAAAATGGCTCCATTCTCTTTCTCTGTTTCCCCTTCTTATCATGGTTGGCTTAAGGCTTATGTCTCCTGTCACCAGCACCGATTTACCTCTCCCCAGAATGAAATTTTATTCAAGCTTTGCCTGTGGTGCAGCAGGCTTCTGGCTGCCAAACCATTTAACAATGTCCCTCCTTGTAGCATGGGGAAAGACACTGGGGGGAAAAAATCTCTCTGTCCAGGGAACCATAACTCACTGGTGAGGACGCCAGGTGCCCTATCACTCCAGCTGGTGTTAAAAGTCATGGTGTGGGACTAGGATGTGGATTGAACATGTATGGAGGAGCATGCTCAAGAGAGACCCTCTCCTGCTTTAAATGCCTTGATCTAAGTGGGCCACTCTATTAAGATCTACCTACAGTGGCAAATTACTTTTCTAAAATAGGCAGTCCTCAGGAAGAAACAACAACAGAAAAGGAGTAGAATGGAGGAGCTCAGAGTATGATCACCGGAATCCAACAGATTTTTGTTTAGATCCTGCTCTGCCATTTACTGGTGTATGACTTTGGACACATTATGCAAGCAATTTGAGCTTCAGTTTCTTCATTCATAACACTGAGATAATTATATCTATCCTGCTGGGTTGTTATGAGGATGAATTGAGTTCAATTCTAGGCATGTAAGAGGCATTCAATATCTTTTGAATGAATAAATGTCAAATATACATAAAGTTCTTAACATAATGCCTGGCACATGATAAGCAATCCATATAAGATGGCTGTATCAGTAATGATAGGCTAGGTTGGCTAGGTTTACAAAAGTACCAAATTTCCCAAATCCCATAACTGATCGAGTATATAGAACTCTGCACCTCTTCACATTCCTCAGAAAAAATTCACATGGTAGATTCTACTGACAACTTCAAGAGGAGGTCTGAAGGGGTTTGACATCACATAACTGCATGAATCTCTACTGATCATGGTTTTTGTCCTCCGTTTCTTTGGCTGAGATGCTAACTAGAGCTTCGCTTTCACTCTTACCTTATCAGAATTGTGCACAACATTCTGCCAGCTTATATCTATCTATTCTATTCTTTACCTGTTCATCTCTGCCATAAAATCTCTTACCCTTTCTTTCACAGAACAAGTCATCCTTTCCCAGGTATTTCAAACCCAAAAATGTGACAGTTTTTTGTTTGTTTGTTTGTAGCACCTACCTCCTTAGAAGCTAGTGTTTTATAAATAATAATCCTTGTTTGTTTTTATTCATCATTAGAACGTCTGTAAAGGGCCATGAAGGTGAATTATTAGTTCTGCTATCCTTAGTACCTAGCAAAGCTCCAGAATCATTTTAGGTGGTTAGTAAATGCAATTAGAAATATGCATTGTTATTGAAAGAATTTTAGAGCATCTATATACCCTTAATGTCACTCTTTGGTGATTAACTGAGAGCTAACTGTAGAAAGTAAACATTATTTATCTTCTCTGCACTTAAAGAAGACATGAGACATTAATTTTTGCAAGTACTCAGTGACATGAGATGGAGGAGAGTAGATAATGTGTTCCAGGATGGTGGGGTGACACATTGTCTTCATTTTATCTACACAAGGTTGTGAGTCCCCAGTAGGTCATCCAGGTTGAAAATTAGAAAGCCAATAGGAGACTGACCAGAGACAAACATCTGGACTTACTCACCACTGAACTAGACATTCAGCCTTGGCGCTAGACACTCTGAAAGTTGGCTGGGCTTCCCACAGAGCTTGGCCCAGGGTCTCCAATGGCTCCATTGAGCTTGGCGGAGCACATTGACAGAGTTGGCCCAGAAAGGCTCCAGGACAACACCCAAACTCAGCAGTGCCCCCACCATGGAGTACTTGTTTTGGGGCTTTACCTGATGGAGGGCATGGCATGGACAGCCCCTGGCATGTGGATTGAAGTTGGTTCTGACAACCCAGACCTCCACATGGGCCACTGGGTTCCCCTGAACCCTGCTGGGCTCAGTTCAGGAGAAATGCTCTTGCCAATGGGCAGGGAGGTTTAGCATTCCACCCCTGCTCTTTTAATCCCCTCTGTGCAGGAATGTTCCACTGCAGAGACAGCAGAGCTTGCAGAGACAGGAGGTGGTGCCAAAAAGGGAGAGAGTGGTGGAGAAACAATTTTGATGAGATTTAGGGTAGTGTGTGTGCGGGGTCGGGGGTAGGTGCTAAGTTAGGCTGTACCAGGGACTCACTGTGTAACCTTGGGCAAGTCACATTCCTTCTCAGGGCCCAATTTGTTTACATTCAAACAATGAGGATAGACAAAAAAACATGTAAGATTCATTTCTGGATAAAGTTGTAAAATTCTAAAATTCTGAAAGAGCTAAATGTTGTAAGCTCTAAAAGTTTTAATTGTGAAGTCCAAGCTAAGATTCTGTTTTTAATCTACAGAGCCTCTCCTCTAGAGAGATTTGTATGCAAGCACATTTGCAGGAAACAGGGTGTCTGTCTTAATGTGAATATCAGAGTCAATTCTGACTCCCCTCATCTCAATTCTAGAATTTTAAGCACCTTGAGGCAAGGTCTATGACTCATACTGCCCAGGACACAGAATTCCTCTGAATGTAATAAATAGAAGAGCACTTTGAGGTCATTGAATCCAATCTTCTTAGTTTTAGATGGGGTAATGGGACCAGAGAAGGGAAGTTGTTTTCTCAGTATTATACAATGAATCTCAGGCCCAGAACTCAGGTTATCTGATCCCAGAACAAAGCTCTTTCCAACAATCTAAAATTTCTGCCTAAAATTTCATATAAGGTCTCTGAATTCCAAGGCTTTCAGATGCTTCATCTTTTAAAATAGGCTTGACTCCTCCCTCCTTTGGGCAACTTTCAGGTTAACTCAGGGGTTGACTATGGGGACTATGAGAGTCTTAAGCTCATATGAAGTCTGTGAAATTCCACAGGCTTAAGTATCCCTTCGGGAATCTTAGAGATTTTGCCCAAGTAGCCCATGCCTTGAACAGCAGCCTCCCCGGGAAGGGATGTGGCCTCCTGCATATCTGGTCCCAACTCCAGCTCCAGGATAGGATCTCTGAGCTGGCATGACATGGCCCTATTGTAAACAAGGGAGGGTCATGACCCTCTACAAATGACTAACATGCTAATTTGAAAAGTCTGCCTGGACAAGAAAAACAAACAAGAACAATGAAATTTAAGGCAACTTTTTAGACAACCAGGAGGCAACGGGAAACTCACAAACATGAAAGAAAGAGTCCCCAGCAGCCATTGTCTCTTTCACAAACACTCACTACGCGCCTGTCACGTGCTAACCAATGCATCACGCAACTTTGGAAAACACAAGAGGATAACATATCAAGCCAGGCCTCTAAGACCTCACAGTTCTAGGGAATTAGACAAGCATTCATATGGCCAGTGCTTCTAGGGTGTAAATGAAAAATAGCTTTAAACACCATGTAATATGAAGCAGCCTCAGTCGAGATTTCTTTATTGAACTTCAGAGCAGCAGCCTGCCTAACATCAACCACTTGGATGTCTTGTAGGTAACACATCTTTAAAACAGAACTCATGGTTTTTCGCCTCAATTTTCCACTGTTCTGTTAGAATAAATAACACCATCATTTACTCAGTTGCTCATTCCAGAAATGGGAATCATCCTTAATAACTACTTCTCCCCCATCAACCCCTTCATATTCATTCACTCAATCAATCACTAAGTCTTGTAAATTCTATTTATATTTCAAATATGCCCCATCTTAACTGCTGCTTCCCTGAAAGCAAGTCAACATAATCACTTTTCTCAACAGACTCAGAATTGGCCTTACAGAATCCACTGTTGTTTCCAATCTGTTCTCTGCCGAGTAATAATAAGACTGATTAAAACACACACACACACACACACACACACACACACACACACATTGATTCAGTCACACTCCTGTTTAAAAAGCTTCAATGAGGACTTGTGATTCCATCCATGAATAATTAATTAGCTGTTACAGAAACTGCCCTCCCACTGATGTAATTACTTAGCTGCTCATCAGAACAAAACCCAGTGCTCTTGAAATACATACTACAAAATCCACCACCTAAGAACATAATCACAATACCCAGCATCCCATAAAAAACTACCAGGTATTTAAGAAAGCAGAAAAATATGACCCATAACCAGAAAAGAGGGGTCCAGTTTCAATCTTCTGCATATGGTTAGCCAGTTATCTCAGCACCATTTATCGAATAGGGAGTCCTTTCCCCATTGCTTGTTTTTGTTGACTTTGTCGAAGATCACATGGTTATAGGTGCATGACCTTACTTCTGGGTTCTCTATTTGGTTACATTGGTCTATGTGCCTATTTTTATACCAGTAAAATGCTGTTTTGGTTGCTGTAGCCTTGTAGTATAGTTTTAAGTCAGGTGGTGTGATGCCTCCTGCTTTGTTCTTTTTGCTTAGAATTGCCTTGGCTATTCAGACTCTTTTTTGGTTCCAGATAAATTTTACAATAGTTTTTTATAGTTCTATGAAGAATGTCATTGGTGAATTGATAGGAACAGCATTGAATCTGTAAATTGCTTTGGGGGAGTATGGCCATTTTAACAATATTGATTCTTCCAATCCATGACCATGGAATGTTTTTCCATTTGCTTGTGTCAGCTCTGATCTCTTTGAGCACTGTTTTGTAGTTCTTATAGTAGAGATCTTCGCCTCCCTGATTAGCTGTATTCCTAGGTATTTTATTCGTTTTGCAGCAATTGTGAATGGGATTGTGTTCCTGATTTGGCTCTCAGCTTGGCTGCTGTAGGTGTATAGGAATGCTAGTAATATCTGTACACTGGTTTGTTTTGTATGCTGAAACTTTGTTGAAGTTGTTTATTGGGTTAAAGAGCTTTTGGGCTGAGACCATGGGGATTTTCTAGATATAGCGTCATGTCATCAGCAAACAGGGATAGTTTGTCTTCCTCTCTTTCTATTTGTATATGCTTTATTTCTTTCTCTTGCCTGATTGTCTGGGCCAAGACTTCCAATATTTTTTTAAATAATTTATTTATTTTACTTTAGGTGCATACTATATCTGGCATTTCTCCCATATTATCCCTTCCCACTCTCCCCTCCCTCCCCCACCCCCCATTGTCTCTCCCCTACCTCCCACAACTGTCCCCTGTGTGTCATGCTCCTCTCCCCTGAGTCCACATGTTCTCATTGTTCAACACCCACCTATGAATGAGAACATACCGTGCTTGGCTTTCTGTTCTTGGGTCAGTTTGCTGAGAATGATGGTTTCCAGATTCATCCAAGTCCCTACAAAGGACATGAACTCATCATTTTTTATGGCTGCGTAGTATTCCATGGTGTATATGTACCACATTTTCTTTGTCCAGTCTATCATTGATGGGCATTTGGGTTGGTTTCAGGTCTTTGCTATTGTACACAGGGCTGCAATGAACAGACGTGTGCATGTGTCTTTATAGTAGAATGATTTATAGTTCTTTGGGTATATACCCAATAGTGGGATTGCTGGGTCAAATGGAATTTCTATTTCTAGATCCTTGAGAAATCGCCACACTGTCTTCCACAATGGTTGAACTAATTTACACTCCCACCAACTGTGTAAGAGTGTTCCTATTTCTCCACATCCTCTCCAGCATCTGTTGTTTCCTGACGTATTAAAGATTGCCATTCTAACTGGCGTGAGATGATATCTCAGTGTGGTTTTGATTTGCATTTCTCTAATGACCAGTGATGATGAGCATTTTTTCATATGTTTGTTGGCCTCATGTATGTCCTCTTTTGAAAAGTGTCTGTTCATATCCTTTGCCCACTTTTGAATGGGCTTGTTTGTTTTTTCCTTGTATATCTGTTTTAGTTCTTTGTAGATTCTGGATATTAGCCCTTTGTCAGATGGGTGGATTGCAAACATTTTTTTGCCAGTCTGTGTCTTTTGATTGGGGCGTTTAGACCATTTACACATAACATTGTTGTGAATGTGTTACATTCACACATAACAATGTTAATATTGTTATGTGTGAATTTGATCCTGCCATTTTGTTACTGGCTGGTTTTCTTTCTCATTAGTTGACTCATTTTCTTCATTGCATTTTTGGTCTTTGCCAACTGGTTTGCTTTTGCAGTGACTGGTACTTGTTCCTTTCCATGCTTAGTAATTCTTTTTTTTTCTTTTTTCTTTTTCTTTCTTTTTTTTTTTTTTGGAGCTCCTGGAGTAACCATAACAATAACAACATTTACTACTGAGCCTTTAATATGGGCAATGCACCATCCAAAGCACCTTTAATATACAATTCTTTTAATCCTCATGGCTCTCTACTAGGAGGAAGGAATCCACATTTTCACACAAGGAAAATAAGGCACACAGGGGCTTACTCACTTAACCATGGTCCCATGATAGAAGCTGCAGGAACCAGGCTGCAAATCCAAGTCTGTCTGATTTCAGCACTTAAAAAATAATGCTCTAGTCATACTGGCTCTCAAACCTTAGTGAGCAACAATCACCTGGAAGGCTTTTTAAAACATATGTCTATGTCTCTGATTCAGCAGATCTTGGGAAGAACCCAAGAATCTGCATTTCTAACAAATTCCCAGGAGTGCTGATGCTGGTCCAGGGACCCTGCTGGGAGAATCGCTGAACTAACGCAAAGTCTTAACCCCTCAACTGCACGTTAGCAGCAACTGGGAAGCTTTTCTTTTCTTTTTTTTTTTTTTTTAAGAAAAAGAGAAAAGAGAAAGAAGGAAGAAAAAAAGAATGAAATAAAGAGAAAAAGAAGAAGGAAAAAAAAAAAAAGGGAGAGAGAACAGGAATCTTGCTCTATTGCCCAGGCTAGAATGCAGTCTACAAATGGATATTAAAAGCTTTTTTTTTATAGTAATAATTGTGTTATACAATGGAGACAGGAAGGAATAAGGGAGGAAAATAACAAACAAACAGCCAACCAATATTTCATTTAAACCTATGAAATGCTACGCAATTGTTAGGGAGGGATTTACTCCCAACCATGTGGTCCCTTTTAGAATAAATGTGATGTGTTACTGAAAAAAAAATGTATATTTTGTGGATTTGGAGTAGAGAGTTCTGTAAATGTTTATTAAGTTTACTTGTTTGAGGTTTAAGTTCAAGTCCCGGGTATCCTTCTTAACCTTCTGTCTCATTAATTTGTCCAATATTGACAATGTAATGTTAAAGTCTCCCACTATTATTGTATGGAGTCCAAGTCTCTTTGTAAGTCACCAAGAAGTTGCCCTATATATCTGGGTGCTCCTATATTGGGTGCGCATAGACTTAGGGTCGTTAGCTCTTCCCGTTACATTGATCCCTCTACCATTATACAATGTCCTTCTTATCTCTTTCGGTTTCTATTACTTTAAAGTCTATTTTATCAGAGATGAGAATTGCAACTACTGCTTTTTTTTTTTTTTTTTTTGCTCTCCATTTGGTTGGCAAATCTTCCTCCATTCCTTTGTTTTGAGTCTGTATATCCTTGCGTGTAAGATGGATCTGGATGCAGCTTACTGATGGGTCCTTTGAAGTGGCTGATACTGGTTGTTCCCCCTCTATACATAGTGCCTCCTTCAGAAGCTCTTCTAAAGCAGGCCTGGTGGTAATGAAATCTCTGAGTACTTGCTTGTTTGCAAAAAATTTTATTTTTCCTTCACTTATGAAACTTAGTTTGGCTGGATATGAAATTCTGGGTTGAAAGTTCTTTTCTTTAAGGATGTTGAATATTGGCCCCCACTCTCTTCTGGCTTGTAGGGTTTCTGCTGAGAGATCAGCTGTGAGTCTGATAGGCTTCCCCTTGTGGGTAACCTGACCTTTCTCTGGCCGCCCGTAGTATTTTCTCCTTTGTTTCAACCCTGATGAATCTAATGATTATGTGCCTTGGGGTTGCTCTTTTTGAGGAATATCTTTGTGGTGTTCTCTGTATTACCTGGAGTTGGGTATTGTCTTGCCTTGCTAGGTTAGGAAAGTTTTCCTGGATAATATCCTGAAAAATATTTTCCAGCTTGGATTCATTCTCTTCGTCACATTCAGGTACACCTATCAAACGTAGATTAGGTCTTTTCACATAGTCCCATATTTCTTGGAGACTTTGCTCATTCCTTTTTACCCTTTTTTCTCTAATCTTGTCTTCTCGTTTTATTTCGTTAAGTTGGTCTTCGACCTCTGAAATCCTTTCTTCTGCTTGATCAATTCGACTGTTAAAACTTGTGCATACTTCTCGAAGTTCTTGTATTGTGTTTTTCAGCTCCATTAATTCACTTATATTCCTCTTTAAATTGTCCATTCTCATGAACATTTCGTGAAACCTTTTTTCAAGGTTCTTAGTTTCCTTGCATTGGGCTAGAACATGTTCTTTTAGCTCACAGAAGTTTCTCATTATCCACCTTCTGAAGCCTGATTCTGTTGATTCCTCACATTCATTTTCTATCAGGCCTTGTTCAATTGGTGATGAGGCACTGCAATCCTCTGTAGGAGGAGAGGCATTCTGATTTCGGGCATTTTCAGCCTTTTTGCGTTGGTTTCTTCCCATCTTTGTGGATTTACCCACTTGTCGTCTGTGTAATTGCTGATTTTCAGATTAGGTCTCTGAGTGGACGTCAAGCTTGTTGGTGATAAAGTTTTTTCTGTTTCTTAATTTTCCTTCGGCGGATGCTCCTCCCCCCACAGAGCTGGACCTTCCCGGGTTGAGCTGTACTTGCTGTGAAACTCCCAATCTTGAGCAGTTCCAACTGCTGTTTTTATTTTATTTTTTTGTGGAGGGGGGTACCAGCCTTCCCCCTGTGGTGACCCACTACGCCGGCTGAAACAGTGGCGTTAAGATTCGTGGCGCTTTTCTGCCCGGGAATCTCCCGGTCTGGTTCCTCACTTCAGTCCGCTTTTTAATCAGCTGAATGGGAGACTCTGCTTTCCCGGAGCTCCAAACGCCAACCAAAAGGGCACTCAGTCCCATATACTCCGGACTGAGAACCGCCGTCGGGGGCGCCTGCAAAATGGCCACGCCCTCCAAAAGGGTCACGCTGGCGACCCGTGGGGCTCCTCCGCCAAGAATCTCTTGGTCCGTGGGTTATGAAAGTTCGTCTGAAAATGTGGCGTCCACTCACTCTCTGCGCTTTCAGTGGGAGCTACAATCCTGAGCTGCTGCTAATTGGCCATCTTGGATCTCTCCTCCATGCTTAGTAATTCTTTCAGGAGCTCTTGTAGGGCAGGTCTGGTGGTGACAAAATCTCTCAATAATTGCTTGTCTGTAAAGGATTTTATTTTTCCTTCACTTATGAAGCATAGTTTGGCAGGATATGAGATATTGGGTTGAAAGTTCTTTTCTTTAAGGATGTTGAATATTGGCCCCCCACTCTATTCTGTCTTGTAGAGTTTCTGCCAAGAGATCTGCTGTGAGTCTGATTGGCTTCCCTCTGTGGGTGACCTGACCTTTCTCTCTGGCTGCCCTTAGCATTTTTTCCTTCATTTCGACCCTGATGAATCTGACAATTATGTGCCTTGGGGTTGCTCTTCTTGAGGAATATCTTTGTGGAGTTCTCTGCATTTCTTGAATTTGAAATTTGGACTGCCTTGCTACGCTTGGGAAGTTCTCCTGGATAATATCCTGGAGTGTGTTTTCCAGCTTGGATTCATTCTCCCCATCATATTCAGGTACACCGATCAAGCGTAGATTAGTTTTTTTCACATAATCGCATATTTCTTGGAGGCTTTGTTCGTTTCTTTTCACTCTTTTTTCTCTTGTATTGCCTTCTCTTTTTACTTCATTGAGTTGATCTTCAATCTCTGATATCCTTTCTTCTGCTTGATTGATTCGGCGATTAAAACTTGTGTTTGCTTCACGTAGTTCTCGTGCTGTGTTCTTCAACTCCATCAAGTCGTTTATGTTCTTCTCTAAGTTGGTTTTTCTAGTTAGCATTTCGTCTAACCTTTGTTCAAGGTTTTTGGTTTCTTTGTATTGAGTTAGAATGTGTTCCTTTAGCTCTGAGAAGTTTGTTATTATCCACCTTCTGAATCCTGTTTCCATCAATTCTTCGCACTCCTTCTTGGTCAAGTTGTGATCCTGTGTTGTTGAGGAGTTGTGAACCCTTGAAGGAGAAGAGGTGTTCTGGTCTTGGTGGTTTCCCCTTTTTTGCACTGGTTTTTTCCCATCTTTGTAGATTTACCTGGCTGTGGTGTCAGAGAGCTGCTTGATGAGGTCGCTTGTCTGCCTGTGGGGGGTGCTACTGGGTTTCTAGGGACTCCTTCAGGTTACTAGGGAAGCTTCCTGTGTCTTTTTTGTTTATGCTGGGAGATTAGGCCTGCCTCTTCCACTGACCTGTAGGTGCTGCTGGGTTGTTGAGAACGCTGTCCCATTGCTACGTAGGCTTCCTATGTTTTTGTTAAAACAGGTAGCCCAGTCCCACCCCTCTAGTGGTGGGTTGTGCCTTCCTCCACTGGGCTGGATCATTCAGGGTTCCTCTCAGACTGTGGCACTGACTACGCAACCCACTAGAGTCAGAGCTTCAGCTCTCTGGGGTTTGTGAGGGAGGTTAGGGACCCACCCAGTCACACCCGGTAGTCTCCCCCTTTCAGCTTTCTCTCCCTCCGGTCATGGGGTAGGGGCCGCCCAGCTGCTCCCGCTTACAGCTTCCTCACTCTCCAGGAGGGGGGAGGGGGGCGATAGCTCAGTCTGCAGACTCTTATTCAACTCCACACTTGTAATTCCTGGTGCTTGACTGGCAAAGATCCCCTGTTCTGTGTATTGCTGAGGCTTTGGGGGAAGCGCTGTATCTGGACCGGAGCACCAGAGGTGAAGCCTCCCACTCGCCAGTCAGATGCACTTTCTGGGTGAAGCAGCACCCCTCCCCATCTCGGTATGCCCTGAGTGGGCTTTGCTCACCCTTGGACCAGACCCATTGAAATGCACCTGGTACCTCGGTTGGAGCTAGGAGATCTCTGGGCTTCTGCGTCTCTTCGCTGGGTGTTGTGTGCTGGAGTTGTGTCTAATCCGCCATCTTGGATCCTCCCTGACTTCCAATATTATGTTAAATAGGAGTGGTGAGAGAGGGCATCCATGTCTCATACTGGTTTCAATGGGAATGTTTTCAGCTTTTGCCCATTCAGAATGATGTTAGCTGTGGGTTTGCCACAGATGCCTCTTAGTATTCTGAAGTATGTTCTTTCAATACCTACATACTGAGGAACTTATAATTGAATTGCAGAAAACAGTGAAACAAAGAGGAACTTTCAAAGCAGCCAAAAAAAAAAAAAATACATCATAAGTACAGAGAAACAAAAACAAGAATGACAGCAGACTTCTCATCAGAAACTATGCAGGCCAGAAGATAATGGGATGGTATATTTAAAGTATTGATGCAGAAAATGCTAAAATTAGAATTCCACAGCCAGCAAAAATATCTTTGAACAGTTAAGAAAAAAATGAAGACTTTTACACATCTATAAAAGCCAAGATAATTCACTACCAGCAGATTTGCCCTAAAAGCAGGAATCTTCAGGCAGAAGGGAGGAGATCAAAGTATAGAAAAAGGGTCACCACAGCAAAGAGAGGGGGCAACTGAGGAGCAGATGGAGGACCTGAGAAGGGGAGACTCAGAATTAATTTGCAGTACATTGACTTTGATCCAACTGATTGGAAGCCCTTTGGTGCTGAGGCTCCCTCTGTTCCCTGACCAGTCTCTTTCATATGTATCCCACTGTTGTCTTTTGCCTCTTTTCCAGTAGAGTCCTGAATCTTGTCCCAGGGCTGCGCCTTCTCCTTCTCTCTGTTTCTAAATTGCTCACCCCAACCCTACTCACGCTTCACTTTCTTCCCTGATCCCTGGCATTTCTTAGAGGGCTGGATATTTCTCTCTGCCTGCCCCCCTCCCCCTCCCCCAAGAGCGCATCTTCCTTCTGTTGTCTCCTGTGTCAGCACACCCACATTTAAATGCTTGCTCCCCCTTTAAGATGACCTCCTTCTATGACTTTTACTGTTTGCTGTCCTCCCTTCAGTAGTTTTTGAATTTTTCTCATGAGCATACATTGCTTCAATCATATTAATGATAAATAATAATGATATTGATAAAAACCCACGATGGGTAATGAGTGAATGAGAGCATGCATAAAGACTCTCAGTCCCAGACTATCTCAAATGATGCAAGCTTAGAGGATCCAGGAGCAGATGTGGACATGTTTCCTAGCCTCCTTTGGAGCCAAGGGCACTTGCCACACAATGATTCAGGGACTCATGTTAGTGTAAGTCAGAAAAACCCCAGGCCATATGGAGGAAACTTCAGTCATCCTTTTCACTCCTAAACCTCAACTTGTAGTCACTTGTGATTCTGAGAGGCATGGGCCTCAGCCTTTCTTCTCCCAACGCCCTTTGCTTAGATGCTCAGAATCTTTGCCTCCTCCCCAGCCAACCATGCTGCAAGGCTTCCCTTTGCTCAGGGCCATTGCGAAAACACATCAGGTGCACAGTGTTAGACAAATTGACCAGGGTTTACTTTTGGTTCTGCCTCTTATTCATCTGTGTATCTCCAAGTAAGTAAACTTTATCTTCCTGGGACTTGATTCCCTTTCCTGTGAACTGGGAATAATCCACCTCCTGAGGCATCTGGGAGGCCCAAATGAGATAATAAGTGAGAGTAACCAGCAAGAAATGTAAACATTTCTTCCTTTTCCTATCGGTGTCAATTACCTCCAAGTGATAATGGTTTGGTCTGCTGCCTCCTGATAGTCTTGTAGACAATGCCTTAAGCCCTGGTGCCACAGCAAGCCCAAGGGGAAGGGGCTTGGAGGCATTGTGTCTCATTTCCATAAGCGCTCCTGAGCTGTTCACTTCACCTGCCTAAGCCTTTGTCTCCTCAACTGTAAAATGGGCATCACTGTGCCCCTTCATAGGGCCAGTGTAAGAATTCAGAGGGAATTTTTGTGAAAACACTTTGTAATTTGCCAGTGCTCTTCAGCACAGATGAGAAACTAAGACTTGGATCCATTAGATGGTCTGCTCAGGATCTCCCCATCTATGACATTACGGCTTAGCATTTCACATCTGAAAGCTGGATTATAAGTGCATATGAATAGAGCCAATTACATATAATTGTTAATACCATCTAGTAACAAGAAAAAAAAGCACTATCACTAATGGAGTGTGTGATCTGTGACAGGCAGTGGTGTGGCCAGGTTGGGGGTGGTTGCAGTGGTTGACACGGATGATGGAACGTATTTATTACTGGCATTGTTTAGAAATGGTGGTGCATGGGGATAATACAAAGCAGCTCGGATTTTAGTCAGCTTTCTAATGGTTTTTAAATTATCTGCAGACAATGCAGCCCCTTTTTGCCTGCACTCTAGGCAGCCCATTCCCACCATGCTGTAGTAGGCAGTTTCAGAAAGCTGCTTTCTCTAAGGCTCTGACAAGCCCGTGTGGGAGGTGTACTTTGCTGCTCCTTTACAAAAAAGGAAACTGAGGTGCAGCTGAAGACATTTTCCAAGGAAGATACAGTTTTAAAACTGTCATCCTCTCTCCCTGCTGGGGCTTAGATGTTCTCCAGAAAAGCCTCAAGGGCCAGGGTCCTCAATGAGCCCTTTGGGGGACCCTACCAGGTGGCTTGGAGAGAGAGGGCTGCCCTGTTCACTTCACAGAAGCAGCTTGCCTGAGGCAGGAACTCTGGGGTTCCCTCTGGTCTTTATCATGCTTGCTTCCCTCTCCTCACCTTCACACCTTCTTCCAAGAGAAAGGCACCCAGACCTCAATGCAGCCAGGGAGCACAACTTAAAACCCTTTAAAAAAGAGCAAGATGCATGTGCTGTTGGTAAGTAGCTCAATTACCACTCACAGGGCCCTTGAGCCAGCCATTTCCTGGTGTGGGAAGCGTGATGACTCCATGCTGAAGGAGTTTTGCTGCAGGCTGCACAGCCTAGATGGAGCTGCTTTGGGGGCTGTGCATGGGCCTGGCATGGAAGAGAGAAGCAACTGGACCCTGCAGGACAGTGACGGGAAGTGGGGCCCGCTCTTGTCTTGCAGTAGCAAGCAGAGGCTAAGAGCACAGAGGAGCTGAGGTCCCAGGGCAGCATGGCTCTGGCCGCACTGTGGTTGGGGCCAACAGGCCTTCTGGAAATGTCCCAGCTGTGGCTTTGTTCTGTGCCCTGGGGAAAATGACCTCTTGGAGGCCCTTCCAGGATGAGACAGACAACAATTTTCTGGATAATTCAGGCTCCAAATTTCTCTCTGCCTTCGTTCCAATTATTCAGGGTTATTGTGGGAATTCTGAGGAACAACTTGAACTGCATTAAACCAAGAATAGGAATCAATGGCTCAAATGGCTGAATGTAGCACAAAACCCAAATATTAATTTTCTATAAACGTAATACAAATGGAATCAAAGTTGTTTTTGTTTTTAAACAAAACCAAACCCAAGTGGATCAGTTGGAACTTGCATCAAAACTCTCTGTGTCCTAAAATTAACAAACCAGAACAAAATCGGAAAACAGAAACTTTTTTGAGTGAAAACACCATTTCATCAGGTTTGTTGAAACAGGATTTTTTTAATGCCCCTTTAAAAGATGGAAAAAACTTCCAAATGTGAAAGTAATAATCTCAGTACAAAATATTCAGAAAAACCCAAACAGTTTAAAAAGAATGTCACCTCTAATCCCACCAGTGGGATATTTCCAAAGCTTTTTCCTTTTACTTTTTTTTCCCCCCAACTCTTTTCAATGCATCTTTTCTCTTTCTTTCCTTTTTACATAAATGTGATTGTTCTATAAGGGTTATCTTATCTTCTGCTTTTTAAATTAAGACCACCTCATGGAAAAATTCCCTATCAATATCTAGAAAGCCAAGTTATTATTCTTCATTTTTGAAAAGTATTCCACTGGACATATGCTGATTTATTTCACTGATCGAATTACTCTATGAGTAATTATTTAGGTTACTTCCATTATTTTACTTTTACAAATAATGCTTCAGTGAATGGCTTTGCGCATGGATCTTCATACCCTGGACTGATTATTTTGGACACATTCCCCCAAAACAGTATTTCTAAGTCAAAGAATATATATATATATTTACTTTTCATACATATTTCCAGCTATCCCCTGATATGGTTTAGATCTGTATCTCTGCCCAAATCTCATGTGAAATGTAATCCCCAGTGTTCTAGGTGGGGCCTGCTGGGAGGTGACTGGATCATGGAAGTGGTTCCTCATGGTTTAATAAGTCCACCTTGGAGCTGTCATCAAGATAGTGAGTTCTCATGAGATCTGGTTGTTTAAAAGTGTGTAGCACTTCCTCCTCTCTCTCTTCCTCCTGCTCTGGCCATGTGAGATATCTGGCTTCTGCTTTGCCTTCTGCCATGATTTTAAGTTTCCTGAGGCCTCCCCAGAAACCAAGCAGATGCCAGCATCATGCTTCCTGTACAGCCTGCAGAACCATGAGCCAACTAAACCTCTTTTCTTTAAAAATTACACCATCTCAGGTATTTCTTTATAACAATGCAAGAATGAACTAATACATGCCCCCATGAAAGATCATAACAATTTTCACTCCCACTATCAGCAGATGCACATCCCCATTTCTCTATACCCTGGCTAACAGTGACATGCCAGAGAAGTCACTCTACTTCTCCTTCTACATCTACAAAGGGAGCAGTCCAACCCACAGCTATAGGGTGACCAATTGTCCGTGTTTGCCCAAGACTGAGGTAGGTCTTTGGACACGGGAATTTCAGTTTTCAAACCAGGAAACTCCTGGGCAAACTGAGATGAGTTGGTCACACTACATAGCCCATGACAGCCTGTGCCTCTATCCGGACTTGAGAATATGTCCTAGCAAACAGATATCCCAGGAAGCACCAAATCTGCATCAACATCAAAGGAAACCATGCCACAGAAAATAAAACGCTGCTGGACAAATCCCCTTGGAGTGACCTTCCCAGTAACCCAGTTATGTGTGACTATGATGAACATCAGGAACACAAAAGGAGCCATGTGGCTTGATTCTGTACGCAGCTCAGGACAATGGCCTCTTTGCAAGGAAAAACACCTTCTCCTGACAGCCGGGGTGGCCAGGATTTTATGAGTGCACATGCTCCAATGCCTAGTTTTGCCTCAACTTATTGAGCCAGGGGTGGATATCTGGCCCCAGGATGTCTAATGACTTGGCATGGGGAGATGATTTGAACCAATTGGATTTATTCTCTTGGGAATTTGTTTTGGGAAGAAGAAAATAATTTCTCAATTAACAGTGAGAAATAGGTCTGAAGGGTCATTAACTAAAGGGTGACCAAAAAGGTTTAAACACCAGCCAAAGCAACAGGGGGGAGGAAACTAAGACTAAAGAAGAGGAGCTGTTTACTAAGTAAGAGACAGAGAGAGGGGCATGCAGAGTAATTGTGTTGTTTTTATGGAGAAGAAGATTCTTCAATGTCCTGCACATCCCAAGGCTCTCTTGTTGTCCTTCTCCAGATTCCTGTGCAACTGTCCTCAAAATAAATGCCTATGCCTCTTCCTGCTTATCAACTTGCTACCACTGGAATAAATCTCAATTCCTTGCAAGTCAAGAGGTCTATTCAACACTCCTGGGTATCATCCATCATTTCCACCCTTGGCAACCAACCTGATTGACCAAAATGGACTTCTTATCTAATTTTGTTAGAATTTGCATTTCTTGTATAATACCAAGTCTGAACATCTTCTCAGAAATGCTTGCTTCCAGGAGTTAGTCTGTGGGCCAGGGGCAGGTAGAGAACGAGGTACAGGGCAAGATTCACTGGAGGCTTTGATGGGGTGTCTGATGCCCTCTTTTCTTAACCTCAGCTTGACAACCTGCCTCAGCTTTCTGGCACTCTGGCCTGGTGACCTGAGGGTGGTCACATGGGCCACAGTCCTACTTCTTGGTCTTTCTGGCTTTTTAATCTCAGGCTAACAACCTCACCAAGATTAAACCCATCTCTGCTGCCAAGAAGGAAGAATTTCACCGTGACTCCACAATCAAGTCTACCTTTGCCCTTGATTTTTCCTCTGTCAATTGCACTCTTTAGTTTTCTCATGGCCACAGGTTCCTTTTCATTTGGGTTTCAGCTCAAATATTAGCTCATTTGGGAAGGCTACCCTGACTGTCTCAACTAATGAGGCTTCTGCTTCATGTACTCTTCTTAACATTGCTGTTTGATTTTCTGTATAGAACTTATCACTATTTCAAAGCATATGATTCATTTTTGTTACTTGCCTCCTCCATGAGATACAAGCTCCTTGGGACCTGTCTAGGGTGTCTTGCTCACTGTATCCCCAGCATGTATGACAATGCCTTGCAGGTGAGCTGATACTGACTGCTTGACTGAACTAATTAATTAATGACAGGCAAATAAAATTTGCTGCAGCAAAAGTGGCTTAGCCCCTTGTCATAAACAGTCTGAGCAGGGATAGCTCACAAGACCATGTGATTTGGGGTTCTGACGTATTTCCCAGAAAATCAGGTGTGGCATTTCTGCTTGAAACTTTCAGTGGCTCTCCACTGCACTTGAAATGCCAGGCCTGCAGGGCTTGACCTCTGTTCATCTGCTCAATGCTCTCTCCTCCTCTTTGCCCCTTTCTCACTCAGCTTCAGCCCCACTGGCCTTCTTTGAGATCCTTGAATCAAGAAGCTCTGTCTGTCTCTGGGCCTTTGCATGTACTGTTCCCTCTGCCTGGAATGTGCAAATCCCTGTTTATCCGCAGTCCAGAGAAACTTTCTGTGACCTTCATATCAAAGCTTCTTCCACTGGGCTTGGCCTCTATCACTTCCACTTGCTCACTTCCTTCAGTGCACGTGCTGTGATAGTTCCTTATTAATTTGCTTTTAGATTGTGTGCCTCTCCCCCACTATCTTCCCCATGAATATTAAGCTTCACGAGTGGAGATACCCTATTTTTTCCCTTTTTTGGTCTATCACTATATCGTCAAACCCAGGACAGATGCTGGGCAATTATTTATTGAATGGATGGATGAATGAATGAAGGAGCTATTCTAAAATCAAAGCCAGCCACTGTAATAGGCCACCTCTAACATTTAACTGACTCACGGTCAATAATTCTGTATATTATATTAATTCAGTTGCCAGAAATTTTCTGCATTCAGTCATCTTCAGGGGTACACCAGAAAGTTATGGGCTTAAGAATAAATACTATAGGCTTTGTAGAAACTGTTTTATGGACTTTAAGCTTCACCTACATTTAAAAATTTCTGCTTCCAGTTCCTCCACGGCCAGGTACACTTTCAGGCCCCTCCTTTGCTTCTCATGCAAGCCTTCAGTGGGCTCCAGCTTACTGCTGAAGATAATGTGGGTTCTGTCTTTGGGTCATTTTGACTATCTTTGCCTTGGAGGCCTGTGCCTCCATCCAGACTTGAGAATATGTCCTAGCAAACAGATATCCCAGGGAGCACCAAATCTGCATCAACATCAAAGGAAACCATGCCACAGAAAATAAAATGCTACTGGACAAATCCCCTTGGAGTGACCTTCCCAGTAACCCAGCTATGTGTGACTATGAAGGAGGGTTCTTTCTAGATAAGGGCGAGGAACACAGAAGGAGCCATGTGGCTTGATTCTGCATGCAGCTCAGGACAATGGTCTCCTTGCAAGGAAGAGCATCTTCTCCTGAACGCCTTTAGCTGATAAGGTTAGCTTTTCCATGGAAAAGCTTCAGTTGTCCAAAATGGGTTTGGATTTCAGCTGAAATTATATCTGTTTAGGCAGTGAGATCCGAAGGACCCTCGTGCTAAGTGGAAAGGGCATTGTACAGGAGCCAAAGACCCAGACTCTAGTCTTATCCTGCAACTAACTGTAATATGACTCTGGTCAGGTCACTTCCCCTCTGTGGATCTCAGTTTCCCCATCTGTAAAATGGGAGTTTGTCTCGCTGGTCTCTAAGGACACTTTCATAACAATTTCAGTGGTTCTCAACCCTCATTGCAGGTTAGAATTGCCTTGGGGAGTGGGTAGAGCCCAGCTACCAGCATTTTAAAAAAAATTCCCAAGAGATTCAGAAGTCTGGCATATTCTGGAATGTCAGCCCAGGACAGATCACAAGACTGAAGATTGTGGACCAGCTGAGACTTTCAGTAACTTTTCTATTTTTTTTTCTTGAAGTGTCTCTGGCAATGCTAGATGACCAGATTCTAAGTATAGCTCATGACCTGCGTATGAGCTATTTAACAAACTCTCCTAAGATGATTACCTAAATCTTGTTGCAAACGCCACCCCCACTAGACATTATAATCTCTGATTAAGATAGGCTTTGCGCTGCTACTTCCTGGCTGTGTGAAGTTGGAAAAATCATTTGATCTTTTCATTTCCTCATATATAAAATGTGGGCAATATTTGTACCTCTTCTAGTGTTTCTGTGGGAATTACATGAGGCCATGAACATAAAGCACCCAACATCATACTTAGCATATGGTAGATGCTCAGTGAATATAAGATCCTCCCACTCATCTCCTATGGCAATTAGTTTACATATCTTTGCATGGCGACTTTCCCCAAAGTATGTTCTGTGGAGCACTAGTTCCTCCAAGATGCTTCCCACAAGGTAATAAAGGAATTTTATGGTGAAATACATTAGGAAAACCTAGATGCCATAGTGTCTTCTTGAAGTGGTATTCAGTAATGTGCTGGTAAACCAGCTCTCTGAAAAAAAAAAAGCCTCAGATATGTAATGCTTGCTTATTTTCATGGAATAAATACTATTGTCACCATGGCCAAGTCCAAATTACCAAAGTTGTGTCACTGAATGGTAAGAGCTGGTTCCAGCACACTACTAAAGTAATTGTTGGCATTTTGTAGTCTCTGGTATGTCCTGTAATAAATAAAGCTGTTTACTTCACTTAGTTCAGTGTCTCCCAAATGTATGGAACCCTTTTGTCCCCTAATACCTCTTGACATCCTGTGGCACTGGTGTTTCCTGAAACACACTTTGGGAATTGCTGATGTGAAATATCGTATATGTTTGTTCATTTCTAAAAATTCATCAGCATGCTACCATTTTAAAAAGTGAAAGCATGGTCTGCACAATTAGGGGCAGTGTGCAGAGAAGATATGAGATGGCACACACAAAGTGACTGGTGAACAACAGCTGTGCTGGAACCAAGTACTCCAAGGAGGCTTTGATTCTCAGTGCAGAGAATGGGCCTGGAAAGGGCTGGAGAATCCTGGAGAGCCCTCTGAAGGAGGTGGCTGCCAGCTGAGCCTCAGAGCACTGGATGGCTCAAGAGGATTTGGAAAAGATCAGAGGAGAGAAAGGATGCTGAAAATGGGTAGAGCCCGCACAAAGATCTGGGCGGACAATGAGGCTGTGTTTGGTGATCCTGCCCCAACCTCATCTGATTTCCTTCAGGGTCTTGCCTGGAGCAGTTGGTACATCCATCTCCAAAGAGCAAAGTTCCCACTTGAGCACCTCATCCCTTCCTGTCTGCCTTCTAGAAGATGTGTCTGTGTGTGTCTTTCTGAAACTGGGCACATATCTCTATGTATGAGTGCCTGTCTGTCATTCAGAGGGCTCCCCAGGCAACCAAGTATGTGGGCAGAACTTAAGAACTTCAGAGTTTAATGCTCTTGGATAGGAGAAGCTTCTGGAGCTTACCATGAAGCCTAAACTCCATACTGAAGGAGGAGGCCATTCCTCTGTCCAGCTGGCAAAGTTTTGATGTTTACCCTAGGGCCCCACGTGGAGCTGAAGGTGGCCCCATCAAGAAATAACATAGCTGTTACTTTTTTTTTTTCTTTTTGAGACGGGGTCTCACTCTGTCACCCAGTCCAGAGTGCAGTGGCACGATCTCAGCTCACTGCAACCTTTGCCTCCCAAGTTCAAGTCCTACCTCAGCCTCTGGAGTAGCTGGGACTATAGGTGTGTGCCACCACACCTGGCTAATTTTTGGTAGAGATAGGGTTTTGTCATGTTGCCCAGGCTGGTCTGAAACTCCTGGGCTCAAGTAATCCACCCATCTCAACCTACCATAGGGCTGGGATTACAGATGTGAGCCACCAAGCCCTCCCCAATGTTTTTTTTTTTTTTTTTAAATTATGGTAACATACATAATAAAATTTACCATTTTAACTATTTTTAAGTGTATAATTCAGTAGCATGAAATTCAGGACACTCACATTGCTGTATAACCATCACCACCAACCATCTCCAAAACGGTTTCATCTCCACAAACTGAAACTCTGTACCCAGTAAATGCGAACTTCCCATTCACCTCTCCTATTATTACTTTTTGACCACTCCTTGGGTCCTAGGCAGTCTTCTAAGAAACTTACGTATATCAACTCACTTAATCCTGTCATAACTCTGCAAGGTAACTATCTGCCCTTTACACATGAAGAAACTGAGATTAAGCAGCTTGCTTGAGTCCACAGAGCTAGCAAGTAGCAGACCAGAATGAGAGCTCAGCTAGATCTGACCCATGAGCCCATGATGCTATACTCCTGTCTACTTCAGGGCCAAGTCTGAACTCACCTAAAATTCAGTAAGAATAAAGATCCCTGTAAGGTCCCTTGAGTCTCCTGGGTAGATGAAGGCTGGAAGCCCTGTACCTGACATCACCCATCTCTCCCATATCAGATGAATGAGGTCCCAGCAATGGTGATCTGGGGTAGTCAGGCCACCCTGAGCAGTGAGGGCTGTGCATATGCCTGGAATGGATGCTGCTTCTCTGATTTGTCAGCCAGACATGTCCAGGAAGGAGTGGGGACCAGGTCTGGCAGTCCCAGCCTCTGAGGTGGCTCTTTATTCTGGGGGTGGTGGTGGGGGTTATGGGTGATGTCAGACTTGGGCACGCTGAGGGCTGGGGCCAGGAAGTGGCTGGCAAGACAAGCTCTTGGCAGAGATAGCTCACTCTGCACTTGAAAACAGCCATTGCTGAGCTGCCTCCAACTCCCAAGAATAGTCAAGTTGAAGAGTGGGGAGAGAGGTGAAGGATTCTTGGCTGTGGAGACAGACTGCTGGAGTCTGACTGACAAGGCCTGTCAAACACCTTCCACTGGGGATCTGACTTGAAATGGAAGCTTTAGTTTCAGTTTCTGCATGAAGGCCTGGTATGGTCTCACCCCGTGGTGGCCTCATCTTAAACCTTCCTGTTTGTGCATGCAAACGTGCGTATATCCATGTGGGTACAACACGTTTAAGAATGAGGCTCTCTGTAGCTATTTCAGATCCAATCACGTCAAGCCCAGACAGAGATTTGAGGCGACTAGCTTGTGTTGTTTCCTGTCAAATTCCTTGGCCTTCCTGGAATAAGACTCATAAGGTTAGTTTACACAGCCAGGATGTCTTTCCCAGCTGGAGCAGGGTGGGGTGGAGAGTGATTGGTGCTGTGCTACTCCTAGTTTGGCGAGTAGGCAGTTACTATGGAGGGGCCCAAGCTGGGGAGTCTATGGCCTTGCCCCCCCATATTCTCCCACATCCCCTTCTAGGGCCCTCCCTGCTGCCCTGCCCTCTCCATGGGAATCACCCCAGATTCTGCTCCACCAAGTCCACCATGATCTCTGCTATGTCCACCATGCACTTTAAAGGAACACTGCTCTGACCTCAATGCTCTGCCAAGGGAAAGAACTATAGACTGCTTCTTTGAGCAAGGGGTGGTCACTGGTAGGACCAGAGGTGGGCATCTTTAGCCATAGACTATAAAAATTGATTTACATGTTCAAGGAAATAAATGAAAAAGATAGAAAATGTCCACATAGAAATGAAACTGACCAAAAAAAAAAAAAAGAAAGAAAAATCAGCCTGAAACTCCAGACTTGAACGATGAAATAACTCATTTTAAGTGTCCAAGAGATAGGTTTAATATAACTTTAGACATAGATGAAGACAGGATCAATGAACAGGAAGACAGAGGATAAAATACATGCGTGACTGATCATACCCTTAGAGATCTCCCACAGCTCCACATGACTTACCTGCTGACACCCCAGCATTCCTAGTAATATTATTCTCTCCTGTCCCATTTCTCCTCTATATCCAACTTATTCTTTACCCACATAAGAATGACAGCTCTCTGCTGCCCCTGGCTCTTCTGGTTCTTGGCACTTCAAGAGCCGTGGCTTAAGGTACAGACATGGCCAAGTCCAAGAACTACACCACACACAAGTCCCGAAAATGGCACAGAAACGGTATCAAGAAACCCCGATCACAAAGATGCAAATCTCTTAAGGGGGGTGGACCGCAAGTTCCTGAGGAACATGTGCTTTGCCAAGAAGCACAACAAGAAGGGCCTAAGAAGACGCAGGCCAACAACGCCAAGGCCATGAGTGCAGGTGCCGAGGCTATCAAGGCCCTTGTAAGGCCCAAGGAGGTTAAGCCCAAGATCCCAAAGGGTGTTAGCCACAAGCTTGATTGACTTGCCTACATTGCCCACCCCAAGCTTGGGAAGCATGCTGGTGTCTGCATTGCCAAGGGGCTCAGGCTGTGCTGGCCAAAGGCCAAGGCCAAGGATCAAACCAAGGCCCAGGCAGCAGCTCCAGCTTCAGTTCCAGCTCAGGCTCTCAAAGGTGCCCAGGCCCCTACAAAGGCTTTAGAGTAGGTATCTCTGTCTGCCAGCATGAGGGACAGAAGGATGGTGAGACCCCCAGGCTGCCATCTGCATGGGACTGGGGTTCTCCTGTGCTATTTGTACCAATAAACCTGAGGCAGGAAAAAAAATTGACTACTGTCTGTTCCCAAACATACTACGCCTATTCTTGCTTCTATGTCTGCTCCTCATTCCAGAAGTCTTGACTTCCATTTTTATCTGGTGGACAGAAGATTAGCTTCATCTTCCAAGGACAAGCTCAGCTATCACCTTCTCTATGAAGCCTTCCTTAGGCTTCTTCTGGTTCTTCCCTCATACCCTTTTTGAGGTTCTGGGTAGAAGGGGATTCCTCTAAAACAGTTATTAGCACCATATACTAAAATTACTCAATATGTCTATTTCTCTCCTAGAATAGGACTTCGCCAAAGGTAAGGTACACGTGTTATTCATCTTTTTCGTCTCAGTTTCTGGAATAATTCCTAGCATGCAGTCATTATTAAATATTATGAGGAATAATGCAAGAACTAAACTCCTTTAGAGTCCACAGATGAGTATCTTACTAACGAATACTGGTGAAACTGTGACTTGATGTGTAAAATCTCATTTGTCCATTTGTTCCTTTTCTCCACCACCCCACCAGAATATAAGTTCTATGAGGATAGGGGTGTGTGTGTGTGTGTGTGTGTGTGTGTGTGTGTGTCTGTTCTGTTTACCATTGTATCCAAATGCCCAGCATATAGTAAATGTTCAAGCAATGAACACTACAACACTTATTTATTGAGGCTGAGCATGGTGGCTCATAATTGTAATACCAGCACTTTGGGAGTCCAAGGTGGAAGGATTGCTTGAGGCCAGGGGTTCAAGACCAGCCTGAGCAACAAAGTAAGACCCCATTTCTACAAAGAAAAAAAAGCCATGTGTGGTAGCACATTCCTGTAGTCCCAGCAAATCAGAAGCTCAGGAGGCTGAGGTAGGAGGATGGCTTGAGCCCAGGAGTTTGAGGTTACAATGAGCTATGACTGTGGCCACTGCACTACAGCCTGGGTGACACAGCAAGACTCTGTCTCTAAAAAGAAACAAGGTAAAGGGGGGACAAGGGGACAGCTGGCTACCCAGTATGGGCACTTTGAGTCTGCTGACAGTTGGACTCCAGGAAGCAGACAGATACCCAGAGCAGAGGGGGAGACGCTGCAGAGAAACTTTGAAGAGTAGCCTAGTAACGTAGCACACACTCTGGAGTCGTCTTTTCAGTTTAAGTCCTGGTTTTAGTTATTTAAGGGCAATGGTAGTACCTGTCCCATGTGCTTTCTGTGAGGATAGACTAAGACCTATAGCACAGAGCATGAGATATTGTACCCACTCTACAATGGTTACCTTTTATTGTATTGTTTGGCTGTGAGTCCAGCCTGGGTTTGTCTTCTGGTTTGGTCACAGATTGCTCTGTTTCCTCTAAGGCCTTTGGGCTCCATCCCTGTCCTCAAACATCTACCAAGTGCTAGTAGTTTATGTCTCTTCTCATTTGACCCTCACCACATGCCATGAGGTTGATGTTACTGGTACTAGTTACAGTTGAGGAAACACATGCTCAGAAATGCCAAGTGACTTGCCCAAGTAAGAAGAATCAAAATTTTAAGGTAAGTCCTTTTTGCTATCCAAGGCTCATGGCCCCAGCCTGCCTTGCCCAGAGTCACACTTGGCTGAACCAAGGCTAGAACTTAGGTCCTCGGGACCTCCAAATAGTGTTATTTTCACTGCCCAATGAATAGCAGTGCTGGGATTCTCACTGATCACCACCGGTGTGCTTCTTGGCCAGAGGAAACTGAGGACCAGAGTCCACAAACCAGGCCTTGGGGCCTCAAAGCCCATGGCCTTCCCACTGTGCCACCCCCACAGGTGACACCTTGGCAGCTCTCACTACAAGGAAACTGTTGTTATTATTATTAGGCATTGCCTGGCTTGGCTTTCAGGCCTAAAAAGAACTCAGCATGATTGGAAGACCCACAGCTCAGAAGCCCCCTCCTGAGGGCTCCTCTTAACTGCCAATGGGGGACATTGCTCTTGCCTCTACCCCCACCTCCCTGCAGCCCCTTCCCCTGCCATTAAAATAGCTCTGTGGCCCCAGAGCGAGGGGGGAGAAAGGGGCCCCTTAGTGCACACGTTCACATCCAGGTTCTTAGGGGCTTTCCTTTGCCTCCTGGGCTCTCAGATCTGCAGCTGGAGCCAGAGAATCTGTTTCTCATTAGCTGTACTTTTGCTGTGAAATGAAGTGCTCTTTGAACCTGTGGGAGTAGGAAAGCCATTTACACCCTTGAGAAGACAGGGACGTCAGCTTTGCCAGCACATTCCTTCGGCTCCTTTTATCTCCTAGGTGGAGCTCCTGGTGGTGGGCAGGCAGCTGCTGCTGCCACCTCCCCTGGTGCAGCCATGGGGAAAGATGGCCTGTGGAGTGGGCAGAGAGGAAAGAGGGGATCGTGCCTCTCTCTCAATTGGGGTGAAAGAAGCCCATTCTGACTGGAGTTATTTGCCCCCTTTCCCAGCCTCCATCTTGCTTCTGATAACCTCCTCTGTCCCAGGTGTCTTCAATAAAACCCCCAGAAACCATCCATTCATTCATTCATCCATCCATCTATCCATCCATCCATCCATCCATCCACCCATCCATCCATCCACCCACCCACCCATCCATCTACTCATCTACCCATCCATCCATCCAACCATCCACCCATCCATCCATCTACCTATCCATCCATCCATCCATCCATCCATCCATCCATCCATCCCAAGAGCAACTTGTGGATCCAGAGATTCAGAAAATGTGAGAATGAAGAGAATCCTTTGATACAACTCATTTCATTCTCCTTTATTTTATCAATGGACAAACAGAAGCCTAGAGAGTTAACTTGTTCTACGACATAGCACACTTTTAGATTCATTTTACAACTACTTATCGAGTGCTTTTTATGTGCCAGATTTCCCCCAGCCCCCACTGGTGGTACAGTGTAAATATCACTGTGAAAACATGCACGTGTCTCAGCCTTCATTATCATTCTAGTGAAGGGAGCAGATGGTGAACAACTGAACAATTAAATAAACATGACAATGTTAGATGATAAATCCTTGGAGAAAACAACAGAGGTGTCGAGAAGAGTGAGTGGGAGCAGGGAATGACTTTAGACAGGGTGGTCAGGGGAAGGCTTTCTGGGAAGGGGATATTTGAACTGGAACCTGACTGATGACAAAGGGCTGGCCCCAAGAACATCTGAGGGTAAAGCCTTCCAGGCAGGGAAGAGGCTGGTGCCATGGTTCTGTGGTAGGAGGGGAGCTTGCTTAGCTTGCTTAAGAAGCAGAGAGAAGACCAGCATGGCAGGAGCAAATGCGCAAGAGAAAAGTGGTGGAAGATGAGGTCAGATGGTTCAATGCATCTTGGAGGGTCTGGAGACCATGTAAAGAGCTTTGGCATTGTCCAGTTGGAAGCCATAGAGGGTTTTAAGCAGGGGATTGATGAAGTATGTTCCCAAGCAGATCCCTCTGGTTGTGTCAAGGTGAGGTAGGGGCAACGTACCCAGAGGCTGGTGGGTTGGAATTGCCTAAGTAGACTAAGTAAACAATGATGGTGGCTACCAACATCTCTCCCTTGACTCTTGATGGTGTAGCAAGGTGGAGAAAGAGAGCAGAGTAAGAAAATAATTTGGAGATAGAATCAAAGAGTCCACATAATTTGCAGGTGGCTTGGACATGAGTTGTGAAGGAAAAAGGTGAATGGAGGGTTTTAGGCTGAGAAATCTGGGTTATGCCCCTCACTGAGACAGAGAAGACCGAGGGAAGAGTAGATTTCAAGGGGCAAATCAAGAGTTCTGTTTGGGTGGATTAAATTGAAGATGTCTCTTAGATACTCGGGCAGTGCCAAGGAGTCAGATAGATGGAAGTCTGGAATTGGTGGCCGAGGCCAGTTTCCCACAGGGCTCCACCCATACCCAGATGCCTCTCAGGGGTGGGGAGGAAGTGCTGGCTCTCAAAGGGCCGTCCACTCTGGGCAGCTGACTCAAGGCTGCTAAGAAGTCACTGCCAGTCCCCGAACCCCATCTCTAGGCCAAGGAGGTGGCTTTGGAGCTGTCAGCATTCCAACTGGACCTTCCTTCTGGAGTCCCTCCCTAGTAAAAACAGACCTATCTAATAACCCCAGAACTGACGGTTGGAGTAGGGGATGTGAAATATGGGACTAATAATGAAAACCTATGCAAGGAGACTGCTTGTCTTGGTCCTGAGCTTCTTGATAAATAATCATCACCTCAAATTCCCTGCACACTCTGGCAGATCAGCAGCATGGGTCCAACTAGCTCCATTTCATTGATGAGAAAATGGAGGCTCCAAAAATTGAGTGACTTTCCCAAGGTCACCCAGATGATGAATCCAAAACTCAAACCTGAGCCCTCTGACATCACATCTACTGCACTCTGCTCAATAGTAACCCATCTGCCGCCAGAAAGGTCTTATTTTGAGACAACCAGCAGCAAGGGCTGTGGAGCCAGATCACCAGGGTTCAACTCCTGACTTGACCACTTGAAGGTAATGTGACGATGGGCAAATTAGTCAACATCACTTGCTTCTGTTTCCTGACTATAAAATGGGGACAGAAAGAGTGTTGACTTCAGAGGATCAACATTTATAACGTGCTTAGAACAGTGCAGGAAGGGCTATACATGTGTTGGCTACTACTGTGCTCATTACTTCATATACAATGAACAGAGACCTGGGGACTGCCTAGAATCTGGAGAGAGGATCCAGCCCCCTCATATAAGAGATGGAGAAACTGAGGCCCAGATAAAGGAATGGAGCCAACCTCTCAGGCAAGTAGGGCCCAAGAATCTGGCTGGTGGAGGAACTCTCCCTACTTTCTGAAAGTCACCCTAAGCCAGACTATTTTTTCTTTAGGAGACGGATATCCAAGCTCTATATACCCTTAATTCATGTGGAATTTCAGCTCTGGGCTCGGCTCCCGGAGGAACCCCTCCACCCCTTTATGAAAATAGAGCGGAGTCATTCGGCAAAACCTCAAGCTAATGCTTTTAAGGAACTGGCAGGTTGAAACAGGAAACTGTTCTAAGTAGAAACCACAGAAACAGCACATGCTTGCGGCTGCCGGCTGCTGCCTGGATCCTTGCCGGAGGCCCTGGGGGATGGGGGAGCTGTAGGCTGTGCCACGTGAGGGGGCCTCAGGAACCCAGCCCTGGTGTTGCTCACTGTACGTGGCCATGTGACAGCAAACGCCACGTCTTGTGGGCATATTTTAAGGTCAAAGCAAGGTAGGGTGGTGACCAACAGGCTGCTAGTATTAGACACAGAAAGCTAGTGTCAGAGCAAACCCACTTCTTTCTGTGCAAGCCCCTCATGTTTGTGTCTGTTGAAACTGAGGCCCAGAGAGAGGGGTAGCAACTTGTCCAAGTCATCCAGCAAGGAGTGGTGAAGCAGGATATGCATGTGCACTTTCTAGCACCTAATCTAATGCTGTTTAACAATAGTCAGCATACATCCTGCCACCTATCCATTCACCTCTTCCAATATAGGGTAATTTTTTGTTTCGTTTTGTTTAGAGATAGGGTCTTGCTATGTTGCCCAGGGTGGCCTCAAACTCCTGGGCTCTAATGATCCTCCTACCTCAGGCTCCTGTGTATCTGGGACTACAGAAGAGTAATTTTGTAAGAGCATAAATTCCAGGTCAGAAGACAGGAGTTCAATGAAGACTGCCTACTTCCAGCTGAGTGAGCTTAGGCAAGTTACCTAACCTTTCTGTGCCTCCGTGTCTTTTTCTCCTCTTCCTGTTAATAAAATGAAGGACAGTAATGTTATTTACCTAATAGGATTTCTGGAAGGATTCTGTCTGATAATCTACATGAACCTCTCCGTATAGTGTCTGACAAATAATAAGAGCTCAATACAGTTTTTATTTTTTTCATGTATTAAATGCCCATTAAATGACAGCCATGTTGTCACAAAGAGATCAGTCAAGTGTGGGGGACAGAGAGAGTAAATTATGACATGTCTAGAAATGCCGCCAGGGAGGAAAGGATGCCATCAGAACCCCAACCCAGTTGAAGGACCTGGCCCCAGGGAAGAGGCAGATGCTGAGAGGAATGGGTGGGCCAAACACTTGTCAAACACCTCTTTCATGCAGAGAGGAGAATCCCTACTCAGGGGTTTCTTTACACCACAGCAGGTTTTCTTCTCTTTTTGAGGATGATCCCGGTAAAGCATGCCCTGGTTTCCCGGGGGAGGGGGACACAATGCACAGCGTCATCCCTGCTCCAGAGCTGGGATTAGTCAACCTTTAGTCTGACCTTGGTCATTGTAGCCCTGTCCTCCACTATGTGTAGTCTGAGTCTTATTTGTTGTATAATCCCCAACGTAAGTAAAATCTCTCCTGAGCATGACATAAAAAGCCCTGTTTGCTCTGGCTCCTTCCTGGCACATGCCTCTTTTTCATCTCTTTTATCCTAGGAAGAGGGTCTTGGAGAAAACAGGAATATGTTAGGTGTGCCATGTGAGCTGTAGTCTTCCTATTTCCCATGAAATATTCAATAAAGTCTAGATGATAATAATTAGTAACCCAGTATAGGTTCTTTTTGGGTACTCAGAGGGGGATCCGAACTCTGTATCCATATTGGCTTTACAGTGTCATGTCCACAAAATGTGGCATTATGATCTGGCTGTTGATGACAACAGCTCTCATCTCCTATCTCCAGCCCTCCCCAGTGCACCTGAATTGGTTTTTATTTTCATGTATGAGAGCTCATGTTTTGCAAGGGGGAGGGTGCTGGGATAGGGCATGGGTTGGAGAAAAGAAGTTTGAAAGGGACAAAATGGATCTGGACTTGGCTAGTCTCTGTCTGCATTACATCCTCAAAGCCCAGGAGGGCATTAGAGGAAAAATCTGATGAAACTATTTAATGGCAATGGTGAGACTCTTGTTTCAGCTGGACTGGCCTCTTAAGTGGTTCCCCCCACTTACCATCAGTCCCCACTCTTACTATCCCACAACCCGTGGGGATAGTAACAAAGCACCCAAAAGATCTTCTACAGATAGAATATAGAATCAGTTGCAGTCCCTTCCCTGTCTAAAACCCTCCAATGCTTGCACTGAAACTGGAATGAAGTTTTTTTTCCTCAACTGTTATTTTAAGTTCAGGGATACATGTGCAGGATGTGCACCTTTCTTACATAGATGGCCATGGTGGTTTTGCTGCACAGGTTATCCCATCACCTAGGTCTTAAGTCCAGCATCCATTAGCTATTGTTCCTGAGGCTCTCATTCCTCCCATCCCCCCACCCTTCAACAGGGCCCAGTGCGTGTTGTTTCCCCATGTGTCGTGTTCTCATCATTCAGCACCCACTTATAAGTGAGAACATGTGGTATTTGGTTTTCTGTTTCTGCATTAGTTTGCTAAGGATAATGGCTTCCAGCCCCATTCATGTCCCTGCAAAGGACATGATCTCATTCCTTTTTATAGCTGCATATTATTCCATGGTGTATATGTACCACATTTTCCTTATCCAGTCTACCATTGATGGGCACTTAGGTTGATTCTATGTCTTCACTATTGAGAATAGTGCTGCAATGAACATACACATGCACGTATCTAAGTAATGGGATTGCTGGGTCAAATGGTATTTCTGCCTCTAGGTTTTTGAGGAATTGTCACACTGTCTTCCACAATGGTTGAACTAATTTACACTTCCACTAACAGTGTAAAAGCATTCCTTTTCCTTTACAACCTCTCCAGCATCTTTTATTTTTTGACTTTTCAGTAATAGCCATTCTGAGTGGTATAAGATGCTATCTCATTGTGGTTTTGATTTGCATTTCTCTAATGGTCAGTGATGCTGAGCTTTTTTCCATGTTTTTTTGGCTGCATGTATGTCTTCTTCTGAAAAGTGTCTGTTCATGTCCTTTGCCCCTTTTTAATGGAGTTGGGTTTTTTTCTTACACATTTCTTTAAGTATCTTGTAGATACTAGATGTTAGACCTTTGTCAGATAGATAGATTACAAGAACTTTCTCCCATTCTGCTGGTTGTCTGTATACCTATAACCATCTGATCTTTGACAAACCTGACCAAAACAAGCAATGGGGAAAGGATTCCCTATTTAATAAGTGGTGCTGGAGAACCAACTAGCCATATGCAGAAAATTGAAACTGGACTCCTTCCTTACACCATATACAAAAATCAACTCAAAATGGATTAAAGACTTAAGTGTAAAACCCAAAACTGTAAAAACCCTAGAACAAAATCTAGGCAATACCATTCAGGACACAGACACGGGCAAAGGTTTCACGATGAAGATGCCTAAAGCAATTGCAACAGAAGCAAACACTAATGAGTGGGATCTAATTAAACCAAAGAGCTTCTGCACAGCAAAAGGGTGGAATGAAGTTTAATTGCCTATTTCTCTAGCTTCATCTCCCATCATGCTCCTATGTGCTTCCTGTGCTCCAGCCATACCAGCTGCCTCTGGGCCCAGCTCCTACCAGCTCCTTCGTGTCTTAGGGGTTGAGCTCCTGCTGCTCTTTTTAACTGGAAAGCCTCCCCTCCAGACCATTGCACCTTGGTTACTTCATATGATTTGGGTCTCGGTTGAAACATCAGTTTCTCAGAGAGGCTGACCTTGACCATGTATCTCAGTTTGAGTTCCTGCCAATCAGACACCGAAAGAGACTTGGTATAGGTGGATTATTTGCAAGTCATCTCAGGAAGTACAAGGGGTTGGGTGAGTCAGGAAAGTGTGACACAGATAGGTGTGTTAACAGGGTGTGTTACTGAGTTGGTTACCCCTGAGGGAAACTGAGGCTCAGTCTTGTTGGGAACTCCTGAGGTGTCATATGGAACATGCTTCTGAATTGTCCCACTAAGAGATAGAGGAGTTGAAGTATTTATCCACGAACTCTTGCCCTCCTTGGTTAAAGGTTGCCCCGTGGGGTAGTCAGTCCCTGTGTGTGTCCAGAGCACACTCCTGTGGCACCAGAAAGCCTTCAGAAGAAGAGGAGATGCAGGGGGACAATGTCTACATGCCTGGGAACTGACCATAGAAAGTGTCAGTGAGCTCAATGGTGGGCCCAGGAGACATGGGGTGCAGCTACCCCATCCTAACAAGTGCTTAGTGCTTCTCCATCCAGGCAGTTTTATTTAGTTTCCTTCTATTTCTGAACTCTGAGGTTTTCTTGCTCATTTATTCAGCTATCCATTTGTTAATTGTCTGTTCCCCCTACCCCACAACTAGATGATCAGCTATACAAGAACAGGGACCTCTCATTCTTGTTTACCATCCTCTTTCAAGGCTTGAGAGCAGTGCACGGCACAAAATAGATCCTCAATAAATATTAGTTAAATGAATGAGTGAATGAATGAATGTATTACTTCATGGCATAGGGGCAAAAGCATGCTCCCAATTGAGCTGACAGGGACATGGATAAGTTGCAGACAGAGCCAGTGGGAGAGGAAGAAGGGGGCTGATACCTATACATAATTACAACTGGTAGCCTGCTTTTTGTGGGCAGATGGAAGGCACCTTCAGAGGATCCTCCAAAGTAACTGGGAACTACACTGATGGGGACTGAAGTCCTCCTGTTACACATTTAGGAACTTTCAAGCCAAGAGTCACTGTATAAGTAAGAGTACTGATGTTTGTACAAATGCTTCCTCTTTTAATAAATTAGAGTGGGTTCAAGGTTACCCCCATAATGACATCACTCTCACTGACTTGCAATCCAATCCATTTTCTTGAGTGGGAGAGAAAAGGCTGAATTTACAGCATGCACTTGCTCAGCAGGCATGTGAAGCATGATCCATTTTGACTGTGCTGCAGTAGGGTTGTGTTGAAGGTCACTGGAATCTCTTCTCTTCCATTCAATTGCTGGGTGACCTTGGGCAAATGATAGTGCCGCTTTGAGCCTCAGTTTCTTCTTTCTTCATTATGAAATGAGAGTGATAAATCTACCCTATAGGGCTGTAGTAAACCTTACTACAGCCCTATAGGGTAGTATACTGTAGTACTTAATAGTGTGCCCTAAACATAGGCAGTCATTCATAGATAATGACTGCTTTCTATAATACTACTACTAATGATCATGAAGTGGATGACAACGGTAAAGGCTTAGATTTTCATGAGGGTAATGCACAGATGCTAGACTATTTCTCTGGATAAGTTAGAATTGCCTTTGAGATCACAGCACATCAGCACTATAGAAGTCACCTAGTCTACTGCCCTTAGACAATGACATTGCCTAAGACAAAGAATACTCATCGTAATGGTGGCTACCATTTACCAAATGCATACCTTGAGTATATTTCATCCCATGTCCCCAACTAAACCTACTGTGAGGTGGCTGCATCAGACCATATAATGGTTGGGTACCATTAAACATGTGCTTTAATTGGTTCCCATCACTTTGACACTTGGCTTACTGAGCAGCCACCTGAGTATGCTGTGGCTTTGCATGTGTTTCTGCCTTTAGCGAAAGAATGGGCTAGACACGCAGATTCCAGGATCTTCCCATTTCAGCTGATTTTCTCATCATGAATCAATAGACTGGTATTCTGATCTCTATTTGATTTCCTACATAACTTGATGGGAGAGGATGAATTGACAATGTGTTCAAGAGGATTCTGGTCTAAGTGTTACTTAAGGTTCTCATCTCACTTTTTTAGACAGTAAAGTTGTGGGTTTGCTTAACAAGTATCCTCACCTGAATGGTGTATTTGTTCATGATTTGCTGATAAATTCAGGTTCTGGCATCTCTTGAGGCACAGAAACTGTGATGTAGTAAGTGGGTGTTGTCTTACAATGCTAAATTTGTGGTAATTTGTTACAAAGCATACAGAACTAACACAGATCTCAAAGCCTTCCTTGTCTTACCTTTACCTACCCCAGCATATCACTTGCCCCTCTCCCTTTTGCCATGTTTTGGTTTCTAGAGTGCCCTCTCTGGTGGCACATACTGTACCTATGCCTGGAGCCCATCTTCTACTTCACCTGAAAAACTCTGTCACCTTGTATGTGTCACCACAAACATCATTTTCCAGGAGGGCCTTTCCTGACCCCCTGGACAAGGTATGTCACCGGATGCATGGTCGCAGAGTCCCTGTGCTTTTCTCTCCATGACACTCACCCCAGTGGTGATTGCTTGTCACCTGGCTATCTTCCCTGTTGGCCTATGAGTTCCATAATAGCAGGGCATATCTGCCTCATCCACCCTGGCATCCATAGTGCCCAGCCCAGCTCCTGGCACATAGTCGTTTCAGTGAAACAATGACTGCAGTGCCACACAGGGGAAAGAGTCTTGGGTTGAGAATCAACAGCTGCCCTTTGCTGTGTGACTTCAGTTCTCTGGTCATTATAGCTTCAGATGCCATCCCAGGACTGGGATTCAGGACACTTAGGGGTTGGGGGCATCTTCACACCCAACTTTAGTGGGTGACCTAGAAAAAGTAATTTCTTTCTGACACCCCCAGCTCCACAATCTATAAATCTAGGATGAAGCTGCCAGCCATCATTTCTGAGGAAGTTGATAGGGGACAAGTGAGGTCATATCCAGGAAGTTCTCAGAAAGATACAGCTTCATAAAAGCCTATGATCAGGCTTTTAGATTCAGGACACAACCCAGGCCCTTGGCTTGGCCAGCAGTGATGTCAAGGCCAGTTGAGGCAACTGCCAAGGCTGTGGGGCCTTGCCAGCAAACACCATGGGGTGCTACTCCCAGCCTATAGACCAAAGTCTGTCTTATGTCTAAAGTAGATACAGGATCAAGACCAAGTATGGAGACTTGGGGGCTAGATCCCCCATGGCTAATGACAAAGCCCTTAACAATGCTTCCAAATGTTTCCAAATATATTACCAAGAGACAAGCCACCAGAGGCAGCAGCGTGATGTGGAGGCCATATGGTATGATACTTAGAACTCAAGGCTCTGAAAGCAGGCCACCTACACTGGAAAACCAGCTTCACAGCTCAACTTGCTGTGAACCAACAATTTCTCTGGGCCTTAGGTTTCTCACGTGTAAAATGGAGAACAATTATAATGCCTCTGTGCAATGTTGTGAGGCGACTGAGAAAATGCATGCAAAGAGCTTAACACAGTGAATTAGCACAGCAAAAAATGCTTAATGCATGCTTGTTATTATTGCTGTTATTATTGTGTTGTTTTGTTTGTACTAAGTCCCTGTAGAGATGCAAGCATTTTCACTTGCTTAATACTTGCTTAATACTAATACTTAAAACCTCTGTTTGGGGACGTACTTCCAATGAGATCTTTTTCTTTCATTAGATAGTAAAACAGAGACCCATTTGTGGCCAGATCATGGTCTTTCTCAAGGCTCCATCCCCAACACTTAGGACAGTGCCTGACACACAGCAAGGTTGCTGAACCAATGGATTTGATCAGATCTACCCAAGAACTCTGGAGGCCCTGGTTGTTATTGGTGCCATTTTCCAAATGAAGAAGCAGAGTACCTTCACCATTTTGCAAATGAGGAGCAGAGTACCTTCACCATTATTGTGAAGTCACATTCTCACCTGCCTAACTTCAAATCCAACCCTTTCCACTACCTTCGACTTCTTGGTGACTTCCCACACTAATCTAGCTCAGCAAGATGGTGCAGGCCGCAGAGTGAAGTGGTAGGACCATGGGCTGTGAAGCCAGAAGGACAGGTTCGAATCCCAACTCTACTGCTTCCCAGCTCTGTGACCATGGGTGAGTCATTCAATCTCCCTATGCATCCTAATTTTATCTGAAAAATGGCGATTAACATGTCTACATATTCTATGAGGTAAATCTTACTGCCTGCTTGACAGACGAGGATGTTTCACACAGGTGAGCCCAATAACTAAAGATCATGAGGTTCCTGAAGGTAAGAACCATGTTCATTTATTTCACCAGACGTACTTAGAACTTACAGATGGAAACCATATTTATTGACCATCCACTAAGTGCCAGGCAATGCACTGGGAGTTTTATGTATGCTGTTTCATTGAATCCTGCTATCAACTTAATAAAGCTATTTCCATAAGTCTTACATTATCCATTGGAAAAAATCAAAACAAGATAAAAACCTGAGGTTCAGAGAGGTTAAAAAAAATCATCTAGGTCTTCACAGCTGATAAGTAATTCAAATTCAGGATAGTTAAACTTCAAAGTCATGTCCTTCTCCCCATGCATGGTATCTTTCAGTAAAGCCTGCAACTGGAGCACTGGGGGAATTGGCTGATCCCTTTACACAGTGGCTGAGAATGGGGGGCAAAGGCAATGGAAGGAAGTGGCTCCCAGATTTCCAGGTCTTGAGAATTCTCAATCTAATGCCACGAAGCAAAGCTTGATTGAAGGACAACACAGCAGCAGCAGCATCAACAGAACTTTATCTTGCCCAACCAGGATATGTCAAGGGGCAGGGCGGAAAGAGGACAGCCATATCACACAATTGTGATGACGCATAGACCTTTCTTGGGCAAAATGCTGCTCAAGTCCCGAGGGGAAACAGCATGAATACCTCATTGTACCCATGGAGGAGGAACTAACAAAGACGTCTTATCTTCCAGCTTCCTATTCCGGGATCAGAATTATCTCTGACATTCTGGGCTGTTGTGAGTTCTCCTCTGGCTGTCTGGGTCCAAGAGACTGGTACCTAGTAGCTGGCTCTTGGTTTCTATCTGATGTCTAACATGGCTGGCGCCTGGTGGAGCTCAGTCTTAGCCATATCTGTGGCAACAGCCTTATCCTATTCATCTCTGTGTTCCAGTGTCTGGCATAGGGGTTGGTGTGGAGCCCAAATTTACAAAATGCTGAACCAAGCCCAAGAGTTTGCCAAGTACAAATGGCTGAAAGCTTATGTGATGCTCTTGAAGCCCTCAGTGTAGATATCTCAGATGCGTCCAGCTAGGATGCTGAATGATAAGAGCTGGTGGAGGGGGCAGGCATGGATTTTGAAGTAATAGGCAGTGGCCTTCATGAGGACACTCTGGACAAGGAGGGGCATTATAGGATCACAGGGCCATACTTAGTCAAAGCCCGGTGGAGATAACAGAGATTTACACTAGGGAAACCAAGGACTGACAATTATTCAAAAGGACCAAAAGCCGGCCGGGCACAGTGGCTCATGACTTTAATACCAGCACTTTGGGAGGCCAAGGTGGGCGGATCACGAGGTCAGGAGATAGAGACCAGCCTGACCAACATTGTGAAACCCTGTCTCTACTAAAAATACAAAAATTAGCCAGGTGTGGTGGCAGGCGCCTATAATCTCAGCTACTTGGGAGACTGAGGAAGGAGAATCGGTTGAACCGGAGAGGCGGAGGGTGCAGTGAGCCAAAATTGCACCTACTGCACTCCAGCCTGACGACAGAGTGAAACTCCATCTAATAAAAAAAAAGGACCAATAGCCAGAGCTGAGCCAAGCAAAGTGCCAAGACTCTAAAGGAGATGTGATCTGAGTGAGAAAAGGTCCAGAACAAAACAGACTGTCTAGGGCCATTGCTGTCATGGTCCGTGCGTGTATTAAGCAGCTGAGTCTGCTGCTTTAGAGGGCCTGGGGTGGGTGGACAGATACGATCCCTCACGTGGTATCTGAGTGTCAACAGCTTGGAGGTCTCTTTGCATGTGGGAGCAATTGGAAAACTTCCTGAGCCCTGATTAGGCCGGTTAACAGTATGAGTGGATAACACACATGCAGGATATATCTTGGAGGGTGTTCTTAGCCTATGGGGCCAACAACCTCATCGCCTCTATTGTCTCAACTACCCACCTTTATCTCCAGGTGCAGGGGAAGGTGGGAAAAGAGTATGGGCAGCTGCTGTTTTGTACACATCCCCGGCTGCCCCAGCCTTTGTGCATCCCCCAGGGACAGGGCAGAGACCCTGATCCAAGCTCAATCAGGTCTCTTCCCTGGGAACTTGGAATGGGTGATAGAGGAGCAGAGAAGAGGCAGACAGACAGACAGACATTGCCCTGGGAGGCTGGCCCTGTGATGGCTGTCATGCTTCCTGCTGTGTGGGTTTGAGAAGCAGCAGAACCTTATCTGCAGGGGACAGAGAAGGATAAAGATGACACACAGAGTGGGGCTGAGATCAGAGATGAAGAGGAAGTCCTGACAGTGTTTCCTGATTCTAGGACATTCCTGGATTTATTGTTGCCTTTGGATTCCACAAGACATTTCCCCCTAGATCTTGGGCTAAATCCCCATGGGACCATGCTTACACTGGTATCTACTACTTGTTATCAAGGGGTTCTTCCTAATACCCTGTGTGTCCCTCATGGCCTTTGACTCTTCTCAATTCAATGTTGCTTCTCAGGGTGGATATGGTCTTCAGCATCCATTCTACTCTCCTTCCAATGTGTCTACCTGTTCTGGAAGGATCACAAAAAGCTAAATCCACATACCTAGGCTTCTTGGGACCTAAGGCTCCAGGTATGATTTAGGCTTCCCAATTAGGGGCACTTGTGCAGGATTTGGGAGTGGAAGTGAGAGGCAGTCACACTCCATGTGCCTCCACTGCCACCACTGGCTTCTTCTGTGGGAGTATTTACTGAGATTATGGTTTCTGGTCACTGGCTCTGTGTGTGTTGAGGGGCAGGACACAAGGCATCTGCTTTTGGCAGGCTCCTGCATCAGATGGAGTTGGTTCAAGCCCCACATCTGCATTTCTAGCTGTGAGACTTTGGGTAAGTAACTTATCCTCTCTGTGTCCTAATTTCCTCATCAGCAAGAGGGGGATAGTGGTGGCACCTACATGACAGGGTAGCCGAGGTAATACATGTAAAGTGCTTAGGGAAGTATTTGGCACATAGTAAATTCTCAATCAATGCTAGCTATTATTATTACTATCACTACTATTAGCAGTTCAAACCCATAATGTTGCAGTGGGAAGCAAAATAATTTCTATCAATGACCTAGTATAGGCTGGGACATCATTCTTGGTTTTTTTTTTCCTCCCCCAGCTTCTCTGCAAATCCAGCCCTGGAATTTGATGGCTCTGGAAGTTATGATCATCTAGGAGGGGATCTGTCTTATTCCCAACATGACAGATCTTCAGGCGTCACCATCAGCTGACTGCCCTGAGGCCTCCCACACTGACTCCTGAATCATGGTCAGCAGCCCCTAGCAGCCAGAGGGGTCACTGGGCTTCCCAGCCCACAGAGAGGCTGGTGACATTTCCATCCTTTTATGAGCTAATACCTTGGGCTCCCACTCATGTCTGGGAACTTGAACCACTCCAGCCTGCACCCTTATGTTGGTTTGTTGACAAAGCAGAGAGCTGAAGCTGGCTGGTCCAAAGGCAGAGAAAGGGGCCAGGACTTTTGGAGGAAGAGGCCCAGAGGCAGAGGGATGGGAGCAAGGGGCTCCTGCCCAGGAAGCTCTATTTGGTGGGCAAAGGATTTCTTAGAATCAGAGTTAGAACTCATGTAGTTCAACCCTCTCATTTTATTGTGTTTTTATTTGTTTAATAATTTTAAAGTCTGCTTTATTGAAATATAATTTACATGCAATAAAAGCATCAGTTTTATGTGTTCGGATTTCACGTGTCAAATATTAAAGGACTAATGGATACACCCATGAGACCACTGCCACCATCAAGATATAGAACATTTCTATCATCCATGAAATTCCCTGATACCCCATTGTAGTCATTCCAGATCCCAGACAATCCCTTATCTGCTTTCTGCCCCTATAGGGTAATTTTGTCTTTGCTAGAGTTTCATATAAAAGCAGAATTACATGCAACTGGCTGGTTTTTCTCAGCATAAAGTATTTGAGATTCATCTATATTGCTGCTTGTATCAACAGCTTGTCTTTTGTTACTGCATACTGTAAAGTAGTTACCCCATTATTTTGAAAATATGATCCAACATTGTGGATTCACGTCAGACAAATACCGTGTTAATGCTTTGTATAATTTTTTTTTTGTCTGAGTCCCTACAACAATCTTATGAGATCATGAATGGGAAAACTGAGGCTTAAGAGTGATAATATAATTGTCCCAAAACATGTAATGGGCAAAAAAAATTAAAACCTACATTTGAACAAGACAATCTGACTCCAGAATCTTTGCCCTTAAGAATCATGCTCTACTGTCTCCCATTTTACAGACTGAGAAACAGAGACAGGAATGGAAACAATCTCACCAGCATTATATTGTATTTCAGCAGAATATTTTTGAGAATCTAAGGGCTCAGAGTCCTAGCATATCATGTGACTTCCTTTGAAGGGGGCTTAAGACCCTACCAACCCCTTCCTTACTTGCCTGAAGCCTGTGCATTCTTTAAATGTTCTCCTATTATTTTTTCACTAAGCATTTACCAGCTCGGGGCCAGGCATACCAGTAAGCAAGCAGACAGACCTCTTCGAACATAAATCAATGGGTCCAAAACACCAGCCACAGAAAAACAGTAGGGGGAGAATTGCAAACAACAGTTCAGGATTTTTGTGTGTGCTAAGTTCAAAATGTTAACTGATGGTATAGACTCAACAAGCCAACTGGAGCTGAGCTCCCAATCCAACTGATTTTTATGGAACAGTCTTTAATAGGTCAGCTCGGTCTTATAGACTGTCACATTTATCACCCAAACCTCAAAACAACCCATGAGGTTAGGTACTCCTATTCTCATTTTGCTAAAGAGGGGAACTGGAGATTGGTAAAGCTAAGTGATGTTACTGAGCCATTCTTTGGGATCTTTCCTACACATAGTCTAATTCTGAAATCCTCTTTCAAAGGAGATGAGGGAGCCATATTTCTTCCTGTCCACCTAAATAATGGTTTCAGAGATGGTATTAACTACCACATCTCCCAATGCTCCTCTCTACTTCCCATCCTCCCTAGAGGTCAGGCTCAAGCCTCTGACTCATTCTGAGAAATGGACTATGAGCAAAGGGGTCGAGATGTCACTTCTGGGCAGAGGCAGGCTAGAGCTGATGTGCCTCCTCCACGTTGCGCTGCTTTCTTGCCTTGATGATTGTGGAGGCCATGAGCTCCAGAGGGTGTGGTGGCCAGATGGAGGAGGACTGCCCGACCCATATCAGATCTCACATTGTGACATCTTCCTGTGGTAAGCCACTGAGATTTCCAGGGTCTGTCTGTTGCAGCAACTAATTATCAATTATCCTGGTAGTAATACAGTCATCAAAACCACAGCTACCACCACTTGCTTAATGTTGAGCCTGTACCAAGCTCTGTGCTAAGCACTCCACATCTGTCAAGTCCTTAAATTTCAGTAGCTTACCTGCAGACTTATCAGATGTGTGGTTTCAGGGAGGGGAGGTGGTCTGTGTTTGTTAATAACATATGAGGGAAAGACTATCTCTGGGAGATAGGATTCTCAGCCCTAAGCGACTCTACTACCAGAGATAACACCTGCAGAGCCACAAGCCTGACAAATGCCTGCTCCTATGAGTAGAATGCAGATTTACTTCATCAATGAGCAAGAAACACAGCATTCAAAGAGGAAAAAGAAATTGACAGGTGCGATCCTTCCCTGTCCTGTTGGCAAAGACAGAGCACCAAGAAGCTACTGCTGCATGACTCTGAATCTGAAGAAAGTGCTTCCTGATATCTGATTTCCAGTAAAAATGAATCCCCTCCATTTATTCCCTGTTGACTTCCTGATGCCCCTAGGAATGACAGCCTGAGCTCCCAATGTAAGTGCACAGGCAGGGTTAGGCTTTGGTGGAGGAGATGTGTGAGCCAAGTATTAATGCATGCGTAGGAATTTGTCAGCCAGATAAGGGAAAACAGAACATTCCAGGATAAAAGAACAGCAGGCAAAGACATGGGCTTATCAGAAGAGAGGAGTAAGCATGTTTAAAAATGATCAAAAAGCTCAGTGTAGCTGAAACACAAAGCATGCGACAGAGGTCAGGCTGGAGACTTAGGTAGTGAGGGAGGACCTCCTGGTCCAGCACAGCCCAGGACCTTCCAGGTGAGTGGGTCTAATCCTGCATACAGGTAGCAGCCCACTCACCTGCAGATAAAAGCTGAATATTCCAGCCTAACTTTTCTTATATAATAAAGGTTATATTTTCTTTCCAATCTGCTCATTCTTTTTTATTTCTTAATTGGTTCTAAATGTTGGCAGGAAAGAGGGGATGTTACTTATTGTGTCTGATATGGGTTTGGCTGTGTCCCAACCCAAATATCATCTTGAATTTTAGATCCCATAATTCCCAAGTGTTGTGGAAGGGACCTGGTAGGAGATAACTGAATTATGAGGGTGGTTTCCCCCAGGCTCTTCTCATGGTAGTAAATAAGTCTCATGAGATCTGATGATTTCAGAAGGGGTTTCCCCTTTCACTTGGCTATCTTTCTCTCTCTTGTCTGCCCCCATATAAGATGTGCCTTTTGCCTTCCTCCGTGGTTGTGAGGCCTCCCCCAGCCACGTGGAACTGTGAGTCCATTAAACCTCTTTTTCTTTATAAATTACCCAGTCTCAGGTATGTCTTTATCATCAGTGTGAAAATAAAGTAATACAGTGTCCCTTCAAAGACCCCAACAGTGGCTACTACATTCAACTCCATTTCACAGATGATGAAACTGAATTTTAGAGACTGAAGTTACTTGAATCTGGTCTTATCCATTACTGATATCCATCTGGTCCACAAAGGTGTGGTTGCACCAGCTGGTAAATATTCAGATATTTCTGTGTTGGTTGCTAATTAGCTGCTGCCCTGATCCCCCACCTCCACCTCTACCCCTGTGATCTAAAAACTAAAAGGATAACATCAGGCACAGCAGGAGCTTTTTGACTCTGCTCCAAAGCTATAATTTACTAGTTAGTTCCTGAACCATGTCAGTTGTTAAATATTTTGAGTATTACCCCTAGTTACATGGCTGATGGATGCCAACATTAGTTTGAACTCAGGTCTAGCTGGTTCTAATTCCAGTGCTCTTTTCATGCTATAAGCAACATCAAGGTGATGTGAGAGGTGATGGACAAGCTTGGGGAATGGAACACTGAAACCCTTTGAGGGACTGGGCAAGCTCTTGGAGAATAAGGGTTTTGATCAGCATCTTAGAGAATGTGTAGGAGATTGCCAATCAGAGAAGGGAAGAGAGAGGGGAACAGCACATACAAAATAGCAGAGTTGTAAAAAGATGCACAACATATAAAAACAAGTGAGACCCAGAGTGTGGCTGGAATACCAGGCTTGTGGGGGTAGAAATACAGTTGGAAATTGCAGATGTCTTAGGAGTTTGGACATAACCCTTGGGTCAATGAGGAAAGACTGGAAGTTAACTAACAGGGAAATGATCTGATTATGATGCTTTTTCAGGCTCAGATTTGAGTTCAGTTCAAAAAGACCTTTTCTTGAATTAGAGCCATCTAGAGGTGAGGTGAGTTGCCTAGGAGGTGATGAACTCTCTGTCACTGGAGGAATTCAAGGAGAGGCAGGAGGGCCATTTTGAAGGGATGTTAGCCAACAGATCTTAGTATCCAAAGAGGGATCAAATGAGGTGATCTTGATGGTCCATTCTAACCTTGGGCTTCTCTGAGAACTGAAAATCACAGTCCTGTGGGGGCTGCCAGCAATGGGGACAAAAGAAGGTTGGGGCACAGTAGGAAGGACACTGTAGATAAACGTTACCATTTGGGCTCTGGCTTAATTTTACTTCCAGGTGGCTGAGAAAAGGCAGACACTAGATCTTTATCCATGGCACGAAGAACAGGTTCCAAATGTCTTCCCCCAAAACTCTGGTGGATGCAGAGTTGACAATATTAGGCTGATACTTACAGACATGGGAACTGTTCTTAGCATTTTACATTGGTCAACTCATTTAGTCCACACTCAGTCACACATAGTGATATTATTATCTTTATTTTACAGATGAGGGAACTGAGGCACAGAGAGGTAAGAAACTTGCCCAAGGTGCCAAAGCTAGGATTCAGACCCAAGCATTCTGGCTCTAGAACCCAATTCTTAAACATTATACCATAGTAACCTCATAGGACAAGCTCTAATAATTAGTAGAAACCTTTATTTGTCAAAAGTTAAATTAGTGGGAGACAGTGTTCACCTTATGTATCAATTTCTCACAGGGTCTCTTTAGCAACTTCCCAAACATGTGTTATTAATCAGATTATAGCCAAATGTCCCAAGCGAAAGGGTTCCAAACTCTCCCTTATAACTAAGATAAGGCAAATAGGAAATTAGTTCTTTGACTCAAGTATTTACCTTTCTAGTTTAACACTTCCCATTTTTCCAGACAGGAAGTTAAAGCATCAAGCCTTTAGTCCCACAGCCCAGAATGACTCCTAGGTCTTAGCTTGGACTCTTATAGGGTCTCATGGAAATCTCTGGAAAAGTAGAGAACAAAAGAACCAGAGACCTGGCTCAACCCAGAGCTTTCAATATTCTCTGGCTTGGCAGTGGAGGCAAGGAAGAGAAAGGTTGGGGAAAGGATGAGAAACGAAGGGAGGATCTCCATCAAGGACTCTGCTGTTGGAATGCCTATTCTCTGCCAGGCACAGACATGTTCTTTCTCGCTTTATAGACAAGGAAACAGGATCAGAGTAGAAAAGCAATTCACCCAAGGTCACCCAGTGAGGAAGCACATGAGCTGGGATGTGAATTTAGCTCTCAAAGCCCACGTACTTTCCATTTTATCCTATGGTCTTCCCATTTCACCTCCTTGGGCTTGTTTTCTCATCAGGAAAACGAGAAGTCCATGCTATTAACAACTTTCCCCATAGTGCATACTAAGTTTTAAAATAGTCCATCTTATGCCATTAATAGCAACACTAGCAACAAAATCAGCTCACATGAATAGCTCTCGGGTTCCTGAAACTGTTCTAAGCATTTTATAAGTATTTTCTCATTAAATTCTCACTAAGACCCTATCACGTATGACCCCCTTTGTTTATAGGGAAAAAAAAAATCAGAGAAACGAAGTAACTTACCAAAGTAACATGGTGAATTGTGCATTCAATAATAGTGAATAATAACAAATCAATGAAAACCTTGAAGTAATCAAAGACTGCTCCAATTGCCAATCAAGTGATCAATCAATATGAGATAATCAGCATTTTTTAACACTGGCTATTTCAGTTTCCCCCTGAGTGAGTATAAATGTATGATTCATACGTGGATTTGGGAAATGTAGGAAGTTACCGGTGGATGCCTAAGCCCTGGTGGGGGGAGGGGGTGGCCTTGTGGGATGTCACAGTCATCTGATGCCTAATATCCCAGCTCCAATTCTGAACACTCAATATCTCACTAGCAGAATGGAAATAAAGGAACAACCCTTGAGTGGCTTCTGCAGACAACTCCAGGCCATCCTGGTGCCCTGAGCCAGCTAGTGGCCTAGAATCCCTTCTAACTAGGGGCAGTGGACACAGAGGAAGGAAAGAAAGGTTGGAGACAGAGGAGAGGGAGAGAGCATTAGGGAAAGAGAGAGGTGGAGGAGAGGCTGAAAGCTGAGACAGCTGTCCCTCCTACCTGCTGCTGACCTGCTTGGGAAGAGGTAAGTCTCACAGGTTCCATGAATTTCACCAGCCATTTGCCCACCTGAGCTAGGTAAGGTGCATGGTCTGTATCCTTGGGGCTCAGGTGACGACTGTCTTTAGCTGCCTCTCTCCTTGGACTCTAATTTGCACAGGTGGGCTTGAAGGCCCACCTGGGCTATCAACATCGCCTTCCTCTCCCGTTCCTTCCCTCTTGGAGACTGGGTGGCCTGAGGCAACTGCAGAGGGCAGTGAATTGGTCTTCTGGGTCTAAGCCTCATTTTGGGGGCCCCTTTTCTTTTCGGTGACAGCTGTTTCCTCCAGAGGCAGCAGGTGTCATGGAAAACCGAGCTCTGGAATCAAAAAGACCTAGGTTCGAATCCTGACTCATCACTACTACCTGTGTGATCTTGAGCAAGTGAAATCTCAGAGAGAACAGGAGGTGCCACACTGGCTGGGTGGAGGGATTATTCATGAGATGACCCCTTTCATGCCCAGTCCACCCGTTTCTCTCCCGCTTCTCAGTGCAAAGCTGTAGAGAGTGGTTTGTACATCAGGGCCCTCAGGAGTTCAGAGCAGATGTCACCTTCTCTGCATTTTGATAGAGAACAAACAACTCTATGAATGTGTTTATCAGAAGTTTAAGCAAATCTCTTTCCCTTGTTGGCGACTCATATTGCCCTTCAAAATGTGGAAATGGATGGCATACCTTGATGATTCCTGAAATTATTCTGAGTCTGAGAGGCAGGGCACTCCCAGGAGCCCAGTCCAAACTAAACTGAAATAGACAAATCACCAATAAGAAGCAATCTGTGAGAGCCACTCCATGTTATTCTAGCTCTATTCATTATTGCCTGCTTTATACCTAGCAGTATGCTGAGTACTGAGGGAGCTAACAGGCCGTGTAATAATAGCTAAACATCACCACTCCTGAGGGCCTAGGACACTAAGAAATTCATCTCCTTAATCTTTAGAACCCAATCCTTCCCTCCTTATCCTCATTTCACAGGTTAATAAGTAGAGATGGCCAAATGCAAATTTGGGTCTAGCGGACCCTCAAGTCCATGCTTTCACCCAACATGCTACTGTGAGTGTCTCTCTTTTAGTGTAGGACCCTGTCAACCCAGAGAAGCGGCTCACTGTGTCAGTAAGGATGTTGGACAGAAACCCTGCTGAGAACTAACACTATCACCACCACCACCACCACCAAGGTCAAGTGCAGAAACAAAAGCAATTGCCCATGCAGCAGGGCAGTCTGACAAGAGGCCAGACCCTGCCAGAAAAGACCCAATGAGACCGGCAGGGAGCAGAGAGGGGACAGCGGGAGAGCCAGGGAGTTGGGCTTGTTCAGGAAGGCCTTCTGGAAGGTGAAGGAAAGACAGTAATGTTTACCAGGCACCCAGCACTCTGTGCTAGGCATTTCAGAGAAGTGATTTCATTTAACAAAATGTAAGGATGGCTCTGTGAGGGAAGAAGCAGCACTCTTCTGACAGGTTAGGAATTATGGGCTGGGAAAGGGAATCAGTGGTGCAGAAGTTCACTGCTAGGAACCAGAAGAAGTCAAGATTTGAACCCAGCCAGCAGGGATGAGGTGTCTCTCTCTCTAAACCCTGCACTCCTAGCACCCAGCTGCCCATCCAGAATAGACGGAGAGCCTGGACTTTTGCTTTCACTGATATTGGCTCCTGATCCCCATGTACACCCTCGGCTCCCCCAGCTTAAGTGGGTTGTGAAGTCACCGCCTGTCTTTCCTGCCAGCTGCTTTAGCTTCAGGCCACACATCTGGAGGGTGGGACTCCACTCTTCTTCAAACCAGATGTTCAGGGGCGGGAGGAGGTGGGTGGCGAACTGTCACTGACCAATGCCTCCTGTTTGTCTCTTCTCTGGTAATACTCTTTCCTTTCTTGTCCAGGGAATGTGTAGCTTTGGGCAGGGGCCTTGTCAGATTCCCTCAGTGGCTTCCCCCCTCCCACTGCTCCGGGAACTGGTGACTGGAAACTCAGAGAGGTCTGCAAGACACAGCGACTGCACAGCCCTGGATTAGTCATGGCCAAGGTATCTGGCACATTCAAGTACCTACAGAGCCTTCCTGGGAGGGGAAGGGGAGAGAGGAGAGAAAGGAGACAGAGGCAGAGAGAGAAAGAACAGACACAGACACCCAGATAGAGCAGAGAAAAACACAGAGGTGGGGAGAGAATAAGGGACAGAAGGGACAGAAAAGTAATATGGAGAAAGAAACACAAGACAGGAATAGAGGCAGAAAGCCAAGAAGAGAGCAAGGAGGACAGAGGCAGGATCAAAAAGCAGGAAAGAGACGACGCTCCAGCCAGCGTGGTGCTGACCAGTCATTCCTGCTGTTTAGAAGGCAATTTTATAAAAGAAAGGAGGAGAGGGTGAGGAAACAGTTACTCCTAAGTAATGAAATTGACTTTCCAGTTTGAAGTCGGATCATGATGTTGACTCAGGGCTCTTTGACTTTTGAGATCAATTTTTCAGTTTCACAGTCACCTCTTAACAATTTTTGTCCAAATTCAGTTTCCTTATCTATAAAACAAGTTAAGTGACAGTTACTTCACAGAGTTGCTATGAAGACTGAGTGGGATGCAGGAGCCCACACACACTGTGGGATGCTGTGCAAGGATCAGGTCTGCTGTTGCAGCCTAAGGGGCAGAAGAAAAGGAGCCAAGAATCCCCGCTTTGGGTTTACTTTTGTGACCAGTTGATGCCCTGTCCCAGGGAGTTGATCTGATTGGAAATGGATTCCCAAGAAGAAACATTAATCTTCACATAAAAGATGCCCAATATTTTCAGCAGATCCAGCTGGGTAACCATGAGAAAGTCACTTCAGCCCTCTGGGCCTCTCTGAAATAACAGCTGGACAAAATAATATTTTAAAGCTACTTTTAGCTTGAAGTGTGGACAAACCCATGACCACAGGGATAAGGAGGTGCTAGTGTGGTGAGGGCTTCACCATGGGATGAAGGCTTTCATATTTGGATGTGACTGGGTGAGGGTTGGGCTCTTCTCAGATGTCCCATCCTTTAGGAAGCCTCCTCTGATTCTTCCAGCACAGGTACAGTGCCTTCCTCTGGGCCCCCAGTCTGGTGCTACCCTAACATATGGCGTGGTTGTCTGTGAGGTGACTGTTTTCCTAACTAAGCTATGAGCTTGTGAGGGCAAAGACAACCTTGTTTGAGCCCCAGGTGCCCAGTGTCCAGGGCCTGGCATTTGCAGGTGGTCAGTGGATGCTTGTGGACTTGAATGAGACTGAATTGCCAACCCACATTCTTTCCCATTAAGCCAGACATTTTCAAGGAGGAAGGGCTGGGGCCAGACTTAGTCGCCGGAGGCTTTGGAAGCAACCTTTGGACAATTTGTGCTGTGCTCCAAATGCTTTCTGGGAGCCAACTGAGATTCCAGGGCAGCTGAGAGCCAAAAAGGGTGGGAGGTAGACTCACTGGCTGGAGGGAGCCCGGGTGGGGTGGGGGACAAGAAAGGGGAACTAACTTAATACAATGGCTAGCATTTCTCCAGCATTTTATACTTTATATAATATTTCCACAACACTATTTTGTTTGAGCCTCATGTGAGTCCAAGGGCTAAGTAGAGCAGTTCCAATATCATGATTTTTCTTTTTAGGACAAGTCGGACAAGATTGAAAGAGGTAAAGTGACTTGCCAGAAGTCACACAGCTAGATTTGAAGTTAAATCCTGAATCCTCAGATTTCAGGTCAAGTATTCTCCAAAAAAAAAACAAAACAAAACATTGAGAGGTGGTATTCACGAGCCTGTGTTATTTTCCCATTCATTTGGTGGCTTAATGAATTGTTCAGTCTTTATTAACCCATCAATATTTAAAAATTACTACAATTGAGGCTGCTATTGATGGGATACCAGTAAAGTGCTTTGTTCTAAGCCCTTTATGAACACGATTGTATTTGATCTGATCCATGACCCTATAAGACAGGTTCTATTACTAACCCTATTTTCCAGCTGAGGAAAGTAAGGCTCAGAAGAAATAAGGAACCAACTGAAAATCATAAAGCCAATGAGTAGCCTAGATTTGAGCCCAAAAAGTCAGATTCCAGAGTCTGAGCTCTCAACCATCCACCATACTGCTAAGATTTAATTCTCTGCACCAAAGCAAGAACCATGCAGTGAGTGGGTTCCGGCACCCAGCGATGAGCTCATGCACCAGTGTCAGTGGAGAGGCCTGTTGTTGGCTCTGTGTCTCCAGACTTGGAGACTGACCTGTCCTAGGCCTGCCCCATCCACTCATTCCTGATTCTTGCCTAGGCTTGGCCAGTAGAGATACACTGGCCACTATTTGCAAAGCTGGAGCAGCACAAAACTAATGGATCCAAGAGAGAAGCAAACAGAGGTCTTGCTCTTGGCAGCCTGAGCTCATCACCCAGAGTCCACCAGCCTGGACACTGACTCATGTCCTGGCATTGGGGAGCAGTGGAAAGAGCTTGCTGTTGGGGTCAAACAAAGCCAGCTTCCAATCCAGCTCTGAATCTTAGAAGCTGGATAGCCCTGGGAAAGGTAGGCAATCTCACCAAACCTCAGTTTTCCCACTTGTAACAAGGGCATACTATGAGTCTCATACTATGAGGATTAACTAGAACAACCTACCCTGAGGTATCTTAATGCAATAGCCAGCACATAGTAGATACTTACAACTCTTCATTCAAAAGAGGATGGCCCAGTAGAAAGAGCATGGGATTTGGGGTTAGACAGATCTGTTTACAAATGCTGGTTCTGCCAGCTATAAGTTAACTTCGTATAGACAGCAACCTCTCTGAGTTTTAGGTTTCTCATCAATAAAACAAGGCTGACAACAACTCCCTTAGAGAAAATGGCAAAACCAGGAACGGGTAGGGGCGTGATCAGAGTTCAGTGAAAAGTATCTTACACCAACAGTAAAAGGTTGATTCTCCCTCTCTTCCTTTCCTTGGAGTGGAGCATGGGAGCATTCATCCATTCTTTCATGCATCCACCCAACATTTGGAAACATTATTTATATTATGGGCTTTTAGCTTATTTCTGGGGGTACCAGGATGAGTTCCTACAGCTCACTATTTTTGGAAAAGAGACTGACTGCCAGGTAGATAAATAATGATATAACTTGGAAGGTGGTTAGACTGAGCTATTTGCTAAGTGCCCTTGCCAATCTGGGGACAGTGCAGTTGTCAGAAGGTAGACTCAGGCCTTATCTTCTACCAGAGTGAAGGTATCCCCCTAGAAGGCAAGGGCCAACTATGATGGAACATTAGCAGCCCCTGGTCTCTGCCCCAGATATCTCCAGTAACACCTGTGGCCTCTGTCTCCCTCGGCCTTCCTGAGCCATCCCATGGCACGGTTCTGGCTTAGTGAGTGACTAAAACTCCAGTCTGGTGATACTCTTGGGATCTGTTTCCTGGGTTTCCCTCTGGGGCTTATTGAAACTCTGGGACATTCTGCCCGCTGCTCCCAATTCCCTCTCTTATTAATAGCTGACCCTGCTCAGCTGTGTTAGCCCACTTGGGTAGCTGTAACACATTACCAAAGACTGAGTCACTCATAAACACAGTTTCTCACAGTTTTAGAAGCTGGGAAGTCCAAGATTAAGGTGTTGGCAAATTTGGTGTCTGGTGAGGGTCCACTTTTTGGTTTATAAACAACTGTTTGCTCACTGTGTCCTCAAATGCCAAAAGCAGAGGGGCTCTTTCTGGGGTCTCTATTACAAAGGCATTAATCTCATCCATGAGCACTCTGCCTTCATGACCTAATCACCTCCCAAAGCCCCCACTCCCACCCCAATCCATTACCTCAAGGGTTAAATTTCAACACATACATTTTGTGGCGGGTGTGGGGGGGTGGGGACACAAACATTAAGTCTATGGCATTAGCCTTATCTGAAGATCCCTGCTTTGCAGTACTGTTGGTCTAAACTCCCACCCAGCCCTCTCTGGCAATGATAAACATTGGTTGAGTAGAGCCTGAACTGTGGTTGGAGGGGAAAAATGAGGTGAGCAGTTCCAGGTCAAACTTAGGATGCCAAGCTCCTCTGGACGGTAATGAGGCAGGGCTAGATAGGGGTCTGTTTGAATGATGCCTTCCCTAAGTGCAGTAGGAGTCAATGCCTACAAGTAGAGTTCAAGGCCATGAGCCAGGATTAAAGGAGGGTAGAGGCAGGGTCAATATCAAGGGTGGTATCTTTTACAAATTCATTCTGTAGGCACCTGCTAAGTGCCAGGCCCTGTTCTAGGTGCTAGACACATGATGGTGAATAAGATCTATGTGATTGGAGATAGGCAACAGACACACAAATACGTCAGTATATAGCATGTTAGCTGGGAAATGAGTGACAGAGAAAAATAAAGCAGGAGAAGGGGACAGAGAATGCCATGGGTTGGAATGGGTTCAAGTTTCAATAGTGCAGCCAGGGAAGCCCTCCACGAGAAAGCGATATTTAAGTAAAACTCTGAACTAGGTGTGGGACAGAATCACATGAATATCTGGGAGAAGATTGTTCCAAGGCAAGGGCAAGGGCAATGGCCCTGAACTTAAAGCACACCTGTTGTGTTCAGACTACAGCCAGGGTTTCATATCTATTAGGGCTCCTATTGCCTACACCCCTTCTACATAATGGGGATGAGGTCTGAGGAACAACATGTAGCATCTTGTCGGACATGCCAGTGACTTAGACTCCTTGTGGGATGGGGCCACTGGATGGGGTGGAGTGCTAGAAGGGTGACCTACACTTTGCGGTGTCCTTCTGCTCTGCTGAGAATATACTGAAACTAGGCAAGGGCAGAAGCCAGAAAGCCAGCTGGAAGGTGGCTGCATCGGCAGATGAGAGATGGTTGGATTCTGGAGGGATCTGGACATTGACATTACAGGGCTTTTTAATGGATTTCACTGGGTGTGAGGGCGGATGGTGAGAGAAGGGGCACTCAAGGAAGACTCCAAGGTTTGGGGTCTAAGGCACAGTTGCCTAAGCTAACTTGGATAAGAAAGGCTGAGGAGGGCGCAGGTTTTGGGATGGGGAGAAGATCAGGAGTTCAGTTCTGGAAATGTGAAGGTGAAGGCCCATCAGACGTCCAGGGGAGACATCTCATAGCAGTCTCTGATCTGTGAATCTGGAGTTCCGGCTTTTCAAACCATGACACTAGGTTAGAGCAACAAAGGAGTGAAGGTGTGTGTGCAGGCAGGAAGGAAAAGAGGACCAAGAGCCCTGAGCCAAGCCCCCAGGCCCTAGTCCCCAGCAGGTGTCAGGGGGCAATGAGAGGACTCACGACAAGCAAGGGCTGGGAAGGGTAATCCAGTGAGGCCAGGAGGGACCCTGGTGAGTGTGTCATCCTGGAGCCAAGTAAAGGGGGTGTTTCAAGGAGGAGCAATGGACCAGCTGTAGGTTAAATGAGGAAGATGGAGCAGTGACCTTTGGAGGTCACTGACCTTGGCAGGTGCAGTTCCAGTGCAGTGATCAATGGTGGTAGGGCCCTCAAAAGTGGCCTCTGCTCTGGCCCTGAGAAGTTAACTCAGAGTTCCAGGGTAAGGCGAAAGTGCTTTTCAAAGAAGAGGGGTGGGGTAGGGAAGCAAGGCATGCTTCTCCAATGTTCCCCTGGGATCTGGGGAGTCCAGGTGCGGGTGGTCATGGGAGGGACGGGGGACAACTCTCTTGGGCAAGGTGTGTCTCTGACTCAGCCATTGTCAGTCAGCATGCAGGCCTCCGTGGGCGCCCAGCAGAATTGGCCTGTGGGCAGTTTCTGGTGGTGACCTTGGCAGAGGGTGTTGACAGCAGTGGGATATCACCACCTTCAGTCAGAGTTGCAGAATCAGTACAGGAGGAATAATGCCACTTGTTTGCCAAGAGGACAAATTCTGGGAGCCTTTGTGACAGGCCCTCCCAGAGTGGTCAAGGAAAGGCTTGCAGGAGCTAAAATGCTTAAACAGTGGGAATGGAGCCAAAGAAATCTTGTTCTATTATAGCCATAGTGATTGTTTACTCCTAGACTGGTGAGGCCAGAGCCAAAATAATAGGAAGCATTTACTTAGCACTTACTATGTGCCAGCTGGGCACTGTCTAAGTGCTTTATGCATGTTCTGATGTTTGAAGGCATAAATGATCCTTCTCTGAGGAAAACCACTGCATACTACATATTCTCTAGGTTGTTCATTTATTATCTGCCTCTCCCTCATTAGATGGTAACCTCTTGATGACAAGATTTGTTGAATGGTGCATCAATTCCTAGAACAGTGCCTGAAATATAGTAGATGCTTAATAAATACTTGTTGAGTGAGTACATGACTACAAGTCCTCTAGGCATTGAACTTCATGAGCCCTTACTGTGAATTCTTACTGAGGGGAAAGCTGGGAACTTCAGCCAGCCTTTAGTAAGCACCAACTGTGTGCAAAGTGCTAAGCCTATGCCCTCTAAATATGGGTCCATATCCTCCAACCACCGAAGGCTATGTTTCCTGGTCACTGACTCAGTTTAAAACATCCCCTCTCCCTCCTTCTCACCAAACATTTGCTCTCCTCACTACCAAAATCTTGCTGATTTATGAGCTCTCCTCCTCCACAGAGCCACCTCTGACAGAACTGGCCTGCCTCTGGCCCCAGCCTCCCTTCAGCCTCCTCAGCACAAGGTTTTGGATCTGAGCTGCCATTAAATTAAAATGACTCATTAGATTACAAAACCTATAGTACAACGACTGCTGCTACTACTGCTTGTACGACTGTGTTTGTTCTGAGCACTTGCCACGTGCTGGGCCTCTACTGTCCCTTTCCAGGCCTCATGATGTTTAACCCTCCCACCACCCTGAGAAGTGCATCCTATTTCTTTCATTTTGCCGACAAACAAGCAGCGCCTGCTCTTGGCCAGTCATCTGTTCTCCTGGGAGGCCTGGCTCCTGTGTCCATCTCTTCTGTCCCCAAGAGAGTTTCTGAAGCAGAGATGGTAGGGCAAGGCTGGAGTGCAGAGTGGTGAACGCCATGTTTAACCATGGGGAGCATGCATGGGGGCCGGCTTTTCTGGTAGAAGGGTATGGGAAGCAGAGAAGTGGAGCAGGGGGTGAGTGGAAGCCCCAGAATGTAGCAAGGGGAAAGCCGAAGGCTCTGGGGGACAGCTCCAGCCTCCCTCAGAACCACTGAAGCCACCAGAGGGTCAGGGGTTGGTCCCAAACAATATGGACTTCCTCTTGGCAGTGAGCCCAGCTAGAGAGCCTCACCAGAGGCCAAGAAGAACCTCAAAGGCCCCCCGAAAAAGACGTATGTGATGGGGGTTCTGCCAGCAGCACTGCCCCTCTCCCTCTCTGCCTGAGCTCTCCTCTCCTCCCAGAAAACCAAACAGTGGAGACTGCTGGGGTCCAAGGGTCAAGATGTGTGAAAGGTCAAAGGTCACGGGTCCTGTGGGCCTGCAGATGCAGATTCCATGACTCTAAGTCAGGCTGGTGGGAGCTCCTTCCTAGTGTCAGGGAACAACCCCATGGGCCCACACTTGGCCACCTCCAGAAATTCTCAATTTCTGACTCAGACTGTCTCTAGAGGGGCTGCAGCTGCCTCCAGAAGACCCTGACTGCCCTGTGATGATGACGCACAGGGAGCTTCCTGGGGAAGGGCTGGCTCCACCTCAGGAAAGGCCCAGACCCAACACACTGCCCAGGGGCCTATACCCAGCAACTGCTGGGCTTCTTAGCCCACCAAAGACCTTCCCTGGCTCCCCCACATTTCACAGGAAAAGTCCCTATTTCTGCCTTCCAAGGTTTCCACCACCCTTTCATTCTCACCTACAGGATCTTCAAGAAGCCCCCCACTCCACAGGCATCTTCATTTATCTCAGCCACTTCATGCTCATTGTGCCTTTCATCTGATCCCTCCTTCGACCAACACAGACCAAGAGGTCACCCCAGGCCAAGCACTCCAGGCCTTGTCCTAACAGAAGCCAATGAGAGAGACAGGGGCCTGTTCTCATGGGGCTCACGTGCTAGTGTGGAATTCTCATCCCCCATTTTACATACGAGAAACTGAGGCTCCGAGAGTGTGTAGATAGCACAGCGGTGCTCTGCACACAAGGTTCTGCAGAATCTCGCCTTGTCTTAGCTCCTCCACCTGGCTTCCCCTTCCCCTCACTCTGATCTGCCCTGTAAATTCCAGCAAGCCCTCAGACATTCCCTGAGCATACCATAGAGTCCAAGAGTCTGACTCCAGAGCTCTTCTTTTAATCCCCATCCTTTCTCAGAACCACTTGAAGCTCCTGTACTGTGGTGGTGGTCCACACCTCCGGGCCTTTGCACAACTGCTCCATTGGCTTGGAATGTGCTCCTCATCTCTTCTCCAACTGGTTCGCTTTCTTTCTTTTTTTAAAAAAATTTTTGTTTTTCCCAACTTTACAAAGATACAATTGACAAATAAATGCTGCATATATTTGAGGGACACAGTGTGACATTTTGATAAACATACATGGTGCAGTGACTACCACCATTCAAGCGAATTAACACACCCATCACCTCACATGCTTATTTTTCTGTGCTAGACATTTTAGACCTGTTGTCTTAGTGAATGCCAAGTACACAATACAGTATTACTAACTATAGTTACCATGCTGTGTATGAGATCTCCAGAAATGGCTCCTAAGTAGCTATCCCTTTCTTAACACTCTTCTCCTGCTGACCTCCTCTAGGAAGCCTTTCCTGATTCTCCCTCATCCCTGGTCTGGGAGAGGCACTTCCTCTGCCTTCCCCTCTGATATGGTTTGGCTATGTCTCCATCCAAATCTCATCTTGAATTTGTAGTTTCCTTAATTCCCATGAATCACGGGAGGGACCCAGTGGGAGGTAATTGAATCACAGGGACTTGTCTTTCCCATGCTGTTCTCGTGATAGTGAATAAGTCTTATGAGACTGATGGTTTTATAAAAGAGAGTTCCCCTGCACATGCTCTCTTGCCTATTGCCATGTAAGATGTGACTTTGCTCTTCCTTCGCCTTCTGCCATGATTGTGAGACCCCCAGCCCAGCCATGTGGAACTGTGAGTCAATTAAACCTCTTTCCTTTATAAATTACTCAGTCTTGGGTATGTCCCTATTAGCAGCATGAGAACAGCCTAATACACCCTCCCAGACACCTCAGGACACCCCAGGTTCACAGCCATCCATAGGGTCACTCATGCCACCTTTGAGCATCATCTTTGCTAGAATGTGGGTCCCCCGTGGGCAGGACTGTGTCCCCTGAGGTCTGAGTCACCAGTGTCCAGCAGGGGTGCTGCTTGGGGAGCTCAGAGCCTGTCAGCTCAACCTCCCCTAATCCTGAGACACAGCCCTGGGATTTAGCTGGGCATAGTTGGCAAAGCACACCCCTGAAAAGAAGTTTTGATTCCTGTTGAAGTAAAATGACCTTGAGAGGAGCCAGCCGAGTCCCTTGCACCTCAGTGGGAATGAGGTTCCTGGTGTTGGCTTCCATAAGGAAGACTTCCCATCTGTAGGCTTTGCTGCTAAGGGTGCCCTATGGGGGCAATGTGGGAGAGGGGCTCTCCTGTGGCAGATCCTTGAGTCTCCTCCCCTTCCCTGCACTTTGGTCATCCTCCCAGTCCTGGACTACTGAATACTGCCAAACCAACCAGACCATCTTTTCCTGCCACTGCAGACCTGATGTGTGAAGAGTTGGTCCTGAGGAAGGCAAACAAGGTTCTGCAGAATCTCACCTTGTCTTAGCTCCTCCACCTGGCTCCCTCTTCCCCTCACTCGGATCTGCATTGTAAATTCCAGCAAGTCCTCAGATATTCCCTGAGCATACCATACAGTCCTATACCTTGATGCCTTTGCTCCTTCAGCACTTGCAGAAAGGGAAGGTGAGCATCTCCATGTAACACTGACCAAACCCTTGTCCAAAGTCTCCAGGTTGAGAAATCACTTTCGTGTGCTTTTCCTGGTGGGTGGAGCCTTGGTCAGGGCCAGAGAGGCCTCCAGAAATTCTCCCTATCTTAGTCACTTTTCTTACCACGGGCCCCACAGCTGGCCCAGAGAAGGAGCTGGAAAGTCCCTGGATAGAAAGGAACTTCTAACCTCTGTTCCCTATACAAGAACAATTGTGAGACTCAGCACAACTCCAAGTCCTTCCCTCCCAAGCCTGGCACGGGGACTGAGGGAATAGAGAGAAGAGCAGAGGGGGAAAAGCTGGGAATTGGTCTGGGGAAGGTGGGAAAGGTCAGAGGAAGTAAACAAACATCAAACATTTACTGAGAACTACTGAGTTCCGGCACTTTTTGCAAAGGTCATCTTTTTAAATCTCATCACCCCGATGAGGTAAGACTATTATAATTCCCATTTTATCTAGGCTGAAACGAAGGCTTAGAGAAATTAAATTACTAGTTCAAAATGGAATCTCCAGGTTCAAACTGGTGGATGCTCTTGTCACTTTCACTCCCCTGCCTTCAGGCCCACCACACTGACTGTTCCAGAGAGGAAAGGAATCTTGAGAGCCCTTGAAGGCTGATGCTCAAAGTGTTCCAATGTTACACGGCAAGATCACCTTGTTCTGGTCCAAGAGGCTCCCATTATGAGGGAGAAACGAAGACCAGGGAGGTGCTTCCTGGTTTCAACTTCTGGAAGTGGCAGAAACACGATTAAAACTCAGATCTTTTGACTCAGTGTTCTTTCCATTAGTTTATCTACTCTAAAGACAAACAGCTTTCTTGCTCAGGAAATCATGCCTCTAGTCTACTGCAAATCCCATAAGCAGAGCGTCCACTCTTCTGTCCTCCAAGGAAGAACACTTTGTCATTCTGTTGTCGGCAACCTTCATCTACCACGGTGGCCCCAGCCCTACCTTCTCACATCCCAGTGCCCTTCTATGACAAATACTTTTTAATGCCTCTTGTACTATGTTGAAATAAAATTCATAGTGAACCTACGTACACAATTTTTTAAAAAAGTTAATTGGGGTCCCCTAACTGTAATATAAAGGAAAAATCCAATAGAAATAATTTATAATGAAAATGGACAGTCTAACACTTGCACCTATGCATAGAATTGCCATGCATTTTACAACTACATATGCAGACTGATATATATGCGGACTTGGATTCCAGGAAGTCCCCAGACATTCCCTGAGCATACCATACAGTCCTACACCTTGATGTCTTTGCTTCTTCAGCACTTGCTGAAAGGGAAGGTGAGCGTCTCCAAGTAACACTGGCCAAACCCTTGTCCAAAGTCTCCAGGTTGAGAATTCACTTTCCTGTGCTTTGACAGTTTGGAAGTCCCCTCCAAATCTCATGTTGAGATATAATCTCAGTGTTTGAGGTGAGGCCTGGTTGAAGGGGTTTGGGTCATGGGAGTGGATCCCCTCATGGTTTGGTGCTGTCCTCAGTATAGTAAGTGATTTCTTTCTTGTGAGATCTGGTTGTTTAAAAGTGTGTGACACCGCTGGATGCAGTGGCTCATGTCTGTAATCCCAGCACTTTAGGAGGCCGAGGCAGGCGGATCACCTGAGGCCAAGAGTTTAAGACCAACCTGACCAATATGGAGAAACCCCATCTCTACTAAAAATACAAAAAATTAGCTGGGCATGGTGGCACATGCCTGTAATCCCAGCTACTCGGGAAGCTGAGGCAGGAGAATCACTCGAACCTGGGAGGCGGAGGTTGCGGTGAGCCAAGATTGCGCCATTGCACTCTAGCCTGGGCAACAAGAGCGAAACTCCGTCTCAAAAAAAAAAAAAAAAAAAAAAAAAGCATGTAACACCTCCCCTGACCCCGTGCCCCCTCTCTCACCATATGACTCTGCCTTCCACCATGAGTAAAAGCTCCCTGAAGCCCTCACCAGAAACCGAGCAGATGCCAGTGCCAGTCCTGTACAGCCTGCAGAACTATGAGCCAGTTAACCTCTTTTCTTTATAAATTAACCAGTTTTGGGTATTTCTTTACAGCTATGCAAGAAGAGCCTAGCACACCGACTGAAATGTTTCATTAGTAACTCAAATGCCAGAAGTGGGACTGCCATTGCCATCAATGACTTGATTTTTTGAAATAATCAACAACTCCTGGAAATGTTTCACATAAAATGAAGGATAACTGTCCCTTAATTGACACAGTGGTTGCATTTGGGGTGTGGGTGTTGGAGGAAAAGTAAATATTGAAAGTGCTTCCTGCCACTGACCATCACCCCTAGTGATCCGCTAGCAAAATTTTTGCTTCCTGTTCTCATGATATTACATTCTGCTGGTATAGAGGTCTTAGTTCCAGAGGAAGGAATGCTGCCACCAGGAGACACCATTCTATTAAACTGGAAGTTAAAATTGCCACCTGGACACTTGGGGCTCCTCCTATCTTTAAGTCAACAGGCTAAGAAGGGAGTTACAGTGATGGCTGGGCTGATTGACCCAGACTATAAAGACGAAATCAGTCTACTACTTTGTAACAGATCCATTAGGGTGTCTCTTAGTATCACCATACCCTGTGATTAATGTCAATGGGAAACTACAATAGCCCAATCCAGGCAGGACTACAAGTGGTCCAGACCCCTCAGGAATGAAGGTTTGGGTCACTCCACCAGGAAAAAAAAAAAAACCACACACACACACACAACCTTCTGAGGTGCTTGCTGAAAACAAAGGGAATACAGAAAGGGTAGTAGAAGAAGGTAGTCATTGATACCAGCTACGACCACGTGACCCGCTGCAGAAATGAGGACTGTAACTGTCATGAGTATTTCCTCCTTCTTTGGTTAAAAAACATGTTTTTGCATCTATACACCCATACTAAGAAAATACCTTCATTTTATTTCCTTTTCTTTATCATGTGACATAAGATATATTGACTTTATATCAGCATTTAAGTATTGTTAACTTTATGTAATAGTATTTTGGTTGGGGATTGGTTTGTTTCCGGTTGTACAAAGGATAGCTGTATTATGTTAGACATATTTATGACCTTATATTGTCTTTATTTGAAGGAAATTTGTATGGGTTCAAGTTGACAAGGGGTGGACTTGTGATGGTTAATACTGTCAACCTGATTGGATTGATGTATGCAAAATAGTGATCCTGGGTGTGTCTGCGAGGGTGCTGCCAAAGGAGATTAACGTTTGAGTCAGTGGGCTGGGAAAGGTAGACTCACCCTTCATCTGGCGGGCACCATCTAATCATCTGTCAGTGAATATAAAGCAGGCAGAAAAGTGTGAAAAGATGAGACTGGCCTAGCCTCCCAGCCTACATCTTTCTCCCGTGCTAGATGCTTCCTGCCCTCAAACATCAGATTCCAAGTTTTTCAGTTCTGAGACTTGAACTGGCTCTCCTTGCTCCTCAAGCTTGCAGACAGCCTATTGTGGGACCTTGTGATTGTGTAAGTTAATACGTTCCTCTAGGGAACTCTGACTAATACACTGCCCAAATACCAAATACTTTGTGTTTGAATTTAATATGGAATTAGGTTCTAGGCTCAGATAATTATAAATGACTTTTCACCTATGTGGTGTCTGGTAGAACCAAGTCCACCAGTCCTGTGGTTAGCAGGACAGCTCTTGGCTGTGCAGACACTCCTGTGTGCGCTCCCCAGTCCCCCTGACTATCTGCCCATAGTGCCCACTGCTTGTGATGATAACCAAGAGTCTTCCCACAAGTTTCCAAACTGCATTCCAAGGGACAGTCCTGTCCCCATGGAGGACCATTAATCAAACCTTTAAGCTTTACTCATAAGATTATATCCTAACCTCTCAATATCTCTCTAAGTTCTTCAAGACCTGTATTTAGTTGTGGCAGCCAGATGGAAGAGGCAGAAGCAAGAGGAGGTGGAAGGAACCCTAGAATTAGACAGGAAATTCAGCTTGCCCTATTCACTGCTGCACTCCCAGGCCTCGCCAGCACACATGAGGTGTTCAACAAATATTTGTGACATGAAATTATTAGCCATGTAGGCTTGGGGAAATTATTTAATCTTCCAGAACTGTCAATTCCCTCATGGTGAATGGATGGTCACACCATGGGGCTCTTGAGAGGACTAAATGAGACCAAATATGAGAAAGCCTAGGACATGGACAAGGGACTCAATGACTATTAGTTGACATTAAAATTGTGGCCCTGCTACCATCAGGCTGGGATGAAATTCTCAATCATGGAACAGATAACAGAAGAGTATTTTCAAATCAGCCTGTGAATAGACTACTTGACTTTTTGGAAGGTAATTTCTTCCAACCTTGAACTCTGGCACTTCTGAGACCCTTGTCTTGACAGAGCTGGTGGTGAGGAGAAAATGTCCCCATCCACCCTTGACCTGCTTGCTTCCCACATGCCTACCACCAGCCAGCACCATGCAGGCCTGTGGCCCTTCCTTCACTGAGTCTAAAGGAAGCTCTTCCTCCATTCTGCTCCTGCCCTGCCCTTCAGGTGAAGGAGAGGAGAAGCAAACAATTACTGAGCACCTCCTGCATGCTTGGAGCTTTATTTTTCCCCAAGTTATGTTGCTAAATCTCATCCTCACAGTGGGATGAAGGGGAACAACATCTCACATGTGAGGAAAGGGGGCTCAGAGATGGTGGGTAATGTCATGTGCCCAGGGTCTCAGAGGTGGAATCTTCTGGAGTGGTCTTTCCTTTCACCACAGTCAAGGGAAGTTGACAGAAGGCACATGCAGGGCACCCCATGGGCAGAGCTAACATTACACCAGCCTCCCACCGTCTACCTTAGCCCACACCTACAGTGCCCAGGCTTCTGAAATTCACCAGAGTCTGAGGGTGGGGCTCCTCTGCCCTTCCCCCACTGGTGCAGAGGGGCAGTATAAAGATAAGGAGAGAAGATGAGGAAAACGTCGAGAAGGCCTCAAATGCCAAGGGTACTGGGAATGAGTTGGAACTGGATCAAAGGATGGACAAAGAGATACTTTGAGTATATTTGAGAGTGAAGTGCTTTAGAAAACAGTGATGGGCCAGGAGACTTCACACTGCCCAGGCAGCTGGTCCAGGGTCAAGGAAACCTGGCATCACAGATATTGTAAGGGGTTTCTTTCTTACAATGTTCCTCTCAATCTCCCATTTCCAGCCTGTTCCCTCTAGTAGGGGGAGCTCCTGGGGTACATGGTGTCCCAGCCAGCTCTTCGATCTAGAGGACAGTGGCTGCTGCCAGCCTCTGACGACTGGGAGCTGGGGAGTTGGGAGTGGTGTCATCTGCTGGTCAAATGCTGCAGGGGGGGCCAAAGCATCTTCAGTTCTAGTCTTAACCCATCCTGCCAAAAAGGTGCTGTGTGACCTTTGTTGCTTTCCTGGCCTCAGTTTCCATATTGGCAAGATGAGGGGGATGGGACTAGTTGATTACCAAGAGCTCTCTATCCTTTGATTTTTATGATGGGCAAGGACCCAGGGAAGAAATGGAACATGAGAGAGAGGCAAGGGGTGGCTGGTGGAAGCCATATGCATGAGTCATGAGAAGGGGTTTGAGATCCCCAGAGGAAGCTGAGCAAATTCACAGAATGTCAACACCCCAGGGCAGGTCACTCCTAGCCCTTCTCTGACCCTGGAAGGGAGTGGGGGGACAACAGCAAGGTCAGGCCTCCCAGAGGCTGTGGGATGCAGTCAGCTTGCTACTGAGGGCTGGCAGCCCAGTTTTGAGTACCTCCTGGAGGCACTGGGGCAAGCGCTTCTGGTGGAGGTGCCTCTAAAATCCCAGAATGCAGTAGAGTCCCACAGAGGCCAGATCCTGCAGATTTCTTTGGTGATAACAGCTGCTTTGTTTTTGGGTGGGGGGGAGGCAACAAAATTCCTTTTAAAGCAAGATTTCCTTCCTCCATTTATTTATTTATTTTCACCCAGTGATTCAGCAAAACAACCTCAAAACCAATCTCCAATGGGAAGCAGGAGAACCAAACCCTCAAACATTAGTGTCTCTGTGAGGTTTTGCCTTGTGGAATTTTCCTTAAAATAACTGCACCAGGAGATTGTCGGGTGCAGGACAGGGAAGGGGGAAGACCTGAAAACAGGGTCCTGTGGGGCTGTGAAGGACTCAGATGCTGGAGTGAGGACTCTCAGGAGCCTGCCCTGAGTGCCACCTGTCCTCACTGAGGGCTTAGTAGGTGATGGCGTAAGTTTTCTCATCTCACAGACTTCAGAGGGTGCCATCTTCCTGAAGACAGAATGAGGCAGTAGTGTGAACTCTAAGTGCAAGAGAAGGTACTCAAGGCAGCATGGCTATAGCAGTGGGCTAGGATTGATGCCCTCTTGCTCCCTGTCCATACGTCCTTCCCCCCAGTTTCTAATGCAATGGCTTTGCTTCCTATAACTCAGTGGGAACAACAAACAAACAGAAAATGTCTTTCTTTTTGTTTTGACCCATCTGAATTGGAAAAGGACCAACAAGATAAAAGGTTATGGTGGAAATGGTGCCAGATTAGAAATTAATTCAGGATACCTGGGCTCTATTTCAGCTTTGGTGTATTAAGCCATGGGACCCTTGGGAGGTCACTTCCTAAAGGGCATAAAGATGCCCAGGGTCACAGAAACGCGGTGTCTGCAACCAGGAAGTCAGGTGATCTCTAAAAACAGGTCTGCTGATGGGCAGAGCAAGGTGGGGTGGGCACTTAGGCATGAGAGTCACATGGGCCTGGGGGCATGCCCTGGTTCTGCACTTATTGATGGGTTGACTCAGGCAAGTCAACTCCTTCTTTCTGAGCCCCAGCTTCCCCATTTGTAAGGTATGGAAAATAGTACTTATCTAAAAGGGCTGTTGAGAGAATGCACAGGCAAGTGTTTGGTAAGCTATAAAGTATGAGTCAAATAGGAGATACTTTCATTACTCTAAACACTTAGGAGCCAGGAATATTCATCACATAGTCCTCAAGGGGACCAAGGCTAAATAACAATAGCTACAATAACAACAATTAGTATCCGTTATTGGGTGCTTACTATGTGCCAGATGCTGTTTTGAATGCTTTGAATGTATGAACTCATTTCATCTTTTGTTTTAAAGTGTAACATAACATATATACAGTAAATTGGTAAAGTACTCTAATCTTAAGAGTACTTCTTGATGAAGTTTTACAATCGTACATACCATATGAGCTCATTTAGTCTTCACGACAACCCTACACTGTTTATTTCCATTTTAGAGATGTGAAAACTGAGGCAGAGCCAGGACTCAAATCCAGACAGTCCACATGCTAGTAGCCACGCAGTACTGCCTGGGTGATCCAGCACATCGAGATGGAGAGGGTGTCTGGAGTGACTGGGAGTCTAAGAGGTCCCTGTGAAGCCAATGGAGGATTCTGCCTTAGCAGGAACCTTTTTTCTTTTTCTTTCTTTTCCTTTTTTCTTTCTTTTTACTTCCCCAGGTAAGGAAAGGCCAGAATCCCAAACCCAGGGAAGAAAGTAGGAAAAGCTGAAAGGAAAGGGGAAGGAGATCAGGGTATGGAAAAGCAGGCTCAGATAGCAGGGGGAGAGGTTTTGAGCAAAAGGGGCAATTGCTGCTGATGACTGAGGCCTCCAAAATTTGGCAAAGACCCCATTTTTAATCAACTTTCTTGAGGAACTGGCAGATGGAGAATTAAGCGCACAAACAAAATTTCCCCCATTTTCTGTAACTGCCCACCATTTTCAGGCTGGGGCCAGCTCATTTCCCTATGGATATCACCCCCCAACCCCCAACTTCACCCTTTGTAGAGAGGCAGGAAAAGGCTGTGCTGAGAAAGCAAGTTTGGAAGAGAAGAACCCAACAGCTCACTGCTGCGGGTGCTGGAGGAACCAGTGGCCTGCGTTTGGGTCATGAGAAATGGATCAGAAATACAGCAGAAGGCAGCCTGGTGGCCTGAAAGAACACTGGGCTGGAAGGCAGGTTCTGGTCTTGGCCAGGGTTCCAGTGTTGGCTCTGGCTGTGGATTTACATAATCTCCCGCTGATACCCCAAACTTGGGAAAGTCACGTGATGTCTCTGAGTCTTGGTGCCTTCCCCCTATGGAATTAGGGGCATTTAAAACTCAGTGCAAAATCTGCCTCATGATTGGAGACCCCCTGGTGGGAATCTGAGTTCAGCCCCTCCGGCAGGTTGAAGTTCACATGTGTGAATATTGCAGTGGGATAGCAATGGCAGGCCTCCCCCATCTGTCCTCATTCTCATATCTGCACATTCTTCCTCCCTCAGTCTCTCTCCTCAAAGCTCTTAAGTAGGTTGTGAAATCATGACTGAGGCAATTGACAGCATCGCCTTATTTGGTAGGAGGAAAGTCATTCCCCACCCCCACCCTCTTGTTCTTCCAGGTCCCCATCCTGCGCCCCCAACTCACCCCACTGTTCAGTTTCCGGCTTCCTGAGGATCTTTGAGACCTCACTGTTTGCTGGCCTGGATGACAACTAGTTTTCCCTGGTTTGAGAGCGAGAGTGTGTGTGCTTATGACTGTGTGCACCAGAGGGCCAGAGAGGCAGTGGTGAGGGTCACTCAGAACAAGCCAGTCCCAAGAAGCTAAAATTAGCTCTGGGAACTGGAATGTCAGGGTCTTCAAGGAGCAGCAGCTGTGAAAAGAAAGTACAAAGCGAGGAAAGAAAATACAGCCCATCCCACACCCACCACAAGCCTCGCTCTCCCACTTCATCTGCCCTGGGGTCTCCTCAGCTTCTCACTCACTCCTCCCAGGATATCTCTGGCCAAGTCCACAAGACCGGTCAGTGGGAATTTCCCCCCTGCATGCTGTCATTTTCCTTTCTGGAAACCGAAGAACAAGGTGGCTGAGGATTTCTGACAGGACAAGGTTTAATTGGAAACAGGAAAATGGAGGACAAGTTTAACGCTGGGGTGGTGACGATAATGAGAAAATGACAGGCGAGAGGGCGACAGTGGAGGAGGGTTGCAGGGCGAGGAGGGTTCGGCACAAACAGAAACACTCCCCCCTGGGAGAGCTGGACACGTGAGGAAGACTTTGGACATGGCTAGCAGGAGCGGGAGGCCTGGGAAAGGCTAGAGACAGAGGAGGGGAGGAGGAAGGCTGGGAGACTGTGCACCCCTTTGCACAGAGACAAAGACTGGGTGTTCAAAACAAGATCACATACCACTGAATGCAGGATCTTGTGTTTTTGAGTGGTTGGAGCTTGTGTGTCAAACTCAGGCTGTGTAGAAGATTGTCAGAGAAGGGCTCCTGCCAATCTGAGATGGAGAACCCATAGGGAGTGATCCCCTCATAAGTTGGGTCTGAGATTCCAGTCCTGTAAACCCAGGGGGTCCCCCAAGCACTAGGCTTCCTCTTCCAGCTCCTTGTCCCGACGGGAGAGGTTAGTTTTCAAGGTTTATTTTTGTTGTTGTTGTTGTTCATTTGTTTGTTTTTTGTTTTTGCTGAAAAACCAGGTAGGTTGCACCTTTGCGGTTTGGAGAACGGGAGGAGGTTTTCAGAGCCATACAATTCTGCCAGCCATGGGGAGAAAGACGGGGGTGTGGGTGAGATATAGAGCCTTTGGAAAAGGCACTTAGGGAAGGGATCAGGTGGAAGTGGGTATGTGCTGAGCAACTTTTGTGCTTTCCACAACCCCAGCTATGTGTCTGCAGGCTTTCTTGTTCTGCTTCTCATGATCACCTAGAATAGAAGCTCCGAGAGGAAGAAACACATAAAAATTTTCTTTACCAAGAAATTCCCAGCACTGGAAACAACGCCTGGCACATAGTAGGCCCTCCACAACAACCTGTTCAATCAGCGTGATACTCACAGCAGCTCTGCAAGGTCACTGCTATTGCCATCTTTTGTAGATGAGGGACCTGATGCTCAGAGAAGTAGAATCATTTTCTCAATGTCCCACAATGAATGAAAGCCAAGATTTGAATCTCCATGGCCAGAAGGCCATACCTATTGCATCACGCAGCCAATCCTATTCTTATGTACTGCTGTTTCACATAGTCACCTAATTTTGTTCTAGGTTCCTGTTCCCACCGCCATGAGCCCTTCTACTTTCATCATGTCACTGCGAAACAAACATGTTGATATTTTCCTCCAGGTACCCAGTCTAGGATTCTGAGATATGCTCTTAATTCATCCTTTCTCAAAAGGAAAGGAAAGGAAAGAGGGAGGGAAGAAGGAAGGAAGAAAGAAAGAGAAAGAAAAGAAGAAAGAAAGGAAGGAAGGAAGGAAGGAAGAAGGAAAAAGAAAGAAAGGAAGGAAGAAAGAAAGAAAGAAGGGAAGAAAGAAAGAAAGAAAAGAAAGAAAGACAGACTTGTACCCTTCAGAATAAACCCTTCCAGAGGTTTACTCTAGTTGAGTGGGAATGGGTCATAATAGACAGATCCCAGCTGAATGGTGCACTGACTGGGCTAAACTTGATTAGAGAATTAAATACACTGATACTAAAATACAGGCCTTATGTGTGCAATTCTGATAGACAGCTGGGTATCCATAGTACAACTATTTTTTTTTTTTTTTTTTGGCCTTTCCCCCATGGCCTCAACTTCCTTCTCTCCTCTGACCATTCTTACATCTCTCCCTCCCTTCTAAATCAAAATCAGTCATAGGCCTGTGCCTTTTGGAATAAAATGAGTCCCATTCTCCAATCATTGGAATTGACTCAATCCCTACTGTACATCAGAGATGCTACACATGTTATTTGTGTACTTTGCACATCTGGCTACTCACAACTCCTTTCCTCTGCCCACAAGCACTCTTGGGGTTTTGCCTTTGTAAATAAAGTCAAGTGTTCTTACCCTCAAGTAGCCTTCTCTTCTTATTTTAGTCTCAATGTTTCTTAAAGGAATATTATCTGGTTACTGCTTTCATATCCCCTGCAATTCAGTTTCTGCTCCCACTGCTTTCCTAGGATTGCTCCTTCAAATGGTTGCTAGTAACTTCACACACACACACACAAATGTGCACGCACACACACACACACACACTTATTTGTATGATTTATCTCCCTCATTTTGAGATCCGTGTTTTGACTAAATTTTCATTTGATTGGAATACATTTTCAAGTAATTTCCTCAGAAAGGGCCTGTGGATGGTATCCTAGTGTGTTAGAGCCCCTCTAACATGAATGGCATCATGACTAGAGAAGGGAATTCTAGCTCATATTCATGTCTCTCATTAGTATGAGAACATTGTTCCACTGTCTTTGAACTTCCATTGTTGGAGATGAGTGATCTGGTATCAGCTTTCTTTTCTTTTCTTTTCTTTGTGAGTAGACTGTAATCTCTCTTTCTCTGAAAACACTTAGGATTTTCTCTTTAGACCTCAGAATTGTCACCAGATTTTGTCTTTGTATTGATTTTATCATTCATCTTTCTGGGACCTGGGGACTCTTCTCTATCAGCATTTCCTTTCCTTGCTGATCTTAGTCTCATGACTTTAAATATCATCTGTGTGTTGACTACTCCCAAATTTACCTAGACTCAATTGCTTCTTTAGCATCTTCCCTTGGATGTCTAACAGGTATTTCTAATTTAACACATCACCCCTTTGATCAGACACTTTAGGTATGTCTTTAGTTCAGAGACATTTTCTTCTATTATATCTTTTAAAAGTATCACTTCTTTTCCAGTTACTCCTCTCTCTCCTTCCAAATTTCCTATGATTTGTATATAGATCTGTTGGGTCTGTTCCTTCATGCTCCCTATCTTTTTGCTCATGATTTCCTTTTCTTTGCATTTCTGCTAAGTGCGCTGAGATAACCCAGCCCTGGCTTCCTTCTGGGAAAATTCAGTGGCCTTTCTCCTTCTCCTTGGTCTCCCTGAATGACTTTTCACTCGTTTTCTTTGAACTGTCTCATTTCTAAGCATCAGAAAAAACACAATTCATCTACATATTCAGCCCCTTTCTTTACCTTCTTTGATGGATGCCTTTCCTCTCTTACCCCTGAAATTAGGATGTCTAATTTATGCCCAACCCTCTCCTCTTTATATTTCTCTCCTTAGAGACCTCACCTACTTTCTCATGTTCAATTGCCACCTCTTTGCTGATGATTCTACCTTTATCCCAGACCTCCTTCTGAGCTCCAAGCCATATAAATACATAACCAACTGCTTCCTGGATATCTAATGCGTGTATCCTATGGCCACTTCAAACATATGTTCAAAACCGATCTTGCCTTTCTGTATACTATAAACGCTTAGTTTTATCTTATTTTTCCTCACAGTTGCAAAGGTGATCAAAATATACCACATCTGAACATGGCTGGAGAAAACTGTAACCGTTAACTGCAGGTCTCATCCCTGGTACTTCCCAAGCCCATTCACTCTCCCAATCTTCCAGGCAACTATTTCACATTGCATCCTTTCATCTCATACTTCTCATATGTCCTTCTCCTCTAGATTCTCAGTGATGTTGATTTTGTTTCCTATTTCATTGAAAACATTAGAAGCAGTAGGAAGAGAACTGCCAAAGCGCTCAGCACCACTTCTACCCACCTTCCAGTACCTATCCCATGTACTCTGCTTTCCCTCTTGTTCCTTTGGATGAACCCTGGGCTCCTGCTCCATGGAAACCCTTCACTTGTGCTCCAGATATCACCCTTTCACCAATTCTAGGATAATACCCCACCCATATCTCCTCTTTCTCCTGCATCTACTTTTTGTTTTCTAATGGATCATTTCCATTCATTTCAACACACCATTGTAATATCTTCCTTAAAAATAAAAACTCTTTCTGGACTCTATATTATCCATCAATTACCACCCATTTCCCTCTGTTCTACTTTATAGCAAAAAGTCCATATCTCTGGATTCTGCTATCTCTCTTCCATTGTCTCTTGACCTCACTCCCACCCCTCCACCTGCCATGGTCATCAGTGACCTCCATGTTGCCAAATATAACTGCAGAATTTTAGGTCTTGTTTTACTTCGCCACTAAGCTGCATTTGACACAGTTGATCATTCCACCTCTTCGAAACACTTTCTTCACTTGGCTTCTGGGACACCACCTTCTCACTCTTGATTCTCACCAGCTGCTTGAACTCAGTCACCTTTGCTGATGGCTCCTTACCTTCCTGACTTCTAAACACTGTAGCACTTCTGGCCCTGCTCTTCTCTCTCATACTCCCTCCCCTGTTGATCTCATTCAGTCTCATGACTAAATATCATTCATGTGTTGACAACTCCCAAATTTATACAGATTCAACTGCTTCTTCAACATCTCCCATTGGACGCCTAATAGGCATTTCTAGTCTAATATGTCAGCAGGCAAACCCTGACTTCCAGCCCCCTGACTGCTTAATCTGCAGCTTTCCCCATCACAGTTAATGGCAACTCCTTTTATTTGCTCAGCCCTGAAACCTGGGAGTCACCCTTAACTTTTTCTCTTGCACTCCACATCCAATCCATCAGCAAATTCTCCTTCAAAATAAAATCAGAATTGACCCCATTTTACCACATCTACCGCTAACTCCTGATCCAAGGCAAATTTACCTCCATACTCTCTCTTGGTTTCTGTCCTTGCCCCCCCATCCAGTCTCTTCTCAAAGCAGAGTGGTGATGCTTTCAGCTGTTAAGTCAAATGCCACCCTTCTGCTCAATGCCCTGCAATGACTTCCCATCTCCCACTGAATAAAAAAACAGACTCCTTACTATGGGCCACAGGGCATGTGTGATCTGTCCTTCCCTATCCTTATAACATCTCTACCCTCATCTTCTGTCTCTCCTCCTCACTGCCACTGCTCCCCATACTGCTCCTACAACACCCCAAGTTTGTTACCACCTCAAGGCCTTTGCACTTGATGTTACCTTGTTTTAAAACCTCTTCTCCAAGAAACCCACATGGCTCTCTCTCTCTGCCCTTATTCATGTCTCTGCTTCATTGGAGAGACCTTCATCACTCATCTATATAATACAGCAATTATGTGGTTCCTGAAATTCTGTATACCTGACTTAATACGTGTAGGGCCCTGAGTCAAGGCTTTTCTCCTCTGTAAGGTAACTATAGCTAGAGCACAAATTTTATAAGGATGCTGAGAAGATTAAGTAGGTTACTTGATACGTAGCACACGGAAGAGTGACTAGCACATATGTGTTCAATTAAACCTTAGTTATTATTTATTTATTTATTTAACTTTAAGTTCTAGGATACATGTGTAGAATGTGCAGGTTTGTTACACAGGTATACATGTGCCATGGTGGTTTGCTGCACCTATCAACCCATCATCTAGGTTTTAACCCCAGATACATACATATATTAGGTATTCATCCTAATGCTCTCCCTCCCCTTGCCCCCCACACCCCCGACAGGCCCCAGTGTGTGAGATTCCCCTCCCTGTGTCCCTGTGTTCTCATTGTTCAACTGCCACTTATGAGTGAAAACATGCAGTGTTTGTTTTTCTGTTCTTGTGTTGGTTTGCTGAGAATGATGGCTTTCAGCTTCACCCATGTCCCTGCAAAGGACAGGACAATTTTCCTTCTTTAAAATGGAGATAATATCTGCCTGCCTTCCTCACAGGAAGGGCCACAGGACACACTGATGCCCAAAAATGTCTACATCATATTCGGTGTACATGATTGGCCATTTCAAATACCCTACAAAAAGATGAACAATGCCCATTATTCATTTTCAAGCCTGGGGACTACATTAAACAATGAATACTCCACATGGAGATTACCCATGAGTCCATATGGTATTCATTCATTCCCAAGGCAAATGGTCATTTATCACATTGGTGCTAGAGTTTTACTGGCCAAGGAAGACACCCAGAAATGAACCTAGATCTCTCTTTCCATGGTCAAAATTAGAAACGGGAGAGGGAGTACATTTTTTAGGCAGCTGCTGCTTGGAAGCAGGTTTGTATGAGGATTAGGGAGCACAGCCGTTTAATGTGAGAAGGGTGGTTGTGTGCATGAGGCTGGACTAAGCTGTCTGGAGAGCAGTTTTATCCCAGAGAGGATGGGGCAAAACCCTCCTAGGACATCTGAAAAAGCCATTAAGCCTGAAAAACAAGGTGAAGAAAGGATCCTACATTGGAAAATAGATCTTCTCTGCTAGAAACTTCCCTCATTCTTTCTGTCCCTGAGAACAGCGCTGGGCCACAGAGGGGGAAAAGCAGGACAAGAAGGTCAAGAAATGCTGCAGATGTTGGTGTTGTTTTTGTTCTTTTTTCTTTCTTTCTTTCTTTTTTTTTTTTTTTTTTTTTTGCAAGAGGAGGGAGGCAGGTATGAGGGAGACAAAGGCAGCCCTAGGAAGTATCTAACAAAACAAAGAACCCTGGCGTGATCCAGCAACAGATGTGGAGTGAGCCTGGGGCTTCCAGAAGGGCAGAATCAGAGGTGGGAGCTGACCCAACTCGGGGAAGCTTCTCTGTCTTTCTAGAACAAGGGTCAGCAAAGCTTTTTTGTAAAGGGACCTGAGATAGGCTGAAAAGTGTTCCCCCTCCCTCCACCAAAGATATCCATATCCTGACCCCTAAAGCCTGTAAATGTCAACTTATTTGGAAAAAGGGTCTTTGCAGATATGATTATGTTAAGGCTTTTGAGATGACGAGATTATTGAGAATCAGCTGGGTGAGCCCCAAATGCAATAACCTAAATCCTTAGAAGAGACAGGCCGAGGGAGACTTAAGACAGAAAATGATAAGGCAAGGGGACCATGAGGCCAGAGATCAGACGATGTGGCCACAAGTCTGGGAATACTTGCAGCCAGGAGAAACTGGAAGAGGCAAGAGAAGGACTCTCCCCTCAGACCACCGAAGGGAGTATGGCCCTGCCAATGTTTTTTTTTTTTTTTTTTTTTTTTTTGAGACAGAGTCTCACTCTGTCACCAGGTTGGAGTGCAGTGGCACAATCTTGGCTCACTGTAACCTCTGCCTCTTGGGTTCAAGCGATTCTCCTGCCTCAGCCTCCTGAGTAGCTGGGATTACAGGTGCGCACTACCATGCCCAGCTAATTTTTGCATTTTGGGTAGAGATGGGATTTCACCATGCTGGCTGGGATGGTCTAGATTTCTTGACCTCGTAATCTACCCACCTCAGCTTCCCAAAGTGCTGTGATTACAAGCGTGAGCCACTCCGCCCAGCCCTGCCAACATCTTGATGACAGCCCAGTAGAACTAATTTCAGACTCCTGGCCTCCATAACTGTGAGAGAGCAAATCTAGGTTGTTTTGCGTCACCAATTCTGTAGTGGTTTATTACACAGCCACAAAAAGCTAGTGTAAGCTAGATAGTAAATATCTGGGGCCGTATGGTCTCCCTCACAACTATTCAACTCTGACGTTGCCAGGTAAAAGCAGCCATAGGTATAAATGAATAGGCATGGTTGTGTCCCAGTACAACTGGGGAGCGCAGGCCCAGTCTAAAGAATGCAGCAGTGATTCAGCTTCAGTATGTTGTTGCTGGCTGGGGATAAAGATCTGAGACCCTCCTGTTTCTCAAAAGAGGTGGGAATTACAGATATTTATGAGAAATTTTCTGGATTTAATTGTTGGTAGCTATTTTCAATTCTGGTTGATGTCAAGCAGACTGAATAAAAACAATCTCTTCAGCCATATCCAGCCCTTGAGGCTCCAATTTGCACCCACTGGTCTATTGCATGCTGGGCTCTGGGGTGGGCCTTGAGGACAGTGTCTGTTCGTAACAGGATCATGGTCAAGTGAGGGAGACAGAACCACTGACTGTGGTGAAGTATTACAGGGCCTGCAACTGAATTAAGTAGAGGGTACTGTGGGGAGGAAGGGTTGCTTCTATCTGAAGAGGAAGGAGGGAGAGTGAGGAAGGGCTACAGGAAGAACTGATTTTCAAAGTGAGTCTTGCAAGATAAGCTGGAGTCAGAAGTGGACAAAGTTTGGAATGGAACTGCTGGTAGACAGGGCTGACAGAAGCAAAGGAAGGGAGACCCAGGGAAGCAGAATGTGTCTAAGGAGCAAGAAGTTCCAGCGTGCCGGTCCCAAGGACAGGAAAGAAGATGAGATGGGCTTATCGGGAGAGGAAGGGAGGGTCTTGATGAGATAGCCATGAACGGATCTTGTCCTGGGGACAAGAAAAATCATGAAGGTTTGTTATGAATTGAAAAATGTCCCTCCAAAAAGATATGTTCAATCCCTCACCCTTGGTACCTGTGAATGTGACCTTATTTGGAAATAGAGTCTTTGCACATTTAATCAAATTAGAATGAAATCAGTGGATTAGGGTGGGCTTTAATCCAATGACTGCTGTCCTTACAAGAAGAGGAAATTTGGACACAGACACACAGAGAATGCCATGTGATGATGGAGGTAGAGGTTAAAATTGGGAATGCCCACGATTGCTAGCAACCACCAGAAACTGCAAGAGATAAGGAAGGACCCTCCTCTCCTAGAGCCTTCACAGAGATGTAGCCCTCTCGACATTCTGGAGGCAAGGCTGGGAAGGGTGCTGTTGGAACAGCAAAGGTCAGAGTTTTCAAGAGCCTCAGCTAATGCTCACCCTTTCCTCTGTTCTAAGCTTTGCACTTTTAGAAACTGAGCAGGGGTCTTGTCCGGTTACCCATTCCACTCATTCAACAAATGCTTTCTGAGGGCCTTCATGGAGCTGGGGGAAGATAAGATAAATACCCATCCTGAGAAAGGCCCCCAGCTTCGTCCTCTGACCCATCTGCCTCAGCCTGCTTGGACAGCCATAAACTTAACAACAGATTTTATTTTCTCATAGTTCTGGAGGCTGGATGTCCAAGATCAAGGCTCTGGCTGGTGAGGGCTCTCTTCCTGGCTTGTAGATAGCCACCTTTTCACCGTGTCCTCATGCAGTCTTTCCTTGGTGTGCATGCAGGAATATGGAGGGGTAGACTAGGGAGCAAGCTCTCTGGAGTTTCTTCTCATAAAGACATTAATCCTATGAGATTAGGATCCCACCCTTATGACGCTGTCTAATCTAAATACCTCCTTACAGGCCCTATCACTAAATACAACTGCACTGGAGGTTACGACTTCAACATGAATTTTGGGAAGACATAATTCAATCCTTAGCACCATCTGAGCCACAAATACCTGTGGGATCCAAGAGAATAGTGACCTGGTCCTCCCTGTCCCCACTTCCCATAGCTGAAAGCTGTTGATGAGGAGGGAGACAGAGGCAAAACTACCCGTTCTCCTTTGCATTGGAGCAGAGAGTACATGTTTCCTTAGTCTAACGCATCCTCCAGTCTGTGCTACCCAGAAGGGTGGCCCCAGTCATACAAACTTGGCAATAGCCAAACAACCCACCAACCTCAAGCTATCATGGTAGTACAGCCATAAGTCCTTGGGATCAGGAGTTCTGTTGCCAAGGCTACATTCTGCCACTTTCTGGATATGACCCTTTGGGATAATCCCTCCACCTCTCAGAACCTCAGTTTCTCTTTATGTAAAACAGGGTGATTAACAATAATAGCTACTGTTTATTTTTGAGTACCTGCTAAGGGCTTAGTATCTCTTGTCAGCTGAAAAATGGCCTTCCAAAAGCCATCCATGCCTAATCCCCAAAACCTGTGAATGTTACCTCCTGTGGCCAATGAAAAGGATGGCAGGGGGCTGTGGGAGTAGAGTTTTGCTAACATGATTAAGGGAAGAACCTACAGATTAGATTATCCTAGATCATCCAGGTGGGCTCTAAATACTGTCACATGTATCCTTGTATGAGGCAGACAGAGGGATATCTGGCATGCTCACTGAGGACAAGGCCATGCAGATGGTGGCAGAGGTCAGAGCTCTGTGTCCACAAGCCAAGGAACAAGGACAGCCATCAGAAACAGTAAAGGATCTCCCCTAGAACTTCTAGAGGGAGCACAACCCTGGGGGACACCTTTTGTTCAGCCCAGTAAGACCAGTTTTGGACTTCTGGCGTCCAGTAACGTGAGGGAATGAATTTATGTCATTTTAAGACACTCAGCGTATGATACTTGGGTATGGCAGCCCAGGGAAAGAAACGCACACCTATTATCTTGATAAATCCTCAAAGTGACCCATGAGGCAATAAGATATTCATGCCTTACCAGGTGCCAGGTAGTGTTCATTCAATATTCACAACAGCACTATGAGGCAGATACTGTCAACATCCCATTTTACAGATTAAGAATTGCAGTCCAGAGAAGTGGGCTAAGGTCGGACAGCAGGCACCTGTGCCCGGCTTTGAATGAGGGGTCTGTCTCCGAGTCACTGCCCTGGCCACCTTTGAGGCGAGCTTCTGCACCACAGTGGATGTTCTTTCTCTTGAGCTAGCCACGCAGCCTTGAGCAATGGCTTACCACTCTCCCTCTGCACTACCCTAAGTGGCCTCTTCTGGGATCCCATGAGGATCAGATGGAACAGAGGGCATGAAAAGCATTTTGTAAACTGTGAAGCGCAGTGCAAAGAAGAGGCATAAGAATTCAAAGTGGAAGCAAACCTGCTTACCTCGCTGGCCATGGCAAGGCTACCCTGATCATCACTCTGAGATAAGTGGGGGCACCAGCAGCAGGAGCCACCCCTTATCCCTTGAGCACACACAGGAAAGTTCCTAAGCCTGGAAGTGCCCGTGGGTAACCTCACAGGTATTACTACCCAGAACACGATGCTGACCTCACAGCATGATCAGTGGATGTCATGTGAGTTCTTCAACCTGAATCTAGCCTTGCACCAGCTCTTCAGCACCTCCTCCCCATCTGGCCTTCCCTGTGATATCAAATTCAGAACTGATTCCTCCCAAAATCACAGAATTTCTTTAGCTGTAATGACTCCTTCAATCCACAGAGAAGGAGACAGGCGGTGACATTCAGTGACCCACCCAAGACCACACAGCTAGTGTATTTTATCTAAAGCATCCTTTGTGCCCTAGCTATGGGTCTCGGTATTCTCAGCTTCCCATTCATCTCAGGGAACTGGAAATTCTTTCTCGTTGGAAGAATCCTAAAAAGGGGAAACTGGCATTTGGGCACATTAGATTTCATTTCATGGCCTGGAGCCAGCCCACTCCCTCTTTTTCCAATTATTATCACACAGAAACCTATTTAGGAAAAAAAGTCCTTACTCGGTGCAATATTGTCCCCAATATGTTAGGAGGGACTTTACCTCAGTGGGTTTGTCAGAGCCCCAGATGCCAAGTCTATCTCAACATTCTGTCATTGGTTCATCATTTTTGCGTCCATACATCCTGCATTCATTGACCTTACTGAGCTCCTATATCGAGTACTGTGCTAGATGCTGGGATATAAAGAATATCCCCAAAGAACTCTCAGATTAACAGGGAGAGAGACAAGAAAATAAATAATTGCAGCATTTCTGAAACACATATTAGCTTTTCTTGCTTATGATTTTTGTCATTTTTCTTGTTATAGTTCACTCTTCATATTTACTTAGTATTTTCTTTAGATTGACTCAGTTTTTCCTTATTTAAATGCTAGCTTTGGGTTTATCCTAAGCAATAATATCCATGAATTCATGGGTTTAATTGGCTAGTTTTTTCTGACTACATGTTGTACTAAAAAGTTAACCATTAAACAAAGAGTTCCTGGGATGCCACCTAAAACCATCCTGCGTTTCAGAGGTATGTGAAGCTTCCAGTGGGAAACACTTCATTATTGCTAAGGAGGCCCATATGTGTTAGAATAGTCTGCCAGCTGCCACTCCAAGAGGACAATGCTTTCATCCTATCCAGTGCTGGTTGGTGAAGACACACTAGTATTAACGGCTTGATAAAAAACATCTCAAGGCAGGACATTTTATGGTAGGAAGCAGATAAGTCTGTGCCTTTCACCCGAGGATCTCAGAAACATTAACTTCTCAGTGTTCATAACCTCTAAGTGGGAGACAAGGCCATTCTCATGCCTAATTTTCTAGACCAGAGGCTACAGGCAAAGGTGATCTGTGATGTAAAACTGCATTTTTTAAATCTCCTATTTCTATCAAGATGCAATTACAGATGACATTCCCGTGGGAGCCAGCCTCAGGGGTTTATGCTGACTGAAGTGTAATCCCCAGGGTTTGCATTTAACTGCAGCCCCACCCAAGAAAGCAGGTCAACATGCAAGCAAAAGAGGTTGACATTATTTTAAAGATAACCTTCAACATGCCTGAATTTATTTCTTAATAAGAAAGCAACACACAAACACCAGGATTTTTACTATCAAAAATAAAAACTGATTTGTAACACCTCCCTCCAAATAAGTGAATATACCATCATATTGCATACTTCTCTTTTCCTTTATTAATTTATTCCATAAATATTTATTAAGCACTTCTTATGTGCCTAGCTTAATGATGGCTCAAGACAGACATAGTCCCCACATTGACACTGCTAGTGAGGGAGGCTGACATTAATCAAATCATCATCCAAATGAAAGTAAAATGTGATGTGTAGCCACAAGGGATTGATCCATGGTGCTGGTTTACAGCAGCAGATTCTGATCTAGAACCAGAGGTCTGAGAAGGCTGCCCTGAGTGAATGGCAATGGTGAATGATGGATTTAAAATACGAGGTAACCAGCCAGGTGTGGTGGCTCACACCTGTAATCACAGCACTTTGGGAGGCTGAGGCAGGTGGATTACTCGAGGTCAGGAGTTTGAGACCAGCCTGGGCAACATGGTAAAACCCCATCTCTACTAAATATACACAAATTAGCTGGGCATGGTGGTGCACACCTGCGGTCCCAGCTACTTGGGAGGCTGATGCAGGGGAATCGCTTGAACCCAGGAGGCAGAGGTTGCAGTGAGCCAAGATGATGCCACTGCACTCCAGTCTGGGTGACAGAGCGAGACTTCATCTCAAAAACAAAACAAAAACAAAACAAAACAAAATATGAAGCAACCATATGAGAAACATCACTAGTCACCCCTCATTAAGTTTCTTCCACAAACCAGACTGTCTCATTTAACCTTCGCTGCAACTCTCCGAAGCAGGCATTAATATTCCCACTTTACAAGAGAGGAAACCTTTGCTCAGAGCAGTGTAATGACTTACCCAAGGGCACTCAGCTGGCTAGTGGCACAGCTAGGAATCAAACCCAAACCGTGCTTTTCCCCCAAATGCAGTCTCCCCAGGAAATGCATAAATAGGAAAAACAGGACCACCAGCTCTATATGCTTTGCAGGTTACTACCGTGATGTCCTTGCTAGCAACTCCTTCAAGCTTTAGTACCATTGAGGGTCCAGGTTGGGCAAGTATCCATACCTCCATTCTGTCCTGGATAACCTGGGCAGAAAAGTGATACACCACAGAGAAGCTGGAACAAAGAGCTCCCTCTTATGTTGAGGCTGGGCAAACCTCTGCATCTGCCTCCAGGCCTTGCCAAGGCCCACATAGAAATGGCCTGACCTGATTGAGCCCAAAGCCTTCTGCCCCTGATCTGTGTTTTTCTTTGTGTACCTGCCTGGTTACGAAGGAAGCAGCTGCCAGCTCACTGGTGTGGGATGCCACGTCTGGTTTGCGCTTTGCTGAACTGTGCTGGAATTTCTTGGGCTGCAGCTGGCCCTGTGGGGAACCAGGTTGTCAGGAGTGTGTTCTATGGGGTAAAAATTACAGGTGATCGGACAACTGCTGTAGGAGATGGAGACAGAGCAGTGCCTGAGTGGACCCACTCTGTAGTACACTGTCAGCCACTCTGGTTTCCTTTTTGCATCGCTGCCGGCCTTGGTATTTTCTACCTGTGTTATCAGAGAATCCCTGGCTGAGGACCCCGGGAATTTCTGCCCCCCATCTCCACCCTTGGAAGCCTTTCCACAAAGCACTTTGTAACCCACCAAGTACCTCGTATATGGGAAGGATTACACCTTGACCTCAGATATTCACTGTTTTCATCACTGGCTCAGAGCCTGGGCACTGAAACGACACTGCCTATTTGAAATCCTGGTTCCCTGACTTACCAGCTGCATGACTTTGGACAATCTACTGAAATTCCTGGGCCTTACTTTCTTCATCCTTAAAATGGAGGTAATAGTAATATTAACCACCTGTAGGTTTGTTACTATGAGGATTAAATGATATCGTGTAGGTAAAGCGCTTAGTAGTACCCAGCATAATAAGCACTTAATGAGAGCAAATTGGTAGTATTATTGCCTGCCTGCCTGCCTGCCTTCCTGCCTTCCTTCCTTCCTTCCTTCTTTCCCTCCCTTTCTTCCTCTCTCCCCACCCCATCTCTTTCTTTTTCTCTTTTCTTTCCCCCTCCCTCCCCTCCTTCCCTTTCTCTCCTTCCCTCCCTCCCTCCCTCCCTTCCTTCCTTTGTCCCTTCCTCCTTGTTCCTTCTCTGCATCTCTCTTTTCATTAAGAAATCTTTTTAAATTGTATAAAGCACTGGAACTAACAAGACCTGCAAGGCTCAATAGCTCATAGTCTTATTCAAGGTTCCACAGAAAGTGGACTCTCTGGGAAGTTCCATCTTTTAGGAATTCACTCTTGTCTGACTCCTCCATCATCCTCCCTCTCAACCTCATGGTGTCTAGCATAGTACCTTATACAACAAGTACATCCTCAATAAATCCCTGAGAGCCTAAATAGATGATGGTGGTTAAGGACACAAATCTTAGAGAACAAGACTACATGGGTTTGAATCCTGACTCTATCACCAATAGGCTGTGTGGTCTTGGGAAAGTTACCTAACCTCTCTGGGTTTCAGTTTTCCCCACCTATAAATTGGCGTTAGGATAATGCAGTTACCCGACAGGGCTGGGCTGAGGCTTCAAGGAATTAATAATAAAATACTTATATCAGTGCTTGGCACATCGCAAGTGCTACTTAGGTGTTTGCTATTATTATTATTGTTGTTGTTGATTGGCTGAGGTAGGGCCAAGGCACGATTGCTATTTAAGGATCTCCCAGTTTATTTTCTGATACTTTTTCTCCTCCAGGAGCTGCCTTTGGATTCTTGGGCACAGAGAATTGGATTTCTGAGTAGATTTACAATAGACTATGCTTCTCCTCCTCCTTTCATTCTCTTACAAAACAGTTTTCTTTTTTAAACAGAACAGACAAGCAATGGCAAAGATTTCTTATTTCACAATGAAGTTTTCCTTCCACACATCCTCTCCTTTCTATCTTCTCAGAAGGTTGTTTTTTCCCCTTCAGAACTTTCTTTCTGAAGGAAAATTCCATAGTAAAAAGAAAACAAAATAGGTTTCAGGCTTTGTAATTCTTTTCTTTCTTTCTTTTTTTTTTTTTTGAGACAGAGTTTTGCCTTTGTAGCCCAGGCTGGAGTGCAATGGCACGATCTTGGCTCACTGCAACCTCTGCCTCCCGGGTTCAAGTGATTCTCCTGCCTCAGCCTTTCAAGTAGCTGGGATTACAGGTGGGCACCACCATGCCCGGCTAATTTTCTATTTTTAATAGAGACAGGGTTTCATCATGTTGGTCAGGCTGGTCTCGAACTCCTGACCTCAGGTGATCCTCCCGCCTCACCCTCCCACAGTGCTGGGACTACAGCAATATGTATTTCCTAGAAATAAAGGCACCATCAATTTTGCAGTGCTTCCAATTATCTCCAGACCCTGTGTTTTCTGGGGCTTTTGTCATTCTCTTTATTCCGTTTGGAGGATGAGCCAATGTGGCTCCCTTGATCCCTGACTTCTGGTATTCACAGCCTTGCATAATCCCCTCACCTGGAGTGATAGTGGGGCTTGTGACATGCCTTTGACCAATAGAATATGGCACAGGTGACAGGATGTACACGACTCTGTGAATACAAACACTCATGTTACATGAGACCGCAACGCCCATCTTGGGAGGAGGCACTCTTTCCTGCTGGCTTTGAAGAAGCAGGTTGCCACGTGGTGAGTTGCTTGTGGACATAATCACATAGCAAGAGAATGTGGGTGAATTCTAGCTCGCAGCCAGCAAGAAACTGAGGGACCAAATGTTGCCATCAATTATGTGAGTGAGGAAGTAGGTGCTTCCTCAGTTAAGTTCCAGATGAAACTGCAGCCCTGGCTGACATCATTTCAGCCTTGCAGAGGAGCCAGCTACGTCATGCCCAGACTCTAGCCTCACAGAAATCATGAGATAATAAATATGTGTTATGGTAAGCTGCTACGTGTATGGCAATATTGTCATGCAGCAATAGATAGGTAACTAACAACAATGGTAACTCTCCCTCACCTACCTTACTTTGGAAATTCTCTACTTATGTTAGTGTCCTATTTAAAACAGAATTTCTGGAAGAGAATAGCATATCGCAGCAGGCATTATTTGCACACTGCATGAGATGTGGATATAAAATAATGCTGCTGGTTTTCTAATGGGCACGAGAGAACAAATGCATGCAAATGCTCCTGTTTATACCAGGGCAGGGCTTGAGCCCCACCTGTGTGCAAAGCACTGGACTGGATCTTGTGAGGCTGAGGAGCCATCTCGCCCCTTCTTGCCTCCAGGTGTGATCACTTGGTACAAGGGCTATTGGCAGCTGATCTGTTTTCCCTTCCTAATTCTCTTCCCTCTTTTTGTTATTTTTCTTTATTGAAGAGGAGGCAGAGGAAGAAAAAAAAGAACAAAAAAACACGTGGATGCATATGGTCTGTTACAGCTGGAGGGGATGAGAGGGGTCATTCAGTGCAGCTCCATGTTGTGGAGGGTTATACGGAGACTCCATGGCTCCTAAGTGCCAGAGCCAGCGTTAGAATGTCTTCTGACACTTGGTCCAGTGCTCTTTCCTTCAGTTAAAACCTGCTATTTTTTTCCTTGTGAGTACTAGTAAGTTGACATCATGCTTCAGGGTAGAATCTTGGTGCTACATGTTGTCAGAGGGTCCCTCTTACTTTCTTTTTGTTCTTGACCAAAAGGATCCCCCTCCTCTGAACCTCAGTCTCCTCCTCTATAAAATGGAGTCCTGGGGGACTGATGGAATAATATATGCATGGCTCCCAGCAAGTGGGAGAGAAGCACTTGGCTTGCTCCCATTAGTGTGTTCTCTTGTGAGGATTTCAAATGTTCATTCATCCCACTGTGCACTCAAGTGTTGGGAAAACATTTATTGTGCCTGACATTTTCCCAGAGGGTGTTTTCTCAGATTAAAACAAAGTAGTCAAACTTTTCCCTTCTCTGATTATCTTAACTAAAGGAGCCTCTATATGCTCCACATCCCCACAAGTTACTGTCTTATCATCTTCATTGCACTCATGACCCGCTGAGATGGTTTATCCATCTGCTTCTATGTCCAACATGCCAAAGCAAGCTCTCTCAGCTTTCAAAACAGGACTGTGTCTGTCTTGCTTCCTGCTCTATCTCTGTACCTGGAACAAGGTCAGGCCTGGTGTAGGGGCTCAGTAAAATAAGGGCTAAAGGAATGACAGAACCTGTCTTGCTTTTGCCTTTGAGACTTGGCCTGAGAAGAAAGAGGAGAAATCTAAGGAATTCAAACCACTTCAAAGAAGAGAAAGAAGAAAATATATAGCATTCTAGCAAGATACAATCCCATTTACTTACTGCACACTTTCCACATCCTAAGCAGTGCTTGGCCCTTAGGGCTCCCATTTAATTGGGATATCTCATTTAATTCTCATTTCCACCTATAAGGTAGGTGCTCTTAGTGCCCATACTTACAGCTGAGGAAGCTGAGGTCTAGAGAAGTGAAATCTTTTGCATAAGAGCACACAGTAAGAGGTACAATTAGGGTTTAGCATTCGGGCCTGTGTGTCTCCAGGACAGAGCTGCTCCACACTGCAAAATTGATGGTGCCTTTATTTCTAGGAAATACATATTGAAATTTTCAGGGGACAGGGGGCATCAAGTCTGCAACTTCTTCTTAAACAACTAAAGGAGGGGGGGATTTAGTAATATGTTAACATTTGGGGAATCTGGGTAAAAGGTATCTGGTAATTCTTTGAACTATTCTTGCAAATGTTCTGTAAGTGAATTATGTTAAAATAAAACATTTTCAAAAGCTCATGGTGGGAAGAAGATGAGACTTGTGTCATGAGATGAAGGGCACAGGTCTTGCTTGGCTAGAATAAAGGGCGGGAATGGGAGGCTGGGGCAGACTCTGGGGGCTAGAAGGATCAGGTTTCATCAGGGAGGCAGTGTTCAACACTGATAGGACCCATGACGATACTCTGTCTTTAACCAAGTCTGCCCTTACTTCAGCAACCCAAAGGTGCCAACTTTTTTTTTCTTTCTTCCTTCCCTCCCTTCCTCCCTTCCTCCCTCCCTCCCTTCCCCACCTCCCTCCTTTCCTTCCTTCCTTCCTTCCCTTTCTTCTTTTCTTCCTCTCTCTTTCTCTCTCTCTCTTTCTTTCTTTTTTGAGACAGAATCTCACTCTGTTACCCAGGCTAGAGTGCAGTGGTGCAGTCTCAGCTCACTGCAGCCTCCACCTCCTAGGCTCAAGTGATTGTCCTACCTCAGCCTCCCAAGCAGCTGGGATTACAGGTGTGTGCCACCACACTTGGCTAATATTTGTATTTTTAGCAGAGACAGGGTTTCACCATGATGACCTGGCTGGTCTCAAACTCCTGACCTCAAGTGATCCACCTGCTTCAACTTCCCAAAGTGCTGGGATTACAGGTGTGAGCTTCTGCATCCAGTCCAAAGGTATCATCTTCTAAATCCAGACTGCTTAATCCTGTGGTTACCCCAGGCAAGCACACAGTTGATTAGGAACAGCATCTCTCTCCCACCATATGGTTTCCCTCCAGGGCTCAGGCACCACACCATCCTCTTCATCCTGAGACAGGAGAGGGGCACTGAGTGCTGGGGCTTTAGGCACTTGTCATGTAACTGTCCTTTGAGGAAGTGGAAGCAAATACCATCTACACATTTGAGAAAGTGCCCAGAGAGGGTAATTAGCTCATCCTAGGTCACACAGGGGGGCAGAACTGAACTAGAACACCAGTGTCATGGTTCCCAAGTGCTTACTTTCTTATTTCTTTCTACCACCATCATTTCATTATTAAGGGCTCACAGCCTTGAATCCTGAGTCCTTTTGTTGTAATACAGATATCATCTTGATACCATCTTCCTCCCCTCCCCTCCCCTTTCCTTTTTTTAAGACAGAGTCTCACGCCACAGCCGAGGCTGGAGTGCAGTGGCATGATCTCAGCTCACTACAATAACTGCCTCCCAGGTTCAAGTGATTCTCCTGTCTCAGCCTCCTGAGTAACTAGGATTATTACAGGTGTCTGCCACCATGCCCAGCTAATTTTTTGTATTTTTAGTAGGGACAGGGTTTCATCATGTTGGCCAAGCTCGTCTCAAACTCCTGACCTAGTGATCTGCCCACCTTGGCCTCCCAAAGTGCTAGGATTACAGGCGTGAGCCACCTCACCCAACCCTTTCTACTGTTTTCTAGAGTAGCTGTCTGTGGGGGAAGTTTATATGTATTCATCCTAAAATATGTGCTTTGGGGCCAGACAGACCTCAGTGACATCACTTCCTCTGGAATGCCCTTGAGCAAGTGACTTAACCTCCCTGAGCTTCGGTTTTCTCATATGGAAAAATGAGGATAATAATGTCTACCTCGTTGAGTTATTGTGAAGATTCTGTTTCAAAAAAACATTTATTGAGCCTTGATCTGGGATACTGGGGGACAGAGCAGTGAACAAGACAGACGTCTTGCACTGTCTTCTTTGTGCAATTAGAAACACTAATTGTTTAGAATTAAAAGACAGTTAATAAATATTTTAATAAGATTTTTTTCAGATAGTGATAAACCGAGAAAAGAAAAATGCATCTGAAAAATGGGATGTTGGAAGCCTCCAGTGACTGGGGGATGGTTGTGCTCCTCTGCTAGGGCACACCTCCCCGAGAAGGTAACATCTGAGCTGGAAGCTGCAGAATTAGAAGGTTCTGGCTGGCTATGGCAAGACCTGAGAGATGAAGAGGGAGGGTTAGGCCAGTCCTGGAGCTGGGACTGAGTTTGGCCTGGTTAAAGGATGAAAAGGAGGCCAGTGTAGCGTTACCACAAGTGACAGCGGGAGAGACAAGGCCAACCATAGCCGGGGCAATGCCATGCTGGGGCAAGAAGGTCAAGGCATTTAGACTTCATTTCAAGTGCATTAGAGGTCCACCACAGAGTTTTGAGCAGAAGAGCAATATGATCTCATTTTTTTTTTCTCTTGAAATTGCATGATACAGTTGGCCCTCTGTATCTGTGGATTCCACATTGGCATTCAACCAACCTTGGATGGAAAATATTTGGAAAAAAACAAACAATAAAAAATAACAATACGATTATAAAAAATAATATGAATTTAAAATACACTATAACAACTACTTACATAGTATTTATATTGTATTTGATATTGTAAGTAATCTAGAGATGATTCAGAGTATGTGGGAGGGTATGTGTAGATTATATGCAAATATTATATCATTTTACATCAAGAATTTGAGCACCTGTGAAAGTCCTGCAATCAATGTTATTATTACAGGACCTGGAACATGATAGATATTTTATAAAGAACAGCTTTATTATTGTTTATCATTCCTAGGCATTGCCACTTATCATTACAAACTTCTAGAAGGTGGGTGGCCTGTGCCTACCTTCATTCTAGAGGCATGCACTGTGGTGCATCCACCTGCCTGGAGAAAGGGGAGAGGAGTGGGAGTAACTCCAGACACCTCTGACTTCCTCCCTCCCCCTTGCCACATGCCCCCTCATCCAAAGCCAGATGCCAGTCACCTCTGCCAGGCCAAGGGGCAGCCAGGGTAGGATCACTGGGTCCCCTCCAGCTGGCTCCAGCTCCAGGCCTCTGAGCCGCCTTCACTTTGCCTTAAAAATGCAAAGCATTCCAGCCATTTTAATTACTGGGCGTTGCATAAGCCAGCAACCAGTTCATACAAAGGAGCAACAGACAAAAAAATGATTTTTCAACATGCCTTCAGCCTCTCCCCTTCTTTCCCCGAAATCAGCCCCCAATCACTGCCTCCCAGGCCTAGGAAAGCACTCCAGGTATGTGCAATCTCTTTTTGAGTTTGTTGATGTGACATCAAGGTCTTTTTTCTCTAAATACTTGAGGCAAAAGTAATTCCAGCTACCTTCAAGTGTTTTGGAAAGTTACTGGTCATATTCCTACTTGACATGCTAAGACAATCAGAGGGCTCCATATCATATACACTGAGAACTTTGTTATAAAACAGAGTTCAGTGTACAGTAGGTCTGTCCGGGCACCAAGTCAGTGTGTTTTCAGTTTCTGAAATTCTAAAATGACTTTACTATAAGATACTCCTAAGAAATGAATCCCAAACATAATGTTCTAGCAATGCTTTTGTCTGGAGAATTATTAATACTTAAATACTTATGTGATGGAGAAGCTTCCAGGTTTCCTAATTCTGATTTTTCAGTAGCCTCCAAAGTTTTTAAACTAAATTTAATCTGATAATTTGTTGAGGACCTACTGGGTATCGGTATTGTGTAACATTCTTGGAAGAGGAAATTCAATTAGCCCTGTCAATTAGCTCACTTTCTAAAGAGGGGAAAGTTACACAGAAACTGACAATCCCAGTACAGGGTGATGAACTTCAAGTCAGATCATCTCTGATGGACACAACCAGCTTGGGTGAGAGGAAAGGCTACTTGTAGATTGTCTTAATAATCTTGACAGTGGCCATTCACTGATTGGTTGGCTCTGGGCCAGGAATTCAGCTAAATCCTTTTCACATATGTTATCTTATTTATTCCTTGTAACGCTGTGAGGTAGGTGCTATTGTTGTCCCTATATTAGAGACCATGATATGGAGGCACAAGAAAATTAAGTTACTTGTCCAAGGTCACACAAGAAATGGCAGCAGTGAACTGTTAAATATTTAACAAGTAGCTCTACAGTACAAAGAGCCCTCATTTGCAGTGTTTGCCAATTTCTGTAGTGTAAATACTCCATTATGACCAATTTTAAGTTATCAAGGTGATGCTCCTCAACATGCAGTAGCATATTATGTAATATTTCTACCATACAGACACAACAAATGGAAATTACCCTGATGGCATAGAGTATGCTGTAATAAATAGTTGAGGAGTGAGGAGTTTCAAGTGTTCATTAATATAATTTATTAGTTATAACTTTATACAATTAAATTAAACTCTATTTATTTATTTTTAATTGGATTTTTTTTTTTTTTGGAGACTGAGTCTCACTCTGTCACCCAGGCTGGAGTACAGTGGCATGATCTTGGCTCACTGCAACCTCTGTCTCCTGGGTTCAAGCAATTCTTGTGCCTTAGCCTCCCCAGTAGCTGGGACTACAGGCATGTCCCACCATGCCTGGATAATTTTTTGTATTTTTAGTAGAGATAGGATTTTGCCATGTTGGCCAGGCTAGTCTTGAACTCCTGGCATCAAGTGACTCGCCTACCTCAGCCTCTCAAAGTGATAAGATTACAGGCGTAAGCCACTATGCCCAGCCAATATTTTAAATAACACCTATGTTTAATGACTGACTTGCAAAATTCCTGAACATATAACAACTGGCTCTGGCAAGCCAGGGTGAGCCAGCTCCAGCACAGCACTGGGGTCTCTAGAACCTTGCTCTTCACCACTGCAGACAAGTAAGAGTAGCTAGGAGGAAAAGTCAAGGGAACGGTATGAACAAAGACCTAAGATGTGACTACCGAAGAAAGGAAACACAATCACATTTAGTGTTTACAACATCTTTTTAATTGATCACTGGAGCACACAGAGATAGTGACGAGTGCAGGATCGGATGCTGAACTTGGAAATCTGGCTCCACCACTGATTAACTGCGTAACCTTGGCTACATTACTAAACGTCTCTGTGTCCCAGTGTTCTTTTCCATAAAACGGGCATGATCATAATAGCCCCTACATCATAGAGTTGTGAGAATGACATACCTTTACACTTGTATAGTACATAGAATAGGACCTGGCACATAGCAGTGCTCAGTAAACCTTAGTTACTTATTGTTTGGTCTTTGCAGCTGCCTCTGTGAATTACATGTTTGCCTTTACTTTATAGGGATTCAATTTATGCTTAGAGAGCAATGGAGGAGACTGGAGGACGTGGACTCAAACGTTCTGATTCTAACATCGGCACTTACCCCAAAGGCTGGAAGGCATATTGACCTGGCTGGGTACTGTTCTCCAGGAGGGCCTGCTGACAAACTCAATGCCCTAGTAAATGTTGCTTCTGACAGGGGCCATATCTAAGTAATGTTTCCTCACCCTTGAGGTACAGGCATTCCGGGAAGAAAGACCCAGCTGGTTTCAGAAACTAGGCATCTGCCCTTTGTATCTCTTGTTATTTTCCAAATGTTCACCTTCTGCTTGAAGAGGCAAGGTAGTGGTATGGTTAAGAGGATGGGCTCTGGCTTCCGATTCCAGCACCGCAGCATACTGGCCATGTAATCTCGAGTAAGTGATGTAATCTTTGTGTACCTTAGTTTTCACTGCTGATGAAAAGGGATGGCAATGGTGATCTCATCTACCTTACAGCTTTTGCTATAAGAATTGGTACAAATTAATATATGCAAACCACCTAGAAGAATGCCTGGTACCCAATATGCACTCCATAGGAATTAGTTATTACTATCAAGTGTTTTTAATTCTCTTTTCCTCCTTTCTTCCATCCCTTCTTTCAGTTAATTACAAGGTCAAATGGTATATAAGCATCTTCATGCCCCTGGGGCCACAGCCTCGTATACATAGTCCTCACTGAGAATCTACTATGTGCCAGGCACTGTGCCATGCATCTTATTCAGCTTACAGTGTTTGATCCTCATGAAAATCCTACGAAGTATGCATCTCACCTCTATTTTACCATGAGACAGCTGAGGCTCAGAGGGAGGTTAAGGAACTTGTTCAAGGTCACAGTGAAAAAGTGAAGAAGGATTAAAACTCAGGCTTATGACATCACAGGCCTTGGTTGGTTCCTAACCTCCTTGTTGGGTTGCCTTCTAGAATATTCCGTGGGAAATTTTGAGAGATGGTTAAATCCAACCCACCTGGTTTTACATTTGAAGAAAAGAGTCACTGATTTACTCAAGGTCACATGGCTATTTTATGTGGTAAGACTAGGATAATAACCTAGTATATTGCCACAATCTCATGCTTGAAATTTCAGGAGGAAATGAAGCCAGGTTCATTAGCTGTTAAAATATACTGATGAGCATGCCATCAGCTTGCCTCAGGGTTCTGGGCCCTATCTTTGTAATAATACAAAGGTAATTTTCCTATAGCATCTATCAAAATTTTGAGTAAGGAAGGACACACCCACACCCCTAGAAATTGCCTGCCAAGTCTCTTCTCCTGCCTTCTCTCCACTGCAAATCAAATGAAACAGAGATGCATCTCGCTTGCCTGCTGATAAAGCTCCCTCCTGGCCCTCAGAAGTAGGTACTACACTTCTCTCTGCTTGGCTGCATCAAGAGCTCTGAGCACTCAACGAGAACCCAAAAGACAAAGAAAAATATCAACAGCACTGCAAATGCCCCAATGAACCTGTGGGCACATTGACTTTGAAGTCTTCAGAATGAGTGCTGGTTTGGAGAGAGCCCCCGTGTCTGAATCACAGCTCTGCCACTTCCTTGCATGTAAGAAATTGAACATGCAGTTTAACTTCTTTGAGCCTCAGTTTTCTTCACCATAAAATGGGCACAAAATAGTACCTATTATTAAGGGTTGTGAAGATTAGAGGGAATACTGCATTGAAAGTGCCTTGCACATAGTAGGTATTCAACTAATGCAAGTTTCCTTCTCTTTTACTTGTCTTAGAAACATTTTCCAGCTTATCATTCCAAGGTTGATGAGTTGCAGAGCAGGGAGACAATTATTTAGTGATTACCTCTCATGGGCCCAGCAGAATTAGAGCAGCCTGGAGTGATGGGAAGATGACGAGGTACTAAGGGGTCTGATTCTTCGTTTGCCTCTGCCAATAATCTGGTGTCTACTTCTCTAGGTCTGTTTCTGTATCTGTAAAACGAGGGAGTTCAACTTGGTAACCTACAGCTCTTTTCTAGCTCTGACCTTCTGCCTTACCATGATACGACTTCCTAAACACCTCCCTGCTGCCTGGTTGGATAGTTAGCTCCATGATCTCATGGCACACTTGACTATCCCATTGTAGCTCTTACCACCAACTATTATTTGCTTGCCTTTTTCTCCCAGAAGACTGGAGTTCCTTGGGAACCGGGGCAATGCCTTGTTCATGGTTATATCTCCCGGGCCTAGCATGGAGTAGTAGACATTCTGCCAGTGTTTGGTGAATATGTGAAGGAAGGAGTAAGGGAGGAGAGAACCCTGACCCTTTCCTCCAAAGACTTGATCATCACACTATGACACACACACAAGCTGTGAGGCACACAGAGAATGTCAGTGGGGGATTCATGATTAAGGGCACACCCACAACTTGGAAACAAGGCCATCTGTCTTACTGAAGGCATACATTCATGCACCATGCATGTGCTTAGCCATCTGTGATAGTAAATCAAGACACGGCAAGGGAAGAGTTGAAAATCTGCGAATACCAGAGCCTATACTAGTTGACCTGGGGGAAATCTTTGGATGGTGACTTGTATACTAAAATGTAGAAGCCAGTGAATTCCAATATTCCAGGTACAAAGAAAAGAAAGGAAAAGAAAGATGGAGTGGCCACCCTGGTACCAAAAACCGAGAAGACCCAAGAGCCTGGAGTCACCATTGTGTGTCCAGCGCTGTCACTGTTCAGGAAGAGAGGCTTTGGCCAGTGGTAGTGAGCACTGGAATTTCCTCAGCAAAGCCTTTGCTTCCATTAAAAGGAGAATTCCAGGGTATCTCAGCTGAAAGATCCTTCCTATGATACCCTCAATCCCTGTGTTCTGACTCTACACACACCAAAGCAACTTTCTGAGGAGAAACTAGCTTCACATGAAGCTCTCTGTGACTATCAGGAGGAAAACATGCAGTGGTGTTGACATGAGTTCTCTAGCCTATGTAACAATGAAATACTTCATGGGAAACAAGCCCAGTGGGATTGTGGTTGGTTTGCTGGGCTCTTAGGATCAGTCCTCAAGACTGATCTACTGAGGGAGCCTCATTTAATTAAGTCTCTGAATCCCAGGACCTGGATCCCAGAACCTCTGTTGGGGTGAATGTGTGAAGGTGATACTCTGACTCCTCCTTTTCTTCACTCCATTCATTGGTTAGTTTATTCCTTTAATATTTGTTAAGAGCCTACTATGTGCAGATGCTGTGCTAGGCAGTCACAGAAGCACCTGGATTTGTTTGCTGTCTATGGGAGAACCAGGGATATCAACCACTAGGGGCAACAGAGTGCACGAGGTGCCCAGCTGGAAGCCCAGAGGACCCAGTGTGGGTGGGACATGAGTGAGAGAAGAGGAGAGGCCTGAGACGGGGTGGTCCATTCTGCTGGGGCAGAGAGAGGACCAGAAAACATTCACTAGGTGGTGACTCTAGCTGAATCCTGAAAGATGAATACACGATTCCTGGCAGGTGAGGTGGAGGAGGGTGGGGGAATATATTGGTGGAGGCTGGATTCCAGGCCAAGAGTGCATTGTGAACAAGGCTCAGAGAAACTGATAGCTGGAATATAATGGGTTGAAAGAGGGCAGCATGGGTTTAGAGAGATAAGCAAGAACAGGGACTGCTGTTGTATAAATGCAGGGGCAGCCATCTCACTGTATTCTATGTGAAAAGGGCCTCCTCCAGCTGTGGATTGTGGGGCCCTGGGGAAGAGCCAGATCACAAAGGGCCTTGTTTGTCTTTGGAGCTTAAGACTTTGTTCAGAAAGCCACAGAGCATGAGTGAATCATTTCAAGCAAAGGATAGCATGTTTTCAGATTTATATTTTAAAAATGTACAGAAGCATCAATGCAAAAGTTGAGGTTGCTAGAGAAAGACTCTGGAGAGGATAACTAATTATGTCAGTATTGAAATTGCCAGGAAAGAATCCCTGGGGGCCTGATCCAAGGTAGAAATGGTAAGCATGAGAGGAAGGGAGGTTTAGAAGAGATGTGGAGAGTGAGAATCTGTAGGACCTGGTGAATGATGGTGTTATCCTCTGGAATGGGTAATCCCAGAGAGGACTGAGGGGGAAAAGACAATGAGTTTTGGACACCTGGAGTCTGAGGAGGCCATGGGATCTCCAAGTGAAACTGGGCAGGAGGAAGTTGGAGACAGAAGACAGGCAATCGGAGGGACACCACTGTTTGCTGTGTGCACTCCAGTGCACGGAGCATGGTAGAGATCATGGGAATGTGTGGGGTTGGCCAGGGAGAGTGTAGAGGTGAAAAGGGTAGGAGAGAGAGCCAAGGACAGAAAATTGGGAAACAGCTACATTTTAATTTCAGAAAGAACCTGAGGAGTGTGCCAAGAAGACTGAGAAGGTACAGTTGGAGAGGGAGAAAGCAAAATCCCAGAGAAAGCAGGGTCTCAGCAGCCAAGTTTAAAGAAGGGTGCGATCAATGGTGTTAACTACTCTTTGGACGGTCCCCACAGCATAGGACAAGACCATGTCAGTTCCAGCAGGTTCCGCTGAAGAGAGCTCCAGTGCCTTGCAGAAACAAGACCTCCAGCCCAGTCTAACAGGAGACCAACCACATGTCCATCCCATTCCCTCCCAAGGCATGAGAGTGCCCGGCTGAGACACTCATGTGTGTTCTCTGTGTGAAGCTGAGCATGCAACCTTCAAAGAAACCACAAAGGAGCTACTCATTTTTAAAGGAAAAACACATGAACTCCATGGGCATAAGGAAGACATTAAAACAGGGTTGGGGAAAAGTTCTTCTCCTTCCGTTTCATATTACCCTTCACAGAAATAATTGACTGCTGAATATACGGTCATTAAAACACACATACATACACACACACACACACACACACACACACACACACACACATACAAACAAAAGCTGGAATATTTGACTCTGCTTCCCATTTCCCACCACCCTAGATAACATAGGATACAGCATGGCTTTACTGCACACATGTGTTTTCTGGCTTAAAAACCCTGGGAGTAGATCCCTGTGGAAAGAACTATGAAAACTCCAGGATTCACGTGAATGTAGCCAGACTCTTGCGGAGGGGTCTTCACTTCACTGGCAAGGCTAGGGGAGAGCTGGGGCAATTTTACCTGCCATGAAATTGGCTCCAGATGGAGGCAAGGAAAGGTGTTTATCCCCTGCTGGTGCCAGATACAGACAGAGCCTGCAATACCTAGCATCTTAGGCTCAGAATGCCCTGTGTCGGGCAGCAACCCCACTGAGGGTCTGGCCAGGGCTCACGGGCAAATGGGTGGACCAGGCTGTCTGCTGCTTGGAAAAGGCCATTTTGAATATAATAACTTTCACATGGACTGTGGGACTTGGGGGAAGCCATTGTGGTTAGGGTCTAGAGGGGGAAGAGGGAGGAAAGCAAAGAGGAGCTCCCCCTATCAGGCAACAGAAATGACAGCACCTTCTCCTGGTTGAATTTCCAAAGCCCAGCTCTTCCCTGGAAGAGTGGGGCTGTGGCATCCTCTGCAGTGTTCCCAGACTGCCCTAAGGCCCCCAAACCAATGATTCACAACTATGTTGCTTCCCCAAAGAGCGTCTCCCCTTTGGGTTGACATGTGGCCAGCTCAGGGGTGGAGGAGCTCCGGCAGCCACGAACCCAGACGGGATGTTGACTGAGCTTTGTGGCCATGGCAGAGGGGGAGGGGGTGAGCATCACCCACTCAAAGGCACCCGCACCCCCACCGATGAGTGTGGAAATGTGCTCTCCCGCCCTCCCATAGAGACAACCGAGCAGGACTGCAGGCTGAGCAAATGGGTGTTCTCTGGCTTATAGTGCCCCCTAGCACTGGCCAGAGGGATAGAGCTCCGAGAACTCTCCAAAGAGCCACCATCTACCTGCCTGTCTGAATGCTGGAAAGGGGGCGGTGGTGCTGATCACTGGACCCATTCAACCAATTCTTATTAAACTCATTGTTACCAACACTTGATCCCTGTCTTCTAGGGGCTTACAGCTCAGGAAGGGAAACAGATGGGTAAACAATCACATTCGAGTCAGCTAAGCATTGTCAAAGAAGTTAATACAGGGTGCTGTGGGGATACATTGGAGGGGGAATCAGAGGAGGTTTCCCAGAGGAGGTGACATCTAAACTGAGATCTGAAGGATGTGGAAGAGTTCGATGACTTTCGAAGACCAAAAAGAAAATGGAGATAAAAAAGACACCTTTCTAACCTTTTAGTGCTATGATCCAAGAGGCAAACAGGCAGGTGAACACATAACTACACTGGGCGCCGCCAGAAGCCAGACCCTGTCTCTCCTAGGCCTTTAGCATCACAGTCTTCTCTGAAATTCTGTTTTCAGCATTGATTCTTGGGGGGAGGTAGCAGTTTAGGAACTCAGTGTTGGCTGAGAAACTGATGGATGGTCTTCAGTCTTAAGTACATTCCTGTGTGTCAAACCTGTTTAAACAGCAAGACCCATCTCCCCTTCAGAAATATTCACTTGTCCTTGATGATTTTCCATGGAATCTTAGAATTTTTTGAGGCGAGAGAGATCCTGGGGACCACTGAGTTCTATTTTTCATCCAATAAACACAGAAGTCGAAGTTGACACCTGGACAGGCAAAGTGACTTGACCAAAGCAGGTGCACAACTATTCTGCAACATTTGGAACAAATCCCAGGTCTTTTGATTTTTTTTCCCACTCTACTGTCTTTTCATTTCCCAAAAACAAAGTTTTCATGTGCCTTTTTATTAGTGATATGTTTGGAATGCATTAGCTCGTCATTTAGAAAGGTGAAAAAAATAAACACACAAGAGATAAACCTGTCATGAGGACAAGCCTGTATTTCTTCTGATTGGCTCAGAGGGTGATTATTATCATAGTAGAGAATTATTTAATCAGTGCACGTAAAGGTTCTCTGTGGGCTGGGCACTGTACAAAGAGACTCAAACGGATCTGTCTACAGATCTCAAAAGCAGATATGAGATCTGTGAAAGGCTGGTGTTTCCAAGGCCACAATACAAGCATGGGCCACACCCTAGAGCTTGGAGGACTGAGGCCTGCAAAGGGGCAAGTTCCTTCACCTGTCTGAACCTTATTTTTCCCACATTTAAGATAAGGATGGGTAGTTTCCGAGGTCATTTTTACGACTTCTCTTCCTACAGACTCCAGCATCCTATAACTTGATAGAAAGAGGGTGGATATGGACTCATCTTTCCTAGAAAAGTTCCAGGAAAGGGAATACCAGGTCATCCTAGTAGGTGTGTAGACAGGCCAGATAGATCTTGAAACTTACTCAGTTCTTCCCAGATTTACAAATCTATCATTGTTTTTAGCTGTCAAGAGAAAGCAGGAGAGCCTGTATCTTAACTCTTACCATTAACCTCAGGTCCACCCCACCTAGCTTATTAAATGATGTTGAAAAACAATTCTTACATATTACTAGGCTCATGAAGGGGGCAGCCCTAGCAGGAGGACTTCCCTACACAAGGATTCATGGAGTTTGCTCTTTCTCTTCCTTAGGGTGAGAACTGAACTGCCTTCACATGGTGGGCAGAGGGGGAACCGACTCAGGTTAGGAATAAGGCAGAACATCCTAACTGAAAAGGTCTTGGAATTCGCTAAACTTCAAGACACTGCATGGACTGGCTTAGGACAGGGAGTGAGAGGAAATTAACCAAAAGGTAATTTCATTACCTTTCAGCTGGAAAAAAGATCAGATTCCACTTGCGCTTTCATAATTAAGTAACTGCCGGAATAAAATGCTTCAGATGCTTTCTATGAGAAAACTGCTGCTTGAAGTTCAGCAGAAGTTATCTACTTGATACTTATATTTCAGGAAAGGCTTTCCCTTGGAGAAAATATCGGCAGATTGGACAAAACTGTAACGTGAAAAGAAAGAGAAGAGAGGGCCTCTATCATGTAAGATGCTTATCCAAAGTGGATTTGGTCTGGAAAGTCTTATAAAACCTTCCACATGACTGTGGAATAAGTCATGTGGAGTGCGGGGGATGAGCGAATCTCTCAAATTCCACCACGTATGCCCTCATTCAACCTGGATCCTTAGACTGGCCTCCAGGGCACACTTTGCTCAGGACTCAGTGGGCTGTTGGCCACACCCATGCTCCAGTCTCCTGAGACCCTATTTGGTTCTCAGAGAGCTAAAAAGCAGTGTGGCTAAATATCCTAGGCCTCAAAGTATTCCTACTGTGGTTGGGGAAGTAATACAATCATACCCCATAAAACAATGAAAACAGTGCTGGAAAAACATCGAATGACAGAAACATCTCTATGGGTTAGGACACAGAGTGAAGGCAGGGAGGGTTTTTAAAGCTGGGTGGGGAACAAGTCAGAATGATGTGGAAACCAGTTTCCCTTTCCTATGGCTAAAATGCTCCAGGGGGGAAAAGGAGTTTCAAAAGTGTTCTTGGAAATACTGCCTCTCACAAATTCTTCGGCCTCTGCTGTCCTAATGTCACTTCACTGAGAGGTAAACAGAGGAGTTCTGAGAAAGAAGCTGAACTTGCATTTATCCGTTTTTATTTGTTCCAAACTTGTAGCATCTCTACAGCCCAAACTCTTTCTAACAGGATGAAGTGGAAGAGAAAGGGAGAGAGACAAGTGTAGAAAGATAGAAGATCCCAGCTGCAAATGGCCATTTGCAGTTATATGGAACAGATGCTGAAGTTCGGGGATGTGCAAGTCTCTCTGCAGATGGGAAGGGGCAGTGGAAAGGGGTGACTTGAGTTCCTGGCTGGCCACCAATCATCCCATCTTTCTGTGCCGGTTCCTCACCTGGAAAATGGGAATGATACGTGCGCTTGCTTTTCCTATCTAGAAGGATTATTGTGAACACTATTAATGAGGTAAGTTACAGAATCCTGTTATTAAAAAAAAAAGCAGAATCAAGATGTTAATAATAAGGATAGTAATTGTGTTCGTTATTTGCAATCATCCATTATAGCTAGCCGTCCAGGATCCTGGATCGTTCTCCTGGTTTTACTACAGTTTTGGATCAGCTCACCCCTAAATCCCTTGCTGAAGGGTGGCGACCTGTCAGCCATGGGTGGGGAACCATTTCCTCTTGCCTTTCTACTTTCTGTCTTGCAAACATGCCCAGGACCTTTGTACTTGTGTTCTCCCTCCCTGGCACCCTCTCCCGTGGCTTGTCCAGAGCGGATCCTCCTCTTTGCCCACTTCTCAGCAAGGATGGCACTTCAGGAAGCCCTTCCCTTGCTAGCACAGAGAGCAGCGCCTTCCCTGGTCACGTTCAACCTAGAACTCTGTTTTCTTCGTAGCCCTAGCATCATAGAAAATCACCCTGTGCATTCATGGATTTCCCAGGGGGCAAGGGCTTTGTGTTGCTTAACCCAGCATCCTGAACTGTGTTTGTTGAATGAATACAGAACCCCGTTTGCTCTGGGGGAGCACAGAAAACAATCTTCTATCATATATCATAGCCAGCTGCAAACAGCAGATGGCTTCTCATATCCCAGAGAGTCAGAACCAGAGAGAGAGAGAGAGAGAGAGAGAGAGAGAGAGACAGAGACAGAGAGAGAGAGAGAGAGAGAGAGAGAGAGAGAGAGAGAGAGAGAGAGAGTGTGTGTTTGGGTCTTTCTCCTCTGCTCTCTCCAGAGAAACTGGAGGGGTAGCAGTTAGCATCCCCGATAGCTGTTCCACCAGACGCAGTCAAGGTCTCTAGGACATGGTCACCCCTGACTCGTGGAAGGGGTCCTGCTGGGGTGGGTGAGTGGTAGTTGGTTCTGGTTTGGGTCAGAGGCACCCAGTGACCTGGGGCGAGGGCGCAGATGAGAGGGGGCCCCACGGCGCCGCTCGGAGGACCCGGCGGCAAGCACTGGTCCCGGGCGCGCCCCAGCCCACCCACTCGCGTGCCCACGGCGGTATTATTCCCTATAAGGATCTGAACGGTCCGGGGGTGGCCCCGCCCCGCTGCCCGCGCCCCCGGCCCCGCCCCCTTTTTGGAGGGCCGATGAGGTAATGCCGCTCTGCCATTGGTCTGAGGGGGCGGGCCCCGAGCGCCCGAGGCGGGGTCCCCAGGGGGCCCAGGCTATATCACTCGGCCGCCCAGGCAGCGGCGCAGAGCGGGCAGCAGGCAGGCGGCGGGCGCTCAGACGGCTTCTCCTCCTCCTCTTGCTCCTCCAGCTCCTGCTCCTTCGCCGGGAGGCCGCCCGCGGAGTCCTGCACCAGCGCCGAGGCAGCCTCGCCGCGCCCCATCCCGTCCCGCTGGGCACTCGGAGGGCAGCGCGCCAGAGGCCAAAGTTGCCCCGCACGGCCCGGCAGGCGAGCGAGCTCGGGCTGCAGCAGCCCCGCCGGCGGTGCGCACGGCAACTTTGGAGAGGAGAGCAGCAGCCCCGGCAGCGGCGGCAGCAGCGGCAGCAGCGGCAATGACTCCCTGGCTCGGACTCGTCGTGCTCCTGGGCAGCTGGAGCCTAGGGTACTGGGGCGCCGAGGCGTGCACATGTTCACCCAGCCACCCCCAGGACGCCTTCTGCAACTCCGACATCGGTAAGCGCTACCGGCGCCCCGCCCGAGCCCCGCGCTGCAGCCGGGATTGCAACACTGCTCAGGGAGGCAGGGCAAGCCCCACTCCTTTCCTCTGTCCCAAGAAAGGGGCAAACGGGGTTGGGGCGGAGTGGAGAAACTCAATGTCCTTGGCCGGGAGCTCTGGCATAGCCAAGAGGGGAAGATGGCCTGCAGAGGAAACTCGCTGTGGCTGAGCGAGCCCTTGGCCGCCTTTGCTTTCCTAACTTAGGGCGTGAGGTTCCTACCGGTTCTTTTGACATCTGGAAAATGTCCCCATTCACTACTAAAGGAGGAAGGGCTGGAAGAGAAGGGTAGGGAAAGAGTTCCCAAAGCTTGGAATGCTAACTAAAGTGCTGGGAAGTTGACTAGTTTTTTTTTTTTTTTTTTAAAAGTTGTCAGCCATGTGCACGGAAAGTTGCAGGAGAAACTTAGAGTACTCCGAGTTTGCATCATCTCCTGTGCCCATGAAATTCATTCTTTTCACTGAGACCCAACCCAACTGCAGGCTTCCCAAGCAAGCGCAAACCGAGCTTCTTGGACTGCCAAGTTTGGGTGGATTTAAGGGGGAAAAGGAGGAGAAAGCTGTGGCGTTGACCCACCCCCTGGAGACACTGTATTTGAGTGTTGATAGCCAGCAGAAGGTGGCGTGTGTGAGGGATCACTTATCACATAGCTGTGAAAATTCACAGGAAGGCTATTTTTTTTCCTTGAATGTGTGTGGGGGAGGGAGAGAATGGGCAGTGGAAAACAGATTTGTCACCAAAAGAACAAAGCTGCCAAGGGTCACATCAGGGTGACAGTTCCAGACTGGACTTAGTGTCTTGAGTAGAGTGACCCTGTAAGGAGCAGGAGGTCCTACTCCTTAGCATGTACAGAGGGACTTGAGAGCATCCTAGGAGGCTTGTCTGGGAGTGTTTGGGACACCCGTGTTTGGTTGGCCAAGGCGGAGTGGCACATGGAAAACATCTCTCTCCTCCTTTCCAGCCTATAAAGCATGCAAGTCCAGTGGCCCTGCTGGGAGAGTGTGTGTGCGAGCTGGGCGGTGGGGGTGGGACAGCCTTGCCGCCCTCTGCCTGTGTCGATTCACATGTGAAGAATGGAGCGTGTGTGTTTTAAATACAGTTATAAAGGAGAAGGAAATTTTCCACTGAGTCTTGGGTGAGGGACTCTCCCAGTGTGTTGCAGAAAGGAGGGAGAGGAGGCAGGAGCTTGGCAGGGGAGGCAGTAGAGGCCGGGAGGGCTGCTGCTGGTGGGCTGGACTGAGCCTAGAGGTCAGAGTGGGGGTGTGGTGACCAGAAAGTCAGTGCAGTTGGCAGCTGAGGGGTGTTTGTGTGATCTGAGGTCACCCTTGTTAGAGGTTTCCTGGGGCTGCAGGGTACATCATTCCCTCTCCCTGGGGAACCTAGCTGGCCCCGGGTTTGTGGATTGCTTAGAAAGATCCTTTGGGCAGCTAAGCCTGGGGAATGTTTTCCTCCCTCCTCCTCTGACCACCTCCACCCACATTCCACTTACTCTTTCCCTCCTCATCCCAGTTTGTGACATGCCCACCTAATTAGTATGGGGAGTTGCTGCTGCTTCTGAGTTCTGGTTTTGCCCAGCGGGAGCACACACATGCGCCAGCCAGAAGGCTGGCAGGTGGAATCAGGGGTGTGCAGGGGTGCAACTCAAGTCCACTTCTGCTGGAAAACTGGCTGGGTGGGTTCACCTGGGGTTTTTTTTTTTTGGTATGTAGTGGGTCCCCATTTTTCCCCCTTGCCCTTTGCTTTGGGGTTTCTACTCTAGAAATTGACCACAGAAAAGTGAAAACAAGCATGAGTAGATACTGCTTCCAAAACGGGCCCTCCAGTATGTTTACTGCTTAGGTTTCCTGCAGTGTGTCTCAGCGTTGCAGAAGTTTCTTACAATTTCTCTGGATTAATTCAATAAATAGCTCCCTCACTCCTTTTAATAAGTTTCCCAGAGAAAACCTAAGTTACCAGGAAGTACCCACAGACCAGGAGATTGTGGTAGCAAAAAGAAAAAAAGAAACAAAAAATCTTTGATGCTCTGGCACGGATCCCAAATTGTCCTGCCTGGGTTTGGTACACTGCACTAGTGGCAAGGATGAGCTAATGCTTTTAAAATGGGAGGTGTGGGTGTGGGCTGCTTGCCTGCCGACCTCCTGCGCCTTGCACAGCACCCTACTGGTATCCAGTACTTGGCTCCCAAGTATCCTTTCTCAGAGCCTTTCTGGTTTCCAGTCTGGCTTAAAACTGTCCATTCTCTCCCCTCAAGAAAATATGTACGAGCTCCCTATTCCTTTGGACCCGCACAATCCTTTCAGTCGACTTTGTAGCCCCCTAAAGGTGTTCACGCCAGCCTACCAACTTCCTCTTCTAGAACCTTCATGGTGGTTTTCTCTTAATGGCTTGGTGCCATGTTGGCCTAGCAAAAAGCACAGCAGGCCTGGCCCGGCCCTCTCCAGGGGGGGCTGCCCGATGGCCTTTCTTCCTCTCTCTCCTCATCCACAGGTGTCTCTTTTTGTCTTTGTCCCCAAAGTCCTAGGACCTGGCACAGCATTCTGGGGGAGGAGGAGTTAAAAGGTGTTTCTATAGCAACTCCAGGCCCTGCACCCTATGGAAGTGTTTAGGAGAAGAATAAACTACATGCTGGCTTATAAGACACACTGTGGGGGAAAGGAAAGGGACTTGGCAGCAGGCAGGATGTCTGAGGTCCCCCTCCCTGGCCAGTCATTGCCCCTGAAACTCCTGAACAAACCTTGACTCTAGAGGAGGAACGGGAGGGGGCTAGGGACGAAGAAGGTGGCCTCGGCAGGCAGATCTGCTCTGGCAGCTCTATCCAGCACAGGAAGGGCTGGGCAGTGCCAAGGGCTTTCTGAAAATGTGTGTGCGTGTGTGTGTGGCTTCTACAAAAGAGGTGTTTAACTCTAAAAAGGATGTAGAAAGGCCAGGTGGCTCTCTCAGTCAGTGCTGTGGGGGGTGCAGCAGAGACAGAATTTTGCTTCAGAATGCCAAGCCCTTTTCTCTTTATCTTCAGCCTCCTTTGCATGGGAGGAATGGGGCTGTGTGATGGAGCGTGTTTGGGGCCTGCCTCCGTGCCTGTTGGGAATTTGAGCATGAGGCTCAGCTTGGGGGCCGGCTGCCAGCTGCGGAAGATGGCCCCTGGATATCTCCAAATTGTTTTGACAAAGCCCAGTGCCATCAGATTCTTTCAGTATCAGATCTGAGGTTGTCGTTTTAGTAAAGAAGCCATTTTCAAAGAAACCAGATCCATTCCCCTCTCCCCTCTCACACACAATTACACCTCAATGCTGGGCTTTGCAACTTAAGGAAAATAGAAATAATGAGACTTTGGAGAGGCACCAGCACTTGGTAGGGCAAGTCTGGGGGACCCAGGCTGTGGATGTCTTGGGAACCATGGAAGGAGGAGAGCTGCTATGCAGCTGGAGGAGGGAAGAGACAGCTCTCCTGGTGGCAAGTACTTCCCCAATGCCATCTCTTTCACCCCCTCCCCCACCCAGCAATTTTAAGAGTAAGTATTGTACCCATTTTTCAGATGCAAAACACTGAGGCTGAAGAGATTGTGCTTGTCCAAGGCCACCTAGTTGCTAAATGATAAAGCTAAAATGTATTATCAGTTATACCATCCTTCAAAAACTTTTCAACTTTGACACATGATATTCCAAAGTGACCAGGAGATGGAATGGATGGTTAACATTTGAAGAATGCTTTGCTTCTACATTTGTATTTTCCTTAAAAATATGAAGACAGCTAGAATGGCCAGAGGTTTTCATTACACATCATCTTTAGGGAGGGAGAGCTTATTATTATTCTAGAGTATCATAGATGAAAATTCTAATGTTCTTTGGCTATTAGAACTGGAAAAGACCCTCAAAACCATCAAGCCACAGTAATAAAAGGACTTGGTTTGTCTCACTGTGGCCCAGGGAGAAGTAAAGTTAATAGAGACAAGACATTTCAGTGCTTCAAGACTCTGCTTACAGGTGGGGGATGAGTTAGGGCTCCCCAGGGGGAAGTACCCAGTTTGCCAATGTGGTGGGAGGAAAGCCGGGGGGGGGGAGTCAGGAGACTGGGTCCCAGTTGGAGAAGGTGCCCCTCTGACAGTTCTGTGTCCCTTTCATAGTCCCTGGATAGATAAGGCTAGAAAAGTGGCCATGGAAGTAGCTTGGGTGGAGGGATTTTTGTTTTGCAGGAACAGCAGGAATCATTCAGCTCCACTGCTGAATGGCACATTCCAACAGGTTCATTAATTAAAAACAAAAACAACAACACAATTCTCCATTGCACTTGGCTTTTACCATTCCAGCCAGTATGGATGAGGAGGTCCCTTCTACCTTTTGTGGTAGTCAACTCCCGGGGTGGCTTCGAGACGCACAGTAGGGTGGTGGAAAGGTGATGGGGAGGGCAAATCTGATCTCCACTCCTTCCTCTGGGGCTTGCTGGCCGTGTGTGCCTAGGCATATATGGGCTATCTTTAAGCTTTAGTTTTCTTATTTATACAAGGGGAATAATAATTTGTATCATCTTGGCCTGTTTTTATCTATATTTTAAAAACTACATGTATATGAATGCATCCTATGTCCACGTATGTATCTTTGTGTATATCTATGATATATCCATCTCTATCTATCTATCCATCTATCTATCTATCTATCAGAGTAAAATCCCTTTTGATTACTTTTTCTAACTCTAGTCCCTTCTCCAAATCCTTTTCTTCCTATACATTTATATACATAGGTACCCATAGCAAATTTATAGTAGTTTTTCCCCTTAGAAGCATGAATAGTAGGACACTACAAATAGTGGAATACCACATATAGTATTCTGCTTGTCTCCCATTCAACAATGTGTACTAGAGCTCTTTCTAAGTTAATATATATATAAATGTCAGAGGGGCACCTTCTCCAGCTGGGACCCAGTCTCTTGACCTCCCCCCAGCTTTCCTGCCACCACACTGGCAGAGTAAATACCTACCCTGGGGAGCCCTAACTCACCCTCACCTGTAAGCAAAGAGTCTTGAAGCCCCAAAATGTCTTGTCTCTATTAACTTTGCTTCTCCCTGGGCCACAGTGAGACAAACCAAGTCCTTTTATTACTGTGGCTTAATGGTTTTGAGGAGATATATATATCTTCTCAAAATATATATTCTCAAATATATATATATATATATATATATATACACACACACACATATATATATTTCTTTTATATATTCCATGAGATTATAATTTTAAACCGCTAATAATTATAGAGTGATTATTATGTGCCAGGTATCATTCTAAGTTATTAGCGTACATTAACTCATTTAATTCTCTCAGTTTTATGAGGGAGGTGTGCTATTGTCATCTCCATTTTACAGCTGAGGAAACTGAAGCTTAGAAAAATTAGGTAACTCGTTTAAGGTTATACTGCTAGCAAGGAATAGAGCCTGTATTTAAGCCTCTGCACACTGGCTCTAAAATATATTAAACAACTATACTATACATCATACTATACTGTATCATATTATATATAACTATATACTCTTATATTATTATAATCATATAATGTGCATTTTCCATTTTAATAGTTTCTGCCAATTTGCCCTCCACAGTGGCTGTGTTAACACAGTTCTTTTCATATATTCAACATGAGGGGATGGAGGAATATTATAGCCCTGTGCTTAAGAAACTTCCATGCTTCTCTCAAATAGAAAATAATTTATAATTTGTATTGACTTTCTGAGCTTTTTTCCTTCTTTTGGTCTCTTTCAAAGGGAGCAAAATTAGGGCCACAAAGACCAAGTTAATGTGAGTCATTTTCATAGGGAGAGGAAGGCTGCAATGCCAGGAAAGCTGTGACCCTTGACTTGTTGCTGTGTTGGAGTCATTCCATTGAAGACTGTTTTATTTATGTATTTATTTTGCTTTCATAATAAGCACTAGACTATTTATTACACCAAGTTGTTTGACCTTGAGGACTTACATGGATTCAGGTTCAAAGGTATATGTGGCTGTGTTTTGAACACGCATGCACAAGATTTTGCTTTCCGACTCAAAGCTGTCCACTGGCCAGGCTCACGGTGGCAGCAGAGGCATTCATCTGTCTCCCTTCTTGTTGCATATGGATGGTGATTGGGTGAGAGTGGTGGGATGATCACAAGGTGGAGGATGGTCTGCTGAGAGGGAGGATGGGTGGACCCCAGCCAAGAAGGACACTAGGATCTCATCATTATGGGAGCTGGAAGGGCTGGTTCAAGAAAGAATTCCTGTTCTGATGAAAGCTCTTCAGTGGACTCTTAGGATAAAGTATCAAAAAATGGCTTTTTACAAGGGCCAACGTGGACCCTGCCTACCTCATCATCATAGTCTCATCACTGGTCCTTCCTGCTCCAGCTGTTCACACTCTGTCTCTCTGGCGCTTGGCCCATGACACCCCCTCGGTTTTGAACACTCCTCATTAACTTCTCATTCTCTAGGTCTCCTTTGGTTCCTTTCCCTGATCACTCCTTGGCTTTGGTGCAGATGAACAGTCAGAAACCTTGCCCATATTTTGATCACCAAACATAATACTGTAATTACTTTCCATAGTAAGTATGGTGCACTTATTATGTGCCAGGCACTGTGCCAAGCTCCTTACTTGCATCTCAGTCATCTGTGAAGTGGGTGTTGTCCATCCCAGCGGCCTGGTGAAATGTCTCAGGCTAGAGAAGCCAATGGCTTGTCCACAGTCACACCACTTGCAACCTACACTTGCTTAGCCTATCTCGAAAACCTGTGTTTCCAGTCTCTCATATAGACCAAGGGCTACAACTTTTTAGACTTGGGGAAGATTCTACCCATTTTGTGACTTTTCCACTGACTCCCTTCAGTCTGCTTATCTTTGATTTTCTTCCTCTCCAGACATGCCTTCCCTGCTGTCTCCAAATTTTATTACTGTATAGTCAGTTCTGGGGATCCTAACATAACCAAACCTTACATCCTAACCCAGTGCCCTTTCAACTGTCTCAGTGGTTCCCCAGCCTTTTCAACACTAAGGAATATTTTTTCTTATTACTTTTTCCCCTTCAATAAGTTCTGTGTTTGGAACAATTATCCATCACAATTTCATGTGTTGAGTGTTGATTTTCCATTAAACAACAAATTAAAATATAACTAGAACTGCCTATACTAGCCAGTCATTCTTCTGATACTATCAGCTAATATACTAATTAATTACAGCCCAAAGCAAGGATAGTTGGTGTTTTCATAAACCTGGGAAGCTTTCTCATGGGTTCCTGGGTGATTGCATTGTTGGATTTGGATTGGCGTACTGATATGTCAAAAATAGCTCATGGCCTCTTTGGTATATTGCTGTCCTTTGCCCCTCATGAGAATGGTACTTTAGTTTCATGCCAGCTTAGCATCTCCCCTCCCTGTGGGCAGGTCCCATGTATTTACTGCCATTGTCACTTCTCCCTGTTACCCATGATGTTGCCACCATGCCTGGGATAGACAGCAGGTAACTGATGTGTCCTGGTTAAGGTCCCAATCCTTTCAGAGAAGGGGACATGGGTTCAGGTATTTTCCTATGTTCATGTCTGGGCATCCAGGGACATACAAAGTATTGATTCTAGCTAAGAGACTTAATACTGTTTGACAGGAGGCCAACAGGTGTCTATCTGGGCTGTAGTGGAACTAAGAGGTCTTTGTTCAGTTGTTAAAAAATTAATGTTTGTAGCTGCAGAGGGGCCCCAGAGAACCTTTCCTGACCCATTTAGAGGCCATCTGTGTGGCTAGGATGGCTTTGCTGTCATAGAAGGGATGGTCCACACTACCCAACACTCAAGTCTGATTTATGTTCATGTAAATCCGATCACCTAATGATGGCATTCACGACTTGGAGACCAAGAAACTTAAGTGTTTCCAGGCTTGCAGCCACCTGGCTTTTTGTGGGGGGTGGGGAAGGGAAGGAAAGCTGTATGATTTGGCCTCAGAGAACCCAAGGTAAAGTTCAGTTGGTGGAAAAACAGAGCCCTGAATGTTTCGGGGGAGGGTGTTGGGGGAGCAGGGAGGGGAAGTCCTGAGCTGACCAAGCCTCCAAGAGCCCTTCCGGAACTATAGAGCTTAAATATTACATAGCAGTTATCCCTTCTGCCTCTGCCCAACTTTGATCCCTCTCTGAATGAGGGTGCCAGGCATAGGGCAGCCCAGCTGTCTGGAGAGAAGAGCTGTTTCATTCAGAAATTTCAGGGGCTCCTGCAATACCTGCATTAGGATGTGGGGGATGGTGAGTTTTGCAACAAGGGTCAGACTTCATGACGACAGTTTCTTGACTTGAGGTGTTTGACTAAAGTGTTTGTATTTCATGTATTAGGAAGGGCTCTCTTTTGACTCAGACTTTATCGTCATGAATAAACTGCCTGCCTTTTAGACTTGGAAACATGATAGCTCCTGTGAACTCTGCTACTTCCAAGCTTGGGCAAGTTCTTTGGCCTCAGTTTCCTCATCTCTAAAATGGAGAGAAATATATTAAGTGCTATGTGGTAACTTCATTGGAAATTAAGTTAAATACTTCACAGAATGTTTAGCACAGAATCTGCCATATAGTAATAGCTCCATGAGAATAAGCATGAGCTTTTAGTAGTAGTGTTGTTATATGACAGAGCAGAGCTGATATTCTCACTTCATTTTTGTTGAGGAAAATGGGGCTCTGAGGTGTGATGTGATGTTTTCCAGGGTCATATACAGAGAGCTGAGTTTCAAAATCTTGGTTTGACTGCCCACTGCCTCCAAATCTAACGTGTTCCATTTTGTCACAGTGCTTCCCACAGGACAGAAAAACAACAAAGTACCTACTCTATTTTCACAGCTCTTCATATTTTAGAGTCTTAAGTCCATTTGATCTCATTCGATGACAACCTCCCAACGAGGAAAGCAGGATGGTGGTGGGGGGGCAAGTCATAGTTCCCATTTAGTGAATGTCAGTATTGAGAATGGCAGGGTTCAGCGGATACATGGAATGAGACTGAAACCCATGTCTTCTGAGGCCAAGCCCAACACTTGTCAAGGGTCTGGTGTTGCCCTTCTGTCTTTAGGCATCTCCCACTGATAAGCAGAGATAGAAGTCACTGGCGTAGCCAAAGAGAGGGCCCTAGAAATAGGTTGGTAAGAAGGAACTTGGCTGGAGAGTCAGCACCCACTCCCCTATCCACTACCAGGGCTGGGGGGTGCAGTGTGGCATGGAGGAGGAGCAGTGGCTGGAGTCAGGAGGCCTGAGGTATAATTCTGCTTCATCATCTGACTGTGGAGTCACCCTGGTGATGTTCACCTCCCCAGGTTTTGGTCTCTTATCTGTAAAACAGCAGGATTGGTTCTATGTGGTATGCATACACTTTTTTTCCACATGTATTTCACTGAATGCCTACTATGAGTCAAGTTTTTCTGGCTCGAAGTTCCACTGGAAAGGGCTCTCTACTTCAGCTGAACAACTGAGCACCTAAATCTGTCAACGACACCCTTTAGTAGGTAACTTTGTTAGAAATATGGTCTATTAAGATAAGAGCCAGGATGCCTGTAGTTGCAAAAGTGGATGCGGTTCTGAACAAAACCTCTAATGAGCTGAGATACTTTATCAGATGACATATGTGACCACCAGACTTCCTGTTGGAGCAGGGCTGATTTGCCAAACAGAGAGCAACCTTACAGGCCTAGTCGATGGCTAAGAATTAAGAGTCAAGGTCACTTTAGGGCCTGTCATTGATCACGGGAAGGCTTGGTAAATATTGAACCTCATTAACACCGCTAAAGAAACTGATGGACAAGAAATGGAATTAAGAAGATTCAATACTCATCAAATAAGGCTTTCCTTATCCACAGTCTACCTGAGTAGTCTCTCACTCTGGAAAATTTGGTGCATGGCTCAGCTCAAACATTTTCTTTTCTTTTTTTTTTGAGATGGAGTCTCACTCCGTTGCCAGGCTGGAGTGCAGTATCGCAATCTCGGCTCACTGCAGCCTCCACTTCCCAGGTTCAAGCTATTCTCCTGACTCAGCCTCCCAAGTAGCTGGGACTACAGGTGCGCACCACCATGCTCGGCTAATTTTTGTATTTTTAGTAGAGACAGGGTTTCACCATGTTAGCCAGGATGGTCTCGATCTCTTGACCTTGTGATCCGCCCACCTCAGCCTCCCAAAGTACTGGGATTACAGGCGTGAGCCACCATGCCCGGCCAGCTCAAATATTTTCTGCAGCTGACAGGACTTCTCTTGTGGAAGACTGGCTCACAGGAACACATGTGTGATCTGATGGAACCTTTGTTTAAGTGAATGAGGAGGGCATTTGGAAGACTCAGATCAAACATGTGCCCCATTGGGCAGTCACTATCTGCTCCCTTGATAGGGAGAAATCCCAGTGATGGGACAGAAAGCTCCAAAGATCCTGTGGAAGTTTGGAGAATCAAATTTCACCACTGGAAGGACTGAGAGATCTGAGAGAATCTCAGAATCCATGTTGGTCTCCAGGGTGCGGTTCTGAACAAATGGGTGCAGTGGGAAAAGCTTACAGTTGAGGTGGGAAGGTAGGTGTGGGTTCCAGTTCCTTCTTTGGTGGATTCTCTTTTGGCCTGGATTTCCTGACTTGTCATTTGGCCATGTCCCAAACCCAGTGCCCACAGGGACCAGGCAAAGAAGCTGGATACTTGAGTATCAGACATATTGAGATATTACTCACTCCTACCAAATATGTATATGGTTCCCCAGTCTCTTGGTTTCCATTTTGGAGGGTTAAACAGGTACCAAAAATGATTTCTTTATTATAAGACAAGCAATAAAACAGTGGGCAAGTGTGATGATAAACAGCATCTCAACTGTGGCTTTGGAGCTGGGGAGACAATACAGCGTGGCAGTAACTGTGGTAAACCATACAGTCCAGGTCCCTTCTGGAGGGGACAGCTGCTGTCTAGCTCCAGCCCATCAGAATGTGAGCCTGCTGATGCCAGATTTCCAGTCTCTTAGGATAAGCAAGAAATCCAAATTTTTAATGTAAAGTCTTCTTAAAGACACACACACACACACACACACACACACACACACACACACACACACACGGACCAAACAAAACATGTCCATGGGCCAGATTCAGCCTTATGGGTCACAATGACCTAGACTCCATTTGATCTCTAGAATTTCCTTTCAATTCTCAGATCTCTGAGTGAGTAACACCAATAGTTTTTTTCTGGCAAAATGTGTCCTGCACTTCCCACACTTTCTGAGCTGGAACACAGGTTCCAGAGTTAGACCACTTGGCTCGAACCTTGGCTTTGTTCATGGCTAGCTGCCTGTCCCTGGACAAGTTAACTCCCTGGTCTCATTTTTCCTATCTGTAAAATGGAGTATGCAATAGCACTTTTAACTCCATAGGTTGTGGGAGGATTCACTGACATAATGGAAATAAAAGGCCTGGCCCATTGCCTGGCATGTAGTAAGGGCCTGATAAATGTCAGCCATCATATTATTACTGCTTGGTATTACTGCCTCCCCTTAGATGGGAGCCAAGTCTTGCTCACCAGCTCATTGCCTGATGTTAGTAGGCATTCAATGAAAAGATCATGAATGAATGAGAACATTTGAAAAAGATAGCATTCCAGCCTTTCCAGGCAATAGTGTACTTGTGTGTGTGTGTGTGTGTGTGTGTGTGTGCGGTGTGCGTGTGTGTGTGAGAGAGAGAGACAGAGAGAGACAGAGAGAGAGACAGAGAAAGAGAGAGAGAGAAGAAAAAAAGTCAGATTTGAAATGTTGGGAGCTGAGCTTAATGAGAAAAAGCCATTCCTAATTGCTAAGCTACCGTATTAAACAGTGGCAGGTACCTTGGAAAATAAAATAGGAGCCATTGCCTATCTTTTTCTAATGGAGAAGACAAGAGATGGCTTGACCAGAGTGGAGATTTAGAACTTCAGGTGCTGATAAATATGGTAACATCATGGGGTGCTTTGGCAGCTGGACAGGTTTCATTTATTCAGGGCTCCTTTAAGCCAGAGGAGATTCCTGGAGGCTAAAATGTAAGGCCCCACCTAGATGGTTAGCATCTGGCTTTTATTTTATTTTAAAAAGTTAATTCCAAATAGTTCAAATTCCTTCTGGTATCCCTCTGAGAAGAGTTTCTTACTGGGTGGCTCATGAGAAGGGAGACAGAAAGGGAAAAAAGCTAGATTGGTATTCCCAGGAGAAACAGTATTGTGGCTATATGTGAGCCATGTATGCAGTTTTAAATGTTCCCACAGTGATGTTTCAAGAAAGGAGGAAAAAGTGAAATAAATTTTAATACTATACTTAACCCAATATGCATAAAATATGATCATTTCAACATGTCATCAATTTAAAACTTATTAATGAGATCTTACACTTCAAGTTTTTGACATCCAATATGGATTTTACACTCATAGCATATCTCAGTTTGGACTAGTTGCATTTCAGCTACCTGCGGTTAGTAGCCAACATGTCAACACTACAGCACAGGTCAAGATAATATTCGCAAAGGCAAGGCATCTTCCCCTCCCCCACTTCTACTTGTTTCACCAACTGTGCACAGGGATGTGGGGCTGTTGGAGGTACATTCGCGGCTGACCAAGGCTCAGAGGCTACTGAAAGATTTGCTGCAAGTAAATTCTAGGTCTTGTGGGTCCCAGTGCAGGGAACTCAAGTTCTGTGACACTGGAGAAGCCATCTGACTCAGTTCCCTCACTTGACAGATGGGAAAACTGAGGTCCAAAGAGGTACAGCAGTTTGGTTTAAGAGATAGAGATAGAACTGGAACAAAAATAATAATGATTTGATAATATTTAACATTCATTGATTTGTTTTTCTATGCTAAGACCTTTTCATGCATTATCTCCTTTAAACTCTCATAACCACTCACTGAGGTTGGCACTCTTATTTCTACTTTGCAGATCAAAAAAAAAAAAGAGAGAGACTTAAGAGGAATTAAATATGAAAGCAGCTACTATTTATTGACAGCTATTTTAAGATCTTTATATACATATGTACACAAATAAATTCTATTATTTACTATAAACCTACATGTCAGAAATTATTAGTATTATCATCCTCCTCCACTTCATTCCACTTTGCAGATGAAAATACTGAAGCTGAGAGAGGCTAAGTAACTTGGCTAGCATGTACCTACATAGTGAAGCTGGATTTGAGCCAGGCCTCCTGACTCCAGAGTCTGAGCTATCTCACCAGTTCTGCCCATGTTCACCCCATTGCTTGATGGCAGAGCCAGTATTTGAGCAGGTGTGTCTGGTCTGTGGTCTGTGGTCTTCACTGCCCCACTATACAGCCCAGATTTTTCTGCTCTTGAATCCCAGCACTTTCTGCCTTACTGTGCTGCCAGTAAGGAACAGAACAGGGAGGCTTTTGACTGAAGCACTGATTGAAGGGCCCAGGCAGTGCAGGCACGTCTCCTCTGGCTTGGCTGGTTCCCAGGCTGCCCTTACCCATGAAGGCCAGATTCTTGGCCAAATTAAGCAGGGGTGGGAAGAACACTTGTTCATTCCGCCTTCCCAGTTGGGCGAGGTCAGTGTACCAGGTTGGAAAGTGGTATGTGTCTAATTGCAGGGGTGGGGGGGGGGGCCCAGAGGATTAACACTCTTTAAATAGACATCAGAAAACTAAGAATATCTTTGCTGCCTGGAAATTAATGGAGATTCCTGACTACAGGCCATCGTACTCAGTAGTAGGTGCTCAATAAACATGGGTGAAATACAGGAATAAACAAATACTGAAAATGGGTCACTGGATGAGCACTTAGCCAGTAAAACTCTGTGCTCTGTATAAAAATAACTTTGGACTGAGGTTATATGAATTTTCCTCCAGGCTGGAGAACTCTGTTACCTTTACTTCTCCAGTTTTGTTGTCTTGAGACGAACTTTTTTATTTTTGGTGAGGAGAACAGCAGGCAGTTCAAATGTCAGGGAAAGACAAGTTCAGCTTGCTTTTTCCTTATTTCTGCCTCATTACCTGCTATCTCGCCAGGTTAGAAAGATGGAATCACTCCCTTTTACCCTATCATCAATACTTCAGTGTTCCCTGGAGCACTCTAAATTTGCCATCAGACTTGGATAGTCCTCTAATACCAAGCTCCCGGGTCCTTCCTGAAGGCTGCCTCATTGTCTGGCTGAGAAGAACTAAGGTCGCTTTCCTAGCAGGAATTCAGCAGCACCTCTTGTTAAGTCATCAGACGTGCTGTAAGGATGGGCAGGCAACATTTCTTTGTATGGTGAGAAGGCCTAAATCAGTGTTTCTCGAGGTGTGATCCTCACACCACCAATCTTAAGAAATGTTCTTTGGAGCCGGGCACAGTGGCTCATGCATGTAACCCCACCTTGGGAGGCTGAGCAGGGAGGATCGTTCGAGCCCAGGAATTCAAGACTACCCTGGGACACATGGTAAGATTCTCTGTCTCTACCAATAATAATAAAAAAAAAAAATGTGGCTCGGTCTGTAGTCCCAGTTACGCTGGAGGCTTAGGCAGGAGGATCACTTGAGTCCAGGAGGTTGAGACTGCAGTGAGCCATGATTGTGCCACTGCACTCAGCTGGGGTGACAGAGCAAAACCCTATCTCAAAAAAACCCTGTTATTTGGGAAAGCTGTTTATTGTATTCCCCTCTTGGAGATACATGTGGCTATCAGCATAGTAAAGGTTCTGATAAGTCCTGCTACACGGTGACTTGTTTAGCTCAGTTTAATCCAGTGTTCTCTGAACATATCTAGCAAAGGAACTAATTTTCCCAAGAAGCACCTATAGATGCAGTTGGTGACACACTGCCCAGATGAGGATTCTGAAAACCCCTTTTGCCCACTTGCCTGCCGTGCAATTGCTGAGTAGGGAAGAAGAAAGTAAGAAACATCATCTGTATTACACAAGGAAGCTGCTCTTCTACGGCTGCCAAACAGAAATGGCTGTAGTGGTGCCAGTGGGTGCTTTGTAGGGACTAGAAGAAAAAGGAGGAAGGGAAGACTGACCTTCAAGGTCACACATTTGCCAGATTTAAAGTTCCTTCCTGTGCTCATGACTTGTTTTATAATCTTGCTTGGCTCAGTTCTGGGCACACATCAGATTTTTAAATCCCAGTATCTTGTTTATACCATTAAGGATATGATGGAAGGACAGTGTGGTGAGTGTGAAGGTGAGATGTTTCTGATTGAAGGTCCATGGGGCAGGCACTCTGGGAGCAAGTAATGAGCAGTAGGGCACATACCAGTGCAACCCTACCCTGGTCCCCTGGTCATCTGGGCCAGATCTCTCCCCTCTCTGTTCTAACCTTGTACATCACCGTCCTAATCATTTTACAGATAGGAGCACCTTTGGGATTCTGATTAAAGCTTTGCATACATATTTCAAGAGGTTCAGAAATTCTCCTAAAAGCTATCTTGGATCATTAGAACACTTGCCCTAGAGTATCACTGAGTCAGGGATGGTGTTTAAACAGCAACAACCCCCACCCCCGCCCCGCAAAGAGGTAACCTAACTTAGTCAGAAATTGTCTGGAAATTAATGGCACCGCCACTTCAGTAGCTGCTTAGAACACTGTGGTGAAGAAATTGGCTGATGGATATTTTGCAGCAGTCTACAGGATTTGAGGTGGAATGCCATCTTTCTGGACATGGCTCTGCTGGGCAAAGCAAGGATGGGCACATCCAGCCTATGCAGTCCATCAGAGTTACTCACATTTGTACTGGGAGAGTCTTAGCTACCCCGGGGGCTGGGGGCAGTATGGTAGTGTAGAAAAGGGGCCAGTGCCTCCAGAGGATGGGGCCCCAGGCCTGGCTCTGCTCCTTCTGCAGTGTGACCCTGGTTGAGTGGCCTTCCCTTTAGGCCTCTGGATGCAGCTAAGAAGTAATCTTGGGTTCCCAAGTAGTCACCATTCAGACTCTCACTTTCAGAGTATTTAAAGGAGGAGGAAAGGAAAAAGAAGGATACAGCTGGTGGACTTGAAAGGCTGCATGTTTGCCGCCACCCCATTCTCTCCCCCAGGGCTGGGTGTTTATCTGTCTCCCCTTCAGGGCTGGGCCTCCTGCTTGGCCTCCAGCTCTTGCACCATTAACTGCAGTCAGAGAAGCTGTTGTTGCTGTGGCTGGCCTAGGGGGAAAGTCTCAGGACAAAACTGCTTCCACCTGGATCTGGAGAAGGGGAAGTGGCTGGCAAGACAGCAGCAGGTAGGGCTCAGAGACCAGGAGGAATCCAGACTGGGTAAGAATTCCATCATAGAGCTCTGAAGCCACTGGCCAGGGCCAGGCAGGCTGTGGATTTCAAGCCAGCCAGCGGGGTCACTTGGCCCCTGCAGCTACTCCTCGCCCCCTCCTGCATAATTTCCTATTTCCTGCCTCCTCCTCCTCTGACATAGTTATAAATAATCTTGAGGCTGGCCTCTGCGCTTAAGTATAGGTGAGCCAGAGGAAAGTGGAGGGGATAAAGGTGGACCTCGATGTGCCACTTGGCCAGTGGGTCATAGGGTTTCAGATTGCTCGAGGGAATTTTCTTTTCTTGTTTTTTCCACTAGGGAGTGAGGTAGTGAAGAGGAAATAAGCTGTGTTGGCGTGGGGAGGCTTGGCCTCTTGGGCTGGTGCTGGGTTTCACCTGCAAGGAGCTGCCTCTCTGCTCACTGCAGATCCCCAGGACTAAAGGTCTGGAAAGAGGCTTAGTGAGAAGGCATCTCAGAACACAAAGAGGACAGGGTGCCTTGCTTGTCAGGTCCTGTGGTTTCCTTCTCGAGGCCCAGCCTGGTCCCATATGTGAGGCCAAACATGTAGAAGGCTGTATCTCATTTTCTACCTTTTTCTCAACTGCCAGCCAACTGTAGGTATGTGATTTCCAAGGATGTCCAATGACTGTAAAGGTCCCATTAATACATACGCTATAAACAGATTCATTTCCTTGAACACAGATTTATGGAGCACCTACTATATTCCAGGCACTGGGCAGAGTGCTAAGGTCACAAAGATGAATCAGCTGTGGCCTCTACAGCCTGTCCCCCTCTTGGCATGGATCTGCCCTTCCCCCTCCATAGTTTGGACAATCAAGGACCTGGAGTAAGCACACTCTAGGGCCGTGCTTCCCAGCACATCTTTGTTTTCAAAAGTTCAAAAACAGAAGAGGAAGATTCTGAAGCAGCCAACGTATTAACTTTCTGGGAGCCCACTCACTACCTGACTTCCTGTTCTGCCCATGGGCGCAAGGGAAGTTCTTGCAGCCATGGTTGTTTTCTGTGATATGCATCCTACCACATGGCTTCCTGGGAAACCCATCAGCAATTTTTTGTTTGTTTGTTTTGGAGCCCAAGAGAATCAGGGCCTTGAAGGGATTTTTTTTTTTTTTGGTGTGGGATGTGGTGCAAACTTCCAACACTGAGAGAGGGTGCTTTTTCGATTCCTATGAAGGTGGAGTGTAGGTGTCAATTCTGGCTCAGCAAGGCCGAGTCAGCGCTTTCACCCTGTTCAGGTCATCTCTGAGGCTGGCTCCTGTGCCCAAGGCCTTCTTCACTCCCTCAGGGCATGATCACAGGGCATTTCCTCAGCATTCTTCCTTTCTCCTCCGTGTGTGTGTTGCGTGTTCTACTCTGTGTGTCCTTCTCCTTTGCATGTGTGTGTCCTCCTCCTCTGCCCATCTACCCATTCCACTGCAGCACCTGGCATCACCTGGGGGCCTGGAAAACCTGCACCTGAAATCTGTGACCCACGGGCACCTGGCTAGTTGGCTTTTTTCCCCTTAACCCCATTTACTTTAAGGTTCGAGACAGTCTTTAGGGTCAGGCTGAGACTTTTCCTGACTCATGCTTAGTTGGAATATCCTGCTTCTGCAACATGCTTGCTTAGGGATAGCCGGGGGCCCAGAGAACACAAGTCACGCCATCGCCAGGACCGATTACCCCTAGGCACCAAGGAGCACCTGGGACCAAGAGGAGGTTTGGGGCTTGGGATATGTTCTAGGGTGGAGGATCACAGAAGCTTACTCACACCTATTTAAAAGCCAAGTCAATAGCTGTGGATTCTTGGAAGGAAGGAGGGAGGTTAACTGCTTACTTACTAGATTAGAAGTAATGTATGAATGATAAAAAGCACAGATTTTGGCAGATATTGCTAATTAATTCTCTCACTGCTTATTTTATGGATGATAAAGGATAAAGAGAGACATGTTAATTGGCTTCAAGGTCTCTGAGCCAAGCATGACCAATTTGAGAAATCCAGGTGGCTTCATGTGCTTTCAGTATGATCTCATCCCTGCACTAGAGAATTCATACTATTGAGCGTGAAGAATACCCACCAGTGTAGTCTCCCAGGTTCTTCTGAAGGGCTGGTTTGGAGAGACAGTGGAGGATATTGAAAGAGATGAACTTAAAGTCAAAGAAAGGTGAGATGGAATCCCATTTTTGCCTTTTACCACTGGAGTTAGTTGACTAAAATGTAAATTCTGAGTCTTGGTTTTCCCAATTGCAAAGTGGGAAAGACCCCATTTATAATGCAGGTGGGTGAGAGATGCCAGCAGTGACAGGGACTTTTCAGGAAAGGCTGAGCTGAAGCTGAATTTGAAAAGCACATTCTTTACATTCCAATGAAGATCTGCACTTCCTCTTCTGCCAACTGCTAAGGTGTCATCAGTGCTGTGCTATTAAACTCAGAAGTCAAAGAAGGTGGGTGTGGCTCTCATAGAGTTTATAGAAATGGATTTATTAATATAATGGATGGTCCAAAGAAAGGTGAATGACCTGGTAAATAGACAGGGATGGAGTGGAGACCTGTCTGCCCTGGTCTTCAGGCTGGTTCTGAAATCACAGAATTAAGATCTCAGCTGAGGGGCAAGGCAAATTGGATGGAAAAGTGGAAGCCCAGAGAAGTGAAGCCCTTTCTCAAAGTCACACAGTGGGCGAGGAGTGGGGGGGAAGCAGCTTCCATGGGTTGGACTCCAGAACCAGGTATTTGTCACTGTCCCATGTAGCTCCTCTTGTCACCATATATCCCACTCAGTGGAGGGATACCTCCTGGGAGACAAAGAGGGCCTTATGGTTCCCCCGGTCACTCACTGACTTCCACTGCCTCCTTCTGATTATTCTGTAAGAAATTGGAGCTGTGTGTGTCCTTTCCTCAACTCCTCATCTCTGAGGCTGGCTACTGTGCCCAAAGTCTTCCTCGCTATCTCTGGGTGTGATCACAGGGCATTTCCCCTGCATGGGATGTGCTTCATGTGCTGATGCCTTTGGGGGATTTCCAGATGATGTCCCTGGACTTGGCAGAGCAGCATGGGGAATCTGGGACTTGCATTTCCTATCCTCATGGAGTTTGGTTTCTCACCTTCACAGGCCACTGAGGAAAAGCAACGGATGTGACCTCTGGGGAGGGAAGTATGTGTATCCAAGAAGCCTCAAAAATGTGCATGCCCTTTAACTAGCAATCTTACTTCTAGAAACTTAGTTTTAAGAAGTAACCAGGCAACGGAGTCCATTGTTTATCCACAAATTAATCTAAATGTCTATTGCATTTGGAAGCTGTGGGTGGGGTGGATGTCCTCTGCCTCTCTCTTAAATAGATGAGCCAAATTTGCACCTGGAGGTGGCCAAAGAGAGTCTCCTCTCAGAATCCAGGATGCAGTGGGCCTTCTGTGTCCCAGCCCCAAAACAGCCAGGGTCCAGTCTGGGATTGGGTGAGCATCCACCAGCAAGAGTAGCAACTGGAGGGAAGGAGAAGCACTGCCAAGAGCAACTTAGGGGGGCGTGAGGGCATGTCTCTGGACAGACAGTATGGTAACTGGCAGAGCAGGAAGAAGCTTGGTGGGCTCTCTTGGTACTATAATAGGCCATATAGGAGCAAGGGAGGCACCTCCAGACTTGGAGTGAAAAGATGTGGGGTGCGATCAGAATGAACTCCCCAGCCATCCATGTGGTCTGAGGCAAGTCACTTTACTTCCAGAGCCCCATTGCCACTCCTATAAGATGGGGCATCCCCACAGTGCCCTGCCACAGGTGATTATAGGTGAAGTCTTTTGACACCTATAGCTATAAGAGTCATGGAGTGATGTCTTATGAAGTCAGCCCATAGAAAGTCAAAAAGCCCTTACATTCCTGTAAAATACAGTGCCATCTCTCTGTAACTCCACCTGAGCCAGCTGTTCCTTCAGTGTTGTGACAGATCACTATTTTTTTGTTGTTGTTGTCGAGTAGCCTCAGGTTGAGCAGCTGAGGTGTGAGAGAGAGGGTATCACGAAAGTCAATCTCAGGATCTGTCTTTAAACCCCATAGTCATATAGGGACTGGCACCACCAGAGACAACAGCAGATCCCTGTCTGGAGCTCACTGAAGAATCAGGGTGGGAGGAATTGCCCTTTTAAAATGGAGTGTATATATGTATTATATATATATATTATACATATATATCCCTGAATGCAGACTGGTTAGAGGCATGCATGTATGAACGAAAGTCCTTGTATGCAAATAAAAGGAAGTTACTTGTATTCACCAAATGGGTTATTATGATGACTCCCTTCATAGGAAACATTTGGATCCATTTCCTCTGCTTTCGATGTTGTTCTTTTGCTTCCGAACCAGTGTTTGAGGCAGATGTCTTTGATACTGAGCAAAGAGATGGCAGTTTGCATTCACTCCTTGACCAAAGAGATGTTCCCTACTCATGCAGAATACTAAGATTGCCCATGACAACCAGAGTGCTTTTATAAGAAAAGGAATACACAGAAGGCAGAAAGGGACCTTGTTTGGGGAGGTGGCCTTGAGCAGTGACTTTATGACATAAATGATTAGGCTCTTCCTGGGCCCTCCTGTCTTGGGATGTCTACTCAGACCTTGGAACTTTTAAATCACAGGCTGGGTCCAATGAGGGTAGAAAAGGGACAGGACTCAACTCAGGCAGATAGGATTTCTTTCAGGTTTGGTCAACAGCTGGCTTCTAGCGGGTAGGGACAGAGGCAGTGGGTAGAAGGACATGGGGGAGGGAAGAGTAAGCTTGTGGGACCTGAGAAACTGTGTCTAAGGCTTCCTTAGTTATACCGAATGCTGCACATAGAGGTCTTCAGGGTGGCCAGCTGATGGCTGGCAGAAGGGGTACTGACTTGGATTCAGTCACTACTAAAATGACAGGTTTAGAAAGAGGAAATAAATTCTAGAACCAGAGGAAATAATCAGATAAGTGTGCTAAGACGTGTGTGTGTGTGTGTGCGCGCGCACGCGCTTGTATGTATAAATATCTGTATATATATGTGTATGTACAGATATAAACATACAAGGATATTTATCATAAGTTGTTTATAACAGTATCCAACTAACAGTTCTGTATCTATGCAATTGAAAACAATATAGCCATTCAAAGGGATGAGGCAGAGTATATGAACTGATATATTGGATTGAAATAAACCAGATCACCAAGCACTTTCTGTATGAGTCTATTAGGAGGGGACATAGCCACAGATTTATATTAGCATAGGGAAAAGTCTTGAGGGTAATATAAATACAAAGTATAGTTATAACTGCACAGTGGGAGTTTAGGTTATTTACACAATTATTTTATGGATTTCTGTTTGTTTGTTTACTTCCCCCCCCCCCCCCCCCATCCTTTCTTTAGTGAAATTGTATTACTTAAGTTAAAAAGGAAATAATGAGCTGGGCATGGTGGCTCACACCTGTAATCCCAACACTTTGGGAGGCTGAGGCAGGAGGATCACTTGAGGTCAGGAGTTCAAGACCAGCCTGGCCATCATGATGAAACCCCGTCTCTTCTAAAAATACAAAAATTAGCTGGGCGTGATGGTATACACCTATAATCCCAGCCACTCAGGGGGCTGAGGCAAGAGAATCACTTGAAACCAGAAGGTGGAGGTTGCAGTGAGTCATGATTGTGCCACTGCACTCCAGCCTGGGAAACAGAGCAAACTCCATCTCAAAAATAAATAAATAAATAAATAAATTTAAAAAGAAAATAAAGAACATGGAGAAAGTGGGAAGCCAGTCCCATTTTGTTAAATTTTGGGAAATTTCAGTATCTGCATTATACAGATGGCAGGCAGAGTCTTGAGAAGTTAGTACTTTAAAAGAAAAAACCAACAACTGGATATTCACTACACATCATCCTGCTGACTATTCTCTTCTCTGAACTTCCTGGAATCTCAGATAGCATTATATGTGAGCTGGAATCAAATGTACTATGTGTCTTCAGATTCTGCAAACATTTACCAGGCACCAGGGCATCTACTGTCCAGGCCCAAGCCTGCCACTCAGAAGGGGTTTGTGGGAGAGCGAGTTCACGGGGGAGTGAGTACAAGTGGCAGGTATGAAGCAGGGTTTTTGCATCCTGCTCTCCCACTTGATCCCCAGGACGGCCCTAGGAGGTTGCTGCCACTGATCTTATTCCACTTGAGGGAACCTAGAGGCAGAGACAGGATTTGAATCCAGGCCTCCAGCTGCAAACCCCAGCTGAAGGAAGTGAGCTGGAACCCAAGATGCAGAGTCCCTGCTGCTCTGAGCACTGAGATTTGTTCACTGGAACACTGGAGTTTTGCTGATCATTGTCCTCACAGGCAATCCCCTAGTGAATAAATCTCCAGCCTCTCCTGCTCTTCTCCTTCCCAGTCCTGAAAATGAGGGCAGGAGAGATGAGCTTTGGCCAGGAATTCAGTGAGTGATTTTGTGTAGAGTGTCAGTTTCTCCACGTTGCTGGGTGTTAGCTTACCCTGTCCGGCACCAGTGGCAAAAACAGAACCAGGCATGGCCTATAGCAAAGCTCCAAGTTTAAATATGTGAATTCATCTGGGCCTGGACAGCTGCATAGCTCAGGCAGGGGTAGAATCTGCCACCCTACCCTGTTTCCTTGAAATCTATACAGGAACACAGTTCCAAAGAGCCTGGTGCCAGGCCCTGCAAGCTCCTACTTGTACAGATGGATTTTAAAACATGTGATGATCTCTACCTCCTCCCGTGCCTCTGGGCTTTTGTAGACGTCAGCAGGAATCTCATGTGAGCTTTACAATGACCAAGGAAGGGGTGGTTATGACTATTATGAACTCCTTGCTTTCACTCCCCCCGCCACAATCCCTTCTCCAACAAGCAGACAGTGAACTTTAAAAAATGTCAGTCACATCTCTGCCAATGCCCTGCTCAAAGCCCTCCAGTGGCTTAATTCCTTAGCAGGCTCCAGAAGTTTCTGCGGGATCTGGCCTCTGTCTCTCTTGGGCTTGCTGTTGCCACATACTTCTAGCTATTCCTCAAATGCTCCAGGCTCCAGGTTTGTCACTGTCTCCATTGAACTTGCTGTCCACTCTTCCAGGAACACCTCATCTCCAGATACTCATTGGCTGGCCCCTTCTCATCATAAAGGTCTCAACTCAAATGTCACCTTTGTAGAGAGGACTTCCTTGCCTCCCTTTCCCCTCCCACCAGCCTCATTCTCTATTCCCCCATGCCTCCTAGCACCTGACATCACACTGGGTTTTTGTTTTATTGTTTCATCTGATTCTTCCACCATTACTTAGGCACCAGGAGAGTAGAGATCTTGTTTGTCTTGTTTACCACCTAGAAGATACTTGAAACTCTAACATTTGTTAAATGCATGAAAGAATGCCCTTTTGACAGCTAGGAAATTGAGGCTCAGAGGGGTGAAGTGTCTTGCCCTGGTTCCCCAGCTAGTGAGTGGCTATGCTGAACTCAAACTTAGCTCCGGTGCTCCAACCTTCAAGTGGGTGAAACTCAAGAAGGAAAGTTCTTACGGGGCCACTTAGAGCAGAAAGCCTCTCAGGATGACATTCTTTTATGTTGATGTGAAGTAGAAAATCTTTCAGAGATACAGGCCTCTGGGAGATTCTGCCATCTGTCGGCTGCTGTGTTATAGCCAGCCTCAGAAAGATGTCAGAGATCCAACCCCTGGCTGGGTGCTGTGTACCCAGGAAGGAAAGAGCAGAATTGAAGGAATTCTTTTCTACTCTCCTAGATGAGCTTTCTACACCACAAGCAGGGCATACTCATGCTTAGACTTTAAGGGCCTTTATTCAATCTCTTTGCTTTCCAGTTGGGAAAGCAGGCCCAGGGGCAGGAAGTGACCGGCCCAACGCTACCCCATGAGTTAGTGGTCCAGGCAGTTAGAACCAAGGTTTCCTGATCCAGCAGGAGTTCTTGCCTACCCACTATAGGCTCTCTTGGCTGGTTCTGGGAGACAGAGCTCTTTCCTTCCCTGTGTTTGCCTCATCAGCACGCTGGACTGAGCCTTCCCAGATTCAATGCTGGAGCTAGGAGTGGGGAGGGGTGTAGCACCTGAAGAGTACATCAGCCAAGCTTGGGGGAGACAGTCACATAAGGAAATTCATATTCTTCCTCTCTCTATTAGAGGTCCCCACAATGGGGGAGGGGAAAGACAGAAACGAAGATCTTGGGCATATTGGTCCTTACCTCCCCTTTGCCCCAGGGGTAGTCTTGAGGGTTGAAGGAGACCACCAGCCTGCTCCCTGTAGTGGACTTGAACTTGGCACATGGAACCAGCTGAAACTGGCACAATTTCTACCCTCAGAGTGTACCTCTGAAGAAGACGGGTGGGGATGAAAGAGGGACTGCTTAATTCAGCTCAGCACTTCTAGCAGCACCCCCACCCCATTGTCAGCGTCAGTCCCAAGCCAGGGAAGCATGAGCTGCGCTGAACATTATTGATACCCTCTTTAATCTAAACCCTCCTTTCATCATCACGCCTGGTAGTTCAAAGAACTGCTCCCCCCAGCTTACTATTCCTGTTGGTGCCGAAAGAATGCCTGTAATTATTACCAAACAGTGGACGGAGCAAGGAAACATGTCCCCTTTGCCCAGCTGCCTCCCAATTGGCACTTCATTATGGCAAAGATGGAGGGGGCGGGGCCCCCGGGCCTTCAGCATTTCATTTGCACCCACATGTAGGCTCGCTTCTTGGCCTGGGAATTGATCGGTGCCAGATGCTCTATCTAGCCAGCGTCCCCACCGCAGCAGGGCCGCCCGCCTCCTGTTTCGTGAAAAATGGCCCTGGTTTCCCATCAGACCCTAATTGGACTGGGTCTGGCCTTCATTCTACCCCAGCCTCTTCACAGACTGCTGGCCACTAGCTGTTCCCCTCCTACAGCCAGGACAATGCTGGTCCCCGGGCACTGACCCTGGCCCAGGCAGGCCTGCCAACTCCATGGCTCTCATTTCTCACTTTGCACATCAGCGCTGGCTTCCCACACCCACAGCTCCTCCAGAAGGAAGGTTTGGGGGGACGCCTCACCATTCACTCTGACAAACCACTTTTGGCCCAACCAAACTAGACCCCACCCTTGGGACCAAGATGCGAAATGAGCATTTTCCAGTGACGCCTCCTCTCCCTGCCTCTTGCTGGCCCTCTCTGCACTGCTCTGGGGTATTCACTGCACTTGGACTGATACCAGTCAATGTCCCTCGCTTCAACCTGACCTGAAACTGAAATGCCCCGGACAAGAGTAAGTGGGGCAGCCGACATTTCAGGAGGAGGAAGGTTGGCAGCCAGGCTGCTGCGAGCTTGCGAGGCCCCATATGGGTCCCAGCTAGTACTTTGCATTTTCTTTCTCTCTCTTGGAACCCCTTCGTCCTTTTAACCACTGCCCTCTAGCCTCTTCACTGCCTTGGGAAAGGGGGCCTCTTGCAAAATAGTCATCACTGCTGCTGTTCACTGAGTGGTTACTTTGCACCAGGCGCTGTGCAAAGTCCCTCAAGGGCAGTCTCTCCCTTAATGCCTACAACATGCTATGAGCCTTGTATGACAGCATCTCCCTTTTCAAGGTGAAAAGAGGTTAAATGCTTTGCCCAACAGTCTAGAGCTAGGAGAAGCTGGAGCTGAGATTCAACCCCAGGGTCTCTGATGCCCGAGTCCTCATGTCCTTGCCCTGTGTCAGAGCTTCAGCCAAATCCTGGAAAGGAAGCTATTGGGAAGCTGCTTGCAACCTTTCCTATTGTGTCCCCTCAGCACAGGTCCTGCACAGGCAGCTGGGAATAGATATGCAAGTTAAAGGAATTCTCACTGGAAAACACCAGAGGGATCCACAGGGCCCCACCTCCAGCACAGCTGTGTGTCTGCCCCCCCAGGGCCCTGGAATCCCACGGTTGTTTCCTGTACCCAGGGCTGGGGGAACCAGCCAGTCACATGGACCACAAGTGTATCCGCCGCATGCTTCTCTGCGGCCCCTGGCTCCTCCCAGTGGATTCTGCAAGGTGTTTCCTGCAGATCTTGCTGATGGTCTTTGCTGGCACGTAGCAAAATCCACCCAGAACACCGTGATCTGCTGATCTCAGCCTGGATGGGGTTTTGTTTTTATTTAGCCTTTTAAAAAATGTTTTTTTCCTCAACCAGGGGCACAGGGGTGGGGAAAAAGAGAAAAATGAAGGTAAAAATACTGACAGAGGGAAAAATATTGACTATTCCTTCTGTTTCAAAAATAACAGCTTCCATGGCTAGGATGCAGGCTGGCTAGGTTCAGGTTGGGCTGAGGTTCAAGTGGACATCAAGGTGGCAGCATGGCCCTTACAACTGAAGCATGCCCTTCAGGAGGGTGTGGGAGCCTGAAGCAGAAGAGAGCTCCTTCCTGTTTTAAAAACAGCTTTTTTCTGAGGCTCTCAAAGAATGTTTGAAATCAGCCATCTGAAATGCTCTACCTTTCTTAGAGGGAAGACGGGGCTCGATGGTGTCCCTGGGAATTGAAGAGATCCAGAGGAGAGGTGAGTTGTTTAAAGTTAACTCAGAACATTGGAGCGGGCTGATGTCCTCTGAAGAGTCTACTTGTCTGTGAGAGCTGTCCTGATGATCAGGGCAGGGGGACTGGATTTTCCTCTTCATGGCTGTGACCATCTCCAATTGATATGTGGGGGGTGGAGAGCAGTAGAGCCTGATCCCCATGGAGATGCTATCCTGGAAGCATTTTTATTACTAAAGATTAGCATATAATTGGAAGATTGAAGGCGGAAGCCCTCATCTTCTCGGCATTCCTTAGAATTCTTCTGTATGTAGATTTTGGAACACACACAGCAAAAGACCTTACTTAGCATTAACACCAGGCTCCACCTGCCCCTACCTGGCATTAACGTCCAGTGCTCCCCTAATGTACTTTAACCTGTGACATTATCCCAGGTTTGTTTCATTGTTACCAATTTACTCTTGGCTGGACTGTCAGCCTGGAAAATAGGATGTTACTGCCCTGCCACCACCTCCACCAAAAAAAGATAGTGGCTAATAAAGAAAACAGATTGTTGAGGGTCACTAAAATTGAGGCAGGGAGCTGAATGATGAGCCCTCTTCATCATTCAGGCAGGCAGGGCAGGCATGACAGGCCGTCAGCATTGTCACAGATCAGCAATGTCCCACTAGTTAACAAATGGGCCCCTTTCAGTTTGAATGGTGCAGCTGATGAACCAGGTGGGATGATTAGGGCCCAACTCTGTACTTGTTTCTGTTCCTGGTTTTGGCAAGTGCAGATCATCCAGATAGAGCCTAGGCTGAGAAACAGATTGAAGACAAAGCTAGAAAAGGCAGCTGAAACATCCTAATGTCTTGCTCAAGTTTGACTTTTCAGACATGTGATTCTAGAACCTAGCAAACAGGGAGCACATGACAACTTGGACCATTACAATGAAGAGAAAGTAGAACCCAGGGGGAAATGCATGAGTTAGAAATATAAGGTGATAGGATGGACTCTTAGATTCTAAGGTTAACTGGGACACTAGAATACGTCTAGTCCAACGTGTTCATTTTGTACAATAAAAAACAAGGGCTCCAAGAGGAAATGATTTGTCAAACTCATATAGAAAATGAATGGAAGAAGTAGAAAGAGAATATAGCTCCCAACTCCTGGTCCAGGGCTTTTCTTGCTATTCAATACTTTCTACCTAATAAGCCTTTTTTCTTTTGTTTTTCCAAAAGAAATCATTGTACTTGGCCACCTAGATGAGTACAGTTATTTAGTAGAGTAGGTTTATTTACCAAATTACATCAAAGTTGGGAGCCAGAGTCTGGTTTGAAAACCCTCAGTTTTATTTTATTTTACTGTGATAACACTTAACGTGAGATATATCTGCACCCTCCACCCCTTTTTCACTCTGTCACTCAGCTGGAGTGCAGTATCGTGATCTTGGCTTAATGCAGCCTCAACTTTCTAGGCTCAAGTGATCCTTTTGCCTCAGCCTCCCCAAGTAGCTGGGACTACAGGTACATACTACCACGCCCAGCTAAATTTTTTTTTTTTTTTTTTTTTTTGTATTTTTTGTATTTTTTGCCTCAGCCTCCCAAGTAGCTGGGACTACAGGTACATACTACCACGCCCAGCTAAATTTTTTTTTTTTTTTTTTTTGTATTTTTTGTAGAGTCGGGGTTTCACCATGCTGCCCAGGCTGGTCTCAAACTCTTGAGCTCAAGGGATTCACCTACCTTGGCCTCCCAAAGGGCTGGGATTACAGGCCTGGGCCACTGTGCCCAGCAAGATCTACCATCTTAACACATGTTTTAACACTAGAAGTACTTAATGGATGATGGTAAAGTCTTAAGCTGTCCTACTAGCAGTAAAAATATTCCAAGTAGGGAAGGTGAACTCTCAACTTTGTATACTGACCAGTGGCTCCCAAGAAATTTGCATTTATCCCCTGACAAAGCAATTAGAGAGTCATTGGCCCCCCAGCAAGGCTGAGATGGTCGAAGGACATGGGACCATGTCTGAAGCAGGGAGAGACCATCCAAATCTATGAAAATATTTATCCTGGAGATGATTTTGGAAACATGACCACTCTTTTCAAATATCTTGTTTTCTTGGAAGCCCAAGATGTCAACTAGGTGGGAGAAAGCCACAGGGAGGCAGTCCAAAGGGGAATTTTTTACAGTCAAAAAACTGGCTTGACATAGAACAGGCTGACCTAGGTCAGAGATGGTTGCACACTGGGCAGCTTATCCTTGGGATGGGACTGCAGAATAAATTCAAAAGAGATTACACTGAGTGACCCTGAAGGTCCCACCCAACCTAGAGTCTGTGGCCTTTGAAATGTGCCCATGCCACTGTGCTGTAGTTAAAACATGCCTGGAAGGCAGGGAGGACCCAGAGATGAAAAGGAGGGGGCTCCCAATTCAGGCTAACCAGACTGGCATGCTATTTTGAGTACAGACGAGGTTTCACTATGTTGGCCAGGCTGGTCTTAAACTCCTGACCTCAGCTGATCAGCCTGCCTTGCCCTCCCAAAGTGGTGGGATTACAGGCGTGAGCCACTGCACCTGGCAGAGCCCACCTTTTAATAGGAGCCTCCCATGGGCAGGCAGAGCCAGAAGTGTCACATGTGGTCACTGGTTACTTAGGCAAAAACCCTACCAGCTTTCAGATGTGCAGTGGAGGTGGCAGGGGGAGGTGGCTGGTGCTATGAATGCTTTGCAGATACTTTGTGGTATGGTAATTGCACTAGAGGACTCTAGTGTCCAGAAGCAGGCATGCGCAGTTTATCATTACAGCTCTTCTCAAAGAGACAGCCGGCCCAATGCTGTGTGGGGAGAGGTGTACTCTAGGTAGCCCATAAGCCCAGAAAATATGATTCCCATCTGATACAGGGCACCATCCTGGCATCTGGAGAGGGGTCTGTATGAGACCCAGAAACTGCTGGATCTACAAACAGACCTAGTTTGTGGAATAGACCTAAGGAGTCCTCCATTCAAGCTTATGTCTGTCACCCAGGGAACTGGACATTCGCTTCAGTCAGAATGAACTAGTGGCCTCCTCTTCTCTCCATCCAGGGTCTTTGCAGTCCTCAGCCATGTGACCTCTGACATGCCAGGCTTGGTTTGTTTGCTGTGCCCTTGTTTGTGCTGTTTCCATCGCCTGGATCATCCTCCTTCTTTTCTTTCCATGATCAAAACCCTACACATTCTTCTGGGTCAGCTCATGCAGTGGAACTGGCATTGGAATGCTGCAGCTAGTTGCATATAGTGGGTGAGAGAGTACACAGCAGAGAAAAACAGGGTGACAGACTCCTCTTAGGAAGCAATCAATAAGGCCAAGATGGAAAAGATGTCTTATTTCACCTAGCAACTATTTACTGAGCACCTACTATGTTCCGGACACTGAGATGCTGCAGTTAGATACAATGGTGAGCAAAGCAAGATGTAATCCTGGCAGAATTTAGTGAGTGTGTGGGGGCAGGGAGGGAAGAGGATCAGACATTACTCAAATGAATCTACAAACATATACTTACGTACACACTAGGGCCCCTGAGAATACAAAACAGTGGTTCTCTTCTAGTCTGATGTTGGCAGGAGGTGGTTGGGGATGGCTTTACGTGAGGAAGTGTCCTTCGATTTTAAATGTGAAGTATGAGTGGCAGTTGATAGGTAATGGGGAGCAGAAGAGGGTCTCATGCAGATAGAATGGCATGTGCAAAACCCCAAGGCTTTGCAACTGAGAAACTTAGACCAGGGCTGCTGATCAGATGTCCAGAAATGTATACTTGTTCGCCCCTTGCCATTCTCTTTGGTCCTAAGGCCTGAGCTCCCTGTCTTCGAACCATGGGGCTTCTGGACTTCTCTCTTCCTGCCCTTTGTCTGCAAGCTAAGGTACCCTCAACCTGGCACTGAGAGCCCTGGGGTCCACCCAGCCTGTAAGTGGAGATTCAAATCCAGACTTCACCACTGGATGAGATTCCTAGACATTACAAGAGTTATGGGGAGTGAACTCCACCTCAAAGTTCTCACCAACTGTGACTTATACAAGCCCTTCTCTCATAATTCAGCCTTGGGAATTTTCCCTGTCTCTGCATTTCCAATGCATTTGACTGGGTGGGGTGTTTCAGATTGTTAAATGTTTTGTAGTAGAAAGAGAATGAGCTTTGCTACTGGGCATATTTGGATTCCCAGCTGTATGATCTCTGACAAGTTTCTTAATGATCCTGAGACTTGTTTTCTTTCTATACTCGGTGGAAAGAAAGTTACACATTTTGGGAGTTGGTTTTAAGAATAAGATATACTATTTGTAAAGTGTGTCTGTCTTGTTCGCTTTTCTGTTTCTGCCACCTGACACAGTGTGTGGCACATAGTAAGCGCTCAATGAATACTGAGTGAATAAGAGGTTTAGCACTATGATTGCACAGACAGGATGTTCCCAAGATAGAAGGTCTTTTTCTTCGTTATCAATAACTCCATCTCCCTGTCACACTGCAAGGCCAGGGCAAGTTGTGCAAAATACCAGAGGTTTGGCTTTATCATTCTGCCATTACCCACTTTGACCAAAGAGGGCAGCAGTTAGCATTCTTTACTTATTTTATTTAAAACAAAGGTTTCCTTAAAAGGACTTGGATCTTATCTCTAATCATTCCTCCATACCCTCAGTGTTATGGTTTCCTGATAACAGCCTTAGAGCTTGAAGACCTATGTATGGGCTCGTTTTTCTCATACCTGTTTCCTGTTTCTGAGTGCCCACTACGTAAGTGACATGGTTGTAAGCTGGTAGGGAGGTACTGCGTGAGCCTGGGTAGGGAACACCTGCTAAAGCAGGTGGGCCTTCCAAACTATGTCCCTGGGCGTCCACGACCTTCCAGGGTGAAGCTTGTGGAACTTAAAGGTGAGGAAAGCCTACACTATTTTTAAAGCCACAGGAAGGGTAAGTTATAGATGTACCAGGGTCTCCTTGGCATCTGTGCTGTATAAACTCCAGAGACAGAGCAGCCATTGACTCTTGTTCAAACCACAAGAAAGTCTCCTGCCCATTCCTGGTGCATTCTGGGAACAGATTTATTGTCTGCAAAGGCACATCTGCAGGTCTAGTGTGCAAAGGACGGGGTCCTTTGGCTAACTATGGACCTGCTCCTAGACCTATCCCAGAGTCCCTCAGCACTCCTAGCAAACAAAATACCAATTAGGAGAAAAACAAAATGCTATAGATGGCTCCTGAGATGTTGCCAGCTGTTTGGGCTTCACAAATGCCCCGACCTGAAAGCTAGAAGTTCTGAGAACCGTTTGAGGGCATGGTATTTTTCTGGGCACTGCTTCAAAGGGGCTGTGGTTGAAGACCATGCTGCTATTCTGATGGCCACTTGTGTGGGATAAAGTTTCCCATGGGTTCCTGTGGAGAGGCTGGAGCACTCTCAGGGGATAGGGGGTGGTCTCAGCCCCTCTCACGGAGCGCATGTGTATGGCAGTGAGCAAGCTGGCGCCTCTGACCCCTGAGTGGACTTAATCTTTTGAGAGGTTAGTGTGCCCCTTAGACTTGGTGTTTCCTCAGAGCACCGCACAGATGCCCAGCCAAAACACCCAAGGCAAAACCACTCCAAGAGGTGAAAAGGCTTGGGAGGAGAGAAGGTATAGAGGGAGACAGAGATTCATTAAATATTCACTTTGAAGATTAGAAATGGGATGTGCACTGGAATGAGACCATCTGTGGGTCTGAGGCAAAGATCCAGACTTGTTTCTAGGGGTTTCTTGGGGCTTTGGGGGCCTCCTATCAATGGACTGTTTGGGCATCCATTTGGATACATGCAATCCTAAAGTCTATGGGCAGTGACAGAGTGATAAGTCTTTATCACTAGCCTCAGGGAGTAGAAGCCCACCCAAGAAATAGCACTGTCCCATGTTGGAGCAAGACCCAACCTACCAAGCTGGGAATTACCGCCTACTGCAAGGCACCCCTGTACTTTGCTGGACTCTCTGTTTTCTGTCTCTCCAAGGGGCCAGACTCTCCAGCCTCCAGGCCTCTCCTTCTGCTTCAACCATGACCAGAAGGGCCTTTCCTTTCTCTTTCTCTTGACTGTCTCTAGTGATTTCTCTGATCCCAGCTCAGGCAGGATGTTTCCCTCCAGCACCTCCAGGCTGGCCGGGTGTGTCTATTGCATGCTCCTGTGGCTCCCTGGACTATAACCACCTGTCTTCTTGTCTCATAAGAATAAAATAAGGTTATTAAAGGTAGGAACTTTGTCCACCTGCTTATTACTGAATCCCTAAGACATGGCACAGGATCTGAGATGCATAGTTCCTCAAATACTTCTGAATAAATAGCAGGTGAGTGAATCAATGAATTTCAAGTATACTTGAGAAGAAGAAGAAAAAGAAAAAGGAGTAGGAGGAGGAGGAGGAGAAGGGGGACGAGGAGGAGGAGAAGGGAGACAAGGAGGAGGAGGAGGAGGAGAAGGGGGAGGAGGAGGAAAAGGGGGAGGAGAAGGGGGAGGAGGAGGGCAAAATAAAACAAACAACAAACACTAAGGCAGAGAGGGACACAGGACCTGGAAATAGGGCCTGAAGAAACAGCCTGCCATGCTCTTCATATTTCCTGAGAGCTTCCATGAGGAAGAGGGGCAGCTGGAGGCCAGGAGGCCTGCAGAGGAGTCAGCAGGTCTAGCAAGGAGTGCCTTGGGTGGAGACTCCCTAGGGCTAATTTTGGTGTCACCACTGACTTCCTTTAGGGTGCTGAGTCTTGGGTTCCTCATGTTTTGGTAGCATTTCGGTGCTGTCCTTCTGTAGACACATCAACAAGTTCTCCTCCAGATCACATTTTTACCTGCCTCTTCCTTTTCTGAGTAACCCTATGGAACAAGGACTCCTAACCCAGCACTCCAAGAAGCCAAACACAAAACCATCCCCCGTCTTCACTATTGTATTACCTCTGGTTCCCTCCCACAGCCTCATTCATTCATTCAACATTTTTGGGAACCCTGGCCACATTCTAGGCTCTATGCCAGGTGCTGGAGTCTCACATGTAGTCCCTGCCATCTGGTAATTAGTGATGCTAGCGAGCATCCAAGGAACTGATCGTTAAAGAAGAACATGTGCTGGAAGAAAGAGAGGGAAGTCGAGCAGAAGAGAGGTGGACTAGCTTGGCCTGGGGTGGGCAGAAGGCTTCCTGGAGGAGGTGACATTTCAGCTGGGTGGGTCTTGCAGGAAGCCAAAGGTGCAGGCAGATGCACAGGGAGGAAGTGATTCTCACCCAGGCAAGGGGCACTATAGGACAGGTTCGTATAGTGACAAGGGCTGGAAGCTTTAGAGTAACAGGACTTGACGTGTGGTCCCAGCTCTAGAGAGCCATATATATGTCCCTGAGCTATGCAGAATAATCCCATAGATGCTGCAAACCCAAGGGAGGTGTAGGTGAGGATGTAAATGAGGGTTGTGGATCCCATTTGTTCCTGGGACAATGTGGGGACTTATGGGAGAAGGACTGTGTTTCCCACTGTCTATCCTTTGGGGCTTTGACATTTCTCACCTGACAGTCCTTTGCAGAGTAAAAGCCTCAGTGATTCTAATCATGCTTGGTGAACATTTTGGGGCAGTTGCCTCATTGGACCCTTAGAAACCCAGTTCACAGAAACACTGTCACCTTTCTGAGATTCGAAGTCCTCCCTCTCCAGGTAAGTTGGCCCTGAATCCAGGAATCAGCCAGCCCTGGGACTTTTGCCCTGTTCCAGGCCAAGGGATCTGTACCTTTCTCCCAAATTGCTGGTGGCCCCAGGAAGAAATCAAGTGTGGCTGCCTTTAAGCAGTTAAACATCAAATGCATTCATCCCAAGTCTAGGCATATACCTAGGAAGAGTGACTCTTAAATTTTGTCATTTCATTGTATAAAATTGAGATTGTGCCTTAACACATGAAAGCCAGCATGGGATGCCAATTTTGTGTTGTGTTCTTTTGGGCAATCTCAAAGTTCCAGGCAGCCTGACCTTCCTGAGCCTGTGTTCCCTTCCCTCCCCTCCCCTCCCTGGTCCCTTCATTTCATCTACAACAGATGTCAGCAGGGGCCCTGAGTGTTTCCCAGACCACTCAAGCAGAAATCCATCCTGCTCACAAGGTGAGGAGAGCCAGGAGCTCACAAAGGCTCCTCCTCCCCTTCCCCAGGAGGTTCAAGACAGGGCATCCCCAGGACAGACCTGCCCTGGGGACCTCGGAACACAAGGCAGGCACTGAGAAGCAGGAATGCCTGGGCAGGGAGGTTTTCATATCCTCCTGGTTTAGTAGCTTTCCCTGAGATGGAAACTTGGGTTGAAATGATTTGCAGCTTTCCAGATTTTCTGAGTGTGTGTCTTTGGGTTTATTTTTAGCCACAGGCGTGCATTTCTTGCCAAAAAAACCTGCTTAAATAAAACCAAGATTTATATTTTTACTTAACGGAAAGAGTTAGTCAGGACAGGCTTTGAACTGGGACTCCTTATCTTGATGGGGGAGTGCATGTTAATGGTCTGGCCTTGGCTTTGACATCAACAAAAAGGGCCTTTGAAATGGACAAGAGAGAAGGGCCCTGGGGGACCAGGGGTAGGATGCAGGAAGAGCCTGTTTGTGGGACTTTTCTGGTGAGTGGAGAGTTCCTCTTCACTCAGGCTGCTCTCTGCTCCCTGCCCCCAGCCCCCAGCCCCCAGGCCCCATGGTCTTGCGGTGGGAGGGGGGAGTCATCGTCTTCCTGGAAAGGCAGGATATCTGCTCTGGCTTTGCTCAGAGCCCAGCTGTGAATCTGCCTCATTTCCAGATGTTCTCTTTACCTCCCCCCTACCCAGATCAGGTCTAGACCTCTGCCTTAAACTGAGTCAGACAGAGCAAACCGAGTCTCTTCTGCAGGATGGGCTGAGGCTCAGATCTGATGCCATCTCTGGGGTGCTTTCCTGACACCCCTCCCCTGAGATAGACTTCATGTCCTCTTGGCTCTGTCCTGGCTTTCCATCCTGGCTTATATTGCTGAGCCTGCCTTACTTGAGTGTCATTGCCGGTCTCTCTTAACTCCGGCTCTTGAGTTCCTAGGAGGCTTATTTATCTCCATAACCCTATATACTTCTAGCACAATACTCAAACACCTTCCTGGTTGCTGAACAGTTGTTATCTGACCCTATGAACTGAGAATTGCTATTATCCCCTTTTGAGTGAATAAGTATCTACAAGTAATCATCATCAGCAATATAACAGTGTATCGTCTGTCTAGCTTCCGGGTTACAAAGTACCTTTGTATGTATACATTGTCTCATTTAATTAATCAGTCTAATTAACCTCAGACTCCCAGTGTTGGGAGAAACCTTAGGGAGAGTGTGGTTTTGTGGTTTCTAAGTTATTTGTTTTTCTTCCATGAAAGCCTTGCTGGGGAACACAAAAGGCTAACAGATGATATGATATATTGTTATATTGCTGATGGCAATTACTTGTAGATTTTTATTACTAATCAGAGGACGTGTGTGTGTAAGTGATTGGGAAGGGTGGTAGTGGGTGATGAAAGGAATCTGGAGCTCGCTGGGAGCTTATCAGGGGTCCTTCCTTTTAGGTATTAGTCTTCTTCTCTGATCCTCTGAGTGAAAGTGGGGCGGTGCAGTAAAATTATGAACTATTTTGCAACAAGTGTGAATTCCATGTAAAGGTTTTTAGGTGGTCTGCTGTCCTGGGGGACCTCCCTCCCCCCCCCACCAACTAGGATGCAAAACTCCTTGCAGGCTACCTGATCCCCCATTTTCACAGTTGGAAAATAGGGACATTAATAGCCACAACAGTAGCCACTTTACCAGGTTACCATGAGGACAGAGTGGAAGAACGTGCACACATTGCTTGGCACCTAGGAGGCATAGGATAAATAGTAGTGGTTGTTATTGGTATGTTCTAGTTCCTGTCCCTCTCCTCTAGATTCACTGATGTGATGCTATGAAAAGCAAGCAGTTCGTAGTTCTTGAATGGGTGAGCAGCTGGAAGAGTGAGAGAGCCTGGCTCTGCCCTCCTGGACAGGCTACAATGTGGAGTGTCCAAGGTGGGCAGGAAAAAGACTGGCTTGGTGGGCTCCAGGCCAGCCTCCCTGTGGGGCCCTGACTTAATTGCCTTTGCCAGGAGCACTCTGGCCTCAGCAAGGCCCCTCCTTTTGTCATCCTGTGGGAGATGATAAAATAAACATGAAGGGGCTATGAGACAAGCTGGGTGACAGGGATCCCTCTTTCCTCCTTTTTGGTGTGCTTTCATGGGGTGGGCATCATTCTAACACTTCCAGATCCCTCTTTTCCTCCAAGTTGAGGCCCAAAATTTGAGCCCATGGTCCAGGTTTTTCTTTCTACCTAGAACCTGCCTGCTGGGGTTCCATGAGAAGAGCAGCCCCTTCCCTGGGGTTGACACTAACAGGGACTTCTGCTTTTGGAGAAATGCAGTCTACCTGCTAGCCAGATGTGCCTTACTTATCCTTGCTCTCCTTCTAGAAACCATGCCTTAAACCAGCAAAATCATTCTACAGGGCCTTTGGAGAGACAAGAATGGGTGTGTGTATGTGTGTGTGTGTATGTGTGTGTGTGTGTGTCTGTGGTGCAGTGTGAATCAACTCCTAATTCATGGAGAGGATTTGTACTGCTTTTCCCTTGATGCTACCATGGGCGGAACTCAGAGTCCTAAGTTAGTACACATTAATTAGTTAAGGAGTCCTTGATCCTCAGACCAGCCAAATGGGTAGCATTGTTGCTTGTTAATTGGCCTTCTAGCCTGCCGGCAGGGAAGTCCAACGATCAGTTCAGGGGAAAAAGGATCTGGGTTTGGTTGATGATGGTTGGATGGGGGATGGAAGCAGAGAGAGAAAGGGAAGGCAGCTCAAGAGTGTCTTCCCCCCACTCTGAATATGCTGATGAACAGCACATGTGCAGTTTCTGGAGACATACTAGTAAGCTGTGCTGGAAACTCAATCCCAATTGCCATTGGAAAGTTGTTCTTTGTTCAAAACTTGTGCCACTGTGGTCCACATTGCTAGAGCTGGAGGTAGGGAGAGGCAGCATGAAGTTATATTTATGGAAGACGTGTGCCTTGTTTGCCTTGCTTTTGTAAGCTCTTACTAGCACTCTCCCCCAAACAAATACTCAAAGGTAGCAATGACAGTTCAATAGAGATATACCTTTATGCCTGGCTTCTCAGGTGTGTGATATATTCAAGAAGGCCCCATATATATTTATAGATCAATGTGCCAATTATATAAGCACACACATCCTAGTTTCTTCTTAGATACTTTTACATTAAAATACTGCTTATTCCTTAATCAATCTCTTCCTTGTTTCTTTCTTCTTTGTCTTTTTTTTTTTTTTCTTTAACCAGTGAGACAGAGTCTTGTTCTGTCATCCAGGCTGAAGTGCAATGGCATGATCATGGCTCACTGTAGCCTCGAACTCCTGGGCTCAAGCAATCCTCCCACTTCAGCTTCCTAAGTAGCTGAGACTATAGGTACATGGCACCATGCCCGGGGAATTTTAACAAATTTTTTAAATTTTTTATTGTTTGCAGAGACAAGGTGCCACTGTGCTGCCCAGGCTGGTCTGGAACTCCTGAGCTCAAGTGATCCCCCCTGCCTTGGTCTCCCAAAGTGGTGAGATTATAGGCGTATGCCACCACACCCAGCCTCTTCCTTGTTTGTTTTGACCGCCATACCCCTAGAAGCCCAGATTCTCTTTCTAAGAGCAAAAGAGATTCTAGAGAGACAACAGAGGTTCAGAGGCTGAGATTCACGCTGTACTCCACCTCTCCCTTCTCTAACTGGTGCTTCTGTACCTTGGAGATTAGTCCTCTAGCCATAAACTTTTAAACTTCATCTCTCCACTAGACTTGCCATTAGTGGAAGCAGGAAATAGGACTTCTATTTCTTGTTGTCACCCTCACCAGCACCCAACCCAATGTTCCAGACACCAACCTAGTTAATGCCTATGTTGGTTTGGCTGTTAGGGGGCAGTGGGTAGACAGTGTCGGGCCATACTCCAGCATGAATGGGAATACAGACAACCTGTGTCCAGCCTCTCCCATCTGTAAAGCTGGCTTCTAGCCATCACAACAAGGTGGAAGGAATGGCTGGACATGCTGCCAGCTACCAGTCTGAAAAGAGTCTTCTGTTGTTGGAAAAACCACAACCTCCCCCATCCCCCACTTCCCTTGTTCCCTGTGGCCCCTAGGCCAGTGAATGCCTCTGGAGAACCCTGATTGCCAAACAGGAAAGTACAAAATAGCACACATTTGAATTACAGAGGAGAAACTGGGGCAATACGGACATATTAATACACAAACCAAATAGATGGCTCTGGGGTTGGCCAGCAATTCTACGTGGAAGGATTCTGAGAATCTGTTTGGAGGGCAGAATGTCATTTAATTTTAGTTCAGTTTGGTGAAGTTTTGTTTTTGTAAGAAAACACTGATGTGGCCTCTTCACTGGGCCACCTCTGCCTCAGATGTTTGGAACCACGACTGTGATCTTGTTTGGCTGGTCCTGGTAGGCCATTCTTGGGGTACACATGGGTGATGAGATGGGATGGGAACCTGTAATGCAGTAGGCACTCCTGGCCCCAAAATACCTCCTATCCTTGTTCTGACTACTTCATCTGTGCTTCTCCACCTCTCTCTGAAGTTCTGCAAGGCTAGAATATTTGTATGAGTTTGCCTTTCTCCTCATCCTAGGGAGAACTCCCAGGCCTTAGTCTACAGAGAAAACACATGGGGTTTGGGATGGACTACACACTGTTCTCAGTGCTTATATTAATATTATCCTCATAGCAAATTTATGAGGCATTGTTGCCCATCATTCCCATCTTACAGATTAGGAAACCAAGGCATAGAGAGGTTAGCAACTTCCTGAAGGTCAGCCAGCACCAGGGCTGGGATTTGAACCTTGGCCATCAGGCTCAAGAGACTAGGCTCTTCAATGCAATACTAGGTTGCTGTTCCAACAGTAATAAGCACATCACTTGTAAGCCACATGAGAGGCACTGGGCTAAGAAAGCCAGAAAGATTTAGGAGGAAAGAACCCCAGAAAGATCATACAGTAATGGTGGAACCCAAATAGCAATGCAGGTTCCTGACTACAAAAACATACTCTTTTCACTAAACTATCCTCAGATGAAAAGGTTCCAAGCTCAGGCCATTCAGGGTAAGGAAACGAGTTGGCTGGTTGTATGTGCAGAAGCTTCCAGCAGTACCCAGCTTTACAGGGCAGGTCTGCTTGTGACATCTTATGTCTAAATCAAGTCAAGCCATTTTTTAACCAGGATGTTGCTATTTAAAGGAAATCCCTTTTGCCTTGCCCCTCCTGCCTCCCTGCCAAGACTCACTCCCTTGTTTACCTTCTGTGTTAATGAAGCAGGGAAGATGGGTCCAAATCACTTCAGGAAGAATCAGTGATAAAGGCCTGAGAGACATGCCTCTGCCCAGAGGTGAAGCCGTTATAACCTGTCTTTGAGAGATAATATAGAGGAAACAGTCCCCAGGGCCTCCGGGAGGCTGGCATGTCGTCGAGAATACTACTGCAATGTTAGAAACAGAGGTGGATGCAGGATCTTGAGAGACATTGGCCTGGGATCTTGCCAACCTCTCATTTTTACAGCAGACTTGGAAACAACCACTCGCCTCCTCCTAATTTGAGCTGTCTCAGCTAAATTGCTAACTTTGCCAATGACTATGTGTTTTGCCATCCCTGGAAGGGAAGGTCTGAAGGGGCCATTGATTCATCTGAACCCTGACTTCATGTCTGACTGGAAGCGTAGGATCCAAGCTCATTTGGAAAGAAACAAGACAGAATCCAGGAGGGATGTGGAATCCATTCTTAGTAAAGTTTTTTAAAAAAGAGATTAGAGTCAAAGAATTGGGAAACATAGTGGAATATCTACCAGAATGTGTGTGTGTGTGTGTGTGTGTGTGTGTGTGTGTGTGTGTGTGTCTACGTGTGTGTGTGTGTGTGTATGTCTATGTGTGTGAAGGGTATTTTACTTAACAAGCATTTATTGAGTATCTACTCCTTTTTGGGCTAAGTGCAACTTGAGATAAGAAAGAACGATAGGATCTCAGGGCTGAAGGATTTCAATTCGTAATTCCAAGTATGACTGCACAAGCAAGCCCCATTCCAATTCCTGTGAGGTCCTAGCACGGAAGCATTCAGCACCCCTACCGCGCGCCCCGATAGAGGCACTCTCTGCCCTGATGGCAGCCCCCCTGTCTTTTGTTGTTGGTTCGTATTATTAGATGAATTTTTTTCTTTGGTGGAGCCAATAATGTTGCTCTGCAATTTCCAGTTTTTATTTTCAAGACCTGTCCATTTGCTCCTCCGTGTGCTGATTTTACAAATACTTGAAGACAGCTCTTGGGTGCTTCTTTGTCATACAAAGTAGAAAGAGAAGCACAGCCTTATAGAATCTAAAAGTCCTCTCTTCTTTGTGTTTCCAGTGCATATGGTAAATGTTTCTCTTTCAGCCCTCGACCTACTGGGTATAATTATTTTTGTACTCATAGTCAACTAATATCTACCAGGTAACTCATTTCTGCCAGACATTGTAGTGGGAAATTTCATATTTTGTTTAATCCTCATTCCAATTCCCTGATGTAAGGAGAGTTACACCCTCTTTATAGATGAGAAAATTGAGGCTCCAAAAGAGGAAGTGGCTTCACTTCTCAGTTTCCTTATCCAGATAATGTGGATGCTAATACTGCCCTTATAAGGTAGTTAAGAGCAGTAAATAAGTGAAATGTACATGGCACATAGTAGGTATGCAATACATGGGAGCTGTTTTCATTGGAACAGTCCTTCCATGGTTAGCCCATTTCATTTTTGGTGATGATAGTGATGATGATGATATTAATAACATTTGTTTAGTGCAAGCTACGTCCAAGACAGTGTCAAGAGTTTCACATTCGTCATCTTGACTAATCCCTTCAATTCAGGAGATTAGTATCATTATGATTCCTGTTTTATAGAAGAGGAGACCAGAAGTAAAGATCAGCAAAGTTCAGTCTGGCTCCTAAGCCCGCACGCACTCTCAATTGCTCCTTCTTCTACCACATCCCCATAAAGCTAGACTCTATTGCATCCCTTATCTAATCACTGGATACCAATGGCTCAACCAGAATGCTAACTGGGGGCACTGTGGGAAGTTGGGGTGCACCACAACCCTGTGGACATGTCAAGATGTGGTGAGTTAATGCATGCAAAGGAAGAGCCCCAAATGAGGTGGTTAGAAAGGGGTCCCAGCGGAAAGACAGCAGGTCGGGAAGACCATGGCATTGTCAGGTGGGCAATGGAGGGGGGACAATGGCTCTAACAGAAGTAGATTTTGGATTATGGTAAAGCCACAAAGTCAGGAAAACCCCCAGGGTCAGGGGGGTGACTATAGCCTAGGAAGTTCTGGAGCTGGCAATTGTGAACATTTGGGGTAATTAAGTTGAATGATGGCTGCTGCTTTTTCCTCCAACCTTCCTCTCACCCCAGGGAATTCCCAGTCTTTTTTTTTTTTTTTGGTCTCTGAGGCGGAGTCTTGCTTTGTTGTCAGGCTGGAGTGCAGTGGCATGATCTCGACTCACTGCAACTTCCGCCTCCCAGGTTAAAGTGATTCTCCTGCCTCAGCCTCCTGAGTAGCTGGGACTACAGGCGCATGCCACTACATTCAACTAGTTTTTATATTTTTAGTAGAGATAGGGTTTCACCATGTTGGCTAGGATGGTCTCGATCTCTTGACCTTGTGATCCACCCGCTGCGGCCTCCCAAAGTGCTGGGAATACAGGCCTGAGCCACCATGCCCGGCCAGGAATTCCCACTCTTATAAACAAAATCATCTATTCCAATTGGCTCCAAAGTAAGAGAGCAATTCCAGGCCCCACGGGGGCTAGCACGCCCTCCCTGAGATGCTGTTCCTGATGTGGCTCAAGCCTTCCTAACCTCCTATTGTCTTCCTCTTGCTATCTCTACAGTGATCCGGGCCAAGGTGGTGGGGAAGAAGCTGGTAAAGGAGGGGCCCTTCGGCACACTGGTCTACACCATCAAGCAGATGAAGGTAGGTAATGTCATCAGCCTGGCTCCAGGAGGGTTTCTGGGTTTTTGCCAGAAGAGACCTGGCCAAGGGAGACAAAGTGGGTTGGAACTGGGGTGTGTGTCTAAGTACCAGCCAGACCCAGCCCTTCTGACTGCTGGAGAGGGAGCTGTTAAGGCAGCATTAAGGGATGAATAGGGAGGGGCACGGGGCTGCCTCGTCCCAGAGCCCATGCAGGTGGAGTCACTCCAAGGCACTTGTTAGGATGCTCAGCTCTGGAGCCAGATGGCAGATAGCCTTGTTAGCTGGTAACCATGAGACCACGGCCAAGTCACTGCCCCTCTCTGGGCTTTAATCTTCCCAATTGTGAAATGAGGGGGTTGAACTAGATCATCTCTACAGACTCTTCTGAGCTCTCACTATCCTGGATTCAACAGTGCTTACAGGTCTCAAGCAGCCACTGAGGTTACAGCTTAGGTTTACACTCCTCAAATCTTTACACGAAACCTGTGCTGATCACAGGAAGCTCATCCCAAGGTAGGAATTGCACGTTCTTTCCCTATTTTCCCAGCTGATTGTCTTCTTGCATCCTAGCTAATTAGCAACATTTGCTAAGCACATTCTTATCATTAAACATATTACCGAGCATATGAACATCATGAAGCACAGTAAGGAGGTATGTCTTAAGAAAAAGAACACCAGCTTTGAAATCTAGAGAACCTGGCTCCTAGTTTCAGCTTCACTCCTAAATAGCCTGCTTACCTTGGACCTGTCCCTTTTCCTGGGCCACAGTTTTGCCATCTGTTAACAGTGTGGGGTTCGGCTTGATGCCTCTTTCTAGCTCAGGCATTCTGATCACCCTGAGATGCGGGCTGTGATACTTGTAAGGAGGAGCGGGTGGTATACAATGGAAGGGTGAATTGGTGATTGCCTTAACACAGAAGACTGGGGCTTCACCTTGAAAAACTCAGCAACTGGTTCTTCACCCCATCTTTGTGAGCACCTCTCTACATGCAGAGCTCCGAGCCAGGAGCCAGGGAGGCCATGAGGGAGACAGTTTCCACCTTTAGGAACTAGAGTTCCTACGGTGGGAGAAAAGAGGCATGTGTGTGTATGACTCATCAGAAGTAGAAGTTCAATGTGGGGTGTGCTGAGGTCCACAGGAACTGTCCAGCCCTTTAACTTAATTGCTCATATTTGTATCCCCAGCAATTAGGGTAGGACCTGGCATGCAAAAGGGACTTGGTGAATATGTATCCGTCTAATAGGGACATGATGGTGAAACTCCACAGGCCTGGAAACTCCCCAGAGGAGACAAGCCACAATTAACAGGTAGAAGGGAGTCGGGGAATGATGCAGCCCATGGTGGTACCCAACCATCCCCTAGGCCAACCTCCCAGGCTTCCTTATTCCCATGTCCAGAGGCCTGCGGCTACATGTACTAATTTTGTGGAACCTGTTGCTTTGGATTCAATTTTGCAAACACCCACAGCCTTCTGGTTATGTAATGTCCACAGTCAGCCCTGGCCAGTTGCCCTTGGCTGCCTAAGCTTGGTCATGAGACCAGCTTATGTCTTCAGATGGCCCTGGGGGAGAGAAGAATGGGTGGGGGTGGGGAACCAGGAAGAGCAACAACAACCCAAAAAACCCACTTTGCAACCTCTGGCAGCCAGCTCGGGAATGCCAAAGATTATTAGACCAAAGCAGAGGTTCAGAAAACACATGAACCTGCCTGGTCTAGAACAGTCTTCATTATGAGATACTTTGTGGTCAGCAGAGAGCTGAGCAAGAAATAGCTGGGAGGCAGCAGTTCCTAAGCCCACCTAGTTCCCTTCCTACCATCACGGCCTGGAGACCAGGGTGACCAGAAGCCCTTCCTGTGGGCAGAATGTCCCATTCCTCTTTGCTGGTGTCAGACCAGCCATTGGGGGTTGTTTAGAGACCAAACAACATTTGCTAGCCCATCACTTCAGAATACACACTCACACTCCCAGACTGGTGGGCTCAGCCTTTCCATTCACCATTCTTCACCTGAGCTCATGAATCATGGTGCTGGGAATTAGATGTAATGTCCCTCGTCCTACTTCTGACAGAGGCTCAAAGAAGAAATGACTTGCCCAGAGCCATGCATTTAATTAAGGGCAGATCTAATCCCCAAGCGGAGGTATCATAATTCCTTCCCAATCCTGTGTTCTTTATATGGCTCCCAAATCTCCCTGCCATCTTACTTTAATCATCAGTCACTATCCCATGCCTTTTATTCACTCTGACCCCGCTATAGTCAGGTATTAGGATCCATAGAACTGGTCAGTGCCCTTCTATCCAGAGAGGCCACTGGAATCTGCTTGTCTCTAGGTACCAGCCTGCAAGTCAGAGAAGATACACGATAGAAGTAGAAGTAATAGTCCGTCCATCTATCCTCTCATGGCTCCCTCCTACCCTCTCTCTGTGCTTAGTACTGTGCTATGAGCTGAAGATACAAAGATAATACTGGTTATAATTATAAGACTCTGCATAAGTAACACTTACTGAGCATTTGCTACGTGCCAGACATTCTGCTAGGCCTTTGCATAGATCAGTCCTTATACTAACACTGTAAAATAGATAACACCTTGTCCTCTGTTTGACAGGTGAGGCAACTGTGACCTGGGAGGTCATGTAACAGTTAAGATCATATGGCGAGAAAGTAGCAAACCCGAGCAAAACTATAGGGTCTTTGCCTATAAGGAAATAACACAGTATGGAGCAGCAGGCTGATTTCATCATTCCTACCCACTTTGGGGTAGATAAATGCCCACTCCATTTGTATTTGGTTCCCCCACGGAGCAAAAAGAGGTCAGCTTGGGTTTGTTGGTTTATCATCCAGCAGTGTGGGGCTGGACTTGTAACATCCTGCAAAGGGTGTATCAGAAAAAATCTTTGTAGGAGGGAAGGGGGGAGAGGCCACAGAGGCAAGCCTGCATGAGTTTTGGCACTGGTCCCTGGGAGGCTTTGTTCTAGTGGATTAGAGAGTCTACCCTACAGAGTCAGACAGGGTGAACGAGGGCTTCCTTAGAGCAGGACTAAAGGAACTTGGAGAACCTGAGACTCCGAGCTGTCCTGTCTGACCTCTGTCTTCTCTCACTGATGAAAGGCAGGCAGACTATCTCCCATCTGCTAACACTGGAGCCTCTGACCCATCTCTCAGAAACACCTTCAGTATGCAGAGACCTGTGATGTGTGTGGAGGGAGCAAGGGTGTCAGAATGTTGAGAGAGCTTATTGCAAACCCAAACTTGGAGATTAGCTGGGGCTGAGGCCCTGGGCTGTGGGGTGAAGGTGAAAGTTTCCAGAACTGGCCGCTCTAAGCTGTGGGGGACCTTATCTCCCCATCAGGACCATGAAAACCTGGTCCACTGTGCCAGGAGTTATTGTTTGTGTAGTGGAGACATGCTCTCTGGCTGGCTGCAGGGGACAGAATGTGGGGGGACATTATGTCCCAGCTGGTCCTGGGAGGGTCCCATGGGGAAACCCGCTGCTAATGTGCTTTGCGTGTCCTGACTGTAGGCAGAGCAGACCTCCAGGGACTTCCTTCCTTTAGTGGTTTGTCTAATCAAATTAGCAATAGCAGCGTCTCGCCTTTGAAGCTCCATCTGGAAGCATCTTTGACCCCCAGCCCACAGGGAACCATTCTTCTTGCAATGCCTGTGGTGCTTCCTGGTATAGGACTCTCATCTAGCCTTTTGCAGAGACTGGCTCAGTTTCCACATTCTCTGCCTGTCCTGCTAGACAACCTGCTCTGTAGGAGAAAGATCATGCCCCTGGTATCTCGGTCGGTCTGTAAATAAGAAGTTGTGGGTTTAAATGAGTCCATGATGTAAACCAGCATCCAAAACAATGTTGATCTTTGGTTGGCATGCAAGATATAGCTGGCATCACTGTGGCAACTCGTGCTGTCAATGTAAAGACCAGACATTTTACAAGAAATATGCAAATGTCCCCAGTCTCAGAAACTTTGTTTTTACTTTATTTGTCCCTTCACTCCAAGGGGAAGCTAACTTCTTGGAACTTTGTGTGGATGCTACCAAGAAGAGGGGCCCAGAGGCATGTAGAACCCAGGTGAAAAAGAACAACCCACTTATGTCTGAAGTTCTGAACCAGCTTTAACTACTCATTAAGAGACAAGGAAGGGACTTAGGAGGAAGGGGATCAAACTCTTTCCTCCTTTCCTTACAAATTTCACTCTAACTGGTTCTAAGCTAACTTTTATTGAATGTTGTATGCTATTCTAAATCATTTGCTTCTCTCAAACACCTTATGGAGTAAGCGTTTTGACCCATTTTACAGATGAAAAAACTGAGGCCCAAAGAAGTTAAGCAACTTTCCAAGTGGCTAATAGGTGGCAGAAAAGATTCAAGATTCAAACTCTGGCTGTCAGTCTCCAAAACCTGAATTTACCATTCATCTCCATGGCCTTGGTTTGGATTAGATTACCTCTAACATCTTTTCCAGCTCTGAGATTCTAGGATTCTCTGATGTCAGGATGTTCTAAACCTATTATAACTCTCCTAAATTTGTCAAACCAATTCTAGATCTCTACGATTACAGACATGATACTTTTAGAATCAGTATTTAAATCAAGGTAGGATTATTATTTAGGAAACACAACTGAGTGAGTAGAATCTACCTTTGCCATGTTGTTCTTTTCAGAATTGACCCTAAAACACAGCACTATGTTTGTCAGAGCCAGTTGTTTGTAATGTATCAAAATTTCGAACTCTAGGCAAATGCTAGGAGTTAAAATGCACGTTCCTTCAAACTTTAAAGTAGCTGCGGTGCCAAGCTGATTTTGAAGAGTTGAATTCTTACTGAGCAGTTCAAGTGACTGGGACTGTAACCAGGGGCTTCATTTTCACCCACAAAGCAGTAGGGCAGTCAAGGGGAAAGACTGACGCAGAGAAACGAGGTTCCAGTGGGCTGTGTCCAAAAGACCTAGAGCGAGTGCTTACTTGAAACATCTGCCAAAACCTCAAGGAACACCCACACAAAAATAAGTTGCTCAGCACAGAAGTCAGAGTAGGGGATGTTCTTCGAAGGCCATACTCCATGGCAGGCATACAGCAGCATGCTTAAACATGGTTCCTGTTAAGGCTAGAGAGGCACCATTCACTTCCAGGAAGTCATCATCGTGACTCTACCCACCCCACGCCCCCATGGCATAACTGAATGCTGAGTGTGGACAGCCCTCTTCCAGCACTTGGCAGCATTTCCTTGCTCAGTTGGAAGCCTAGGGGGAGAAGAGGGGTTCAGAAGGAAGACCATCTGAGTCCATCAGAACAATGTGTGCTTTTAACAAGGCAGGGGCGTCCAAACTCAGTAGGTCCAACAGACCAAGATGTTAAGGTCTTGTGTATCTGACCCCCGCCAACCAGTCACCACTTAAAATATGGGAAAACGCTAGCTCACAGGCCAAATGAGAGGCATTTAGATGAGATACCAATGAAGTGATGTCTGGCTTCGTATTAATTACCATAAGTAAATTAATAACACATGCCAGGAACCAAAATGGAGACATTCTCCTATTATAAACCCTCGAGACAAGCCCAGAGACCACCAGTGGTCCAGGGCCTGAGTACTCTGAGAACTGAAGGGATAACAAGACTGTGCAACACCTTGGTACCCCACCCACCCTTACCAGATCCCACAGTTCACAGCATCGCCTTGGCACACTGGACCTGTGTAATGCTCGTGGACTTGACTTGGAATCACAAAGCGAACTCAGCTTCTGTTGCATTCACCCCAGTGACTCTGAGCACACACCAATGAAGGAGGAATAGTGGCCATAAATGGAAATAGCTTTTGCCTGCTTCCGGGACCTTCCTAGGCTTCTGAGGGTGTCTTGGGAGCCAGTCGAAGATAATGGGTAAGAGCGTGGACTCTGAAAGCAGGTTCCCTTACTTAGAATCCTAGCTCTGCCATTTCCCCGACTGTATGGCCTTAACAAGTTACTTAGCCTGCCTGTGACTCAGGCTCCTCATCCATAAAGTGGGCATAATAGTTCCTACCTCATAGGGTTGTCATGGGGATTTGTGGGCTAATATTAAGGGAGGTTTTCTCAACCTCAGTACTATTGGCATTTGGGGCCAGATAATTCTTTGTTCTGGGGGCTGCCCTAAGTACTGTGGGATGTTTAGCAACCTCCCTGCCCTCTACTAACTGTTGTGACAACCAATAATGTCTCCAGACATTGCCAAATGTTCCAAATATTTCCTAGGGGGCAAAATTGCCTCTAGTTGGGAACCACAGTACTAGATCATGTCATAGATACAAAGAGCCAAATATCAACAATTTCATATAGTTCAGTCAATAATTATAAGTGTTTAACAGTTAAAAATCTGTGAACTTTGCAGATATGTTATGTGCTTTATCTGGGATAAAGGAACCCAATGCTTTCATCAGATGCTCAGAAGAATAAAAAACATGGAGAATTCTAGCCTGAGTTCAACATTCACCAGTCAAATAAAATTTCTATAAAGTGGGGTTCATAATACATCCCTCACAGGGCTCTTGTAAGGATACCGCAAGGGGCATGTGAGTGAGAATGTTTTTGTATGCTGGAAAGTGTCACAGAGATATCATGAGAATGCTGGATGCCTTCATGGGACTCAGGTCCTGAGGCTGACAAAGAAAAAGGACACTTGTCACAGCTACGTCTCTGGATTTCTGAAAAGGTGCTGGGATGTGAGAATTGTGTAGCTGAAGAAGTGTTGTGGGGCAGCTGGAATGGGGGCTGTGGCTGGCTGCACAGGAAAGTTTCTCTGCAAAGGCACTAACCTGGCTAGACAAGAGGATTGGTGGCTTCATCTGGGGTCAGGGGGGCCCTGGGGTGGGTAGATGAGTGACCAGCCACTTGACAGCTGAATAGGGGAGCAAGCTTCCCTCAGACCCAATGTCAGCAAGCCTTCTGGGTGCTGAGCCTCCTCTCATGTGTTGCTTTTATTTTATTTATACATAATAAATGCACACATTTTGGGAGTACATGTGGTATTTTGATATATTTAAAAATGTATAGTAATCAAATAGGGATATTCATAACCTTAAACATTTATTTTTATGCTGGGAACATTTGAATTATCCTCTACCACCTATTTTGAGATATACAATAAGTTATTGTTTACTGTAGTCATTTTACTGATTTGTTGAACACTGGGTCTTACTTATTCTGCCTACTTGTATTTTTGTACCCATTAATTGGGTCTCTTTCCCCCCACTTCCTGCTACCTATCCTGCCTTTGGTAACCACCAATCCACTGTCTACTTCATGAGATTTACTTTCTTAGCTCCCACATATGAGTTAGAACATGGTATATTTGTCTTTCTGTGCCTGGCTTATTTCATTTAGTAAAATGATCTCCAGTTCCAGTGGTGTTGCCACAAATGACAAGATTTCATTCTTTTCCATGGATGAATAATATTCCATTGGGTACAGATGCCAGATTTTGTTTATCCATTCATCTGTTAATGGGCACTTTGGTTGATTTCATATCTTGGCTATTGTGAAATTGCTGCGGTAAACATGGGAGTACAGACCCTCTTCCATATTCAGATTTCCTTTGGATATATACCCAGAAGTGGGATTGTAGATCATATGGGTGTCCAAATTAGAAAGGAAGAAGTCATGATGTTCCTTTTGCCCACAGATGTACCGAGGCTTCACCAAGATGCCCCACGTGCAGTACATCCACACAGAGGCTTCTGAGAGTCTCTGCGGCCTTAAGCTGGAGGTCAACAAGTACCAGTACCTGCTGACAGGTAATGGCCAACTCTAGCTTCTAGGCCAGGGTTTGGCCAAGATCCACTGTTTCTTGACTTCAGAAGAACACAGGAATAGTTGACTTATCAGATGTCTAGCAAGTTGTAAGGAGTCTCTAATGTTGAATCCATCCTACTTACCCAGTGTTGAGAGCTTGAGGCTCCTACATCTAGGCTGGACTTTGGAATTAGCTCCACAACTCACCTTGTGGAGGAATCTACTAATTTGTAGTTTGTCAACTTTACTGTAAATAAAAAGGGATTGTCTGTTCCTCTCCACCTCACAGTCAACCTGTTAGGTCTGTCTTTGAAAGGTATTCATCTGTAGGCAGTCAATGTAGTAAAGCAGAAAACAAAAACAAAAAATCATTATAAAGGGAGTAAAGAGTAGGTCTCTAGTCCTAGCTCCAGTATTTAATGGGCTGGGGACCTTTGGCAAATCACTTTACCAGGTAGGGCAAAATAAAATCATGGGTCTGAGAAGTACCCAGTCACATTGCCTGGGCTAAATAGGAATACAGTAGGTGTGAATTCTTTCCTGGTTAGACTCTGGACAAAACAACCCTCTCCTTGTTTTCTTCTTCCCTCCTATAGGTCGCGTCTATGATGGCAAGATGTACACAGGGCTGTGCAACTTTGTGGAGAGATGGGACCAGCTCACCCTCTCCCAGCGCAAGGGGCTGAACTATCGGTACCATCTGGGTTGTAATTGCAAGGTAAGCCCTGGAGTCACTGGGGGAAGGAGGGGGAGGTGCTGACTTGCAGCCCCAGAAACATCAGCTCCCAATGCACTGGGCACCGGGCCCTCGTGCTGGGAAGGCTGTGCTTGTGTTAGGCCAAGGTAGAGGGGCAGGTCTGAGCAGACATGGTAAGGAATGTTGCTCCCAGGTGGGGCAGTGAAGAAGGCGGGGAGGGAAGAATGCCTTTCTGCTGTGATCGGCTGCCTCCATGATGACTACTTGGAAGCTGTTGGAGAAAGAGGGCACTTGAGTCCCTTGCCCCACCTGGCAGTTCAAGGCTGTAGGTATAGGATCCTGACACTGGCAAGTTCTACCAAGTGGTTTCAAGTGGGCTCACCCTGGTAGCTGACTAATCAGTAACCCCACCCCCAGGTGGGCAAACAGGCCCAGGACTGCAGATATCAGATGCTACAGAAGGTCTCTCTTCAACCAGGCCCACCCGCCTGGCTCAAGTATAGGGGGCCAAGGCACAGCCTTCCTGCTATGGGAGGGAGTTGGGCCATTCTCTCACTTAATCTTCAAAACAACCCTGTGTGGTTTTAATTACTATGATCTCCATTTTGTAGATGACAGCTCAGAGAGCTTAGGTAACTAGCCCTAGGTCACACAGCTCACTGAATCTGGTTTCCAACCTAGCGCAGCTAGAAAGTGTATGCTCTAACCTTTCTAATTGCTCAATCCCTTAAACAACTGAGGTCTCCCATCTATTTGAGATGAAAAAGCCCTTTCAATGGTCTAATCCCGCTACTTACTGGCTGTGTGACCTGGAGCCAGTTAGTTAATGTCAGCCTCAGTTTCTTTATCTGTAAAAAGGGAGATAAAACTGTTATGAAAATTAAAGAGAATAATATAAAAGCACTTAGCAGAATGTCTGTTAGATAGTAGATGCTTAACAAATGATTGCTAGTGCTATTTATATTATTATCACTGAGGGACTGATGTGGCTAGCTTCCCCTGCAGTGGTCCCAGGGTCTGAATCCAGGCTCAGCAGCCTGAGGCCTGGGCATATCAGGAAGGAGTCTATCAACAGCTGGCTGTTATCTAATTGCAGATCAAGTCCTGCTACTACCTGCCTTGCTTTGTGACTTCCAAGAACGAGTGTCTCTGGACCGACATGCTCTCCAATTTCGGCTACCCTGGCTACCAGTCCAAACACTATGCCTGCATCCGGCAGAAGGGAGGCTACTGCAGCTGGTACCGAGGATGGGCCCCCCCGGACAAAAGCATCATCAATGCCACAGACCCCTGAACGCCAGACCCTGCCCCCACCTCACTTCCCTCCCTTCCCACTGAGCTTCCCTCGGACACTAACTCTTCCCAGATGATGACAATGAAATTAGTGCCTGTTTTCTCGCAAATTTAGCACTTGGAACACTTAAAGAAAGGTCTATGCTGTCATATGAGGTTTAGTGAGAACTATCCTCCTGACCCCACCCTTCCCCTTCTTTTTGGTTTTGACATCACTCATTTCTACCTGGGAATTTCTGGTGCCATGCCAGAAAGAATGAGGAACCTGTATTCCTCTTCTTCGTGATAATATAATCTCTATTTTTTTAGGAAAACAGAAATTGAAAAACTATTCCATTTGGGCATTGTAATTCCCATCCCTTTTTCTTCTTCCCCACCTCACCATCTCCTAGACCCTCCTCTCTTTGCCCTTCTCCTCCAATACATTAAGGACACAGACAAGGAAGTTGCTGAAAGGCCAACCATTTCAGGTTCAGTCAAAGGCAGCAAGCAGATAGACTTAAGGTGTGTGAAAGATCTTATACAGCAGCAGCTGCCACTGCATGTCCCAACCAGACTGTTTCTGTCTGTGTCTGCATGTAAGAGGGAGGGAGGGAAGGAATAATCTACAAGAGAGTTGGAGATGATGCAGCACACACACAATTCCCCAGTCCAGTGATGCTTGGGTTGACCAGATGTTCCTGAGTCTGGAACAAGCACCCAGGCCAGAATAACAGAGCTTTCTTAGTTGGTGAAGACTTAAACATCTGCCTGAGGTCAGGAGGCAATTTGCCTGCCTTGTACAAAAGCTCAGGTGAAAGACTGAGATGAATGTCTTTCCTCTCCCCCACCTCCCACCAGATTTCCTCCTGGAAAACTCTTTGGTAGATTTGGCCAGGAGATTGCCTTTATGTAAATTGGAGACCTACACACACCATACACTATCCACAGATATAGCCAAGTAGACTTGGGTAGAGGATATTATTTCCAGAATAATGTTTAGCTCACCTAGGGGGATATGTTTGTATACACATTTGCATATACCCACATGGGGACATAAGCTAATTTTTTTTTATAGGACACAGAATTCTGTTCAATGCTGTTAAATATGCCAATAGTTTAATCTCTTCTATTTTGTTGTTGTTGCTTGTTTGAAGAAAATCATGACATTCCAAGTTGACATTTTTTTTTTCATTTTAATTAAAATTTGAAATTCTGAACACCCTCAGCACCCTCTCTTCCCTATCACAGGTCATTTGACCTCTGTTCGTCTCCTTTACCCTGCTTCACATTTGGGGGCCTTCCTTTAACTGCCTTCCTGGCTTAGTTCAGATGGCAGATGAGAGTGTAGTCAATGGCCTGGGCACAGGAGGGAGAGCTGCAGAGTGTCCTGCCTTGGCTGGAGGGACACCTCTCCTGGGTGTGGAGACAGGTTGGTCCCCTTTCCCTAGCTCCCTAGTGGGTGAATGCCACCTCCTGAGATCCTCACCCCTTGGAATTAAAATTGTTGGTCACTGGGGAAGCCTGAGTCTGCAGTCAGTTGTAGGATTTCTGTTGTGTTGTTTTGAAGTAAAACTATAATATAAGTTCTCCTATTAAATAAAATTATTTTAAGTTTTAGTGTCAAAAATGAGATGCTGAGAGTAGGTGATAATGTATATTTTACAGAATGGGGGGTGGTAGGATGGTGACATTGAACATGATTGCTCTCTCTTTTTCAGCTTATGGGTATTTATCTTCTATTAGTATTTGTATCTTCAGTTCATTCCACTTTAGGAAACAGAGCTGCCAATTGAAACAGGAGAAGAAAAAAAACGCAGCAGACAACACATTATAGTGTCTTGCACACACACAAATGCCCAGGCAAGTTGCTTGGCAGAACCCCAGAGCGGGAAGACAGTACAGGCATTGGGTTTCCTTGGGATCGATTTCATTACCTTGTACCTTTCCCTTCGTGGTCATGCCATTTGGCAGGGGGGGGGGAATGGGAGGCTTGGCCCTCTCTGTGAGAAGTGTGAGCAGACTGACCAACCTACGCAAGCTCCCTCCCACAAGAGGACATCAATGTCTTCTCTGTGAGGCATCTGGCCATTCTCACTCCCTGGTGTGGTCAGCCCCTCTCACACAAGGAGGGACCTGGGTGAAGGCTGAGCGTGAGGCACCTGAAGTTTCCCTGCAGAGTCGATACATTAGCAGAACTACAGCCCCATCTGTTAGGCCTTGGTGAGAAGGCCCTGGACAAAGAAGGGTCTTTCGCAAAGCAATGTCAGAGGGCGGTTTTGAGCTTTCTATAAGCTATAGCTTTGTTTATTTCACCCGTTCACTTACTGTATAATTTAAAGTCATTTATGTAGCTGAGACACTTCTGTATTTCAATCATATCGTGAACATTTTATTTTGCTAAATCTTGTGTCATGTGTAGGCTGTAATATGTGTACATTGTGTTTAAGAGAAAAAAATGAAACCCACATGCCGCCATTTTCCTGAATCAAATTCTACAGTGGAATGGAGAGTAAAATACTTCTAGGCAAGCAGCTAGACTGGTGAATTGGGGGAACTAGAAGGAACTGAGACTCCTCCAGCCTCCTCCCTATTGGAATCCCAATGGTTCCTGGAGTAGGAAAAAAAGTTTAAAGTACATTCGCGTTCTTGTTCTATGTCACCTGGCCCTGGGGGAGACTACCATTTACTTCAACCCAAGTCCTGTTGTCCTTCCAGTTGGGAGGCCATGATTTTCCTAAGAATCCAGGGCCATGGGAGATACAGTTCCAAGTTCCCATTGCCTCCTTTGGGCATCTCTTCTGCCTTCCAATCAAGGAAGCTCCATGCCCAGGCTCTCACCTCTCAGGCCAGTGCTCTGCTCTGTCCAGGGCAGGTAATACTGGGAGACTCCTGTCTTACCCTCCCCTAGTTCCAGACCTGCCTCATAGTGGCAACACAGTTCTTGAACAATTAAAGAAACAAATGACTTTTTGGAATAGCCCTGTCTAGGGACACTGTGTTCCCCAGGAGACACTACCCTTCCTCGCCCAGACCTGTATCTTGCACATGCTGACTGACAATCTGGACTACCCCAAGATGGCACCCAAGTGTCTGGCTTCTGGCTACCTAAGGTAAACATGTCGCTAGAGTATTTTTATCAGAGAGAGACATTCTAAAAATCTGATGGCAAACGCAAAACAAAATGGGGGAGAGTAGGGGAGGTAGATGTGGTAACAACTTCCAAACTGGCTCTTTGGAGGCGAGAGGAAGGGAAGAACTTTGAGAATAGTTTATGTTTTGGGAGTAAGGGCCTCTTAGATTCTCCCAGTACCCACCTTTCCCTTTAGCCAGTCTGCTGTCCTGAAACCCAGAAGTGATGGAGAGAAACCAACTAGAGAAAACCCTGTCTAGAAGGAATGTATTTGTTGCTAAATTTTGTAGCACTGTTTACAGTTTTCCTCCATGTTATTTATGAATTTTATATTCCGTAAATGTATATTGTCTTGTAATATTGCATAATGTTCACTTTTTATAGTGTGTCCTTTATTCTAAACAGTAAAGTGGTTTTATTTCTATCACACATCTGCTGTCTCTTGCCTTGTTGTCTTTTGACCGCCACTGGGAGTTATGTACACAATAGCAGGCCTTGGAAGTCTGTCCCCGACTCCAGGCCTGGACCCGTACCTCCTGCCATGCACTTCTGCAGCCTGGCCCCACCCTGCTCTAGTCCTCTTCCCTTGCAGAAGGAATCTCAGGAGAGGTGCTCTGCCTTGACTTTGCTCCCTGATTCTATTGCTAGAGTCCTCCCTAGTTCTGCTGAATCTGGATCTATTAATATATCTGTACCTAATCACCTACTGGTGGTACAAGTATCCCCAGATTGGAGTCCTCACTCAGCCCTCCTTGTTTTCTTCCTAAGAATCCCAACCTGGTGGAGGTGGGGAGGGGCAGCCTGCAAACAGCAGTCCTTGCTGTCAATCGCCTGCTTGAAATTCCAAGTATGGCTTGGCCTAGTTGGGAACACCAGGAACTCATGAGGTCTCACGACAGCTGGTGACCTTTTCCCAGTGCTTATAACAACCTCCTTTCAGAGTTTACAGCAGGGCCTGGCCCTGTCAATGGGCTGGGCTGGACATTCATCCTCTCCATCATCTATCTGTATCAGACCCCTCACCCGATTTTCATCCCACCATTGACAATGTTCCAGGTTGTAGCTTTCACCCTTGTTTTAAAGCTACTCCTATCATATGCCAGGTGCAGCACTTTATACACAGGATCCCATGAAATCTCAACTACTCAATGAGATTGCTCCACAATTATCCATGGTTTTTACCTGAAGAAGTTGGGGGCTCACAGAGATAAAGTCATTTTCCTGAGACCTACTGTATAGACAGAACTGGGATTCAAACTCAGGCTGGTTTGATAACGAACTCTGAATATTCTCCACTGTAAGCATCACATAGTGGGGAAAATTCAGTGTTTGGGGGATATGCTGGGTTTCACATGTGCTCTTCTTATCTCAACCAGCACATTCTGGATTCTGTGACTCTTGCCCAATCAGATGTAGGGGAAAGATCATCAACAGAAAATTCTGCTTGGTTAGACTGCTTCCTCCTGGAACCTGTAGTCCTACCCATGAGTGTCTCCAAACAGGGCTGTCTAGCCCAGCAGCCTGAGCTTGGATTCTACAAACAGCCACAGTAAGTCCCCAGCTGGGACTATGGAATACCCTATTAATTATTCTGTTCCCAAAGACTCATTCCCTGCAAGGCCAAGTGCAGGGTCACAGCCTTGCATTCCTTTGACCAGTTTAAGAAGACCACAAACTATGCAAGCAGGCATGTTGCAGGCTGTTTCCTGCTGCTCAGAGTTCCCCCACCCCTAACTTCTGACTTGAGGTGGAGAATCCTTCACCTCATTCAAAAAGACATTCACCTCTTCCACCCAGGTATCCCCCAAATGGGAAGCTATACCACATACTCTGAGCTAAGCCCTAACCGCTTCCCAGAGGAGATCTCAGGTGCATTCAGAAATTAGAAAGTGAAGAGGACATGTAAGGAAACTGCCCTTCAACAATCAATGCTAATCAAATATTAATATTACTGCTTTTTGTTAAAATATGAGTTGAAATCGTTCCGCAAAAGGCTCAAGTAAAACAACATCCAACCTTGAAAACATCTTTTACCTTTATAATCAGCCTCTGGCTCCAACATTCCAGCAAAAGTTGTCCCATGATTTGCTGAAAATCTCCAATGTCCAAGGAATGTGGTCCACCTTTGTCATTTGCCCTACTACCTGAATTTCACTTGGAGAGATGACTTTCCTTAGGAAAGCCAGATATTCCCACAGGACACTGTGGCTCTTCCTTAGAGTCTGCGTGGTCAGTGTATAACCCCTAGAGTCCACCTCCTCTGTCCAAAGGGACTGAGGATGAGACATCTGTTACTCATTCCACATCATGAAAAGAAACAGTAAAAAAGGGCACTCACCATTGGCTTATGGTTGGGGAAAAATGTTTGCTCCACAAGTGGGAACTTCTCAGGACCCAAGGAATGGAAGATCTTAATGAGTTGAGAGAACTAGGATAGAAGAGGAGAGAACATTGATCAACCGTTGTTACACAGGATGGCAAAACCTCCCACTTGATCTGGGGCCTCAAGTATCTGATGGTTCTAAGCTGAGCTTCAGTAGGTGCTCCCTGCCTATGGGATAAGGACTTTTTTTCTTGGCTGGACATTCATCCTCTCCATCATCTATCTGTATCAACCTCTCCATTTCTGCCCAAGTCCTAGTAAGTAGGCAGAACACTGGGTTCAGCTCAACCATATTTAATGAGCACTTACTACAGCCTCAGCATTTCACACAAGGTCCTTCTCCACGGTACAACCTGCTGATGTTCATGCCCTACTCCCTGCCTGCAATGCCTTCTTTCTAGAGAGGCAGCGCTGCATGGTAATTGATGATGTAGATGTGGATCCAGCCTCCCTGGGTTGAAATTCTCGGTTCGTCACTTATTAGCTGTGTGACCTGGGAAATCAATTCAGGTTTCTGAGCTTTGGTTTCTTCAGTTGTAAACTGGAGATAATGAGAGATCCAACCTCATAGGATTGTTGTAAGGAAGCAGCGTGTCAAAGGCAGTGCTTTGTCCACAGCAGTGCTAAAATGCTAGGTGTGATTATTGGTATTTTCTCTGCTGTTGCAACCCCTCTCGTTTCCAATAGCTCAAGCCTACTTGAGCTTCCCACTTCTCTCCTCCTGCTTCAACACTTGCTTGTTTTGCCAGGTATTAGCTATTGTCTCCAGAGCTCAAAGGTGAGCTCCATACTATGCTTTATTATTGAGGCAACAAGCTGAACATGGAGGGTAAGCCAGAGGGAAGATAGGCTGCAGGTGCATGACTGTGATACTAATGTCTTGCTGGAGGGAAGCATGGGGGCTGATGGGTCCTAAAGGGGGATGGGGTAGGGGATCAGGATGATCACCCGGCGCAGATGACATAAGAGAAGGAGAAAGGGCACTCCAGGTGTGCATTGAGACTAGTGTGTGCTGGAGACACTCTGCTGCTGCCATGCTGCGGCATCAGGTGTAGGTGATGATGAGAGATGAGGTCGAAGGGTGATCCATCACAGACCACCAGTCTTAAAGGCCTGAGCAAAAAGCTTAGAATTCACCCAGAAGGTGAAGGAGAGTTTCTGGTGGATATAAGCAGAGAAGAGCGAATCAGATTCTGAACAAGATAAAGAAATCTACTGGAATCTGTGGTCCCATGTGGATGCCCAGTGGTTAAAGGAGGGGCCAACCTGACTTGGGGGGTCACTCAATACTAAGAGCCTGGATGCTGAGAACAGAGTAACTTAGGAACTTTCTGCATCAACCTAGGACTGGTTGACAAACCCTTGGGGTGTAGCCTTCAGATGCAGCACAACATGGAGTCAATTTGGAGTGTTTAAGAGAACTCAGAACTATGGAAAATGATGTATGTGTGTGTGTGGGGTCCCTCATTTTGCAGACAAGGAAACTGGAGTCCAGGAGGGAGAAAAATTCCACAGGTAAGCACATGACTTTTGAAGAGGCCTAGCTCTACCACTTACTACTAGCTATGTGAGCCTCAGTTTCTTCATCTGTAAGATGGAGCTATTAGCAACTCCCACTCATAAGGGTGCTGAGGATTAAACGCTGTATGCATGTTAAGGGCTCAGGATAGCACATGGTTAGTGCTGACAAATTGTGGTTGCTACTGTTGTGATGACTGTGGAAGAAGGTGGAGAAGGGCTAACTATCTAGGACCCTTTCCTAACAGTGGCACTTGAAAATCTTGGATGCCATTGGCCAAAAAGCTCAGGGCAGAATGAGAAGGAGACCAGGGCCATGACAATAGTGGTAAAGTCTATCCATACTTATTAAATTAATGCATGTAGCCATTCAGTAAATACTGAGTGTCCCAACTTTGCATGGGACTTGTTCCAGTACCGAAGGCAGTGATAATTTTTATCATCTGTTGAGTGTGTACTTTGTGCCAGCCACATTATAAGCACTTTATATCTATTAAATCATAATCCTACCAGGAAGGCCCTATTATTATCACCACTTTCCAAATAAGGAAGCTAAGTTCAGAGATGTTAAGGGGGTTGCTCACAGCACAGTTCATAAGAGGAGAAGCCTGGACCTACGAGTCTGGCTCCAGAGCTCATACTCTCAACTACCACCCTATACCACCAGGTGATCACACAGACAGATAGCAAAACACCACAGACCAGACAACTATGAGCTTCACAGAGCACATTCTACATACCCCCAACCTCCACACTACCTATCCTCTTTCCATCCTTTATCTTCCCCCTTGCCACTGATCATAGCACATATTGTATATTTAGCATATGTATTAAAGCATTACACATGCCCCTGCTCACTAGAACGTAAGATCCACGGGGCAGGAGTTTTGGTCTGATTTACTCACTGCTACATTCCTAGGACTTAGGACAGTACCTGGAACAGAGTAAGTACCCAAGAAGCATTTGTTGCATGAATGAATAACTTCTAATCAGGGAGACAGATAATGCACAAATGAATGGATGAATTTATCATTCTAGGTGGAGATAAGTAGGAAAAAAATAAAGCAGGGTAAGGGATTTGAGAGTACTCAAGCGAGTGGAGTAGTGGTATTTTTAGAACTAACTAACTAATTTCCTTCCTTCCTTCCTCCCTCTCTCTCTCTCTTTCTCTACTTCCTTCCCTCCTTCCTTCCTCCCTCCCTCCTTCCTTCTCTCTTTCTCTTTCCTTCCTTCTTCTTTCTTTCTTTTCTTTCTCTCCCTTCTTTCCCTCCCTCCCTTCCTTATTTCCTTCCCTCCCTCCCTTCCTTCCTTCTTTCCTTCTCTCTCTCTCTCTGTCTCTCTTTCTTTCTTTCTTCTCCGCTCCCCTTGCCCAAACTGGAGTTCAATATTCAATGCCACAATCTTGGTTCACTGCAACCTTCACCTCCCAGGTTCAAGAGATTCTCCTGCCTCAGCCTCCTGAGTAGCTGGGATTACAGGTGCATGTCACCACATCCAGCTAATTTTTAGTACTTTTAGTAGAAAAGGGGTTTCACCATGTTAGCCAGGCTGGTCTCAAACAACTAACCTCAGGCGATCCACCCACCTCGGCCTCCCAAAGTGCTGGGATTACACGTGTCAGCGACCACACCCAGCCAAGAAATCTTTCTTTTAGGTAACATTTGGATGGAAACTCAAATAAATCAAATGAATGACTGAAACTAATGAATAAAAGAAGAGAAATTAAACATTGCGTGTTGAGGAGAGATGGCTTAAGTTTTGGCTTTACCACTCACTGGGCAAGTTGCTTAAACAGCCTGAAGCTGAGCTTCTGTCTTTGTAAAATGAAGGAATGATACTCACTTCACATGAGAGCAACAGAATGAATGCCAGGTAGCATAGTTTTATGGGACATAGTAAGTGCTCAATAAATGGTATCTGCTGTTAACAACAATAATGACAGAATGTTCATAAAACAATATGGTGCATCTTCATGACTAATATTATTATAACAATACTGTATCATAATATGTTACATAACATGCTTTGTTATTATATATTATTAATAGTACATATTATATCACTGTATTATAGATTATATATTACATAGATCAATTATTACATATATGTCATATATAGTACATGTAATGTATCATCTATATATAAATGTGTATGTATTTATTATAAATATTCATTATATATAATATATAAAATATAACATATTATTAATATAATAATTGTTAGGCAACAATTCCAACAAGAGCCCTGAGATCCAAGTTTAGTTTAGTGGCTTAAGTAAGAATGTTTACTACTGAGGCCTCCATGCTAGGGAGTGGGCTCATTACAGGGTGGGAGGCCACCCCGCTGCCTCCCAGATCCCTCCAGGTCAGCCTGATCTGTCACCTACCACCCAGGGCTTGCTGCAGAAGTTGTAGACAGAGTAGAGAGAGTTGACAGCAGGCAGTCCTCCATACTGCAGGCCAATGACCAGGCTGCGGTAGTCTTCCCCCAGGGCCATGCTGTAGGCATGCTGGCGGACCAAGATGAAGTCTGGCTTGAAGGATCTGCTGAGAAAGCCAACAGCAGTGTTACCACACTGGGGCATTGATGAAACACCAGGGTGTCGAGCCACAGCTTGCAGGGGATAACACTCACTTGCAAGTGGGTAGCTTAGTTCAGAAGGGGGAGAGGGAGGGGGATGAGGGGGGTCAGATGCAAAGGCACAGCTACTCCATTATAAAGTCAAAGGGCGGAAAACATTACATATGTTCTCTCTCTCTCTTTTCTTTTCTTCTTCTCTCTTTTTTTTTTTTTTTTGAGACAGAGTTTCGCTCTTATTGCCCAGGCTGGAGTGCAATGGCGAGATCTCAGCTCACCATAACCTCCCCGTCGCGGGCTTAAGCGATTCTCCTGCCTCACCCTCCCGAGTAGCTGAGATTACAAGCACCTACCACCATGCCTGACTAATTTTGTATTTTTAGTAGAGACTGGGTTTCTCCATGTTGGTCAGCCTCCCAAAGTGCTGGGATTATAGGTGTGAGCCACCGTGCCCGGCCAATCTCTCTCTCTCTCTCTCTCTCTCTTTTTTAAAAATTCCCTACATTGAATATCTATTTCATTTGCAATCAGAAAAAAATATATCAATAACTCACTGAGTCGAGTGAGACTTTGCAAAGTACCATGCACTCTACTGAATGTATTACCTATGGTGAGGGCAACTGCCCTGGGAGGTGGGTGTTGTCATCAACTCCCATCACACAAACGAGCACTCTGAGGCTCAGGAAGACTAAGTCACTTGCTCAAAAAGACACGCTGCAGAGAGGCAGCAGGGCTGGGTCTGTGTAGCCTTACAGCTCCAGCTGTTGTTCCTGCAGATCTCAAAACAAATGACCTGTCTTGTGTTTTTTCAAGTAGCAACCTCTGGAAAGCAGCAAGAGTACCAATGTGATGGCCAAGTCCACGCCAGGCTGTTTGCTAGGTCCCTCCAGAGATAGGATCCTGAGGAGTACTCACAAACAGACCCGGGTAAAGGTCTGAACCATGTCCCCATTTTATAGATGGGAACACTGCAGCTCAGGGAACTTTCCTGAATCACAAAGCTCGGGAGCAGGAGAGCCGCATTTGAACTCAGGTCATCTGGCTCCAAGTCCACATGCTTTTTACTCCATCATAGGGCCCCAGGAGGTCGCACACATTGTTTGATTCTCACTGCCAAAGATCAAACTATTTTTGGATTCCTTACTTTTAAGTCACACAAAAAAATCAGTCTCACTGTAGGAATGAGGTTGATAATCAAAATGGTAAGAGAGTATTCATATCACTCTGTGGTTATGGTTAGAGCTAGAATCTTGGAATTACAGGAACAGAGTGATGGAAGAAGGAATGAAGGGAGAGTGTGGGTGTCTCTGACAGGTGATAGGGAGTACTTACTGCTCTCTATTTTGTAGAGACAGGGTCTGGCTATGTTGCCCAGGCTGGGGCAATAGGGAATACTTATAACCATTTGCTGCTTTTATCTGATTTCAAAAGTAATACATATTCCTTGTGTAAAATAAAACAAAAATTCATTGGAATGTCAAAAAAGTAAACAAAGTACCCATAATTTTACAATGCAGAGAAAATTCCTAACAACCTTGGTATATACATTTTTGATCCAATGATCAATTTCAATATATATAATATGTATTCACATTCATAATTGCTTTATACTTTCTATTAATTATGATTTTGATGTTTTCCACATAATAGCATCATGTAAATATTTTCTCTACTACCAAAAATATCTTCCAAAATGTAATTTTTAATTTCTACACATAGTTCACTGAATGATATACCATAACTAAGTCAACCCATCATCTACTATTATCAGGTAGACTATTTCCAATATTTTACATACAAATCAGTGCCATCATTTTAAACTATTTTCATAAGATAGATCCTAAGAAGTGGGACTAATGGATTAAAGGGTATAAGCTTTTTATAAGATACCCAAAAAAAGTGTCCCCTTTTTAAGATACATCTCACAAATTGTTTATGAGAGTGTCCATCTCATTACAGCCTCACCAGCACTACAGTTTTTGAAAAAATATTTTTTTCAATTTGACAAGAATTCCCCCCAAAAGACACCCTGTATCCTGCTATTGTTTTAGTTTGCATGTCTCTGATTCTAGTGAAATTAAATACATTTTATTAACCATCTGCATTTCCTTTTCTGTAAAAATCTGTTCACGTCCTTTTCCATTCAAAACAAAATCGGGCCTCTGGTTTCCCATTGAGGTGAGTTCTGTGTATTAAGGATACTGCCCTTTATCCATCATGTGTGGCAATGTTTTCACTAGATGCTTGCTTGTGTGTGTTTTTTTTAAATGGATGTGCATCTTAAAAAACAACACATAAATACATTGTCCATGGCCCTGGTTCTGACCATGAGACATCCACTCTTCCTTGGCAGCATGGATTCTATCACAGACAATAGTGGCACCGAACGTGGTGTCTCACTAGGGATAACCCCATCCTTCACCATGAGGAAATAATGAAACTCCTGCTGACTAGCCTCCTATTTCTTTCCCTGTTGCTGGGAATTCATAAGAGGGACACAAGAAAAACAAAAAGCAAAAAACACCCAACCTGGTTATCTGGAAAAGGAGGATGCTCTTCCAAGAGAAGAATCCCATGGCTTGTTTTGGGATGCCTGAACTCTGGCTCCAGATACTATGGTGCACTCTCTCCAGGACTTCTGAAATTCACCTCTAAATCAGAAGCTTTCTGATTCCTCAAAATAAAAGTAGCAGGCAGCTCCTCATTGTCTTTATGGATTTGGAAATCTACCTCAAGATCCCACATACAAATTGCTCTTGCAAAATTATCCATCACTCTCCTGCTTCAAAAGGCTTCTCTCTCTCCGACAAGAGATCCTTAGCTCCTTACTGTGGCTACAAGGTCCCACATGGGTTGGCCCTTGCCTGAGATGCCATCCTCATTTTCTTTTCTTTTTTAAAAAAATTATTATTATTTTAGAGACAGGGTCTCACTCTGTTGCTCAGGCTGGAATGCAGTAGTGTCATCACACTCACTGCAGCCTCAAACTCCTGGGCTCAAGCGATCCTACCACATCAGTTTCCCAAGTAGCTTGGACTACAGGTGCGCACCACCACATCCAGCTAATCTTTTTTTTTTTTTTTTGTAGAGACAAGATTTTGCTATGTTACCCAGGCTGGTCTTGAACTTCTGAGCTTAAGTAATCCTCCTGCCTCAGGTTCCCAGAGTGTTGGAATCATAGGCATGAGCCACCCTGCCCAGCCTTCCATCCTCATTTTCTGTCTTTCTCCCCCCTCCCCTCACTGCCACGTGAGCCACACTGACCACCTTCCCTTCCTTCAATTCCCTAGATGCTCTCCTCCCACACTACGTGTAGTCACCTCAATCTCAAAGCCACTGTTCTATCTACTCTATCAAAATTTGCCCCAACCCTCATTTTGCCCCATTTTCTTTATTCATGGCTCTTTGATAATTTTATTTCTCCTGTTTGTTTAGTTGCTTAACTCTCTAGTTCTCTTCTCTAAAGATGTCAGCTCAATGTGAACAGAGGACCTGACTGTCTTGGACAAAATAGACCTTAAAAGTATTTTTAAATGAATGATTCCATTAATGAACGCATATATGAATGCATGAATAAATGAATGAACATGATATGAAATGGCCATTGGAAAGGGGAGGGATCACTTTCCTTGTGGTCCTAGAGAAGAGAACTAGAGATAGACAAAGTAGCCAGGAGACAGCAAGTAGCCCTTCATAACTATGGGGTTGCCTTATAAGGTAAACACATTTTTGGAGGTATGTTAACACCACGAAGAAGTTCATAACTCCAGGGAATTCAAGTTGGCCACCATGACCTCTTAAGAGTCTCAGATCTAACATGTGAAAAATAAGCACTTTCCATGCACAATGTATCAGGCCAAACCAGGCATGTGTTATAGTTTGAATTCTGCCATTCACTGCTACAGAATGTATACAGCCCTTCTTGAAAGTCTAGGGTATGATGGATTTGCAATGAATACAGAGAAATTACTGACTTGAGCTGGGCCACCTGTGGCATTCAGTTCCTCCCCTCTGTACCCAGCACCTCAGGTTCTCCACCTGGCCAGGGAGTGGCCAAGTCCTGCAGTCACCCCAATATTTAAGGTTGTGACCTCTAGTAGTTACCAAGCCCGAACAGTGGGACAAGCACTGTGGCAGAGGTTGGAGAAACCAAGATGACAGGGATGATTCCTGACTTTAAGAAACTCACAACCCAGGAGGAGTTGGGTGCAATGTGCCCTAAGCATTCATTAAATTAACAAAGGAGTGAGTGAGTGAGTGAGTGAGTGAGTGAGTGAGTGAGTGAAATAACTGAGGCATGTACAAGGTGCTAAGGTGGTCCAAAGGATGTATTCAACTCTGTTAAGCGATGAGTGTGAGTGAATGTGTACTGGAAGGCTTGGTCTTAAAAGAAAAGCCGAGGTTTGTCAAGTGGGTCGGGTTTGGAGAGTATTCGAGGCCGGGGGAAAGGCACCCACCTGTGACTGAATGAATGGGCCTTCATAGTTGGGGGTGTAATGGACTGTGCTGGTTTTTGTTTTATCTGCTCTGCATCCTTCCTTTTTCTAGAAACAAAGCCTATGGGGAAATCCTCTCTGATCACAGAACCATATTTCCCTGGGCTGTAACTGGTCTAATGACGGAACCCCTGATGTAAAATGGGCCTGTGAGAACATTCTCGAGGATGTTGTATCTGAGCTCCGTAAGACAGGAGTGGCCAGCTACACTGAAGTAGTGTAAGCTGGGCTGATGGAGACCATTTTCTTGTTACATGAAGAAATCCCATTTGTAGCAAAAGTGCCAGCTGGGAACAGAGATAAGGAGGGAGGCAAGACATCTGCCAACATTAGATGAGCCGTCTGGATGCAGTGGCTCATGCTTGTAATCCCAGCACTTTGGGAGGCCAAGGCAGATGGATCACTTGAGGCCAGGAGTTCGAGATCAGCCTGGCCAATGTGGCAAAATCCCATCTCCACAAAAAATTTTTTAAAAATTAGCTGAGCATAGTGGTGTACACCTGTAATCCCAGCTACTTGGGAGGCTGGAGCACGAGAATTGCTTGAACCAGGGAGGCAGAGTTTGCAGTGAGCTGAGATCGTGCCACTCTACTCCAGCCTGAGTGACAGACAGAGAATCTGTCTCTCCAAAAAAAAAAAAAAAGGAAAGAAAAGAAATCCCCACAACTCTTTAAGCCCCTTCCTTCCCTTCCTGCTGCAGAGTCCCAGTGAACCCAAGACCTGGGTCTCTCGTGCCTGGGCAAGACCTCCTTTAATCTCACACAAGCTGGCACATACTGGCCGCAGGTTGTAGCTGGGTTTTCTTATTTCAACTTTAACCTTAATATGAGCTATAATATTTTGGTTCCTGATCCCCAAGTCTTTCTCAGAAATGGCTGTTGGCACTTAAGAGGAAATCAAGAACAAGAAATAATTAATGGTAAAGATGGGACAGGTGATGCGTCACAGAGGGATTACTGAATGCTTCTGACAGTGTCAAAAAGCTGGAGGCCACAGGTGAAGTGACTCTTAACCATTGGAGAAGTGTAATAATTCCCTCAAATATGCAGAGGCCTCTGGTGGCAAGAACAGCTCTTGGCTGGGCTTTGCCTGGGACCTAAGTTAATGAGCAGAAGCCTCATTATTCTCAGTCACTTGACCACTATTTCGTAACCGTCCCCCTGGTCCCCAAGAGTCAAGTTGGCAAAGGGTGATGTTCATGCTGATTTTGTTCACATGCTGAGACCCATCACACCCAGAGCTGATCCCAGCCAGGCCTGGGACGGCTCAGACTTTCTGACGTCCATGTTAAATGGCAGAGAGACTTCTCGCTTTCTCTTAACTGTCTCCACACTCTCCATAACACTCCACCTTGGAAAATTCAACGTTGGGTATCAAATCTAGGGAAGGGGACAAAGGGAACTGAGTAAACCAGCGAATGAGGAGGAGGAATCAAAACACCAAAACAAGCTCCATGCTCCTGCAGGCTTAGGGTACCACTATTGTGCTGCAAGGATAAAGCTGAGGAAATGTGCATGCTTTGCAGATGGAGGGGTTTGAATCGGCCATATGGAAGGATTTTGGGAATTAGTGATGCTCCCCCGCCAGCCTGAGGACTGCAAGAAATTAGTCCAGGCCGAAAAGAAATTAGGTGGCAACCAACCAAGAATCTCGTGAGGAGCAGACAACAGGATGCAGCAGGGGAGGCCTGTGGGGCCCTCACGGCAGCTGCCAGATGCACACCGGTGGGGGAAGGGGCCTGGTGGGGTTTACGGACAGCCTGGCTCTCTGCTGAATCTGAGGGCCCTCTTTGTAAAGTGCTAGAAGGTTAATAAAAGACAGACACGAGTTGCTGGAGGAAGAAAGCTTCCTTGTCTCTTGTTTTAGCCTCAGAATCCTGCTATCTTTATCCTGGTCTCTTCCTTCCCTGTCATTTCAGAGACTAAGTCCTTGAATCTCTGTCCTTGCTCTATCCTCTTCCTCCTGGTCACCCTGGAAACCTCACATATTGTGGGTTGAACTGTGTCCCCAAGAAGGTATGTTGAGGTCCTAAGCGCTGATACCTGTGACTTCGATCTCATTTGGAAATAGGGTTTTGCAGATGTAATCAAGTTAAGATGAGGTCATACTGGAGGAGAGTGAACCCTAATCCAATGACTGATGTCTTTAGGAGAAGAGGGAAATTTGGAAACAGACACAAACAGAGGATGCCATGTGATGAGGAAGTCAGAGACTGGAGTGATGTGTCTACAATATGGGAATTCCACAGATTGCTGGTGACCTCCAGAAACTAGGGAGCGGCAAGGAAGGATCCTCCTCCAGAGCCTTCAGAGGGAGCATGGCATGGGAGTCTTGACTTCAGATGTCTAGTCCCCAGGATTATGGGAGAATGAATTTCTATGATTTAAGCCATCCATGGTGGTGGTGCTTTGTTGTAGCAGCCTCAGGAAACTAATACACTGCATGTCCCCACTATTCCCTTTTCTAGTATCTTTCAGGACTTTCTGGCTCCTTTGTTCTGGCGTATCCCCATGCATAGCCCCATTCCCCACTTCCTAAAACAACAACCCTAACTTAGTCTGTTTGGGCTGCTAGAACACAGTACTATACACTGGGTGACTTATAAACAACAGAAATTAATTTCTCACATTCTGGAGGCTGGGAAGTCCAACATCAAGGCACCAGCAGATTTGGTCTCTGCTGAAGTCCCCTACCTGGCGCCTTCTCACTGGGTCCTTACATGGCAAAAGGGGCAAGGTAGCTCTCTGGGATCTGGGGTCTTTTTTTTTTGTGAGACGGAGTCTCGTACTGTACTGTCACCTGGGTTGGAGTGCAGTGGCACAATCTCGGCTCACTGCAACCTCTGCCTCCCGGGTTCGAGTGATTCTCCTGCCTCAGCCTCCCAAGTAGCTGGGATTACAGGTGCCTGCTACCATGCCCAGCTAATTTTTTGTATTTTCAGTAGAGACAGGGTTTTACCATGTTGGCCAGGCTGGTCTTGAACTCCTAACCTCGTGATTCGCCCACCTCAGCTTCCTAAAGTGCTGGGATTACAGGCGTGAGCCACCGCGCCTGGCCTCTGGGGTCCCTTTTGAAGGTCACAAATCCCATTCATGAGGGTTGTACCCTCATGATCTAATCACCTCCCAATAGCCCCACCTCCTAATCACATTAGGGGTTAGGATTCAACATAAATTTTGGGGGGGGGACACACATATTCAAACCATAGCAAACCTCAACAATAAGAAAACCTTCACTTCAAGGTTCCAAATGGACTGGCAGTTAAATCACATTCATATTTACATAAAAGAAGGAATAAGTCAACAAATGGACAAATGCGTGGAGGTTTGTTTGGATGGATGTTCACCAAAATGCTAACCTGGTTGTTTGAAGAGTGAGATGGGAAATGGGAATGATTACATTCTTCTTCATACTTTTTGGACTGTCTGCAGTGTTTTTTTTTTAAAAAAAAAAAAGAGGGCAGAACATTTTTACACTCAGGAAAAAACAATGAGATTATCTTCATTCTGGAAAAAAAACAGAAAATGTAACAATGAAGTCACATCATGGAAAATGCTTACAGTACAATTTCCTGTGACATAAAACAATAGGAAAGAGGACCTGTTTTATGACTAAAGCACTGTAAAAATGATAGGCCTGGAAGGAGAGATGGAAAACTGCTCATTTGTTAAGGTGGTCAGGTGGCAGGTGATTTCTCTTCTTTTGAAAATTTCCATTTTCATCATATCACAGTTTGTGCATTTACTAAAACTTTTGGGTGGTATACCTGCATAAATAGATAAGTAGATAGATGATAGATAAATAGTAGAGAGATGAGAGATGATAGATGATACATAGATAGATAGATATAGATATAGATATAGATAGATAGATAGATAGATAAAGAAATAAGTCCCCTGCACTTGACCTTGCAGCCATAACTAGTCATTCCCCTTCCTCTGTCCATTGCCACGCCTGTTGGACAAGGCAGTCTATGCCTACTGGCCCCAATTCCCACATGCCCATCTCCATAATCCTCTGCACCTGGTTGTTAGCCCCTTTCCACCCCAATACAATTGCTCCAAAGTAACTTCTATGTGTGAAACCCCCAGATCAGATGGTTTCTTCTGTGTTCTTACCTTACCCAATTTCTAATTATAGCTAAAATATGATGAGGCTCTAGTAAAATACAATGAGACTCTAGGCCCCCTGCATAACTTCGCTCATTTAAACCTAACAAGGAAAACCTACAATGAATCTGAGGCACAGAGCAGCTAAGGAACTCGCCAAGGTCACGCAACGATTGGTGATGGAATCATGAGTCAAACCTCACAGCCTGTTGGCTCTAGAGTAGGGTTTGCCAACCTCAGCTCTGTGGACACTTTCAGGCTGGATAATTCTTTGTTGTGGGAGGCTGTTCTGTGCCTTGTAGGATATTAGGAGCATCTCTGTCCTCTACGCACTAGATGCAGCAGCACTCCCATGCCCAGTTGTGACAACAAGAAATGTCTCTCGCCATTGCCAAGTGTCCCCTGGGTGGAAATGCACCCTGCTGGAGAAGCCCTGCTCCAGAGCTCCTCTTGTCCTCTGTGGCTTCTGCAGCATGATCATCGCCCTCTTCCTCTACAGACCCTTTCCATCTTGCCTCGAAGACACCCTCTGCCCTTGTTTCCCAATTCCCAGCTCCTTCACTATTTTCTCCCTTACTACAGCTCTTCTCCAGGGCTCAATATTTGATTCTCTGCTTCATGGAATCATCTCCATTCAGGGACTTCCCTTACCTTGTCCTCTTAGGCAATAATGAAAGTGTGATTTGGATTTATAGAGCACTTCCTTGGTGCCAGGAATCATTTTTAGGATTTTACTTATGTTATCTTTATCCTGACAATGACATCTATAAGGTAGATACTATAATAACAGCTTCATTTTTCAAGAAACAAAGGCATAGAGAGATTAGGCACAGCCAAGAAAGTGTCCAGCTGAGACTGGAGTGCAGGTCTCTGGCTTTGATGTCCTGTGTACAATCACCGTGCAACTAGCACCTTCTACCACCCTGAACCTCTCCTCATCACCTCCAACTCAATGTGACTGGACCCCAAGTCATCAGCTTCCCGCAAAGTGGATCTGCTGACTTCTGTTAAAGGTCTGTCACGCTCCCAGGAACTTGGCATCCATCACCCTGAAGTCATGTGCAATTCTTCTCCCTGACACTCCTTAAGTAAGGAGCTACCAGGGCTGCTAAATCTCCCCTCCAGAAATGTCTAGGATTGGTCCCTACATTCCCCCACTCCTCATTCCTGCTCTGGTTTTTCCTCCAATGCCTTATGCCTGAGACATCTTAACAGACAGCTTCTTAACAGCTTCTAAATCCTCAACACAAGTCCCTCATCTTATTCTTCTCTGTGGCCCAGGCCTAGTCCAGGGTCTGTACTTCCGAGTGCTGAGTGTTATGTGATTTCCCTGCCGCTACCCAAGGGCCCAAGCAGGTGCCATCAGAGCTGAGGGAGATGGACATCTTCAGTTGTCTCTTCTCATACACGCTCTCTGTTTCCATATAAAGCACACAGAAATATCCTTTATTTCCACAAAGCTCTCTTCAATCTTTCTTGGAAGCAGGCATGTTCTTTCACATGTCTTTTATTTTTCCATTCAACAGTGACTTGAGTATGAGGCATATTTCACCTTTCTGTAGGAGCGTACAACTGCTAAGACAAAGGGCAGCTAGCTGAAGCCTCTGTGGAGGATAAGGAGGGAGAAACCAGGAGAGATGAATAAGCAAATCTGGGCCCAGGCTAAGGTCTAAGCCATTATGGCCATGTGGAAATGAGGGGCCTGCATGGCTTCTGTGACTTTTCAAAAGATGCCTAAATCTGGATATTTATGTGAAATTCTCAATTACTTAAATGTTGACAATGCAATCAAAAATTTGTTTTGAAAATCACTCTACTGACTGGTTTAAAAAAAAGGTAACCAACACACACATTTTGAAAACAGTAAAGCGTTCTGCAATCACTAAGTGTCCTGGAGGCCAGCCAGAAAGTAGGCCCCACCTCCCCCAACATCACATCTGCTGATGCCTTGGTCTTGGAGGCCTTGGTCTCAAGACCAAGGCATCAGCAGATGTGATGTTGGGGGAGGTGGGGCCTACTTTCTGGTTCATACATGGCACATTCTCACTGCATCCTCACATAGTGTAAGGGGTAAGGCAGCTCTCTTGGGGTCTCTTACTTATAAGGGCATTAATCCCATCCATGAGACCTCTGCCCTCATGATTAATCACTTCCCAAAGTCCTCATCTTCTAATACCATCACCTTGAAGGTTAGGATTTCAACATTTGAACTCTGAGGAACACAGACATTTAGGCCATAGCAATAAGGATAGAAATATACTTTTGAGACCCCTTCCCTCAGTATCTAACAGGTGTTAAGCACATAGTAGGTACTCAGGGGGATCCACATGGAAATGGCTCCACAATGGAAATGGCTTCCCTTCTCCGAGTCCTGGTGATATAAAATCAATAACCCTTTAAAAAAATAACAGAAAACAGAGGATCAGAAGATGGTTAAAATAACATAAGGAATGGTGGGAAAAATCCAAGACATCTTCTAGTCCCAGCTCTGCTCTTGTGTCTGAGATTGTGGCTTCTCCTCTCTTAGCTTCAGGTTCCTGATTGGTCAAAGGAGAGTTGGGGTATGTGACCTCTGGGGAACCTTCCTGGGATGACTGTCTCCCAAGCTAGAACTTGAAGCCAAGGCTTTCAACTCCCACCTCCTATTGTAGCTGTGTGTTGAGCTCTCCTGTTCCATTCTGTCAGGTGTTATTGGTTAGTAAGAATCATGATTACCCACTATGGGGCATTTGCTCAGTGCCAGACACTTGAAAAGTGTCATTTCAACATGATCTCATAGCATCCTCACTCCAAACCCCTGTGAAGTAGGTACTTCTCTTGGGCTGGGTTCTCTAGAAGTGGAGGCTAAAGTAGGGATTTGCAAGCAAGTGATTCTTGGAGGGAGTGCTCTTCAGGAAAACCGTGAGGGGTGAGGGTAGCAACACAAGGAAGGGGAAGAAGCCAAGGAGGGACATCATCTTGGAGAAGTTTCTGGCCTTGGCCTGGTCCACAGGTGGTCTCTGGGGCAAAAACAGTACCTTGGAGTTGACCCACCTTGAGGAAAGCGGCCTAGGCTTCTGTATCCTCAAGAGCAGTCAGTGACTGACCCCTGATGGGAGGTGGTGGAGAGGGTTTACCCTCTCAATTTTCTCAGGGGATGCAGTTACCATCAGTCCAAAGAATGGAGAAGGCCAGAGATGCAGTGTTACCGTGACACCTGCAACTGCTGGCAAAGAGGATGTGACCAGAGAACCGACAAGCATTTACACTCCACTATTACTAGTCCATTTTGCAGATGAGGATAACAGAAACCTGGAGTAGTTAAGTTTTTTGTAAGAACTACTAAGCACAGAGATCTGTACTGTTAGGCACAAGTCACGTGTCTCGTAAACAGCCCTTGCCCCTGAAGGACAGGCCCTATGTCTGAAGTGCCTGTTTCCCCAGCACCCAGCAAGGCAACTACACCCAGGGGCTGCTGAGATGTGCTTGGAAGGGCTGAGTTTGTGAGCTGCAGCTCACCAGGGCCATGGGGTCTCGGGTGGCATGACTCTGGGAGGCAGAGGGGTTAGCCGTCACCCACGTGGGGGGCCCGGGGCAGTCCTGCTCTCTGACAGCTGCCTGAGCTCCAGCGCTGTCAGCGGCCTGCTCAGCGACGGGGTGGGCCTCCTGCCAGGTTGCTGCTTGGGGAAGGGGAACATTATTCATCGGAGAGATAAGGCAGCCGATGAGAGATGGGCCTCAGAGCAGCTGTTCCTCGGCAGTGGCTGGAACGGATGCTGGGGGAGTGGAGGGGAAGAGAGAGGAACAGGGGGAAGGGGAAAGCCCATTTTGAGATGAAAAATGATGGTATGGCTGAGGGGTGACAGGAGAGCACATTTCAAACCCAGGCCGGGCGCTAATGTGTACTAATACCCAAGGCCTTCCCCATACATATCTCTGTCTGACAAGCCACATCTGTGCTCTATCAGGTAAACTATTGAACTAGTCAGAGGGCTCACTTATCAGCTTGCTCAGCAGAAAATATCTGCCTGGTAGAGTACCCCCTCCCTAGCTGGTTACTCAGTGCAAGCCTGAGAAGCTGGGCCTGAAAGATGCTAAACGCTCCTGCCTGGGCCACAGCCCTAAATCACCCATCTCTGCCCCAGAGCACCCATCTCAGGCAGCCCAGCCACTTCTCGCTGGTTTCCTAGCTTCTCCATCTACCCTCAAAGCTAGCTGACAGAGGATGGACTTTTCCAGGTTGGGGGGGCAAGAGTGGGTGAGCTTTATTTTATCCATTGTTTGGTAGTTTTTTTTAAAGGAAAGGAGATGTGAAAAGGAACCTCGAGGCAGGGCGTGGTGCCTCATGCCTGTAATCCCAGCACTTTGGGAGGCCAAGACGGGCTGATCACAAGGACATGAGATCAAGACCATCCTGGCCAGCATGGTGAAACCCTGTCTCTACTAAAAAATACAAAAATTAGCTGGGCGTGGTGGCGTGTGCCCATAGTCCTAGCTACTCGGAAGGCTAAGGCAGGGGAATCACTCGGGAGGCAGAGGTTGTAGTGATCCGAGATCCTGCCACTGCACTCCAGCCTGGGGATAGAGCGAGACTCCATCTCAAAAAAAAAAAAAAAGAAAAAAAAAGGAACCTTGAGGGTTTCCTGGGAGATAGGACAGGGCAGTATGTGACATCAGGTGAAACACCCAAAGGTCTTTCCTGACAAGCTACAGCTGCCTCTCCAGCCTCCTCCCCCTGTCTGTCAGTCAGGTCACCTTCCTTTCTGACCACACCGGAGGGTTTCCTCAGCAGCCAGGGACTTCCCTGTCCCTATGTTCTAACACAGACTTTCCCACCCTGACTGCCTGGCTAACGTTTTATTTGTCATCAGTACAGGGAAAGGTGTAGACGGAGTCCTTAAAAGTATCTATGATATATTTCTTTTCATTAAAAAAAATCTAAAACAAATTCGGCAAAATGTTAAGATTTGACAAGCTCAGTTGTGAACATAAGGGAAACAACAGTTAACATTTAAGAGCATTGGGCACTTGTACTTTGCAGAGTATTACCTTAATTGATCCTGACAGTTGCCCTTTGAAGTGTGTGTGTGTTTAAATGAGACAGAGGCACAGAGAGGCCAAGTAGCCTCTCCAATGTCACACTGCAGATGCAAGTAGCCTGGCTCCGGGGAGGGAGTCTTCACCGTAGTTTATGAGTGTTTGCTACATTATTCTCTGTACTTTTTCTAGGCTTAAAATAGTTCAGAATTTTTTTTTAAGGACCTGAAGCAAACATGGCAAAATGTTAATATGTGTTAAACTAGCGTTTTCAACTATGTTTAAGATTATTCCGAACTTTACAGTATGTATATGAATATTTAAAAAGAAAACAAAAAAAGCCTCTCAGTACTATTACCAGTTCTCCTCAGAAGTCTTCTGAAACCCCTGCTGCCAACATGCTCCTCTAAGCCCTCACTTCTCCGAACTATTTTCCACCAGGCCCTGATCATGTCACATCCTAGTGGTTGATTTACTTCCCATTTCCTCCTCCAGGCTGTGAACTCCACCAGGGAGAGGTGATGTTGAATTTACATCTGAATTTCCAGGGTCTGGCCAACTGCAAGGAATCTAGAAGCTCAATAAAATTATTAAACTAAAGGGAGCTATTTAGGGGGCCCCCATGGGTGAGTATTGAGCAGCTATGTAATGAGGCTGCAGAGGGTGCAGGAAACAAATGTGAGCCCTACCCTCCCCCGTTGGGGACATATGGCAGTAATTTTTAGGATCATCACCCAGTAAGGGTTTCCAGCATAAATGCTTCCAGCTGCACCCTCCACTATGGACAGGAACCTGGGAACCTCTTAAGACAGGATCTTGGCGGCTTCCAGCTCAGCTTGCATGCCCACCAAAAGAAGCAGAGGGTAGGAGCAGCTTTCTAGAAAGCCCTCTGGGCCACTGTGTCTGGGGCTGTGTGTCTTTGCTGGTTTGGCAGTTGTCAGATCAACACTCTTCATTCTAGCTTAGTGGCTCTCCAATCTTAGCTGTACATTGGAATCACCCAAGGATCTCTCAAAAGTAGTCCTTCCTTCTCTTCCCCTGTCCCCAGGTATTCTGAGAGAACTGATCTGAAGTGCCCACCTGGGCTTGGGAATTTTGAGAAGCTTTCTAAGCAATTGTAATGTACAGCCAAGGCTGAGACCTCCTGTTAGGTTTTCTTTGTAAAAAAAAAAAAAAAGATAGCTGCTACCAGGTGAACTGTGATGATGTCTTCATTCAATGCATATTTACTGAGCATCTATGCTATTACGTAAAATGCACCGAGGAAGGAAAGGGTTTGAGATTACTGTCCTGTGGCATAGCTAAATTGATGAGGGGGAATCATTTGGCAAGTTTTGGCTTGTACAGATCCAACAGCTGGCCTCAGAGTGGTAGTAGAATCTTGGTACTTCCTAAGCCCACATCAGACATCACTGATTACAGGATAATTTCCTGCTGAGTCCACAGGGGTGGCTCATCAATGGCTGCTGGACAAGACAGCAAGGTGGTAACATACTTCAGTATGTTTCCTCAAGTTTCAGCTGGGACTTATTCTTTCCCCTGCTAGGTGGGACTTTGTATACCCATACCAGCCAAGAAACAGGATAGCATGCAGCTATCATGTAAGACAAAGTCTGGTCGAACCTGGGAAACATTTCTAAGCTAACACATTTCCGAACAAATATACTCCTAACAAATTTCTAACACTGCTGGAACATGGACTACCCTTTGAGAACTACTGGCTAAGGCCAACACCAGCTAAGCATACATGAGCTCATTCAATCCTTCCAATAGTCCCAGGGGTCAACGGATTGCATGTTTAGAGCATGGACTTTGGGCTCAAGTCCCAGTTCTACCACTAAACGACTGTGTGATCCCAGGAACACTAGTTAACAGTTTCATGCCTCAGAGTACCCGTCTTTCAAAAAGAGAATGGTACCAATAACATGTACTTCATGGTGTTGCAAAGAGGATCATATAAGCCAATCCACATTAAGAATGAGACAATAAACTTCAGATGTTTTTCCATGACTACGGATTTAAAAGTCTCCTGTATACAGTTCTAACTTGTTTTTCTTCAAAGTAGCATATCTTGAAAATCATTTCATATCAGTACAAATGGAGATGCTTCTTTATTTATAATGTATGTGGCTCTAACCTAATTTATTTAATCAATTCCCTACAGATGGACAGTTAGGTAGTTTCTAAGCTTCAGCTATTAACAAGTACTTCTGAGACGGAAACTAATCTTAACACTCACATAATGTATAATTTCAATTGCCTGCCATTAATTTTGAATTTAATGTGATGCATAAAAGTATTCATAAGAATTTTATGCACCATGGAGTTGGGTGCAAAAAAAAAAAGACAGTATCTGCTTCGATGTTCTGAATATGAAGATGATTTTGGCTGCAAATAACAGTGATGACTAAATCAATAAAGAAAATGTATGAGCTCACATCACTGAGCTAGGGCAATCACAGGGCCAAGTAAATCAGAGGCTCAATGTCAGACTCAAGGACCTAATTGCTTTGTGTTCTTCTGACTACTATTCTCAAAGATGAACTTTTTTTTCTCATACTGTTCCTTCATTTTACCAGGGAGCCACCCCTGTGCCCTGGGCCATACCCTCATGGCTGTGAAAAACAGCTCCTTCTTGTGTTGCTTTTAAGAAGCATGGTGGATGTTCCAGAATCCTCCCGGCAGGTACCTATCAAGACTCACTGGTCAGAATTGAATCACACTTCCTATCTTTTCTTCTTTCTTTTGCTCTTTTCTTTCCTTTCTTTTTTCCTTTCTTTCCTTTTTTTCCTCTCTCTCTTTCCCTCCCTCCCTCTCTCCTTTTCTTTCCTTTTTCTCTCTCTTCCTTCCTTCCCTCTTTCTTTCTTTCCTTCTTTCTTTCTACTTTTTCTTTCCTTTTTTTTGAGACAGAGTTTTGTCTTGTCACTCAGGCTGGAGTGCAATGGCAGCAATCTTGGCTCACTGCAATCTCCACATCCTGGGTTCAAGTGATTCTCCTGCCTCAGTCTCCTGAGTAGCTGGAATTACAGGCACCCACCACCAAACCTGGCTAATTTTTTTATTTTTAGTAGAGACAGAGTTTCACCATGTTGGCCAGGCTAATCTTGAATCCTGACCTCATGTGATCCACCCGCCTTGGTCTCCCAAAGTGCCGGGATTACAGGCATGAGCCACCATGCCCGGCTCATATTCCCTTTTCTAAACACCCCTTTCCCAGTGGGAACAGAATGACCACAGCTGGCTGAAACAAACCAAGATTCACCTCATGGCACCAGAGAGGGGCCTATGTTTCCTTGAAGCACATGGCCACCAAACAGCTGAATAAACTAGGATTTAGCAAGCATGAAAGAAGGCGCTCAACCAACAGTAGACAGCACACCTTTCGAAACCTTTATTTTCATGGACAGCCATATGTGGTTCTTGTAAAGCACTGGCTCATAAGCTTATGTGTTTTAAAGAACAATACTGCTAAGTATATTTACAATGACACACGTGGGTAAATTTAAAAAATGCAATAATAACTCTTAAAATCTGCTAGAAGACTTTAATGAGGTCTGGCAACCCCTTGACTTAGAATCAGAACACATAAGCTTGAGAATCTCAGTCACTTCTACGAGGCCTTGAGAATGTTTCTTTAGCTCTTCAGGCCTCACTTTTTCTTCCTTGTGAAAATGGAAGCTTTGAGGAGAATTAGGTGTCGTGCATAAAGGAAACTGCTTTGCAGTTAGACCTGGCTTAGGGTCCCAGCTCCCCCAGCTGTGTGACTATGGACACATTTTTAGCTTCAGTTTCTTCACTGGCAAAATGGGGAATAAAAATGTGCAATTCACAGGGCCACTTAAAAATACATACTTTATAGAAGTATAATTTGCATAAAATAAAATGCACCCATTTGAAACATATACTTTGATGAACTTTGACAAATGTGACACCCCTATACTCATCATGCCAAATAAGAGATAAACTTTTGTCACCTTCACAGTTGCCTTGTGCCCCTCTACCCTGCCCTTTATTCCCTTGGCTCTGGGCAACCACTGATCTTTCAGTGACTATGGATTAGTTTTGCCTGTTCTAGATTTTCATGTCAGTGGAATCATGGAATATGGACTGTTTTGTGTCTACTCTTTTTTTCCTCAACATAATGGCTTTGAGATTTGTCTGCATAGTTACATGCTGTGATGTATAGACTGGAAGGCAGACTGCAGGACCCTGCCTCTGATGTTCAAGCCCTTACATGCTTCTTCCCTTGGGTGGGGGGTGGGGGGGGGTGCGAATCTGTGACTGGCTTGCTGAATATGGCAAAGGAGATGGGATGGCACTCCATGATAATGCTATGTTAGATTAAGTCTCAGTCTTGCTCCTGGGATGCATTCTCTTTCTCCCTTTCTTGCTGTGAAGTAACAAGCTGTTGTGTTATGGCAAGACCCATGGAAAGGCCCATGTTACGCATGCCTGTAATCCCAGCACTTTGGGAGGCCAAGGTGGGAGGATCGCGTGAGCTCAGGAGTTCAAGACCAGCCTGGGCAACACAGCGAGACCTCATCTCTACCAAAAATAAACAACATTTTCTGGGCGTGGTGATGCACATCTGTAGTCCCAGTTACTCAGGAGGCTAAAGTGGAAGGATCACTTGAGCCCAGGAGTTTGTGGCTGCTGTAAGCTGTAATCACTCCACTGCACTTCAGCCTGGGCAACAGAGCAAGACCTTGTCTCAATAAAAAAAAAAAAAGGAACTGTGTGTAACTTCCGCTGACAACCAGCAAGAAGCCAAGGCCCTTAATCTCACAGTCACAAGAAAACGACTTCTGCCAACAACCCAAGTGAGATTGGAAGTGGTTCTATTGCCAGTTGAGCCTCCAGATAAGAACCGAGCCTCAGATGACATCTTGATGGCAGTCTTACAGAAGACCCAGCTAAGCCATGCCCAACCCCTGCCCCCACAAACTGTGAGATAATAAATATGTGTTGTTTGAAGCTGATAAGTTTGTAGACAACTAATATACATCTCTTAGTAGTTTGTTCCCTTTTATCTCCAAGAAGCTTTTCCTTATGTGCATGTACCACATTTTGTTTATTGTTCACGAGTTGACAGGCATTTGGGTTGTCTACAGATTGGGGCTATGATGAGTAAAGTTGCTATGAAGATTCTTATAAAAGTCATTTAGAGAACATATTTCATTTCTCTTGGGGAAAAGTCTAGAGGAGAATGATTGCATCATATGGTGCCTATACATTTAACTTTAGAGGGAACTGCCAGACTATTTTCCAAAGAGGCTGCACCATGTCACGTCCCCACCAGCAACGCAGGAAAGTTAATAACTAACTTTGCACAGCCTCACCGAAGTTTTTGTACTGTCAGTCTTTTCAATTTGATACCTCATTATAGTTTTAATTTTCATTTTCCTGATGATTAATGATGTTTAATATCATTTCATGTGCTTGTTGGCTATTTTTGGATATCTGCTTATATCAAGTGCTATTTGAGTCTCAAGAGATTGCCATCCCTAGGGATGTTTTAAGAAAGCATATATATGTAACACGATTGGCATTTAATAGACATTAAATAAAAGAGAACTATTATTCTTGATGTTATTATTTTTAAGGCCACTTAGAGATAAAGTTATATGATTCCATAATGGGCCCACAAAGTATGCTTTTAAGAATCTATTCTAAATCATGTTCTCTTGGGTAAAAGTCTAGGAGGGGACCAATTGGATCATACGGTGCCTATATATGTAACTTTATAAGAAACTGCCAAACTACTTTCCAAAGAGGCTGCACCATGTTACATCCCCACCAGCAACGCAGGAGAGTTACAGTTGCTCTACAGCCTCACTGACAGATTTGACTGTCAATCTTTCTAATTTGACATCTCATTATAGTTTGTATATTCATTTTCCTGATGATTAGTGATGTTTAATAGAGGAGAAGGGGAAAGAAGAAAAAGGTTAAATAACAGAGGAGGTGAAGCAGGAATGCAAGATGCCCCCAGGATTTGAGATGGAAGACTTCATGGGCAGGAGGTACCAGTCGTGCATCTCAAATCTGAAAACCTGAATTCCGAAACGCTCCAAAATTCAAAACTTTTGGAGCACTGATATGATACTCAGTGGAAAAATGGAAACGGTCACTGGAGCATTTTGGACTTTGGATTTTTTCATTAGGCTTGCTCAACTGCTAAGTATAATGCAAATACTTCAAAATCTGAAATCCAAAACACTTCTGGTCTCAAGCATTTTGGATGAGGGATACTTAATCTGTGTTGCCCAGTTTAGGGGATGATGAGTTTTGCCTTAGAGACATTGAGGTTGAAGGGAAAGCTGGCCCTCCAAGTGGTTTCATCACTGGGCCTCAAAGTAGGGTGAATGCTGAGGAGCCCAGCTCTGCCAGACGTGGCATCCCAAAGGGTGCCGAACACCTCTATTTAAAGCAGCAGAGATCTCAAGCATTTTGTTACAATCTGAAGTCTATTAGTGCCTGTGTCAGCCCTGCAGTCACTGGGGTGGAGGCTGCAGGACAGAGCTAAGCATGTGCAAGAGGATTGTAGGGATCTTGGACTAACTCTCTATCAGGGAGGCTAAAATTAGTTCATCTCCCTCCTCACCACTCCTCTTGCCCCAACTGTAATTACTCACCTTTGCCCCCAGCTCCATTCCTGGGTTCTAAACACCCTTGCTTCGGGGGGGGTGCCTTGAAAAGATTTGCTTTCTAAAGCTTCTAGAATGCAATAAGGGTAGAATGAGCTTCTCAGGGCCCAAGTTTCCCTCCACAAGGAAAAAAAACTTTTATATGATTTTTTCTGTGAATAAATGTGACATGTGCTTATTTAAAGAAAATAAAATCAAATGGCACAGCAAAGTATAAAGAAGAGGGTAAAAGCAGTAGTCCTAGGATTTAAAGATAATGTTTGTACTTCAATGTGTTCCCTCTCATATTTTCAATATGTAAACATTTCAATGCATATATTTGTAAATAAAATAGAATCATACATATATGCCATTCTGTAATCTTTTTTAAACTTACCAAATCCAGGGATTTTTGCATGCCAGAATATAAACTTTTAGATGTTTTTATTGAGTATCTAATATTTCACAGTTGGTGGACATTTAGATTTAAAAATATATATGTTACAAAGACTTCTGGGGAGAATGTCTCTATATCTTTTTGGATTTTTCTAACTTTTTATCAAAAGTCATTAGTAGGGAACTTACTGAATCAAAGGCTATGAATGTATAAAGGTATACTATCCTCTTGGAATACTTGTATTATTTTCCATGTTTATCAAGAATTTATTCAAAGGCCAGTTTCATCTACTCTCAGCAACATTGCTGATCTTTTATATTTTTGGATTCTAAAAAAATATATATATTTCCTAGTTTCCTCTATTTGTTCCTGGGTAATTACTGAGATTTAGCTTTTTGTTTGTTTGTTTGTTTGAGACAGAGTCTTACTCTGTTGCCAAGTCTGGAGTACAGTGAAGCAAATATAGCTCAATACAGATTTGGTCTTCCAGGCTCAGATGATCCTTCCACCTTGCCTCCTAAGTAGCTGGGACCACAGGTATGTGCTACCTTTCCTGGCTAATTTTTATATCTTTTCTTTCTTTCTTTCTTTTTTTTTTTTTTTTTTGAGAAGAGTCTTTTTCTAGCCCAGGCTGGAGTGCAGTGGCACCATCTTGGCTCACTGCAGCCTCTGCCTCCTAGGTTCCAGCAATTCTCCTACCTTAGCCTCCCAAGTAGCTGGGATTACAGGCATGTGCTACTATGCGCAGCTAATTTTTGTATTTTTAGTAGAAACGGGGTTTCACCATGTTGGCCAGGATGGTCTTGATCTCTTAACCTCATGATCCGCCCGTCTCGGCCTCCCAAAGTGCTAGGATTATAGGCGTGAGCCACAGTGCCAGGCAATTTTTGTATCTTTTATAGAGCATTTTCTCATGTTGCCCAGGCTGGTCTCAAACTCCTGGGCTCAAGCAGTCCTCCCAACTTGGCCTCCCAAAATGCTGGGATTACAGGTGTGAGCCACTGTGCCCAGCCTGATTTAGCACTTTTTTAACCTGTTTTTTTGCAGGTCACTTCTTCTTTCAGGCAAGTTGCCTGTTTATATGCACTGCTTATTTTTAGATTAGGATATCCATCTTTATTGATTTATAAGAACTATTTATTTATATGTAAGAGTTCCCCTTGAGTCTCCTGGAATGGATGCTCATTTGGCTCATGCACTTTCCTGCTAGTGTGTCTTCTGGGACTGCAGAGGATGCAATGCTAAAAACTTCATTTCCTAGACTCCCTTGCAGCTGGGAGTTTAACAATGAGCAGATTCAGCCAACTGGAAGCACTTGCTGGATTCTGGGAGGCAGAGCTGAGACTGCAATCACCTCCCACCTCTTTGGCTGTTCCCTGCATGCAGACAAGTTTCTGAAGATATAACTGTACGGGACTGTGGTTTCTCCAGGGCCCTGCTCCAGCTTCTGAGGTACGAAGGAGGAGCTGAGGTGGCAGCAGCTTCCAGATTTTGTTTTCTGAATCACAGCTATGGTAGAGGGCTCTTGAACTGACACACTGGCCATCTGGGGGGGTCAATTCTGCAGGGCTCAGAAACTTCCTGGAGGTCACTTCTCCAGTCCTTTCAATGACATTCTCGAAAACTAAAGCCATGTCTCAAGCTCCTTTCTGCATAAAATCCCTATAATACTTTATGTTGCCTGTGCTGAGTCCCGGTGGATTTTTCTGGTACTTCCCATGGCTTCCAAATCCTGTCACTTCTTTGTACTTTCCCAGGTCTTCCCACATCCCACTCCAGCCACAAAGCATTCCCTCTTCTCTGTAAGGAGGCCAGAGTGCTCACTGAAGTGCCCTCAGCATTCTCTGAAGATTTATAGAATTCTTCACATCCAGATTTCTTTGCAAACGATATAGTAGAAACCAATGAGTTTCCCATCCGACTTCGGTTCAGATCCTGGACCAGCCATTGCTGCTTGAGCAAGGGGCTTAAACTCTCTGTGCCTCAGTTTACTTATCTGTAAAAATTACACCATAGTGATGGCAATGCCTAATATAGGGGCCTGTTCTCAGGGCCATGCACACCAAGGTGGGCAGCAGGTCCTCAATACGTACCTCCGTGTAACTCATTCAGCCCCCTTTTCCTGTCTTAATGTGACTCTAAGAAAGTTGCTAAGCCCTCTAAGCCTCAGCTTCCTTCCTTAATAATAGGAACCTTAATACCTTCCTCACAGAACTGCTGTAAGGACCAGAGGAAATCAGACAACTGGAAGTAAATTCCAGGCTAATATAAAAGGCATTATTTGGAGACCAGGTATCGTTTCAAGATTCCTTTTCAGAAAAAAAAAAAAAAGCCAGCCAGGCATGGTGACTCACACCTGTAATTCCAGCATTTTGGGAGGCCAAGGCAGGTGGATCACGAGGTTAGGAGTTTCAGACCAGCCTGGCCAACATGGTGAAATCTCATCTCTACTAAAAAAAAAATACAAAAAATTAGCTGGGCATGGTGGCGCATGCCTCTAATCCCAGCTACTTGGGAGGCTGAGGCAGGAGAATTGCTTGAACCCAGGAGGCAGAGGTTGCAGTGAGCCAAGATCACATGACTGCACTCCAGCCTGGGTGATAGAGCAAGACTCCATCTCAAAAAAAAAAAAAAAAAAAAAAAAAGCCACTCTGTGCACAGTCATTGTCTTATTCAACAAATACCCTTGCCCTGCACCTATTCTAGGCAGTGTGCTGGGAGTTAAGGATACAGAGGTGAATGGGATAGATGTGATCCTCGGTCTTGTGGGATAGTGTGGGACATGACAAAATCCAAAACCTATGTAAACACACACATGCAATTACAAATAGTGATGAGTGCTGTGAAGGAAAGAGGAGACTCTAAGTATTAAAAACCAGACACTGGTACCAGCATGAGAGAGATGTATTTTATGATCCCTGAAAGTAAAGTACTGGAGAGACCTATTTTAAAGAGGTGGTCTAGGAATTCATTTCAGCTAAATGGACATATAAACTGGATACCACAGCCACCCACAGCCCCCAAATGACCTCCCACCCATCTCCCATCTCCAGTCTTCTGCTGTAGGTCTTAGCCAGGAAGATGATGAAGAGTTCTTTGTCCCCGGGTTATCAGGGAGGCTTCATGAATGCCAGTTTGCTAGAGACTGGAGGTTACCTGGGGGAAGCTGTCTATTTCTGGGGTGGGCTAGGTAAATAAGTGAATACTGAAACTTAGCGAAGTGAATTTAAGGGAAAAGAGAGGAGAAGCTTAGAGAATACGAGAAACAGGACCATAAAGAGAAGCTTGGGAGAAGAAGAAACCAGGAGATGGCCAGAAATTCTGACAGTCTGGAATCTATTTCTGGACCCTATAAAACAAAAGAGATGGGTCCTGCTTTTTCTGGCGACAACACGGTAGAATAGGAAGATCTAAATCAGGGTCAGCTTGCCTGGGTTCTAGTCTCACTCTCTCACTCATATGACCAGGGGCCCAACACTCTGACCCTTTTTCATCGGCATTTCCTCCATTTGCATATGAGAATAATCATGTTTGCTCTGCCCACCTCCCAGAGCATTATTCATTTACTCCATTCCTCAACTACATATTGGGATTAATTGGATACCTGGCACTGCCCTAGGCACTTGGCTGTGGAGATGCATGAGACACAGCCTTTGCTATCACAGAGCTCATAGAGCCCTGGAAGAGACTCACATAGACATAGACATTGCTAACAGGGCAAAGGAAATAGTGAGGACACCACAGGAGCAGAGAAAGGAACCTATGTCAGTAGAGGCTGATATAGTCTCCTGGAAGAGTCAACCATTCAGTAGTCTTAAAAATCAGTAGAGTTTGGCAGTAAGTAGAGATTAGGAATTAAGGAACTCCAATAAGAGAATAGTTGTATAAGCACTTTGCAGCTGTGTGATTGATTGTCCACGTGTGGGGAAGAAGCATTTTTACTCCAAAGTCTGGTTAGGCCTAAGCAAACCCAACTGGCCCACATCTCCACACTATGCATAGGCTGTTCCCTTGGATGAAAATGCCCTCCTCTATTTTGTCTGCTTGGAAAATACTTACTGATCCTTCCAGACTTGGCTTCAACATCCCCTTCTTTGCAACAGAAGTCTTCTTTGAACATGGTAATCAGCTGGCCTGTCCCTCGCTGGGCTTCACTGTATCCCATACATTCTTCTCTCATGGCCCTCAGTCCTTCAGAAGGTACAGATGATGGTACCTTCTTTCTTGCAACATTATCACAGCCTATACTGTGACAGTCAGATAGTGGGCACTCAATAAGCATTTGTTCAACTGGATCGAGTCTTGTTCTAGTGTAGACGGGATCCTGGGCCCCTGTTACTGGCCTACTTGTGTGTCAATTATCCTTTGAAAGTCTTCACCTTGTAATAAATACTTATGTCTTCTACACAATAAGCTGAGAGCAAGGGCCTGGTGAATCACTGCTAAGAAACAAAAATTGGAGGAACAGTGGAGTGAAGGCTTCAGTCACCAAACTGTAGCCTAGAGAATAAAATGTCCTTCTCTTTTAAATATTATAGAAAGAAGAAAACAGTCAAGGGTCCTAACTCTGTTCCTGCTACTGATTCTGTGACTTTACACAGGCTTCTGTGATAAATGCTGTTGGTTGGCTAACCCAACAACTCAATCTTCTTCTCATTTGTTTCCTTCTATTGCAGAGGGTGGAAATCCAGATATTTAATCTTGCCAGACTCCCTTGTAACTAGTGCTAGTGACATGGACCCAATTCTGACCAATGAGGCTAACACAGAAATCGGCTAGGGACTTTTCGGAAAGCGTTTGCTCCCTTAAAGAAGGAGGCCTGAGAGGAGAAGAGCCACCAGGCATGACCCTTTCCTCCTGACCTGACATTGACATGATGCCTCCACCTGTGGCAGTCAAGTTGGGACAGCATGATGCTTCATCTTATATGTCAACTTGACTGGGCTACAGGTGTTCAAACATCTGATTAAATGTTATTCTAGGTATGACTGTAAGCGTGTTTCTTGATGAGATTTGCATTTGGATCTGTAGACCGACTAACACAGGTTGTCCTAGCCATTGTGGGTGGGCTTCATCAGATCTGCTGGAGGCCTGCATAGAATAAAAAGCTGAGTAAGAGAGAATTCTCTCTCCCTGCCAGACTGTTGAAGTCAGAGTTGCGAGTAGGAGGATAATGGCAATATTTCAGGGGTTTCTAGAAACGTAAATGATCCATAGTATAAGCCTCAGTATAAGAAGAGGCAGATGAAAAGTATTGAAGCATCATTAGCATGAAAATAGCAAACCCCCAGCCACAGTTTACATCTCTGCTGATATGAGTGATTGAGGGGGAAGGCAGCTGAAGTGTCTGGTGTGTAGGGCATGACCAAAAATAATCCTGTAATGAACTGGAGGACTAGGCAGGAACCAAGAACTGAGCCGAAGTTTCCTCACATAGAAAGGTTAGATGGTGTGGGATGATCAATGAATAATTAATAATTTTTATTAGCAGGTGTGTTGAAAGCTAGGACATCAGTCTCCTCCTGACTCTGGACTTAGACTCAGACTGGGACATGCTCCATTGGCTCTCTTGGGTCTCCAGCTTGCCAACTGCAGATCCTGGAATTCTCAGATTCCATAATCCAGTTAGCCAATTCCTCATAGTAAATCTGTAGCTATACCTGCATGTACATCTATCTATCTGTTTACCTATCATCTACTATTGGTTCTTTTGCTCTGGAGACTCAGACTAATACAGACAGTATAGTACTGAGCATGATAACAAAATGCCAATCATCTAAGGATGACAGGAAAGAATGGCCAAGAATGCCCTGATCCTTGACGGCTAATCTCTCACTGCACCAAATCTGGAAACACCTAGACTCTTGCTGTGTGAGAGAAAGAAATGTCTTTATTGCCTATGCTGCTACATGTCAAGTTTTCTGTTTCTTGCAGCTAAAAACATTCCTGACCCATGCAATTATCCCCCATCTCTGAGCCTTATTTCTCGGGTTATACAATGGCCTTAAATGAAACCAACAAACATTTCCAAGTGTCTCCTAGATGCAGGGACCTGAGTGAGGAGCTCAAAGGGAATCACACAGTAGTGCTTAAGAGTATTAGAAATTCCATTTGACCCAGCAATCCCATTACTGGGTATATACCCAAAAAACTATAAATCGTTCTACTATAAAGACACATGCACACATATGTTCATTTCAGCCCTGTGTACAATAGCAAAGACCTGGAACCAACCCAAATGCCTATCAATGATAGACTGGACAAAGAAAATGTGGTACATATACACCATGGAATAGTAAGCAGCCATAAAAAACGATGAGTTTGTGTCCTTTGTAGGGACTTGGATGAATCTGGAAGCCATCACTCTCAGCAAACTGACACAAGAACAGAAAACCAAACACTGCATGTTCTCACTCATAGGTGAGTGTTGAACAATGAGAACATGTGGACTCAGGGAGAGGAGCATCACACGCTGGGAGCAGTTGCGGGGGGGTAGGGGAGGGACAGCAGAGGGTGGGGAGGGATAACATGGGGAGAAATGCTGGATATAGTATATACCTAAAGTAAAAAAAAAAAAGAGTACAGACTCTGGGGCCAGGCTGCCCAGCTTGGAAGCCCAGACTCACCATCCCAGCCTGTTATGTAACCTCTCTGGGTATAACAAGGGTCATACTAGTACTATTAATATTTAATAGGGTTGTTGGGAAGATTAAATTAGTAATCCATGTAAGACCCTTAGAATAGTGCTCAGCACATAGAAGAATGCTCAATAAATGCTAATATAGCTAAGAACTAGACATAAGCCAAAACTTCTGGGAGTTTAGAGTCTAGCTTTCAAGGCAAGAAACATACACATACAAATATGATATTGAAACTATAAAGATATACTTACATAATTGAATACAGAAAGAATCATTTTACTTCTTAATTCTAAAGTAAAGTTAGCCTGTAATTCCAGCACTTTGGGATGCTGAGGTGGGAGGATCACTTGAGGTGAGGAATTCAAGACCAGCCTGGCTGACATGGCGAAACCCCAATGCCACTGAAAAAATACAAAAATTAACTGGGCCTGGTGGCATGTGCCTGTAGTCCCAGCTACTCGGGAGGCTGAGGCAGGAGAATGGCTTGAACCCAGGAGGCAGAGGCTGCAGTGAGTTGAGGTCGTGTAACTGTACTCCAGCCTGGATGACAGAGTAAGACTCTGTCTCAAAAAATAAAAATAAATAAGGTAAACTTAGCCGCTCATTGTCATAATGCATAAAGACTAAAAACTTAACTGTCCCCAGAACACTTAGATAAATAAGTAGATGATAAAAACATAATAACATGTTAGTCAAATAAACTAGGCATTTTGGGGCTAGCCTCAGAATTTGAAATTAATTACAACCAAATAAAATGGGAAAAGATAACATTTCATAGCATTTTATAGTTTTTAAAGCATTTTCATGAATTCTAACAACTTTGTGAAGAAAGAGTAAATGTGAAATTTTTTCCACATGTGATCTCATTGTGGCCCTTGCCTTGTTCAAAGATGTGTGTAATTCTCCTTTTACAGTTGAGTGGTCATAGGCTTATGGTGAGGCTTACCTCAGATGATGCAAGTCAACATAGTCTCTAACTTTTCTTAAACAACTTTAAAAAACGCAAGACATTTATCATCAAAGTGGTGGCTCAGAAGTCATGTATTCCCCAGTGATGTTTGGTAACCTATGCCCCTATCCCCACCCTGGTCTCCTGAAAAAGGCTTTAACCTATGTCTCTCTCTCTCAGGCCTTGAGCTATAGGAACTGTTACACAGAGGACACATTCTGGTTCCCTTTGAGTCTCCAAAGTTACCACTCCCTGGGGCCAAGTAGGTTGTGAAGAACTTGCTCCTGACTCCACCCTGGCCAGGCCACCTGCCCTACCGCTGAGCACTAGAGGCCTCTCTAGAATGTGAGTACCTGGACCTGGTGCCCATGGATGTGAGATAAGAGTGCCAGCAAACCTGCTGCTTTCTTCTCTGAAGTCTTAGATTCCTGAAGCATGACTCTCCCTCTAATCTCCTGATATCTGAGGCCCACACTTAGGGAGTCCCATGCACGCAAGGAGGTGCTTTAAGAGCTGGGCTGCTGTCTTGGATGCTGCGTGCAGCTTATGCCTGCCGGGGGGACCGGGTCCTTGCCTTCCTGAAGCAAATTCTCAGTCATGACAATCATAGTTACACATGGAAGGGGTCCAGGATGCCTAATGGGCAGGCACTGTAAACCTGCTTCCTTGCTAGCCTCCCATCCTACAGAGAAGGCAGCCGTGGTGTCAGACCTGGATTCAGAAGGTTAAGAACACAAGGTCTAGAGCTTGATGATCTGGGTTCAGATCCTGATTCAGCCACTTCTTAGCTTTATCATCTCAGGTAAGTTACTTTCATGGTCTGTGACTCAGATTCCTTGTGGAAAATGAAGATAATAATAGCGCTTACCTCATAGAGTTGATAAGAGGATTTAAGTGAGTTAAAGAAAAAATGCCTGGCATGTAGTCAGCACAGGATGAATTTTAGCTATCTTATTTGCCTTGTGATTTTTGAGCAAGTCTTTTTTTGGGAGGGTCGGGGGGACAGGGTCTTGCTGTGTTACCCAGGCTGGAATGCAATGGTGCAATCATTAGCTCACTACAGCCTTGAACTCCTGGGCTCAAGTGATCCTCCCACCTCAGCCTCCCAAGTAGCCAGGACTACAGCCAGGTGCCACCACACTCAGCTATTGTTTTTATATTTTGTAAAGACAGGGTTTCACTGTGTTGCCCAGGCTTGATCAAGTCTTTAACCTACCTGAATCCATTTCCTCATCTATTTAAAGGGGATAATTACATGTCCCCAGAGTTCACTCTCATGTCTCCCTTTGGTAATCGCATCACACTTGTAGTTAACTCATCTGTTGTCCGCCTATCTGCATACATTTGCAGCAGGCACTGTGCCCATTTACTTCCATCTCCCAAGGCCTAGTAGAGGGCTTGACACATAGCAGGTGCTCAGTAAACATTCATCAAAGGAAGAAATGGCACTACTGTCAAGATTGAATGAAACCAAGATAGCCAGCTGGTAGAAAAAAAAAGTGAAATTCCTATGTATACATCTGTGTGTGTGTGCATGTCTTGGGGAGGGAGGAATCTGGGCCATTGAGAAATGGGCTGGTGTCCTAGCTTAGTCCTTACAACCTGTGTGACCACAGGCAAGTAGCTGACCTCTCTACGTTTCAGTGTCTTCAGCTATAAAAGGGAGATGGTGGATTGACCTGATTAGGAAGATTAACCAAGGTAAATTATGGTTAGCATCAAGTACTGTACCTGGCTCCTAGCAGGTGATTCACAAAGAGCAGCCCCCTTACCCACTCTTGTGATGCCTATGGACTAAGCCAGTGCACAATAAAAATGGCAATAATTAACACATATTGAGCACTTACTGTACACAGGGCACTGTGCTAAGAACGTTACTTATATTATCTACAGTGCAGTGGTTTGAAGTGGGGTTTAGGAGAAGAAATTCTTTTGTAAGTAGGAGTAGGATTGGGGAACTGAGGCGGTATTCACATGACTCTTTTTTTCTTTTTTTTTTGAGACAGAGTCTCACTCTGTCACCAGGCTGGAGTACAATGGCATGATCTCAGCTCACTGCAACCTCCGCCTCCCAGGGTCAAGCGATTCTCCTGCCTCAGACTCCCAAGTAGTGGGGACTATAGGTGTGTGCCACCACATCCGGCTAATTTTTGTATTGTTAGTAGAGATGGGGTTTCATCATGTTGGCCAGGATGGTCTCAATCTCCTGACCTCTTGATCCGCCCACCTCAGCCTCCCAAAGTGCTGGGATTACTGCGCCCAGTTGACACTTTCATACAACTGAGAAAAGGTTACCTGTTCCCAGCAAAGAAGGAGCATGTGTGCAGGGAATGAGGGGTTGGTCCATGATGGAGGTTATGGGTCCACCACTGGCCTCCATATGGCTTTTTCTAGAGCATTTCTGAGTTCATCCATATAAAATTTAATTAGGAAAAAGGGTTCTTCTGCTTAAAATAAAATTAAATATTCTTAAAAGGCTTGGAAACAGCACATATAATAAGGTCTGGAGTTAAAATGCTGAGTTCTTGTCCTGGCTCTGAAACTCACTAGCCAGAGACCTTGAACAGGTCAATTTCCCTTTTTTCAGGCTTTTACAGCTAAAATGAGGAGGTTAGATAGTATACTTCTGAGGCCTTTATTAGCTAAAATATTCTGAGAGAGTATGATCTTCTGGTACTGTCTCCTATGAAACTGTCCTGATGAACCCCAGAGACCAGCTGATAGAGGCAAGAGAGGGTTGAAATGAAACTGGGCTTGAGTTGCCACTCAGCCCAGTACCATCTTTCCAGATCCTTGTTCTCAAGAAGCAGATCTTCTTCATCTTTTCAGCCCTGAAGCAATCCCTTACATCCAGGTCACTGCCAAGTTCCAGGCAAATTTCCTGACAACTTCTATTCATTTTTTAAAACCCACTGTAAATGTTATTGTCATTTATTCATTCAATAAAGATTCCTGCCTTCCAGCATCTTTGTTCTTCTGAGGAGAGCAGAGCTCCCTCTTAGAAAGGACCCAGAGATATCTATAAGACCTGGGAAGCTGCACAGCTTTGTCAGGCCACATGAGAATGGAACCAAGAGAACCCCAACTTTGCACCAAATTCCTCACCAAGGGAAGAAAGTGGAGGCATATTCCAGGCAGCCCCCTAGGTGGTGGCTATTCCCAACACACATTTATTTTGCATGAGCATAGGGCTTGGTTCTAGGGATAACTTCTTAAGCAAGACAATATGAAACAACTGAAACAATTTGAAACAATATGATGAGCTTATAGTCCATGCAGCCCCCAAATTCCAGGCTGGGCTAAGTCAAGGAAGAATGTAGTTTCTAAGCACAAGAAAGCAGTGACAAGGAATCAGGAAGATGGGTGTGAGTTGGCCATGCCAAGGATATTTTCTGGAGCTGGGATGGCAACAAGAGTATTCCAGGCAAGACTGGCCAATACCTCCAAGGTCTGAAGATAGAGGAAGCCATTTGAAATACCTTTTCCATTCAATCTCCACAAACTTGTCATTCAATAAAGATTTGTTGAATAAATACCCTGTGCCAGGTGTTCTTCTAAGGGATTTGGCAGTGAACAACAACAACAAAAATCCATTCCTTCTATATTTTAACAGAGATATCCTTTTTTTTGACCAACTAGCCTTTTGCAAAGACTTTGATAGTTGTACTATTCTTTTATAAGTGACATGCCAGCTTCCCTATTAGACTGTAAGCTCTATGAGGCCAAGAGCTGTATATACTCCTCACTTCATCCCCAGTTCCCCAGTGGAATGCCTGGCAGACTGCCTGTATTTTTTTTTCCTGGTGATTTAAATACCTGGACATGTATACTATGGTCATTATCTCTCCATCCTAGCCAGGAAATTGACATTTATTTAGCATTTTTTCTGGGAAGACTTAGTGCCTAGTACTTTCCTACTTATATTCTAAGATGGCACAATTAATTATTTGATCAATATCTGCCCCTTGTCCATTAGACTATAAACTACATGACGGCAGAGAAAATATTTGGTTTACTGATGCAGCAACAGCATCTAATAGATGTATCTAGCACATAGTTAGCACTCATAAATGTTTGTTGAATGAATGGGTATTAGGATATGGAAAGGAAAATGTGATGATGCAAAATTATGCAATTTGCAGTCTTTAATGCTGATCAGTCTAGCTGGGTACTGGGAGCATGTAGATGGTATATACCTAAGGGCTTATGAATAGGAGTTGGCATTTTAATACAGTAACAAGTACTTGAACATTGACTAATACACGGTTGTGTGTGAGAAAGTGCCACTTTCCTGGTATAGATAAGTGCTGGAAAACAGGCTTTGGAGCCAGTGAGATCTGAGTTCAAATCTTAATTGTGCTTCTTACAGGCTGGGTCTTTGGGTGATACTTAATCCATCTGAACATCAGTTTTCTCACTGGGTCATGAGCACTGAATTAGCAAGCATGTAATACAGTGTCTGGCTTTTAGTTGATGCTACATAAATGTTACTGCTTCTTACTTCCTGCCACTAAAGAGAATCTTCTCCCTCATTGCAGGCTCAAGTCCAATTCCTTATCTCCGTGAACTCTTCCCCTCACCACACAGCTCACAGACATCCTGCTTGTCTTGGAGCTCCCCCTCATAATTATCAGCCATGCATCCTGCTTCACATATTTAGCTTTCTATTATCAAATACTTTCAATATGCCTAATATGCACCATATCCTCGTGTAGGTGCTTTACAGGTTTTACTTCCTTAATCCCCAGGACAACACTCCGAAGTCAGTTCCCATTTTACAGATGAGGAAACTGGGGCCAGTGAGTTTTTGCTAACTTGCCCGAGGGCACACGATTGGGAAGCAGACCTGCCAGTATTAAAACTCAGGCAGTCTATCTGCAAACACTGCATTTGGAAACCCAAGGGCTACATGGTTTTTCTGCCTTACAATGTCAACCAATCATTATCTTAGTTGGGCCAGCCTTGCTGGCTGGAGCTGAAGCTACTGAAGGGGAGGACAGCCCAGCTTCTGCCTCCCGGCATCTTTGTTCTTCTGAGGAGAGCAGAGCCCCCTCCTGGAAAGGGTCCAGAGACATCTATGAGACCTGGGAGGCTGCACAACTTTGTCAGGCCACATGAGAATGGAACCAGGAGAACCCCAACTTTGCACCAAATTCCTCACCAAAGGAAGGAAGTGGAGGCACATTCCAGGCAGCCCCCTAGGTGGTGGCTGTTCCCAACACACATTTATCTTGCATGAGCATAGGGCTTGGTTCTGGGGATAAACTCTTAAGCAAGACAATATGAAACAATCTGAAACAATATGATGAGTTTATAGTCCATGCAGCCCCATATTCCAGGCTGGGCTGAGTCAAAGGAGAATGCAGTCAGTGAGGGTTTCTAAGCACAAATGAGTAGTAACAAGGAATCAGGAAGATGGGTGTGGGTTGGCCATGCCAAGGATATTTTCTGGAGCTGGGATGGCAACAAGGGTGTTCTAGGCAAGACTGGCCAATACCTCCAAGATCTGAAGGTAGAGGAAGCCATTTGAAATATCTCTTCCATTCAATCTCCAAAATCTTGTGAAAAATACAATGGTTTTTTTATTAGCCTATTTTTCAGATGAGAGAATTGAGGCTCAGGTAGTACCTTGCTTATGGTCACCTTGCTAATAAATGGTAGAGCTGTTCACTCCAAAGCATTCATACCAGGTTCTGAGAATAGAGGCTTTTATAAAACAAGCAAATGCAAGAAGGATGGGATTCATGGGCAGGTTTATGGGCCTAGGTTCTAAGTGAAGATTAGATACCATCACTGACCATGGGAAAATTACCGGAACTTTCTGAGCTCCATTTTCCACATCTGTTGGCAAATAGACAAGATTTAAATATATCTCAACTCAGAGTTTGCAAACTATTATGCTGCATTAAGTATAACCCCTGGAGGCAAAAAAAAAAAAAAAAAAGCTCGTAGTTCTGGATGTATTTTACCGAGGACACTGAGGTTTAGAGCAGTCAGCAGCTTTCCCAGTTTACACGGATAAAATATGACAGTGCCAGAATTTAAACTATGGTGGTCTGGATTCAGTATCACAGGCTTAAGTAACACACTCTCTACTGCTTTTCAAGTACAGAGAAATGATAATTGGTGCTCAGCCTCTATGTCTGGGATACATTAGGGAGTGGTGGGACTATGGTGAGCTATAGAGTCCATGCCCTGACTAAAGGGACACTCCTGTGACTGATCTTGGGTAAGGCCAGTGAATGTTTGGTGCTCCAATTTTCTCCTCTATAAAATTGCTATAATTATCACTATCTCACAGGATTGTTTTGAAGACTAAATTAATTAACATGCCTGGCACATAGTAAACATTATGTAAGAGCAAGCTATTATAACCTGAAAGATGATCTGTGTCTTAAACATTCATTTTTTAAAAAAAATACCCATCTAACAAGTTCTGTGTCTTAAACATTCAAAACACCCACTTATATATAGTACAGGGAACTGGGCACACTACTGATGATCAAGTTTTGACAGCTTCTCTGGGACCTTTTCCTCCTCCTTCTGAGCAACACTAGAGCCTGTGGGTGGAGGGGGAGGGGGCTTGGGAAAAGAACTGAGGTCTCTAGGCCACAAGCCATGAGCTTCACACATCAGCAGCAGCCTCCATAGCTGGCTGCTGTAGCCCCTCAGAGAGCTCATAGTTACCATCGGCCTCCAGGCTGTAAAGAATGTGAGGTGCAATGGGCAGCCTTCCAGGGACCCAAGAAGGGAGGCTTCATCCTTTCAGGATGTCTCAGGCTTCAGATAAAACCCTTCCTGTGTTCCAGCTCATAGCTGGCAGGGGCAATCGGTAATGACTGATAACAATGAGTGACTTGTCGAAAAGATGTGTGTGTGAACCAAACGCCAGCTAGCTGGAGCAAAGCATGCATTCAGGAGGATTGTGGGAAGATCATCAACTTCACAATGGTTTGTTTTGGACCTACTACGTACTGGGCCCTGGGCCAGGCATTCAGGAGGTGATGAAATTAATAATAATAGCAGTTCACCTGTATTTAGTGCTTCAGAGCACTGTAACAGTCATTATTTCTCTTGATCCTTGGCACAAGTCTGATGTAAGCAAGCCCCATTTCCTTGGTTTGAAGATGGGTAATAAATGAGACTGGTTTAAAGTTACATAGCATGCAGAGATATTTGGTCAAACTTGTTTCTTTTTCTGCCTGGGTATTCATCTGGACTACATTTCCCAGCAGGCCTTGTGGTTGAGTGTGGGCATGTGACTGAGCTCTGGCCAATGGGATGAATGGAATGCTAGTGATACTGCTATATGGCTCTGCGAGGCCTGGCCCATAAAAATCTTTCCAAGTAGTCTATCCTCTCCTCCTCCTTTGGCTAGCAGATGCAGCTAGTCTACAGAGGGCTCTGAGCACCTAGCAATGGTGGAGCCACAGATGAAAGGTGCCTGATTGGATTCCTGAGGAACTCTGCAGAAGATCATCTGCTCAATGCCACACTCAACTCTTGAGTGAAAGAGACATAGACTTCTTGTGTGTTAGACCACCAAGTTTGTTTGGTTTTTTTGTTTGTTTTCATTACAGACAGACTGCCCTAATATACATAGTAAAATTTGGGTTTTAGAGGCATTTTGCTTGTACATGTGACAGTATTTTCTACCATCCTCCAAACAGGCAGAAAAATCTCCTTACGCACATAGATTCTTGGGATTTTATAAAGCACTTGGACAAGCAATGGGACGGTTTCTTCCTTCCACTCCACTCAACACTGGGCTGTGACTCTGTCCACTGTGGGAAGCTTTCAGGTGGGTAAGATGTGTGGGCTAGCCACAGCTCTGGTATCATTTGCTCAGCCCTTCTCAATTGTCCTGATAGAAATTAAAGTATCAGTGTTGTAAGGCATTCTTTGAATTAACTTCTCTCCTGTCCATGGATAATGGTACAAATTATATATCATCCCTCAGAGAACTGTGAAAGAGTCATCATTATGTGCTTTTGTGTTCTGTGGTTCAGATGAGAACCCCCAATTGCAAGCCCCTTCCCCCTCTCTGAGCTTCAGTTTTCTCATCTATAAAACCACAGGAAGGAATTAAGTAAACTTAAAGTCTCTTGCCAGCTCTAATTTGCTATACTCTCACAAAAAGGAATATTTTGTATGAGTCAGACACTTTCCCACATTATTTCACTTAGTCATGAAATTAAGCAGGATACAAATAGGGTATTTTGGGGAAAAGAGCAGAGAAACTGGAATTGCCCACCTTTAGTTGTTTCCTACAAAGTTTGTATTCAATAAACTTTAGGGGAGTGGCAAAATGACACACAGCATTTCTTTAGCTTGCAACTTCACTGGAGCCTGCAATCTGGTTGGGAGGACAAAAACCACATGTAGGGACCAACAAATGTGCCAGAGAGAAAGGCATAGAGTCTGCATGGTCTGGAAGACAAAGGGGGACAGAGGGAAAGAGATCTACCTTGGCTGCCACCCTCCACCCCACCTCAAATTCCTTACTGCAGACACAGTTACACTCTGAGCACTTGCTGTGCGCCAGACACTGGCTAGGTGTTCTGCTTTCACACAGCATTTGATTCTCACAGGCACACTGCCAGGAGGGCATGATTCTATCTGGTTAAAGAACTGGAACCTAAGAGGCACATGGACACTAACTCACTTAACCAAGGCTCCCACATAGCTGATAAGTACCAGAGCCACAGAGTTTGAAGCAGGTCTGTGTGGCTACAAGAGCCTGTATTCCCTCCACTCTGCCTCTGTCCTCCTATACAGGCAGCTCTGGCCTGAGATTCAAGCTGCACTCACTTCCCTGGATCTTGAAGAAGAGATGCCGGCACCTCCTCCAAGGGCTTTGTGCCCTTTAACAGTCATGAATCACAGAGTCAGGTCTCCTAGGGAAACCTCAGCTTGCAGGGCATCCCATGGCAGAGAGATCCGACATTCACAGAGATGTGCAGCAGGTTTGGTATCATTGGCAGAGCCCTGGATATTCTAACTGGGAAATCCTGGTACAAAAATTCCAGGGTTTGCACAGCTGGAGGCCCATGGGAAAGACCTAGGAGCAGCTGAAACTTACTGATCCCACCTGGAAGCAGATCCCCTCCAAGGACACAGAAGGAAGAAAAGTGGCAGGAAGTAGCTGGTCTGGTTGTTCTCAGGAAGCCGCACGTCCTGGAAGAGAGAAAAGTCTTTCCCCAAAAACAAAGATCTGGCATTTCTCAATGTGTGCTCCTGGGACCCTCTGCAACACAGCTCACTTAGCATGTTGAAAAAGGGGATTCTCAGGCCTCAAACATAATGAATCAAGATCCCCTGGAGTGGGGAACAGGAAACTTCATGTAGCCAAGCTCGTCATATAATTCTAATGCTCACCAGGATTTAAAAACAGAATATCCCACTTCTTTGAAATGATTCTACCTAGTTCTTCCTTAGCTGCCCTATTCATTTCTGCCATTTTGCCCATCAGTGACTCTGAACCCCAGAGGAAAAATAACAAAGTTATTAGTATCTTTTTTTTTTAACTTTAAGTTCTGGGATACATGTTCAGAACGTGCAGGTTTGTTACATAGGTATACATGTGCCATGGTGGTTTGCTGTACCTATCAACCTGTCACCTAGGTTTTAAGCCCCGCATGCATTAGATATTTGTCCTAATGCTCTCCCTCCCCTTGCTCCCCCACCCCCGTGACAGGCCCTGGTGTGTGATGTTTCCCTCCCTGTGTCCATGTGTTCTCATCATTCAACTCCCACTTATGAGTGAGAACATGCAGTGTTTGGTTTTCTGTTCCTGTGTTAGTTTGCTGAGAATGATGGCTTCCAGGTTCATCCATGTCCCTACAAAGAACATGAACTCATTCTTTTTTATGGCTGCATAGTATTCCGTGGTGTATATGTGCCACACTTTCTTTATCCAGTGTATCAGTGATGGGCATTTGGGTTGGTTCCAAGTCTTTGCTATTGTAAATATTGCTGTAATAAACATATGTGTGCATGTGTCTTTATAGTAGAATGATTTATAATCCTTTGGGTATATACTCAGTAATGGGATTGCTTAGTCAAATGGTATTTCTGGTTCTAGATCCTTGAGGAATTATCACACTGTCTTCCACAATGGTTGAACTAATTTACACTCTCACCATTAATTGATATGTTAATATCTATTGTGTGCTCGTCATGTGTCCCAGATTCCTGTAAGCATTTTGAGTGAATTAAGTCATTTAATATCCTCACTACATCCTTATAAGGAAGGCACTTTCACTAGCCTAGAATTACATATAAGGGAACTGAGGCACAGAGAGGCTAAGAAGCTGTAAAAAGCCACCCAATAAGTGGCTGGGCCAGAACATGTACCCAGGCAGTCTGATTCCCAAGCTTGACCTCTAAAGGGCAGGGGTAAGGGTAGGTTAAATCCTGGTTCCTTCACAACCTTTAGCTGTGTGACCCTGAGCAAGTGACTTTGCCTCTCTGAACCTTCCTACAGCATGCAAACACTGTGGGAAGTTCCATTTATTGAAGACTCACTCTGTGCTAGGCCCCATTTCCAGGTACTTTCATGCATTCAACAAACATTCAGCAAACGCCTACTATGTGCCAGGAACTACTCTAAGATCTGGCCAGGCTGGGAGGTGAGTGAAGCATTCACCTTGGGAACTGAATGGGCGTGGGAGTAGGGAGCCAAAAAATTCAGTAATCAAGGGAAACCGAATTTTAGTGTAATATTTTAAAAAATCAGATTAACAAGTTATGGCACATGGGCTAGCCACATGTTTTTGTAAATAGTTTTGAGGGAAATAAAAAACAATAAAGAACAAAATACTAAAAACCTTGCTCTAATGGAGCTTACATAAATGACCTCATCCAATTCTTACCATACATGGCCCTAAAAGGCTGGTATTAATATCATTACAAGGTCACATACACCACTCTATGGGTAACTAACGATTCTAGAGGCTGACAATTATGGAGTGCCAGACACTAATTTTTAAGTGCCTTATAAGTATTATTTTATTCCTTGCAATCTCCCTACAAGGGAAGGATCATTATCATTCACCTTTTATAAATGGTGAAACTAAAGCACACAGAAGTCTTATAATTTGTCCAGTGCCAACACAGCCAGTAAGGGCTGGAGTGGGGGATTTTTAACCCAGACAGTCACACTCCAAGAGGTCATATCTGTTTTCTTTCTTTCTTTTTTTTTTCTTTCTTTTTTTTTTTTTTTTTTTTTGAGACAGAGTCTCACTCTGTCGCCCAGGCTGGAGTGCGGTGGTACAGTCTTGCCTCACAGCAACCTCCATCTCCCAGGTTCAAGTGATTCTCCTGACTCAGCCTCCTGAGTAGCTGGGATTACAGGCACCCACCAAACCTGGCTAATTTTTGTATTTTTAGTAGAGACAGGGTTTCCCCATGTTGTCCAGGCTGACCTTGAACTCCTGACCTCAAGTGATCTGCCTCCCTCAACCTTCCAAAGTGCTGGGATTACAGGCATAAGCCACCTCACCCAGCCTTTCTTTCCTTCCTTCCTTCCTTCTTTCCTTCCCTCCCTCCCCTCCCTTTCTTTCTTTCTTTGCTTTTTCTTTCTTTTTGTCTCTCTCTTGTCACCCAGGCTGGACTGTGGTGGTATGATCATAGCTCACTGCAACCTTCAACTCCCCGGGCTCAAGTGATCCTCCCACCTAACCCTCCCAAAGTAGCTAGAACTACAGATATGCTCCACATTTGACTCAAGGCCATACTTTTAACCAAAGGTTGGCAAATTATAGCCGATAGGCCCTATCTGGCTTACCACCTGTTTTTGTAAATAAAGTTTAATTAGGACATAGCTCTACTTAATCATATGTGAACCATGTATGTGATGCCGTAATGACAGAGTTAAGTAGCAGTGAGAGACCACATGGGTTGCAAAGCTGAAAACAGACTAGGACCGTGACCTCTAGGGTCAAGGGCAAAGCAGTTTAAGCTGGTTAATACTATGGATTCAGATGGAGACCACTGAGACACTCTAACGAACTTGAGATAGGCAGAACACTAGATAAAGAGAGAATCAAGACATCCTAAGAAACCCTAAACCTATCAATTAATTTACCCTGTTAGGGAAGATTACCATAGCAATGAGACCCAGAGAAAGACTGGACATTCCCAAGTAAGGCCCATCTAATTCTTTCTTTAGGCTTGATAGGCCTCATCACAATATGATACACTGAGGTTCACTCATTCATTCATTCAGTCAACATTTATGGAGCCCCCTCCCTGGACTAGGCGGCATGCTAAACCCTGGGAAAGAGGACACATTGGCACCCATGAGGGAGGTACATAGCAAGATACAGTTGACAAGTCATGGTCTTTAGAGATACACCTGTATTCATACCCCATCTCTGTTTTCTTCTGGCTGTGGACACAGCTTCACTCTCTGAGCTTCAGCGTAGAACACTGGATATAACCCACTGGTTAAGGGCAGGTTAAATGCCGGTTCCTTCACAATCATTAGCTGTGTGACCCTGAGCAAATGACTTTGCCTCTCTGAACCTCAGCTTCCTAATCTGTGCACTAGTTTACTATAGGGACAGGATCTAGGCAGAGTTGCCCAGCACACAGTAGGCCTCTGTGGATGGCAGTAATTCTTTATTATGATGATGAAGACAGTTTAGGAGAGCCATCTGCTGAAAGACCCCAAATCCATTATGCATGTTTTATGTTTGTGCTCCCAGGATCTTGAATAAACAATGTCTTCATCCAGTTTTTAAAAGACACTCTAATTCTGTCTCAGAATATACTGCCTCCCTTACTCCCCCCCGCCCCCCCCCCCCCCCCCCACTGAAATTTGGCCAACTCAGTGCCTGGCTGCTGGCCTGAATTTCCAAACACTGTTGGTTTAGCATTTCTCAAATGTATCCCATTAACACTATGAACCTGTCAGCCTTCTCTCCTCTTTGAGCTCAGGATCAACCATCACGACAAGAGACAGAGCCAGCAGCATGAGCCCAGCCTCGCAGACTCGCCTTTGTGAAGCAGGGCAGTGCCCGGGTTGGTCGGCCTGGGACTGGGGGCACCTGTCAGCATTTGCATGAGGAGACGCACATACAGGCGGTGTGCTCGGAGACTGGGAGAGGGCGCGTTGGAATGAGGGGGCTCTGGGAAATGCAAGCAAAATACATTCTCCGGGTTGGCACTGGAGGGGAAAAACAAGACCTTGAAGGAGGCTTAGCAAAAGCCACTGCTCTGGGAATCAGGAAATAGCTCTGCCCTGGCACGATCTCCGACTCACTCTGTGTGTCACTGAGCACGCTACTTGCCCTCTCTGTGGCACATTTATTTTGAAATGAATGGGTTAGGCTAGCCCACGTGTTTTTAAACTCTTGCCTGGCAGCGGAACTCTTTTTCAGAAAAATCTCTACTTGGACTTTTGAGCTATAAATAGATGAAAGTGGAACTAATTTTCTGGTTCAAAGAGATTGGGGTGTGGAAAGGGGAGCTTGAATTCTGCCCACTCAGTATCCCATACCCCCTAAAAGCTCAAAGAAACTAGGAGGTGCCTCTGTGGAACAGGGTTCGAGAACCACATGACATGATAGATGATCTGCCCTGGCAGCCTTGGATGCTGGTAGCTACAGCTGCCACTGCTGATAACAGTAATGGCTATTATTTATTGAGTACTTTCTTTGTGTGAGGGACTGGACTTTACTTCTGTGTCCTTTACTTCAAGAGTTAGTAGACAGCTCTGATTCAAACCCTAGCTTCACCAACTGAGCAGTTGTGCGACCTTCAACAAGCTATTTGGTTGGTGCAAATGTAATTGTACTTTTGCCATTGAAAGTAATGGCAAACATCACAATTACTTTTGCACCAACCTAATTGTTAACTTCTCAGTGGCTCAGATTCTTCATCCAGAAAATAAGTTGTTCAGAGGATTCAAGGAATTAATCTCTCTAAATGTGCTTAGAACAGTGGCAGGCACATAGTAAGCAACTGATGCTGGCCATTTTTATCAGGGCTGCAGATTATAGCTAACCTTTCTAAGCACCACTCTCTTTCACAGGTGAGGGAGCTGAGGCTCAGAGAGGTGAAGTGAGTGCACTTAGGTCACACCGATAGTAACTGACAGAGGGAGAACTTGAATCCAGGCCAGCTTAACTGCAGGCTAGTGGTCTTAACAACCTGCCTAAACTGCTTTGCTCTTGACTCAAGAATTCACATGCAGACATAGGGTCAAAGCAATTTGCACAAGGAGTTTCCAAGTCTAGATAGAAGAGTTGCTAATGATGACTATAGTGATTTATGCTTATAAGAGCTCTGGTGTCAGCAGTCTGAGGTCTGGGCCTCTTCGCAAATCCAGATCCCACACCAAGAGGCGGTATTCGGTTATCAGAGCCCAGGGTTATACAATGTTCTTTCCTGCAAGCCACATTCTCCAGCCTTTCCTACTGACCTATAAGACATCTGTCCAAATTAGAAAAAAGGCAGAGGCAGCCCCCAAGCTAGAGCACAAGTGAGCAGACATCAGGGTGATTTTCAACCCCTACTTGGAGGACACTGTATGCCTTTGTGCAGTGCACAGGCTGCACAACCTTACACAACCATCTTGACTCTTCTCCTGCTTCAGTGTTTGCTGGAGAGAAGTGCAGAGAGAATAAATACTGCCAGACGGGAGACAAAGAACGGTCTCAACCTTGCCCTGACGCCTGTGGGGGCCTGGGGTGAGGGGCAGCAGGAGCATGGAGGCGGCATAGGCAGAAAGCAAATGCAAGCCACACAGTCACTTTATCTCTTTATGTTTCTTTCTCTCAGCTCCAAGGGTGGTAATAAAAGATGGCTGTATGGCTCTCCCCAGGAAACTGAATAGGAGCCAAACCATCATGTGGTGAACAAATGCTGTGATTGCTCCACTGCAGAGCTGCTGCTGCACGGTATTAAAAAGGTGACAACCTCTCCTCTGACCCCTGAACCATAGAAATGGGCAGTCACCAGCCCACCCACTCAGAAAGCCCCAATGCTCTGTCATCAGCAGAGGCCCAACACCCACTCCGACATAAGAAAAAGAAAGTGGCATGGTGTCATCAGAACACAGACTTTAAATTCAGACAGAGCTGGACTCAAAGCAACTCTCCACCCTCATAAGCTGTTAAACTTTGGGTAAGACACTGAACCTCTCTGAGCCCTGATCTCACATTTATAAGATGTAGCTTATCATACAAATCAAGCAGGGAGAATGTAAGAATTAGCAATAATAAATGCAAAGTGCCCAGCACAGTTTCCTGACACATAGCAAGTGCTTAATACATGGCAGTTATACATATAGTTCCCGCACTGACTCAGCAAAGACGGACAGTTGCCAGCAGAGCTTTGGGCACGATGAAGGTCAATATGAAAGAGTATCAGCGGTTTCTCTGAGGAGTGAGTGACATTTGAGCTGAGGCAAGGATGAGCAGAAGTTTTCTCTTAAATAAGGAGGGAAGAGCTTTTCAGGCAGAGGGAACAGAATATGTGGGGACCTGCGGTAAAGAAGAGAGAAAGATTGAAGAGCTGAGAAAAAGTTGATGTGGCTGAAGTTGAGACAGCAAATTAAAGTTTTAGAAAAGTCACTCTTGGCTGGGCACAGTGGCTCACACCTGTAATCCCAGCACTTTGAGAGACTAAGTTAGGAGGGTAAGTTGAGGCCAGGAGTTTGAGACCAGCCTGTGCAACATAGTGAGACGTCCAACTCTACTAAAAAATTATAATAAATAAGCCAGGGGTGGTGGCATGCATCTGTATTCCTAGCTACTCGGGAAGCTGAAGCATGAGGATCACTTTAGCCCAGGAAATAGAGGCTGCAGAGAGTTACGATTGTACCACTACATTCTCGACTGGGCAACACAGCAAAACCCTGTCTCTGAAAAAAAAAAAACAAAAAAAAAAAACTTACTCTAACAAAGTTACATACTGATAATCCTGGATAATTACAACAATATGACAGCCTGGCAAAGGCAAAACTATACAAAGTTTGTGAAAAGATCAATGGTTGCCAAGATTTAGGTGGGAGGGGGTGACAAACAGGTAGAACACAGGATGTTTAGGGGAGTAAAAATATTCTGTATGATACTGCAATGGTAGAGACATGTCATACATTTGCCAAAGCCCATAGACTAAACAACACCAAAAGTGAGCCCTGAGGTCAATTATGGACTTTGGATGATGAACGTGTGTAGATGCAGGTTCAATTGTAACAACTATACCCCTCTGGTACAGGATAGTGAGGGAGGGAAGCTCTGCAGGTGTAGGGGCAGAGGCCCATGCAAACTGTACTTTCTGCACAATTTTGCCATGAACTGAAAACTTCTCTAAGAAGTAAAGTCTATTACTTTTTTTTAAAAAAAAAAAAACAGAAAAACTCTCTGGCTGCTGTGTAGAGAAGAGACTGGGGCGGGCAGAGGAGAATATGCACCAGTGAGGTTTTCTGTTTCTTGCTGGGCTCCTAGGGGCAAGTTGTAGACGCTCTGAGAGCTTCAGTTTCTTCATCTGTGATATGGGGACAAGAATATAAAGTGACACAGTGTGTGAGGAAATGCCTCGCAGAAAGCCTGGCACAGGGCAGCGTTCAATTCACGCTGGCGGAGTGGGGAAGATTGACAATGCCAAGAACCGCAAAAGGTGTCAGGACACAAGAGCTCTTTGTGCGGGAGAGTGGGCATCCTGTGGTGCTGTTTTGTGGCGGGGCTCACTGTTTATTGGCAGGAACAAATGAAAATAGCAAAAGTCTCCCCTGTTTAATGGGAGAGGCAAAAATATTTATCCAAGTGTATGTTCCAAGCATAAAGTTGTGTTTTGTGCTTTGATGAAAATCAACAATATTCATAGCTAAGAGTTTTTGGGTGCTGACTATATGGCATTGTTGCAAGGCATTGTGGTAAGCGCTTAATGTAAACTAGCTCATTTAACTCTCCCAACGATATACCTTGGATTAGGTTCTATTATTAGCTCCATTTTGTGTTTGAGGAAACTGGGGCACAGCGAGATTCATTAACTTGTCCAATGTAAGTGACAGCTGGCTTAAGAGAGAATCAAAAGATACAAACCCAAGTTAACAGAGGAAATGGGATGAGCATGCATAGAACAGTTTTGAAATAGCACGCAAAAGATGAGTGATAGTCAAGGACTAAATTATGTAGAAAGCAGCATGGTATAGAAGTTAAGAGCATGGATTTATAATAAGCCAACCTGGATTTAAATTCTGGCTGCTCCATTTTTTGGGTGACCTCAGGCAAGTTATTTAGCCACTCCGTGACTGAGTTTCCCCATCTGTAATATGGGGATAGTAACAGGCCATATCATGTTGAGTTGTTTTGAGGATTAATTTGGAAAATGCATGTCAGCTCACTAGTTTATCACATTATATGGCAAATAGTAAGAACTTGGTACATGTTTGAAAATGAAGGCTATTGAGATTTCTAAAAGAGTAAATTTGGAGCTTCAAGCAAGGAGTGGGGCTCAAACTGAGGACCTAATCAATAGTCCTCATATAACCAGGTGCTGCAGCTGTTGGCTGCAAAGATGAAAGCAACTTAACCTCTGCCTTCAGGGACCTGCCAGTCTGATAGGGGAAGTAGGTTCAAATGTAAATTATTTTTTGAAAGCAGACTATAAGAATTATTCATTCAGCCAAATAGTACCATTCATTCTAGGGATGGAGTGATTTGTTTGCAAAACAGATAAAATTCCTGCCCTCAAGGAGCTTATATTCTGGTGCCAGAGGTAGGTAAGGAACATATAAGCAAGCGTAGCAGTAGCAGTGAGGGCTGTTAAAAAATAAAGCAGGATGAGGGTATAAAGATTCACCTGGGAGGTTATTTTTGATAGGATGGTCAGAGAAGGAAGTGGTAATATTTGAGCAAGGCCAAAATGTAGTGAAGTGGTGAGCCATGTTAATATCTAGGGGAAAAGTTTTCCAGGTTGAGGGAATATCAAGTGCAAAGGCCCTGAGGAGATAATATGCTTGAACTACACAGAACAGCAAAGGATGGAAGTACCATTGTGGGTAAGGGGGAGGGTGGAGGGGCAGCAGAAGCCTAGATCATATGAGGTTTTGCAAACCATAGTCAGGACTGTGAATTTCATTCTAAGAGGTATGGGAAGCCCTTGTAGGGTTTTAAAGATGCATTTGGTATTTGATTTAGTTTCAGAAGAATCACACTGGCTGCTGTGTAGAGAACAGATTGAAGGGGGAAATTGTGGATTAGCATGTCTTCAAATTCTTTGGCCCTCCTTCCACTGAGAGGTGGGATGTCCTTAAACCTAGGTTTCCCCCCGTGCCTATCTTTGGCCACTAGAATGAGGTAGAAGTGATGCTCTGTCACTTCTGATGCTGGTCCTTAAGATACCTACAGCTTCTGCCCCTCTTGTAATGTGCCCTCTTGAAAACCAGCTACCACATGAGAAATCTGACAATGCTGAGACCACATGGCTGCAAGGAAGCTCAACAGCCACCTGAAGGAGCCCCAAGGCACCAGACTGAGTGTGAAGCTTACTTGGACCTTCCAGCCCAGCCAAGCCACAAGCTGAATGCAGTCAAGTGAGTCATCCCAGGCAACACTGCATGGAGCAGAAGAACCACCCAGCCAAGCCCTGCCCAAATTCCTGGCCCACAAATTGAAAGCAAATAAATGGTTGTGGGTTTATGCCACAAAGATCTGGGTAGTTTGTTCCACAATAAATTTTACACAAATCTCCATTTTATAAATGAGGATACAGGTCCAGAAAGGAAACAATTACTGTCAATAAGTGGTTGAGGTAGACTTTGATCCTATGACTTCTCTAGGCAAGTTCAATTTTTTCTTTTTCTTAGTGTATGGCTGTTACTAAAATTTCCAAATTTATTTTAAAACCACATAGAACAAAATAAAATCATACAATATATCATTCTGTGTTTTAGTTGCCTGAATGTTGCTACTTTTTCCAGGCTAGCTGTGCAATGGCTTTTAAAGCAGGGTCTGTAGACCACTGGTGTTGGAGTCACTTAGGTGAAGCTTGAAAACATGCAAACTCCTGGGTCTCACCCAGGAACCTGACTTTCTGGTACCAGGCCACAAGCATTTGCCTTTTAATAAGTAGGGCGAGATTTCCTAAATTATTCACATCACAAAAGGTTTGAATGTCAATAAACTAGTGGATCAAGCCCTCAGGAAGCAAATGGACATTTTAAATGAAGATTGAGAGCTTGCAAACAGCAAATGAAAACTAAATGGAGCAGTCCATCCCTGTTGTGGAGTTCTTCTCACTACACTGTGTTGCCTGGGTGAGGTGGGGGCCCTAAGGTGGCCTCCCCCCAGCTCTTCTCCCCATAAGGCTCATCTCAGGGAGCCAGGAAAGTTGTGCAACACTAGTCCTGGAGTATGAGATAAAGCAGGGGTAGAGGGAGCATTCAGACAGCATTCACTATATTTCAGGCACTAGCAATTGAAAGACTTCCTCATTTAGTCCTCAAAAAGAGGCATTCTTTCCATTTTACAGTTAAGGAACCTGAAAGTCAAAGAGGTAAGATTACTTGTGCAAAGCCACACAAACAGCAAATGGGGAGTGGAGATTTCAACCCAGGACTGCCAGACACCCATGCTAGTGTTTTTTCAAATATTAAGCTGTGCCAACCAGGTGGAAAGAGTGTGTGATATGAAATCACATCAGAATTTGAGCCCCATTCCTCCACTTGTCAGCTATGTGGCCTTGGAAAAAACGTCCTTTCACTTCTTTCAAAGAGAGGATGAAATGTCCTACCACTGAGAAGTACTGGGTACCCAGCAGCATTTAGTAAAAGGTGTTTGCTTCTGAATGACAAGAGGCCAGGATGCTAAGGCCAAAAGTCTGAAGTGGCCAGTGGGCAATTTCTCACACAGTGGCATGTGTCAAAGCAGGACAGGCCCCGTGGGACGATGGAGTGGGACCCAGAGCTGGAGCCATTCCGGGTGTGGCTCCAGCATGTGGGAAAGTGCACAGGGTCAGCAGGGCACAGCCAGCGGCCTCGCAGTCTTTCCCATCCCCCAGTTTCTGTGCTTCTGGGAATCAGGAGCCACACTGTTTTTCTCTGTCGGACCCGAGCTCTCTCTCCCAGGGGGAGTTGGCAGATCTGCCATTGGCCTGTTGGCTGGAGGTGCACAGCAGCGGAGCCTGGCATCGCTTTACAGGCTCACACTGCCTCTTTCTTGTGCTGCTTTCTTCCCATTCCCACGCCCCACCTCTGCAAGTCCCCAGGGATCCTGCTTTCTCCGGCAGTGGCAAAGGCAGAGGCCCCAGGCGAAGAGATTAGATGGGGCCTTCCCCCCTCCAAAGCTGCTCTGCTGAGCCCCTGGATGACCCCAAGTACGTGGCCTTACAGACCCCATCCCCTCCTGGGGACAGAAGGCTGTGGGTGGTGTGCTGTCAGGAAGTCTGTGCCTGGTGCAAGCTAAGGCCTGACTCCCCTCAGCCGTGAGCTTTTCACTTTGCAGAGTTGTATTATTCAGGCAAAGAGTCGGCCGGTCATGAATGCCTTCAGCAAAGACTTAGGCATTGTGCCAGGCGCTGGGGCCACAATTTGAAAAAAAGTTCTTAACTTGATCCTCAAGGAAGGTTCAGTCCAGGGGGAGAAGGGGAGAAGTAAATAATAATTACCCTCCTGAACCAGTTATAGTACAGGAAGAGTAGTAAGACCAGGACACATAGCTGTTGGTGAAGGACTGGTGCATTCCTTCATTCATTGAACAAATAGTTATTGAGAACCTGATATGTGATATGGGAATAAAGTGGGAACAAAGCAATCTTTCTGCCTATCTAGACTTTCTGTTCTAGAAAATAAACAACAAAATAAATTACACAATAATGTGTCTTACATATCTGTATTATTTAGTATTATATAGTATTATATGTCGATATATTATCAATATAGCTAGAATCATTTCAGGCAGTGATAAATGTTTGAAGGAAAAAAAAAATGCATAGTTGGGCCTAGAGAGTAGGGACAGTATGGTCTGGTAGGGTCTCCCTGAGGAGGGGGATATGTGATCAGAAACTCAGGAGGTGCATAGGTGAGAGTGGTCGCATCCATGGGAATGCTTCAGGAAGAAGGAGAGCTAGCAAGCACCAAGCTAGTGCACCGGATACCATGGACATACTTTACACATGTTACAACTAGGAAGTGAGGACTTTTGTCCCCCACTTCAGGTGGGGGAGGCCAAGAGCTAGAAACAGGGAGTGACTGATTCAAGGCCTTGCAGCTGGGAGAAGGCAGAGCCGAGATCCAGCCCAGGCAGCCTCCTTTGCCTATGCAGATGGCCTCTGTGCCATGAAGCCACGCTGCTTACCTGGGCTAGTCCTAGATGCTTTATGAGCACAGAGGCTGGCACCAAATTCAACTTCAGGGTGGGATGGGAGAAGGGGCCACAAAAGCACAATCTTGATGGATGAGAGTGAGGAATGCGCCAAGCCAAGGAAGTCTCTGCCTTTCTCCTTCCCCTTGTCTGGCCCCCAAGCTGCCGCTTACCTGTGTGCACATTCACCCAAAGTCAAGAGGGAGTGAAGCTCACCCCCTCATATAGGGCTCGTTCTGCCCACTCTATTTCCCTCTCCACTTAAGTCACCTCCTCAAGAGGCCTTCTCTGCTTCACGCATCTCAAATACCAACTTCTCTGTATTCTCTCTGTTTGCTTCACCCATTTCTCAGGACCTGCCCTTAGCCCACATATCTGCTTACTTACTGATTGATTGTTTTCTGCAACTCTAATATCAGCTCCACAGGAGCTACTGTCTGTTTCATTCACCACTGTACTCTCTGTGTCTGGCACATAATGAATGAAAGGAAGGAAAGGAGGAAACAGCTTAATGTATATGGAAACATTTAGGAGAGGCGAAGGGAACACTTTTCCAAACACACACAGGTACCTGGAAGTGAGTGCAGGAACTGTGCTGTATGTAATGTTTGCCAGAGTCTGCCTGGCACTCAGAACTTGCCTCTAATAAATTCTGTTGAATCAATGAATGAATATCTGGAATTTGAAATTAAAAGTTCAGGAGGCCCAAAAGGGCAATTACGTATGAAATAAGAGCAAAGAAATGTTATTATAAAAATTAAATTTCTTGATGGGATGTTAGAGAGGTCCCAGGACAGAGATTCAGGAGTTGAGGGCTGATTGTGGCTCAGGAGCTGATATGCTGAGAGGATTTGGAAAAGCCACCCTTCTCTCTTCCCCAGGCCAGTGTGCCCATCTGTAAAATGGGGACACATAGAAAATTCTAAGGGACTTCTGACTCTGGAACTCCAAGATTTTATAGACCATCCCCTCCTCTGGGACAAGCCCATTCAACTCCCTCTTGCCCCAAACATCCTCCCTGCAAACAGTAAGCCAGGGTGGGCACTGGGGGAGGGGGGAGGATTTGAGAGTCTCTGATGCCTTTCCTCAAGGTCTTGCGTTACTGATGCTTCCTGGCACCTCTCTTCAGCCCTCTCTGAGGTCTGACCTTCTAATGAGCGGAAGCACATTATCAGCCACTGCGGTTTGAACGGGTGCCTGTAATTTAGTGTTGCCTAATGCTGGAAACTGAGAGCAGGACTTGCATAATTAGATTGGGGCCTCATTAATGTCTGCCTCCTCGGGTGTTTTTCATTCTTGGTTTCTCCTGCCCTGTATTTGCAATCCCCTCTGTCTGTATAAACATGGCTGTCCCTTTTTTTTTCCCTTGTGGAGCCAGGCTGGAATTTGGGTCCAGGACAGCCAAGGCACCCACAAAGCATGAATTTTAACATGCCCTGGATGGTCCTTGCTCTGCTTTCTAAACAGAGAAGCTGGATGTCTGGGTTGCACTTATGCATCTTGAGGTGGCAGGTCATCCACCCTGGGTTTGGGTTGGGACAAAAACCAGAGGAAGGAGGGCTATCAATGCAAATGCTGCAAACACTGTTGATTGAACCAACTTGTGTGCAATGCTTGGCCATTTACAAAGCACTCCTAGAATCTGACCTTGTGAGCAGGGACTTACTTGGTTTGTTTTGTTCACTGGTCCCCTAAGAATTATTCTCTTTTTGTGCCCTCCTGACCCCACTCTATGCTTTTTCCACTCTTCTCTGCCCTGCTCTGAGCTACAGGAGATGGGTCCCCGTGGGCAGCATCAACTCAGTTCCCTTGCTGAATGGTTTCTGCTTGCCTTTGGCCAAAGTGAGGCCCTAGCAGGAGACTGGAAGGCAGAGGGAGAGAAGTGGGGTGGTACTTCTCTCTAGTGCCCACCCTGCTTTAGTGCCATGACTTTGGAGGTGGCTGAGTTCCTCCCCAGTTATAGCTTCAATGGACCAGCTCTCCTGCTCAAGCCTAGATTAAACCTACTAGATTTAGTCTAGTAATTCTATTTTCCCCTTTGTCCCTTCACCCCTAGGGATGATAATGGTTTCCTTCTGTTGTGGGATTCTAAACACCTCGTGTTCCCTTAGCCCCTCACACTCTTCTGTAAGTTGCCCCTTCATTAAAGCCTCTTTATTTAGACCATTTAGGGGTGAATTTTGTCTTTTGCCTGGTCTCTGTCTGATACAATACCCAATGTCTGAAATGGTCCCTGGAACATAGTAGGTCCTTAATAAACGTTTGTGGAATGAATGCACAAACTTTTCACATGACACCTCATGTCATCCTTACCAAAAGTATGCAAAATAATATTATCACCTTTTACATATTAAAAAACACTGAGGCTCAGAGAGGTAAATTCTTATACCTGAGCAATAGATTTCTAAGGGAGGCCAACACTCCCATACTATACCCTGAATGAGCTGTAGCTTCACTCTGTACCCTGGAGAAATCTCTACATACTGCTGCTTTCTGTACAGAGACTGAGTGTCTACTCACGCCAGCCTGGTGTGGGCTCAACAGGACCAGAGGCTGGTGGAGTGCACAGAGTAAAGATTCAAAGACACTTGGAAATTCACCTGGTATAGAATCAGAGACCTGGGTTCAAATCCAAGTGCTGACACTTTCTAAAAGTGTGATCTGGGGCAATGAAATCAATGACAATGACTTAATCGTTCCAGTTGTGACTCAGTTTCTTCCTCTGTAAATGGTGCTATAGTAATTATTATTACACACTTAAGTCAGTGATTATCCTAATCCAGGCATCGTGTTTAGCACTTCACATATACCAACTCATGTAATCCTCACTGCAACCCTAGGAGGAGGATTCTTCTTCTTTTTATTATTAGCAGTAGTAGTAGTACTAGTAGTAGTAGTAGTAGTACAGATAAGTTACTGCCCACGGTCACACAGCTGCTGTTACCATGGCAGATCTGGGATGTGCACCAAGGCAGCCTGCTCCAGAAATGTGTTCTTAACCTTCAGGCTATACTGGCTGTCTACTTTATTATTAGACCATCTCATGGGTTTGTAATGACTAGATAAGGAGACCATCTATGATGGGCACTTAGCACAGCCCTGGTGCACAAGGTGCCATCAATAGTGGTGACTGACTTTTCCTTGTTCCCCGCCTAAAAGTCAGATGCATGGGTCCTCTCTCTATTTTTCTTCCATGTAGTTGTTCAATTGTACTCTTGCATGCCATTCATAGTGGGAAACATATGGCTTCTTTAAGCAGGTTTGCCCCTTGCCACACACAGAGACCCTGGAGCCAGATTGCCTGGGCTTGAATCCTAGCTTTGCCACTTACTGGCTGGAAAACTGGATGTCATTACCCCATCCATTGGTGTTTCAGCCTTTTTTATCTATAAAATGGTGATTTTAATAGCACATACCTTATAGGGTTGTTGAAAGGATGAAATGAGTTAATTCATGTTAAGTGCTTGGAACAGTGCCTAGCACGTAGGAAATGCTGTAAAAGTTGTTTGCTAAATAAATAAAAGTTCATGAATTTTGTATGTGCAATTCAAGCTGGCTTAAACAAAAAGGGATTTTTTTGGCTCAAGTCTGGGGATGAGTCTGAATCCAGAGCCTTGAATAACATCATCAGAACATTGTTTCTCTGTCTGGCTGTGTTTTCCTTAACCCTTGGCTTTATTCTTGGCAGATGGTCCTCTCCAGGAGAGAGATGGCCACCAGCAGCTCCAGATATACATCCCATCAGCTCAGTGTTCCCAGCAGAACACATGTGCCTTTCATCCAAGAGTTCTGGCATTGGCCTGGCTTGTGTCCCAATGAGATATTCCAGTTGACTAGGGCCAGTCATGTGCCATCAGCTGCACACACCACACAGACTGCCAAGTTAGGGAGGGGGGTCACCTCAATGGAATCCTAGGTACTGTTCCCCAAAGCAGAAGGAATGGATATGGAGAAAGCCAGCAGTGGTCTGTTCTGCCATCCATCCTGGTCACCTGTATTAGTCAGGGTTCTCCAGATAAACAGAACTAACAGGATATATCTAAGAGAAAACATATTATGGGGATTGTCTCACATCATTACAGAGGCTGACAAGTTCCATGAGATGCTGGCTGTGAGCTGGAGAACCAGGAAAGCTCACAGTGTGATTCAGTCAGAGATTGAAGGCTTGAGAACCAGGAGTGTCAACCGTATAATTTCCCAGTCTATGGCTAGAGTCTTGAGAACTGGGTGGCTGCTGGCACCAGTCTTGAAGTTTGAAGGCCTAAGAACCAGGAGCTTTGATGTGTAAGGGCAGGAGAAGATAGATATCGCAAGATGAGAGAGAAAGATTTAGCCCTTCACATCATCTTCGCTTGTGAGAAGATGCTCACAAGGGAAGCACTTGTGAGAAGCACTCTCTCACAAGGTGCTCCTTGTGAGAGAGACTTCAGGAGATACAGGCCTTGCTCACAATGCATACTGGAAGTGCTTATATGCAATTTCAATACAATGTCTACGTGTCTTTGGAAGAATACACAGCAAGTCAACAGCACTGCTCAAGATTCCTACTTTGGGAGACCATAGCTAGGGCTTGTTATGGCCCTATACGCCTGTGGAAGATTCTACTGTTTTTATTTATTTGTTTATTAAACTTTTATTTTAGGTTCAGGGGCACATGTGCAGGTTTGTTATACCAGTAAACTTGCGTCCCAGGGGTTTGCTGTACAAATTATTTTGTCACCCAGATACTAAGCCTAGTACTCAATAGTTATTTTTTTATCCTCTCTCTCCTCCTACCCTTCACTCTCAAGTAGGCCTCAGTATCTGCTGTTCCTCTCTTTGTGTCCATGAGTTCTCATCATTTAGCTCCCACTTATAAATGAGAACATGTGGTATTTGGTTTTCTGTTCCCATGTTAGTTTGCTAAGGGTAATGGCCTCCAGTTCCGTCCATGTTCCCCCAAAAGACATGATCTCCTTTTTTATGGATGCATAGTATTCCATGTATATATACGACATTTTCTTCATCTAGTCTAACATTGATGGGCATTTAGGTTGATTCCATGTCTTTGCTATTGTGAATAGTGCTGCAACGAACATTTGCGTGCATGCATCTTTACGGTAGAATGATTTATATTTCTTTGGGTATATACTCAGTAATGGGATTGCTAGATCAAATCGTACTTTGGAGGATTCTACTGATTATCCCCACTGCAGGACACACTGAGTCATGGGCTACTTGCTGTGTGTGCACATTCTTGTGGGTCTGACATCCTGTAACAAATCTTGCTAAAGCAAACTAGCTGGCTGAGATTATAAGCACCATCTTGGGCATGAGACAGAATAAATTTCAACACCCATATGGGTACGTGAACGCAGGCCTTTAGCCATACAGGCACTGTCATCACAGCCCTGGCTACTCAAAATGTGATTTTCCAATGGCAGCATCAGCAGCATCTAGGAGCTTGTTCACATCCTTGCTGCTCAAACTGAGTCTGCAAGACCAGATGCATTGGCTTCATCTGGGAGTTTAAAGAAAGCTCAAAATCTCAAGCCCTACCTGAAGACCTAATGGATGAAGATCTGCATTTTAACATGAGATCTCCAAGAGGTGTGTACGCACATTAAATTTTAAGAGGCACTGCTGTATTCATTCTCTAGGTTTGCCGCAGTAAGGTACCACAAACTTGATGGCTTAAAACAACAGAAATGTATTCTCTCATGGTTCTAGAGGCCAGAAGTTCAAAATCAAGGTGGTGGCAGGCTGGGCATGGTGGCTCATGCCTGTAATCCCAGTATTTTGGGAGGCCAAGGTGGGAGGATCACTTGAGCTCAGCAGTTAGAGATCAGCTTGGGCAACATAGCAAGACCCCATCTCTACCAAAAATTTAAAACTTAGGCAGGCATGGTGGCATGTGCCTGTAGTCCAGGCTATTCAGGAGGCTGAGATGGGAGGACCACTTGAGCCTGGAAGGTTGAGGCTGCAGTAAGCAGTGATCACATCACTGTACCCCAGCCTGGGTGACAGAGCAAGACCTTGTCTCAAAAAAAAAAAAACAAAAACAAAATGTTGGCAGAGTTGGCTCTTTCTGAGGGCTTGGCAGGAGATGCCTATCGCCTAGCTTCTGATGATTACCAGCAATTCTTGGCTTGTCAATGTATCTCCCCCAATCTCTGCTTCCATCATCACATTTTCCCTGTGTCTAAATTTCCCTCTTCTTATTAGGATACCAGTAATATTGGATTAAGGGCTTACACTACTCCAGTATGACTGCACCTTAATCATCACACCTGCAGCAATGTCATTTTCAAGTAAGGTTACATTCTGAGGTGCTAGGAGTTAGGACTTTATCTTTTTCTTTTTGAGGGCAACACAATTCAACTTACAACAACTGCCTTCAAAGTCTGCCATTCTGAATACTGGAAAAACTGCCGATTAACAAATACCTGGAACATTTCTGTAACTTTATTTTTGTAAACAATCTTGTAAATTCGGGAAGAATATGGCAGGTCTAGAATAAGATTTGGAGATGTCTATTTTCGCAAAGTGATTCGTGTGTTCAGGCAGCATACCTAGGAGTGTCCTTAGCTTTTCAGCCAATCCAGCCCCAGTGCAGGGCCACCAAGAGAACAATCTGGGAATGTTTCCTACTTTGGCTGCCACTAGAATCACCTGGGGAGCTTTAAAAATATGAGTACCTAAATCTCACTCTCAGAGATTCCAGTGTAATATGTCCTGGACATTGCCTGGGTATCAGGATTTTAAAATAATTCCTAGGTGATTCCAATCCATAGCTAAATTTGAGGACCAATGGGATAGATTTTTTTTGTGTGTGTATGTGGCCTGGTCTCACTCTGTTACCCAGGCTGGAGTGCAGTAGGGCAATCGTGGCTCACTGCAGCATCCACTCCCAGGTTCAAGTGATGTTCGTGCCTCAGCCTCTCAAGTAGCTGGGACTATAGGTGTGCACCACCACACCTGGATAATTTTTGTATTTTTAGCAGAGACAGTTATGTTGCCCAGGCTGGTCTCAAACTCCTGATCTCAAGCCATCCACCTACTGGAGCCTCCCAAAGTGCTGGAATTACAGCTGTGAGCCATCGTGCCCAGTTGGGATAGATGTTCTTGTTTCTACATGTTACAAATGAAGGAGATCCAGCCATCCTTCCAAATAAGGAAGTAGGACACAAGTCCTACTTTTTTGCCTAAAGTACATACTTTAAAATTTCCCTTTGTGAAGGTCTGTAAATGTTTTTATTCTGCCATCATTCATAAAATATGAGTGCAGACAGATCCCTAAATAATAGCATTTTAGGCTTTTTACAGTTCTTATATGAAAAATGAGGGTGCCATGAAAAAGGACATGACTGTATATATTTAGCATTATTCCCCAACTCTCCAATAATCATGAACTTCTTTATTTCTCCTTGTAGTTCTGTCAATTTTTGATGTATATCTTGAGGTATTTTTGTATAGTGCTTATAAATTCAAAATTATTTCTTCTCAGTAAATGAATCTCTATCATAATAACTTACTTCCTTTTCCCTAGAAATGCTTTTTACCTGGGAGTCTATTTTTCCCCCAGATATTAATGGAGCTCTATCAGTTAGCTTTCTTTTGCTCCACGGTTGCATAGTATATTTTCCCCCTTTCTTTAACTTTAAAATTTTCTGTATCTTATGTTTTACATGAATGTCTTGAATGGAATACATTTGGATTTTTAAAAATTTACACTGATAATCTTTCTTTTTAATTAGAGCATTTAGTCCATTTACATTTAATGTAATTATTGGTGTACATAATTTGGTGATAAAAATATTAACAACTCCCAGGGTACTTTGTGGGGTTTGCAATTCTCACAAATGACCATGAGAGGGCGACTCCAGAAGATGCACAGGCATTTATAGCCTTGAAGAGACAGGAGAAACCAGGCATTCACTCTCTGGGGTTCCACTACTGCTTCTGAGGTTCTTCCCTACAATGCCTGGGCATCCTCTGGGCAGGGGGAGAACAAGAGTATGGGCTGGAGGACAGGAGTGTGGTGGGCTAGGGGGACACAGGAACAGTCCCATGGGGTTAGGGTGGCTGAAGGCACTCAGCAGGCTCAAGGCAATGGCTATTTACCAACTCGAAAGGAAAAATTTCAGTATTTCAATAACCAGCACTTTTATATAAGCAATTCAGGATGATATCAGATCAGACCTGTTGATATACTGGGTGTAAATCAACCATTTACTTTGTGTTATTGCGTTGGGTTTTAAAGCCTATTACTAATAAATATATTTATTTATTTATTCTTTTTTTTAAAGACAGGGGCTTTCTTTGTCACCCAGGCTAAAGTGCAGTGGCATGATCATGACTCACTGCAGCTTTGATCTTCCTGGGCTCAATCGATACTCCCAACTCAGCCTCCCCGAGTAGCTGGGACTACAGGTGTGCACCACCATGCCCTGCTATTTTTTTGTATTTTTCATAAAGACTGGGCTCCACCATGTTGCCCATGCTGGTCTCAAACTCCTGAGCTCAAGCAATCCACCCACCTGGCCTCCCAAAATGCTGGGATTTACAGGTGTGAACCATCATACCTGGCTATGTTTATTTTCTTCCCTGACAATATAAGGGCCTCAGAACATCTTAATTCCATTTACCCTCAACCTCTACTAACTTAATGTTGTATATTTTAATCCTTCATATCTTTTTAAATCCATAAAATTATTTGTATTATCTTTTGAAGACATCATCTATTAATACCACCTTCTTTGCTCTTCATATAATCTTACAGCCCTGTTAATCTGAGATCATTTTCTTTCTGCTTGAAGTACATGCTTTACAATTTCCCTTTGTGAAGGTCTGTAAATGTTTTTATTTTGCCATCATTCATAAAAGACGTTTCTCTGAGGATAGAATTATAGGTTGGCAATTAATTTCTCTCAACACAGTGAAGACATTTTTCCACCATTGTTCTCAGGAAGCTGCCAGTCTGTTACTTTAATAAAAGTACAGATGTTCCTTGACTTATGAAGGGGCTGCATCCCAATAAACCCACTGTAATTTGAAAATATCCTAAATTGAAAATGCATTTATTACACCTAACCTACCAAATGTCATTGTTTAGCCTACCCTACCTTAAACATTATCAGAACACTTACCTCAGCCTACAGTTGGGCAAAATCTTTAAACAAAAAGCCTATTTTATAATAAAGTATTGAAGATCTCATGCAATTTATTAATATTCTGCTGAATGAGTGTCGCTTTGCATCACCATAAAGTCAAAAAAATCATAAGTCAAACCATCATAAACTGGGGACCATCTGTAATGTGCCTTTTTCCCTCTGGTTTTTTCTTTCTAAATATCACCATTGTGTCTTGGTGTGGAATTATTTTTATTTATCCTGCTTGAAATTGGCTGAGCTTCTGCTTTTGGTGGTTTGGTATCTTTCTGAAAGAATCATTTCTTCAAGTACTGTCTCTGATGTATTCTTTTTAACCTCTCTTTTTTGAGACTCTGATTAAATGAATGTTAAACCTTCTCCTAGGATCTAACAATCTTTCCTGCACTGCCAATCTTTTCCTCTCCGTGCTTCGTTAGGATAATCTCTTCAGCTGTACCTGTCATTTCATAAATGCTTTTTCAGCTGTGTCCAATGTGATGTTAAACACAATAATTTTTATTGTAGTTTTCATTTCTAGAAGTTGTGCTTGTTTTTTTTAAAAAAACTCATTTATGGTACGCGGCTCATGCCTGTAATTCCAGCACTTTGGGAATCTGAGGCGAGTGGATCGCTTAAAGTCAGGCATTAGAGACCAGCCTGACCAACCTGGCGAAACCCAGTTTCTACTAAAAATAAAAAATTAGCCAGGTATGGTGGTGTGGGTCTGTAATCCCAGCTACTCAGGAGGCTGAGGCAGGAGAATCGCTTGAACCTGGGAGGCAGAGGTTGCAGTGAGTCACTATCATGCCATTGCACTCCAGCCTGGGCAAAAAGAGTAAAACTCCATCTCAAAAAAAAAAAAGAAAAAAAGAAAACACCTAGTCATATCACATTTATAGTATCCTATTCTCTGCAGGTATCTCCAAACCTGACTTTTTTCAATTTGATATGTATAGTTTTTAAAATAATCTGTCTGATAATTCTCTTTGAGTTTCTGTCTCCATTGTCCATTGTTCCTGTTTCACCTGGTTATCTTTGACTATGCGATAGCTATTATACAAAAAAATTATTTGAAGGATCATTTGAAGCCTAGGATGAAAGTGCCTTCCTTTACACAGAACTTTCTTTTATTTCTGGCATGTCTGGGATCACCATAAACCAAGTTCAATGCTTGAGGTTTCCTGGAGGGCTGAGTTATTCAAGCTGCAATTCAAGCTGCAAGTACTTGTGAGGGCTTACCTACTTGTAATTCATGTTTACCTAGAAGGTGTAGTCCTTTGGGGGATCTCAGCTTATTGTGGAGAGGGTCTACAGTTACACACTCTATTCTGAGTGGCCCTGAGTGTTGATTTCTGTCTCCCTTGCCCCCCACTAAGCTCTCAAAACCAGTTCCAAATTTGGCTGACCTAGCGAATATTCTCAGGATACAGGTGGCTTTGTACTCATTTACCTCTCTGGGTTTTCATTTTCCCATCAGTCTCTTCCTGGTAATTCCTTACTGTCACACCAACTCTTAGAAGGCCTTCAAAGACTGTAATTACTTAGTAGCAGTTTTTAAGTTTTTTTCAGTAGAAAAGCTGGTCCAAATAACCTAGCCCATCATTACTGGAAACAGGAAGCCATGTAATATCTTTCATGGCATACAGCAGGCACTCAATAAAGAATGGCTGAATTAGTAGAATTATCATAATTTCCCAGATGATATCGTTTGGCCATTTTCCCACCCAAATCTCATCTTGAATTGTAGCTCCCACAATTTCCATGTGTTGTGGGAGGGACCTGGTGGGACGTAATTGAATCATGGATGGGGGTGGGTCTTTCTCATGTTGTTCTTGTGATAGTAAGTCTCAAGAGATCTGATGGTTTCATAAAGGGGAGTTTCCCTGCACAGGCTCTCATTCTCTCTTGTCTGCCATCAGGTAAGATATGCCTTTCACCTTCTGCCATGATTATGAGGTCTCCCCAGCCATGTGGAACTGTGAGTCCATTAAACCTCTTTTTCTTTATGAATTACCTGGTCTTGGGTATGTTGTTACCAGCAGCATGAAAACGGACTAATACACCAAACATGCACCTTTTTTGGGGGGGGGTCTGTCTTTATTTGCAGAGGCTGTTTCCTACTGTTAGGATATATTTCTCCTTCCCCTATACCCAATCTGAGAATGTCCACATTCTACCATTGGACCAGGCTCAGAACAAATGTGACCTTTTCCTCAAAGCTTTTCCTGTTTTCCCTCCTTACCCAAATCTGAATCCTATCTCTTCCTTCTCTGAACTCTCATGAGATCTAATATGTGTCGTTCTCTGGGTACTTAACTAGATAGCAATGTATTTATACACATGCTTATCTCTCCTATGGATATACACATTCTTATCATTTCTGGCTTCTAAAGAAACCCCTCACTTGCTCTCCAATTCAGCATAAAAACAAACAGATTTTTTTTGAACATATTATATATCTAGTGCTTTTAGTTTTGGTCTACTTGGGAATGATTCTATGAACGCTTAGTCTGCCATACTGCAGGAAGCTGAATTCCATTTATTCTAATAAACCCTTCCATTTGTACAGCACTTTAGAGTTAACAGGGTGCTGTCACACATGTGAGTTTCTGTAAACTTTAGCAGCCTCTAACTTCAGTGCTGCTATCATCATGCTGCAAATGAGAAGTAGAGGACACAAGAGACTAAATAATATGTCACAGCAGAGACTCAAAGCCAGAAATAGAACCCAAGTCTTTTCTCTGCAAGCCCAGGGCTCACTGCAGGACACCACAGGTGGTGCCTCTAAGATGTGTGCCACCGGTCATTACTACTGCAACCACACCTGGGAAGCAGACATTCTGCACAGGAACGTATGTGTGGCACAGGATTCAGGTTGCAGGCAGTGGACGGAAGGATGGGCTATATGAGGTTCCATGTATGCACTTCTCAGAAGGTTCTGCTTTTTTTAGTCCTACTTACCTCACCACTTTGGTCCCATTTCTCACGACCTGCATGTCCACCATGCAGCCCCCAGTCACATAGGCTGCTAGGTTCAACTCTGAGAATTCAGCCTGAAAAAGAAAGCAAAACAAAAAAAGGATTCATCAAATACCAATGGTTTTTGATGAATATAACAACGGTTAACACATACTGGGTATTTAGAGTTGCCAAATACACCTTTAAAGCTCACTTCAAACTTAGGAAGTTGGTGATATTATTTTCATCTTTCTTTTTGAAAGATGAGGAAGCTGAGGCTCTGAGAGGCCTGGTGACAAGTCCAAGACAGCATAATTAATACAAAGCCAAATTGGATTCAAGTCCATGTGTCTCTGATTAAAGGACCTATGCTTTTAATCCTTGCTAATTTCTGCCTCTTTTCAGGTGGAAGAAGCAACTACAGCTCCAAAACTAGAACATGCCAGATGCTGTTCAATGGGACATTTTCTCTAGATTTTTTTTACCTTCATGTTCTATAGTAGTATGGCATCATGACTCCATGATAATTTATTGCTATTAATGGACACACATTCCCCCCCACCCCGGTCATCTGCCCAATTTTCTTTTCTTGGTAATGCTCCATCCATCTAGTTACAGCAGCAGCATCATGTTTGTTCACTGACATACTGCCCTTTTGGTCACAGTTGATGGGGTAAGCATCTGACGTGGAATGGAAGAATGAGATATCCTTCCCTGAGAGTTTGAATTAATGAGTGAGTGAGTCATGCAGTTTCTTTCTTGGTGGTTGTATCTTTAATGCACAAATCTGGGTGGTATTTAGGACCATGTTTTCTGCCATCTGCACTGGGAAAGCACAGAAAACCAGGGTAGAGAGAGAGAGAGGAAGAGAAAGAGAGAGAGAGAGAGAGAGAGAGAGAGAGAGAGAGGAATATCACAGTCACCAAGAGAGGGGCAGCGGCAAGAGATGATGTTTATAGGCCAGCTACAGACCTACTTTGGATTTTGGGAGTTCATCTTTTGGGTTGCCTATTTGTTTAAGCAAGCTTTTGTGGATTTCTGTTGCTTACAGTCAGAGTCCTATGGCATACATCTCTCTTACCAGATGATATGCTCCTTGGGATTTCTTGCTATAATCATCTGTCTTAGTCTCCCAGGCCTGCTTTAACAGGTGGATTAAAAAGCATAAATTCATTCTCCACAGTTCTGGAGGCTAGAGTCCAAAATCAAGGTGCTGACAGGGCTGGTTCCTGCTGAGGGCTGTAAGGGAAGGATGTATTCCAGACCTCTCTCCTTGGCTTGTAGGTGGCCATGTGCTCCCTGTGTCTCCTTACATTGTCCTCTTTCTATATCCAAAGCTCCTCTTCTTATAAGGACACCGGTCATATATGCCACCTTCACTTCATTGTTTTGTTTTATTTTATTTTATTTTATTTTATTTTATGGAGACAGAGTCTTGTTCTGTCACTCAGGTTGGAGTGCAGTGATGTGATCTCAGCTCACTGCAACCTTCGCCTCCCGGGTTCAAGTGATTCTCCTGCCTCAGCCTCCTGTGTAGCTGGGATTACAGGCGCCCGCCACTATACCTGGCTAATTTTTGTATTTTCTGTAGAGACGAGGCTTCACCATGTTGGTCAGGCTGGTCTCAAATTCCTGACCCCATAATCAGCCTGCCTTGGCCTCCCAAAGTGCTGGAATTACAGGTGTGAGCCACCATACCTGGCCCACCCTTAATTTAATGGCCTCACTTTGAGCTGATTACCTCCTTAAAGACCCTATCTCCAAATAAGGTCACATTCTACTGTGGGTTAGGACTTCAACATATGAATTTTCGTGGTCACAAGTCAACCTATAACACCATCAGCTAAAGTGCATAGCACCAAACTGTGCCTTATACACAGTAGATGCCAAAAGCAATTTCTTTGTGTTTAATGGATACACATAACCATTCACTTGTATAAGGCACTCACTATGTGCCAGGTACTGGCCTAAGCACTTTACATACGTGAATTTATTTAATCCTCGCACTTGTCCAGTTGAGGAAACGGAGGCAGAGACAAATAATGTGTACAACATCACATAGTAGGTAGCAGATCTGGTTTTTAAACCTAGGCAGCGTGGCTCCAGGGCCTGTGCTTTTAACTGCCACCCTCCATGGCCCGCACTGTTCAGCTGAATGAGGCATTTGGTGGATTATAACTGGGAATTTTAGGGCCCCAAAAAACAACCCATTTGAAGAAACAAGTTTACACTGAAGGGAAATATCATTTCATGGCGATTTAACTGTATCTCCTTGGAGTCATTTAACAGGAATTATGACCAAAGACCCAGCCATCTCCCCCAGATAGCATTAAAGCAAACTGGGAGTACTTAGTTAGCCTCTTGCTGTAATTAATAACCTCATTATGCTGTGGCAAGGGGAAAAGAAAAGATCGCTGTGAATGAGTGCAGGTTAGTAAATAGTGGTAATGACCTAGTTATTAAGTCTAACGCCTTAAAAATTCAGTCCTATCATGTTCAAGATTCTTAGTTGGCAAGGTCACAAAGAAGAATTAAGAAAAAAGTTGTTGCTTATGTGTGCAGATAAAAAGACATTAGAAGAAAGTTGCAAAACAGGATACCTGGTCACCAGATATATGCAGAGAGGGAGTGAAACAGAATCTTGGAAGACAGAATCTCTGACTCAAAAGTGGCAAAGACCCAAGGGCTGTCTTGCTGCCCACATGGAAAGAGAGATACCTGGAGAGAAGTCACACTCAGGCTTGGATATACAAGTTAGAGGTTCATCTTGTTCAGAGGTGGGTGTCTAGAGTTATTTCTCAGTTGTGGTTTATGAATAATTACAGGAGATAACTGCCTGGGCTGCAGGGTAGCCAGCCTCTGTGGGATCAAGCAGAGAGCTGGCCTAGCAAAGAAAAGCGGCATTCTTCTGTATTTAACCATCTAAAACCTTCAACACCATGGAAATGAACACAGAGGTGTCCAAACCGCCTCCCCCTTCAAGATAGCTCGATAGCTTTCATGGTAGAATATGGAAGAGCCACCATTTGGAAGACTCTCAGAGTTCTCGTAAAAACTGTAGTGAATTGAATTGCATTTCTCAAAAAGCTATGTCCAAGTCCTAATCTCTAATACCTGTGAATGTGACCTCTTTGGGAACTAGGGTCTTCTCAGATGTAATCCAGTTAAGGATATCAAGATGATCATCTTAGATTGGTGCGAGTTGCAGGGGAGGCACACCAAATCCACTAACAAGTCCTTAGAAGAGAGGAGACGAGGAAAAGACAGAAAGACACAGGAAAGAGGACCACGGGAAGACAGCAGCAGAGATGGAGTGATGCTGCCACAAGCCAAGAAATGCCGAGAGTCACCAGAAGCTGGAAGAGCCAAGGAAGGATTCTCCCCTAGAGCCTTCGGAGGGTGTGCACCTCTGCTGAAACCTTGATTTGGGAATTCTGGCCTCCAGAACTGGAAGAAAATAAATTTCTGTTGTTTTAAGCCACTCAGTTTATGGTAATTATTAGAGCAGTCCTGGAAACTAGGAAACTAAAACAATAACTCTGGGAACTGAATGCAATTTCAGTATCATATTCAAAGTCACCAGGGCTCAAAGAAGGTCACTGTGGCTGGGTAAAGCTTCCTTATCCACTTCACCAAACACATGCACATAGAAATCTGCACCCACATTCATTCTTTCTCTCTCCTCCCCCTACACACAAACAAAAAAATTATTCACCTATATCACAAAAAGGCTACTAGCGGAATTACTTAAATTTTCTGCATTAGCTAACCTTTTGACCACAAATTATTTTGACCTCCACTGTTTTTGATGGGGTTTTTTTTTTTTTTTTGAGATGGAGTTTTGCTCTTGTTGCCCAGGCGAGAGTGCAGTGGCACGATCTGGGCTCACTGCAACCTCCACCTCTCAGGTTCAAGCAATTCTCCTGCCTCAGCCTCCAGAACAGCTGGGATCATAGGCATCTGCCACCTTGTCCAGCTAATTTTTGTATTTTTAGTAAAGACAGGGTTTCACCATGTTAGCCAGGCTGGTGTCGAACTCCTGACCTCAGGGTGATCCACCCACCTCAGCTTCCCAAAATGCTGGGATTACAGACGTGAGCCACCACACTCAGCCAGTGTGGTATCAGTTTAATACTACACATTAGGCACTGTGTTATGGATAAATAAGTACTCAAAGAGACCACATTCACATGTAAGCTGTTCAATATATTAGCTGATGAGTTTAGTCAAGTTACTAACTGATTTGAATATCAGTTTGACATCTTTAAAATGGAGATAATATCAATAATATCTATCTTTAAATGTTTTTATGATGATTCAAGACAATGTATATGAAACATGTAGCACAGGGCTGAGACTCAGTAAATAGTTGCCATTATTATTTTCAAATATTCCATTGTCTTGGTCAGCTTAAACTGAAAGCATTGAAACTGGTATATGCTGAAAAAGAACAACTCCTTCAGGTATTTATAACATATACATTTAAAATATATATTGAGGTGTAAAATGTAAAGACTTCTGCATATGGCAACAATGAAGTACAGAGACTACACATACACTCCCATCTTAAACAAGAAGAAAGCCAGACAAACTACATTAAGTATCAGTTTTCAGGAACTAAACGACAGACATTTCAGGACTATGATTCCTGCAAAAAGGAAGCGAACAAAATTATCCCTATGTTTATCCTAGCTTACTGCCTAGAGGCAGTTTCCAGGCAGCAGAGCAGCATGGGAGAATACAAATAGAGTTCATCGGTTTCACTGAGTTGAAGATACACAGATTGAAGTTCAGGGTAGCCATGGTGGCTAAAATTTGCAGGACACAGTATAGGGAAAGGTGGATCTGCATAGAAAACAACAACAACAACAACAACAACAACAAAAGAAACAGAAAAAAGAACCTCACAAACCCCAGGAGGATCTATGTCTTTTGCTGAGTACTAATTTGAGCATACATGAAAGGAAACTAATCAAGGCCAGGAAAAAGCCATCAGGAAACAATCTCCAGAATCCACAAGGCTGGGAATAATCAATGTGCTCACCAGCTAGAGGATAAAGACCTTGTCATATGAATAGGTTACTCAAAATTTCATAGTGGGACTAAATTATCCCTGGCCAAAAGCATGCTCTGGGTCTAGGGCGACCAGCTTGTTCTGGTTTCCCTTGGGCTTGCCCAGCTTTAAAACTAAAAGCCCCATTTCTCAGAAACCCTCCAGTTTTAAAGTGAAGGTCCCATGTCTTGGAAAACTCAGTCCCAGGCAAATTAGAATAATTGATCATTCCATGTAGATCTGTCCCAAGAAAAGCTTAAAAGCAAGTCTTGAATGGATCAAGTTTATTACAAGTAACTTAATGGCATCTCAGAACAAACTAAACCATTATTTAAAGGAATCTAACAAAACCCGGCACCCAACACATCAAATTCACAACGTAAAAGCAGTGACATTCAATCATAAATTACCAGGCACGCAAAGAAGCAGGAGAATATGACCTATAACAAGGAGAAATCAACCAATAGAAACAGATGCAGGAGAGATGATGGGAAGAGCAGAAATGGAATTAAAACAACTATTATAAAGAGATCCTCAAGAATATAGAGGGAAACAACACAATGGGAGAGAAAGAAAAATATTTTAAAAATTAAAAATGAAACTTCTAGAGATAAAAATTATGATATCTGAAATAGAAAATGCACTGCTAGGATTAACCACAGATTAGACACTTGTATCAGTCTGTTCTCACACTGCTATCAACTACTTGAGACTAGGTAGTTTATAAAGAAAAGAGGTGTAATCAGCTCACAGTTGTGTCAGCTGAACAGACTTCTGCTTCTGGGGAGGTGTCAGGAAACTTACAATCATCATGGAAAGCAAAGAGGGAAGCAAGTACCAGCCTCACAAGTCAGAGGAGCATGAGAGAGCGGGCAAGGGGGAAGCGCTACACACTTTTAATCACCCAGATCTTGTGAGAACTCTATCATCAGAATAGCAAGGGGGATGGTGCTAAATCATTAGAAACCACCCCCGTGATCCAATCACCTTCTGCCAGGCCCTACCTCCAACAATGGGGATTATAATTCAATATGAGATTTAGGTGGGGCACAGAGCCAAGCCATATCACACTGCAGAAAACAATGCTAGTGAACTTGAAGAGAAACCAATAAAACAATCCAAAATGAGGCACAGAGACAAAAATACTAAAAAAAAAAAAAAAAAAATGAAAGAAAGAAAACGCAGAACCTCAGTTAGTTATGGGATATTAAATTGTCTAAAGTCTCAGTAGAGAAGAGGTAGAGAAATAAAATATAAAAAAAATTTTTAAATGACCAAAATTGCACTGGGTGCAGTGGCTCACACCTGTAATCCCAGCACTTTGGGAGGCTGAGGCAGGCAGATCACCTGAGGTCGGGAGTTCGAGACCAACCTGATCAACATGGAGAAACCCTGTCTCTACTAAAAATACAAAATTAGCCAGGCATGGTGGTGCATGCCTGTAATCCCAGCTACTCAGGAAGCTGAGGCAGAAGAATTGCTTGAATCCGGGAGGTGGAGGTTGCAGTGAGCTGAGATCGCACCACTGCACTCCAGCCTAGGCAACAGGAGCGAAACTCCATCTTAAATTTTAAAAAAAATGGCCAAAATTTTTCCACATTTGATGAAAACTTGACGCAACAAGTTCAATGAATCATAAGCAGAAGAAACAAAGAAAATAAACAACAGGGCACATAATAATCAACTTATTAACAAGTGATAATGAGAAAATCTTCAAAGTAGCCAGAGGGGGCAGAATATATTTTATATAAAGAGAAACAAAGATGAGAATGATAGACAATTTCTTGTGAGAAAATAGAAAACTAGAAAATAGTAGTAAATCTTCTTTAAAGAAGTAAAAAAAAAAGGAAAAGAAAACCAACCAAAAAACAACCAACCAAAAAACAAAATAATACAGAATATTATACCCAGTAAAATTATCTTTTAAAAGTGAAGGCATAGGTCAGGCATGGTGGCTCATGCCTATAATCCCAGCACTTTGGGGCCAAGGCAGGTAAATCACCTGAGGTCAGGAGTTTGAGACCAGCCTGACCAACATGGTAAAACCTCATCTCTACTAAAAATACAAAATATCAGCCAGGTGTGGTGGCAAACACCTGTAGTCCCAGCTACTTGGGAAGCTGAGGCACAAGAATCATTTGAACCTGGGATGCAGAGGTTGCAATGAGCAGAGATTACACCACTGCACTCCAGCCTGGATGACTGAGTGAGACTTTGTCTCAAAAAAAAAAAAAAAAAAAAAAAAGGTGAAGGCACAATAAAGACTTTTTCAGACAAAGAAAAGCTGAATTTATTGTTAGTCCAAAATACGTTAAAGGAAGCTCTTCAGATAGAAGGACAATGATACCAGATAGAAATTTGTGTCAACACAAAATAAAGAGTTCTAGATATGATAAATATGTGGATAAATACAAAACATTTATTTTTCAGTTTAAAAATCTCCTATAAAAGATTATTAACTGTTTAAAGCAAAACATTGCACTGCATTATGAGAGTTTATAACCTGTAGAAGTAAAATGTACAACAACAAGGACACAAAGAAAGGGAATTGAAATGGAAATATATTGCTGAAAGGTTATTATGCTCTATGTGAAGTGGAATACTATTTGAAGGTAGATGTTGACGAGCTAAAGATGTATATTTTAAACCATAGAACAGTACCTTGAAAAGGAAATACAGATAAAATAAATGCAGTAAAGTACACAAATTTTAAGTTTATAGCTTGAAGAAGTTTAATCTATTTATGCTGTGTAAACAATCCTCAGATAAAGATATAGATCATTTCTAGAACCCTTAAATGCTCCCTCATCCTCATTCCAGCTGATATTACCTCCACACCATGATGCCACCATTTTAATGTCTTCTATCTCTATAGATTAGTTTTACATGTTCATGAACTTGCTATAAATGAAATCTCACAGTACATGAACCTTGGTATCTTTCATATTCGTGATTCATTCATGCTGTTGTGGTTAGCAGCAGTCATTCTTTTTATTTCTGCATAGTATTTCATTGTCTGAATAATCAATAATGTGTTTATCCATTCTGTCAATAATAGACACTTTATTTCTACTCATTGGCCACTAAGAAAAAAGTTGCTATGCACCTTCTTATACATCTCTTCTGGTGGACATATACATTGATTTTCCTTGGGTATATATCTAGAAGTGGAATTGCCAGGTCAGAGGATAGGCATAGAGTATTTAGAAGATATAGATGGAGAATTTTCCAAAGTGGTTTTGTCAATTTACATACCCATGAGCAACATGAGAATTATAGTTGCTCTATGTCTTTTCAACACTTGGTATTGTCAATATTTTTAGTTTTAGCCATTCTTTAGGTGGGTGTGTAGTAATAGTACATTGTGGTTTTAGTTTGCATTTCTCTGATGATTAATGAAACTGATCACATTTTCAAGTGCTAATTAACAATTTAGGTTATTCATTTACTTATTTATATTGAGACAGAGTATTGCTCTTGTTGCCCAGGATGGAGTGAAATTGTGCCATCTCAGCTCACCGAAACCTCTGCCTCCTGGGTTCAAGAAATTCTCCTGCCTCAGTCTCTCAAATAGCTGGGATTACAGGCATGTACCACCACGCTGGCTAATTTTGTATTTTTAGTAGAGACTGGGTTTCTCCATGTTGGTCAGGCTGGTCTTAAACTCCTGACATCAGGTGATCCGCCCACCTCAGCCTCCCAAAGTGCTGGGATTACAGGCGTAAGCCACTGTGCCCAGCAACAATTTAGGTAATTTAATTTGGGGAAGTGGCTGTTCAAGTTTTTTGTTTATATTTGTATTTTTGCTTGCATTTATCTTATTAATTTGTAAGAGGTATCTTAAAATACATTCTAGATATGAGTTCTTTGCTGGATATAGTCATTTGAAAATTTCTTCTTCCATTCTGTGACTTGTCTCTTAACTTTCTTAAGTTTTAATGAAGAATATATTTATACTGTAATAAATATTGTACTTCATATATACATATGAAGTATAATTTAATATGTTTTTTACAGTTAATGTTTTTATTATCTTTAGCTTAAAAAATGTTTGCCCATCCCAAGGTGATGTAGGCACTCTCAATATATTACAGAATATATTTATACTGTAATAAATATTGTACTTCATATGTATATATGAAGTACAATTTAATATGTTTTTTACAGGTAATGTTTTTATTATTTTTAGCTTAAAAAATGTTTGCCCATCCCAAGGTAATGTAAGCACTCTCAATGTTTCCTGCTAGAAGCTTCATTGTTGTATATTTCACATTAGATCTGTAATCCATCTAGAATTTTTAAAAATATATTATGTGAGGTAGGACTTAAGGTTCAGTTTTTTTTCATATGGCTATTCATATACTTTGGTACCATTTATTGAAATGAGCACTCCTTCTCAAAAGAATTGCATTGGTGGCTTTGCCAGCCATCAAGTCACTTCATAGGTGGCAGTTCATTTCTAAATTCTCTATTCTATTTATCAATTTGTCTATCCTGTTTCAAGTTGTCTCAATTAATGTAGCTTTACAGTGAGTCTTGACATCAGATAGTATAATATCCTAAGACAGAAGTGACTCAAACAAGTCCTAGTGATGACAGGAGCAAAGGCAAGGTAGGATGACCACCTTCTGTCCCCTTAACCTACTGATCGGATAAAACGTCTTCCTATTTACTCACTGCAAAATACACATAGACACTGGTCAATCAGACGACCTCAAAGGCTCTTTCCTGAATAAACTGATTGTACGTTTCCCTAGCAATACTGACTAAACAGAATGTGTTCTACTATTCCTTGCTTTGCAGCCAACCCACCATTACAGCCAGACCTTTCAAAGACCTCCTCAAGGAAGTCCCCACTTCTCTTAACGGTTAAGAAAAAGCTTTGTTTTTTTTTTTAATTAAAAAAAGCCACAATTCTCAACAGCTTGTTAGTATAGTCTGCTGGTTGAGAGGGTGATAAATCGAGGAGAAAAAGCACATCTATTCATCTATTCTTTTACATCATCACCTATACTGAGGAACAGCTCTTATGGCATCTTACTATTGCCATGCTCACACACCTCTAAAGATTTCTCTTTGCTTCGTAATGAACTTTCACATCTCAGCACAGTTCTAAACATTCTTTACCATTTTAACTTCTTTTCCACCTTGCTGAAAGTGTGAGCCCACTCTCTCATTTGCATTATTTTTGGTGCATTTGTTGCTAGCCAGTGCATTTTAAAAAGCTTTTTTCCCTTATTTTTAACAGAAAAAAAGACCCCATGCCATAATATATTGCTTTAGAAAATGAAGATGGCTGCATGTAATCCTGATTGTTTTAGGAGGGAAAATAGCCACATTATACATTTGTAGGAGATCACCTCTAGACATCATTAAGGACAAATTGGTTTTAATTCTTTGGTCTCTAGATGGGACTATATATAGGCACAGACAGAGCTCTTGCTATTTTGCTACTCTTGTTAAACTAGCTATGAGAGGTTTTCTACACTGATCTCAATGATAACTGAATGTACTGGACTATCTGAGCTTTTGTTTGTGTATAACTCTTTAAACATGTATTTGGAGGAATGAAGAAATAGTGGAAAAGGGACTGGCCTGAAGTCTGGAGACCAGAGATCTAAATCTTGAATTTGACATTGACTCAGTATATGGCCTTAGGCAAACCCCTCACTTTCTCTCTATTCTTTAACTCTCTTCATCTTTAAATTAAAGAGCTATAATTAATTGAGTCAATTATGTCCACGGTCTATTTAATTGTTAAATGTCTGTCTTTTTCTCAACCAATGCCCCCAGACTATCATCAAAGAAATCATCCATTATTATAGCATACTTTATAAGAAAGAAATGCCAAGTGGGAATGTTTTTGAAAGAAAGCTGTTCCAGCTCCTGGCACACAGTAGGTATTCAAAAACACTTATCACAAAAAACATCATTTTTCTATTTTACAGATGAATGGATGCCCAAACACATTAAGTAATCTGCCTTCTGAAACTGCATTGCCAGGACCTCCAGACTGTGACAATGAGGAGGATGTTTTCAGGCAGAGAGCAGGGGAAGGGCTCAAACTAAGTTTCTATGAATAAAAGTACAGGTGAGAACACAGGGCTATGGGGCCAATGGAATGGTGAGATGTCATTTGTAGCTGGGACATGGATTATATGGAAGAACATAATAGAAGGCAAAGGTTGCTGGGAGACCACTTCATGAAGATTTTGAGTTCCATGTAAAGGAACATAAGTATTATTCTATAGCATATTAGTCTTCTATTGCTGCCATAAAAAATTACCACAAATTTAATGCCTTCAAACAACACAAAATTATTTTATCTCACTGCTGTGTAAGTCAGAAGTCCAGGTTAGCTTGGCTGGTTTCTCTGTTCTGTGTTGCACAAGTCCCAAATCAAGGTGTTGGGCAGCTGGGCTCTTACTGCAAAGCTCTGGGAAGAAGCTGCTTCCAGGTTCCTCCAGGTTACTGGCAGAAGTCAGCTATCTGCAATTATAGGACTGAGGTCCTCGCTTCCTGGGAAAGACTCCCAGCTGCTTAAGGTAGTGTGCTTTCCTTATGGTGTTGTACTCCCATCTTCGAACTAGTAATGGCACATTGAGTCCTTTTCACTTTTCAAATTTTTACTGACTTCTCGTCTGCCACATCTCCATCTCCAGTGTGAGAAAGTTTTCTACTTTTAAGGACTTGTATGGTTAGATGGGGTCTAGTTGGATATTCAGAATCCTCTCCCTGTCTTAAGGTCCATAACTATAACCACATCTGCTAATTTCCTTTTGAGTAACATTTTGACAGGTTCCAGGGAGTAGGGCATAGAGACTGTAGGGGACTACTAGGAAACACTAAGGGTTGCAGAGGAGAGGAGTGACTCAATTCCTAACAAATATTTATACAGCACGTTCTACGTTCCAGGCTCTGTTATAGGTGCTAGATATCGTTGGAATCATCCAATAAGAATATCTCTTTGACATTCTCCTAGGTCAGAAGGAGGTACAGGTTGAATATCTCTTATCTGAAATGCTTGGGACCAGAAGTGTTTTGCCTTTTGGATTTTTTTTTTCAGATTTTGAAATATTTGAAGTATAAATATTTATAGGCAAATAAATACTTACCAGTTGAGCATCTCTAATCCCAAAATCCAAAGCCTGAAATATTCCAGTGAGCATATCCTTTGAGCATCATATCACTAAAAATTTTGGATTTTGGCCAGGTGCAGTGGCTCACACCTGTAATCCCAGTATTTTGGGAGGCCAAGGTGGGAGGATCACTTGAAGCCAGGAGTTTAAGGGCAGCCTGGGCAACAAAGTAAGACCCTTATATCTTTTTAAAAAATTAGCCAGGCATGGTGGTATGCATCTGTAGACCCAGTTACCTGGGAGGCTCAGGCAGGAGGATGCTTCAGCCTTGAGTTCAAGGCTGCAGTGAGCTTTAACTGTACCACTGTACTCCAGCCTAGGAGACAGGGCAAGGTTCTATGTCAAAAAAAAAAAAAGTTTTGGAATGTGGAGCATTCTGGATTTTGGATTTTCAGACTTGGGATGCTTAACCTATACGCACCTGTTTGTAATTAAACTTATGTCCAGTTTCAGGCACACACACACATACACACACACAGGAATAGAGACGGAATGCATTCAATTTCCTGTAGGGTATTTGGCTGCATTTTCACCGGCACTGGCACCTGGCAAGTATGTAATGCCAAGCAGATAATATTACTGAAAGCATGGGGTATTCATGTCTAGTTACTAATAATTGCATTTGCGATGATAATAATGTTGATGACAGCATGGAAAATGGTGATTGTAATAATCATTATAATACTAAGTTGAAGCATGCTATTAGGCCAACAGGTCAAGAGGAAAGAAGCAGAAATTGAGACTTGGAAGTTGATGACTGACTGGAATGTACACAAGAAACCAAGAATGTGTGGGAATATGGAGGTAGCAGCTATCAGCTTTGACCTTGAAGCCTGACTGAGGGAGGATTTTGACGCAAAGAGATATTGTCCAGAGTTCCTGAGAAAGGCAAGATGCTGGCAGATAGATTTGTCTGGAATCCCAGGGTGACTGATAAGATACTGGAAATTCCTGTCAGTTGGTGAAGAAGTATCTGGTCCAGACTGTACCCTTAAACCCAACCCTTAGGGGTGTTCCCCTGCCCATGACCTTAGGTGCTCACATATTTTGCAGAAGGAGAAACAGAGAGAAAAAGACAGAGAGGTGGAGACAGAGACAGACAGACAGAAAGTTCACAGGAAAGGGTCAGCACTCTCAGCATCTCTCCTAATGCCAGAAGGACTGCATACCCTATGCTCTATTCCATAAGTTTTCTGACTGCATATCCTAAAGAGAAGCAGTTAGTCTACTGGTCAGGATGTCAGAATGCTACTTTTGCTAGTGGACAGGGTCATGGCCAGGGGTGATTCTGGTCTCTACATTCTGCCTCTCTGTAGCTACGTGTCTGTTGATCTGGGTGTTAACTTCCTCTTTCCTGCTTTGTAAGTCCTGAAAGATGCTATCTTTAAGCATCCATCTTTCTGCAACTCTGTCTTCCAATCCATGAGTTGGCATCAGTAAATTATAATTCCCAGGAGCTTCTGATTCCCAGGAGGCCTGGATGTCCTGCTATTTTTTAATATTGTCATTGTGAGGCCATGTGACTATTGAGTAAGAACAGCCACATATCTAGTTAGTAACATCCACAGATAAGGTTTGGCTTCAAGGGAGGGTAAGAGGCTTCACTGTTTAGTTCTAAAACCTAAACTGAGGGATTCAGCCCAGATTTAGCAGAGAACCTGGAACTAGAGGTAGAGCCTAGGGTGGCTAACACTAGACTGTAATTTCAACCATGATTTGCTGTTCCTCCTTTGGTTGTTAGCCACTTTAGGAATCTGGACTGAGGGGCGTGGCAGGGGTGGTGCCGGTGATTGTCAAGGAAGGATTAGGGCATTCCTGAGCCCTCTCAAATTACCACCAAAATTCTACCCTAATTCCTAGCAGATTAATATATTTACTCTTGGGAATGAAACTGTATCATTAAATTCCTTTAAAAGGATCTTCGTCACTTCCTAAGTCCTTTCCTAGCCAAGAGACTCATTCAGAAAGGATAAACAACAGCAGTGATAATAAAAAGAAAACCCAAGCCCTGCATGACTTACAAGGTCCCACATGATTTACTCTGATGCCTCCCACTATCCCCCAGTTCCAACTCGCTCAGCCATTGCCACAATGTCAAACACACCAAGCAAGCTCCAGCCTCCTGTCCCCCACCTGTCCCCCACCACCACCCTGAGCTGGCAGCATGGCCACCTTCCTCAGGCCATTCACAGTCCTTCTCAGTGTCAACCCCAGCCATACCCTCCCTGCAAAGCACCCTGCTGGGCTCCATATCCCATTTCCTTGCTTATTCTTCCCCATAGCACTCATCCCTATGTGACATAAAGATTTATGTCCATCTCTATTAAATAATGGTCGACCTCTCTCACTTGAGTAGAAGCTCTGCAGGGCAGAGATTTTTGTCTGCTTTGTTCACCACTCTATCTCAGCACCTAAAACAGTGCCTGGTATACAGCAGCAACTGCTCCGTCAATACCACTCAATGAACCAATGCCCATTTTGCAGGTGTCAAAGGTAAGACTTAAGGAAGCAGACTTTGCCCCAAGTTCCACCCTGTCAGCTGGGACCCATACCCAGGCCACATGCTTTACAAGTGTAATTTCCTGGTGGGCAGGAGGTGACATCAGGTGGATGCCAGTTATTTGAGGTGACTCCCATTGGAGTGTGCAGAGCTGGGTCAGCTGGGGCTCAGCTTGTGGCCTACAGTCGCTCTTGTCTTTTACCTTCCAATGCCTTGTGCACACCAGTTTGCAGCATCTGTTGGCGAAGCCTGTGGGCCCCTGCCCCTCCTCCACTCTGCCTCTTCTGACTGCTCCACTGATGGCAGACACTTGGCAGGTGGCCTGAGGCCTGCAGTCGGCAAGAACTGCTTCCTGTCCACTTCCCAGCACAGGCTGTATTTTTAGCTCACTGCACTTGGGGGGGATCAGTAACTTCCTTGGCTGGCATCTCAGGGCTGAGCTCTTTCCCCACCAGTTCAGACTCACCTTGCAGACAAAAAAGGCTTTGAGAGTCTGCCCACTCACCTAGTAGCCCATTCCAGACAAGGAAATCTTGCTCAGGAGCAGCACCCGGCATCTCAGTGAAGGCCTGGCCTACCAGAAAAATCATAGCACGCCTGCGTGTGTGTGCATGCATGTGAATAATGTGTGTGTGTATATGTGTGGGCAGGCAGGGTGGGAAGGAATAAACATATTAAAAATATCCAAGTAAATATAAAAAAACAGAAAAAATAATAAAAACCTACATTCCTAAATGTTCACATATTAGAATATTCAAAATTAGGACAGGTTTGTCACATTATATTTGAAAAATCAGACTGGGCTCAGTGGCTCACATGTGTAACCTCAGCACTTTGGGAGGCTGAGGCAGGAGGATTGCTTGAGCCCAGGAGTGCAAGACCAGCCTGGGCAAACATAGTGAGACCTTGTCTCTACAAAAAATTTAAAAATCAGCCACGTGTGGTGGTGCATGCCTATCGTCCTAGTTACTTGGGACTTGAAGCAGAAGGATCACTTGAGCCGGTGAGTTCAAGGCTGCAGTGAACTATGATTGCACCACTGCACTCCAGCCCAAGGAACAGAGCAAAATCCTATCTCAAATAAATAAATAGAATTTAAAAATAAACAGCAGTGTTTTGCAGTTTACAAAATGTTTGGTATAACATAATGTTTGCCAGAATTAGACCACATGGGTTTGAATCTGAGCTCCATCCCTGCCTTGATGTACAACTCTGGGCAAGTTAGTCTTTTTATGCTTCAGTCTCTCATCTGTAAAAAGAGACTATGGTGCCTTCATAGGGCAGTTGTGAGCATTACATGAATTAATCCACTTGAAAGCTCTTAACAAGGTGCCTAGGTGAAAATAAATGTGTAATGAATGTTAGCTATCATGGTTATATTAATTAATTTGATTATCACAATAACACTGATAGAGTATAAGTATTATCCTCCTCATAGACAATGACAAAACTGGAGAAGAGATATGTTTTAAGAGGAGATCTTAGCAAATGACTTGGTTAAGATCACAAAGCTATGTGCCAGAAAGCAAGGACTTGAACTCGGGGTCAGTCTGACTGTGTTTGCATCCATTCATTCATTTAGCACAGTCTTATTGAGCAGCTACTCTGCCAAGGCTAGGGGCTGGTGACACAGCAGTGAAAGTAACAGACAAAATTCCCTGTCCTCACGGAGCTTATATTCTATGCAGGAGGCAGACCATTAACAATAAATATGAATAACACTTTGGGAGAGGAAGAGAAATCCTGGCAAGAAAATAGAGTGCCAGGAATTAAGTTTTGTGTTAAATAAAGGGGTCAGGAGAAGGTGAAATCTGATTAGTGATAACAGCAAAGTGAGGTAGCAAAACCTATTAATAAGGTTCAGAGGAGGGGGCTTTCCAAGCAGAGCGACCATCAGGTGCAAAGACTCTGAGGCTGGAGTATATATGCAGAATTCAAGGAAGAGCCAGAAAGCTAGTGTGGCTGGAACAGGGCTAGTAATGGGGTGAGGGAAGAAGATGAGGTCAGAGAGGGGACGATGGACTGGATCACAGCAAGGATTTGGGATTTTATTCTGCATGAGATGGGAATGTTAGCATCTTTACCATCCTTACCACCAACATCATCATCTCCACCATTGTAATGAAGATAATGATGGAGATGATTCTCCTCCTCATTCCCCCTCCTGTTTCTTCATCAACATCATCATCATCATCACACTTGGCAATATAAGACATCAGGGGAGTCAAGTTTGAGAAAAACCACCAGTTAGATGTGTTGTTCTGATTTTTAAGAAATTTCTTAATGGCAAAGTTTTGTTCCCAAAAGCCTAGATGTACACTTGTTAGGGGTTGAGGTGGGGTTCTGGTGACCGGAAGCCAGAGGACCAGGATGCCCTAATTCTGTCCTGATAGTTGCCCCTTCCTGCTCAGGGTTCCTGAGAGAGTTGTACCCCCAAAAATCAACCACACCTGAGAATCAAAGTAAAATATCCATTGCCCTTTCCCCTATGCCAGGAGAGACTTCAAGGTTGGGGAGAGCCTTCAATAATGTACCTAGGACAGGAAGGATGTGCATTAAAGGGGAGAAAGGGGAGCCTTTAAGGGGAACAGACCACCACAGCCTCACCTCTCTCCACCTCCAGAGCTTTTAGAAGGCTGAGAGACTTAGAAACAAATTTTGCTAAATGCAATGAACTTTTGCTATCTGCAGTGGATAGGTCAAATGTTCAGAGATTTTTAAGACCACAGCTTAGCTACAATCTACAATTAGACTGTACAGTTAGAACAGTGGTAATGTTTCCTTGAACATTCACGTCGCATTGCTATGAGCTGGGCTCCACACACTTAGACACCATTCTGCCGAATGTTCAGCAAAGTGTGTGAAAAGTCTCCTGACGGCCCTCAGGCTCTCCTGATGGATGGGTTCTGGGTGCTTTAAGATCGAGAGGTGGAAGCACAGTCCATTGTTGGGAGCTAACACTCAGTAGTACCACAGATGGGTAAGAAACTGCAAGAGGAAAGCAGCCCTGGGAAGACAGGCTGTTTGGGGTTAGAAAAGGCACTGAATGCTGCTGGAGCTGGGCACTGTAGACTCTAATTCTGCAGACCATAGTGAGGGGACATATTGAAGGAGCTGAAGCGGGCCTGGTACAATTATATTTCTGTAAATTTTTTTTTTTCCAAATGGAAAATTCAAAGTTATAATGTGATGAGAGGAACATCTTGTTCATCAAAGCTCTAAGAAATTCAAATGCTTTATCCTTTTTTTTTTCATTTTAAAGGTCCAAAATCGTTCTCAGGATTGTAGGAAGGAAAAAAGGTACTTCCTTTTCTATTCTCATTGCTACACCCATATTGCAGACCTTGTCTTCTCATTCTAAAATTGCTGTCTCCCCTGTATCTCGTCTACTCCCCCACTTGATCCAATCTGTACATCCAGGGGACAGCCCTGCACCCCCAGGTGAGGACCTACCACTTCCTACTACTGGGACCTCCAGGAATACAGCATTTGAACCTCAAACGCAGAGACCCTGCTGTTCCTATCGCAGCTCCAGCTGAGGGCCAGACACTTTGAAAGGCCAGCAGGTTCAGCACTCAGGATGCTAAATGCTGCGAAGAAAAACAAGGCAGATAAAGTGGTAGAGAGTGATGGAGAAGTGTGCAAGGAAGTGCCATTTCAGACAGGGGTTTGGGGGAGGGGCAAGCATTTCTGAGGAGATGACATTTGGGCAAAGCACCTGAATACAGTGAGGACAGGAGCCATGCGGACATCCAGGGGACGAGGGACCACGCAAAGGTCTTGATGGAGGATGCACTCGCTTGATATTTTAAGGGTTTTGTTTTTTTCATTGTAGTAAATTATATACAACAGAAAATTTATCATTTTAATCCTTTTTAAGTGTACATTTTAGTGGCATTAAATACATTCATGGTGTTGTGCAACCACCACTAACCATCTACAGAACTTTTTTTTTTTTTTTTTTTGAGACAGAGTCTCGCTCTGTTGCCAAGGCTGGAGTGCTGTGGCGCGATCTCAGTTTACCGCAACCTTCACCTTCCGGGTTCAAGCAATTCTCCTGCCTTAGCCTCCCGAGTAGCTGGGATTACAGGCGCGCCCCACCACACCCAGATAATTTTTGTATTTTTAGTAGAGATGGGGTTTCACCATGTTGGCCAGGCTAGTCTCAAACTTCTGACTTTAGGTGATCCACCCGCCTTGGCCTCCCAAAGTGCTGGGATTACAGGCGTAAGCCACCACGCCCAGCCTCCAGAACTTTTTCATTACTACTTGTGATGGTTAATACTGAGTGTCTTGTACAAATGTCCAATGTGATAGAAAAAATAAAAGAAAAAAAAAATACTGAGTGTCAACTTGATGGAATTGAAGGATACAAAATATCGATCTTGGGTGTGTCTGTGAGGGTGCTGCCAAAGGAGATTAACATTTGAGTCACTGGGCTGGGGAAGGCAGACTCACCCTTAATCTGGGTGGGCACCATGTAATCAGCTGCCTGCAATGTAAAGCAGGCAGAAAAACGGGAAAAGTCTAGACCAGCCTAGCCTCTCAGCCTACATCTTACTCCCATGCTAGATGCTTCCTGCCTTCTAACATCGGACTCCAAGTTCTTCAGCTTTGGCACTCAGACTGGCTTCCTTGCTCCTCAGCTTGCAGACGGCCTATTGTGTAACCTTGTGATTGTGTGAGTTAATATTACTTAATAAACTCCCATATATAGATATCTGACTAATACACCAATAAAAATGTTATACCTACTCTTTGTTTTGTTTTGTTTTTTGAGACAGTTTTGCTCTGTTGCCCAGGCTGGAATGCAATGGCACAATCTCATCTCACTGCAACCTCTGCCTCCCAGGTTCAAGCGATTCTCCTACCTTAGCATCCCAAGTAGCTGGGATTACAGGCACCCACCACCACACCCAGCTAATTTTTGTATTTTTAGTAGAGACAGAGTTTCACCATGTTGGCCAAGCTGGTCTTGAACTCCTGACCTCAAATGATCCACCCACTTTGGCCTCCTGAAGTGCTGAGATTACAGGTGTAAGCCACCGCGCCTGGTTGCCCCAACTAACTTCTATCCTACTGCATCTCAATGTATATGACTACTCTGAATACTTCAGATAACTGGAATCATACACTGTTTGGCCTTCTGTGTCTGGCTTATATCACTTAATAACACGCTTTCAAGGCTCATCTATGGTGTAGCATGTGCCAGAATTTCCTTTTTTGAGGCTGAATAATATTCCATCGTATGGATATACCACATTTTGTTCACCCATTCATCTGCTGATGCATATCTGGGTTGTTTCCACCTTTCGGCTATTGTGAACAGTGCTGCTGTGAACACGGGTGTGCAAATATCTGTTCAAGTCCCTGGTTTCAATTCTTCTGGGTAAATTCCTAGAAGCAGAATTGCTGGATCATACAGTAACTCTATGTTTAATTTTTGGAGGAACTGCCATACTGTTTTCCACAGTGGCTACATCATTTGACATTCCCACATCAGTGTACAAAGTTTCCAATTTCTCCACCTTCTCACCAACACTTGTTATTTTCTGTTGTTGGATTTTAAGAAACAGCAAGGCAGCCTATGTGGCTGGATCAGAGTAAGCCAGGAAAATAGGGTCAGGAACAAAGTGAGGGCAGGCTAATCATAAAGGGCCCTTAGGTAGTGGGAAGGACTTGGCTATGGCTTGGGATAGCCAGGCTTGGAGTGAGACTGGCACCTTCGGAAAGATGTGACCTGCAGAGGGGAATAATCTGATTTACAATAAGGAAGTTAAGCCCAATGCTTCTAACTCCAGAAGCGTGAGGGCTCCAAGACTAGCACAATCCTCTTTTCTCCCAAGCTGCCCAAGGGTTAAGTAAATACAAACATGGGTAAATGCAGTGAAAGGAGATACTCCCTTCCCCTGGCTGACATACCTGATGCAGGAAGCAGACTCGTGCTCTCTGGGAATGAGAGGCCTGGACGGACTTGTGCTTCCACGAGAGAACGAGCATTGCCTGGATGCGGGATGGCTTAGCACGTCTCATGTGAGTTTCTGAGAGCTACTGAACAGCCTAAGGCCCCATCTGTTTTCAATCTTGTTAAAAGGGCCTCATGTGCTGGCGCCTATTTAAAATAATGCACACATGGAGTTTTTAAAAGGAAGAAGAAAAAAGGCCCGTGCTGTCCCCGCCGGCACAGCTTATGTGTTTATTTTGGAGCAAGCTCTGGAGCAAGACACAGCTAATTTCTCTTCCCGAGGTTGATTTGCAAGTCCCCATAGGCTTTTGCTCCAAGCATTTAAGGCAGCTTGGTATGAACTGGTTACCCTTTCAAAAGTCCACCATGAAATATCTCCAAATTAAGGCTGGGCTCAGGAAGAGAGAGCCCAAGGGCCACTTTTCTCCTTGCAAATGGGTTGTTTCCCCTGATCCTTTTTCCCTCAATAGGGACTTATGTTTCTAAAGGCTGAATTTCTCTTCTTCTCAGATGCTCATTTTCTTCCCAAGGGGCTACCGTGGTTCCAACACAGCATGACCCAGATAGAGCTTCGAGCTAACCTGAACCTAATTCCCAAAATGGGGACTGCAAGGGACAGTGACAGGGAAAAGAACCCACTGTGGCCAATGAATTCCACATCCAGAAGCAAAGGCAAGGAGGTTTCTCTGTCCACATTCTGAGGAGCAGCAGGCCCTCTGCACTATTGAGACAACCACATGCTCCACTCAAAATGAAATTCACATGTCCAGTGTCTACAAATAGCTGTAATGGATCATTTCCAACCCTGTAGGCTCAGAGGAAACACCTCATAAATGTAGCATCACTTCCACAACCTCATCAACAGCAGCTCCACACATCTCAGGGACTTCATAAATGACTCCCCCCTAGACGCAGAGCAAGGGAAGTGCAAACAGGATACAAGCAAAACAGGATAAATGTGTCTGGAGTGGCCTCCCACTGATGGCCCATGTCGCTTTCTGCATCTTCACACGTGGATGGTAGCAATGCCCAAGGGTGATGATGACAATAGTTATCCCAGCCAGGACATTAGCAGAAGTAGTCATTGCAGTCTTTTGATAGGTAGAAACAAAAATAGTGATACCAGTAGTAATAGCACTAGATGTGGCAGCTGTATGAATACCATTAGTAGTTCCAGTGACAATATAGTAATTATAATATTACATACTATATTTATATTAAAATTAAAATCTATCATGGTTTTTTTTTTAGCACTTACTATGTGCCAGGCACTGGTCTAAGGGCTTTGCATGTAGCAATGAATCCTGACAGTAGCCTGATAAGATAGGTCTTATTATCCCCACTTTAGAAAAGGGTACTAAGGCATTATGAGATGGAGTATGTTTCATGAGGTCACATAGCAGGGAGGTGCCAAACCAAGTATGCAAACACGAGTCTGACTCCAGGGTCCCTGCTTTCAACTGTTCCACTAGGCTCCTCCCAACATGCAGCAGAGTCCAAGGCGACAGGAGCAGCAGGACAAAAGAACCCCAGTGAGAGAATTACTTCTCGGAGGGGCACAATGGCTCACCCCTGTAATCCCAGCACTTTGAGAGGCTGAAGCGGGTGGATCCCCTGAGGTCAAAAGTTCAAGACCAGCCTGGCCAAGATGTTGAAACCCCGTCTCTACTAAAAATGCAAAAAAATAGTAGGGTTTTGATATGGGTTGGCTGTGTCCCACCCAAATCTCATCTCAAATTGAACTCCCATAATGCCCAGTGGGAGATAATTGAATTATGGGGGCAGTTATCCCCATATATAAAATTATTCTCATGGTAGTGAATAAGCCTCATGAGAGCTGATGGTTTTATCAGGGGGTTCTGCCTTTGCATCTTCCTCATTCCGTCTTTGCCTCTGCCATCCTTGTAAGATGTGACTTTCTCCTCCTTGCCTTCCACCATGATTGTGAGGCTTCCCCAGCTACTTGGAACTGTAAGTCCAATTAAACTTCTTTCTTTTGTAAATTGCCCAGTCTCGGTTATGTTTTTATTAGCAGCATGAAAATGAACTAACAGAGGCATGGTGGTGCATAATCTCAGCTTCTGTAACCTCAGCTACTTGGGAGGCTGAGGCAGAAGAATCATTTAAACTCAGGAGGCAGAGGTTGCAGTGAGCAAAGATTGTACCACCGCAATTCAGCCTGGGTGAGAGAGTGAGGCACTGTCTCAAAATAAATAAATAAATAATTACTTCCCAAGAGGCAGCCTACGGAGAGGCCTCAGACACTTTTTTTTTTCCTTGAGACTGTCAGTCAGACTGGAGTGCAGTAAGGCAATCACAGCTCACTGCTGCCTCAATCTACTGGGCTCAAGCAATTCTCCCACCTCAGCCTCCCCAGTAGCTGGGACTACAGGCATGTGCCACAATGCCTAGCTAATTTTTAAAATTTGTTTGTGAAGACAGGATCTCACTATGTTGTTGCCCAGGCTGGTCTCAAACTTCTGGACTCAAGTGATCCTTCTGCCTCAGCCTTCCAAAGTGCTGGGATTACAGGCATGAGCCACCCTGCCTGACTTCAGACACTTCTTTTTGAGGCTCAAAAGGTTTAGAACCTTCCAGCTATGCCTCAGAGCAGTAATTTAAATTTTTTAATCTGCTTAAATATTGAATTTTACATAAGATTTAATTGGAAACAAAAGTGTTCTATTTTGAAAAACTGTTAGAAAGCAGCAGTGTGCTGAGGCTTTGGAGTTAGACAGATATCATAACTACGTCTTTGTTGTCTGTATTCTGATGCTTTGACTCCTGGGCCTTGCTGGCCCTGGATAGACTGCCCTTCCTAGGTTAGCCAAGTCTTGGAGATACCAAAGAGCATGCCTGGACCATGCTCTCTGAATGCAAACCAACCAATGCAGGCTCATACTCCCAACCACCTCCTCTATCTATGGGGCTCTCACACTGCAGGGTTGTGCACACTTGCCCTGATCACCCCAGGGATAGGTACCAGACAACCAGGGACAGCCCCTACTCTCCAAGGCTGGCTGAAATAATTCAAACTCACCAATCCTAAACCTGTTTCCCCTGCCTTGCTCACTCCTCTCCACAAATCCACAATAAAGGCTCTTGCCCATGTCTCCCCATCATTCCCTCTGCCTGTGAACAACCCTGGTGCTTTCCCTGGGCCCCCTGCCTGCATGTGGCATGGGGTGCTGTGCCTCCTCCTTCTGGTGGACTGAGTATAAGAGCTTCTTCCCTCATGACAGTCACGCATGTGACTGTGCCCCTTCCATGCTCAACTAAAACAAATCCTGAGTATGTTTAAAACAACAGGCTCGAGGCCGGGCGTGGTGGCTCATGCCTGTAATCCCAGCACTTTGGGAGGCTGAGGCGGGCGGATCACCTGAGATCAGGAGTTTGAGACCAGCCTGACCAACATGGAGAAACCCTGTCTCTACTAAAAATACAGAATTAGCCAGGCATGGTGGCATATGCCTGTAATCCCAGCTACTCGGGAGGCTGAGGCAGGAGAATTGCTTGAACCCGGGAGGCGAAGGTTGTGGTGAGCCGAGATCATGTCATTGCACTCCAGCCTGGGCAACAAGAGCAAAACTGCATCTTTAAATAAATAAATAAAACAAAACAAAAAAACATGCTCTGCCCAGCTTCCACCAAGCCCCTCAGGATTTTGACAGGTCTCTGCTGGGCTGCCGGGTGCAAAGCCTGGGACACACTGACCGGTATGGATCATGTCACAAATAGTCCTGAGCATGGGGTCAGACGGACTTGGGTTTCAGTTGCATTTCTAGAACTTCCTAGCTGTGGGATCATGGGGGAAATTACAGGCCCTTCTGCCTCAGTGGCTCTAACTGTAAAAACAGGGCATAAGGTCCCGACCCTGTCTCTATCCTGAAGCTGCTAACAGGAATTGCAGGAGAGAGTGAAGGTGAAGTTTCTCCAGAGTGAGGCCCACAGCACCATAAACTGTCTTTAGGGTACCCTGGGGCTTCTTGAACAAAGATGTGCTTTGGGTTGTTGAGTCTAGAAAAGGGTTTCTCAACCTTGGCACTACTGACATTTTAGGCTAGATAATTCTTTGTTGCAGGAGGCTATTTTGTGTATTGCAGGATGTTTAGCAGCATCCCTGGCCTCTCTATCCACAGATGTCGGGAGCTTTCCCCTGTTGTGACAACAAAAATCTCTCCAGGCATTGCCAAATGTTTTCTGTTGTGGAGAGGGGGGCAAAAATCACCCTGGTTGCTAGCTACTAATACAGAAGAGGAGACAGGTTAGGCTAAGCTTATCTTCCAGGTTAAGCTTATCTTCCTAAGATATCTCTCTCTCTCTTCTCTCTCTCTCTTCTCTCTCTCTCTCTCTCTCTCCTTCCAAGGATGCCCAACAGTTCTCAATCCCAGGCACCTCTGTGGTACACTAGGGCTTTAAGGAGTATGGCTGGAAAACAGTTGTTTTAGTAGACACTCTAGGCTAGAAAAAGTAAAGTTTTGTTGTCAGTGGGTTTTAGTTTCACCCCCATCATATATTTACCGACTGAGCTCATCTCATGATCCAACCACCTTATCCATAATTTACCATCCTGTTTAAGTAGCCTTGTACCAACCCCACAGAATGTGAGAACTGAAAGTTCTTTTCAGGTCATCCAGTGGGTTTGGTCTTGCTGCCAGCTCTGGCTGCTGTGCAGAGAAAGATAATGAGGCCGCCCCCTCAACTGGGCTGGAAGGCGTTGCCTTCATTGAGCAGCAGTGTCTGCCGTGGCTCGCGGAGGGCTGGAGGTTGCACATGTTCTGTGTATTTCCCAGTTCCTCCTTTTACAAATTAGTCAACTGAGATCCAAAGTTCCCTTAGTGTTAACTAAAAAGACCAAATTCTCAACATGTGCTGGATATAGTAGCGTTGCGGTTACTAGCTCCATTTTGTGAAGAGAAATGGAAGCTTGGAACCTTGAGCCTCTTCCTTGAAGTCCCCCAGGTAACAAGTGGCAAAGCCAGGATTCAAGCACTTGTCCATCTGATTCCAGGTACAGCTCTGTCCATCAGACTAAAGTGTCTCAAAATACGGCTTCTTCCTACTGAGGCAGCAAAAAATGTCCTCCACACAAAGAAAATACTATATAGGAGTAATAGGAATCAATGAGAAGAAGCCCGTTTACTTTTAGAATCTTCACGTAATTTCCCATTAAATACATGCAGAGCATGGTTGAGATAAGAATGTAAAGAAACCCAAGGCCATGCGGAAGCAGCATGATGAGGAGAGCAGATGAGATCCCAGGAATGAGGGGGTGAGTTAGCTGTGGGAGTGAGGAGGATACAGTGTTTTACAGAGCATGGGCAGCTTGGGAGCCAGACAGATAGAAGTTCAAATCCTGGCTCTGCCAATTCTAAGCTGCATTGCTGTGTCTCTCTGAACCTTAGTTTCTTCATGTGTAATAGTAACAGATAACTCACAAGGTCACTGTAAGCAGAAAATTTGGTTATATACAGTAAAATCTTGGCAGAGTATCTGGCATCTGTCTAGCTACCTACATACCTACTTACTTACCTATCTCTCTCTCTTTATATAAATATTTATCTGTCTATATATATAAATAATAATGACAAGCAATTTCTCTCTACATAAAAATGTATATATATATAGATTTTTATATGTATGTATATGTGTATATACATTTATATATAGAGAGAGAAATTGCTTAAGACATTATTTTCTCTATTATTGACATTACAAAATACTATTTTTTCTTTTTTTTGAGACAGAGTCTCACTCTATCACCCAGGCTAGAGAGCAGTGGTGCAATTTCGGCTCACCGCAACCTCCGCCTCCTGGTGTCAAGTGATTCTCGTGCCTCAGCCTCTTGAGTAGCTGGGATTACAGGTATGTGCCACCATGTCCAGCTAGTTTATTTATTTATTTGTACTTTTAGTAGAGACATGGTTTCAACATGTTGACCAGGCTGGGCTCAAACTGCTGGCCTCATGTGATCCACTCACCTCAGCCTCCCAAAGTGCTGGGATTACAGGGATGAGCCACTATGCCTGGCCCAAAATACTAAATTTAATGAAGGTGTTTAGGGGGAAGGAAATATCTAGTTCTGAACTGATTAGAGACCACAAAACAGAAGCCTGGGGAGACAGTTAGGTTCTAGAGAGATGGAGAAAGTATAAGTATATGGATGGATGGATAGATGGATGGATGGATGGTTGGGTGGATGGATGGATGAATGGATTACTGAACAAATGGTCAGATGCATAGGTATTCATTTTATAGAAATAACATTTTTGGATACCAACATGTAGAACTTGAGGGAAAGCCACCATAAACAAGAAACCTTCTAAATTAATTATTTGCCTCCTCCAATGTCTCTCATGGGGACCACTAGCGGAGAGAGGAAAAGAGAGGTGGTGAGAAAACGAAGCTGGTGCCAGGTTAGGAAGGGCCTTGATGCTGCCTAAAGACTTTGGCATTCATCCCATAGACATTGAGGAGCCTGCACCGTGGAGAGCTAAGGGAGCCAGTGAGAGACCAAAGCAATTGTACAAGAATAAGCGAATTAAGACAAGTAATCAAAATCTGGTTCTGTCCAATGAATGCAAAGTTTGGGGTTTCTGGCACTTGGCTGGCCCAGCAAGGGGAGGTTCAGGCCCCTCTGCTTTCCCTTGCTTTTCCTGGCAGCACTAGAGGGGGAGAGCCTTCCCGTCTCCTCCATGTCTGGACAGAAGGCAGGCCCTGAGGTGGGCTGGGTGGGGAGGGCACTGTTTCAGTTCCATTTTAAACAGGCCAAGAACTCACCCATTAGCTCATGAGATGAACCCCAGGGTTGTTGCTTAGGAGGAAAGGAAGGTTCCAGCTACATGGATTAAGAGAGGTCAGAAAACCCAGAGAGGTTGTCTGTGGTCCCTGAGAACGCAGATCTGAAAAATTGCTTTAGGTTGTAAGAAGCAGGTCATTTTTCAGGTCTACCTAGGCAACAGGTGAGTCAGGGGAAAACAGGCAGACACAGGTTATGATCACTATTCTCCCACTAACTAAGCAATGACCTATTTTACCTCTCCAAGTCTCAATTTCCTCATCTGAACAATAATGAGACTTACACCTCAGGACTTGCTGAAGGATGAAATATGTTGAGAAGTTAAACACATTAGGGCAATAAAAAACACATAACTGAACTAACAGTTTATTCTCAGAACCCCCCAAGTACAACCCTTGATGCCTCATGATAGGATTTAGCTCCCTTTCCTGTCTGGTGCTGACCTTTATCATTGCCAAGTTCTCCCCTTGGCAATAGGAGGTCCAAAGTCAGACTTGGCAAGGAGGAGACAAGGGCAGATAATAGTTTGAGTCTACAGTAACCAGCAGCATGACCCAAGCAAGGAACTGCACCTCCATCAGGCCCCATTCCACAGACGAGATAGAAAGGTGCTCAATGCAGGGGTCAGTGGTGTGGGCTCTGGAGCATCTGGGTCCACATCTCAGCTCTGCCATCTCCTAACTGTGTCGCCTTGGGCAGGACACTTAACCTGAGTCTCAGTTCCATCATTACTCTGTGGGGTAGTGATGAAAATTAAATACTTGTTTACAGATAAACTGCTTAAGAGGGCGGCTTGCCCATCGTGTAAATGTTAACGTCGAATCTTACTTTACCTGCACTGTACTGTGATGTATCAATGATTTATCTGCATGATTCCTGCAGGGCTAGTGCTTTGTTTGTGTTGTTTACCACGTTAAAGGATCTTTGGGTTCTTGAGGTAGACTAAAACTTTTCTCTTTAGCTTCTTTCATTTTTCCCCACTTCGGATAAGTTTGAGAAATATATATTGAACATAGATTAGGTATCTGGGTCCTTGGAATACCTATTATGTAGCTGAATGAGTGCCCTGCCAGCCTCCCCCACCATAGGCCACCATAGCAGTGTGTACCCTACTTTCACACCTCCTAACAGTTTATAATTATGGTGTGTGTGTATATGTGTGTGTGTGTGTGTAAGAAAGAGAGAGAGATAATATTATTTATTTTTGTCCCCTGCTGTTAGATGTTAAGTTCCATTAGGTAGAGAGTTCATCTGTTTTTAATCTCCATTGTAACCTGAGCAACTAGCACACAGGAAGTCAATGAATATTTGTAGGATGAATAAAGATACTGTCCCTGTTCCCAATGAGCCCCAGTGTCTAGAGGGAACGAGGGGCAGGTGAATTAGTAATCTCAAAGTCATCTGGGAAGCATCAGGGTAGACACTAGGGATGAGGTGCTGTGAGAGTACAGGGAAGAGGCACCTCGCCTTGGCTGGACGAAGCGCGTGGGCAGAGGAAGCAGCACAGACATCATGCTGGAACTAATGTTGAAGAATTTATGGCAAAATCTAAGAAAGGATGTCCCAGGAGGAGAGACTTGCAGAAGCAAAGTCATAGAGATGGAATACAGGATGGTATTATCATGGGTGGGTGTTGGGGGAACCACAGCAGTTTGGTGAGACTGAAGTCTAAGGTAGAGTATGGGAGGAGATGAGGAGAAAAAGGCAGGCAGAGTGAGCTCACAGAGGGCCTTGCGTGCAGAGCTTGAGACCCACGAAACAAGTCTAATGCACAAATCAGCACTTTATGCATGAGAGTAAAGTCACCAAGCCTTCCCTGGATTTTACTTCTTCAGGATACACCTTCCCAGATAAGCCAGCGTAAAGGTTAAGAACCATCAACAGGCCAGGCATGATGGCTCACACCTATAATTTTAGCACTTTGGGAGGCCACGTGGTGGGGATCACTTGAGCACAGGACTTTGAGACCAGTCTGGGCAATATAGTGAGACCCTGTCTCTACAAAATATTTAAAAAATTAGCCAGGTATCATGGTGCACACCTGTCATCCCAGCTACTCGGGATGCTGAGGTGGGAGGATGGCTTGAGCCCAGGCGGTGGAGGCTGCAGTGAGTCATGGTTGTACCACTACACTCCAGTCCTTTGAGACCCTGTCTCAAAAAATAATAAAGTAAAATAAAAAGAACCATAAACACAGACTCTGCAGTTAAACTGACTCTGAATTCCAGCTCTGCCACTTGTAAGCTGTGTGGCCTTGGGTAAGCCTCAGGTTCCTCGTCCGGAGAATGGGGAAACTTATAATACCTATTCATCATAGAGTGATGATGAGGATTAAACACATTAATCCATATAAAATGCTTAGCATGTGCCTGGCACTTAGTAAGCATATGATTAGACACTGGCTATTATCATTAATCCCTTCAGAGCCCAGGCTGTACAGCTGTCATCTGCCTCAAGCACCACCAGTGGAAACTCTCTCATGTCACCCTTTAAAACTCCATGAGATGAGGGGGGCCAAGACTGGACCAAGACAGGTCCAGGGTTGGTTGAATTCTATCTTAAAGTAAACAGTGCCTTAGAACTACTAAAATCCTATGGGATATTAAAGATAGACATTGTAGGGCACATAAACTCATTCTCTGATATCAGCCTCCTGAGCTCCTTCCTGAGGGACTAGAAAATCTGCCCAGACTGTGTATGATCCAAGGGAAGCGATTTCAATGCATAAGTCCTGTTTATATGCCAGCCCACTCCCCTCCTCAGGAGACTACTTCGAGTGGGCTGGGAGATTCCTTAGACAATCTAATAGATTAGTTTCCAGTTTAACATAACAGCCAGACAGATTTTTGCAGTGAAGTCATCCAAGTCAATTAAAAGGCATTTTTCCCTGCTGTGAGTTCAGAAGTCCCTTTGGTTCATTCCAGTTTTCTGGGATGTTTTATAATAGGTTCCACCCTAGGTTAATTAATAACCCTTTATTCCCACTGAAATGCAAAGGCTCAAATCCAATGTGTAAGCACATCTGGGCAGAGGCTGCTGGCAGGGCTGGGGTGAGCCCAGTGGGGACTCCTCTCATCGGGGAGTGGGCCAGACCCCAAATGATGGAGATAACAGTAGAGCTGGCAGAAAATGTAGAGTAGCCATGCAAAAGCTGAAGGCCAAGCTGGAGAAGTGGTATAACCAGGGGCAGTAGAGCATGGGGAGGGAGATCATCAACAGATGACAGAATCACAAGGCTGGGGATTAGGCAGATTTGGAGCAAGTGGAAATGTGCAACGTGAAATAGGTCAGTCCAAGTGGCTGGACTAAGGTGGTGAACAAGAGGAAGTTGGTAATGGCTTGCTTTCAAGAAATGCCAACTCAAACACATCATGTGGGTCTGATTCCAACCTCTCAGTCTTAAGGAAAATAGGTCATCTCTTCTCTTCTAGTTTCAAATGCGAATTACAGGTATGAGAATGGTTCAAGGGGCAAAGGGACACAGTGGTGAGGATGTACATGCATTCACTTAACACTTATGAAGTCCCTTCTATGTGCCTCATACCCAAGCACTGTATTCAAGGATAAGGTATCTCTGCACCAAACCCAGAGCTAGTTTCTGCCTCCAGTCTCAAGCCACCATTCCTATCCAGCAAATCTTCTAAGACCACTGTCAGCCTGTGCATTCTAAAATGAAACCACGATCACAGCACTCCATGGCTTAAAAGGTCCAGTACATACATACTGCCTCTAAGACACAATTCTTAGTTGCATGCCTTGCACTAACAGCCTACCCTGAATAGACAGCCCTCCAACTTCTTTGTCAGCTTCTTCTCCCACCACCCCTTCTCATGTACCCCATACCCTGGTCATTTGCCCTGTATGTGACAAGCTGAGACTTGAGTCATGCTCTTTAGCTAGAAGGCCCAATATACACATTTACCCACTCACCCTCACCTAATTCTTGTCCCCAAGCCCAGTTGCACATCAGCTTCTCTGTGAGGTATTTCCTAAGAACATCCCAAAGCTAGACAAATCTTTACAACAGCCCTCATCACAACACATTATGGCCACCGCCTTCAATGTCCATCTTCCAACCAGATAAAGAACTCTTTGAGTGTGGAGGGCTCTGTCATTAGGGACAGAGTACAGAGCAGGTACTCAGTGAGTGTTTCTTGAGCAAAGGAACAGGTTCAGATAAGACAAGCTGTTAGTTTTGTTTGTTATACATCCTTCAAGAAGTGAAAGGGCTTACTCAGTTCTTCAGAATGTCCACTTAGTTTCCACTGGAGTCTCATTTATCAATGGTACTAAGAAGGGCCAGTGCTGATGCTGATGAAGTGGTATCGCAGTGAGGAAAGGTGAATTTCCAAACACGGCAGCTAAAGGCTAAGGAACTCTGAGCTGGGTTTCCCAGTGTAAGAGGATGGACTCCCTTTGAACTCCCATCCCTTCTTCCTTCTCATCTCCATTGCAGGTGCTGAATAGTGCCACCAAACCAGGATGCTGTACTCTCCTCCCAGCAGGAAGAAGAGAGTCTAAAGGATCATGCAGCGGGCAACGCAGTCCCTGTTGTGTTTAGAATCAGTGGGGCTCATTCAACCTTGATCTTGGCATTCCCCAGCCCTCATTGCTTGGGACTAATGGCTTCTTAAAAGGGAAAAACAAAAGATGGCATGGGCAGGGGGAAAAATGTAGTATGAAAAGCAGTGACCTGGGAGATGAAAGCTAGTGTTCTGCACACTTTGGACTCCAACAGTAATTTCATGTGTGTGCTAAGTCAATTCCCCTCTTTAAACCTTTCAGCTGTTAAACAGGGGGAGTTGGATTAGATAATCTCCTAGGACACTCCTTGGCTCTATCCTTCTATGACTATGTCACACCTTCAATTCACTCACACATTCACTCAACAAACATTCATTGTATTTTTCTTCAGGTCCAGAATCTGTGCTATCTACTATCAAGGAGAAGTTAGAAATGTATGACAGGTGCCAACTGAGTGCTGTATATTAATGGGAAACATAATTGAACATGTATGTAAATAATCAAAACACACATATAAGCATGAGCTTTTTATATTTTTTATCCCACAGACTGCACTGCAGACTTCTTTAGTGCATGGATTATATCCTATTTCTGAATGATTCAAGAGACTGAAGCCTAGAAATTACTCAGCAAATGTGTTCAGTGATGTGAGGCTGAGCATAAAAGTAGTTCTAACATTTATTAAGCACTTTCTATATGCTAGGCTCTGCTTCAGATGCTTCATACAGTCTTACAGTAACTTATTTCTTCATACAGTAACTTATTTCAGTCTCACAACAATTATATGGGCATTTATTATTTTACATGAGGAAACTGAGGCACGGGACAGTTAAATTACCTCCTCAAGGTTACTTAGGAAGTGGCAGAGCCATGATTCAAACCTAGGTGGTCTGGCTTCAGAGTCCGAGCTATTATACTATCCAGATAGTCTAAAGACGTAGAGCTTAGCTGGGTTTGGTGGCTCATAGCTATAATCCCAACACTTTGGAAGGCCAAGACAGGAGGATCACTTGAGCCCAGAAATTCAAGACCAGCCCAGGCAACATAGCAAGGCCCTGTCTCTATTTTTTTTTTTTTAAGATAAAGACAGAGAGCTATGTTTAAAGACAATAATGAACATCAACCCTTGGGGGAAAACAAAGAAAAAATAGAATTGTTAACAGAGGAACTACACAAGAAAACGCCAGAAACATGAAATGATGAATAAGAACCATTGGGGTTAGTCAGAAAAGAGGAATGTTTTGCTGGGAAAATATCTCATATGAATTTGTAATTTACTCAGTAAATCAAAAGAGTGGGGTGAGACACGAAGAGACTGTGGGATACATACTCAAGCTAAGAGGGAAAAGGCAAAAAGCTTTGTAAGCCAAATTCATGACCAATATATATTCTGATAGATGTACTTTGGTTAAGAACTAGGACCTTGGAGTCAGCCAGACCTGGGTTCAAATCCCAGCTTCACTGTATTCTTACTAGCTGTGTCATGTACCTGGGCAATTTATTTAAGGGCCCCAGTTTCCTTAGCAACAGGCATACTGTGTGGATTGAATGAGTTATTACCTGGAAAATACTTAACGTGGCATCCAGCAAACAGTAAATGTTCAATAAAAGTTTGCTACCATCATCAACATTACTGTTTCTCCATTTTCTGTAGACTTCTTAAGTTGATGGGCCTAACGGTAGATCCAGGAAACTGATAAACCTACATTAATCAATGCCATGGTTAAGAAGGGAAACACTTGCTCCTCTAATGAGTTATGTTTCAGCTAATGGGCCCTAGTATTCTACCTGCTTTTTTTTATCCCCTCAGCTGGTTCTTAGATTTGAAAAGAGAGAGAGCCTCCATGGAGACCTGCACGCTTTTAAAAATAATACAAAACAGAATGTCTGAGGTCAGGGTAAGCCAAGCCAAACAAATAAATCATGCAGCATTGTGTTAACAAAACAAAGCTTAGTGGATCAGAGCAGTTAGAGTTCCGTCTGACTCAGTCCTGCAGAGAAACACCAAGCTCTGGTGAATTTCAAACACGAGGAGGTCAAATAGGAAGATCAAATTATGGAGCACTTCAGAGTTCAACATCCATGCCTGGGCTGTAACCAGGAGAGCATTCTGTGCAGGATGGACTCCAGAGCTCACAGGTCACATACAGTCCCAGAAATCAAGACCAGAAGAGTCTTACGGATCAGTTCTATATGACCTCTATGGAGAGTAATTTTGCAATACCTATCACAATTATAAATATGTTATATCAGGTTGGGGTCTCTGGAAAGCAGAACCTGGGATGGATATTATCCTGGGGGAGGTTTATTAGGGAATTCTCTAGAAGCTCCATCACTGGAAGGGGTAAAAAAAGAAAGGAAGGAGGACTGTGAGAAGTTGGGCCACACAGCAGTCTCAGCAGAGGTCTCCAGCAACTCTGCAAGAAGCTCTAAAGCTGGATAGCCCTTCAGAGTTATCCCAGACTGGGGTGATGGGGACAGACATTTATTATAGCCTTTGACGGCCAGTCATTGGATGTAACTGGCACCAGGAAGGAGATGTGACCTTGGGAGAGGCAACTCTCCTCGCCTGAGGCACTTTCAAGGGAGAATGACAGATGAAGGCTACTTTCTGGTAGCAATTCCAGCAGCTGGAAGAAAAGTTCTTCATACAGCATCCACTACCTGCAATGTTTTGGAACAAGTTATCCTATTTCTAGAAAAGAATCCTACAGATTCACTGATAAATGTTTGAAATCACATAAGTTTAGCATTATCTATAATCGTAAAATTATGGAAAACAAAATATGGTGTATCCACATGACAGACCCCAGGCCATTATTAACAAGAATGAGGCAGGTCTGCATTTACCCTCATGGAATAAATGCCAAGAAATATTAAGTGGAAAAGGAGGGTACAGACACGTCTGGGTAAGTAGAAAGGCATGTGTAGATGTTGAGCAGCCAAAGGGGTAGACTGTGCCAGTCACTGTCTATTGCCATGCATCCTTCTATATTCTCTCCTGCGCTATGGGAGCTGAAAACCTAAAATCTGCATTCCCCAGATCTTTTGCCACATGATTTCAGCTCATTTCTACCAATGGGAGCCATGTAGGAATTGAAGCTAGGAAGAAGGCAGCAACCATTCTGCTTCTGGTAGTAGTTACAGAAGTTTTACCAACAGCTACAGCAGTTTGAACAGGTGGTGGCAATTCTTGCAGCCTCAGTGAGAGCACAGGTTTAGCCAGGTGTGGTAGCACACACCTATAATCCCAGCACTTTGGGAGGCCCAGGCAGGAGGACTGCTTGAGCCCAGGAGTTCATAACCAGCATAGGCAACACAGTGAGACCTTATCTCTACAAAAACCAAAAAAAAAGCTGGGCTTGTTGGTGCACACCTGTGGTCCAAGCTACTTGGGAGGCTGAAGTGGGAGGATCACTTGAGCCCAGGAATTTGAGGCTACAGTAAACCATGATCACACCATTGCACTACAGCCTGGGTGAAGAGGGGGACTCTGTCTCAAAAACTAAACTAACCAAAACAACAATAACAATAACAAAAAGAGGGCAGGCTCCCCATTCCTTGGTGACAATAGTGGCAGTGACAAACACTGAATGTAGTACTGTAGTGCCTCTGGGTAAAATGATTTTCCCTTTTGATCCATTTGTAATCAATCCTCCTTATTAAATTCCCCTCTGAAATACATAGCATGGTTGATGTTTTTCTGACCAACTACCCTTTGTGAAAAGCATGTATGTGTATTTGCTCATTTCACTTAAAACTTCTCTGGAAAGTTGCCCAAGAAACTAGTGATAATAGTTAACTACATAGAAGAGAACTAGATTGGTGGGGGCAGTCTTTTTATCACATACTATTGTGTAGCTTTTCAATTTTTAACCATTTGAATATACTACTTTTACCCCCCCCCCAAAAGAAAAAGATTAATAAAGGTTATCTACTATTAAGCACATTAATTTCCTCTGAAATATGCCCAAGTTAGCCATCCAGTTTCTGCTACAGCGGCGCCCTACCTACCAAAGGGGCATGGCCCATTCCTCATTAGTCAGCACTACTTAACAGTTTCTGTGTATAACAAGTTGAAATCTGTCTTCCTGTAGGATTGTACCAATAGACTGAACTCTAACCCAAGTGAAACAATAGAGGGTGGTGCTCAGCACAGAAACCTGGATTCAGATTCCTCTTCAATCACCCATTTCTGCTGCTTGTTTAACACCTCTGAGGCCAGCTTCTTCATCTGCAGAAAGGGACAAAGTACCCATCTTTTTTTTTTTTTTTTTTTGAGACAGAGTTTTGCTCTTGTCGCACCCAGCCTGAAGTGCAATGGTACAATCTCGGCTCACTGCAACCTCCGCCTACCGGGTTCAAGCAATCCTTGTGCCTCAGCTTCCTGAGTAGCTGGGATTACAGGTGCATACCACCATGCCTAGCTAATTTTTGTATTTTTAGTAGAGACGAGGTTTTGCCATGTTGGCCAGGCTGGTCTTGAACTCCTCAGGTGATACACCTGCCTTGGCCTCCCAAAGTACTGGGATTACAGGAATGAGCCACTGCGCCCAGCCCAAAGTATCCATCTTAAAGAGCCATTGTGAGGTTGAAATAAGATTATGCATGTCAAGTGCTTTAACCAATACTTTTGGTTATTGTTCTTGACATTTACAACACTGGAAGAAAAACCTATATAGTGGATAAGGAGAGGACCCTGAAATCAGATTGGCTGGGTTCAAAAACAGACCCGTGCCACTTATTATCTGGGCAACCTTAGGCAAGCCACAAGCCACTTACTCTCTCTGAGTCTCAGTTTCCGAAAGATGGAGGTTATAACAGTACATACTTCAGCCATAAAATGCATTTAGCTTTATCTCATAAGGACTTAACAAATGGTAACTTACTTTACCAACCATACTTGTTCAAGTGGTAGATATTTGTAAAGAGTAGACTGGGACCTATCAGAGAACTTTCTTCCTCTGGACTAAACATCTCTAGTTCCTTAAATAGGTCCTCTTTCCTCAGTGGCCTTAGTTTCTCCTACTCCAATCCCTTTTCAGAAGGCATTCCAGGTTGCTGCAACCTCCTTCCAGTGTGACACTCAACTGCATCTCTTATTAGAGTGTCTCACCAGCAGTGTGTGTGTGTGTGTGTGTGTGTGTGTGTGCGCACATGTGCATGTAAGAAGGGGTGTATGAACTATCACTTTCCTGCATTCTAACTGCTGTGCCTTGATAGTGCAGCCTGAAGTGGCATCGGGTTTTGGGGGGAGTAGCAATCTCAACCGTAGTTTATTGAGCACCTAATACATGTGCTGGAGACAATGCTTAGCATATTACATTAACTTATTTTTTCACACAATAACTCTAGGGAATAAAATTTATTATCATCATTTTCAGGTGAGGACATTGATTTAGAGATGTTTTAGGTAAAAGCAAACACAGCTAAAATATGACTGAGCTGAGATTACATCTTCAGTCTACTGTACTCTAGGGCCACGATCTTAACCCCTACACCACCTTTCCTCCCACACATATTAAGCTGTGCATAACTCAAATATTAGGTCTTTTTGGTTTTTCTCATGTGATGTTAATAAGCTGGGTCTCCCCAGTCCTGCTCCTTCATAGCTCAGCCCATCAGCTTAAAGTCATCAGTCATCTTTTTTTAGTTTTTGTAGAGATGGAGTCCCATAAGGTTGCCTACGCTGGTCATGAACTCCTGGGCTCAAGCAGTCCTGCCTGGGTCTCCCAAAGTGCTGGGATTACAGGCGTGAGCTACAGCAAGCAGCCAAAACTGCACTCTCACTCTCACTGAGGCTGCAGGAACTGCCACCACCTACTCAACTTTATATTGTATTCCTATTCAATTTCATCACATCAAATTCAATCTGGCATATTCTCTCTCCTGTCTAAAGTCATTAGCAAATGTAATTTGAGTCACTTAATAGTGACTTAATTTAAGTCACTATTAAGAAGGAGAACAAAGCCAAGGACAAAGCCTTTTGGCAAGCCATTAGATTTCTCCCAAGGTGTATTTATTTCTATCAAGTAATCATTTCCTAATAAGGATGATGTTCAACCTGTTACCAATCGACCAAACTGAATTAACATCCAACCTCCACTTCTCTACCTGTTGACCACTGTTTCTTGAAATATCACATGGTCTTTATGGTCAAGATCTACAGCTAAAGTCCATTCTAAGAAAGTTTGTCCCAGAAAGAGTTGTGGGCTGAAGGCTGAAGTGCATATGAGAAAATATAAATACAGGGTCTGAAGTGTTTAAAATGTTTTAAGGGAAATATCTCACCTTTCCATTCAGAAGACATTTATGTTCAATATATAAAGAGCAGAAGATAAACAGAGCTCCCAACAGCAGCCTCCCTGGACAGCATCCCAACCTCATCCCAACCCAACATTACACAATGACAGGTACTCAAAGGAGCAACTAGTATTCATATGTAAATCCATTGCCTGCCAGGCTTTCTTCATTGGATTGGGAGTTGCCCAAGGGCAGGGTTTATACCTTCTCTTGCCTTTTTCTCCATATGCTAGAGCAAGGCATTAGTGTTCTTCTGCCTTGGTACCTGCATTAAAGAGGAAAGACTGGCCATGGTGATTTCAGTCTTTTCTTTTAAAAGTTAGAGACTGAGGCTCTACCCTACCAAGTCCCAGTCCACTGATGGCCCAGAACTGTGAGTCTATTTAATATTAATCCATTCATCAACCTCATTGCTTGGTCCCACAGAGGGGTGACTTGGCCTGTGGAAAAAAAGACCCTTTGCCTCAAATATAAACAGAGGAGAGTTTGACATACCAACCATCCTGGCCTGATCCTCTCAGACCCTACTAGCATAATGCTGTGAGGCCCCTGCAGAGCCAGTAGGGCATTGTGGGTAACAGAATGCAACATGATGCTGTCCCCCAACAGGCCTCCCCCAGGGTTTCTTGATTCCTGGCTCTGTAAAAGCTGAGGCAAGCAGTTTTTACACTTGGGGGGAAGAGGATTGAGAGAAGGGGTGGAGGCTTCCTCTAGGCCAACCACAACTAACTCATTTGCTCTGTCCAGCAAAACCCAGACAGTGCAATTATCTGGTTAATTTGGCCCTTGGTTGGGAAACAGGCTCTCAAAATGTGAGGCCCCTCAGACTAAACAGTGGCTTTCATCTTGAGACTTTTCCCAAGTGCACGTGAGATTCCTGGGGGGGTTGCTTGTGTGTCCCACCCACTGATACAGATGGGCAAAGACAAGTGATTCCGATTCCAGGATGGATTTGGAAAGGTATGTCTTCTGGGGAAAATGCCCAAATGACCTGCTAATTGGTTTCCTGGCTAATTCACCTTCTGGCTTTCACAGAGGGGCATGGCTGGAAATCAGAACAACTCCAAATTAGCCAAGGTTTTTCAGTGTGATTGCTCTCATAGACTGGCTAAGTGTCCCCAGAGCCCCTGGGTGAGTTATTCTTAGGGCAATTCCCTGATGGTCCTGCTCATAGATTTTGTACCTTACAAGCTAGGCCAATGGCATTGCTGAGATAAAAGGGGAAAATTAAAACATGCCCCTGGGGTTTCCACAAATGGGATGAGGCAGGGTGAGCTCAGCTGGCAACCAAGCATTTACCAGATGGTTTATGAAAAACCCAGATTTGTGAGGGGGAGATTAAGAAGTGGTGACTTACTGCCCTTGGAAACTTACAAGTAGCCTGGAATCTGTGGAATCTGTCAGTTATTCACTCAGCAAAGATTTCCTTCAATTCTCTTTTGTGCCAGGCCCAGTGCTACTTAGGGTAAGATCCAGACAGTCATGGTCTCTACCCTCATGCAAATCATCCCACCCAAAATGTATGGGTAAAAATTCAGATAAGAGTCAGGAAGGAAAAGCTGAGGCGCTATGAAAGGGAATAACCAGGTTACCTGATTTAAATCTAGAAAAGGCTCAGAGAAGGAGTCTTTGAGGAAACGATTTTAAAGCTAACATTTCACATTTCAAAGGACCTAATCTGCTTTTTTAGGAAGATCATTCTAGCTTTGATATGAAGAATACATTGGAGATGGGTGGAAAACATGGCATTGTGAGGCTGTTGATGAGGAAGACTGGACAAGAGTTTTGGGGTGGTCCAGCCAAGTATCTAGGTGATGGGGATGAAGGGAGAAGTGGAAGGACTAGGAAATATCAGATGCAGAGTCAGAAGGATCTGGTTATTAAATGGGTGTAGTAGTACAGGGAGAGGGACACATCTGGGAGCTGGTGCAGGTTTCTGGCTAAGGTGGAAGGTAGACGGTCACACTCTTCACTGAGAGAGGGAATTAGGGAGGAGGAGTAGGATGGGCACAGGGGAAGATGATGTGTCCTGTTTTGGGAGAACCACACCACACTCCCTGTCACTCAATACCCTGTACTTCTGGTCTCCTTATCTTTGCTCACACTGCCTCCTCCATTCACACGCTCTTCATACCACTATTTCCACTTGTTGACATCCTATCCATCCTTTGATCTAATTCAAACACCACTCCCTTCTCGAGGCCACATCTGAGTCTTTCAGTTGACTGTGACCTCTGCTGCCTGGAGCGCCAAGTTTGGACCTCTCTTCTCTAGATTCCACCTGTAAGAATCCCAGCTTTACTGCATGTGACTTGCCTGGGCAATTTATTTAAGCTCTCTGGGCCCCAGTTTCTTCAGCAACAGGCTACTGCGTGGATTGAATGAATTGTTGCATGGAAAACACTTAATGTGACACCTAGCAAATAGTAAATGTTCAATAAAAGTTTGAGACTATCATTAATGTTATTGTTCTGGAGGCCGGGTGGGGTGGCTCATGCTTGTAATCCCAGCTCTTTGGGAGGCCAAGGCGGGCAGATCATTTGAGGCAGATCAGGCTGGAGTTTCAAACCAGCCTGATCAAGACGGTGAAACTTCATCTGTACTAAAAATACCAAAAAAAAAAAAAAAAAAAAAAAAAAAAAAAAAATTAGTCAGGCATGGTGGCACATGCCTGTAATCCCAGCTACACAGGAGACTGAGGCAGAAGAATCGCTTGAACTCAGGAGGCGGAGGTTGCAGATCACTCCACTGCACTCCAGCCTGGGCAACAGAGTAAGATTTCATCTCAAAAACAAAAAACAAAAAGAAAGAAAGAAAAAGACAAGACTTATCTTACCTCCCCCTCCTAGACCACAGGCATTTGGGGACCGGGCCTCTGATTCTATATACTGGTTCTCCACATATTAGCTAGCTAGCATAGTAGACTCTTGACAAATATTTGCAAAATGAACAAAAATAACCTGCTCCCTGCCATGGAAGGAAAACCAGTAGACACTGGGTTGACTTGTAAGCCACAGAATCATATTGAAATTCAAAGCGTAGGTGTTTTAATATTAAGCCAACTCAGTTTGATGCTTAGAAGATCTTTCTGTTTCTCTGACACACTAAGCTCAAAAAGTGCAGGGAGAAGAACAGTCACAGCCCCCTATCTTAAAACTGTATTTTGAAATCATTTTTACAGCAAGGACTTTGTCTATATTATTTACTGTTTGCCTTTGATGAGGAGAAGAAGCAGGAAGAGAAGGAGGAGAAGGAAGAGGAGGAGGAGGAAGATAATGATGCTGATGATAAATGGGTAACATTTACCAAGTGCCCAGTATGTGCCAGGTACTGTTGTGCATACTGATCATGGACTAACCCATTTGATCCTCACAGTACCCTATGAACACAGGCTGATGCTATTATTAACCTAGTTGGAAAGATGAAGAAATCAAGTTGGAGAGAGCATAAGTATTACTCAACCGACGTCACAGAATTAATAAGGGGTAGTGTTGGGATTCAAACCTGGAGTATGGCTCCAGAGCCCATGCTCAAATGTGCTCTCCTAAGGCTGAGCACAGTGTTTGACAAACAGGAGGTTCTCACTGAATGAATAGGAGAAAGCTTTGATCTGGACCCAGGAGACCATACCATCTACTCCTGATTCTGCCACTGCCTCCCTACACAGCCCTAAACAAATCCCTGTTTCTTTCCACATAAAATGAGGGACCTGAATATTGATATTAATAGCAATAGTGGCCGGGCGTTGTGGCTCACATCTGTAATCCTAGCACTTTGGGAGGCCTAGGCGGGCAGATGACTTGAGGTCAGGAGATTGAGACCATTTTGGCAAACATGGTGAAACTCCGTCTCTACTAAAAATACAAAAATTAGCTGGGCTTGGTGGCGTGTATCTGTAATCCCAGGCACCCAAAAGGCTGAGGCAGAAGAATCACCTGAACCAGGGAGTCAGAGGTTGTAGTGAGCCAAGATCATGCCACTGCACTACAGCCTGGCGACAGAGCGAAAACTCCATCTCAAAAAAAAAAAAATAGCAATAGCAAAAGATAGTATTTGTGATTCTGATCCCTTCTGAGGTTTTAAATAATTAAATAATTTAATCCCCCACAATGATATGGAAATTGAGGCAGAGAGAGATTAAGTCATCTGTCTAAAACCTAGAAATGAGAGGCAGGTTCAAGGCCCGTCATTACGTTCGTAAACTGTCTAGCCCAAGTGGCTGCAAGGAGATGTCCCAGGGGCCACAAGGAATGGTATGAAACAGACAGACATTGGGCTCCACCTGCCCATTTTCATTGGAGCAGCTTTATGTGTCTCTCTTTTGTAGAATGAGTTCCTATTTGACATTTCCTTTGAAGAAAGGGTCTCTGCTAAAACACAAAAGATTGAAAACCACTGGCCCAAATAATTCTGAAATTTAATGAGACTCCCAAGTATAAGCTTGGACTTTTCTGGTAATCTTAGCTCATTATGACCACATGAGATGGAGACCAAGATTGAGTGTAAGAACAGCCCCAACTGCAGAAAAGGTCATATAACAGTGCTAAGGACGCAGCTCTCACCTACCTGCTCTACTCGGATCTTATCTCTCCATTCACCTTCTTCCCATGGAAATACTTGGACCTGTAAAGGAGAAGAAATCAGGTGAGTAAGGATGCAGGCTGTTTTACTCTTTCTCCCTTCTCCCAAAGGCCTTACCCTAGAGGTGCATACCGAGACACAATCTCGGCCATCCTACTCTCTCCTCCCCACCTTCACTGCTGATTTTCTTCTAATTTATAGGTAGTGTGTGGTAGAGGGGAGACGGTTGGATAGGAAGATTGGAGGCTCAAGTTCTGGTTCTGTCATGTCACTTGACCCCCCTGCATCTCAGTTTTAGCCTCTGTAAAAGAATGATATTAACAACTGTGCTACATATTTCTAAGGGTTACTTTGACGATTAAATAAGAAAAAGAGATCCCACATAAAAAGGTTCTAAATGAAGGCTATGCTAACTACCCTAATCAGATCATTATACATTACATGTATCGCAACACCACTACTTACCTATAAATGTGTAAATTACTGTGTATCAATTTTTAAAAGAATTAAAGGATATTTACAGTGTTTTATCCACATTTCTCTTAAATTCATGATTTTCACTGTGTTATCTTCACATATATGTTAATCCTATCTCTCCTACCCTTTGAAGGCAAAACCATACATGGTTTATCTTGGTATACTCCCACCCTCCAATTTAGTTTTCAGAAATATGTTGAATGTATGAAAGAATGATGATTGCTATAAAGTGTGTAATTTAAAGACTTTAGAAAATATATTTTTTCTCGATCCAGTTTCATTCTCAAGTATATATTTTTGTGTTCTTTTAACATTAAAAATGTTATGGAATTTAAATGCTTAACAAAAGTCAATGTTTTGGTGATGCCCATTATCCAAATATTCTAACTATCCAGAAAGAGAATCCTGCATAAATAAATAATGCAGTATTGTTTATTGAGTTATACCTATATGCCCTATGTACTCCATCAAACACTTATTATTGATCTATCCACTCTCACCCATTTCTCTATTTTTTTTTGTCTAATGAAGTAGTCCTCATTTGTTCCTTTGAACATCTACCATCCATCCATCCATCCATCTGTCCGTCTATCCATCCATCCATCCTTCTTTCCATAGACTTTCTTCTACATCCCTGCCTCCATCATCAGTACATGACAACCCTGTCTACCCATTCCTTAAGACAGAAATGTAGACATCATCCTTGATACCTCTTTCTCCCTTTCTATACTCACTGATTCTACATTTTAATTATTTCTCAAATTCACTTACCTGGTCATTCTCCATAAGCACCCTAATCTTGATCTATGATTCATCTCCCTACTGAGAGTCTCTTCACATTTTCTTCATACTATTTATTACAACTATAATTAATCATAATTAGTAACTGTGTTTAATGCCTGTGTATCAGTAAATTTAATACAGCCCTTTAGGTCAAAAACAACCTATTGTCTTCATCATTTTCTTCCCAACACCTACCAGAGTGCTTAACACATAGTAGGAGCTCAATTAATATTTGTTGAATGAATACATGAGTGAAGGACCCGATGAAAAAACACTTGTTGAGTACCAACTCTGTGCCTGAAACTCTGCTATAGAGTTTAACCTACAGCCTTTCTCATTAATGCTCACAACTACCACCATGAAGTAGGTATTATTATTTCCAACCTACAGATGAAGAAACTGAAACCCTAGAGACTAAATACTTTGCCTAAGGGATTTGAACCCAGGACTTCTAATTCCTTATCTGTGCTTTTGCTCAACTCTGAAAAATAGCAGTGAAAATTGGGGTCTTTCTGGGTTTAGATATCATCTCACAAAAAAGGAACAAAAGTTTCCACTTTTTTTTGATTATTGGTATGATGACACAAATAGTTCTTGATGACTTGCTGTGAACTGGGCATGATGTTAAGCATTTCCATAAACCTTCTCTGGGACAGAGACAGCTCTTTGTTTCCTAAAACTCATTCTCTCCTTTCCGCAGTAAGAGAGTTTACAGATTGGTACATAAAAATGTGCATCCCAACGCTCCCATCAGCTGGGTGCAGCCACATGATTGATTGATTTCTAATGGATAATTTTTTAAGCATTAAAGACCCTTCTTAGTCTCCTATTCTTTTCCCTGGAAGATGGGTATCATCAGCCATTTTTTTTAGCCTTCCATTTGTGAAAGAATCCTTTCTACGAATTCACCAACTGCTTCAGCCTGTCTCTGCTCCCAAAGTCTCTCTACCTATTCTTAGCTGATGCCGGTGGAGTTAATCTCTTTCCAAGACTGACTGACAGCTCTGATATTAGCACCACTTTTTCTTATATCCTGATGGGCTTAGATGTCAACTAGGCAGGATTTAGTAGGAAAGGAACTATTAGTGGGACTCAAAAGCAAGATTTTGATTTTTTTTCTCTAACAATGGTCTTCAATAAAATACCTGTGTGGACAGCCTCATGCAAAGAGAATCTTTCCACACAGTTTGCGAACCTTATCAGGAATCCTTAAAGGTAGTAACAGCAAATTTTAGACACCAGGACAGGCCCATGCCTAGTACTTGCAGCACCTGGGGCAAATCGACAAATGGAAACCTATGTGTCATATGTCTAATATTTAAAATTGACAAATCGAGCCAGCAAACATTTGAATAAAAGCTGTCTGTCTTCCTTCCTTGACAGACACAACTTCATAATGACCTTAACGACTCAGAATGTAGACTTCCCAGAATTTTTTGCACTCTACCCAGCACATGGCAGCATGGGGATCGCCAACTCTTGGTTCTCAGACCTCACCAAAGATGCTCCCCTAATTCTCCACCCACTCTCCTCTGTCCTGCACCACTGAGGCTCCTGTGGGGGTGTGTAGATGGCCCAGACCACGTGGCCAAGCTTCACCTACTCCCTTCCCCTCCCCAAATGGTTGTCCTTTGGCCACCCCATAAAGGTTGGACCAAGGAATTGACGTATATAGGCCCTGAAGTTGGGCTAAGGTCCCTTTGAGGAGGGAATTCTAGAGTTTGGGTACCCAGGTCATGGCCTAAGAGTACAATTTGCAGGGTCTTTGTAGGTACATCCCCTCAGTCCTAACTCCTCTGCCTGTCAGAGAGGTGTGGCTAATAAGGGCCAGAGCAGGATCCAAGGTAGGTGTCCCTCTTAGATTTAAACAAGTCATTTGCTTTTAATCCAAGCTCCAAATTTAAAAGAAGTACTGGCTGGGCCTGGAAAGGGGAATGGTAACCTATGATTACAATCACTGGCATACTGGAATAAAACATGGATTTGCAATCATACAGGCTTGGGCAAAATCTTAGCTCTGCTATTCACCGACCATGTGTTCTCAGACAAGACAAGACAGCCCTCTGGGTCTCAGTTTCCTCATTTGTCAAGTGGTAATAGTCACTACCAGGGAAGGGTGTGGTGAGAAAGTCACTTAATCCTCTATGCAACAAGGCAGTAAAGTGCAGTGGCTTCAGGGCGGATAGCCTGGATACGACCCCAACTCCTCCACCTACTTGTGCAAGCTTGGGTAAGTCAAGCTCCACATGCCTGTTTCCACACTTAGGAAATGAATAATAGTAGCAGCTACCTCACAGGGTTGTTATGAGGATTACATGAAACAAGACATAGAAAGCACTTAAAATAGTCCCTGGCACATAGTAAGCTCCAAAGTGCATAGCCCCGCAGTCTGAAACAGAATCCACAACAGCAAAGAGCTATCGAGTGTTTACCCTGTGCCTAGTGGGGGCTGCGTTGTGGGGACCCACAAATAAACAAAGCAATCTTACCCTCTTGGGGATGACAAAGCAGAATTATGGTTCACCTCACTTTGATCTGTCCCAGAAGTGCAAGGAGTGATGGCTAGTGATGGGGATAAGAGGTGGCCTTGGTCTATAAGGACAGCCAGCCCCTTCACATCCTTCTTCCTATTTGACCCTCATGCCAACCCTGAGGGGTGGTAGGGCAGGGATCACTCCCCACATGTTCCAGATGGAGAAGTCTCTGCTCAAAGTCACATGAGTGATCTGGGCACCCAAACCCTAGAGGGAAGAATTTCCAGCCTCTCCTGGAGATACTCTGTAAGTGATCTTTAGGTTTTTTGGATCCAGTCCAGAGCCCTGGCATTCTTCATGATCTGGACCCTGCTGGCTGGGTCCACTTCCCCCTTCCACTTCCATCTACTTCATGGCCACATTCAACTTGCTGCCCTTCTCTAAATACTCCCTGTGCTGTCATGCCTCTAAGCCTCTGCACAGGCCATCCCCCTCTGCTTGGCGCTTCTTTGGCTGCCTCTTTCTCATGCTCCAAGATCCCCGTGAGTGATATCTACTCTGCTGAGTTTTCCTTGATAGCACCCCCTTCCCTGGCTGGGCTGAGTGTCCTCCCTTGGTTCCTACAGCATGGTGCACTTACAGCCATTCCAGCCCTTACCACTCCACGTTGTCATTACGCGTCACTTATCCGTCCTCTGCCCCCAAAGATCTAGTCTGTGAGCTCCTGGAAACCAGAAACTGAGTCTCAATGCTCAGTGTGTCTCCAGTATCCGGCATTATGAGCTAGGGCCGAGGACATAGGCTTAACAAATGTTCGCTGACCCAGTAAGGAAATACTGTCTGTAGGGTGGCCTTTCCTGGAGACACTTGACTGCCATCTACTGGCACATCATTGTAATAAATTTACAGATCTACAGCCATTGCGATGTGGGAGCATGTTCTGAGGCCAATCTGCACAACTGGCCCCCCTCCAACTTGATTCTAACCTGGAACCCAAAGCACTTCGCACTACTACCAATACCACCCAAGCAGCTGTGGTCTCAATGAGGCCTCACCTTCCCAGGAGAAACATTTGTTTTGCCCATCTCTGGAATGTTTACTGCAGGGCCTGGCAGACAGACTGGGGCTGAAGCTGAGGGTCAGGCAGTCCATCCCCCCTGCCTGGCTGCAAGTCAGAAGTCTGTCTCCTGATGGGCCACACAGACTGCTACCTCCTTGCTGGGGGCTCATTCAGGCTTGAGCCACCTCTGAACGGTTCTGTCTGGCAGAGGGAAGAGTAGGGATGGTCTGGAATTCTAGATGCCTTTGGGGGCTGGGGTTGCTGCCTCTGTAATTGACTGGCTGTTTGACCTCAGGCAAAATGGATGGACCCACTGCGCCTAAGGGCTTTGTCTCTCATGGCTGTATCCTTCTCATGCCCTAGTATGTTCAGTCTCATAACAAGCTCCCTGAATACCTCAGCCAATCAATCAAGTCCTTGGCCTGGGAAAGAAGGTGGGGGGGAGCTCTGGATTCCACGAAGATTCTGTCTCTGTGGGTGGTCTCATATTTTACTGCCACATCTGAGGCCCCAGGAAGAAGAATATCATAAAACCGGTGCTGCCTGGGGTGGGAAATCCCTAGTTGGCGGAGGCGGGATGTGTGTACGAGAGAGACTGATGAGGAATGGGTACAGGGCTCTTTTGTGGCTGCAGCAGGGGCAGAAGAAGAATTTGTACAAACAGGATCTAACTGTGTTCAAACAGGCCTTTTTTTTTTTCCCCAACAAATTGATCCTGTATGTAGAGTCAATGCAGCCAGGGCTTGGTGATATCCTTCCAAGGAAGGAGAGGTCAGGAGTATCCTGTCCCAGGCACAGCTGTCTCTCCACAGGTCACCCTCACAGGGGCTAGGGTGGAGATAGAGATTTTCATGTTCCTAAAGCAACATGTGAGTTGCTGATTTGTGACCCAGGCAGAAGCAGGGGGAGACAGCCAAATGGGCCGCGCAGAAAATGGTTAAAGGCAAAACACTCAGGCTTTTCTAGTTAGCCAGAGAGTCACGTGGCAGGCTGGATGGGCAGAGGTGTGGCAGAAGAAAGACCTTGGAACAAAGAGGGACCCAAGATCTGATTCTAGCTCCATTATTTTCTCCTGAGAACAGCTCATCCTCCTGGCACCATCCCACTGCCAGACAGAGAGAACCCCCAATGCCCCAAACGATGGTGCAGCCTCTCAGTCCTCCAAGCAATTAGCCACATCCAGTGAACTAGGAAGGAAAGAAATGCTCCATGAGTAATGAGACTCCCCTGCACCTGTATGGGGATCTGCAGAGGCACAAAATTGAGATCCAATAGGGCCCTGAGCCAGAGGATGTGACAAATGATCCCCCAACTTTTGCCTCTGAGAACAATAGAGAAGGAGACTTTTGTGGGCAGGATCTGATCACAATTCACATTACTTATTCACTCCCTCATTCAATCACTACTGAGACTTATATGGACTGGGCATCATACCAGGCATAGGTGTAGATAGAGCAGATATAAGTGGCAGATGTAGTGCTTATTCTTGGAGAGCTTACATGCTCATTAAAAAGACAAAAAGAATTTTTTTAAAAACAGATAAAAAGAATGAGTACTATGGATAAAATGCACAACCAATGTGGGGTGCAGGGGAGACTGAACTTCAGTTGGTACAACACGCTTCTTTTAAAGACACTGAATATACACAGATCAACCACCTACTATGTGCCAGAGTCTGCAGGCTTTAAGGAAACAAGCATGAAGCCAACATAGCTAGGTTTTAGTCTCAGGGGGCTTACTACTTAATGGGAGGGACAGACACAAAAATAGAAAATGACCACACTGAGCATTCACACAAAAATCCCTCTCATCCCATAGAAGCAGCAGCCAACCCAGTCTGAGGGTCAGGGGCCACTTTCCTGAGGTCATCATCCAGCCATCCATCCAGTGTTTGGTACCCAGTCTTTGCCAGGGGTGCAAAGATTAATGCAGCAGGATCTGGATGTGTGTGTCTGCCAAAAGGACAGAAGCAAGGGCAAAGGAGGTAGGTAAGCCCTGGGAGCACCCAGGAGAATAATGAATTTTCCTGGGTGTGTCCTTTAATGTACAACAGGCACAGAGCAGAAGCCCTGGGTTTGAGTGGGCAGCTCTGGCACCTGCCGCCTGATTGTGCACCAGTCTCTGCTTCCTCTTCTGTAGATGGGGATAAGAAGATCTACTCACAGGGTTATCAACAGGATTAAATGAAGACACAGCTTTAAAGGCCTCTGTAACCTGCCAAGAATGTTCTAGCAAGTGAGCTGCTCCCTGGTGGGCTGCAGGGGTGGAACTTGATCTCCCCCAGGTAAGGAAGTATGTGAGCACAACTAGCCTTAGAAACAAGCCCAGGTCCCATCCAGTTATTTATTTCCTAGTGCTGCCTCAGGCCAACAGCAACCTTCCTGAACCTTGGTTTCCTTATCTGTAAAAATAAGGACATTACTACACCTGCTGTATGTATACCATGAATGATACTCCTGACACATGGCAGGTATTTAATTAATGTTCATCCCTTTCCCTCCTGTGCTTCAACATGATGGGTGGAGGGTCAAGGTCAGCTGGGTATGTCCCTGAGAACATGACAGGTCATTTTCTCTAAGAGAAGAAGGTGGCAGCATCTGCCTTGCTCTAAATGAAACCCTGCTTGGTGTCTAACATGATGGAGACCTTCCCTGTCTAATCCCTGCAAGCTCCCCTTCCTCTTCAGCACAGAACTTTAGGGTAAACAAAGTCATCAAACACCCACTCCCAGTGACTGCAGAGGACAGGCTAGAATGTTATCTCCCAGTCTCTACCCTTCTCCTCTCTAAAGACACAACAGTGTGTCACCCTCATTCCTACAGATGTCTACAAGTGTACAACCTTCATTCCACAGAAAGGGTTAACGTTTAGAAGGCTACATCATACCTGCAGCAAATAGTTATTGAGCATCTACTAAAGGCCCAACAGGGGAAATGCCCATAGGAAAGGTAATAGACTAAAAGGTAATTCATACCAAGGTGCGAGTGACTAATATCTGATCATTCCAGAAAAAGGTTTTTGAAGGCATAAGGAGGATGTTAAGGGGATCATGGCGATATTGTGTGTCTTGTTTGAGAAGGGAATTTGGAGCCTGTCAAGGTGAAAAGTGCAGAGCACCAAAGAGAGGCTGAGAGCACTGATTATCCATTTGTCCACCCACCTACCCACCTATCCATCCATCCATCCATCCATCCATCCACATGTCCATCCATCCATCCATCCACATATCCATCCATCCATCCATGCATCCACCCACCCACCCACACACACACCGACACAACCACACACCCATTCACCCATTCATTTGCCCATCTATCCACATATCCATCCATCTAGGATATACTCTATTCTCAGCACTGTGCTAGGTAGGCCCTTGGAATTGCACTGAACAAAACAGCCCTCTTCCCATCCTGGCGTTCTGTCTAGCCGGGAAAGAGTCCCAGAAGAGGAACTAGACCAAATAGTTACTCTGACTCCTGTCTTCTTTATCAGAAGTTGCCAACTAGTAGACCTCATAGAATCCACAATCTTGTTTTGTTGCACTTAAATTGTATACTTTTACTTTTAAAATAGAACATTCGCCGGTGAGGTGACTCATGCCTGTAATCCTAGTACTTTAGGAGGCTGAGGTGGGCAGATTACTTGAGGTGGGGAGTTCAAGACCAGCCTGGCTAACACAGTGAAACCGCATCTCTACTAAAAATACAAAATTAGCAGGACTTGGTGGCCCATGCCTGTAATTCCAGCTACTTGGGAGGCTGAGGCAGAAGAATTGCTTGAACTCAGGAGGCAGAGGTTGCAGTGAGCTGAGCTTGCACCACTGCACTCCAACCTGGGCAACAGACTTAAGACTCCATATTAAAAAAAAAAAAAAAAAAATAGAACATTCAGATAAAAATTCAGGTTTCTGACTTTTCTTGAAAATCAATAACTCGACAACACCAGGCCCTTATTCCCATGTGGTAAAAACTGGCTGCGTGGCCTGCAGCTACTGCCTCAGAGGGGCATCAGTTCTCTGGCCCAACACAGTTCCCGCTGCTCCCCATCAACTCTGCAACCGAAGCCAAGTGGCAGATAACATTTGTCATAGAGCCTATGCTGCTGTTTTTCTTAGAGCAGGGAAATATTTCTCTATGCCTGTGCTTTTTCCTACCACCTGCCCCTTCACTCACTGACTGATTTGTCCCCTAGAGCAGCTGCACAGGCAACCCCTAATTTTGCTAAGCCTATTCTGAAGATTGCAATTAGCTCAGTGCAAATCTTCAGGAAACCCACACTCCTGTCCCTCCTGCAAACCCAGGGCAGGAAGTCAAGAAAATGGAAATGAAGCACCATCCCTTCTCCTGCCATCACAGATGGCTTCTCTCCTGTCGAGGATGCATGTCCCAGGCAGGCTTCCACAGGCCCCAGGCCTTCCTAGACATTCTGTAATGAGGCTGGCATCTGCCCAGAGTCCTGCCTCCCCCAGGGCAAGACTGTTATTCAGGCAGAAATCTACTCCACCCCAGGAGTAGCTATTGCTCAAGAAGACCCATGAATCCGAGGGACTCTTTGGAAAGGTCACTTGGAGGGCCTAAGCCAGAAAGCCAAGTTGCGGAGGATAAAGCAAGACTCACAAGTGAAATGATTAAACTCCTCAGAGTTTGCCCAAGGCAAGGGCATGAGAAGTGACTAGTGAAGACATCAGAGAGAAAATAAAAGGCTTCAGGTCCAAGCCTCCTTTTTAAAGGCTTGTAGCCTGGCCCCATTATTTTTCCCAAATGGGTAGCCAAGCTGTGTCTGAACACCTACAAGTTACAGGGAGCTCACTCCCTCACCAGACAGCCTACTTGGTCTCTGGATGACTTTGCCAGTTAGATGAATTTTCTGTATATTGACCTGAAATATATCTCCCTCTTTGTTTTCCCCCATTGGTTCCAGTTCTACCAGGTGGGAGCCTCATGAAAAAAGTCCTCTAGCTTGGGGGTTTCTAAACTTGGCTCTACATCATTTAAAAAATTCATCTCCTGAGCTCCAGTTTAGATATTCTGATTCCATCACTGTAGGAGGATGTCTCCATGTGGCCTGTCCTGTATCCGTTCTGCCTTCTTCTGGTAACAGCAGCTCTATTTGCATTTGCATTGGTGGAAGCAAGCCTTCTTTTTGTGCAGTCCTGGTGGGACTGTCCCAAAGTGCCTGCAGAGTAAGGAGTGGAACAAGCTGGGCTTGTTCTTCCCCAGGAATTTGATTTTTGAACAGAGAGAAACAAGGATGAAAGCAAGTAGGAACTGATTTATCTCGAGACTGTTTCTGCCACCTGGATCTGTGGAGGGGCCCAGGGATCCAGGGACCCAACAGCCTCATCTTTCTGACACTCAGGTCTTCTTATTTTTCTTTGCTTCTGGGAGCTTCCCCATACATTTTCAATAAACCTCTATTTTGTCTAAGTCAGCCAAAGTCTATTTCTTTTTCATGCAAAGGACTGTATCCAACACAGAGGGGGTGTAGGTGGTGTCTGGGAATCTTAATGTCATTGTGATGGAAAGTCTTTTGGGGGCCATGCTCTTTGTCCATCCTCACTGTTTCACATAGAAACAGAGACCAGAGAAGAAGGTGCCCCCTCAGCACCAGCCCCAAGATCCCACAGTATCTGCCGAGTTCTTTAGAAAGGCAGCCAAGACGACAGAAATTTAGGAAGAAACATCACCCATCAGATTTCTCCCCCACACTCTCTTCTGCTCAAAGACATTTCTCCCAGATTTTCTAGTCCCAGTTTCCGAGGGTGAAACTCTCCCCCAAGACTCCACTGGGGCGGGGGTAACAGCTCTTCACTGTTCCCCCCTCCTCCCGAAAGAGCTGGGTAGGAAGCGGCAGGGGCACCAGGCGGCTGGATTGGACGGCATGAAGACCTCACGGAGAGGGGTCAGCACTTGAAAAATTCCTCAAGTCAAAGGGCTCGGGGCTTGGGTGCCGCACAAGGCCCTCACTGTGTGCACATTGTCTCCCTGATAAAAGGGGCCGGGCCTGGGAAAACGGAGCCGTCTCCAGGCAACGGGGTAGGCTGCTGAGGAATGCCCAGGACCCCTCCCCTCCCCCAGACACCAGGGCCAGGACGGCGAGGGGGCAGGGAGGGGCAGGGGGTGCAGCGTGGGTGCCCAGAGGGAGAGGAATGAAGTCCAGAGCCACTCCAGGTGGTGTTGGGTGGTGTGTTTGAGTCATGGAATGAAGCAAGCAGAAAGTGACAAAACTCTTTTTATTAGACCCTCAGCCCCTTCAGCCATCCCAGAAACCCCGTCACTTCCCCACACAAACAGGCAGGGCCTACCCTTGTTCAAGGAGAGCCTTATGGGTAGGGGAAGGTGGAGAGAGGCACAAGGAGTTTGTTCCCCCAGAGCCAACTGTCTTCAACAGAGAGTTGTGTGTCTCCACTGTAAGCCTCTCAACCAACTCTAGGAGGAGGGGACTGGCTTGGAGTCCGCACCTCATCCTCACAGTAGAGGGACTGCCAGCCCGCCAGGATCTCGACACCCTCCTCTAGAGCTTCTGGAAGACGGCCCTCCAGCACACCCAGCTAAGCTGCAAAGCAGGCCAAGTGGCTTCCTTCCCCCTGGCTTCCACAGCAACTATATTCACAAGCAATTACTAATTGTAATTAATTGTTAATAACAGTTACCATTTCAAGGCCTCTTAGGACCGCCTAAGCCAGGTACCGGCTCCACCTATGCCATTATTTCTAATCTTTCCAGTTCTCCTTCCAGGAAGATGATCCATGACGTGGACTTCCTGCTGAGGAACGGGGAGGTTCAGAGGTTGGATTTGCCCAAGGTCACAAAAGTGAGAAGGAAAACAGGGACCAGAGCCCCACAGTACCCAGGCCGTCTGGCTCTGGACTGTCCCCTCGGCTTTGCTCCCTCCTTGCTGGTGACAGACAGTCCTCGTCACAGGCAGGGAAAGCGGCTCTCTGAGAATAGGGTCAACAGGGGGATCTAGTTTGGCTCTTCCCAGACAGAAAATGAGGAAACTGTAAGGTCAGCCCCTCACTGGCCCCGTGGTAGCAGGGCCAGTAGTGTCTCTTGTTGCTGCCCTCCATAAGCAGAGAGGCCAGATGAAGTCCAGGATATCCAGTTAAATTTGAATTTCCGAAGAACAATGCAACATTTTATAGTATAAGACTATCCTAAATATTGCATGAGATAGACTTAGACTCATTCATTGTCTATCTAAGTGTTAACTGGGTGTCCTGTATTTTTATTTGCTAAATCTGACAACTCTACCCCTAAGCCACTGCTGGTGGTGCCAGCTGTGAGTTCACTCCCTATCCTTCTTCCAGGTGGCACAGGTGGATGAGAAATGTCCTGATCACCACAGGGCTGGATCAAGCCCACTGCAGTCCTCACAAGGACACACCAAGACACCCTGCAGTCCTCACGTCTTCAGTCAAAGCAGCCTCAAGCAGTTTGGCCTCTAAAGGAAAGGCTGGTCTCAAGTTACCAGCTGTGCCAGAAGGAGGAGGGGAAGCCTTGGAAATAACATGGAAGTATCAGATATTCTCCCTGAATTCCAGGACAACTGAATAATTTCTAAGACTCTCTTCCAGGCATCCTCAATCCTGAACTTTCCCTTAATAAAAGTAATATCCTTGGCAAGAGCATCTATTCATTCATTCCTTAAATCATCCATCGATCCCAACCTCCCATCCATCTATCCTAGCCAGGCATTGTGCAAGGCTCTGAGGGTCAGTGGTTGCATAGGGAAGGCATAAACTCTGCCCTTGGGAAGCTTATATAGGTAAGACCAAACAAAGTCACAGGTAAACTAAGCACCTACATTGAAAAACAGCTGTGGAGGAGAGGAACTCAGCAGCCTTACTGGACACTCATAACATCCCTGTGAAGTTAGTGGTATAAGGAAGGTGGTGGCATTGTGATCCCACTTTACAGACAAAGAAACTGAGGCTTCAAAAGGTACAGCATCTTAGCCAAGGCCACAGAGATAGTTAGTGGCTGCGACTTCAAGCCCACACTGCCACCCTCAGCCTAGAGTTCTCTTGAGTATTATCTTCTTTCCCATTTAACTGTCTTGGGAATCATGTCTGACATGTGTTAGGAAATCATATCTTTAATTCCACAACATAGGGAAAGAACAGAAAAGATCTTGCCTGAGATCCCTTGGCACTTTTATAAAAAGAGGAAAATATTCTAGGCACATCCAGGGACAATTTCTGTAAAAGGTCCAATCTGCAAACCTGAGCTCATAAGTGTGTGTATAGCTAACGGAATTCCCTTTTCCCTGGGCACCCTTAATGTTTTGGCTGCCTGGAGGGTTCCAGCAGGGTGGGGCTGCCTGGCTGGAGGTGGGGCGCCTTCTCTGAGGGTGAGGTCACCGGAATCCTGTGCTTGGCCGTGCACTGTAACATGGAGTGCTGCCGCCCATTGCCTCATATTGCTGTCAAATGCTGGGTGTGTGGGGGGGTGTGAGGCCCCAGGGTCCTGCTTCCTGAGGCCAACGCCCTCAGGAGTAGCACAGGAGGGGCTGAGCTTCAGGTGCGAGTGATCAGGGAATGGCATAAGAACTATAGTGCCCAGGCTGGTCCTTTGGATGGGACTGAGCCAGATCCTAGCCATTGAACCCATCAGGGAAAGTGCACAGATACTTGCCAAAAAATGATGATGCAGACATGACCCCATCCTCAAAGAGCTCTGTCATTCATGTGTTTGTTCAGTCATTTGACCAACACTCTTCAGTATCTATCTCGTGCTACACACTGAAGCAGTGGTCAGCAGGAGGGTGGCCTCATTAGAAATTCCTTTGAAGGAATGAGTCTAGTTCAAGTCCCAGCCCAGCCCCTATTCTGTTTTGTCTCCTTGAGAAGGTGCATGGTTTCTCTATGCTCTGCCCCGCTCACCTGTAAATGAGCCAAGAGTCAACTCTTGCTCATTGGTAAATGCTTAACAACCAGTTCTCTGGATGGGGGAAAAAGCCCTGCTTTCTAGCATTTGCTAGTTTCCACAGTGTAAATGCTCCCACAACAGCCAATTGATTTTCTGCTGGACTGAGTCAAGGTGAGAGGGAAAAAGAGAATTTTAAGAATGCCACCAATGTCATTCTTCGGTTTCATCATCACACTCCCAACCTTGCCATTGCCAATATCACATCACCTCCCAAATTCATCATTCAATCGACAGACATTTCCTATGTATCTGTTATCTACCCTGTTCTAGGCATGGGCAAATACAGATGCCAAGTAGAAGTGGGTGGGCAGGTAATGGTGGAGGGCACACAGGTGATGATCATACAGGGTAATAATTCTTGGAAAATCTAGAAATGCACAAGGTGCTTAACAATGGGTATCAATAATCCTTGTTTAGTAGGAAGGTATAGTCTGATATTCCCCTTCATTGGACGGATGGATGGTAGCTGAGGAGGGTTTCAAACCAAGGACACCCTTTTCATTTCTTCCCTAACAAATAAAAGAAAAAGAAACCATTGGGAAGGGTGGGGAATAAAAGCAAAGATAACAATAGATCATTGTGGAAATGGAAAAGCAGACATTCTGAGAACAAGATTGCCAGGGGAGGAAGAGGACAGGAGAGTCAGGGCTCCAGAGACCACCTGCGGAGGACTGCAGTGGGCTGGGGAGGAACAGCTTCTATACACCACTCCAACACCCCTCCTCCCTGCTTTATCCAGGCTCCAGAAACCTTGTGGGATAAACTGAGGGCAGGGAGGTACACCAACTCCACCTGATTATGTTTATTTTTATTTTTGGGGTCATGTTAAATGTTTTCATTTTGAAAACCAAACCTGGGATTCTGGTAAATTCTACAGGAACAGTAAAAAAGTCTCTCCACCCTCTCTTTTTTTTTTTTTTTTTTTTTTTTTTTTTGAGACAGAGTCTCGCCCTGTCACCCAGGCTGGAGTGCAATGGTGTCATCTCAGTTCACTGCAACCTCCGCCTCCCAGGTTCAAGCAATTCTCCTGCCTCAGCCTCCCAAGTAGCTGGGATTATAGGTGTGCACCACCACACCCAGCTAAATTTTTTTATCTTTAGTAGAGATGGGGTTTCACCATGTTGGCCATGCTGGGCTTGAACTCCCGACCTTGTGATCTGCCCACCTTGGCCTCCCGAAGTGCTCGGATTACAGACGTGAGCCACTGCGCCCGGCCCACTCTCCTTTTTAAACACAATTTCAAATAGTAGCCTTACAATGACTGTGGCATCCTGGTAAGTAAAGAGCCAAGATTTTATACGGAAGTGAATAAAACAGAAACTCCTCCACTGTGTGTTCTATGTTACTTATGCCTAAGGTGAGGTGAGTTTCAGACTCCATTATGCACTGCAAAAGTTATCCTGCTTGGACTAGGGTAGGGCAATGACATATGCTAACTGGACAGTTATTTTGTGTTGAGCTCCAGTGATATTAAGAAGAGTAAGAGACCGGCCTTGTTCTTGCAGAAGAGATGATCATAATACAGATACAGCATAGTATGTGTGCCTATAGCACAATGAAGTATGTTTGAAGTTATACAAGGGAGGTCAATATTAACACTTTTGGCAGCATGGGGTGTGCCAGGGAAGACTTCTCAGAAGAGGGGACACCTGAGCAGGATTTCAAAGATGAATGGAAACTGGCCAGGTGTACAAGACAGGGCAGGGTATTCCAGGTAACAGGGAACAGAATGTACTAAGGTGAAAAGGTGTGTTTGAGAACTACAAGCTGTTTACTCTTACTGCAGAATAAACAGCACAAATCCAGGCGCGGTGGCTCACACCTGTAATCCCAGCACTCTGGGTGGCCGAGGCAGGCAGATCACCCGAGGTTGGGAGTTTGAGATCAACCTGGCCAACATGGGGAAACCCTGTCTCTACTAAAAATACAAAAATTAGCTGGGCGTGGTGGCCCATGCCTGTAATTCCAGATACCCAGGAGGCTGGGGCACGAGAATCGCTTGAACCCTGGAGGCGGAGGTTGCAGTGAGCCGAGATTGCGCCACTGCACTCCAGCCTAGGCAACAGAGTGAGACTCTGTCCCTAAAAAACAAAAGAAAAACAAACAATAAATAGCACAGGAAGCAGAGCTGGAGGCAGAACTAGAGGGAAGGCAGGGCAGGCATGCTTATGACTTTGACTTTGAGGGCAATGATTCCCCACCACAGGATTATATTAATAAAAGGAGATCTGTGGGGAGAGGGCAGACAGGAGCAAAGTATAACAGGTCAGATTTGTGTTTCAGAAAGATGACCCTTGGTTGGTCACATAGAAGGTAACCAGGAGGTCAACTCAAGATAGGAGGCTTCAGACAAGGAGCTGCTAGAAAATTCTAGGCAAGAGAAGCAGTGGAGTGGCAGTGGGGCTGAAAAGACTGAGTTTGATATCATTAATTGTAATTCTCTTTACCCTTGTGGTTCTCTAAACCGACAGATCAGGCCGGGCACAGTGGCTCACACCTGTAATTCCAGCACTTTGGGAAGTCAAGGTGGGAGGATCACTTTGGGAGGATAGCTTCAGCCATGGAGTTCAAGACCAGTCTAGGCAATACAGTGAAACCCCATCTCATTTAAAAACTAACAAATGCCGATTGTCCCCCCAACCCTATCCCAAAGGAGAGCACCACCTTTAGTTCAGACCTACCCAGAGCCAGGCCTTACACCCTTGCCTAGCCAGGCTCAACCTCCTCAGGCACCCCTAACAGGATCTGTAAATGCCTAGTCATGAGTCCTCCCAGCAAAGATAGCTTTGGGACTAGAGACCCTCTATTTCTCCTGAAGGTGAAAGGTCTTTCTCCAGCTCACTAGCCAGGTTTTGGATCGTCCTCAGGGGACCCAGGCTGGCTCGGAGTCTACAAACTGGACACACCAGGGGGAGAATAGTGGTATCCTGCAATTCCCCCACCTGTCCACAACGAAACCTGATTCTACCAGAAGGCCCTGAACCAGGAATGGGAAGACAGAGAAATGTCTGTCTTCCTGAGAAGGGCTGAGAAGGGTAGAAAAGGGGGCAGCATCATTGTCCCTATTGGGGTGGGGCGGGTTCATTCTCCATCCAGATGGCAGCTCCTCTCCCCTTCATTATCATCTGAAAGGGGAATGAAGGGGGCCCTGTGAGCTGGCTGCTTCCCTTAACCACTTCCTCCCCAGGGAGACAGCTCACACAGTGCAGGAGGGGTTGGGGAGGGGGCTTGCCCAGAGGCACCTAGGCTCTGTAGAACCGCCCAGGCATTGCGGGTATGCCCGCCACCTGCTGGCCACTCCTGGTGCCAGGAGACAGGCATTGTTCCAGGATTATTCAGGGCAGCACTGAAACTCTAAGGCAGCCAGCATCAATTTGGAGAAAGCTAGGAAGGCATTGAGATTCAGAGAGGTTAGGAAGTTCGTGAAGAATTTAGGATGGAGTTCAGTAGGAAAAGCTGATGTGTTGGTGGTAGGAAGTCTCTGTCACAAACGTCTAAAAATTGTAGGGCCAACTGCCAGGTGAGTTAATGAGTCTTATTTTCTTACTTCTCCACTTTTTCACCTACTGAAGGGAAAGAAGAACACCATAAACCAAACGTTGTCAAGTCCTAATTAAGTGTGGACATAGGACATATAATTGAAATATACTGGGAAAAACTCTGGCCAAAGCAGTGTCCTCACCAGTGCACATAGCTTAAAATTCACACACTGGTCCTTCCTGTGAATTAGAGAGACTGAATACCAAAGTCAAAATTTAAATGTTATGGCTGAGGCCATTCATTGCATTTCAACCTCATTCACTATTCCCTTACCCTATTGTAACACCATGTACAGCACATGAACACTAGAGGAACATAGATTAGTAAGACCCAACTTTATCACCCAGGAGCTACAGGGAAGAGTGACCAACAGACCAAAGGGTGAAATAAATAGCACAATGGGATAAATCCTAATCCAGACTGCCCAGTATTTGGCATGAAGAAATTAAACAGGCATGCCTACAAGGGGCTACTAGTAAGATGATTAATGGTAGGAAGAGTCACAATAGTCTTCAATAATAACACACATTTACACAGCACTTACTGTCTACCAGGCACATCCTATGCACTGTTACACTAACTCAGATCTTAACCCTAGTTACTTACTATATTAACTCTATGACATAGGTACTATCATTGTTCCCATCTAGGTGCAGTAACTTACAAAGGTCATAGAGTTACCGCAGGGTAGAGATGGAATTTGAACCCAGATAACCTTGTTCTGACACCTGTATTCTTAACCATTGTACCATACTGCCATTTAAGCTCAACCTCCATGCAAAGACGTAACTTCCCTGAAAATTGCTGAGCCACGGATAACACAGCCAGCAGAGAACACTCAAAATCAAGGTCAAATGTTGGGTTGAAGAGAGAGATAAAACTTCAAGAAGCATGCAGGCATTTGGACTATAGGCAGGTGGGCACTATTCAGGGAAGAAGGCCTGGAAGCAACATCCTGGCAGACACCAACCCCTAAGCCCAGAGGCTAACAGTGATGCTTCACATAAACACATAAGCAGAGATAGACAAAGTTTCATAATAAATGCCTTTAAGCAAGCAGCAACACCTAAGATGATTCACATTGCATCAGAACAGAACAGAGGTGATTCACATGACCACTCTAGTTAAGAAGAGGCAATTTCTGAGCAGGTAAGTGAAGACTGACGTCTGAATAGGCTGAACATACTTCAGTGTTGACTGTATACAGAGTATGCATTAAAAACTATAAATAGCAAAGCATAGGTTTAATCATTCCCAACCTAAATTAATGTCTTAAGGAGTGAATGTGTGTGTATACATGCACATTAGACTAACAGTGCATCTGGCACACTTAGTGAACGGGATGCATTCATTTATTCAGTTAATACATAGTTACTTGGTGCCTACTGATATGGTTTGACTGTGTACCCACCCAAATCTCGTCTTGAATTGTAGTTTCCATAATCTCCATATGTTGTGGGAGGGACCCAGTGGGGGGTAATTGAATTACGGGGGCAGTTACCCCCACGCTGCTGTTCTTGTGGTAGCGAGTTCTCACAAGAGCTGATGGCTTTGTAAGGGGCTTCCCCCTTCACTCAGCACTCTTTCATTCTCTCTCCTGCCACTTTCCACCATGATTGTAAGTTTCCTGGGGCATCCCCAGCCATGTTGAACTGTGAGTTAATTAAACCTCTTTCCTTTATAAATTACCCACTCTCAGGTAGTTCTCTATAGCAGTATGAGAATGGACTAATACAGTAAATTGGTACCCCAGAGAGTGGAATGCTTCTGTAAAGATACTCGAAAATGTGGAAGCGACTTTGGAAATGGGTGACAGGTAGAGGTTGGAACAGTTTGGAGGGCTCGGAAGAAGACAGGAAAATGTGGGAAAGTTTGAAACTTCCTAGAGGCTTGGAGGGCTCAGAAGACAGGAAGACGTGGGAAAGTTTGAAACTTCCTAGAGACTTGTTGAATGGTTTTTACCAAAATGCTGATAGTGATATGGACAATGAAGTCCAGGTTGAGGTGGTCTCACATGGATATTAAAAGCTTGTTGGGAAATGGAGTAAAGGTCACTCTTGCTATGCAAAGAGACTAGCAGCATTTGCCCCTACCCTAGAGATTGGTGGAACTTTGAACTTGAGAGAGATGATTTAGGGTATCTGGCAGAAGAAATTTCTACGCAGCAAAGCATTCAAGAGGAAGCAGAGCATAAAAGTTTGATAACTTTGCAGTCTGACAATGTGATAGAGAAGAAAAATCATTTGCTGGGGAGAAATTCAAGCCTACTGCAGAAATTTGCATAAGCAACAAGGAGCTGAATGTTTATCACCAACACAATGGGGAAAATGTCTCTAGGGCATGTCAGAGATCTTGGGGGCAGCCCCTCCCCATCACATACCAGGAGGCCTGGGAGGGCTGAATGGTTTCATGGGCTGGGCCCAGGGCCCCTCTCCTGTATGTAGTCTCAGGACTTGGTTCCCTGTGTCCCAGTCACTTTATCTGTGGCTAAAAGAGGCCAAGGTACAGCTGAGGCTGTTACTTCAGCGGGTGCAAGCCTCAAGCCTTGGCAGCTTTCACACAGTGTTGGCCCTGTAGATGCACAAAAGTCAGTATTCAGGTTTGGGAACCTCCACCTAGAATTCAGAGGATGTATGGAAACACTTGGGTGTCTAGGCAGGAGTTTGCTGCAGGAGTGGGGCCCTCATAAAGAACCTCTGCTAGGGCAGTGGAGAAGGCAAATATGAGGTTGGAGGCCCCACACACAGTCCCTACTGGGGCACTGCCTAGTGGAGCTGTGAGAAGAGGGCCCAGCATCCTCCAGACCCCAGAATGGTAGATCCACTGCCAGCTCACACTGTGAGCCTGGAAAAGCCACAGACACTCAAAACCAGCCTGTGAAAGCAGCTGGGAAGGGGGCTGTACCCTGCAAAGCTATAGGGGTGGAGCTATCCAAGGCCATGGGAGCCCACCTCTTGCATCAGTGTTATCTGGATGTGAGACATGGAGTCAAAGGACATTATTTCAGAGCTTTAGGATTTAATTACTGCCTCATTGGATCAGAGTTACCTGGATAGGACACAGGAGTAAACGAGATTATTCAGAGCTTTAAAATTTAATTACTGCCTCACTGGATTTTGGACTTGCATGTTTTGGCCAACTTCTCCCATTTGGAATGTGTGTGTTTACCCAATGCCTATTCCTCCATTGGGTCTAGGAAGTAACTAACTTGCTTTTAATTTTACAAGCTTCTAAGAGAAAGGGATTTGCCTTGTCTCAGATGAGACTTTGGACTTCAACTTTTGGGTTAATGGAATGAGTTAATACTTTGGGAAACTGTTGGAACGGCATGATTGTGTTTTGAAATGTGAGATTTGGGAGGGGCTGGGCATGGGATGATATGGTTTGGCTGTATACTCACCCAAATTTCATCTTGAATTATAGTTTCCATAATCCCCACATCATGGGAGGGACACAGAGGGAGGTAATTGAATCCTGGGGGTGGTTAACACCATGCTGGTGTTCTCATGGTAGTGAGTGAGTTCTCACAAGAGCTGATGGTTTTATATAAGGGGCTTCCCCCTTCACTTGGCACTCATTCATTCTCCCTTCTGCCACTAGGTGAAGAGGTGCCTTTCGCCATGATTGTAAGTTTCCTGAGGCCTCCCAATCATGTGGAACAGTAAGTCAATTAAACCTCTTTCCTTTGTAAATTACCCAGTCTCAGGCAGTTCTTCAAGTAGTATGAGATTGGACTAATACATCTACTATGTGGCCGCCTTTGAAGACATGCACATGCAACCCTGTTCTCCATCCCCAAAGGCCATCCATGAGTCCATTGTCAGACTTCTCTGGTTCCCATCCATGTATTCCTCTGCCCTGGATGCAACGCTTCCCCTGTCTCCACAGTTGGGCTCACCTCCTGAACTGCAATTTCTATGTCTCCAGCTAGACTGATAACATTTATCACCTCTGAGTACCAAACAGCTGGGATAGGGACTTCGTCCTCCAAATGCAGCTCCACACAAGCAGGAGCCTGTTCCCTACTATACCCATACATCTCAGCTATGCCTGGCACCGAATCAGTGCTCGGTAAACTACCCAGTAAATTACTGCTGCAGTGATCTTGACACAGGTGTCAGGTCTCTGCCCCTGGGGAGCTTACCAGCTAGGGGGCACTGCCTGAGAAGAGGTTGACAGTGGTCATGTCTGCCCACCTTTGCTGTTCAGAAGACAAGCTCTGGAGCCAGACTGCCAGTACCTGGAAGAGCTGAGATGCACACTCAGGCACTCTGATCCCAAGGGCTTGGCATAAGGACTGTGGGCTTGTATTGCTTTCTTTTATCCTCATAATAATCTCATCTTATGGGGGGAGGGTGGCTGAGGCTGAAAGGTTAATCTGGCAAGTACCCCCAGACGTATTTCGGATTTTAAAATTTCTCCATCGTTAGGAAGGTAATATGGTAAATATGTCCTATTTTATATAACATTTCCAGTGGGCTCTGAACTATACTCCATATCAAACACATTCAGATGCTTGCAGCAAATCAAATGAACAAACACACTCAGTATAATTATAGCCTCGCTTTCCTGCAGATTAGGCTTTGCTACCAAAAGAATTGCAAAACATTTTCTAGTTTCCAGAGTGTACTGGATTTTGTATTTGCAGGTGAAGGACTGTGGACTCAAAAATATAAAGCCCTTAGAAGAGAATATGGCACAAATTAGGTGCTGTGAGCCTAACATGCAGCAGCCACTTAGTATGTGTTAGTTTCCTTCTCTCCAGCCAGGCTCTGATAGCACCTGAGCCTCTCATACCTCTCCCCTTCTATTTCCCAAAGAGATGAGATAATCCCCACTCCTCTCTTGTCCCAGAAGGCGGTACCATTTGCAAATTCCTGCTTACCAGTCTGTATGGGCATCATCAATCACCAACAGGATCCTGGGTCTTTGAACAACAGGTGTGGAGGGACCTGAAGGCTCCATCAGCCCTGAGGAGGCCTGAGGGGCCTGCTTCATGGCACTGGAGAGGGAGCTAAAAATGCTGGATCCTGGAGAGGAGAAGGAGGCAGCGAGGGGCTGGGGGTGCCTCCTCTCCATGGCCGGGGAAGCAGGTGAGCTGGTGGAGCTATCTGGGCGTTGCAGGTCCGTCATGTAGCCATTAGGCAGGTTGGCCACGAAGCTGCTGTCAGAGAGACGTCGACGGAGGAAATTCATGACTGTGGATGGACGGAGATGACTGGCTCCTACTCAGACGTGTGTAGGTGAGGCCCAGAAGACAGGCTGCCAGGTACAGGGAGTGGTAGGACTTTAGCCAGAAGAGCCAGGGGGATTTTGCACAACCAGCAGTCAGCTTTAGCTGCCTTTATTTACCTGCTGGAAATAAGCCAATAAAAACATAAGTGGAAATGACCTCCACCCTCCTTAAGAGCAAACAGATACAGCACTTTCCTGCCCTACTGCAGGTGGCAACGTAAATTAGGACATCCTTCTGGAAAGGAATTTGGCAACATGTATTCAGAGGATAGCTTTTTAACCTACAATTTCCATTTTCTGGAATTCTATCCCAAAGATAGATTCTAAAGTTACAGAAAAAGCTTCATGCACAAATATGTTTATCACATATTATTTACACTAGCAAAATACTGGGAAGTATCTCAACATTCAACCACAGTTTAATGAATAAGTCAACTACAGCACAGTTACTCAATGAACCTTTTGTGGCTATTTTTAAAGGTGTCCTGAAGAAGGGATTTTAGTAACAGAAACAATTTCATGTTCTAATGATAAATTTAAAAGATAATGATTCAAAATTATAGGAACCAAGTGACTACAAAGATGTACAAGCTGAAAGAACAAAACTTTGGAAATAAAAGATATCAAAATGTTAACAGTGATTATATTTTGGTGACACAAGTACATGCCATTTTTTTCTTTTCCCTTCCACTTATATTTTTCAAATTTTCCAGAATGCATATTACTATGGACTGGCATGCCCCCACCTCACCAAATTTATATGTCGAAGATAACGTTGGATATGATGCTTCGGAAATGAGTCCTTTGGGAGGTAATTATGGTTAGTGAGGTCATTAGGGTGTGGCCCACACGATGGAAGTGGGCCATAAGAAACGATGCTATAGAGCTTGCTTTCCCTGCACCATGTGAAAGCAAAGATAAAAGGCTGCCATCTACAAGCCAGGAGAGGGCCCTCACCAGAGCCAAGAAAGCAGACACCCTGACCTTGGATTTCCCAGCCTCCAGAAATGGGAGAAATAAGCATATGTTGTTTAACTCACCCAGCCTACAATATTTTGTTATGGGAGCACAAGCAGACTAATATATACATCTATTGCTCTCCTAAACAAAGTAACATAAGTTTAAAAAGCCAAACTGTTCATTTGAGATCAAAATATCCCATTGAGAACAATGACTATTTAAACTATGGAATTAGACTTTATATTTTTGTTATGATTATTATATACAATGTATTTTTTTTTGTTTGAGACAAAGTCTCACTTTCTCACCCAGGCTGGAGTACAGTGGCATGATCTTGGCTCACTGCAACCTCCACCTTCCAGATTCAAGTGACTCTCCTGCCACAGCCTCCCAAGTAGCTGGGATTACAGGCACCCACCACAACACCCAGCTAATTATTGAATTTTTAGTAGAAATGAGGTTTCACCATGTTGGCCAGGCTGGTCTCAAACTCCTGGCCTCAAGTAATCATCCTGCTTCAGCCTCCCAAAGTGCTGGGATCACAGGCATGAGCTACTGAATCCAGCCAGTATTTTTATTGTAGTAAAATTTACTTAAGATTGAAATGCGCAATTCTTAGGTATATACTTCTTTGAGTTTTGATAAATGTATATACTGGTATAATGTTAATTATATTCCTATTACCTCAGAAAGTTCTTTTGTGCCCCCTTCTAGTCCATCCACACCCCCAAAAGGCAAATACACTTCTCATGCATGTCACCATTTATTAATTTTACCTGTTCTTGAACTTCATATAAATGTAATCAAATATATTATGCTTTTGTTAATAACTTCTTCCCTCAATGGTTCTGAGATGCAATATGTTGTATATATCAGCAGTCATTCTATATTTAAAATCACTGAATATCATTCTACTGGATGGGTAAACCACAAATTGCTACTCCAGTCTTCTGTTGACGAAAATTTGATGTCAAGCATGGTGGCTCACACCTGTAATCCTAGCACTTTGGGAAGCTGAGGTGGGCGTATCACTTAATGGTAGGAGTCTGAGACCAGCTGGGCCAACATGGCAAACACTCCTCTGTGCTAAAGATAAAAATTGGAAAAAAAAAAAAAAAAGCTGGGTGTGGTGGTGTGCGCCTGTATAACCAGCTACTGGGGAGGCTGTGGCACAAGAATAGCTTAAGCCCAGGAGATAGAGGTTGTAGTGACCCAAGATCACGCCACTGCACTCCAGCATGGGTGACAGAGTAAGACACTGTCAAAAAAATAAAAGAAGAAGAGGAAGAGAAAAGAAAAGAAAAGAAAGAGAAAGAAAGAGAGAAATAAAAAGAACAAGAAAATTTGAAATGTTTCCAGTTTTCAGGCATTATGAATAAATTGCTATAAGAAATTTTTATTTAAATCTTTTTGTGGAGACAGACGGATGGATGGATGGATGGATGGACTCACTGATAGATTGAGAAATAGATCTTTTCTTTGGTAAAATATCTAGGAGTTAATTTGTTGGGTCATGGGGGTAAGTGTAGGTCTAACTTGGTAAGAAACTGTCAAAAAGTTTCCCATAGTGGTTGTTTGATTTTGCACACTCCATTTGAGAGTGCCCATTGCTCCACATCCTTTCTGACATTTGGTTGTTGTCAGTCTTTTTCATCTTAACCATTCTAGTGGATGTAACATATAACCTTATTGTGTTTTAAATTTATTTTGTCTGATACTTAACAAGACTGAACAAGTTTCATGGGTTTACTGGCCAGTAACATATCATCTTTTGTGGAGTACCTATTCAAATTTCTAAAAGGTGGGTTATCTTTTTATTTTTGATTTGTAGGAGTTCTTTATATATTCCAGATACAAGTCCTTTGTCAGATACATACATTGTAAACATTTTCTACCATTCTGTGTCTTGCTGCTTCATTTTCTTCATGAGCAGAGCATAGCAGAATAAAACAACTCTTAAAAAAGTGAATTGTTTGAGACAAAGGCATCCCAATAATAAAAAATATATATACCATAGGATGAGACAACACTTCCATATTGTGAGTATTGGGAATACTTTACATATCGTTTCATATATATGTATCTAGACACACACACATATATATACATATATGTAAATATAAATATACACCTCTATATACATATATAAAATCTATTATACATATCTGCAGATGTTTGGCTAAACAGAAATTTTTATTTTATGAAACCTAATTTATCAAATTTTTCATTTATGGTTAGTGTTTCTGTGTCTGTTCTTAAAAATCTCTGCAACCCCAAGATCGCAATCATACTGTTCTACAGTGTCTTATAGAAGTATTATAGTTCTAGCTTTTCTATTTAGGTCGGGGATTCATCTAAGCTTGATTTTTGAGTGGTATGAAGTAGGGTATGAAGTTCATTTTCACCTCTGCTCATTTATCCAAGTTGCTAGCACCATTTATGAAAGTATTTTTCTCCCACTGAATTGCTTTGGTGGCCTTGTTGGCACCAATTGGTTGTACATTCATGGGTCTACTTCTGCACTGTTCAGTATGCTCCATTAATCTATCTGTTCTTGTATTTCTTGATTGCTGTGGCTTTCCAGGAAAGTTTTAAATTCAGGTAAAGTGAGTCCTCCAACTTAAATTTTCTGCCTCAAGATTGTCTGAGGTATCCTAGATCCTATGATTCTATTTTCATGTGCATTTTAAAATCAACTTTTATGAAAAAGTCTGTGGGGGATATTGTTTGAGATTGCATAGACTGAGTAGAATTGTCACTGAACAATATTGGGTTTTCTACTTTATGAACACAGTAGATCTCTCCCATTCAGAAATTTTTTTGTGATTTTTCAATATGGAGATCTTGCATATATTTTGCTAAATTTATTCCTATTTTATTATTTTTTTGGCTTGCTTTTGACACTTTTCTAAATTTCACTTTCCATTTGCTTGCTGCTAGTAAAATAGTATGTTCAATATATTGACATGCTAAATTCAAGTATTGTTTCTACTAGTTGTTTATAGATTCCTTAATGCTTTCCATTTAAATAAGCATGTCTTTACAATCTGAATGCCTCTTACTAATTTCCCTTATCTGACTGTCCTAGCTAGGACCTCCAATATTGAATAAAAATCATGAAAACATGCACCTTACCGTGTTCCTAATCTTAGGGGGAAAATGTTCAGTATCTCACCATTAATGTGGTGTTAACTGTAGATTTTTGGTAAATTCACTTTATTAGATTCAGGTAGTTCCTTTCTATTATTATTTGGATGTGAGTTCGAATCATGAATGGAAGTTGAATTTGCCAAGTGATTTGCTAAATCTATTGAGAGGATTATATGTTTTTGAAATAATTTATTTACTTAATAATGTAGTAAATTATATAAACTCTACTTGATCATAGTGTGTTACCCTTTTTATATACTGGTGGATTCAATCTGATAATATTTTGCTAAGGATTTTTCTGTCTATGTTCATGACAAAAACATTGGTCTGTAGTTTTATTTTTTGACAATGTCTTTGCCAGGTTTTGGTATCAAGGTAATGTTAACCTTACAAAATAGGTTGGGAAGTATTCCCTCCTTTTCTATTTTATGAAAGAGTCTGTAATATTGGTTTTTTTTTTCCTTAAATTATTGGCAGAATTCAACAGTGAAACCATCTGGGGTTGGTTTTTCTTTGTGGGAAAGTTTTTAATAATGAATTCAATCTCCTTTATAAAGCTATTCATGTTTTGTGTTTCTTTTTATCTCAATTTTGACAGTAAGTGATTTCAAGCATGTTGTGTCCATTTCATCTTGGTTGTGAAATCTTGGTTGTAGGATCTTATGATTCCTCCTGATACTGGTAATTTGCTTTTTCTCTTTTTGACTGATCCATGTTGCTAAGAATTTATAAATGTTATTACTCTTGTAAAGAACCAACTTGCAGCCTTTTCAATTTTCTCCATTGTCTGTTTTCTGTTTCACTTCTTTCTGTTTTTTATTACTTCCTTTCTTCTCTTTACTTTTAAGTTTAATTTGCTGTGTGTTTTCTAGAGTCTTAAGCTGGAAACACAGGTAATTAATTCTAAACCCTTTATTTCCCCAATATAAGTATTTAAAGCAATGTGCTTCCCTCTCAGAAATTTTAACATGTTGTATTTTCATTATCATTCACTTCAAATTATTCCTATGTCCCTTATAATCTTTTGACCAATGTATTACTAAAACATGCATTTAATTGTCAAATTTCAGTGCTCTTTAGATACTGTCTTGTTAATGCTTTTAATATAATTCATTTGGGATAAGTGAAAATAGTCTATAAGGTTTTAAGCCTTTGCCATTCATTAAGATTAATTTTATGATTCAATACAGTCTATCTTGATCAATGTTCCAGATGCACTTGGAAAGAATGCATATTTTGCAGTTGTTGGGTGTAATGCTCTACAAATATTACTTAGATTGTTTTCAAGTCCAATTCCCCAGGTAGCTGACACTCCCATGGTAACTTGTAAACAGGAAGTTTATCAGACAGTGCTTCCATTCATGCTCAACAGCTGTGGGCAAGAACGAAAAGATTTGGGCTGAGAGACGTACTGAACTACCACACGTTCAACAGAGGCTTCAGTTGATCTTACTGGACACATGGACCCGGGATATCTCTTTAGATGTTCTCATTATCCAGCCACTCTGTGAGCTTATTCTCTGCCCACTGATCTGTCAAACCAGCAAAGCTGCAACTCTCCACTTTAGTTCCAGCTGCTCAATGCCAGGTGGCCTGGGAACAGCCACCTAAATGTGTATTTCACTAAGTGGGTGTGGCTTCCTTCCTTCAAGGGTCAAATCCTGTCCACATCCTATCTATTTTTTGTTTTTTTCTGGCAACCTCAAATCGTTTGAAATATTTTGTCCCAAGTTTATCATTATCATCTGGGAAAGGTTTAGCCCCACACAAGCTACTGAGTCATTACTGGAACTGAGCCTCTTCCATTTTTCAAATACCAGATGGAAAAGTTAACAAAATATTAGTGTTAAAGGGATCTTAGAGTTTGTTTAACAATTCCTTCTTCAGGAACTCTGGTCAACCTTCCATTGGTAGGAATTCCCTGACTTTGAGAAGAATCACCTCTCATAATCTTTTGACCTACTCCAATGTTAGTCAATGGCTTCTCCAGTAACTTCCCACTACAGTCCCCAGTGGAACTTACAGACTGGCAAAAGGAGGCCAATTATGAACATACAAACAAATATTTATGGTTTGGGGTAAGCGCAGGAAGGAATACACAGAGTATGGTCATTGAAATTCACTTTGGGGCAGGACTTCTTCAGATAGGATGGTTAGGGAAGGCCTCTCTGAGAAGGTTACTTTTAAAAATTTCATTTTTAATTGACAAGCAATAATTGTATCTATTTCTGTGATGTTTTGCTATGCTTACATAGTGGAATGATTAAGTCAAGCTGATTAACAAATCTATCACCTCACATACTTATCATTTTCTATGGAAAAAAACATTTAAAATCTACTCTTAGCAATTTTGAAATATACAACTCATTATTTACAATGTATTATAGTGACTGTGAAGTCACTGTTCTATGCAAAAGATCACAGGAGCTTCTCTCTCATAACTGAAACTTTGTACTCTTTGACCAATATGTCCCCTTTTGCCATTCAGCCCCCTCTCCAGCCTCAGGCAACCACTATTCTACTCTCAACTTCTACGAGTTCAACGGTTTTAGATGCCACATATAAGTGAGATTATGTGGTATTTGTCTTTCTGTCCTTGGCTTGTCTCACTTATCATAATGTTCTTCAAGTTCATCCATGTTGTAGCAAATAAAAGAATTTTCCCTTCCTTTTGTTTGTTTGTTTGAGATAGGGTCTCACTCTGTTGCCCAGGCGGGAGTGTAGTGGTACGATCATAGCTTACTGCAGTCTCAACCTCCCAGGCTTAACTGACCCTCCCTCCTCAGTCTCCAGAGTAGCTGGGACTACAGATGTGTACTATGATGCTCAGCTGTTTTTCAAAAAAAAAATTGGGGAGGGGGAGGGTCTTACTATGTTGCCTAGGCTGGTCTTGAGCTTCTGGCCTCAAGCAATTCTCCTACTTTGGTCTACAGAGTGCTGGGATTACAGGCATGAGCCCAAACCCCTCCTCCTTTTAAGGCTGAATAGTATTCCGTTGTGTGTATATATACCACATTTGCTTTATCCAATCATCTGATGATGGGCACCTAGGTTGGTTCCACATCTTAGCTACTGGGTATAATGCTGCAGTGAACATGGGAGTGCAGATATCTCTGATATATTGACTTCAATTTCCTTGGATACATACCCAGAAGTGGGATTGCTGGATCATATGGTAGTTCTATTTTTAGTTTTCTGAGGAACCTCCATACCATTTTCCATAATGGCCATATTAATTTACATTCCCACCCATGGTGCACAAGATTTCTCTTTTCTCCACACTCTCTCTAACACTGCTATCTGACATCTTTTTGATAATAGCTATTCTAACAGGTGTGAGGTGACATCTCATTATGGTTTTAATTTGCATTTCCCTGATGATTAGTAATAATGAGCATTTTTTTCACATATCTGTTAGCCACTTGTATGTCTTCTTTTGAGAAATGTCTATTCAGTTTCCTTGCCATTATTTGATTGGATTATTTGTTTTCTTGTTATAGAGTCGTCTGAATTCCTTATATATTATGGCTATTAGCCCCTTATCAGATATATGGTTTGCAAATATTTTCTCCCAGTCTGTGGGCTGCATCTTTGTTAATTGATTCTTGCTGTGCAGAAGCTTTTTAGTCTGATGCAATTCCATTTGTTTATTTTTGCTTTTGTTGCCTGTGCTTTTGGAGACACTTGGACAATGTCCAAGAAATAATTGCCCAGATCAATGTCATGGAATTTTCCCCCTTTGTTTTCTTTTAGTAGTTTTATAGTTTCAGGTCTTATATTTAAGTTTTTAATCCATTTTGAGTTTTTTTTTAATACGATGTTGAGATAAAGGTCCAATTTCACTTCTCTGCCTGTGGATATCCAATTTTCTCAACATCACTTATGAAGAGACTGTCTTATGTCCATTGTGTGTTCTTGTCACCTTTGTCAAATTTCAATTGATTGTAAGTGTGTGAGTTTATTTCTGGGATCTCTATGCTGTTCTATCGATCATTGTGTCCTTTTTCTGTGTTTTTTTTTTTTGAAATGGAGTCTTACTCTGTCACCTGGGCTGGAGAGTGCAGTGGTGCAATCTCAGCTCACTGCAACCTCCGCTTCCTGGGTTCAAGTGATTCTCCTGCCTCAGCCTCCCAAGTAGCTTGGATTACAGGCGTCCATCACCATGCCCTGTTAATTTTTTGTATTTTTAGTAGAGACAGGGGTTTCACCATGTTGGCCAGGCTGGTCTCAAACTCCTGACCTCGTGATTTGCCCACCTCAGCCTCCCAAAGTACTGGGATTACAGGCATGAGCCACCACACCTGGCTATGTTGTTTGATTACTGTAGCCTTGTAACAGATTTCAAATGCGTCCAGCTTTCTTCTTTTTGCTCAAGATTGCTTTGGCTATTCAGAGTCTTTTGTGGTTCTATACAAATTTTAGGATTTTTTTTATTTCCATGAAGAATAACATTGGAATTTTGATAGGGATCGCATTGAATCTGCAGATCATTTTGGGTAGTGTGGGCATATAATTCTTCTAATCCATGAACGGGATACCGTTCCACTTATTTGTGTCACCTACAATTTCTTTAATAAATGTTTTATAGTTTCCAGTATAAAGGTCTTTCACCTCCTTGGTTAAATTTACTCCTAAGCATTTCGTTTTTGGGTGCTATTGTGAGTGAAACTGATTTCTTAAGTTCCTTTGCAGATAGTTTGTTGTTAGTGTAAAAAAAAAAAATGCTACTAATTTTTATGTGTTGATTTTGTACCCTACCACTTCACTGAATTTGATTATCAGCTCTAACAGTTTTTTTTTTTTTTGTAGAATCTTTATGATTTTCTATATATAAGATCATGTCATCAGCAAACAGAGACAATTTCACTTCTTTCAGGAGTGATCTTTAGGCTGGAACATAAAGGATGGGGAGAGAGAAGTGTATATGCAAAGGCAATGAGGTAGGAAAAAGCAAAGCACATTTGAAGAACAGAAGGATGGCCAGCTCCATCAGGAAGTTAGAACAAAATTCTTATAAGATAATGCTCAGAAAAGCAGAGAGGTGTCAGATCATGAAGGGCCATGTTGAAATCAATTTTGATGTGAAGCCAATCGTGAAAGTACACCATTGGAGGTTATAGACAACAGGGATATCTGGTCTACATGACCACTGTGTGGAAACAGACCTAGAGGATGTGTCTATGAAAGGAGCCAGACAGGTTAGAAGGCCATTGTAGTCATTTTGGTCCACAGGTGTGAAAGTGGGGAGCTGGATTATGTAATTTTCAAGGTCTTTTCCTCTTGAATCATTAGGACAGGACACAGGGTATCACTTCAATGCCAAACTTAATCTGATGGCAAGACAAGATGAAGATGAGAGGGATTCTGGTGAAGACCTAGGAAAAGAAGGGCAGGAAGACAGGCTGGGATCCCAGTAGGCGTGCTGGCTATCCAGCTGCCCTAGCATTAGCCACTAGAGGGCAGGAGTGACCATACCAGACAGGAAAAAGAGACTTTATAAGGTAACTTTGCATGCTTACTTATTGGAGGCTGTGGCATGAAGGAAAACTTCACTGGGAAAGGTTAAAGAAAGGTTGAAAGACTTTCCATACTTGGTGGTGACGCCAGAGCCAGAAGTAAGGTGAAAATCATAAGGACAGGTTTTGCATCAAAACAGGAAGAATGAGAGCCGCCCCACAGCGGCAACAGCTACTTTGAGAAGAGATGAGCCCCTGATCAGTCTGGACAAGAGTGGACCTGTCTGCTTGGGTGCCTCATAGACACCCCAAACTCATTTCCTTGCTCACCCTCAGATGAGTTTATGCACCTGGGTTCCCCATTTCTGGAACCCTAGGACTCATCCACTCACTGAGGTCTCACACTTTGCTCCTCCTTAACCCTGGCGAGTTTCAGTCCAGTCTCCAAGTCTGTCAACTCTGTCTCCACAAACATCTTCAGCATCATCCCCTCCTGTCCATCATTCCTACCATACTCTTGGTTCATGTGGTGCTAAAGCTCTCTCCCCTTGCCTATTACAACAGCCTCCTAATCAGCTCCCTCCCTCTAAGCTCAATCATTCAATCACCTTTCCACAGAGAAGAGAGGAGAGCTTTCTAAACTACAACCCTAACCAGAGGAAGCCCCTTCACGGCTTTCCACATACTCCTAGGATAAAGGACACACCCTAACCCAGAAAGATCTTCAGGGTTTAATCACTGCCATCTTCTTCAAGGTTTTCCTTGCAACTTTGGCCATGCAAAATGAAACTCTTCCAATGAGTCATGCTCTTCCAAAAGTCCACGTCCTTTGTATACTTTTTCCTCTGCCTGGAATACTATACCTTATTCCCCTTTTCCTTCACTGCTTCGATACCTACAGAGGCCATGAAACTCAGTAGCTGGGAGCACAGGTTTCAAAGGCAGACAGACTCTGGTTCCAATCCCAGCTCTGCCACTTACTAATGTAATAGCTATGAGAGCTGGGGTGGCATAGTCAACCTCCGTGCCTCAGTTTCCACATTTCTAAAGCAGGGATAAAAAATAATGGCTGCTTTACAATTGATGTGAACACTGAATGAGATGACAGATGCAACACAGAGCAATGGCTGACATGTCAGGCACTACACATACTAAGTACTGCCATTATTTATTTATTACAATTTATTTTGTTGTTGTTTTTGGTTTGGGTTTTGGTTTTGACACTGGGTCTAGACTGGAGGGCAGTGGTGCATGTTGGCTCACTGCAACCTCTGCCTTCTGGCCTCAAGGCATTCTCCTGCCTCAGCCCCCCCAAGAAGCTGGGAATACAGGCGTGTGCCACTATGCCCGGCTAATGTTTGTATTTTTTGTAGAGGAGGGGTTTCACCAAGTTTCCCAGGCTAGTCATCAACTCCTGAGTTCAAGTGCTTAGATTGTAGGTGTGAGCCACCATGCCCAACCCCATTGTTTATTCTTAACAATCCACATGAAGCTATTGGGAAGACCAAATGAAAAATGCACAAAAGTCCATGTCCTTTGTGCTTTTGAAATAATGAATGAATATACAAATAATAGTAACAAAACACCATTTTTAGTAGTGGTATCTTTATAATATTATCAAGATGCAGAATTATTATTCCTGACTTCAACCATCACTGACAGTCATTAATGCTTAGAGACTCTGTGAACATACAGAGGCCCCTCAGTCTGGGCCCCAAAGTACTTAACCAAACACCCTCTGATTTAATTTCTCCAGAGGAGAACTATTTAGTTGAATAGTTAACCATGGAAATGTGTTTGTTTACATAGACCCAATCCTAGGAAAATGGAGAAAGTGGTGGGGTTTGTTTCTGGATCCTGTACCTCTTTTAAAATCCATCTTCCTCACTTCTGCTTCCTCTCAATACCTCTCCCGTAAGATCAGATCTCTTGGCAAGACCTTGTCATTGGAGCCACTAACTCAGAGAAGCCTCAGGACATAGGAGATGGGTTATTTAAGCATAACAGAGGGTGTCTGAAGAGGACAGGCCAGATGCCCAGCCCAGAGCACCCAACACCTCAATACAATCATGCTGTTAAAATGATTCTTCCAGATGTATAAGATATAAGGCTTGAAAGCAATCTTTTTGCTCAGTCTTTAAGATTCAATGAGGTGACTCTAATGATGGTACTTTGGGCACCATGACAGGCAAAAGGGGAGAGATTTCTTTGCAAGATTTGGTCACAGAAAAGGCCTAAAAATCCCAAACTATACCACTTTGAAAACAAATACTACATAAAGGGAGTCTTCAAGTGTAAGCCCCCTCCCAAACCCAGGCTAAGGACCACAATGGCCTCAACCCTCTGGTGCTGGACACAGGTAGACAGAGGCAGTAAGCTTGAAGGTTAAGCTCATGGATCCTGGGACCAGATTGTTTGGGTTCCAATCTCAACTGTGCTACCTACCACCTAAAAAGCCTCAGGAAAGTTTCTTAGCCTCTCTGTGCCTCAGTTTTCTTATCTGCAAAATGGGTATAAGAGTAACTACCTCATAGAGTTCCTGCAACTTAATATAGAACAGTGCCTGGCACATGGTAAACAATCTGTGACAGCTGCTATTATTATTCCAATTTCTTTTTAGACGATGTGTTTCCCATTGCCAGAAGGTCTGACAGTGTGATTAGTGTGGAAGGCAACACAGCAGGAGGTGCAGTATTTATATGAGAATGAGCTTTGGCATGGATCTGACTTTAAGACCCCCCTCTGCCTCCTGCAGCTGAGTGACATCTAAGCCACAGGTTCTTCATCTGCAAAGTGGGGATACTAATACCCTGCCCTTCCTACTTCACAGGTCTTTGAGCAGACCAAGATAAAATTCACTAAAGTGCTTTTCCAAATGTTTATTTTTTAAGTTAACATAGAATAAAATAGACTTTGGCGGTATACAGTTCTATGACTTTTAGCACATTCATGGAACCACCACTACCAAGATATGGACCGTTCCATCACCCCCCATAAAATTGCTTTTTAATCTTGATGGCATAGTGTTTCACAGTCTAACACCTGACTCTCCTACAATGATACATTAGATAAGAAATATTTAAGGCCTGGCACATTTCTTAGATAAAGAAAGAAGATGAATTCCAGTGACTGAACTTCCTGCACATCAGTTGTCTTTGCACTGGCTGTTCCTTCACCTGGAACTCTCTACAGATATATGCATGGCCCAATCACCCCTCCCTCTGGTCCTCCTGAAATGTCACATTCTCAGTGAGGCCTCCCTTCTGACTGCCACTGTCTGGTACTTTGGATCCCACTTGTTCTTTTTTTCCATAGCATGCACCATCTTCTATAAGCTATATGCTGTAACTTATTTTTTTGCTTATTGTTCATTTTCTGTTCCCTTTCATAGGATGTAAGCTCCCCAGGGAGAGAGAACATTGTCTGATTTGTCCACTGATGTATTCTAAGCACCTAGAACAATGCCTAGCACACAGTAGAGGCTCAATCAATATTTTGGGGTAAACCTGTTTAAAACAACAAGGATGAAGTTAAACTATCTTCACTTGTTTTTTGGCCAGATTAAATCTGTGATCATACAAAAGAAAGCAGCTGTCACAGTAAGCCTAAGTGGAACCAAAATTGGAATAATACAAAAGACTATCTAATTCCCCCTGCCCCCCATGTAAACATAAGATGGCTCATAAATTCTCCATTCAATGAGTGCTAAAACAATTTTTTCCTTCCCCATTAGGAATAAGTATCTGGGCAATTAATCCTGAAATGCTAAAATCTCCTCTGCACAAGCAGAAAATTTAAAACTTAATAGAGACAACATAACCTGGGCTTCATCAGTGTATTAATGAGCATGGAAAGTGAAGTCTAGGGAGAGGTTGAGAACCCTATAGATTGTGTCACTCCAGCTGCAAAGCCAAGAGATGCTTAACTTCCTGAAAAGCAGGTCGAGCATGCATCTGCTGAGGAAGCAGCTCTGTCTTACTCCTTTCTCACACACAGACCTGCTGGCACTTTTGTCTCCAAAGCTCTTTTCCAGACACATCAACGTGAAAACATGCACTGTCTTTGATGAGTTCAAATCCACTCACACATGCCTTGATCTCCTGTGGGTAGCATCATTGTTCCCCTAAGTGGGACATCATGGGTTCCCAGACAAGAAGAATTTGGGCTTTAGAAACAGGATTTGTAGGTGAGTGAGCCTCCTGCACAAACAACTCCCTCCTCTGGTTGGAGAACACTCCAGGGTGTCAGGAAATTTTGCGGGAGGGGGGTCTCCTCAAAGTCAAGAGAGGAGAGGAGATTCTTCCATTTATTTGCAATCACTCCCACAAACTGAAATATATTCAAATAAAGAAATGCCAAAACAAGGTCCAAAAAAAAATTTCATGTAAAGGAACACTTACATTTAGCAAATTAAAGCATTTAACCTCCTAAGATTATAAAGTAACGATAACTGAATTATCCACAAAATATTCACAGGATTTACTTACAAACAGAATTTATAGAGTCCCACAGGCAACACTAGCCAGAACTGGAACACAAGCTTTGAATTATCTAATAATCATGCTGGATTGCCTCTGGCTTATCAGGACCCTCATCTGAAGGTCATATCAAAAATCTAAGTGGCCAAGCATGGTGGCTCATGCCTGTAATCCCAGCATTTTGGGAGGCCGAGGCAGGAGGGTTGCTTGGGTCCAGGAGTTTGAGATCAGCTTGGGCAACACAGGAAGACCCTGTCTGATATGGTTTGGCTCTGTGTCCCCACCCAAATCGCACTTTGAATTGTAAAAATCCCCATGTGTCATGGGAGGGACCTAACTGAATCACGGAAGTGGGTTTTTCCCATGCTGTTCTCATTATAGTGAGTAAGTCTCATGAGATCTGATGGTTTTATAAAGGGGAGTTCCCCTGCATATGCTTTCTTGCCTGCTGCCATGTAAGACATGCCTTTGCTCTTCCTTCACCTTCCACCATGATTGTGAGGATCCCCAGCCATGTGGAACTGGGAGTTCATTAAACCCCTTTCCTTTACAAATTACCCAGTTTCAGGTATGTATTTATTAGCAGCATGAGAATGGACTAATACACTGTCTCCATAAAACAATCAAAAAATTTGCCAGGCATGGTGACGCTTGTGGTCTCAGCAACTCAGGTGGCTGAGGTGGTAGGATTGCTTGAGCCTGGGAGGTCAAGGCTGCAGTGAGTCATGATTGTGCCTCTGCACAATCCACATGATTCTGAACACTCTGGGTGACAGTGAGATGCTGTCTCAAACAAACAAACAAACAAAATCTAAATGGAGGCCCTTGATAGGCTGAGGTCTGGAGCTCAAGGGTCACCTCAGCCCCTCTGTGATTGTTGCTCATGATGAACTTCACAATAAATTTCAATGACTTTTAGCAATACTCACCTACTGTAAAATAAATCATATATGTATTCTGGTCTACTTCACAATATTATTTCTGCACTTTTTGGTTCCAAACTGGAGCTGGAGAGATGTCTGCCTTGGTGGTCATCTAGAACGCTGGTCCCTCTGGGCTAGATCCTCTCCTGAGTGTAGACATATACCATATGTTCCCTGAGCATGGCAGGCACTCTCTCAATGACAGCTCTTCCCATAGGCAGCAATATCTACTGGGCACAGCCTCCTTCTCTTTTGTGGCATGACTAAGTCTTGTTATTTCTCAGAACTCAACTCCTGTAGCAATCATTCAGAATGGCTTTCCTGACCACCCACCAGCACCCTCCACGCTGGGTATGGTGGAGTGGGGTTCCAGTGTTCTTAGAGTCCACTCAAGTTTATTTCCATCACAGACCTATCGCGTTTTTGATTCATAAGTATCAAACTCTAATATGCACCCATCTCATCTGGGGAGTTTTCTAACCAATACAAATTCCCAGGCTTCATCGCCAGAGGCTCTGATTCTGTAAGCTGGAAAAGTAGTAGCCTGGAATCTGCATGTGATGAAGCTCTCTAAATGACCCAAATGATTCACTGCAGCTGGTTTAGATCTCCAAAATCGGCCGCTTATCCCCTAGGGATTCCCAAGATGATACATAGGAATACAGAAAAAAATGGCTAGTACATTCATTCCAATCTTCTATTTCACCCTTAAATTTCTTTTTTGCATGTATATTTTATGGACACAATATATTAGTAAAGTATTGTCAACCTTTAAAAAAGACACTATGGCTCACGCCTGTAATCCCAGCACTTTGGGAGGCTGAGGCGAGAGGATCACTGGGTCAAGAGATCGAGACCATCCTGGCCAACACAGTGAAACTCCATCTCTACTAAAACTATAAAAATTAGCTGGGCGTGGTGGTGCATGTCTGTAGTCCCAGCTATTCGGGAGGCTGAGGCAGGAGAATCACTTGAACCCAGGAGACAGAGGTTGTAATGAGCTGAGATCGCACCACTGCACTCCAGCCTGACAATAGAGTGAGATTCTGTCTCAAAAAAAAAAAAAAAAAAGACACTAGAGAAAACTCTCTCTAGCTATGCTGGGTTTGTCCTGGAATACTACAAAGATTACAATCCGGAATGCATGAAATGACAAGCCACCAGTGCACTCAATGAGGGAAGGATAAAGGGAAGCTCTTATAGCAATGGGAGATTTACATAAACTGCTTAGAAAGACAGTTCATTGGTTCCAGGGGCTGCTATTAGTTCACTGGGGGAGATGCCGTTACTGGGCAAGTGTTCTTCCAAGAACAGCTTATCTGAATTACTGCGGTCCCAAAGAATGTCGAGTGAAAAGCTTTATCAAAGCAGGAGATGTATGAAGGACATGAAAGGGATTTTAGAAAGTCCTTGGAAATAGTTCTCATCTCAGACATGTAAGTATGAGTCTCCTCTCCTTCCTGGCCCCATTTTGTCTGAGTCTGACAAAAATGATTTCATCCTGGTATCTACAACTTTTGCAGTATTCATGATTTATAAACAAATAAATATGCTTATGTTGGGGAGGGCAATTCATAGTTTGAATCATTAGCCACAATTCTTTACCAGCCCCCGATGTCTATGCAGTTGGTGAAGTGAGTTTGCAGTTCTCCTAGCAGAAACTGAGAGACTACTGTCCTGCTCACTGATTTTGGGTAGTGACTACTTCGGGCCCCATCAAGTGACCAGTTTTGATTGATCAGGGGACACTGGATAGTAACCAGTTTTGAACCATGGGCTTAAGAGACTTCCCATGTTTCTACTTGCCCTCTTGCACCTCTGTCACTGCCATGAGAAGAACATGTTCTGGCTGTCCCACAGATCCAAAGAGCAAGTTAGAGGAGAACTGGACTCAAGCTGCACCTTCGAGCTACCTACATGGCTGCATCTTAGAGCCCAGCCAAGATGAGTCAACTCCCAGCCAACCTGAAGGCACATAAGCAAAACAAATGTCTTTCATTCATGCCATTGGGAGTCTGTGTTGTTTATTACAGTAACTCCTAATAGTGATCATTGGTTCAGATCTCAGGTTCATTGAGGGTGTATCTGTATTTTAGCTCTGAACTCATAGCACCTTGTAGGCCCTTAATTAATAACAGAATAAATGGAAGTTTTCTCCATTTTCTGGGAAAATTCTGATTGATACTCTCTTTGGCCCTGTCTGAAAGGGTTGATGATCAACTCATTTTTCCAAAACCAACCACCAGGGCTAAGGCTCCTGGAGTGCTCCAGATCACCTTTTCTGCCAGTCAGACTCAGAGCTTGGTATCCAATTGTACCCTGGGCTGTTGCATTATCCTCAGGTCAAAATACTACAACCTATTACCTCAAAAATAAAATATCTGAGTGAAACAAAGGCTGACCTTAGCCTAGGTTCCTCTTTTCCTTACCAGTTGGGCTCTCTGTGAAGCCAGTTCCCAGTAATCCAGTGAGTCCCAATATCTAGCCTCTGCCTTGAATCTGACTCCTTAACTGGGTACTGTTGCCCCTGGGAAGATCAACTCCCCAGTTCCTGGGAGAGCATCCAAAGCTCCCAGAGCTATGGCTGCCATGCCCATCGACCCAGTTAGGAACCCACACCCTAGCCATTTCCAGAATCAGGGCAGAAAATCCTCCCTCAATCCCTGACAAAGAAAACTGAGAAAGCATTGGTATCCTGATTTTGTTGAGAAGACCTGGTGATTGTATACTACACAAACTCCATCTTTTCTGTTTTTATCCCATTAAAAAAGGGCACTTCCCAGGAGGCTCGTTCTTGGGGAAACTATCTTTCTTTCCTTCTTCCCTCCAACACTTCCAGCCTCCCTTCTTTCTTTTCCTCCTTCTTGGTTCTATATCTTCCATTTCTTCATTAAATCAGAGCTGCTTTTTCAGGAACTAAATTTGAATCTGAAACAGACTTGAGAGTTGATATGATTTCTTACTCAATATAGAACTTCCCTCTGTGGTGTTTCCAATGTCAAATTAATTGCTATCATTTACTGAGGACCTATAAAGTGCCAAACACTCTGATATATATAGCTATCTGACATACTCATATATATATATACACATATATGACATACATATTCTAATTCAGATGTTAACTAGAATCTGTCATGTGATATTATCATTTCCTTTAAACAAACAAAATGAAAACTTCAGGCCAGGCATGGTGGCTTATGCCCGTAATCCCAGCACTTTGGGAGGCTGAGGCAGGCAGATCACCTGAGGACAGCAGTTTGAGACTAGCCTGGCCAACATGGTAAAACCCCATCTTTGCCAAAAAATACAAAAATTAGCCGGGCATGGTGGCAGATGTCTGTAATCCCAGCTATTCCAGAGGCTGTGGCATGAGAATCGCTTGAACCCAGGAGGTTGAGGTTTAGTCAGCCGAGATCGTGCTACCAGGCTGGAGTGCAGTGGTGTGATCTCAGCTCACTGCAACCTCTGCCTCCCAGGTTAAAGCGATTCTCGTGTCTCAGCCTCCTGAGTAGCTGGGACTACAGGCACGCGCCACCATGCCCAGTTAATTTTTCTATTTTTAGTAGCGACAGGGTTTCACCCTGTTGGCCAGGATGGTCTCAGTCTCTTGACCTCGTGATCTGCCCACCTCAGCCTCCCAAAGTGCTAGAATTACAGGCCTGAGCCACTGCACCCAGCCACAAAAGCTTATTAACACTCTTTGTATTTAACAGATGTGAAGGCTGAGGCACAGGGAGATGAAGTGCCTTCCCCCAAGGCTGTGTGTCTGGTTCAGTGGTGGAGCTGGGATTCAAACCCAGGCCATCTAGGTCCTGGGTCCACTTTTAACTACAGTATGTTGCCTTCCCAGGACACATTCCAGATCAGAAGCAGACAAGGATGAAGCAGAGAGGAATCCCAGCCCGTGGTTACCACACCCTGCCCTTTCCCCCTCCAGCATGCTGGCTCCCGTCTCATCATCAGCGAAGAACACAAGTGGAAATCCAATTCCACATAAGTGGAGGGAGCAGAGAGTGAGACTGCCTCAGGATTTCCCTGAACTTATCATAGTTCCTTCCTTCTCAGCACCCAGCCCTGAAGCCATCTGTGGAATGCTAATGTGCACCAGCTTCAGAGAAGGCCATGCTTCTGGCCTTTCATGTGACTTAGGGGAAGGCTGAGGATGCAGCTGCCAGCACAGCCAGCAAAGCATTTGAATTGCTGCTGCCCAGCAAAAGGCAGATCATCTTTCCAGGGCAACCATGGCCCATATTTATAGCTTGTAATTTCCAGTCTGCAGGCTGGATGATCCATGATGCTTGCTGGGCAGAGGAAGGCAGTAAACAGCAAGGAGAGGCTGGCACAGCCTACTAGGAAGTGTAATAAAAACCATGATGGTAGTGGTGGTGGTGGGGGGGGGTTGCTTCCATTAACTGTGCCTCCTTTAAGAATCAGCCACTGCTCAGACAGTCCCTACATGATCCCCAACTCTCACGACAACCCTGGCCAGGAAGTCAGGAAGTGCTATCACCTCATTTTACTGATGAGGACACTGAAGTCCAAAGATGACTTTTTTTTTTTTTTGAGACAGGGTCTCACTCTGTTGCCCCAGCTGGAGTGCAGTGGCATGATTATAGCTCACCGTCACCTCAAACTCCTTGGCTTAAGCAATCCTCCTGCCTTAGCCTACCAAGTAGCCAGGACTACAAGCACAGGCCACCACCTCCAGCTTTTTTTATGTTTATTTTTATTTTTGTAGAGACAAGGTCTTGCTATGTTGCCCAGGCTGGTCTGGAACTCCTAGCCTTAAGCGATCCTCTCACCTTAGCCTCCCAAAGCGCCGGAATTACAGGGTTGAGCCACCAGGCCCAACCCTAAAGATGATAAATAATTTACTTATAGTCACTTAACTTGTAATTAACTACAATAATTACAGCTCTGTCAGGCACTGCTCTGATACCTGAACTCATGCCGCCATCCTCCCTCCAGCCTTAGGAGGAAGGTGTGCTGGTATTACTCGCCCTCACAGATGTGCACATTGAAGCCCAAAGTGACCCCAATAGTAAGTGGCAGAGCTGCAATTCAAACCCAGGCACTCTGGCTCTGGTGATCACAGTCCTAACCACCAAGCAGCAGTTTACCTCCATGGTATTAGGATTCAAATCCAGCTCTGACTGAGTCCAGGGCCTATGGATTTTCCACTACATCACTGGGCCTTGGGTATCCAGGAGCCTGGAATCTGACTTTTTGGGCTTCAAATTTAGCTCAGTCATACAGAGGCACTTAGAGCGTCATTCCACATGCCCTGACCCTCACACAGCAGGTTCATGTCTCTGTTCCCTCTTTCGGCACATCCTTCCCTACGTTTTCCTACTTTCGTCAGTTGGCTACTTTTGACTCATCCTCACTCAGCTCATCACCTCCACTAGGAAGGCTTCCCTGACTACTCTTCATCCACCAATTGGGCCTAAGTGAGCTGGTGTGTGTTCCTGAAGTGCCCTGTGCAAGCCCATCATTGTGGGTTTGGGGGAAAGGTAAAAGACTGGCTTTGGACTCACTCAGTTGGAGATAGCAGCAGGTAGAGCCAGGCACCCCATCAATGAGAGATGCCTGCGCTGCCAAGATCTAGGAACCAGACCTGACTCCACAAGCTGCTCCTTTTTGCTGGAGAAGAAAACACATGGTGACAATTAAGTGCCCTCCTTCCTAGAGACAAAGGGGACCTTTTGGAAGCCTCACTGAGGCCTGTGATGTGTGTGAAGTGCAAAGGAAGACACTGAAATGAGAGGGTAATGCCAGTCACCTGGAATACCTGGATGAAGCTATCCACAGGGGAGAGCCAGATACATACAGAGAGAGATGGAGAAGAGAGAGAGGCTGAGACAGAGAGACAGACACAGAGGGACAGATATAGAGAGACTGCGACAGAGTCACAGAGAGATAAGTCAGAGAGACACAAAGAGACCCACAGAGAAACAGAAATATACACAGACTGAGAGACAGAAACACAGAGAGAGACAGAGAGAGACAGATACAGAGGCCCACAGAGAAACAGATACAGAAAGACTGAGATAGAGACAGAGACAGAGAGAGAGGCAGAGAGAGATAGATAGAAATAGACCTCCAAAGAGAGAGAAACAGATATGGAGATACAGAGATAGTGACAGAGACAGAGATATATAGAGACAAATAGACACAGAGAGCTAGACAGAGACTGAGAGAGATGGAGACAGACAAAGATATATAGACATACAGAGACGGAGAGACAGATAAACACAGAGAGATAGAGACAGAGATAGAGACAAACAGAGATAGAGACAGAGAGACACAGGCACAGAGACACACCCCTGCTGAGCGCCAGCTGTGAACTGTGATCTCAATCTTATCACCTTCAGTTGCCCACGGCCCCTGCCTAAGGCAGGGCAGATGGCCAGCTGGGCGGTGCTTCTGGCAGCCAAGTGCTGCCCTGTTGAATAATTTGGTGAGTTCCCTCTGGAAAGCAGAGAAGGCAAAGTGAATAGGTGTCTGAAACTCATCAGGTCCAAGACACAGCAACTAGGGTCCTGCAACCCACACTGCAAACTCGCTCCTCTCCCACCCTCCCCATCTCAGGAAATGATCCCACTCAGTGTTCAAACTAGAAATATGGGGTCTTCTAGGACTCCTCCCTTCCTCTCACCTCTCAGATCCCAACCGCTACCAATCCTTATCTTTAAAACAGCCTCAGAATCCATGCCCTTTCAACTCCACGGTTACCACTGGGAACCAAGCCACCGATATCTCTCCCCTGGACATGGGCAGCTCTCCTCTGCACTTCCCGCTTCCCCACAGGTTCTCCGCTGTTTACTCTTCATAGGCAGCTGCCCTCTTCTAATCCTTCTAAGTCCCCCTGACCTTTGCATAAATCAAGCTTCCTTCACAGCCTAAGGGGCCCTCTTCCCCCTCTCATTTTCCACATCCGAGCTGTCCTTTCTTTTCTCAAATAAGCCAACCCCATTCCCCCAGCACCCCTGTCCCCCATGCCCTCCTCAGGTCTGTAAACCAAAAATAAAATCCTAAGCCCCCAGCCAACTGGTTGGATCCTCTCTTGGCCAAGGGGACCCCAGAGAAACCTGAAAACAGAATTCTTGGCTGTGATGGGAAGGGAGGCCGGACATGCCCTGTTCTGTGCCCTCCCTTTCGAAGTTTAGGCATAACTGACCAGCATTAATGTTGAAAAACAGATCATTGGCCAGGTACGGTGGCTCAAATCTGTAATCCCAGCACTTTGGGAGGCTGAGGCAGGTGGATCACCTGAGGTCAGGAGTTCGAGGCCAACCTGGTCAACATGGCGAAACCCCATCTCTACTAAAAATACAAAAATTAGTTGGGTGTGGTGGTGGGTGCCTGTAATCTCAGCTACTTGGGAGGCTGAGGCAGGAGAATTGCTTGAACCCGGAAGAGGGAGGTTGCAGTGAACCAAGATTGTGCCACTGCATTCCAGCCTAGGTGACAAAGCAAGATTGCATCTCAAAAAAGGAAAAAAGATCATTAGACTGACAAAATGTTAGTCTTTGTGACAATAAGTACCAGATTATAAACAAGACCTGAGGCCACGCGAGGCAAAGGTTAAGTCATGCCTTACAAACCATAAAATCTTATTAAATGTTCTTTCTCAAGTTCATCCCATATAACATGGCTTACCTTCCACCTGATTCTAGTATCTTTACTGAAGCATTCCTTTAAGCCTTAAGACAAAGCTGGACTCTTTAAACCAATTGCCAACTAAAGAATCCCTAAAGCCCACCTATCATCTGTAAGTGCCCCAACATCACCTCGCGTCAGCTTCAAGATGTCCTGCTTTTTTGTGCTGAAAGAATATATACCTTCCATGTGTTGATTTATGATTTTACTTACAGTTCCTGTCTCCTGAACTGTAACCCAAAGCCTCAGGCACATGCTCTCAGGGCCCCTCGACTTCTCTCTAGTCCATGGTCATGCATATGCGCTCAGAATAAACTTTTTTTTTTTAAGATGGAGTCTCGCTCTTGTTGCCCAGGCTGGAGTGCCATGGCGCAACCTCGGCTTACTGCAACCTCTGCCTCCAGGGTTCAAGCGATTATCCTGCCTCAGCCTCCTGAGCTGCTGTGACTACAGGTGCCCGCCACCACACCCAGGTAATTTTTTGTATTTTTAGTAGAGACAGGGTTTCACTTTGGTGGCCAGGATGGTCTCAAACTCCTGACCTCAGGTGATCCACCAGCCTGGCCAACATGGTGAAACCTGATCTCTACTAAAAATAAAAAAATTAGCTAATGTGGTGGTGCATGCCTGTAATCCCAGCTACTTGGGAGGCTGAGGCAGGAAAATCACTTGAACCCAGGAGCTAGAGGCTACAGTGAGCTGAGATCATGTCACTGCACTCCAGCCTGGGTGATAGATTGAGACTGTCTCAAAAAAGAAGAAAAGAAAAGATTCTCAGGATGTCAATGTGTACTACTTTCTGTTTTTGTTTTTGAGACAGAGTCTTGTTCTGTCACCCAGGCTGGAGTGCAGTGGTGCTATCTCAGCTCACTGCAACCTCCGCCTCCTGGGTTCAAGCAATTCTCCTGCCTCAGTCCCCCAAGTAGCTGAGACTACGGGCACACGCCACCACACCTAGCTAATTTTTGTATTTTTTTTTTTAGCAGACATGGGGTTTCACCATGTTGGCCAGGATGGTCTCGATCTCCTGACCTCGTGATCCGCCCACCTCAGCCTCCCAAAGTGATGGGATAACAGCTGTAAGCCACCATGCTAGGCCAGTGTTAACTACTTTCTAGCCATTCACTTCACCCTCTCTCCAGATGGGGAGCATTTTTCTCCTAAATAACTAAATAATAACAACCATCATGTGGCTGTTTACTCAAGCCCTGAGCTAATTATAAGCACCATATCATTATCCCTCACACAACCCCATAAAGCAAAAACTATTTTTAAAGCCATTTTACAGATGAGGAAACTGAAGCTCAGGGGGCTTCAGCAACTTGCAGAATATCATGCATCAGATAAGAGGCAAATCTTGCCTCTCAATCAATTTAGTCTATCTGGGGATGCAGTCCTTCAACCACTGTGATATCCTGGCTCTGCTGCCCCGCCCTCCTGTCTTCCGTCCTGGTGCCAAGATCAATAGGGCTGTCCTTGATACCTGATGCCTTCTGGGCAAGACTCTGTGGCAGCCACTGCAGTGCCCTTCACCTTGGAGAGCTTGAATCTGGTCACTGGCTTAGAAAATTCCATGACCAGCAGGCTCAGTGGCAACAACGGGGACACGTTCCCCATTTGTAGGCTAGGAAGCAGACAGCCTTACTGCTAAAGGAAAGGAGCAGTGTGGGCATATTGTCACTAAAGGAAGCTGGGCGGTCACCAGCACTGGCTTGCTGTGTGATCGTAACAATAATAATGATGATGACTATAGTAATAATGATAATAATAATAGCAGCTAACATTCATATAATGTTTCCTAAGTGCTAGGTACTATTTTAACCTTCATTCATATATTAAACCAATTAATGCTAACAGTTGTAGATGGAAAAAAATTAAATCTCTGGAACTCCCCCTCAAACTTCTTATGCAAAAGGGACAGTTAAGCCCAGAAGCTGAGTCATTGCAACACCCTCTTCCAAATGAATAGCTGTTACTAACATTATGCATCAGCCAGGTCCCTGTGGAAAGGTAGAAGGCCTCAGGCATCTGCAAAGTATTGTCCCCAAAGATCATTCATAAGTGACCTTGGATGGCCTCCCATAAACAAGGATATGCCAAATGTAACTTCAGGTCCACAATCTAAATCAAGGTCTTTATTTATTTATTTTTATTTGAGACACAGTCTTGCTGTCATCCCGGCTGTTATACAGTGGCACGATCACAGCTGGCTGCAGATTCTAACTCCTGGAGTCAAATGATCCTCCCACATCAGCATCCAGAGTAGCCGGAACTATAGGCATGTACCACCAGGTCTGGCTGATTTTTTATATTTTATTGTAGAGACAGGGGTCTCGATATGTTGCCTAGGCTGGTCTCGAACTCCTGGCCTCAAGTGATCCTCCTACCTCTGTCTCCCAAAATGTTGGGATTACAGGCATAAGCCACAGCACCAGCCTATGTCTAGCTCTGATTCTACATTATGATAAGCTAATAATGTTGACTACAAGCTTATCTTCCCAGGTCCAGGACAAGTCAAGACTCTAATCTCTGCCCACCTAGAGACATCCATAACTGACTCTGCCATTACTCCCTTTTTGTCTTCAGTCATTCACCTTATGTAAAATGGAGATTTACCGGGCACTAAGGAAGTCTCACAGGAGTATAATCATTTGCCTTACTGCCTACCTGCCTCTCTTTGTTCATGCCTTCCTCCTCTTTAAGACAATGTATGAAGACTAAATTTCCTGAAAACCTCTTCGGAAAAGCAGCCTCGGATATGTCTGTGGCTTATGTTTTTCTCAGACACATCCTGAAGCTGCCTTAATAAACCTTGATGATTGAGACTTATGCCTCAGTCACTCATTTCAGTTGTCACAGGGGACCAGAATATGCTATCCCAAAATATACTACTTTGGCATAAGGATTATTTTGAGCTGAAGGCAGTCGAGAAGCAGCAGATATAAGAAAGCTCTCTGCCCTCCCTGTGTTTGCCTAAAAGCAGGACAGAAATTTGAAGCTGACCCCCCAAACCTCTAGCAGAAAGGACAGAAATTAATCACTGATAACATCCCTCATCAGCCCAAGGCACCAGAGGCATCTATATAACGAACTTTACTGGCTTCTATCAGCTTCCCACAATTTGCTGCCCCTGGAAATTCAAAATCCTTTTCCTTTGTCTTATCCCTTCTCTAAAAACGTATTTGTTTGTTTGTTAAGATGCCGTAAAGCCCAAGTTCTAATCACCTCTTTGAGTTACTGAACTCCAAATGCTTCCAAGTATATGCATGGCTGCATTTAATAAATTAAGTATATGCACTTCATAAACTCTGTTTGTTTTTCTCTTATTAATATTTTATTAGTCTAACTTACAGGGTCTCAGCCAATGCAACTAAGACAAATAGCAGAAAAAGGTTTTTTGGGTTTGTTTTCCTCCCACATATGGCAATCTTTTGTTATTATCTCTGCTTCACATATGGAAAAAACTAAGGCTAAGAAAGGTGGCATCACTTGCCCAACTGCCACAGCTATAGGACTGGGCCCAGATGTTTTGGCTCCAAAGCCTGCGCTCCTCCTCCCCATACAACCTACCAGCGGGCTTCTCCTCATTCAAAATTGAGGGGCTCAGTCCTGAAGAACTCAGGTGCCTATCTTGATTCTCATTTTCAAGAGCAAGAACCATACCCAGAAAAGCATTTTCTTTTTCTGCTTTCCTTTATCCTCATTTCTAATAGTGTTTGTCAGACTATATTAATCATAGTCTGTTGCATTCTTGCTACATGCCAGGCACTTGGCTAGCAGTTCCCCTGCACTCTCTCCAGTATTTCTAACAATCCAGTGAAGAAGCTTCTGTTATCCTGATTTTATGCTGAAGCATCTGAGTCTCAGAAAGGTTCAGTAACTTGCCTGAGGTAACCCAGTGAGGAAGCTGCTGGTGGGACTCCAGAGTCTAGAACTAGCAGGCTCTTAACTACTAGTGCTGCCTGCTTGCCTGTTTCTCCTCCTCACAGTCCCACAGCCACTGAGCTCCTCCAGTGGGAAAGGAAGGTGTTACCTGTACCTCCAGCTCTAGCAGGAGGCTGAGAAAATGCTAGATGGGTTGATACTGAATTAACAAATAAGTAAATGAAAGGCAGGAAAGAAAAGGAGAAGAGAAAAAGAAAGATAAAAATTAGGATGGAATAAAATAAAGAAGAAAAATGCAGTGAATGAATAAAATAATAAAAGTAAATAAAGTAAAAAACAAACAAAAAGGAATGAAAACAAAAGATCCAGAAAATGAAACAAGAAAAAAGAACTAGATTAAAAGAATATCCAGGAAATCTGGTGCCCTGCTGGCTCCCTTTCTCAGCAGGGGCTGCCGCCTCCCAGGCTCCCCACCAAAAACTGCTTCCTAAGCCCTGGGAAGTGGCTGGGCTTTTGCCAAGCAGCAGTAATGTCCCCTTAGGCCAGGCACCAGGATCCCTGAGGTTGATGGCGTGCCACAGGCAGAGGGGAAGCAGAGCCTTCACATCCTGGCGTCAGATTTCCACCAAAAGATCCCCAGCTGCTGTCACTCACAGGCAAGGAAGGGATTTTTGACAGCCAGGATGGGAATTACTGCTGCGGTGCTGCCTCCTCCAGCCCTGCAGAAAACAGCCATTCCTACTGCACTGGCTGGCTGAACTGCTGAAGAAAAGCCGACTCGCCTTCCAGCCCACCCACGCTCTCTCTCACCTCCACTGTGAGCTCTGATTGAGCACTTCTCACATCCTTTCCCCCAGGGTCTGGATCTGCTGAGGGACACAATCCTCTCAGAACAGCAGAAAAGCAAGCTCCGGGGGCCTTCAAGAAAGTCTCTAGGGCCACAGAACTGGGCATGACATCAGAACCCATGACCCCCAACCCCAACGTGCTGCTACACCCTACTTTATTAAAGAGGCAGCCAGGAATGGAAGGAGAAATCCAATGATCCTGGAGCCCCCGCCACCCAACTTAAGGCAGCCAGTCATCCTATTTTAGAAGAGTCAAGTTGGGAATCTTGAGTAAGAGTCAGGTTAGAACTAAGCAGCTCTCGGCCAGGCACTATGGCTCACGCCTGTAATTCCAGCACTTTGGGAGGCCGAGGCGGGCAGATCACCTGAGGTCAGGAGTTCGAGCCTCATCAACATGGAGAAACCCTCATCTCTACTAAAAAAAAAAAAAAATACAAAATTAGCCGGGCATGATGGCTGTAATCCCATCTACTCGGGAGGCTGAGGCAGGAGAATCACTTGAACCGGGGAGGCGGAGTTTGTGGTGAACCAAGATCGCACCATTGCACTCCAGCCTGGGCAACAAGAGCAAAACTACGTCTCAAAAAAAAAGAATGGGCAGCTCTCCCATCCCTAAACTATGCCATGATTAGCTGAGGTAGTGCTCTATGAAACCCTGGCCAAAGGATCCCTGAGGCTGTTCTGGGGCTTCTGCCTCTCTGCTCCAAGTCCGTGGCACTCTGTTCTGCAAAACCTGCAACAGCAGAGCAGAGAGCCCTGGGCAGGAATTCCTTCCTGCTTCAAAGTCTCCAGGGCTCATCTCCCAGGCCCCTTCTACATATGAGCCCTTGAGATGCCTCCATGTGAATCAGCCTCAACATTCCAAATATGAGCCATTTAGCGAGGACTCTGTGTGCCAGACTCATGGTAATCCTGGGAGATGGGCATCACCAAGCCCACTGTATGAATAATGACATCAACACTCAAGGAGGTAAGATGACATGTCTAAGGTCACCCAGGCAGTACAGTGTGAAGCCAGCATTCAAATTTAGGTCTGCTTATCCCCAAAGCCCATGCTCAAAGTTACTATGCCAGGATGTCTCCAGGAGGTGTTTTTAGCCTCTATATTTTTATATTTATAACATTTTCTTACTTCCTTAAGCTCTTTATTCAAATGTCACCTTTTGGTTTTTCTGAGAACGAGTCTTGCTCTGTCACCCAAGCTGTAGTGCAGTGGCACAATCTTGGCTCACTGCAACCTCCACCTCCTGTGTTCAGGCAATTTTCCTGCCTCAGCCTCCCAAGTAGCTGGGATTACAGGTGCCTGCCACCATGCCTGGCTAATTTTTTGTATTTTTAGTAGAGACGGAGTTTCATCATGTTGGCCAGGCTGGTATTGAACTCCTGACCTCATGTGACCCGCCTGCCTTGACTTCCCAAAGTGCTGGGATTACAGGTGTGAGCCACCACGCCAGCCTCAAATGTCACCTTTATAAAGATGGTAGTCCTCCCCCTCAATACCCCTTCTCTCCTTCCCGGTATTTTCTCTATCATATCCATTATCATTTAACATATTATATATTTACTTTTGTAATGTATTACTTCTGTGCCCTCCCAACTTGTATGTGGCCTACACAAAGAAAGGTATTTTTGCTTATTTTTTTCACTATCATATATCCAGCACCTACCAGAAAGGGTTAGCTCATAGCAGATGGTCAAAAGATATTTGTAAATCAAAAAACTGAGTGAATCTATCTCTTGTATTATCACTGCTTTCTTAGATGTCTCTAGATTATACACTTTTTAAGGACCGGGATCCTAAAAATTCACCTCCATCCAGCCCCATAACAGAAAAAAAAGAGTTTATTCTGGGAGTGTGAACGAATAAAAGGGATGCTTTGACCCTCCCTTAACCTTTCTCAATCCCTAGCTCAGACATGCATCATCTCTTTCATGGATCACAGCAAAGCTATGCATCCACTGTTCTCCATGCATCCAATTAGTTCTCCTTCAAATCCATTTCCATATCACTGACTGTCACATTTTTTTTTTTTAACTTTTGGTAGTGTTTATTTAAAAAATTAGACAAATCTAACAATGAGGTTATTTTATTACAATTTGTAGTTACCGCAACAGGAAGGAGACATGCCACTGCTTCCCTGCCTCTCTTTCTTGGAACTCCTCTTCCTTTCAGAGGTGCTCTGGGGGTGGAAATCAGATGGAGGTAGTGTGGTATGACAGTTTGGCCAACATTAGGGTTTTATGAATGATACACTGTCACTAGAGTCACACTATTCTCAGAAGTTAAGTAACCCAATGGACTGGAGGTAACACAAACTTTTCCCATATTTCCATGACAGCAAAGGGCAATTGGTGGCGGGTGTTCCTGAAAGGTCTGTCACTATGAATACTATCATAGTGACCACCCCAACCAGCTCAGTTGGTGCACCAGGTCATCCTTTACTGCCACAAGCTATGCAACTACCCTTTAATATTTCCTTCTCTTCTGCTTTTTACAGCAGAGTTCTTCTTATCCTTGGCTTCATGCCCTTCACCTATTGTAGACACTTGAATTTCTTCTAATCAATTCATAATGCATATACTTCTTTAATCTTCAGAGTCCTTTATCTTTCTTCTTCGTCTTTCTTTTATTTTCTTTTTTTTTTTTTTTTTTTAGCTTCTACTTTTTTTTATTTAATATATGTATTTTTTTTTAATTGCATTTTAGGTTTGGGAGTACATGTGAAGAACATGGAAGATTGTTGCATAGGTACACACATGGCAGTGTGATTTGCTGCCTTCCTCCCCATCACCTATATCTGGCATTTCTCCCCATGCTATCCCTCCCCAACTCCCCACCCCCCCACTATCCCTCCCCTTTTCCCCCCGACAGACCTCAGTGTGTGATACTCCCCCTCCCTGTGTCCATGTGTTCGCATTGTTCAACACCCGCCTATGAGTGAGAACATGCGGTGTTTGATTTTCTGTTCTTGGACTGTCACATTTTTTTAAAACATAAGTTTAACCACATCATTCCCTACTGAAACATCACAGTTGCTCCTTGATTTATGTCTGATTTGGTCAGGCTTTCTGTCCCCACCCAAATCTCATCTTGAATTGTAATATATATATCCCCATAATCCCCCATTTGGTGTCAAGGGGGAGACCATGTGGACATAATTGAATCATGGGGGTGGTCTCCCCCATGCTGTTCTCGTGATAATGAGTGAGTCTGACAAAATCTGATGGATTTATAAGCGTCTGTCATTTACCCTGCTTGCAATTCTCCTTCCTGCTGCCTTGTGAAGAAGGTGCCTTGCTTCCCCTTCTACCATGACTGTAAATTTCCTGAGGCCTCCCCAGTCATGCTGAACTGAGTCAATTAAACCTCTTTCCTTTAAGAATTACCCAGTCTTGGGTATATTTTTATTGGCAGCATAAGAGTGGACTAATACAATGCCCAAGCTCCTGTGTAGCACTAGGAACTCTTTCTAACCTGTGCCAGCTTCATCTCCCGCCAGGGTGTCCTTGCACAGTAGCTCACTGACACTTATCCTCATATCGGCCATGCATGTCATGCCTTTGCACATCCTGTGTCTGCTTCCTGAATGCCATCCTTTTTAATTCACTTCAAAATCTCTCCCCACCCCATTGGATTAATGAGCTCCATGCACCTTTCAAAACCCAGCTCAGTTATTAGCTCATTCAGGAAGCCTCCCAGGTACTCAACTCTCTCTCCAAGATCATGCTGTACTCCTTCTGCATCACCTGGAAGACTTCTGTGCAGCAAACTCAACCACTCAGCTGCTAATGACTGAATGTGTATGTCCCCCAAATTCATATGTTAAAACCATAATCCCTAACGTTATGGTATTTAGAGATGAGGCCTTTGGAAGGTGATTAGGTCATAAGGGTAGAGCCCTCATGATGGGGTTAATGCTTTTACAGGAAAAGACACAGAGCTTGTTTCCTCTCTCACCTGCAAACCCGGAAAAGGGCTCTCAAGCAGAACCTCACCTGTCTGGTACCCTGATCTCAGACTTCCCAGCCTCCCAAACTGTTTGTTGTTAAGCTACCCAGTCTATGGTAGTTTATTACAGCAGTGCAAACTGACTAAGATACCAACACAATGGATAGCTTGGAAATAAAAGTATAAAGGTAGGGGGCAGGAAAGGCCTCCAGGCCCACCTGTCTACAGCACCTCTCTCTAAATCTTACAAAAAGAAGCAGAGCCCTTTAGTCAGATCGTTCTTCCTTAGGAAAGAATGCACATATATTTCATAATTTGCTTTCCCATACTTTAGTCAAATGGATGTGGTAAATCAGACAGAACCTTGCTGGAGGAAAGCACAGTGGCTGCTTAAAGCAAGAGCAGGTAGGGGGAAAGACAGATTTTGAAACTCTAAAAACATAGTAATCCAAGGCCCTTTCTCATAAGAGCAAACAGTCCCACATAGAACAACCACCCTAAAGGGCAGTTGACACCTGGTCCCATGACTACTCCTGTCCCGAGCATGCTCATGCATTCTACTTTGTTAAGAGGCAGCCAGGAGTGGAAGGAGAAATCCAATCACCCTGGAGCCCCTGCCACCCAACCCAAGGCAGCCAGTCATCCTATTTAACAGATGAGTCAGGTCAGAAGTGAGCAGCTCTCCCACCTCTAAACTGTGCCATGATTAGCTGAAGTGGTGTTCCATGAAGCCCTGAGCTGCAGGTGGAAGGATCCCTGAGCTGCAGGTGGAAGCCCTGGGGCTTTTCTGGGGCTTCTGCCTCCCTGATCCCATGATATTCTAACACTTCCTATTGCTCTTTCAAGTCTTACAGGCCATATACCCTTTATTGACTAGACAAGAAGGAAGAAAAGAGAAAGTTTCAACTCAAGGACTAAAATCAAAAAAGGAAAATCTTTAGAACATAAAAGCATATTATTGAAATAGTCCTTACCAAGACTAACTCGACGGATAACCCACAAGCCAGTGACTGGTCTATAGTAAGTACCTTATGCATGTTGTTGCTGCTACTACTACTTCTCTGCCTTCTCATACTCTAACGATGCCCCTACAAGGTTAGTGCAGTATAATGTTTAAAAGCACAAGCTGGCCAGGTGCAGTGGCTCACACTTGTAATCCCAGCAGTTTGTGAGGCTGAGGCGGCGGATCACTGAGGTCAGGAGTTCGAGACCAGCCTGGCCAACATGGCAAAACCGTGTCTCTACCAGAAATACAAAATTAGCTGGGTATGGTGGCGAGCACCTGTAATCCTAGCTACACAGGAGGCTGAGGCAGAAGAATCATTTAAACCTGAGAGGCAGAGGTTGCACTGAGCCGAGATCTTGCCATTGCACACCAGCCTGGGCAAGAAGAGTGAAACTCCGTCTTAAAAATAATAATAATAAATCAATAAAACACAAGCCATGAAGTCAAAACTACCTGGGTTAATATCCCAGCAATTCTGTTTCTTAGCTCTGTGATGTTGGGCCAGTCATTCATCTTTCTGTGTCTTAGTTTGCTCATCATAAAACAGGGATAAGAATTCTAGCTCATCTATAAGCTAGTGGCAAGAATTAAGTGAATTAAGCCACATAAAGTGCATTGAACTATGCATCGCACACAGTGAGGGTGCAACAACCTAGTATAACTAGATGTGGCTCTGGCATTTTCAGAAAGTGGGCAGGATGATGTACAAAAGAAGATGTAGAGTCTGTGAGCTTCAAGGAAGGCCCAAAGCAGTACTAGGTACAGTGCGTTCTTCCACCAACCTTCTGCCAACACACCACCTCCAGCCAGCTGGTTCACCGTAGCGGTATCTTTCCTCAAACATGCCTAGTCACGTGAGACTTTGAAGGCACAACAGACGTTCTGTACACCTGGCTCTTGGACTGCCTGGTACATTTCACCATGGCAGGCCCCCTGTTAATAACTGAGGAGCTGATGAATTGCTTCAATTACTTTAGAATTATAGACTCATTGAGCACAGGAGGTCAAGTGACTCCCATGCCATCCTAAACAGACACGTGCTCTCTGATCAATCATGATCACCATCACTGAACATAAGCTTATTCTAGCCTCCAGCCATTCTCTAACCTTATTCCAGATGTTCACTTCTGCTTGTGCCTCTGCCTGGTTGTCATTTCTCCAACTTTCTCCAAGTCAGAATTCCTACTAAACACTGAAATCCCATCTCAAACATCATCTCTTCTGTGAAGTCTCCCCAGCTCCCCCTGGGGTTTCTCATAGTGGGTTCAACCAATCACCTACACAGAATTATTTCTGGTGCTGGCTAACCACAGGCCTCCTACTTTAGGGATCAGGGCCTAGCCACCTGCATTTTTAACAACCTTCGCAGATGATTCTTAAACACATTTCAGTTTGAGAGCAGCTGTCCAGACAGCTAGCCTTGCAAACCTTACGCTTAGTCATTTCCCCCTCACCTGTGCTCCTCTGATACTTTGTGCATGACCTTTGACAGCACAACTGGCTGTGAACTGCTTACAGTATATCCCCTCTCTCCAGACTGTGAGCCACTTGAGGGTAGAAACTTCGCCTGATTTATATTTAAATTCTCAGCATCTCCAGGTGTGTTACCACTCTCGCCTTCCTTTTCCCTCATATCCCACATCTCATTCATCAACCAAGTCGGGTGGTTCTACTTTCAAAAAAAATTTTTCACCACTTCTCACTTCTTTCACCCCAAGGACCTTAGTCCAGCCTATCATCATTTCTCCCCCATGAACTACACAACGACCCACTCACTGATCCTATAGCTCCCACCTTCCCCCACTATGGTTCTCTTAACACACAGCATTCAGAATGATTCTTTAAAGACATGTTAAATATTTGCAAGTCACATATCCAAGAAAGTACTGGTATATAAAGAAAAACTCAACAACTAAAAAAAAAAATTTTTTTAAGTGTAATAGACCTGAACAGACACTTCACCAAAGAGAATATAGGAAAGGTAAATGCACATTCAAAATGATATTCAACATAATTAACAAATTAGGAAAATGCAAATTAAACCATTGAGATACTACTAAACTATAAAAATAGCTAAAATAAAAAATACCAACAACGCCAACTACTGATTCCAGTGCAGAGCAACTGGCACTTTCATACGTTGCTGATGGAAAGGCAAAATGATATGGCCACTCTAGAAATTACTTTGCGAGTTTCTCATAAAGTTAAATGTAAACTTAGCATATGTCCTAGCATTCTAACGCTTGGTATTTATCTGAGAGAAGCAAAACCTCAGATTCACACACAAACCTAAATACAAATGTTTACAGCAGCTTTATTCATAATCCTTAAAAACTAGAAACAACCCAAGTGTCCATAATCCCTTGAAACAATCCAAGCAACAGATAGACAATCTATGGTTTATCTCTACAATGGAGTACTAGCCAGAAATAAAAGTGAATGACACATAGTAACATGGACGAATTTTGAAGACATTATGCTGAGGGAAGAAGCTAGTCTCCAAATGTTGCATACTGTGTGATTCAATTTATACGACATTCTTTGTTTTCTTTGTTTAGAGACAGGGTCTCGCTCTGTGGCCCAGGTTGGAGTGCAGTGGTGTAATTGTAGCTCACTGCAGCCTCGACCTTCCGGCCTAAAGCAATCCTCACACCTCAGTCTCCCAAGTCCTGGGATTAAAGACTGAAGCCAAAACGTCCAGCCTAGATGGCATTCGTGACAAGATAAAACCATAGTGATACAGTGCAGAGTTGTCATTGCCAAACCTTAGAGGCAGAGAGCTTGTGACTAAAAGCACAGCTGGAGGGAGTATTTTGGATGGTGGAACTGTTCTGTGTCTTCATTGTGGTGGTGGTGGCTGCATACATGTGTTAAAAGTCATAGAGCCATACACTAAAACAAAGTCAACTTTACCATACGACAATTTTAAAAGATAAAATCAATGAAAAGGACAATTCAAACTAGGTAACCTCCTTGCTCAGACCTCCAACATAGAATAAAATCCAAACTCCTTTACACAGCCCATGAGTCCACATCAGGCCTGACTGTGGGAGCCTCTCTAAAGGCATCTTCTCCAACCCTCCCCTCCCCTTCCTCTCTTATCTATCCTGAAGCTCACCTGCAGTTTCCTCTGCCAGGTACTCTTTTCTACAGATGTTTCCAAAACTCACTCCCAAATATCATGGCTCTATTGATATATTCACTCCTTAGACAGGTCTTCTTTAACTGAATTTTCTATAATAGTATCTTTAATAGTATTTCCCTTATATGGTTTCATTTTTCTTCATGACACTCATTACTAAGTGGCATCATATATTTGTTTTATGGTTATTTTCTACCTTGCCTCTGAGAACATAAGATGCATGAGGGTAACCTCATCTGTACTATTCACCAATACATCCCCAGCACACAGAATCTGCCTATCACAGGATAAGAACTCCATAATATTTTTTGAATGAATGAATGAATGAGCACACCCAAGAGACAAACATTCAATAATGAAATTCCCAATGCTTTGACCATGAAGCCATACTCTGACTCAAAAATTTCTTTGTATCACCCTCAAATCACCTGCCTATGTGGCCCCCGAGTAAAGTAGTCCTAACCCCGAATATTTAATTCAGCTATTGGTGCTTTCAAAAAATGTGTTAAAGTTCAACATCTCCCTAAATAGTGCGGCTTTCTGGTGCTTGGTTAGAAAACTGGCAAAAGGTGCCAGGCTGTAAGCACAGCATTCTCAGAGTAATGCCATGTGAGGTTTCCTGAGTACTTGCAGAAAGCTATCTAAAAGTGCTACTAATGTGAGCAAAGAAGTTTGAGGTGAGATTGAAGAAAGGAAAAATAAAATAAAAACACCTCTCTGTAACACCTTTCCAAGGAGAATGAATACATGAGCATTTACAGAACACCTGTTCTACAGGTTCCAGGCACTCTGAAGGTTCTCATTTAATCCTCCTATCCTTCAAGGTTAGTCCTGTTAGTTTCATTTTCACATGAAAACACACACACACACACACACACACACACACACACACACACACACACAGAGGTTAGGTAACATGCCTGATGTCACACAGTGATAGGTAATGTCTGGCGTTTTGAACTCAGATCTGTGTTGCCTGCAACTCCATTCTTTTTCCACTTTGGACTTTAGGAGCAATATCCAGGGGCATGAGAATGAACACTGTCTGGAGGAGGCAGGCAGAACATACCAACCTCAAGTAGGAAACACCAACCTGGACACAAGTGGTCAGGTTCTTCTCTAAAATGTTTCAAAGACCAGCATGGACCAGTCTACGGAAGCAAGATGCTGATTACCTCCCAGCAAATATTTATTGAACACCTACTATGTAGCAATAGTTTCTGAGCTGGAGGTTTCTACATACATTATCTCATTTAATTTTCATTATCATTAAAAAAAACGATTAACATGTGATATAGTTTGGATGTTTGTCTTCTCCAAATCTCATGCTGAAATGTGATCCCCAGTATTGGAGGTAGGGCCTGGTGGGAGGTGTTTTGGTTATGGGGGCAGATCACCCATGAATGGCTTGCTGTTCTCCCCTTGGTGATGAGTGAGTTCTTGCCCTATTAGTTCACACAAGAGCTGTTTGTTTGTTTGTTTGGTTTGGTTTATTTTGTTTGAGATGGAGTTTCACTCTTGTTGCCCAGGCTGGAGTGCAATGATGCGATCTCGGCTCACCACAACCTCTGCCTCCCGGGCTCAAACAATTCTCCTGTGTCAGCCTCCCAAGTAGCTGAGATTACGGGCATGTACCACCATGCCCAGCTAATTTTGTATTTTTAGTAGAGATAGGGTTTCTCCATGTTTGTCAGGCTGGTCTCAAACTCCCGACCTCAAGTGATTCGCCCACCTCAGCCTCCCAAAGTGCTGGGATTACATATATGAGCCACCACGCCCAGCCCAGAGCTGGTTGTTAATAAGAGCCTGGCATATCCTCCTCTCTCTGTTGCTCTCTCTCTTACCATGTGACATGCTTGCTACCCCTTCACCTTCTGCCATGAGTTAAAGCTTCCTGAGGCCTCACCAAAAGCTGAGCAGATGCTGGTGTCATGCTTGCACAGCCTGCAGAACCTTGAGCCAAATAAACCTTTTTTCTTTACAAATTACCCAGTCTCAGGCATTCCATTATAGCAATGCAAAATGGACTGAAACAGTATGTATGAAGATATTAGAAGCTGTTTATCCAGACTGAATAACAGAAACCTTGCAAGCAAGTACACACTCCTAAGAATTCCCTCTCCTTCACCCCATGCCAGCTAGAGATGTGACAGTTCCCTTAAAAGAGAGCAGTATGAAGATGAAGACAACTGTATATAGACCTTCTTTTCCTACTTCTTTTGCTGTAGGCCAGAGTTTGGCACACTGGATAGCACAGGGAATTACTATTCAGGGTTTCATACACAAAAACCATGTTTAATGCAATTTTTTGGCAATTAAAATGTTTTTGAGGCTATTTTTGGCTACACATGATTTTCACACCATACTGTGGGTTTAGAAACTAAAGAATGAGTAAGATGCAGTGTTGCTGTACCCTCAGCTTCCTCTAATTTACTCCAGCTTGATAAATAGTCAAGATATGTTAGCTCTAGAAAGGAAGTTACAGATTGCCAAGTTCCACTCCTTCCCAGGCTTCAGTGATGACAGGGGCTTGGAAGGTGGACTCCCCCTGCTGGACAGCTCCAGCATCAGCATGTTCTTCCTCTATCTGCCCTTCTCCACCTTCCACTGCTGCAGCTAGCTTTGCCCTCCAGCCCTGCAGAATAATTATAACTCTGCTTTCCAGTGATAATAATTTGAATTTTTGAAGCCTGTTATTTGGGTGATACTTTCTTAATGCTATAGTGATCATGAAGTGGGTCAAGTATCTGCATTGTGCTTTTTAATAACTACCGGATGGTTTTTATTCTGGGTGCTCATCCAAGCTATTGACACCCGCCTCCCCATTAGACAGCTCCACCAATTAATTAAATTCAATATTTTGGGAGCTGCTCTCTGGAAGCATGCCTTTTAGTCGGGAAGACAAAGAACAGAAACCACACACCATGTGGCAAATGCTCTTACAGTGGCACAGATTAGGTGCCAGCCGCACGCAGGAGGAAAGGGTCAGGGTCTCGACCCATCCATTGGGAAGGACTGGTGACCTGTGAGCTAGAAGACCCCAGGAAACACAGCCTGAGCCTGCTCGAGGGAAGTGACCAGGTCTCATACTCAGCTTGCCTGTCGCCCTCTGTGTCTCAGACACCAGACACAATGCCAAGCAGAGGAGGTGTTCCTTAAGCCTACGCCAATCTTTTGGTACTGGAAAGGGTCTGGAGGTGAGAATAACTAAATGCAACTCAGTCACCCCACAGGTCTTAAATGAAGAAGTGTTGTGGGTTTGGGTTTTTTTTAAGTTCATAAAATACAACTCCAAACACCTAAGACAGGGAGTCCTGTTCTCTACTTCTTCCCATTTGTGAACTCATTAAGTGACATGAAACAAATCCCCTAACTTCTGTGGACCTCCATTTTCTCAGCTACAAATTGAGGGGCTTGGCCAGGCATGGTGGCTCACGCCTGTAACCCCAACACTCTGGGAGGCTGAGGCAGGTGGATCACTTGAGGTCAGGAGTTCGAGACCAGCCTGGCCAACGTAGTAAAACCCTGTCTCTACTAAAAATACAAAAAATTAGCCGGGCATGGTGGTGCATGTCTGTAATCCCAGCTACTGTGGAGGCTGAGACATGAGAATCTCTCGAGCCTGGGAGAGTTGCAGTGAGCCAAGATCGCACCACTGCACTCCAGCCTGGGCGACAGAGAGAGACAGTCTCAAAAAAAACAAAACAAAGCAAAACAAATTGAGGGGCTTGATCCAAAGAACTGTGAAGTTCCTTTCAGACCCAGGGTCCTCCAATCTTTTGTGGTCCCAGACAGCAAGTGAATAATCTTCAGTGACCTGGCTGAGCTAGTTTATCTCAAAACTAGCACATGATTTCTACTACAGAGAACAGCATGCAAGGAAACAAAGGCAGACCAAAGATCCCTGCTCCAGTCCCACCATTATCCTGCCATGGATCACTGCCTCAGTATATCTGCCTGCACAGGTCTAAAAACCAGCCTTGCCGCTGACTAAGTGGATCATCTTGGACAAGTCACTCAACCTCCTTTAGCCTTGATTTTCACATCTTTATAGTGGGGTTAATTCTACCTACTCCCAGCACAGTTGGGATGGTAAAACAAGTTAAAACCTGTGTAAAGCACCCAGCACCTAGAGGACATATGCTGTGTATCCCTTTATTCAAACATTCTTTACCCATTGAATCCACTTCATCAACAAAGTCAAATTCCAAAGGCTTATAGCAATCTGAAGACCCGATGGCCAGAGCTAGAAAGGCTGTAAAAATTAACAAGTCCAACTCCTTTTTACCGCTGTCATTTACAAATGAGGGAACTGAGGCTCAGAGAGGTTCAGCGACTTGCTCAAGGACCTGTATCAGCAAAGCCTGGCTTAGAACACAGGGTGGCAAACAACAAGGACCATACAACACACAAATATATCCCTTTGTAGGCTCCATGCTCTGAAATTGGGAACCCCTCATCTATAAACCAATTCTGAAAAAATAAAAATGGAAGAACTTTCTATTTCTGTATTTTTTTTTTTGGAGGACCACAAGAGATAGCCAGCAGCATAGTGTGTCTATAAAAGGCAACGATTTCTTGAATTACCTATGAAATGAAGGTCAGTGTTTCTTGGTAGCAGTTTTCCCCAGCTTTTCTGTTCCCCCTCTCCCTTCCCCACATCTACTTCTTTCAATTTACATCTTGAGGCACACATGCCTGCACTGGGACCCTTTCTGGGCAAGGTGAGAAGTTTTACGCAGAGGCAATAATCCATGTCCCATTAAACATACACACATAAAATCACAATTATGCTATCCATAATACAAAAAGAATTCCTCTTTCTACCCCTAAGAGCCCCAGCCTGGGACACCTAGAAAAGTACCCAAATACGTTAAGGAACACCAACAACTCAAGGGTCAAGGAACCAAAGGTCCCCCAAATGACAAGATCAAAATCCATGAGACCATTCAGCAGTTTCTGGAGAAACCTCAGCCCGGATTCTACAAGGGCCACTGGACTGAGCTGGAATGCTCTAGAGGGAGCTCAAAAAATATAAGGAGGAACCGGGTTAGAACTGGTTGCAGAGATAAAGGGATAACCTGACCAGCTCCCCCACCTGCCCAGATTCCCGAAAGAAAGCATGTATCTTCAGGGAGTATCTGACAGAAAGCTACACCAAGAACATGCTTTCTTATAGCACCTGGTGAGCACACTCCCTAGCTAGTGCCTGCTAAAACTTGGATTAGGAGGGCCCTAATCCAAGCCTCACATTGTGTACTTCAGCAAACATACCCAGAGAGGGAGACCGTTCTGCCCAAGCTCATATCACAAGCCAGTGGCAGCCACTGGCTTGAGCTTGCACCTGACCTTCAGTCTAGGGCTAATCCTCCCCCACACCCCACAGCTCGTTCTTACCAGGCCCACTCCCTCTTCCAAAACCTTGGGCTCACCTCCTGGTTCTAAGGATTCTGCCAGGTTGAACAATGCTCAGAAGCAGGTGGCAATTTAGCAATTCATTCAGAGGGACCTGGGGCTGTGCCCGTCCCTGGTGGCAAGGAGAGACTGCAGTAAGAGACTGCAGTGTGGAACTTTGAAAGGCCTCTCTTCTCTAAAGAATCCTCCTCTTCCTCTTCCTTCTTCTCCTCCACCCTCTCCTCCTCCGTAGTACTACAGACACATGTGCTTTGCTTGGGAGGAGGTACAGAGGAGAGTGTGGATATGTAAGGAGGAGAGTGTGGATGTTTATTGGAAGGAGAAGGGCAGCAATCTGCTGGGCCCTGCTGTATACTCACACCTAGCAGAAGAGGAACCGCAAAAGAGAGAGAGAGCTCTAACTGCTTCCACAAAATTATTAACCCTTGTGCTCCAGCTCCGCTCCTCAAACAGCTGAAGCAAGAGAAACAATACACTTAACCAATGGAGTGCCAGCCAAAGCCATTACATCATCGGTCAGCACCATCATTGGCTAATAATTCCTAGAAGGCAAAATTCTGCTTCTAAGTGCTTAACCCTTTCATGCTCAAAGAGGTTTTATTTTAAACCAATGCTTCCTGAACTTGCTTTTATCAGAATCATACAGGGTGCTTTCTAAACATACAGATCATCATTTTTCACTTAAACCATCTAAATCAGAACCTACAAAGAAAGCATGGCTATCTTAAATGGTGTACACAGTGTGGCAACCACTGATCAACTCAGAAACTCTTCCTCTTCAAACAAGATAACATTTTTCTGAGCATTTTTCATGTGTCCAACACTTTGCTACATCATCTCATTTATTCCCTGCACTGAACAATGGTCCATATCTCAAGTATAAAAAGTCAGGTTAAGAGAGGATAAGTCACTTGAGAAGGAGATGGAGCCTTGCTTTGAAAGACAGGCTGTTTGGACTTGCCCTTGCTACCCCTTTGAAGCTCCTGCTTGAAGTCAAACCAAGCCATTTATTTACTTATTGCTATAGAGTCACAGAAAATGTGGACTCCCTTGATGAGCTGGAAAATGCCAGGAACCTGGGAGGAACAGGAAAATGAAGACAATGCCATATTATTCTCTTTCTTGGGCTCATTCCTTCTGCTTCTGTTGCAAATTCAGCTTAACCATCACTTTCTCCTGGAAGCCTTCCCCAACCACCGAGCAACTCCCAAACCTGGGATAGATGCCCCTGCTCTGTGCTCTTAATGTCTCCTGTAGTCGTGGGCTGCAGTTACTTGTTTACTGGATAAACTCCATGAGATTAGAGCCATGTCTACTTTCTCCACTAACATACACCCAGACAGTACCTGCCACATGTGAATACTCAATCATGACTGAAAGAAGCGAGGGAGAGTGTTTGCCGAAGTTCTAAATGGCATCATGCTGAGGTAGGAAAGACAAAGGACTGGAAGTCTGGAGACTCAAAGAAATAAACTGATTTTGGGCAAGTTCGTTTGGACAGGGGAGATGGGGTTGATATCCTTATCTAAAAATGAAGACAAAAGCACTCTCCTATGAATAGTTACAAATATCAAATTAAAGGCTCTGATTTTTCTCCTCCTCTCTCTCCCGCTCTAACTCATCCATTTTATTGGCTGACATCTAAGTGCTGACAATTGCCATATTTATATCTCCAGCCCAGACTCCCCCTCCTAGACTCCAGACTCACAGCCAATGCCTGTCTCTATATGGATGTCTTTTGGGCATCTCCAAGAGAGTATTTGAATTGTGTATCCTCAGCACAACCTGCTCCTAGTCTCTGTTATGTGAATAGTGCTACCATACACGCAACCTTTTGTTTTGTTCTGTTCCGTTTTTTTCCAATTAGGTGAAATTTACATAACACAAAGCCAGCCATTTTAAAGTAACAGTGCCAATGTGTGGCATTTACTGCCCTCATGATGATGAGCAAACTGTCACCTCTATCTAGTTCTCAAACATTTTCATCACCCCAAAAGGAAACCACTTAGACATTAAGCAGTTAAGCCCAGTCCCACTCTCCCCTCAGACCAGCACAAACACCAATCTGTTTTCTGTCTCTATGGATTTACCTATTCTGGATGTTTCAAATAAAGGGAATCACACAATATGTAACCTTTTGTGTCTGGCTTTTTAAACACGTTTTCACATAGTATTTTTAAGGTTCATCCACGTTGCAGCATATATTAGTACTTCACTCCTTGTTATGACTGAGTAAATTCCATTGTATGTTATACTACATTTTGTTTATTCAGTCACTTACGGCTGGAGCTGCCAGACTTTTGGTATCCAACCAATCTTAAATCATAAGCCTGGCCACCATCCTTCATCCCCCGCTTTCCCGTATTCCCTGAATTTAAAGTATCAGCAAGTCCTGTCCATTTTGCTTCCTAAATAGAGCTCAAATCCTTCTACTTTTCTCCAACACTATTACTGTCCTCTAGCCCAAACACCAATATATCTCTCACCTAGCTTCTAATTGTGACAGGATCTCATTCTTTCTTCTCTCTATTCCACTTCTCACCTGGTAGCTGATGGGCTCCTTTTAAAACATAAAACAGATCATCTATTCATTTAAGCACTATTTACTAAGCACCTTTCTTCAGGGAGTTTGCCTCCCAGAGGCATAACAGACAACACACAAATACATACTATTATATCAGGTCATTACTAGGCTTAAAATCCTTCAATGATTCATTGTACTTTAGATAAAAATCTAAGCTCAGCATGGCCTCCAAGACCCCATCATCTTCAAACTCAGGCCACTCAACACAATTTGCCCACTACGCACCCCAACCACAATGGGCTCCATTCCTCCACCTCGTGGTCCTTGAACAAGCTGTTCTCGCTGCCTCTTGATCTTGGCATTGCTGGATCTTTCTCATCCTCCAGATCTCAGTATAAATATCACTTCTTTAGGAGACCTTCCCTGACTACCCTGTTAAGCGCATCCACCCCTCATTCATTTCACTCATTTAAGAAATATGTGCTAAACCCTGTGCTAGGCTCTTGGGACAAAGCAACGTATGATCCCCTGGAGCCTGCAGTCTAAAGGGGAGGGCCAACAACAGGAAAGTACATAAAATAGATAAATGACTGTCATGAAGGGAGAATAAAAGGGAGGGAGTACACAAGGCCTTTCCGAGAAGGTTATATTGAAACTGAAAACAGGGAGTCAATTGGACAAGAGTCTTTTATTCTCTATCACATCCTGGCTATGCAATGTGATGTTCCATCCCTCAACATTCGCTTTTGACGAATCCAGGTATTTAATGTCTATCTCCTCTAACAGACTGAGCTTTCTCCCCAGTACCTAGGACAGTACCTATCCCATGGAGACACTCAATACACACTGATTAATTAGTAGATGAATGAATGGATGATTGATCAATCAATTCACCAATAAAAGCACTTTGGAAAGTGTTACAAATCATAGAGTTGTGGGTGATTTTTATCATTATTATTATAATTATTATTTTGTGGCAAAAGGACATCAACTCTGTTGGGTTTTGGAAAAGGCTGGGTTTACTATAAAATGAGAATGAAAGTACCTAAGTTGGAGTATTACTGGACAACTAGGAGAGAATGTGTATACGTAATAGACACTCAAAAATGGGAAGCAGTAGTCTTTGTGGCCATTATTAATAAAGGCTCCTCACAAAAGCTGACTCAACTCAAATTCCAAAACTCTTTTTCATTGCAGTCATAAAATGTAAAGGTGAGAGAAATGAATACTTTAAAAATATCTACTTTAAAAATAATACTGCACCAGGCACAGTACAAAGAACTACCTCATTTGTGAGGTATGGCAGTAGATGCCCTGGGGCAGCTCTCAACCCCCCTCCAAGACCAACTCATGACTCCCCCATGTCCAGCTGCCAGACTGTTGGTTACTCCAGCTCCTAGCTGAGTCCCTAGTCAGGAACCATCTTGCTGAAAAGACATCCTAGCTCCCTCCCTAGAGCCAGGCTGTATCCACTGGCTGGTCAACATTAGGCTTCAAAGGCCTGGTCCCTTTGTCTCACGGGATGGATTGAAGCCTCTCTTCCACTGCACCATAGATCAGCATCTCCCTCTGCCCAATCCTTCTTCCCTTATCTGCACACAAATGTCAGACGCACCAAGTCTTTCTCCAGGGAACCTGAACCATGACAGGTAAGTATGATGATTTCCTTTTAAATCAGAAAAAGAAGGTTCATGAAGGTTGCTAATGTCCCCAGAGCCTATAGCTAAAGTGACTTTCTGGTGTGATTTCCCAGCAAGCCCTTGTTCTTTCTACTACACCAATCTACACACAGCCCTGCCTTCAACGGCTGAGACTAAGTCTCTGCGAAACAGAGAGGGGAACCCAGGGAGAGGGGGAAGGGCACACAGAGGGCCTGAAGATGAGAAAAGAAGAGCAGAGGCACCCTTCAGAGTCCTAATGACAAGACCAAGCTCATAGGCTCCAGAAACAGTATTATAAATGATATGCAGGCTGCAAAAGCAAGCCTTACACGGGCATCATCTGAATTCATGTCCAGAAGCCAGGGAGCAGGGCTGCCGGGCAAGGGGCCACCCTTAAGCGGGGAGAGTATTTGCAGCCAAGGTCCCGAAAGTAACTACAACTTACCAGCTTTCTGATGCTCCAGCCTCCATCCATTGTCCTCAGAGCTGCCAAAGTGACCTGATCACTGATCAGAATTCTTCCACGGCCCTCCTTCACTCCAGGATAAAATTCTAAATATTCTAAGGTTGCACTTTAAGGTCTGTGCATGTTTTAGCTCCCTGCCATGTCGACAGCTCATTTCCTGACTACAACAAGACCCGGTCCTACTCCATTATCTGCTGTAGAATTATCTGATATTCTAGGTCAGGACACTGGACCTTTTCAGTTCCTTTACCTTCACACAAGAAAATCCACCTGGAATTTCTGCTCCCACCCCCAACACAGTTTGCAGCCTGGCAAACCCTCTGACTTCCAGTCAATGGTCACCTCCTCTCTGAAGTCTTCCTGGCTTCCTCACCGTCCTCTTCTCTATCTCGTGTCTTCCGCACTACCCTGCACTGCAATTGCTCCTCCTACTGTCCCTCGTAGCCCCAAGAGCTCCCCAAGGCCATTCTTCATGTTGCTAGGGTTTGGCTCAGGGCCTGACACTCAGAAAGAGCCAAGTAAGTGCTGGATAAATACACGAGGTGCTGTATCCAGACCTATTCTCTGCTCCTAGCTTGGCCAGGGAACCATTGACATTTCATCCTGACTGGAAATCGGAAATGGCACAACAAATCTGACCCCCAACCCCAAGGCAACAGGTCATGAGGGGTCTGGGAACCTAAGGCAGGTGCTAGGAGCCGGCGCAGAGCAACGGTCCAGCCGCTGCGGTTCCTGGTTTCCCGCAAGCTCTTCCCTGGGCCGGGCGCTGGGTGGAGGCAGTCTTAGGATCCACAGTCTTGCGCGCCCCCGGCTCCCGGCCCGGCAGGCAGCCCCCGCACGCCTGTCTGTCTGTCCCAGGGTCCGGCCCAGGGTCCGGCCCAGGGCTAGGCAGCGGCAGCCTGAGAAGACACCGTGGCGCGCGGCTCCTCGCCTCCTTCCCTTCCCCTCAGGACGCCCGCGTCCCGCGGGCACAGAGCCGGAGCTCCCGGGGACGTAGCCCCACGCGAGAACGCACCAGCAGCCCCCGCTTGGGGTGGGGTCTCCCGGCTGCCAGAAACGCCACAAAGTCTACTTTGCGGCGGCGCGCGGCTTACCGTGCGAGCCGCCAGGAACGCGGCGCCCGCCAGACGATCCACTCCGGGTCCCGGGAGCTCAGCCTCTGCCCCTCAAGGCGCGCGAGCGCCTCCGCCCGGCGTCCGGGCCTTCCCGCGCCGCGGCGCCCCATTGGCTCGGGCAACGAGGCCCCCGGACGGCCCCGCCCACCCGCGCCCACTCCCCCGCCCGCGCTTCTCCCCTCAGCCCTGCTGAGTTCACCTCTCCAGGCAGGGAAAGTTGCTTCTACACTCTGAGCTCCCCACCGGGCTCAGGAGCCCAGTTAGTTAATAATTTTGGATCCCAGGAGTGTCTAGACGCCTCTCGGGGGAGTGCGAAGAGTGCAGTGTCCTTGGAATTCAGTTTTGAGAAAGTCAGCTGACCTCCCGGACCTCAGGTGGAGCCTCGGAGAAACCAGGGCCCCGGGTGAGCAAATGTCCCAGGCTGTGGGCAAGGCCGTAGGGCCAGAGTGCAACAGGGAACAAGACAAAGTCTACCGTCCTCGTGGAATTTGCATGAGTGGAGGTGGGGGTAGGTTATATATAACAAAAAAAGAGAATGTCGGCCGGGCGCAGTGGCTCAGGCCTGTAATCCCAACGCTTTGGGAGGCAGAGGCGGGTGAATCACAAGGTCAGGAATTCAAGACCAGCCTAGCCAAGATGGTGAAATCCCGTCTCTATTAAAAATACAAAAATTAGCTGGGCATGGTGGCGGACACCTGTAATCCCAGCTACTTGGGAGGCTGAGGGCAGAGAATTGCTTGAACTCAGGAGGCGGAGGTTGCAATGACCCAAGATGACACCATTGCACTCCAGCCTGGGCGACGGAGCAGACTTCGTCTCAAAAAAAAAAAAAAAAAGTCAAAACAAAATAAGAGAATATCAGATTGTGATAAGCACTGTTGTTTCAGAGGTGCTGGGTTGGTGTGTTGGTGGCAAGTGGCAAGAAGGTGATTAAAAATAAGGAGCCAGGCGCAGTGGCTCACGCCTGTAATCCCAGCCCTTCGGGAGGCCGAGGCACACGGATCACCTGAGGTCACGAGTTCGAGGCCAGCCTGGCCAACATGGTGAAACCCCGTCTTTACTAAGAATACAAAAAAAAAATTAGCTGGACACGGTGGCATGCGGCTGTAGTCCCAGCTACTCGGGAGGCTGAAGCTGGAGAATTGCTTGAACCTGGCCTGGGAGACGGAGGTTGCAGTTAGCTGAGATCCGGCCACTGCACTCCAGCCTGGGCGACGGAGCAAGACTCTGTCTCCAAAAGAAAAAAAAAAAGAAAGAAAGGGGTCTAGGACTGCTATAACTAGGGTGGTCTCCGGACCAGTTGTGATATTCGAGCTCTCTTGAAGGACAAAAACGATTCCAGGGCTGAAGCAGGAGCATTGCTGACAGAGGGGTTGGCAGATGTGCGGTTCTGAGGCTGGAACTGGACTCCAGGGTTGTTGAGTGAGGTGAGCAAGGGGAGAGTGGGTTATGGCCAGAGAGGTAGACCGGTGTGGAATCACTATCACCCAGAACCTTGTCGGCCACCGTGAGGATCAGGGCTTCATCATGTCAATCTGGGGAGAACACAATTCAGGCAAGAGATGGTGGTGATGAAGACCAAGGTGGTGACAGCAAGATTGGGAAAAGATGGACCCACTGAAATGTGTGTCAATAGTAGCACAGGAAGGCTTGATGATGGATGAGGCTGGATTTAGGGGATGCTATGGTTTTAATATCTCTCCCAAACTTCTTATATTGGAAACTGAACCCCCAATGCCACTGTGTTGAGAGGTGGGACCTTTAAGAGGTGATTCTATTAATGCCAGGAGTGGCCCTCTCAACACCCCTCTGCTGCTCTCATGTTCTGCCTTGTGCCATGGGATGACTCAGCAAGAAGGCCTTCGCCAGATTCAGCCCCTCAATCTTGGGTTCCCCAGCCTCCAAAGCCATAAGCCAAATAAAGTGGTGTTCCTTATAAATTACCCAGTCTGTGATATTCTGTTATAGTGGCACAAAATAGGCTATGACAGGGGTTAACGTAAAGGAATAAATGAAGAAAATCTCCTACGTGTTTAGTTTAAGCTACTGTGAGGTAGCGATACTATTACCAAGCTCGGGAAAGTTCTCACCCAGCCTCTTCCACTTACTGCATGAGCTTTAGTAAATGAGCTTGGTAACTAAGAGGGAGTGACTCTAATCTCAGTAACTAAGAAGGAGTGACTCTAATCTCAGTAACTAAGAGGGCAGAAGACTAGCTCAAGGATCACAAACTTTAATACTGATGTGGCTGGGCAGTCATGTACCTAGTGAAGTGGGCAAGAATGTAATAGAAAGGAGGGGTGGGGCTTTTCACAGACTGAGATATGTACACCTGCCTAAGGGGACAGTCACTGCTGAGCTCAAACTAATTTTTGCCATATGGGAATGGAGACCCAGAATTGCTGGATGTTCTCATTTTTTTTTTTTTTCTGAGATGGAATCTTGCTCTGTCACCCAGGCCAGAATGCAGTGGCACAATCTTGGCTCACTGCAACCTCTGCCTCCCAGGTTCAAGCAATTCTCCTGCCTCAGCCTCCCAAGTAGCTGGGATTACAGGTGCCCGCCACCATGCCCGGCTATTTTTTGTATTTTTATTAGAGACAGGATTTCACCATGTTGGCCAGGCTGGTCTCAAACTCCTGACCTTGTGATCCACCTGACTTTGTGGTCCGCTGGCCTCCCAAAGTGCTGGGATTATAGGCGTGAGCCACCGCACCAGGCCCTGATTTTTATGAAGAGGCCAGAAATTCAGTTTATGTTAAATCTCTAGTTTTTTAAATGCTGGTAATTAACTAAAACTTTTTTAAAAGACTATATTGGCGAAGACTGTTGGACAAGATCAAACCCATGTATGGGCTGGATTTATCCCCTTACATACTATTTCCACCTCTGGATTAGACAATACCTCCAGCCCTTTAAAGAAACCCTTATAGTGTCTGTCCAGATTGAATGAGAATAATGATGGAGAATAAAAGGATCAAGGAAATCCCAACTGAAAAACCCAGCATAGTCTTTAATGGCATTTGGCCAGCCCCTACCTCCATCTACCTGGCATATTTCTTCCAAGCCACAGTTTCCCTCAGGCTAGAGCACAGCTCCTCTAAGACTCCTCCCAACTGTAACCTTTGGAGGTATAACATCATCATAATTTTTCTTAACTACTGGTTTTCAAATATGCACAGGAACGTTGCTTGGGGAAACATGGAAGGTGTGCTCATATCTGGGTCTGTAAATCTAAAAGGCCTCAGCACTCTCAGTCTGAAGCAAGGAATGAAAGAGGAAACAGAGTGGGATGGAGGTTCAGATGAGAAGCCAGGCAAATGATTGCATGGAAAATTATTTTTTATTGCACTCTGAATCAGGAAAAATGGCAGTTAGATGCAGGAGAGCTTAATTGTTTCTACTAAAAATTCATTGTATTGTAGCCACTTCTCGATATATGTCACCAAGGGTTTTGCAGTAATGAGATTCTCCCATCATGCATTGGAGGTCAACTGCATTCTAGCATTATTTATTCTTATGTACTGAGCTCATGTAATGAAAAGGCCTGAAAACAGAAAATCACTTTCTGTATAGTCAGTCCCTTTTGTTCCTATCTTCTCCACCTTAGACATAATTTAAAGCTGGAGAAATGGCTTATGATTTTATAAATTGCTGGGATTTGTGTAGGAGGGTCAACATGGATTTGGAACCAGGAGACCCGACACTAAGTCCTTGAATAACTTCTTCATCAGTAGAAGGAGAGCTGACAGAAAGTGGCTTCCTAGAAGATTTGTTTCTATTTGTGCTCCACATTTCTTTTGGGGGATTTTTTTTTTTTTTGTATGGTGACCTGGCAATTCCCAGGGACAGATTCTTTCACAATTTGCCACTCCCCAGCTCCCCCAAAATCCTTAAGGAAAGGATGTCATCTAAGTTGAGCCTATTGGATGCTCACTCCTGGGACTTTTCCTCTCCTGAAAGTGACAAAGATGAAGAAGCAGATTGGACATGAGACTGCTTGCTTACAGTGACGTTGGTGGCAGCAGTTTCCTGGACTCTTGGTCATGAATCTTGTTGCCCAACCTCCAGAATTTCCTAGATTTCTGTTTATCAAGTCTGGTCCTTCCATCCATGTCCGCTACCCAATTTTATTTTGTGAGTCTCCGATCTCTGTTAAACTGTCTTCTTGTGTTAGCTACTCCAGTTATTTCTTTTGCTTATAACCAAAAATTCTCATGGATCTAGGAAGAAAAGAAATATATTGCATCATATGATCCTTTCCCCAGGGCAACAATTCAGCGCAGGAATTTGCATACAGATGGATGCACACACGGTGATAGGTATACATGTTCCCTCACTACTCAGTAAGAAATCCAATCCCATGGGGTGGTTGTGGTAGTGTTTAAAAGGTTATTTGTTTTCTGAAAAGAACCCAAGTCTGCTCTTCTTAACAGATTTTTTTTAAGTGAGCAAGCTCTTATAATAACAAAACCACTCTAGAAATAGCCCTCTCGTATGTAAATTTTATAGTTTTCAAAGTACTTTCATATAAATTCCCTCATTTCATATGCACTCCTGTGAAGTAGGCAGAATAGATAGTATTCACAGTTTATAGATTATTATAATCATAGCTACCATTTATTGAACACATGTTATGTACCAGGCACTGCTAAATGCTTTATGTACCCATATGCCTATCTTGTTAAGGAGGTATTATTTTCCTCATTTTATAGGTGAAAAACGGAGGGTGGCCCAAGGTCATATAGATAATACATAGTTGAGGTGAGAACTCGAACTCAGTTCTGACAACAAAGGCCATGTGTGATTTTAGCACACACAGCTTTGTGTCATGTAACGTAACTGATGAGTGACAGAGCTATACATGGGACTTAGGTCCTATATCAGTACAGTTTCCACTTCATTCAGCTAAGGCTTAACCATAGTGACCAACAAGAGTGGAATCTTTTTGGTTGTCCGTCCTTAGCAAAATTCTTAAGGTGACAGGAAAAGCTTTTTAATATTTTCCTTTACATACTTATCATGGTGTCTAAACTCCACATAATTAAAGATGAATTGCTAGGTGTGAAAATTGATGGGACTGGAGTTACAAATTCAAACCTTCCCATGAGGGTAAAATGCTAAGTTTTATCAGCTGGAGGAGTAAATTGCTCTTGAGTCTATCCAAGGAGAGTCAATGACAAGGTGAAAGTAGGAGAACTGTTCGGTTTGACTTGTTTCATATTTCAATTAAAAAAATCTTTTGGGAAGATGGGGGAAGTTAAGGATAGAATAAAAGAAAATTTGAAAATATTAGTTTATTCCTTAACATGAGGCAATTTGTTTTTTCTCTGAGACCTGGTCAAATGAGGAGAGTGTTTAGAATTTCCTAACATCTATGGTTCTTTCCTGAAATTCCTGAGTAAAGGCTCAGACATGGCATGTCCTGGTCTGGCACTGAGGTTCATTCTGAGCTGAAGACTTTGGGAGATTTCTGTACTAGTTTGTTTGCAGCACAGAGCATTTTTGCTGACGTTGCAAAGGATTGTCATGGCAACCAGAAAAATAAGTTTCCAAGTCCCTGGAGTCCCCCTTAAAGGCAGGCAGATGTCAGTGGGTGTTCATTTGTAATTAAGGGTGCTTGAAGGTTTTAGCTGATCATGTCACTTTCAAAGGTGCTGTTCTAATACATCTGCCTCCACGACTCACCAGGGAGCAGCTGCAGCAAGGCAGAGAGAAAACGAAGTGCAATGGAAGGAGCCACAAAAACAACTTGGCAGCAGTTCTCACTGCTGGCTGCATGACAGAATCACCTCTAGAACTTACAATGTGCCAGTGACCTGGCCCCAACCAAATCAGTTGACAGGGAGTGGGGCCAGGGTATCAGAAGGTTAATGTATTTTTTCAGCCTCCCAGATGACACTAATGTGTAGTCAAGGTTGAGAAGGCCTGAGCTGAAGTTAATGTCTCAGGTCCACTTTTTGGATCTTGTCTAGCCTTTTCATTTCAACTTCTTGTAGCCTCTTCATTTCTCCAAACTTTGGGTTCTTCATCTGTAAAATTGAGGTAATATAGCTCCCTTTTCAGAATTGTTGTGAAGTTTAAACACGAGAGTGCCTGGCAAACAGGGCATCCTCAATATTAGTTGCATTTGAGTTAGAGCCAGTATGCGGTTGAAAATTCAGAGGCACTTTCCTTTGGATGAAAATCTTCCCTGTTGTTCACTTCCACTTTGAGTTTCCCAGGTCTTTCAGAGCAGGGACTCAGTGAAGAAGCTACCACCTTTGCATGTCTTTTTCCTTCCATCCCCACATTTATGACATGAGTTGGTCTCCATATAGACCCCATCATTTCAAACAAACTTAGTTGCTAGAGGAATAGCCAGGCTAGACTGAAAATGGATTGTTTTTTCTTCATCTGCATGGAGAGGAAAAAATTGTAGAGGCTAAGAGCATGAGAGCTGGACCCAGACTGTATGTTAGAATCCTGGCTCTGCTACTTGTTAATTGGGTGATTTTGGGCAAGCTAGCTGCCTCAGGCTTTATATCTATAAAGGGAGATAATAATATCTAGTTTGTGGGGTGTTACAAGGATGAGATCTGTTAAAACATGAATTTCTTAGAGTGGCACCTGGCACATACTAAGCACTCTTTAAGTGTTATCTATTTTACTTGCAGCTGAATAATCAACTCTTTGATTTCTCAAAACACCAACACATGTATCTTATCATTTAAAGCTCAATGAGTAGACCCCTTGATTGGATTATGAGGGGATGTGACCCAAAGATATGGAGCTAATGTATAAGCCAGATGCTTAACCAACATTAAGTACCTGGTTTCTGTCTTATTTGTGCCAGACCACAACTGTTTTATTGGAGTAGGGGGCATGGGTTATATGGTAGCATCCATGTCTGGCATCTGCCAGAATCCACTCCTACCCTCCTGGAGGCAGCTGTGAAGATAGCAGCATTGTGCTCCTCTTGCTCTTCCCTCTTTCACCCTTCTTCTCTTTCCTTTGACCCTTTAGAGATTATGAGCTGACTATAGTATTCCACCCAGACCTATCTTTCTGGTAGCTATACATATTGTAGGCAGGCCTCTTGGAAAATAATAAAAATTATAGTCATCATCATCATGACTGTGGCAGCTGCCATGGAGGGCTTCTCATATACTAGGCACTGTGCTAAGCATTTGCTTGATGAAATCTCCCAACAAACCTGAGAGATAGGCATGGATTTATGCCCATCTCACGGATTGTGAAAACTAAGACCTAAGAAGGTTTATTAATTTTCTAAGAGCACGTAGATGCTAAATCAGAAATCAGAGTTAAGCACATGATTCCATGAGCCTGATCACTATGTTCTCTGTCAGTTAAACTCTGGATCAGGTTTCTGTGGTTAGCAAGCTCTTCTCTCCCCTTCCAGGGATTCTGCTCACCTTCCCTGCCTCTTTAATACTGTTAACACCTGTTTTGTTTCATTGATTTTTTTTTTCCCAGTTATGACCACTGGCAGGGCTCAATGTCCCATTTTTTTTGTCTTATTACTTCTGAAAATAATCTCAATTGCCCATGTAAGCTAAAAGAGGATTATCTCTAGTAAATTCAAGGTAAGAAACATGGGGAAGTTACAGATCCTTCAGAACTCTGTAAAGTTCTCATATTTGAGCTGTAGCCTAGTAAGAAAAAAGTAAAGGCCAGGTGCAGTGGCTCACGCCTATAATCCGAGCACTTTGGGAGGCTGAGTAGGGTGGATCATGAGGTCAGGAGTTCAAGACTAGCCTGGCCAACATGGTAAAACCCCATCTATACTAAAGATACAAAAAATAAGCCGGGCATGGTGGCGCTCACCTGTAATCCCAGCTACTCAGGACGCTGAGGCAGGAGAGTTGCTTGAACCCAGGAGGCGGAGGTTACAGTCAGCCAAGATCACGACATTGTGCTCCAGCCTGGGTGACAGGGCAAGACTCCATCTCAAAAAAAAAAAAAAAAAAAGGAAAAAGAAAAATGGACTTTGAAACCACACACACCTGGTTTGGGTCCCAACTCTGCATTTCCTAGCTGTAAGACACTCTTTGTGCCTCAGCTACTTCATAATAATAGCTGCATCTTAGGGTTGAGAGGATAGGGCTGAAGGGCTGAAGGGACCATCAACCCTGAAACAATGGGTATAAACTATTCAAGTGCCTTCTGATGTGAGGGGCTAACTACACCCTAGTGAAGACCAATTTAAGGCATTTCCTCACCAAACATTTTCAATCCCTATCACTTATCCAGTTCAAAATGTATCTATTTTCTCCTTTATATCTCTAAGCCAATCCTAAACACTACATTATATGGAGTATGTACTTATTATCAAGCCCTTTCAATAGCATTTGCGTATTTTTATTTTACTTAGGTTTCACAAAACCCTCTAAAGTTAGTACTATTGTTGCTTAGAGAAGGGAACTGGTTTGCTCAAGTTTTTAGCACTTCTTTACTGGTTAAATAGATTAATTAATCCATGCATTGTGTGTTACCCTTCTGAGATGGTGTATTTGTATTCTTACAAGAGCTTTCTGGAGACTTCATGCCCTCCAAAGGAGGGCCGTTAATAAGGAACTCTCAGTTACTGTCACAGGCTAACAGGGGTTGTGCTTTGTCAGGAGACTCTGGACACCTTTCAAATTCTTCCATTTACACATCAGCTTATCCCTTCTGTGCATGATCTATTTTCTAGACCCATCTGTTCCCGTGCATGTGGTGTTATTTAATGAAGAAAATATTTTCTCTCATTTCCTTTTTGGTGTGGAAGGAATAATTTGGCAGCAGTAACCCTCAAGTGACCATGTGCATCAAGAGAAAGGAGTTGATGTGTTTTCAACATTTAAAATGCTCATATGCGGCAAATTAGCTGTTTTACTTCTAGGGACCATCCCTAATGACAGGTTCCCTCACGTGCTGAAGGAGGTGGGCACAATTTGAGGATACCCATTGTAGCATTGTCTGAAACCATCCAGCAGTTCATCAATAGGGAATGGCTAAGTATACAATGTCAGGGCCGTATATGTGGAATATTAGAAGGCACTAAAAAGAAGGTGGCAGATCCATATGTGTTATAATGGCCAAACATTATTGCTAAATGAATAAGGCAAATTGAAGTAAAATGGATATAGCATGTATGTACACACACACACGTACACATACACATCTACTCTAAGAACACAAAAAGTGCTAATAATTATCTCTAAGGGCAGCAAGGAGGGAACCTCATTATATTTGTGTTTTTGTGGGTGGATTCCAGAGGGGGACTTTAGCTTTTTCCATGTTTGAATTTTTATTATTTTATAATTATTATGGATATACAGTAATTAAAAATTAAAAATCCAAACTCTTACATTTTCTTATTTGAACAATGCAGTACAATATTTTTAAATGGAAGGTTTGGGAATGGAAACTTATAAAAAGGTTCTGTTTTCAGTGTCATAAAAAAGGAAACACACGAGCCTGGGAGTCAGGGCGTTTGACTGTGTGACCTCAGGCAAGTAACTTCCCTTCTCTGGGTGTGTTCCTCCTCCATAGAATGAGGGGTTTGGGCCTAGTCAATGGTTTTCTAATTACTTTCCAGTGCCCCAGGATTTCCAGAAGTGGCTCAGATGCCATTGCAAAGCATGTGTACACGTGTTTGGGGCAGAGGGTGGTGAGGCTTGGAGAGACAGTTAGAGAAATAAAGACAAACAGAGGGTAAAAGAAGAGAGAGAGGAAGGAGAAAAGAATTGAAGGAGGAGAAAGGCAAAGAGGGAGAGAGAAAGAGAGAGAGGGAAAAGATTTTCTTTTGTAAAAGAACCACTTTATTCAGATGTGATTGACATACAAAAGAGAGGATTTCTAAGATCCATTCAGCTCAGCTATTCTAAGCAGAGGCAAAAAGCAACAGAAGCTAGATGACTGGATTTAAATTGTACTGTGTGTGTTGGGGGAAGGCAGAGAAGAAGCACCTGGCTAGGGTATCTCTAACTTGCCATCAGCAAGAACGGATTCAGCCTGAACTCCAGCCATCCGGCGACACACTAATGCCTCCATGCTGGCCTCTAGAGACATGCTGATGCTTCCAGTCCTTTGTGCCAATCAGAACAAGTGTGAGAGGAGAACCAGCTGACTGGCCTTTCTTCAGGCTCTGTGAGACTGGATGATGAGTTCCAGGAGCATTCCTGCTCACTTGGGCTGGCTCCACTGCACTGAGAGAGGGGCTCCCTCTCCTGGTTTTCAAGTCCCTGGAAGGAGAGCAGAGCTCAACTTCCAGAAGCAGATCATTTCTTTCTTCAAAACCATCTCCATCTGGACTTCAGAGGAGTAAGCATATCATATTCAGTGAAAGAAAGCATTTGGAAGCACTTCTTGGTCTATAAAATGCTATATCACATAGTGGCTGAAAAATAACCGTTGAAAGAAGAATACATTCTATGGCTTTTCCTTTCAAAGAAGAAATGAAATAATGGCAAAAATTACCTTGGCATTACTAGAGATTTTGGTTCAAATACCAGCTTTACCACTTAAATGGTGTGTGTGATCTTAAGCAACAATGATAATGATAATAATTAATAATAATACACTTAGGCACCAGCCTTTGTGCTGTTTAACCTTCATTATCTTATTTAATTCTTTCAGTGACACTTTAAGATCAATATTAATATCCCCATTTTACACATGGAGACATAGGGGCTCAGAGAAGCTCAGAAACTTAACTAAAGTCACACACTTTATGAATGCCAGGGTCAGGAATTGAACCCAGATCCACATTCTTTTAAAAGCATTGTTCTTAACTATTCTAAAGACTTTTCTGTCTACTGAAGTTCAGTTCTTCCTGTCTTGTGAGATGATCATGGGGATCAGTTGGACCAATTTATGTGACCTGTCCTGTAATCCAGAACCTGGAATGTATCATTGAAAGCAGGTCGAACAGAGAAAACCATGGCTTTTTGCATGGAGGCAAATCTTTTATTATTAATCTGAAACACACCTATGGTTGTGATTTTTGTGATTGAGTCACCTTGTTATGGGCAGGTAGGATTTTAATCCCTTGAGATTGTGCACAAGGATTTTCCCACCTTCAAGATGGAAATTCTTCTTTCCCCCGAATATCTCCATTAGGCTGCTATATTAGCAAGATGGGCAAAGCACATTCAAGACAGTTAGGAATCCTGCAATGCACTCCTCTGGCTGTGGCCACTGCTCTCAGAGTGACTGTCTCTGCTCATTCATTCATTGCTCCTCTGGGAATTGGTAGTCTCCATCACTGTGTTGCCAGGCAACCAAAATAGCACCTGCATCAGGAGGTGAACAAACCAATCAAAACACTTGAAGGAAAAGCTTTACCTGGTTTGCCTCCAATATGGAAAAGGGTCTCTCTGGGTGGACTGAGGACTGTGGCTGCTGGGGTCAGCATCAGAGCTGGAGGGAACCCAGGAAACTAGAAACCTCTCATTTTTGTTGGTTAAGTGGAGGCCTGTTTGCGTGAGTGTGATGTCCACAAGGTTTCAAAGAAACTCTGTGGCAGAGCCAGGAGGACAAGTTGGATCTCCTGGTCCTAGCCTAGTGTTTCATTCCTTATACCTCATTGCCATCATTTCAAGTCATGTGTGTGGCACCGTCTATGTTTAGACTCCCTGCCGGTGGTGTGAGGGATGCAGAAACCATTTAGACACCATTCCTCAATCCGCCATCTAACAGTGCTTTAGTTCACTTCCATAATGGAGGCAATGATGCATAGTGGTTAAAGATGCAGGCACTCACAGTCAGACAGAGCACAGGGTTCCGCTCAGCCAGTTACTACTTATGGAACAATGGAGGTTACTTAACCTGTCTGTGTCATGTTTTCTCAAATAAAATGATGTTAGGAAAAGGAAAGTTCTATAAATGTTGGCCATCCTTGGAAATAACACTTGGGGCTCTTGAACTTAGACTCTGAAACTGGGCTGCCTGGGCTCAAGTCTTAGCTCTGCCTCATACTCACCACATGATCACTGTTAAGTTACTTACAATTTCCATGCTTTAGTTTCCTTATCTGTAAAATGAGTGTAATAATAAAATCTAGGTTCATTATGAGCTAAAATAATTTCATGTACATAAAGTGCTTAGAATACTTTCTGGTACATCGTAAAGTAGTACTCTATAAATTTTAGCTAATATGATCCATCAACAAATATTTATTGAATACATTGTATGTACTAGGCACTGTCCTAGGGGGGTCTGGATATAAAACAATCAACAAAATAGATAAGTATCTCTCTGCCTTCATGAAACTATGACTGTTGTTACATTCTTAATAATGTCTGTTTAATTCTCAATTCCTGCAAGCACCTGCAATTCCTACAAGCATCTTAAATGCCCGGTATGTGTTTGGTTCACTTGTATTAACTGTGTCTGGCACTGGGCCAGGTGTATAGTACACGTTCAGTAAATATTTGTTTAATGAATGCTGGGCACTGTGCTATATATAGAACTTTGGTTTTCAACCAGAGATGACTTTGATCCCTCTGGGGACATCAGGCAATGTCTAGGGATATCTTTGGTTCTCACAGCTTGTGGGGTGGGATACAGAAGGTGGTGGTGGTACTGCTGCTGGCATCTAGTGGGTAGAGACAAGTGATGCTGCTAAAATCCTACAGTAATGAGCACAAACCCCATAACAAAGAATTATCCAGTCCCAGGATAAATAGCATCAAACTGAAAAGCCCTGGTATACAACAGAGATAAACAAATCCCTATAATGACCCCTTCCCTCCAAAAGCTCTTGTTCTGTGCAGCTGTGAGAGCATAGCAAACTAAGTGCTATGCAGGGGGCGGGACTGTGAGAACATAGAGAAGAGGCACCTGAACAGCTGAGGCTTCTGGCAGAGGTGGTGTCTGAGTGGAATCTTCAAGAACATGTGTGAGTGTTCCAGGCACATTTTGTGTGTTCCGGGAGAAGTTGTAGGACTTGGGGAAATGCGCAGGAAGGGTGAACAGCATGAGCAAAAGCTCGAAAGGAAGAAGCAGTTTGGGTTTCTTAAAGTGTAAGAACAGAACAAGAGTGGGAGCAGAGGCTTGGCAGGCAATCGTGGAGAGCGGGGCGTGATGTGATCAGCCAGAATTTCTCAAAGTGTGTTTTCCAAACACTAGTCCTTCAACACATGCCAAAAAATAAAATAAAATTTTTTTAAAAAGCCAACATCAAATAAGAATGAGAAAGTAGTGAATGCTACCTCCTCCCCCTTTTGGAGATTTGCAAGGCACATTTATATCATGCAGCCTCCGGTAAATTTTGCATTAAAGAAGCTTGATTGATTTCATTTAGTTTAACCCAGAGCTTTCCAAAGTTTTTTGACCATAAAACTTCTTTCCCAGACACCTGTCTACATGCAAGAGGATTCCCACTCACACAAGAGGATTCTACAGACCCCTCTTTGGGAAGAGGAGCCACAGGCCATTAAGATATTTATGGATTGTCTTTAAGAAATATAGTGGCTGGATTTGAGTTTTGGGATGATCTCTCTGGCTCGGTGTGAAGGTGGATTCAGTAGGTAAGAGATGTTTATATATGTTGTTAAAGTGTGTTTCATATGCTGTGATTTATTGATTCCTGGGCCGTCTGTTCCATTAGACTCTGACATTTTTGTTGTAGGGGGCACATTTATTGATCACTGTATCCCAGTGCCTAGATAAGCCTGGAAGATAATAGCCACATGCTCCCATCTTAAGATAAATAAATGGATATTGCTTTCAGGCGTTGTACTACACATTGAGGTTGAACAAGACAGATGGAGCCCCTGTTCTCACACAGTCAACAGAGCAACAAGCACGTAGTAGATACTTCATATTAATACGTGTTTATGGACTGGTGGAATGATTAGCATAATAAATAAGACAAAGTGGCAAGGCTCAGAAATTAAGAAGGACCTGTGAATCTGCATTTTAAATTAGTTACTTGATTACTTCTGATGTCCAGAAGTAATACAAGTTTGGGAACTGCTGTGCTGCCAATCAGAGATGAGGTCTCTTTAATTGGCCTACTGAGATCAAGGACCCAGCCTTGCTACACTGGCTGTTCCTGACTCTTGCCATCAAGCCTCTGGATTCTCTGTTCTAGAGCTACTACCTTGCCTTTTCTGATCTTCTTTTGATACTGTAAATGCAGCTTGGAGCACTACAGGTCCTTTATAGCCCAAACCTTGATGGAACCATCACTTTAATAGATGCCAAGTGGGTTTCTTTCTTCTGGTTTCCGCCTCCCTGCCCTCCCCATGCAGAATGTACTCCTCCCCTCATAGGATAACATCACATCCCTGGGTCCACAGAGGGTCTGTCAAGATCTGCTTGAAAATGCCTACGAGGCAAAAACACATTTCTGTTTTAATGTAGGCTGTGTACACAGTTAAGCTCTGTTTTATTTTTGATGTGCGAATTAAAAAGAAGAAGAGGAGGAGGAGGAGGTGGGGGGAGGAGGAGTAGATGTCTGTGTAGTATTTTAAGAAAGGCTGGGGGCACTTTTCTTGATTTTGTCCTCAATAGGATTTTCCAGGGAAATGAAAAAGAATGAAAGGGCCCTGATTGACTGGTTCATGGCAAGAGGAATCATTTTCTTAGCTGGCTGATCAGGAGAGAATACGTAGTTGTGATTGGCTTAACTGGTGGTTTCAAATTCCTGCTGGTGGACAAACTTCACCAGAATCATTTGAGAAGCTTATGAAAAAGTGATGCTTAGGCCTCATCTGAGATTTATTGAATTAGGGCTCCAAAAGGTAAAGTACTGGAATGTATACTTCTAAAAATATTCCACGGAGATACTGATACATAGTCCGGATTGGTGGGTGGTGATCTCGTATGGGTCAGTGATGGAGCACTTCTCAGCTTGGCACAATCTCATTTTCTCATTAAGCCAGTTCTGACTCTGTTTCCCAAGTCTAGATCCAAACTCAATGTCATCCACCCCAGGCCACAGGGCATAGCCCGAAGACGCTTTCTTATCCATTCTCCAGCCCAGCTCATGCCTTTGAAGGTTGTTCACAGTCCTGGCTGTCAAACACTGGTCTATGAAACCCCAGGGCTGGACTTCATTCCAGCTGCACCACCTATGAATAATGCTCAGCACAGACATTTCTGGGCAAGTGAGAAAACCAATTTTTCCTGCAGCTGTCTCAAGGGATATACACTTCCTATCATTACAGTTCATAATTTCCCTGATGATGGCAACATCATGTCAACTCTCATCCAATTTAAACAGGTCATCTGTTGACCAATTTTTCCCCCATAGGGAATGAAGTAGTGGCGAAATGCCTTCTATTTCTGTTCAGGAAAAGACAGAGGATTTTGTTTTGTGTACTTTAAATTTCATTGCTAAAGTTTAAATAAACTTTGCAGACATTTTCTCATTTGCTGTCATCAACAACTCTTTAGTATAATAAAGGGGCTTGCAGGTCCCAATCCATGTCTGTAGAGTGGGGCTGAAGTTTGAAGGATCTGTGTGCATGTACATAACCCCGATTATTGAACCCTGGGCCAGTCTCTGAATATTCAAAATCCTATTTTTAAAAGCCTAATCTACCAATCAAAAGGAATTTTAAAGGAATTTTAAGCTATGCCTTGTTCTTTTGAAGACCAATACATTGAATCTATTTTATAACCTAGAACAATTTTCTAATCTCCTCCTTAATTTTTCCCTCCATTCTCTCCCACCTCTTAGATGCTCTAGAGCCCACCCCCTCATAAAGTCTCCCCGACTCTCTCTAACACCCAACCCTTGCAACTTTTATTTTTATTTCCTCTTGGCATTTCTTTTGGATCTCTGAGCCTGTCTTGCCATTCACATTCTTCATATTCTTTTGAATTTATATCACAAAACCCTGCAAATTGAAATAGCAAGCCAAAGCATCACTGATTGCTAATCAAGTAAAAAGAAAGTTGCCTTAATAGGCATGAGGTAGAGGATATGGTAGCTGAGAACATATACATGCTAATAAGCCTTATCTCCCTCACATATATGTTTGGGGTTATCGTCTGTACTCCAGACCACAGCCCTGCAGACAGCAACTGTAATATCATTCCTATAATCCTCCCATGGCAGCTTGAGGCCATCTACATCTACTGCCTTTCCTAACTAGAAGCTTCCTTCCTGGCTCTCACTCTCTCCTTTTCCCCTTAAACTCTTCCAGGCTTATTATCTGCTCATTCTGGTGATTCATATTATGTTTCTAGGCTCTGGACTGATGTCAAAAGGAAAGCAGTGTGACTGGCTGAATCAGCTGAGATCTAGCTCAGCACTTGTGAATGTCAGGAGGAGAACATGTGGCTTGATTTTCTGTCTCCCTCCTCACTCTTCTTTATGGCCAGGATCACCTACTCCTTTACCAGGGCCCCTTTTCACCTCTCTCCTCTATAGAATTCCATGCATTCATACATTGTTGTGACTTATAATAAAGTACCTTTCATACGATTTTCCTCCATAATCATGACCACGATGTGAGTCATAATCTGAGTAAGGAATGGCTTAAGAAAAATAAATAAATAAAAGCCGTTGTTCTGGCCAGGCATGGTGGCTCTTGCCTATAATCCTAGCACTTTGGGAGGTCAAAGTGAATGGATCACCTGGGGTAGGATTTCCAGACCAGCCTGGCCAACATGGTGAAACCTCGTCTCTCCTAAAACTACAAAAATTAGCCAGGTGTGGTGGCGCCTGACTGTCGTTCCAGCTACTAGGGAGGCTGAGGCTGGAGAATCACTTGAACCCAGGAGGCAGAGGATGCAGTGGTCCAAGATCGCGCCACTGCACTCCAACCTGGGTGACAGAGCAAAACTCCATCTCAAAAAAAAAAAAAGGCCTTGCACCATGGCTGTAATCCCAGCACTTTGCGAGGTAGAGGTGGGAGGATCATGAGATCTGGAGACTGAGACTATCCTGGCTAACACGGTGAAACCCGACTCTACTAAAAATACAAAAAATTAGCCGGGTGTGGTGGTGGGCACCTGTAATCCCAGCTACTCAGGAGGCTGAGGCTGGGGAACGCAGGAGGCGGAGAATGCAGTGAGCCGAGATTGCCACCACTGCACTCCAGCCTGAGTGACAGAGCAAGACTTCATCTCAAAAAAAATAAAAATAAAGGAAAAGAAAAAGAAAAAAAAATAGTTTCCTAATATACAGATCTGCAGAGAAGAAAGGGTCCTTTGTCTTTAGTCTTATATCTGGGAAGTAAGTGTAGGGGGGCCTTGTCCCAGGGGCCTGGACCACCTTAGTCCACCATGTTCTCTATATATTTGACATTTTTTGAGTTTTTATTATGTACCAGATACTGTTCTATGTATGTTATACTTGTTAACATTTAAAATCATTATAACATAGGCATGTGATAGTTATTCATATTAGCTAAATTTTGCTGATGAGGAATTCCAAGCTTAAAGAGCTTATGTAACTTGGCCAAAGTCACTCAGGCAATGAGTGGTGGAACCAGAATTTAAATGCATACCACTGTTATAGCCTGCATCATTAACCACTATGCAATACCCCGTGTCTCTCTTTTAATCCAAGTAGCTAATTGGATTCTCTACCAAGAGATAGTGATAGCCATCATTCCAGTGAAATGCCTATGTTTCTGTGGCCTGAAAAGGTAAAGGCTTGGTAGAGAGGGAGATATGGTAATTAATATGTGATAGAGACAGAATCAAGTCCAGATCTTCTTACTCCAAATACCATGGTCTTCTAACTTTAGAATAGTCGAAGAATTTCATTAGTGGCGACAAAGAACATCCTTATGTCTATCTGTAGGAGGATTTACTTAATTTGTTTTATCAAAAAAATGTATTTGATCTTCTTTAGGTGAATTAGTCACCTGTGCCTCATTTCCTCTGCTTCTGTTTCCTACAGTTCTACACCATGTGGTGAGAAATAGTCTCATTATTCCTCAATGCCCCAGTGAGGAATACTAAGTAAAACAGCGCTCATTATATAGATAAGGGAACTGAGGCTTGGAGAATGTTAGTAACTTTCCATGATTACATAGCTAGTAGGTGGTAGAATCTGAATAATTGTTGAAAGGCTCTTGGAGAAGCAAGATGTATGGCAATTGTTATTTACTCAGTAAGGACTTCTTTGAGAAGCTTTGCACTGACCATTACAGTAAATATAGTCTTGAGTAATTAAATTTATAATTTTATTTTCCTTCACAGTTTCACATTCTTTCCCCTTCAAAGATGCTTCTCATAGCTATTTTAATTGAATAGGATTAGAGAAACATAACAAATGGAAAGTTTTCCTTTCATGAGCCCTGGGGACTGTCCACCTAAAATGTATCTTCCAGATAAGATGATGTCATGCAGATTAGACATAGCCTTAGAGAATGATAACACGTTTTCTGTGAGTGAGTCACCTTCCTTTGGGATGTCAGAATTAGGCAGTATCAAATCTAATAAACATTGATAGGCTGGAAAGAATTATAATGTATTCAACAAGGTCAAAGATATTCAGTGTCTAAGGCAAGGGCAGTAGAAACTTGAATCTATTTCTCCTCTGCCTGACCTTGAAACTCATTTTCAACCCATGATTTCAAATATATTAGGAAACAGGAAATAATAAGTTATACTCTTAGAAAATAAGTCCTCCTAACTGACTAGGTAAGAAATTTCTTGGCACCTAATTGAGAGTACCTGACTTCTTCCTTAATTTCTATTTGAGAAAGTGCCATGGTAAACCACACCCTTGTCACTGAATACACACACAATTCTGCTTGGTGGTGACAGTATACTTGTGATGGGATTTATTATAAGTAGACTAGTTCTAAGAACTTAGTTCTTGGCTTCAGCTGTGTGGCCTTGTGGATGCAATTTTCATTCTCTGTTCCAAGGACTCGTGTTTGGTAATTTCTAGGATTCTTCTGAAGATATTTTTGAATACCTAATTGGATGTGTGTTTATCTGTTTTGAAGCACCAGATTTTCATGAATACTGAAAGGAAAACTTCAGATTTATTCTCACTGTCAATGGGATTTTTCCCCCCTGCTGTCCATGGTGCTGAATTGTATTATACAAGTCCTTTGGATTTCAAGTGTGAATATTTCAGCTGGAAGAGGGAAAGATAAAAGAGAAATAGTTATACTTCATAAAAGCTTACAGACCTGTCAAATAGTGTTTATCCATATGCCTATAGATAAAATGAACACAAATAAGCTTGAGATAAGCAGTATACCTATAGAAATTGTAACTTTTTTGAGAGAGATCTCTCTCTTCTTTAGCCTTGTATCTTAAGAGCTGAGATGTTACGTGACCCAGAGTTCATTCTTAATGGATTTTTTTTAGTGAATGGTGAATAAATTCAGTCACAGTGCTCAAAGAATTGGATATATATTTAATGCTCAAGCAGGAGGTCTCTGGAATCAGACTGCCAGGGTTCCTATTCTGGTTGTACTACTCACTAGCTTTGCAACCCTGAGCGAGTCATATCATTTCTACCCAATAAGACTATCTCAAAGGGTTTCTATGAGGATCAAAAGAGTTAATACACAAGAAATGCTCAAAACTGAAACTGCAACGTGTAAGTGCTATGTATTATTTTATTATTACTCCTCATTTGCATTCTTTTTTAAAAAGAGATTTAGAAATAGTACATACAAGTTACATAATGATGATTAAAATTATTGAGTGCTTATTATGTACCAGATATACTAATTTACTAATTACTTACAATAGTACATGATCTAGGTACTATTATTATTCCCATTATAAAGTAAGGAACCTCATAGAGTGCATAACTACCCCAGAGTCACACAGTAATTTTAGAACCCAGATTTAAACCTAGGCTGCCTAGAAATCTGGGCTCTTATTTAGGCTTTATAAGACTAATAAGTCTAAACAAGATGTCACTTTACTGCTTCTCAATATTTGGATTCCCTAATGTTAATAATATAGGGAGCAGATTGGATATGAAAGGGGCATTTTCTGTAAGTGATCAAGTCTTTAATATTGAGCTATAACAGCCTCACAGTAAAACAAGATGAATTTCTAACATTTTAATCTTTTTTTTTTCCTTGAGGGGGATAGAAAGAGAAGGGATATTTGTCCATGTCTTTTCCAGTCAGTACAATTAGCATGTAGATCCTAAACATACACTATGTATATTTTACCTGATCATCTTAACACAGGGATTAGAATACTTTATGCTTTTTGGTTTAATCTCTTCACCTCTAATTCAGTTATTAAAATAATTTTGATGGTGCAGTTTAAGGTTCATTCCATCATTAGTCTAAATTTTAATACTGAACATTCTGAACCTTAAATTTCACTTATACACTGATTATAATAATCTGTAGTTCATGCCCATCCAGGATAAATGTGTTTACCCACCATTGTTTCATTTCCATTTTTTCGAAACTAGTCTCCTTTTCATAGAAATCTGAATTGCATGTATTATTTGCAATTTGCAGTAGAAGACTGGCATAAAAAAGAAATAATGAAAGCTACATTAGTATTGTTCCAGAAAATAACTGGTAATGGTTTAATCAATGTTTCCAGGGTGATTTTTCTTCGCCTAGTTTTGACTGCTTTGCCTCCATCTATCTGAATGGAAAAAATGTGGAGTACTTTTTCTTATTGCTGTTGGTCATGGACTAAATTATCTAGAGTCCTGCAGCTTTACAGATAATTTGGTTTACACCTCTAATCTGCCAAGTTGTCATCATCTATCCATATTTATATAAGCCTTTTTTCTTATTAGCCAGTGATAGGCATAGCTATAGCACATCTTTAGTAAGAAATGTACCAGGACACTCAGGCAATAGGAGCCAGCATTTATTGAGCACCTACTATGTGCCAGGACACAGGCTAAATTCTTTGCTACATTATCTAATTTAATCCATGTAATAATCTATTTCAACATGTACTGTTATCATACCCACTATATAGAGGAAAAATACAGAGGCACAGAAAAATAAATTAACATGGTCTTGGTCGCATCAGTTAGTTATGAAAATTACTGACGGGGATTTGAAGCCAGGCAGTCTGACTCCAGAACCAGTGCTATCTGTCACTATATTCTACTGCCTTCTGTGTACTATGTTTTCTGAATCCTTACAAATGAATTCAACAATATTGAATTAGCTTTTGTTTTGTGCCAGGGACTATGCAAGACACTAGAGATGCTAAGATTATTAAGACGTAGTCTCTGACCCTAAACTACTCATGACTTAGTGTGAAATTTGTTGCAATAAAGGCAGAGAGGGTCAAAAAAGTAAGGATTACCTCAAAGGGGAGGGTTAGAGGAGAGGTCAGGGCAAGCTTCACAGATGAGATGTCTCTTGATCTAAGTTTTAAAATGTCAGAGGAACCCTCAAGTGCAAAGGCATGGAAGTGTGAAACTGTGTTAACACCTTAAATAGGTGAGAGACTGCACATCACAGTAACTACAAGCATGGATGCTAGAGCCAAATGGCGTGGGGTTGAACCTGGCTCTACTTGGTGTCAGTGGTGAGTTCCTTAGCTTCTTGTGCCTCAGTTTCGCATCTATGCCATGAGGATGGTAATCCTGATAACTCCCTGATGGTGCAGTGTGATAGTTAAATGATTAAGGTACATAAAATCCTTAGAGGCAGCAGTGCCTGGCATAAGTTCTCCATGATAGCTAGTTATCATTCTTATTACCTACAACTTTTATTATTTTTGATTCCTATTAACTCCTCACTGCTATGTTAGTGGTAAGATAGACTAGACTGGACCACACTCTGTTATTTGCTTTCAAGTGTCTCTGAGCTTTCCAGAGGCACCAACCCAGTTACCAAACTCTAGTTTCCTTACAAAGTTGGTTGGCAAGAAATGACTTGTCCATTCTTCTTAGAAGAGCCTAGCAAGTAGTGCTGCTTGGATCTTTCCCTGTAAGATATAATTTTACTCTGAGCCCCAAGAAAGAGGAAGGAAGGACAAGATGAACAGGAACGATCTGTTGAGGGCAAAACCCATGAAAATTGATCATGGTTCTTTTCTCCTAAAGTGGCATCATTGGCCTGGCAGGGCACAAGAGAGCTATCAGAGGGACCCTCCTGTTACATGTGCTCAGGAACTTATCCTCATTCCCTCCCAGTGCTCGGTTTCTTAGAGCCAGAGGTGGCAGGTATGTGGAGGTAAGCCTTCTGTGGATCCTCGCCTCTTCCTCTCAAGTGTTCCTTTGTAGATTTTAAAATTAAAAAGTGCAGTAAAATTTATTTTATAATTATAGCCCCAGATAAAATGAGTTTCAGTCTTAGCTTTGACATTGAGTAATAGTCATTGCAAGCACGTATGCAGTGCCTACTATGTGCCAGATGTTTTCTAATCATGTTACTTGCATCAGCTAATTTAATTCTCACAAGAGCTCAGTGAGTTGTTATGTATGTGTATTTGTCAATCTCAGCTAAGTTATGCTGTGATAACAAAAAACCACCAAATCTCAGTGGTTTGTTTCTCACTTATGCTCTTTATTTGTTGTAGGCTCCTGGGAATTCTGTTCCACTCTGTCTTCACCCCAAGATGCAGGCTAAGAAAATGACTTTCATATAGAATGTTTCAGATTTTATGCCAGAGAGCAGGAAAGGATAAATCTCACATTGGCTCTTAAAAGCTTCCACGAGGGGGATGACACACTCATGTCAGCTCGCATTTCATATCCAGACCTGACTTCAAGTGGGCATGGAAGACATGGCTTATGTGCTTAGAAGTGGAAGAATCAGAATACTGGTGAACAGCTCTAATGGCTAATATAATATATAATTATTAGCAGCATTTTGCGTATGAGGATACTGAAGAACAGAGAGATTAAGTAACGCCCAAAGTTACATAATTTATAAGTGCCAAAGCTGGGATTTGAATTCAGGCAGTTACCTCCAGAGACTACTCTTAACTGCTATCCATAAACCTTTCTGAGGAACTGAATCTGTCCAATTTTCAGTTTGCCCATCTGTAAAATGGAAAAAGGAACTTTTATTCTATACCTTATAGGGATGCACTCAGAAGTCATCCATCCATCCATCCATCCATCCATCCATCCATCCATTCATCCATTCTTGCAGTAATTGGCACATAGTTCTGGACTGAACTGCTTTGCCTCAGAGTTCATATGTTGAATTCTATTCCCCAGTGTGAGGTATGTGTAGATAGGGCCTTTTGAAGGTCATCGCTCTCTCAGGAAGAGAACCTTAACCAGGAACCGAATTAGCCAGCAGCTTGATCTTGGACTTTCCAGTCTCCAGAACCGTGAGAAATAAATATCTGTTGTTTAAATCACCCAGTCTATGTAACAATCTATAGCTGCCTGAACAGAATAATACAGATACAATAGAAAGTAACAGGAGAAGATTCTTTGGATTAGGATGTCAAGGAAGGACCATCTCCCAAAGTAACCCGTGAGCTGAGTTTTGCACGTGAAGACCTAGGGAGGAGAAAGAATGAGTAAAAGACTGAGGCAGGAATGTGCATTGCATCTTTGAGGAACAGAGCAAGTCAGAGTAGCTGGAATACAATGATAAGGAAGAAAACAGTAGACAATAAAGGTGCAGGGGGAAGCAGGGGCCAAGTCAGAAAAGAAAGATAATATATACCAGGGATTTTTTTCAACCTTTTTGAGGGATTAACCCTTTTTGAGAATCTGCTGAAAACTATGGACGTGCTCATCAGAAAAGACCACATTTATATGACATTTTGCATAAAATACCAGAGGTTTTCTAGCCTTCTATCCTCATGTATATCCAGAACCTAGACTGGGAACATCTGACAAATATAAAGACACTTTGAATAGTACATAGGGAAAGGGAGGGGGAGAAAGAAATTTTCATTGTCTGCAAGCTTTCTCTGTGCTGGGAACTTCACCAATTATGATAAATTAATTATTTAACATTTTTCATGATCCCATTTTATAAGTGATAAAACCAAGATTCAGGGAAGCTAAGCAATATGCTTTAGGCTAAATGGGTAATGAAAAAGAATTTAAATCAAGGTCAGCTTCACTCTATAGATGTTGTTGTTATTGTTAGTATTATTAGGTGTAGGGTCTGGTTTTACTCTGCCAAAGGTATTTTAATTATTTGGTGAAGGCTCTACATTTTCAACCAGCCAAGGCAGTAGCCATTTCGTTTTCACTGGCTCTAGTTAAATAGCAGAGCAGCTCAGATCCTAAGTTTCCATTTTTCCACTGCCACACTGTTTATAATGTCGGCCTTTATTACTCCCAGTAGAGCAGTGAAATACCATCCCTACACCGCTACCAATTAAGGCAGCTTCAGTTCTATCTACATGTTCTTCCTCTGTGCAGATGCCAGCAGATCTGTTCCAAGACCCTTCTGATTGTTTAGTATTCTACTCAGAGGAGTCATTTGCTGATCATCTTCTTTCTTAATTAGGGATCTAATGTATTGCAGCTGATCCTTGAACAAGGGAAAGATGGAGATCTGGAAAGGAGGTGTGACCATTCATTTCAAGGTAATCAGCTTTGAAGCTGCTTGACATGTGATATTGATTTTCTTGTGCCTGGAAAATCTCCCAAGAGAGGTTTCTGATCTCAGAAGTCTGAGCAATGTACGCATTTACTTATTCACTCACTGTGTAAGGCCAGGAAATCGCCTGGAAAGAAATGAGCAAAGAAATACCTTCTCTGAAAAGCCAAATGCATGGGGATGATTGCAAGGCTCCTTCTGGACCAAAATGAAGAAGAGATAGTTAGCAACAGACAAGTTCCCTCCCCTCCTTAAAGCCTTACACAGAATGTAATACTTAATAAATTAGCACTTATAGTAGACACTCTAAATATATCATTTCTAATATCAAAACACTGTCAGTTTTATTGCTGCTTCTTATGAATGAGGAGATTAAGGCTTAGAGGTGTGAATTACTTTGGACAGTGTCACACAGCAAGTAATACCTGAGCTGGGGAGGAAAACTCATGTCAATGTGAGTCTCAAGTCTTTGTTCTTTCACTATGCTAGGCTGCCTTAATTTTTTAGAGATGCATTTGCTTTCCTTGACTTTCGATTTGTTGTAATTTTGGGCCAGTTAAGTCAGCATCATTCAGAGATAGGGACTCCCTGCTGATGCAATTTGTCTTCCGTAGGTATCATAGCCAAGTAATTACAGAGTGCAGTAGAGCTAGATTACAATACTACACATTGTCAGGAGGTGTCACTATATTATCTAATGTGATTATTTGTTCAAAAGTACCCACTGAACACTTGCTATATGAAAGTCTCTAGGGATGTAGTCATGAACTGACAGAGTCTCTGTTTCACTAAGCTTACATTTCAGTGGGGGAAAGTCTGAACCACAAAAAATTTATAATATTATATCAGAAGGTGATCAGTGGAATAAATAAATGCTGAGATTTAAGGCTAAATTAATCAGCTGTGTGAGTTTGAAGTGTGTTATATGAGGGACGACTGTCTCTAGTGACATGAAACCAGCTGCCATACAAATGAGGTCATCTCTCAAGAAAGGTCCCTGCCACTGACTCAGTTCAACCAAGCAGTGAAAATGACCAGTGCCCCCACTTCCACAGTGAAACAGATTGGGAAAGGAAAAACTCCAGGAAATAGTGTTTACAGGGTTTACTGCCTGAGTGCTCTATTAAAACCCTTAGCTGTTGCCTTGTAGAATAAGTCTCAATCTTAGCACAGTCCACCAGGCCTCTCACAATCTAATTTGCATCTTCAGCCTGATCTCCAGCCATATCCTCCTTACACTTTACACTCCAGTAAACCAGAACTGCTTTTTGTCTCCCACATGAGTATGCTACATCACTATTATAGCTCATTGTTGATAATGACCATTCCATTGGAAAGTCATGTTTATTTTTTCTCATTTATTTAATCTCTACTTCTCTTTTAAAATCAAATCCAGTTATCAACTCCTCCAAGAAGTCCTCCTTGGTTTCCCCAAGCTGAATTAGGTACACTCTCTCTGATGCCATCCCTTGATTTCTAAGATGTTTTATGATGGGCTGCTTCTGTATTTAGTTTTCTGCTTGAAGGAAGAAACTAGGTCTTATTGATCTCTATACCCTCATTGCTTAACACTGTGCTTTCTGATAGAAATATAATGCAAAGCCAGGCACAGTGGCTCAGCCTGTAATCCCAACACTTTGGGAGGCCAAGGTGGGAGGATGGCTTGAGTCCAGGAGTTTGAGACCAGCCTGGACAGCATAGTGGAACCCTGTCTCTCCAAAAAAAAAAAAAAAGCCAAGTGTGGTGGCTCACACCTGTAGTCCCAGCTACTTGGGAGCTGAGGTGGGAGGATTGCTTGAGCCCCAAGAGGTCAAGACTGCAGTGAGCCGTGAGAGCACCACTGCACATCAGCCTGGGCGACAGAGTGAGACCTGGTCTCAAAAAAAAGAACAAAAAACAGAAATATAATGTAAGCCACATATGTAATTTTAAATTTTCTAGCAGCCACATTAAAAAGTAAAAAGGAACAGATGAAATTATGTTCATGATGTAATTTATTTAACCTAATATATACAAATATTACCATTTTAACATCTAATCAATATGGAAAATTATCAGTAAGATAGTTCACATTATTTTTATCATAACAACATCCTCAAAATCTAGTATTTTACACTGACAGCACATCTTAATTTAAAAACTAATTTTCATCAGAAATATTTTATTTATATTTTATAAAATATATTCTCCAAAACAGTAGAATTGGTCGGGCCTGGTGGGGACACCTGTAATCCCAGCATTTTGGGAGGCCAAGGCTGGTGGATCACCTGAGGTCAGGAGTTCCAGACCAGGCTGACCAACATGGCAAAACCCCATATCTACTAAAAATACAAAAAATTAACTGGGCATGGTGGCACATGCCTGTAGTCCCAGGTACTCGGGAGGCTGAGGCAGGAGAATCACTTGAACCTGTGAGGCAGAGGTTGCAGTGAGCCGAGATCACACCACTGCATTCTAGCCTGGGTGACAGAGCAAGACCCCATCTTAAAAACAAAACAAAACAAAACAGTAGAATCACATGCTCAAGCTGTTAAAAACATACTTAAAAGTTTTCTAAAAACAAAATGGAATACCAAAACATCATTTTCATTTAATTCTCAAATCTATATTGATAAAACTGGCTCATCATTTTTAGAACAATCAATTTGACTTTGAAGCCAAAGCATATTCATTTCAAAACCATGTCTGTCCATAGTAAATTTACTCTTACGTCAACTCAGTATCAACATTGGGTTCAAAAGGTGTTGCAAAAATTTGAAAGCAGCTCTAAATTAATAATAGAAATACAATGTTCTTCAAATTTGTCTTGTCATTTTTGCAGCAATGTACGTAATACTGTCAGTTACAATCTTCTGCATATTAATTCACCTTAGAAAATATGTAATGTAATTATTATTGATTTGTATAATGAAAATTATAACTTCAGCAAATTCTCATACTGGTCTTGCTGGGTCACAAGTAAACCTCTTCTTTCTATGAAACTTCAAATTTAGCTTGTTTATGAGTGGGATATTGTCTAGGAATGTGAATCACAATGTCATTTTTTGTCTTTGATTGGTGAATTTTGTTTCAAGCATGTCTTGAATTGAAGTTAATAATACAGCAAATTTTTGTATTACTGTTACACGCTCAACTGATGAACACTGGCAAACATCACAAAATCATTAAGTTAATTGTCTTCTATTTTGTTCAATAGATCCATAATTCGCAGCGATTCACAACTTTTGCATGTATATACTGAAGAATTTTAACACCTGTGCACATGACACCTTTCACAGAATATGCTTCAGAAAAATATGCTTCAATGTACAAATATTTTCATAATACTTAGTAAAATGAAGCAATAAAGATAGTATCAGTCTGTTGTTATAAATTCCAATAAATCTGGATATAAAAAAATCTAAAATAGCTTGAGTGTCATCCACCGTGCTAGAAACATTTTTTTCCCCACATCTAAGTAAAATTCTTCTTTGGCAGATATAAAAGAGTTTAAAATACCTTTGCTACAAGTTTCATATTTTAGGTCATGGGTTGATAACAGATTTTTTTCTTCTAAATTTGAAAGCATTCTGAGACAACCTGCCCCTAAAGTATTACCTGGGTAGTGTTTCCATTATTTTCCACTCATGTAAAGCTAAAATGAAGTCCTTTCAATTTTTAAAAATTTGAATCAATTTCTCTTTGATGTTGTTAGAAAAGTCTTCTATTCTAGGGACAAATATTTGGTGGCATGATTGAAGGTCTTCTGCTTTTTATAAAATATCATTTTTAGTATTTTTCTTCCTACAAGCCTGGATTCTGTTAAAAATAATGTAAATTTTTTGACTATTGTTTAATTCTGATGTCATGTGGCTAGTTCAGTTAATCATTTTTTAATTATTCAGGAGGAACTTACCAAATTTGCTAAGTATTTGCTATAAATGTCTTGATAGTGTCTATTACATTTTTCTTTCTTTTTCTTTCTTTCTTTCTCTCTCTCTCTCTCTCTTTTTTTTTTTTGAGACAGAGTCTTGCTCTGTTGCCAGGCACCAGGCTGGAGTGCAGTGGCGCAATCTCGACTCACTGCAATCTCCGCCTCCTGGGTTCAAGCAATCTCCTGCCTCAGCCTCCCAAATAGCTGGGACTACAGGCACGCACCACCATGCCCAGCTAATTTTTGTATTTGTATTTGTATTTTGTATTTGTATTTCACCTTGTTGGCCAGGATGGTCTCGATCTCTTGACCTCGTGATCCACTGGCCTCGGCCTCCCAAAGTGCTGGGATTACAGGCATGAGCCACTGCGCCCAGCCTCTTTTTTTTTTTTCAACAAAACAGAGGGCTTCTTAGTTTTGTTTTGCTGCAGTAAATTGCAGTTGCCATTCATTGTAAAATTTACATTATGCTTTCTTCTAATCTCTTATTTTCTTTCCTGTTCTAATCATAGTATTAGTTTCTGCATCTCCATTGTTTTAGGTAGAAAAATTTGTCCATACTTATTTTTATGCTAAAAATAATTTAATTGTATTATAATTAAAATAATAACAACTTCTTCAGTTTAATTACCAATTAAGATTCACATAGTTACCACAGTAATTGGAGTTGTTAACATAAAATATTCAAGGATTATGTTACAATATTGTATTGCTGTGTAGGAAAAAAACATTTGAACTGAATCAATCCATCCACACTGACCAGATCAGTGATGTACTTGTGCATAATAGTGGAAGCCACAGATACATCCAAAAAGTGCATTACTATACAACACTGCTATCTGAGGCCATGCAAAGGCTAAAGTGAGGTAGAGTTCAATCAAAACAATAATATCGAGTGTAATAAAAAAATATTTTATGTTTCCATTTTAAAATTTAAATCTAAATTAATAATAAAAATTTTAGGCTGGGCGTGATGGCTCACATCTGTAATCCCAGCACTTTGGGAGGCTGAGGCAAGCAAATCACCTGAGGTCAGAAGTTCAAGACCAGCCTGGCCAGCATGGCAAACCCTCGTCTCTACTAAAAATACAAAAATTAGCCAGGCTTGGTGGCACATGTCTGTAATCCCAGCTACTTGGGAGGCTGAGGCAGGAGAATCACTTGAATTAGTGAGACATAGGTCGCAGTGAGCTGAGATTGTGCCACTGCAGTCGAGCCTGGGCAACAGAGTGAGACTCTATCTCAAAAAAGTAAAATAAAATAAAAATTTTTTTAAATTAAAAATTTAACTTCTCAGTAACACTAGTCATAGATCAACTGTGTTTAATAGCTACATGTAGCTTGAGCAGCTACTGTACTGGACAGCACAGGCCTAACACACATACACACACACACACACCCTTGATATACACCCCAGCTTTGCATCTGAAACCCGAAAATTAAGACCTAAACATAGTTGCATTATAATCAACCATTCTTTAAGATCAGTGACACAGAGATGATATCCTATTTTTAATAGGCTAATGGGGATACTAGAGGTTGAAGTGGTCTAGACAACCTTCTGTAGTTGACGGCAGCATGGCGTCTTGGAAAAAGTACTACACCTCGGGCCAAATGACTGGGGTTGTGGTCTCCACACCATAGCTCATTAGCTGTGTGTGTTAGATTTCCCTTCTTCAAGAGAGATAGCTTATAATACTTCACATATTTTCTGTGAGGATCAAATAAAAATATTTCTATTCATAGGTTTTAAAACACAGTCCAAATGTTAGTGTTTTCGTCTTGTCTGTGCCAGTAGGAAATCTGTCTCAGGCTGAATGCCACACCATTCAGAAAGTATCGATGTCATAGGAAGCAGGATGGCTTTGCTATGTTGTGAGGGAGGCCCATGTTACTGGCACAGCATGTGTAGGCTCAGTCAATACCGGAGAGATGTCCAGACACTAGTACTTAATCATACTTCTGTTTATTTGTTTTTCAGGCAGTGGAACTTAATAGTTAAGAGCAAAGGCTCAAGAGTTGAGGGTTTTGAATCCCCAAATTCTAGAGAATTTAAGATTTAGGATTTAGTAATTGTAAGACTTTGAGCACATTAACTTGCCATGCCTCATTTTTCTCATCTGGAAAATGGGGTAATAGTGGGTCCTACTTCACAAGGTTAATTACAGTGTGAGATAATCCTTAGAAAGTATTTAAAAGAGTGCCTGGTGCATGTTAAGTTCTCAATAAATGGTTAGCAATTGTTATCATCTATGCTGTGTCCCCCACCGCCATGGATGAGCTTCTAGGAATTTCCTTCTTTTCATGATTTCTTTCCATCTACTTCCTCACGAATTCCTCTGTGTTCCAACAGTATCCTGTTTTCAAACTAGGTCATCACAACTTCAGATCCAGTTCAACACTGGAAACAATAAGTCTTTCATTTTCTTCAGAACAGAGTATCTGTTAAGACAACTCTTCTTGCTGACTTTGACCACCAAATCCATCTCACAACTGAATGTAGATGTGTTACCATGCTAGGTTGTTCTTCTCCTCCTCCTTCTCTTCCTTCTTCTCCTCTTTCTTTTCCTCCTTCTTTCTTCATCTTTCTTCTTCTTCTTCCTCCTCCTTCCTCCTCCTCCTCCTCTTCTTCCTCTTCCTCCTCCTCTTCTTCTTCTTTCTTCTTCCTTATTTTTTGAAACAGGGTCTCACTTTGTCACTGAGACAGGAGTGCAGTGGCATGATCATAGCACACTGCAACCATGAAATCCTGGGCTCAAAAGATCCTGCTACCTCAGCCTCCTGAGCAGCTGGGACTACAGGCACATGCACCACATCCAGCTAATTTTTAAGTTTTTTTTATAGAGATAGGGTCTCACCATGTTGCTCAGGCTGGTCTTGAACTCCTGGGCTCAAGTGATCTTCCTGCCTTGCTCTCCCAAATGCTGGGATTACAGGTACGAGCCACCATGCTTGACCTATTTTTTGCTTCTTTATGTAGCCTTACAGAAGAACTTCCTCTTAAGAAGGGGACTGAGAATGAAAAGAAGTCTCATTCATTTATCCATTTATTCATTCCACAAATATTTATTGAGTAATTTGTGTCTGATACTGTTTATGTGCTTGGGAGTCAACTGAGAATAAAATGATTAAAAAAATTTCCTGCCCTCATGGAGTTTCCATCTTAGTGGGGTAAGTTGGACAATAAATAATTATAAATAAGCACATCATTCACTATGTTAGAAAATTACAAACACTGAAGAAAATTGAGTAGATTGAGGGGATGGGAGGTGTGAGATGTAGGGTTGGGTAATAATTTAAACAAAATTTTCCAGGAGGGTCTTACTGAGAATAGGGCAGTGGGCACATGCTTGAAGAAGGTTGACGAGATAACCACAGGGTTATTTTAGGGGAAGAGGGTGCCTGGCAGAGAGAATAGCACAGGAAAACTTCTAAGGTGGGAACATGTCTGAACTTTCAAAGCACAGCAAGGAGGCTGATGTGTCTGGAGTGGAGTGATAGTGATGGGACCATATCATGTAGGGCTTTGTAGGACATTGTAAAGACCATGAGTTTTACTTCCAACAATATTATTTGTTGACACAGGATGTAACTATGGGGTTAGAGTTCCTATTGCATAGTTATTTCAAGTCTGATTTAGGCAGTGACAGTATAAATAGACCACAAAATTAGATTGCCAGAGCTGTCAGAGGCCTTTAAGGAAATTGAGTTCTCTTGCTTATCAATCCTTGAATTCTTTGGAAAGCATTGCTACTGTATAGTCAGTTTGCCTCCTCTTGGACACCCTGGTGATACGGAGCTCTCTTCTTCCCAAGGCAGACATCTTTCTAGTCCTGTATGATAGAAGTCTCCCTTTTATAGAGCTGACATCTGTTGGCCTGTCATTGCCATCCATCATCTTTATTTCTACCCCTTGGAGACCTTTCAGGATAAGTATAATCTCTCTTCCTCATGACAGCGCTTCAAATATTTGAAGATGATTGCCATATCCCTAGAGTTTTCTCTTCCCCAAGCTGATCAACTCCAGTTCCTGCTATCATTTCTCACATGACAAATATGTCCAGCATTGGATCTCTCTCCTCTGACTCTGCTCTAGGTCTATCTACTTGATCTCCAGAAGGTAACCCAAGTGTGTCCGGCTGAGAGAGACTAGGCTAGAGACATCCCTTCCTTGGGCCTGGCACAGTGGCTCATGCTTGTAATCTCAGCACTTTGGGAGGCCAAGGTGGGTGGATTGCTTGAGGTCAGGAGTTCAAGACGAACCTGACCAACATGGTGAAACCCCATCCCTACTAAAAATACAAAAATTAGCCAGGCATGGTGGCAGGTGCCTGTAACACCAGCTACTTGGGAGGCTGAGACAGAAGAATACCTTGAAGCCAGGATGCAGAGGCTGCAATGAGCCAAGATCCCACCACTGCACTACAGCTTGGGTGACAAAGTGAGACTCCATCTCAAAAGTAAATAAATAATAAATAAATAAAAATAAAAAAAGACATTCTGTCCTTGAACTGGGCCAGGTTCTAGGTGATAGCATGGTAGAGCAAAAAGACTGAAGTCAGATAGACGTGAACCAAAATCCCAGCTCTGACCCTTCAGTGTTGTGTGAGAGAGGTGGTTTAGTCTCTCTGAACCTTTGCTTGTACATCTACATCTGATAATACCAACCTTGGAGATTTGTTGTGAGAGTTGAGTGATTTGGTGTGTTTACAGTTGCTTGGCACCTCATAGAGGTTCAAAGTTAATTTCTTTACCTCCTCTGTGCCTTTAATACTCTTTTCCTTCCACTATCCACTATAGAGTTTCATTTTCAAATCTCACAAAATCCAGCTTCTTGAATCCCTAGCAGAAATAGTCTTTATGCTCTTCTTCTAAATCCTTAATAAGACTATACAGAATCTGCAGGGATTTTTTTTTCTATTTTCTTCAACAAATTAAGAAATAAAGGAGAGATGTTTTATTGGCTCCAGATCCAGCTCCTCAGGCTGTAGAGGTGGTTTGGAGTCATGGGCAAGTACTATAGGGAGGAGGGGTTCAAGTGATCTGCCTATGTTCTGGCTGCCTAACCTTATAACAAGATCTGGAGGGCTTTGGAAGTATCTAGGTCTATTCACTCGATGACTGGATATGTTCAAATCTCTTCTTTTACTGCAGACAATTGGCTATAGTTTTAATCTGGGCAAGACTGGGGAATCCCCCAAATAACTCTCAGCGGTTTCTTGTGCTGGAATTGGAGGATATTCCACACACACACAAAAGGAAAGAAAGAGTGTGTGTTTAAATACCACCCTTGGGTGTCTTGGGGCTTTATGCCACTCCCCCTGGGCCCCTTTACCTTGCCTCCTGAGACACAAGATGTATGAAATACCCCATGGAGGAAACACAGCACTGGAGGAAGAGATGGCCAAGGATAAGCTTTGGGTACATCTACATTTAGGGAGTTAGCAAAAAAAGAAACAATAGCCAAAAATGAGAGAAGTCAGCAAGTCTGGAGGAGAACCAGGAGAAAGCCACTCCATTTATCCTCCTTCTTCGAGAATGCCAGAATTATCAGACATCCTGTATATATCTTGCTCTTCTGTCCTCTGGAGTCCTCTTCACCAGACAGTTAATTTCTTTAATATGTTAAGTACTTCACCAATTGCTATAAACAGCCGTAAGGTGCACATCCAACACCCACTATGCAGATTAAACTATTAATATGGAGAAAAGGAGCAGCAGAAGAGACAATCAAGTTTAATTTGAATTTTCTCCAAGTAAAGCATAAGTCAGTACAGAGTGCTGTATCTTAATAGCCTCTGAAGACACCTCTTTCCAAGATAATTAGCTCCTTTTCTCTGGATATTAGCATTATCAGCTCCAGTGCCTCCTATTAAGAGATCTTTGTTATCCCAATTATTTCTAATATGGCTATAGCTAATTAAAGAATTAACAGTTGAGGTCAAATAGGAAAGTGGTTGTACTTTTTCTATCAGTTTCTTTATCTAAAATAATGGGTACAATACCACAGATCTCTCAGGGTTGTTGAGGAAATTAAATGGTATGTTTGTCCAGTACTTTGAATGGTCCTGGCAAACATCAAGAACTTAATTATATGGTAGCCATTACTATATAACTCGATACACAAAACCATTGGAATGTCTGTTTTTCTATCTCAGACACTTAGTATTTGCCTTCATAAAGCTTTCATTGTAATAAAGCCATACAAATAAGCTAGTAAAATATGTAAGTCAAGCCCAGTGGCTTATGTCTGTAATCCCAACACTTTGGGAGGCCAAGGCAGGAGCTCTCTTGAGCTCAGAAGTTCAAGACCAGCATGGGAACATGGTGAGACCTTTTTTTTTTTTTTTTTTGACCAAAATTCAAAAAAATTAGTTAGGAGGGGTGGCACATGACTGTAGTCCCAGCTACCTTGGAGGCTGAGGTGGGAGGATCACCTGAGGCTTGAGGCTGCAGTGAGCTGTAATCACACCACTACACTTCAGCCTGGGTGACAGAGAAAGACCCTGTCTCAAAAATTAAATAAATAAACTTAAAAAAAAAAAATATATATATATAGTATGTAGAGGGGATCAAAATATGCCACCCCCAAAATGTGCCACTTTGGCACAAATATTACTTTATGCTGGAGGCATTTATGATTCAACAGATGCAGAAAGAAGCCTTCCTAGAGGTTGCCTTCTCTAACTAAAAGTGGAAACTTCTGAGAAATGAGGACTTTTATAAATCCCACCCCCAACTGTGCCTTCCCCAGGGAAGTTTCATGGCTGTGAAGAGGACAGAATGTGAGTACCAAGATGTAACTGAATAAACAAACTTTACACTGTTAGTTTCCCCCATTTGCTTACCTTCCCACAGATGCCAACCTGGGAGGCCTAAGAAGCCTAAAACTTTATCCTTTTTCTAAGCATTTATCTACAAATTTATTGCTCTTTGTTAAAATGCTACATAATCCCAAATTCCAACCACCCCTTTGAGTTACTCACCATCAGATTTCTCTCATGTGTTAATAAACTCTGTTTCTCTCCTGTTAATCTAAATTTCGTCAGTCTAATTTGCAGGGTCCCAGCCAGAGAACCTAGGAGAGTAGCGGAAAAAGGTTTTCTATCCTTCCAAATATGTGTCAAATGGTACAGAGCAAAATAAGGCATGGAAAATAGCTAAGGAGTGTGGAAGAGGAGGATGCTAATTTAAAATATGAAGGTGGGCAAGGCGTGCTTCCAGTGAACAGTATTTTCCTCTTTCTTATGTCTGAGGGCACCCTAAGGTTATATTATGTTTCCTAATAAGGTTTGATCGTGGGCTTGGACAGCTTGCAGTTGGCATTGAATAGAGTTGGGTAAGCAAAGGCTGACACTAAATATTGAGCATAGGAAAATGCACAGATTGCTGAAGAAGCACATAGGTGTGCCAGGCCTGGAACAGGATTGGCCAGATCATGAAATGCTTTCAGTGTTGTGATTCCATGCTTCCTATGATGCACCGCAAGTCAGGAGGAGAAACAAAATCCTCCACTGCATTTCCATAACAGCTGTTTCAAGATTGGACTCTAACTTTACACAGATTATTGGATCACAGAGAAATAAACAGAGGGGAACAATAAATCTAGAATCTATACTATCTAAAATGGTAGTCATTAGACACATGAGGCTATTTAAATCCAAGTTTGGTGGGGCGCAGTGGCTCACACCTATAATCCTGGCACTTTGGGAGGTTGAGGTGGGTGGATCACCTGAGGTCAGGAGTTCGAGACTAGCCTGGCCAATATGGCAAAACCCCATCTCTACTAAAAAAAAAAATTTGTTTAAATTAGCCAGGCATGGCAGTGTATGCCTGTAATCCCAGCTACGCAGGAGGCTGAGGCAGTGAGCTGAGAGATTGAGCCACTGCACTCCAGCCTGGGTGACAGAGCAGGACTCCATCTAAAAAAAATATTAAAAATTAGATAAATAAATGAATAAATCTAAGTTTATCAAAAGAACATAAGGAAATCACTTCCTCAGCTGTACTGGTCACATGTGCTTAATAGCCATGTGGCACAAGAGTGTAATAGCTACCTGTGGCTAGTTACTAGTGTAGAGACAGAACATTTCTACCTTGCAGAAAGTTTTATTGGACTGTACTGGTCTAGGTAATATTTTTAGAGTGGTGCTACTCAACGTTAATATGTACATGAATTACCTGGTGATCTTGTCAAAAAGCAGAGTTTGATTCATTAGGTGCAGAATGACTCATCAGGTGCAGATTCATTCATTCTGCATTTTTAATTAGCTCCCTGGTGTTCTGATGCTGCTGGTTCACCACCATTTAGTAGCAAGAGCTTAGAGATTGCAGCTTGTTCTCCAGTGCTTCTAGAAAATACGTGGTGTCCAGGGAACTTCTGCATTAACTTCTTCCACATCCATTCGGGGTCTTATTCCCTTGGAGGTAGAAGACTTGCAGTATATTATCCTCACTGTTCCGTACTAGAGGTTCATCGCTTATGGCAAGTGCATGGACTAAAGACCTAAATGCTTCCATTAAATTTCTAGCTTTAGCATTTATTAGCTGTGTGAACTTGAGCAAGTCACTTAACCTCTCTGTGCCTTAGTTTTCATAATCAAAACAGGAAAAATAATACCTTAGAATGTTATCTGAAATTTTGTAAGCTATACATGTTAGCTATCATATTTATTAATCAAAAAGGTTCAATTGCAAGGCTTATTTTCTCATATATCTACTCTATACTAGGAACTAGGGAAAACAGGTATGATCAAGACATAGTTCTTGACCTTGAAAAACTCTCAGATAGGATTCCCATATCTCTGGCATTGGCATGAGTCTCTGGAAAAGAGATTCTATGTATTGTGTTTAATAAATGAAATAGATGTCTCATGATGTTAGATGGCACATTTCTATGAAAATCAATGCTTCCTTTTTTTTTTTTTTTGCTGAAACTTGAACTCTTTTTAGTTTTTATTTATTTTATTATTTATTTTTAATTTTTTTTTTTTTTTGAGGCGGAGTTTTACTGCGTCACCCAGGCTGGAGTGCACTGGTGCAATTTCAGCTCACTGCAACCTCCACCTCCTGGGTTCAAGCAATTCTCCTGCCTCAGCCTCTTGAGTAGCTGGGACTACAGGCACATGCCACACCCCATCACTGCTTCTCTTAACTTGCTGCTTGGTGTTTCTTTTGATGTTACAGGACAACCCTGCGTGTAGCCTAACCAGGTACCTACATATGCAATAGGAAGATATGTCAGCAGGCTCAGTCCCTGCACAATGTCACATTCAAGGAAAGACAGCATAGCAACCAATGTTATTCAAAGCAAATTTATGCTTTTATGGGTTCCTTTCAAACCATGTCCCAAAGGATGCAATTTACCACTGAAAGCAGTGCTTTTAAAATCTTTTTTTTTAATTCCTTTCAATTTCCTTTCTCATTCTTTTTCCTACCAAATGTTTGCCTGAAATCAAGTCGGTAATTCTTTCCTGCCTCTTTCTCTGTTTCCCATTCATGTGGTAGCCTGAAGCCTTGCCTCTCTCATATGCCCATCCCCTCACTCATAAGCTGTTTCCCTTTCCTTCCTCTTCCTCCAGTCCTGATGTTCACAGGCCCCATTCCATTTCTACAAGCCTGCACTCCCAGCCCTTTCTACATCTTGCAATCTCTTGGGAGAGGAAATCTGGCTCCATTTCTCACTGCATCTGTGTGGAAATCTGCCCATTTCCTGGATAACAAGGGAGAGTCAGAAACAGACCCTAACAGAAAAAACTTCTTCCTTCATAGAAAGGATCTTGGAGGATGTGGTATGCAGAATTTTCAGATGTCCCCTAGGATCCCCACCCCCATGGTGTATATGCCCTACATAATCCCTGAGTCTATGAACATGATCGATATTATTCCTGTGAATAGGTTATATGAGGTGACCCATTCACTTTAAAAAGGGAGATCATTCAAGGTGCACTTGACCTAGTCAAATGGGCTCTTTAAAAGCAGAAGTGTTTCTGAGGTTGGTCACTGAGGAAGAAGTCAGAGATGTGCTCTTGCTGGGCTGGAAGAAGTAACAACCATGTTGTGAACTGTCCATAGGGACCATGAGGCAAGAAATGTGGGTGGGGAGGTAAGAGAAGCCCCTGATAAGGAAACAGGGACCTCTCTCCTACAACTTCAAGGAGTTGATTTTGGCCAACAACTTCAATGACTTTGGAAGTTGATATAGTTTGGCTGTGTCCCCACCCAAATCTCATCATGAATTGTAGCTCCCATAATTCCCATATGTTGTGAGAGGGAGCCAGTGGGAGATAATTGAATCATGGGGGGCAGTTTCTCCCATACTGTTCTCATGGTTGTGAATACATCTCACAAGATCTGATGGTTTTTTTTCACTTGGCTATCACTTCTCTTTTGTCTGCCACCATGTAAGATGTGCCTTTCACCTTCTGCCATGATTGTGAGGCCTCCCCAGCCACGTGGAACCATGAGTTAACCTCTTTTTCTTTATAAATTACTCAGTCTCAGGTATGTCTTTATCAGCAGTGTGAAAACAGACTAATACAGAAATGGATTTTTTTCCCCCAGAGTATCCAAAAAGAATCACAGCCTGGATGACACCTTGATTTCAGCCTTTTGACACCCTGCAAAGGGAACCCATCAGTGCCGTCGCTGGACATCTGACACAGGCAACTGTGAGCTAATAAGTGGGTGTTGCTTTGGACCTCTAAGTTTGCCATTAATTGTTACCTAGCAATAGAAAGTCAACATAGAAGGAGAGTAAAGACAGATAGGACAAGAAAGCTCTTATATGAATGATTTCTGTTTCTTCTGGAGATGAAAGTATTACCAGTCACACAGAGCAAGGGCTAGGGGCTAAATGTGCTGATGGTAGATGCTGATAGAGGCCTGTGGATGGGACCTTGTGGCCTAGGGCAGGAAGAAATGCTCCATAGGAGAGATGGAGCACATACCAGTGACAATGGGAAGATTTCGTAGCCGGAGAGAACAGGGGAAAGCCTTCGGGTAAAGAGAATGATTTAAGCAAAATCGTGTGAGCAGAAACATGCAAAAGGCGCTATATGAAGAGTGAGGAGGCTGCTACCGATCCCATCTATCTTCCCTGTCTGACTTGATTGCAGCCATTCCAGACATTTCCCTGAATATGTTATGCATTTTCACATCTCCAGGCATTTGCAGAGACCCCTTCTTCTGCCTATAACTCCCTTTCTGCCTTCCTCCCTTGTCTTTCAAGACCCAGCCCAAGACTACAGTTCCCAGTCTCAGAAAGGTGAATCCCAAGCCCAAGTTTTCATGGTTCATAAATAGAATCTGAGAATTCAATAGACTTGTTCTTTCTACTATCCCACTTTTCATAAAGAAAGGAAAGAAACTCTTTGCTAGGTCAATAATCAACCTCAAATTTATCCTTTTGCTCTAATTCTCATTTCCAAATGGCAGACTTTCTTACAGTGGGGCACACCCACCAGGCTGGCCAGGCTGGCAGCCCAATTCTGTAGGAGCCCTTGGCTGTGAATTTATACAGCAGCTGGAACTCTAAGGAGCTTCCCGAGGCTCCCCGAGAGAACTGGAGGGCCCCAGGCTCTTCCCACAGCATTCTTGATCATGTTCTCATTTCCTCCTCCAGAAACGTGGGGCTAAAATAAGCCCAGAAACTGAGGACGGGCTGAGTCAGACCCTCAGAGTGGAGCAATCACTGCGTGGCTGCTCCTTGTAAGAAACATCCCGTTGCGCCTGAGTTGTTTATTGCCAAGAGCTGTAAGTGAAAAATGAGCTCTCCTAAGACAGGCTGGGAGGAGGCTCCTCTTCCTGGAGATGGCACAATGCTTAACAGCTTGGAAATGTTCTGTGCCAGTATAAAAAGGAGGGACATACATCCCTTGGAGCAGAAAAGCCTGGTAACAAAGGGGAAGGAGCCTGGGCTGGAAGCAAAGTGGCATGAGGGTTAGTCTCAACTTCATTGCTTACCAGGGACGTCAAATGAATGATACCCTTACCTGCTCAGAGTCTCCCTTTTCTCAGTTGCAAGATGAAAATGTAAGCCCAGATGATGTTCGAGTTTTTTTTCTGGCCCAGGCTTTCTTTCAGTTTGTCCAAGCAGCTCTCCAAATGCCAGGTCTCCAAACTCACTCTCAGGCCCTGAATGATGTGAGCTGTTAATGGTGGAGAAATGAATTCCACTATTGCCTATGGGAGCCATTGCTTCATTGAGTCAGGTTCAATCAGCACCCACTGATGAGGCACCTCTGCTGTCCAGCATCTGGGAAATGGCTGGGGGATACAGAGGTGAAAAAGACAGGGTTGCTTCAGTAACTCACCTTCCAGCAGGTGAGCGTATCAGTAGAAAATGTGGACAAAACAAAAAGATCACCAACAACACAAACTGCTAAGCCCTGAACAAATGATCTGGGCAGGTAGCTCAGAATGAGGAACAGTTCACAAGAGTCTGGGTGGGAGTGGGTTTCAGCTGGAAATTCAATTCTGTTACTGTTAGGTTGGTACAAAAATAATTGCGGTTTTTGCCATTACTTTTTTTTTTTTTTTTTTTTGAGACAGAGTCTCAGTCTATCACTCAGGCTAGAGTGCAGTCACTCGATCTTGGCTCACTGCAACCTTTGCCTCCCAGATTCAAGCGATTCTCCTGCCTCAGCCTCCCGAAGAGCTGAGATTACAGGCACCCACCACCACACCCAGCTCATTTTTGTGTGTTTTGGTAGAGACAGGGTTTTGCCATGTTGGCCAGGCTGGTCTCAAACTCCTGACCTCAGGTGATCCACCTGCCTCAGCCTCCCAAAGTGCTGGGATTACAGGTGTGAGCCCCCGCACCTGGCCACGCCATTACTTTTAAATAGCAAAAACTGCAGTTACTTTTGCACCAACCAAATATGTTTTTCCCATCTCAGTAAAATTTTATTGAGAAGAGGTCAGTAAGAAATGACTAGAGAGGTCAAAATTTACTTTCTTCAGATGATCTAACATTTTAATGCCCATGTAGTTTATCCCAGACAGCAAGAATAATTCAGGGTTGGTTTTCATCCCAATGTTTCCCCATACTTGAGAGAGAAACCATTCACACACAGCGATAGGGCCACTGAACTGAAAAAACTTCCGATGCAAGAGTAAGAGACTAAATCATTACTGAAGAGTTCAGGTCATATTTCGATGATACTCTCTCTCTCAGATTCACAGTCAGCACTTCCAAAATGTCTTTCAAACATTTAAAAAAAAATTATTAATGGCATTTACATTTTAAGCCACAATTAAAGCAAATGTTAAGATTTAACGACATATTTTAATATTTCCAAATATGACACTGGGTGCAATGGCTCATGCCTTTAATCCCAGCCCTTTGGGAGGCCAAGGCAGATTGTTTGAGCTCAGAAGTTCAAAAGCAGCATGGGCAACATGGTGAAACCCCATCCCTACAAAATTTAACTGGGAGTGGTGGCATGCATCTGTAATCTCAGCTACTTGGGGGGCTTGAGGCAGACTTGCTGGAGCCCAGGAGATCGAGGCTTGCAGAGAGCCATGTTCATACCACTGCACTCCAGCCTGGGTTACAGAGCGAGACTTGGTCTCAAAAAAAAAAAAAAATCATTTAAAAGGCTACATTTAGTCGGGTGCAGTGGCTCATGCCTATAATTCTAACACTTTAGGAGACTAAAATGGGAGAATCACTTGAGGCTGGGAGTTTGAGACCAGCCTAAGCAACAAAGCAATACCCTGTCTCTACAAAAAAAAAAAAAATTTTAATTAGCTGGGCACAGTGGCACATACCAGTAGATCTAGCTACTAGGGAGGCTGAGGAGGAAGGATCACTTGAGCCCAGGAGGTTAAGATTACAGTGAGTTATGATTGTGCCACTGTACCCCAGAACAAGACCCTGTCTCTAAAATAAATGAATATAGTCCTTAAAGGCTTCATTTAGTTTTATGATTTTCTCATTGGGATTTTTTTTGTTTGCCATTAACTTTTTAGTTCAAAGCTTGAAAAATGAATTAAAATAATCAAAATTTGAGACATCATGCATACAAAAAATGAATAAAACTGAAGACTGAATAAAATGTACTACATTATATATTTATAAAGCAAACACTATATAGCTACCAGTCAGGTTCTATGGTTCTATAGATTCCCTCTATTTTCATCTAAATTCATCTAAATTATGTGTATGCCATTTGTAACCGTAACTGTAATGTAGCACATAAGGCACCTAGGGTGCTTCCTGCTATACACTCAGTACTCAGTAGGTAATCATCCTAATTGTGAGTCACTGATTCATTCAACAAACATCCACTGAGTATTATGTGCCAGCTTTGTATCAAGCACTGGAAAAAGAAAAATTACTAGACATAGTGCCCCATTCCAGCACCACAAGGGAGACAGACACATGTAACTGAAAGTGATTATAGCTTAAGTTGGTGGAGAGCTCTGCCTGGCGACCCCAGGGCATAGAGGAAGCAGTGGTTCATCTGCAAAAGAGAAGGAGTTTGCCAATGAGCACAAGTAATGACACACAAGTAATTGCCACCACAAGTAATGACATGAGCAAAGGCACAGACACCTGGGTGAGCAGGCTCATCTCTGTGCACAGTGGGCAGGCAGGATGGGGGATTGGGGGATGGATCAGGAAAAAAGTTGGACTTTTTCTTTGGGAGCAGGGGAACTAGGAAAATCATATAAGCACATCAAATCTATTGCAAAGAATTTTCTCACAGTGGGGTGGAAGTTTTGGGTTTGTGTAGAAATATCATTTACCTCTACATAGTAATAATAATTACCATTATTATTATTAACAGTTATACTACTGCTGCTGAGCCTCCTGAGCATTGTACATGTCTTATGTCATTTATCACCACAAAAATCCCCTGAGGTGTCTATTGTTATTACTGAGAGGCAGTAGAATTTAATTATTATGAATGCATGCTTTGAAGCTAGGTTATTTGTATTAAGGTCCTGGCTCCACATTTAGGCAAGTAGCTTAACTTCCCCATGACCCAGTTTTCTTATCTTTATAATGAGATAATAAAAGTGCCAAGCTGATGGGGTTGTTGAAAGGATTTAATAAAATTCTACCTGTGAACTGTTTAACATCTGTCCAATACATTGTGTTTAACGAAGGTTTCCTCTTATTGACCCATTTCACAGAGAAGAAAACAGGCTTGGGGAGAGGAGGTCACATTTCAAAGGTCACATGGCCAGTAAGTTGAAGGTTTTGGATTCAAACCCAGGAAGTCTTAACACAGAGCCCCATCTCTTCACCATCTAACAAGTCAGGTTTGGTTGCTAAAGTTGGGATTTTCCCTGGCAAACTTTTGACATGCTTAACTCTATTTCAAAGACTTTATTTTTTTTTAATTAAAAAAAAATGTTGGCTGGGGGTGGTGGCTCACACCTGTATCCCAGCACTTTGGGAGGCCAAGGTGGGTGGATCACCTGAGGTCAGGAATTCAAGACCAGCCTGGCTAACATGGTAAAACTCCATTTCTACTAAAAATACAAAAAATTAGCCAGGCATGGAGGTGCGTGCCTGTAGCACCTGTAACCCCAGCTGCTTGGGAGGCTGAGGCAGAAGAATCGCTTGAACCTGGCAGACAGAGGTTGCAGTGAGCTGAGATCACACCATTGCACTCCAGCTTGGGCAACAAGAGTGAAACTTTGTCTCAAAAAAAAAAAAAAAAAAGTTAGCAGACAGGATCTGGCTATGTTGTCCAGGCAGGAGTGGAGTGACTATTCATAGGAGTAATCATGGCACACTGCAACCTGGAACTCCTGGGCTCAAATGATCTTCCTGTCTTAGCCTCCTGACTAGCTGAGACTACAGGCATGCACCACCATGCCTGATTCAAGGACTTTCTTAAATCATCCCCTGCCAAAATGTCCAGCCAGAAGGGGATGAGGAAATGTTAATCTATTTGATTATTGCTACCTGAAGGAAACATTAATTAGTTAATTAATGGAGTTTATCAAATATTTATTCACTTACTGATAGATAGTTTCAATGTCTGTTGCCTCCAAATCTCATGTTGAAATGTGATCTCCAATGTTGGAGGTGGGGCCTAGTGGGAGTGAGAGGTGTTTGATTCATGTGGGCAGATCTCCCATGAATGGCTTGTGCCCTCCCTGCAATAATGAGTTCACTGGAGATCTGGTTGATTAAAGGAGGCTGGCACATCCTCCTCTCCTTCTTGCTCCCACTCTTGTCATGTGACACCACCTGCTGCACCTGCACCTTCTGCCGTAATTGTAAGCTTCCTGAGGCCCTCACCAGAAGCATGCTTCTTGCACATTCTGTGGAACCATGAGCCAAATAAACCTCTGTTTTCTGTAAAATACCCAGGTAATCCTTTATGGCAATGCAAAGTGAACTAACACACTTACTCATCCCCTAAGTGTTCAGCATCAAATTTTGTCATTTCATATAAATTATCTCAGATACAGTCCACCACCAAAAGTGTCTGACTGTTCTCATTTTCTAAGTGGAGATATTGATGCTCAGAGGAGTTAAATAACATGTCCAAGGCCAGACAATTGCTGTTGACTTTCCAGTATCTACCCTACACTAACTGTAGGGTGGGGCCTGATTAATGTGAGCTAGTCACAGAAATCACATCTCCATTTCCAGTGGGAGAATTCTGACCTAAGCCAATTAGTGCAGAGCATCTTGCCAGCTGTAGGGATTAGTTTAGAAATGAGCAAACATTTGAATAAAAAAGGTGCAAGGGGAAATTTTCTGGGGCTTCTGCAGATATTGTCCTCATTCTCTAGAGAAAGCATCAGCAGGAGACAGTTGATCCTTTAACATTGTATGGATTTGAGGTCTGGGGATGCTGCAGCCACCTCACAATCACCTTGTGTGTGACACTGGTGCAGGGGTGGGAATGGCCGGGAGAATCACAGAGACCACTGGATAAAGCCAATCCTGAAGCTTCCCGGCTCTGTGGGCCAACAGATGTCCTTATTGTTCCCACAGTCTGAGTAAGAATTTCTGCACAAAAGTGCACAAAGTGCGGAACTTGGTTCCAAGTGCAAGCCTAAACTGGGGCTTTCGTGCCTTCCTACCCAATTCGTGCCTTCCTACCATGCCTGGCTGCAGACATGGTTCTTCTATTCAAGTTGTTTATCATTTGGCAGGAGGTTTTTGGCATTCTGCTATAGTGGCAGACTTGGTCATCATGAGTCACAATGCCAAGCTGATGGTAGTTTGAGTCATTGTTTTTCTGTTGGTCTATTTCTTTCATAATAAATATGTATTGCTTAGATAATCAAAACAGCAAAGGGAAAAATTTCATGTGAGGCAGAGGTAAACAAAAAAGCTCTTCTTTTAGGAGGTTTATGCAAAGATCAAGCTGTATGATGTGTGTTTAGCATGCTTTAAAGAATCCTAAACTTGGTGAGGCCCAAGACAGTTAAAAGACACTGAGCCTTTTATCACACCACTAGGCACAAGTGACTTTTGAGACCTCTCAATTAATTAGGAGAAGCTTGCTGTAGTTATTCTCAAACCTCCCTAATTTCCCCAAGTGAATGGGTGAGGGCTGGGTTGAGAAGAGATGGGAGAGGTGGTAAGAATCCTCTGAAGCCCATTTCTGGAACCTTGGTTTCTCAGGATCCCTGCTTCCTTGGTGGGTTTCCTTTCTGCTTTCCTGCAAGTGTCCCTTCTGAGCCTCTGACTCCCTCGGACTGGCCCCAGCTAACCCTTTGTTGCTAAGGATGTATCATCTTGCTGGGCTTTACCAAGTGCATTAATAAAACAGCTTCTATGATTATAGCCACACAAAGATAGGCAAGGAAAAAGCACTAATATGGAAAGCAGAAACCCACTCTCTAGCTGGAGCCCAACTCTTGACCCTCCCACCCACAAAGGCATAGGCTAAGGTTCCTTTACATTCACTGATTGGATTAATTTCAGTCTCATTGACAGTTCCCCTCCTCCAGCCTTACTTACCTGCTGTTGTTTCTAACCTCAAAAAATGTCATGGCAACAAAGATCAGAGGAAAGATCACAGTGTCTAGAGTCAGAGAGACATATGCATTTGCATCCCAACTCTGCCTCTTGCTAGAACTATGATTTTGAGCAGGTTGCTTGAGGTCAGCTCCCCTCATCTGTAGGTTATGAGGAATTAAACGATTTAAAAGAAACCTTACAAATGCATGAAATTACTGAGGAATTTATGTACTTTTGGAGGAATTATGAGTCAGGGAAGCAAGAGGGATGCGTTTATTTTCTCCCAGGGGTGAGAATGGAAGGCAAGGAAAAGTGTTATAGCTGAGGGAACAGACAGTGTAAGGCCTGGGGACAAACAAAGTTCAATGTAGTTGGAATGGAGAATACGGGAAATAAATTAAGGCTAGAGAGCTGAGGGTAATCTACATAGTTCAAAGCCATATAAGGACTTAACACATTATCCTAAGAGAAGGGAGGAGTCATTGAAGGGTTTTAAGCAAGGGAATAGCTTGACATGTGATTTTAAAACTTTACTATGCCTGTGTAGAGCATAGATTGCAGGGGATCAAGGCTGGAGATGGCAGTCCAGTTAGAAGGCTGATGAACTAGTCCAGAGGATGGGTGGTGGCCTGAACCAGAGAGACGAAAGTGGGATCAAGAAAAGTAGATGGCTGTGCCACTTGCTTTGGCTTCAAGGAAGTTAATTAACCTCAGTTAAGTCACTTAACCTTCACTGAGTTAAGTCTCAGGATTTTTTCCCATTGTTTATGGAGGACAATAATAGTATCTGCATCCTAGAATTTTCAGGGGATTAAATGAGAGAATGCATATAGAGCACATAGCACAGCATCTGCCACATCATAAGCACTTACAAGGTGGAAGCGACCATTGCTAGAAGTGGAAGTCATGTTGGCAAATATCACAGGAGGCATTCAGGGCATGCTGCTTAAATGAATGAAATAAGTGAATAGACAGTGTGTGCAAGAAAATGCCCTTTTCAAGACTGAAATCTTGTTTAAAAGGTATAAATAGTACTGCTGAGAAAGGACATAGGGAGTTGAGGGAGGGGAGTTGTCTAAAGAGGTCAATGTGCTCACTTGGTGAGCTCTTCTGAGAGTTAGGGCACAAAGAGAATGTGTCCAAATGGTGAACAGGTGGGGCAGGCAGGCTGGAATCCTTCTGAAGAGGATCAGGAAACAAAAGGCTAAGCAGCACAGATGTGTGAAAAAGCTATTTTTAGTTTGGTACAAGAAGCCTACAGAAGAAGTACAACCCCTAACCCTAGTCCTCTTTGCCTCTGTCATCTCTACCAGAGAAATCAATCATCATGTCAGGAGGGCAAGTGTTAAAATTGGTCAGAGGAAATAAAAATCCAAGAGAGATGAAGATATAGTGAGAGAATGTCATGCTCTATTAAATGCATTCAAGTCTCATTGCTCAGACAAATGACATGTGAGGGTTCAACTCAAAATATGAATGTTTTGTTGTTTTTGCAGGTTTTAAAGGAATATATACTCATTTTTCAGACTAAAACTATCAATAAAAACTATTTTGATCACCAACTATGTGGCAGGAAGTAGGCCTAGAGCTTTGTATATATTTATGTCATTTAATTATCACCCAAACTTATTGTATACATATAATTCCTTACCCATTCTACAACTAATGAGCCCAAGACCAAGAGAGCATAAGTGACTTTCCCAGAGTCACACAGCTAGTTCTATGACTTGTTCATTTGGACAAGTTACTTAATCTCCCTAAACCTCCGTTGGTTCAACTCTTACAGAGGATAATGACCTAACTGGCTTGGCTGACTTGAGTTTCCAATCCTCTCTCCCAGTAGACTGAAGTGTGCTTGGACATTAGAACCACACTCTCATTCAAAACCTTTTTATATATATATTTTTTATTGCATTTTAGGTTTTGGGGTACATGTGAAGAACATGCAAGATTGTTGCATAGATACAGTGTGGTTTGCTGCCTTCCTCCCCATCACCTATATCTGGCATTTCTCCCCGTGTTATCCCTCCCCAACTCCCCACCCCCACTGTCTCTCCCCTAGTTCCCCCTCACAGACCCCAGTGTGTGATGCTCCCCTCCCCGCCCCACCCCCCCCTTTTTTTTTTTTACAACTCAATAACGTTATGTCTTCAGGCAAGTCACATAGCCATGTGCCTCAGCTCCTTTCTGCAAACTGGGGACCTTAATAGTGACAATGAGCTGTTGCAAGGATTAAATTAGCTAATACAGGCTAAATGCTGAGAATAGTACCTGCTCTCTCATAGCTAATAGCTGATATTAATATAAGTGGTAGTAGTAGTATTTCTATGCTGTTTTGTTAGGACAACATAACTTATCCCAGCAAGGTTCATTAGAAGAAAAAGAATGGACTTTCAAGGGCAGGCAGATATCTTCTGAGAATTCAAGGAGCTCACACCTGTGAAACACTCAGAATAGTACCTGGAAAATAGTCATGCTTATGTCCATGTTTGGTCATTATTATCTATAAATTCCACAACACAAGCTCTTAACTTCTATTTGCTACTTCTTCACATTACATTATCACACCTAAAAAAATCTCATCATCCAGAGACAGATATTGTTAATAGTTTCATGTATATCTTCCTTTACTTTTGAAGAGACTATATAAATGTGTTTATATGCCATGTTTATGTTTAACTGAGTTAAACACAGTGGGTGTGAACTCTGGCATTGGCAGATAGTAGATCTGTGGCCTTAGGGAGGTAACTTCACTTGCCTGAATCATAGTTTCTTTATCTGCAAAATGAGGATAATAATCATATTTTCTTATCTGCAAAATGAGGCTAATAATTTCATAGTGGTAGTGAGGACAAAATACAGCATTTTAAGGCACTTAGAACAGAACCTTGTCACATAGACTTGAAAAAGAATTAGTAATTTAAAATAGATGTTCGACACAATGGCCAGAGTCATCCTCATAAATCAGATTGTGTTACTTTTCTGCTTAAACTCTGAAATGTTCTTACCGTGTTTGGAATTAAATTCATATGCCTTACCTTGGTCTGTGTGAAGGGTTTTGCTGGCCTGAAAAATGTTTCTTCATTTTCTCCTTAGTTCAGAACTGAGGGAGATATAGATGAATGTTTAGTGTGTGTGGTTTAAATCTGTGGTGTAGTAGGTATTATGAACTAAATTGTACCCTCCCCACCCAAATTAATATGCTGAAGCTCTGACCCCCCCAACATGACCATATTTGGAGGTAGGGCCTTTAAAGAGCCCAAAAATATTCCAGTTGCAGTCCCAGCATATGGAGACATGAGAAGTGGGGGATATGAATTATCCTACTAAGAATCTACAAGGCCATGAAGAAGGGACCCAAATTCAGTATGACTGATGTCCTTCTAAAGAAGAGAAAAGGCTGGGTCCCGTGGCTCACACTTGTAATCTCAATACTTTGGGAGGCTGAGGTGGGCACACAAGGTCAGGAGATCGAGACCATCCTGGCCAACATGGTGAAAACCCAACATGGTGAAAACCCATCTCTACTAAAAATACAAAAAAATTAGCTGGGCATGGTGGCCCACACCTGTAGTCCCAGCTACTCAAGGCTGAGACAGAATTGCTTGAACCCAGGAGGCAGAGGTTGCAGTGAGCCGAGATTGTGCCACTGCACTCCAGCTTGACGATGAAATGAGACTCCATCTCAAAAAAAAAAAAAAAAAGGAAGGAGAGTTACCAGGAAAATACCTAGCGGCCTCTCAAAGTCTCACGTCTACTGAAGTTCATATATCTTCTTGCTGTTTCCAAAGGAGCAGTGATTCTCTCTTTCTCTTTCCCTCTATCAATCATCTATCTACCTAGTTATCTTCCTACTTACCTATCTAATTTAGGTCTTCCAAAACTTGTGTAAATTCCTCACACTGGCAGACTCTAGTTTTCAGAGATTCTGGGATATGTGGCTCACAGTCACAGGTTTCTGGCCCCTATGATACATGGAAGATCGTGGAAGGGAGGATGACATTGAGTTGCTAACACAGTCTGGTGCAGATTCTCAGAGTAAAGGATGCTGGACAAACACCACATATGCTACCTTGAGTCATAGATATTGCAAATACTTCTCTCACATTATTAACTTTTGTTTTTTTTTAACATGTAAGCGTTCTAAGGAAGCTTAATCTGTTTGAGCAGTTTAGGGGGTCTTGGAGACATTGAGGAGATGAGGGAGGATCAGGATAAAGAAAAATATTTTTATTTCCAAATAGAGAAAGAAAATGGAAGTCATAAACTATAGGTTGGTGAACTTGGTGGAAACTCTGGGAGAGTTTCTAGATGGGAACATCAAGAAGATGGTACATGAGGACTTGGAAAATAAAACTGTGCTCACAAAAAGGCATCAGACATTTACAAAGAACAAATTGTACCCCAAATCACCTTATTTATTTGTTTGTTTATATATGAAGGACTGAGGGGGATTACTGAAGACATGGAGCATGTGGATTTTCATGAAGCATTTACCAAAATCTCACTAGGTCTCTGTGAACAAATGGCAAAATACAGGTGGCACTACTGTTAAGTGGAATCATAACTGAAGGACTGTATCCTGAGACTGTGACTAATGGACACATGACAGCCTGGAAAAATTAGGAGTCCTATTTGCTTTTGTCTGGTTCAACATTTTTATCATTATTTCCTTTGAGAGTAGTGATGGCTCTCTAATCAAATCTGAGGGATGCACCACGGCAGAGAGAAAGGATAAATAAATTGTAAAATAAAATTAGGATTCACTAAACTATCAATAGCCTGGCATGAAGGGCAGAGGAACAAGTTGAATTGTACTAGAAATAAATCTAGAACATTGCTTCTAGACCTCAAACAGTATAATGAGGGGAAGTGAAAAAATAAAAAAAAAATTAAAGAAAAAGGGGGCCTAGGCGATGCGCGGTGCTGACAGCTGAGTCGGCTTGCGGCCTCCCAGCCTCCTTAAAAATATAAATAAATAAATAATAAAAAAATAATAATGAGGGGAAGTGAGGGGGGTGGCTTAAGAGCAGACTCTGAAAAAAGACTAAGGTCTGTTTTTATTGTAAGTCACCTTAGACTCTTGGATCATATGAAACTGTCAAAATAATAACATGACACTTTGGGTTGCATTTATAGTATTGCTTTGAATAGAATAATACCAGGCACATATACATACTCAACAGATACTATGTAAAATAGTGTATGAATTAAGGCGTCTTCTGGAATACTATGTTTGATGCAGGGCAGGTTCTTGGCTTCACTAAGGAAAGGATTCGAGAGAGCCAGTGATGGAAGAAAGCAGCTTTACTGAGGCAGCAGCAGTGCTATAGCTCTTTGTGACTGCTCCTTGCAGAGCAGGGCTAGCCCATAGGCAGTGCAACAAGAGGAGCAGCGTATGGGTGGTTTGCAGTCATATTTATACCCACTTCAATGACATGCTAATTAAAGGGCAGATTATTCAGAAATAGCTAGAAAAGGAGTGGTGACTTCAGGGTGTTGCCGTGGTGCTGAAGGGAGTGTCTTACACCGCTGATCAATGAGAACATCTGGAGGTGCTTCTGGTGCTTCTCCCCCAGTTTCTGCCAGTCTCCAATCTAGTGTGGAGATGAGTCCTGTCTGCTTTCTACCTCGTTCCCCACTTAGAGATCAGAATTTCTCCTTAATCTTAAGAGGGTTGCAGAAAGGCAGAGGTCCACCTTTTGTAACTGCTTCCTGCTGATTTATGGGCATAGGCCCTGCCTGGCATTGGAGAACTAAAAATTTCTGGATACCTGATCTAAGAGGCCCAAAGGCAGGATGTTTTTATTCTTTGGGTCGGCAGACAGGATAGCTTGGAAGCCTTGTGCCAGCATTGTCCTCACATGGGACTGTTGTAACCTGGAAGACACAAGCTTTACTAAGATTGTTGCTTCTTGCTGTCTGTCTCGCTGCTTGCTATCTCTTACCATCTCTGTCTCACCAGCCATTATTTCTCACCATTGCCTCATCAATCACTGACCACCATCTTCTCTTTACTCCTGGCTGACTCACCACCAATGCAGGTCAGGTTCTTGGCTTTGCTCAGGAAAGAACTCAAGAGCAAGGCTGGGTGTGGTGGCTCACACCTGTAATCCCAGCCCTTTGAGAGGCTGAGGCAGAAGGATCACTTGAGCCTAGGAATTCAAAACCAGCCTGGGCAACATAGCAAGACCCTGTCCCTACTTAAAAAAAGAATTCAAGAGCAAGCTGGTGATGAAAGAAAGCATCTTTATTAAAGTGGCAGCGGTGTCACAGCTCTGTAACTGCTCCTGTGGAACAAAGCTAGCGCATAGGCAGTGCACTGGGTAACAACATATGGGTAGTTCGAGGTCATATTTATATCTACTTCTAATGGCATGCTAATTAGAAGCGGGTTATTCAGAAATAGCTGGAAAATGAATGTTAACTCTCTGGGTATTGCCATGGCAAAGGGTAGTAACTTCAGGCTTCTCCAGACATCAGTAAACTGTGGGAGTGCTGGTGGGAGTGTCTTACGGGGATGGGCAGCGAGGGCAACTGGAGGTGCTTTCAGCACCTCTTCCTGGTTTCTGCCAGTCTTCCGTCTGGTCTGGAGATGAGTCCTGTCTGCCTCCTACCTCATGTGGAGTTACTCACTCAGGCATTCATTTAACAAATATTTTTTGAGAAATATACTCAGAATTTGGTTAGGTGCTGGGTACACATAAGAGAAAAAAAATAGACAAAATCTCTACTATGAAGGAATGGAAATACTTATTGAGCATCCTATATGTATCATGCACTGCACTGAGGCTGTGAAGATGAGTGCAGTTCCTGCCTTCAAATTCTTGTTAAAGAAACAGATGCATACAAATAGTCACAACCCAGAAATTTTACATGCCATTACTAGAAAGAAGAAGGGTTCCAAGAGATGGGTACAATGAACTCATTATAGAGGGCATCTGGGAAAGACGTGCAAATTATACCAGTATCACCTTGTTTGTAGGTTTATGAATGGGACATACGAAGGTTGCTTTTTGTGCATGTGATGAAGAGGTATTTGATCATAATCAGGACCCACCTTTACAAGTTTGTTCAGAGTAAGGCAACTAGAATTGTGAGTAAGGCTGAAACCTGTATCACAGAAAAATACAAAATTTTGATTCTTTTTTATTTTTTTGAGAAGGAGTATCACTCTGTCACCAGGCTGGAGTGCAATGGTGCGATTTTTGGCTCACAGCAACCTCCACCTCCTGAGTTCAAGTGATTCTCGTGCCTTAGCCTCCCCAGTAGCTGGGATTACAGGCATGTGCCACCACACCCGGCTAATTTTTGTATTTTTAGTAGAGACAGGGTTTCACCAGGTTAGCCACGAAGGTCTTGATCTCCTGACCTCATGATCTGCCCACCTCAGCCTCCTAAAGTGCTGGGATTACAGGTGTGAGTCACTGCATCCAGCCTATTTCTTTTTTAATACATTTTATTTTATTTAGTCGCCCAGGCTGGAGTGCAGTGACACAATCTCGACTTGCTGCAACTTCTGCTTCCTGGGTTCAAGCAATTCTCATGCTTCAGCCTCCCAAGAAGCTGGGACCACAGGCACCTGTCATCATGCCCTGCTAATTTTTGTATTTTTAGTAGAGATGGAGTTTCACCATGTTGGGCAGGCTGGTCTCCAACTCCTGACCTCAGTGATTTCTGGACTCACCCTCCCAAAGTGCTGGGATTATAGGCATGAACCATGGCAGCTGGCCGGAATTTGGATTCTTTCTATAACCTTGAGATGAGAAATCCTAGGGGTGGCGTTTGCTTGATGGGCACACAGTATATGAAGAGCTGTTATATAAAGTGAAGAATGGTCATGTACTATGTGGCTGCAAAGGATGCCTTTGGGACACAACTGGAAATTTCAGGGAACACACTTAGGGCTAAATATGACCTAAATGTTAGGGCTAAATATTAGATGAGGAAAATGTTTCTAACAGAGCAGTTTATCAGTGGAAGGATATATTTGTGAAGTAGGACTTTCCCTGTGGTTGAAGGCATTCAAACCAAAGTTGGAGAGGCCCCTTCTAACATGTGATGAAGAGTCAGTTGCTGATTTGTGTTTTGGACTAAATGGCCACTGAGATCACATTTAGCCCTGAAATTCATATTTTATAAACCTTTACGTGTTGAATTTAAAATTTTTTATCATGCATTGCTATTTTGCTTTGTGTATATAAATCAATGCTTGCTTAATTCGATTGTGAACTTCCCCAGAGCCTGAGAAAAGACTGGGTGATGTATTGAAGAGATCATCGTTTTGAAATCTGTTCAAATACCAACAAGCTATGTTTCTTATGGGCAGGCTGTTCACTTTCTCTGCAACTCCACTTTCACGTCTATAAAATGTATGTAGTACAACTTATTCTGTTGCATTGCCATGGGGCAAGATATCATGTGTGGGTAAAGCACCTTGAACAGAGTGACACACAAAATGGATGCACATTTAATGGAAGTTATATTTGCTTCAGTTCATTCTCATATGCTGCTACCCCATTGGCATCTGATGCTGTGGAATGCACAGATCAGTTCTGTCCCCCAAAGATATTGGAAGATGAAGGCCAAATGCTGGTTGCAGTACTGTGGCCCAAGCCAGAGAATCCATGATGGCTGATTCTTCCCCCAAAGGCAGGGGGATTTTGCTCTGTATTCTGTTCTTTCAGAGCTCTCTCTTCTCCTTCTTTACACTATTCCTTCCTGGGGTTTTCAGTGTTCTTCACTTTAGGTCCTGAAGCTGCTTGTGTCTGGGTCAGTGGTTTCTGAGCACCCTCTAGAGACAACAGAGAGATTTGTTCCATTTGAGAAAATAGATTTTTCTCCTTATGAGTTGCTGGATCAAATGGGATGTATAGGAGCAAGTGAGGTGTGGAGGGAGGAGCAAGAGAGGAGGACCCAGCTTCCTTGGGCTCAGCCCCACTAGCACTGGTCCAGTGCTTTTCCTATATATCCAATCTTCAGGTGTCTCTGAGACAATAAGCAACCCAGGATTAAGAAAAGATTCCCCTTCTCTTCCTAAAACAGGTGGTCAGGTGACAGTGTGTCTCAATGGGAATGTAACTGACTCTCTAGTGAACTCTGAACAAGCCAATGACTCAAGTCCAGAGTTAAACTCACTAAAGATGATGCAAAAATTACCTCTTCTGACAATCCAGGTGGCATGTCTTGCTCAATCCTCAGAAAAGAAGAGAGGTGAGTAATGTCCCCCAAAGATATACATACCCTAATCACTGGAAGCTGTGAATGTTACCCTGTATGGCAAAAGGGACTTTGCAGATGTGATTAAGGATCTTGAGAAGGGGGAGGTTATCTTGAATTAACTGGTTGGGCCCTAAATGTAATTGCAGGCATCCCTAGAAGAGGGGGCAGAGGGGGATTTGACTATGGAGAGGAAAGGAAATAAGATGATGGAAGCAGGGACTGGAATGATATGCCATGAAGATGGGGAGAGGTTCACACACCCAAAAATCCCAGGCAGTCACCAGTAGGTAAACAAAGTAAGAAAATGGATTCTCTCAGAGATTCTACAAGGAACATGCCCTACCAACACCTGACTTTCAGCACAGTGAAACTGATTTTGGACTTCTGACACGCAGAACTGTAAGAGAATAAATGTGTTATTTTTAGCCATTTACTTTGTGCTAATTTTCTATAGCAGCCATAGGGAATAAATAAATATAGGGGTTAATGTCTCCACACTTTAAGTTTATATCATTTGCCCCTTTGGAAGTTGATCTGAATTGCAGATATTACATCCTTTTTGTTAATATTAGGACTAAGAAAACCCAGCTTGTGTGAGTTTTTTGCACTTGAGTCCACTGGCAATTTTCTACATGGGATGTCAAAGCTTGGGGAACAGCCAGAAAATCTCATCTGCTGATGTTACCGCAATGTCTATGCCTATATTATTATGGAATACATAATATGTAGAATTACTCTTGCATTAAAAGCAAGGTTTTCCATAGAAGGAATTTAATTTGTGTCTGTGTTGTTAAATCAGGAAATAGTGCACATGAGGTGAAGCAGAGGAGATAACCTAGCCATGACTTTTTAGTAGAAGAAATGCATCAGCATTGTGAGGTAATCTTATATATGTTAAAAATAAAAACAGAAATAGAGGATGTACAGAAATAATTAAAAAGTTTAAGTTTTTACCAAATCAGCTTTAGATTTAAAATATATGTGTGTATTTACACAAAAATAAAACATTTAAAAAAATAAAAAAGGAATATTAATAGTCTTAGCCCATAGACTTGTTATGAAATTCAATGGAATACTATACATGAAGCAATTAGCAAATAAGTACATGCTAGAATTACTTCATAATTGATGGTATTTAAAGCATATGTTGTGCTTTAACTTTTAAATAAGAAAATAACATTTTTGAAAAAGCAAGGTTTTCACAAATGTGTGGCCTATTGAATATTTTAATTCTGTAACCACGACACTGTTTAAACTCATGCCACTTAAAATGCTCCTCATGCTTGGTTACTTGTACAACAAAATGACAAAATTGTACCTGAATGTAAAATAGTGCATCGCTTCCTTCATGGAAAGCCTTTGTTTGAAACAGACACTCAGCTGAAGTAAATTGTGTAGTGATTCATGGCTTTACTAGTCTCTATTTCTTCCATGATAGTGAATAGTTCATGGACTGACGGCTGATCTGTGGGTGTCACCTTGGGCAGCCCTGCTTCACCACAATGGATCATTCAGTCTTCATGGTTGAGATCTCAGCCCCATTCTCTGTCCCTGGCCTGGCCAGTGTCAACCCTGAGCCTGGTCCATTTGATCACAGTGGATCACCTGTGTGCCTCAGCCTCACGACACATCCCAGCACTAGCAACATGAACACCAATGTCTTGAAGGAGCACTCTAGGGGTTGCTAAGTTGGTTGGAACAGTGAATAGAATTACCAACTTATAAGGTTATGTAAAATTAACCGTTTTCCAACTGCAGGACTTGCCAGTAGCTTTTATAGCTAATGTGCATTGTAAAACTGGAAGCTACACTTAAGTGTTCCCTTTTTCAGTTTTTTCATGCCCCTTGTTGATGGACCCCTCACCGAGTCAATGGTCTCCCAACCGAGTTCATGGATGGGACCAGAAAGTTCAACCGTATTCCTGCTCTGATTACGGCCTGGGCTAAAGGGGTTTCTGCCTCTAGCCCACAGCAGGGCTCCTGGAACTCTCTTCATTTCTCTCTTGATGCCCCTCTCAGGGCCACCATTCTATCCTCACTAGGCTCCACATCCTTCCCAGGCAAGCAAGAACTGCATCCCAGGAATCCCTGTCCAGGGAAAACTTCCTACTGCTCAGGCATCAGGCTTAGGTAGCTGCTGGCTGCATACCTCTCTGACATGCCATCCCACTCCGAATATTCCATCCTCTCAGCAGCCTCCACCTCCTCGGTGGCCTCTCCTGGGGCCAGCGCCTCTGTGACTCCCAAGCATGCTCCTCCACCTTGATTGTCTTTAGGCTCTCAGCAGCATGCACTGAGATGTCTCTGAGGTGTCGTCCTTATGCACAGCCTTCATGCCAGCGTTTTCTGGGCTTGTGCCTCTGCAGCCAAAACTGAGGAGGAAGCAAGGATGAGGCAACTCAGCCAGGGACAGCAAAGACTCTGTAACAAGGGGGAGGGCAAATGACATAGCCTTTTCTGGGACTGAGAAGTCCTAAGCACCACACCCTTGCCTCCATTCTGAAAGGTCCATTTATCACACCATTATCAGCTTCTGGGACCTAAGAGGCTGCTGCCAGGAGAGGGGTGGGAGCCAGTCTGGAAGAGGCGTCTGGTCATTCAACTGCAGCCCAAAGGCATAACTGCCACCCCAGACAGCCAAGGCTGGACAAGGGCAGTGGGACAGCCAGTAGCTAGGAGCTCACACTGTCAGGGAACCTGCTTGTGTTGACACCCCAGCTCTACATTGACTGTCTGTAGAGCCTGGGCAAGTTGATTAACTGCTCAGTGCCTCAGTTTCCCTAGCTCTAAAATGAAGATAGTAATTGTGCCTATCATAAATGGGTATGAGTTTGGCAATGCCTGGTGCATTATATTGAGAATAAGTGCCTTACACATTGTGGGTACCCAGTGAGCCAGTTTACACCCCCTCAGAGGAGAGCCATCAGTGGGCATCTGAGGGAGCCTGGAACCCTGCATCCTGCAGGTGCCTGGGGTCCTGTGCCCAGGAGAAGCCACTCCCCCACCCCACAGCAGTGTACAGAGCACCACCTTTCCATACATACACTTCTTTGTGCAGGTGTCATAAGGGAGCTGTGGGCCTCTCTGGGCTCTGTCCTTCCCTGGCTGGACTGTAGAGAGCCCAGGACCCTGCCTTCTTAAGCCAGGCCCTTTCTCCCTCCCCTCCCCCCAAGCTTACAGCCTCCTCACCACTCAGCCTCAGACTCCGGACTAATCTCATTATGTTCTTTATCACTGTTTGCATCGGGGGGCTGCAAGAAGCTCAGGTCACCCTCCCCCTACAGCCCTGGACACTCCTTTTCTGACCCCATCTGCTGAAACCTTTCCTCTGAGCCCTCGGGAGACTCCAGGGCAGCCTCTCCCTGGAATATTCTCTCCCTTGCTGTTTGGACCGAAAGCTAGCTGTCCCCTGAGGCCTGCTTCCCCACCCTGGGTGTCCTCCTATGCTTTCCTCGCTCTCTGCCCCTCAAACCCTCACTGGAGTCAGACAGGTCCTTACAGACAATCTCCTGCACCCATTCTGAGGGGCCCTCTGGTTCCAAATCCCTGCACAGGTTCTGTGACTGGGCCTTCTCCCTTTTCTGGCATCACTTCACCAGATTGTTCTTATGGGGCACAGCGTGGTTTCCATCTGGCTCAACCCAACCACCTGTCATCAGGCCTCATCTTCTTCACCCATGAGCATTTCCCCCTCAGTGGATCCTCACCACTTCCCAACCTGAAACATTTCCAGGAAACGAGGCACTTATTTGCAGTCTTGGTTCTTCAGTCACATGCTATTGTGCTCTTTAAAAGACTGATAAACATCATGGTGCTTTTAAGCCTTTAGGGAAGTGGAAGGACACCAGGGGCTGCTGTGTAAGTACTTCTCTGCTGTACCAAGTAAGACTGGGAGAGGAAACTGGACCACCAAGCCACATCTCATCACTGGAGACCTCCCCCTGGCCCGCACTCATCTTGGGCCTCCCTGTTCTCTCCATCTGCTACTGGGGTGCTGATCAGGTAATTAGTGATGCTGTCACTGAACTGACTGCCCGTGGGGGACTGGTTGTCCTTGGTACATTCCAGGCTCCACCACAGTCTGTGCATCCACAGGCAACTGTGGGCCTGGCTGCTCTCTGCCAGCAGGTTTCCCTTCCATTTTTAAAACTTCGTAAGAAATCCTATTTAAAAGCAGTTTCTCCCACAGTCCCACATAGAGCACAAGAACTATTTTCATTTCTTTCTTATTTTCTATCATTGTCTAAAAACATTTTTTTTAAATGAAGTAAGACCCAGTTTTGTTGACTGTATCTAATTTTAACCTATTAAATGGGAACTTTTTTTAAAGTCTAAAAACATCAAGTGTTGGCTGGGGCGGTTAGGAAACGTCTATTTTCGTACATTGCTGAGAACGTAAGTTACCATAGTCACTTTGGAGAATAATTTGTGGTGTCTCAACAAAGCTCGACTTATTTCAAGGATACAAGATGGAATTATTATTCAAAACCAAGTCAGTATAATTTCACATCATCAGAGAAAAGGAGAAAAACTATATAATTCTCTCAGTAGATGAAGGAAAAAAAAAACTTGATACAATTAAAAAAATCCATGATAAACAATCTTAGCAAACTAAGACTAGAAAGAAACTTTGTTAGTCTGATAAAGGGTAGCTACAATAAACTGACATCAAATACTTTATTTAATGGTAAAATACTCAAAGCCTTCCCGCTAAGGCTGGGAATGGGAGAAGAAGGCCTGATGCCTCCACTACAAGTCAAAGCTGCAGTAAAGATCCTCACACCAGTGAGTATAACAAGGCAAGAAAAAGAAACAAAGTAGAGAGTTTGGAAAGGAAGAAAACAAAAAGGTAATTTCTTGACCTGGTACTGGTTATCAGCGTGTGTTCACTTTGTGATATTTCATCTGTCTTTGCACTGTGACTTGTGCACTTTTCAGTAAAACATTTATTACAAATACAAAATGAAAAAAGATGTAATCAATCTCTACTCATTGACATAGAAATCTGTCTGTAATATGGTACCAATGGTGGAAAAAAACAGTCTGTAAAACTTCATGTTACGATTCTATTAAATGCATACATATCTTACATTTTTAAAAGTTTATATATGGGAAGAATATCTTTGGAAGGATATACACAAAAATGTGTAATAGTGGTTGTCTCTGAGGAAGTGAGAAACTGAAGGTGACCAGTACTTCATTGGGAACCCTTTTGTTGACTGAAAATTACAACTTAAAAAACAATTGTATGTGCATGGGTTCCCACAGTGACTACTTTGAAGAACAACATTCACTTTGGTGTGTAAGATGTGGTATATTTTTAAAAGAAAACATATATTTTATTACTTTATAAGAGTTTACTTATTTAAAAAAACTAACCCAAATACTCAAATTTTAAATTAAATTTCTAAGCAAAGAATATGTAATTATTTAGAGGTATAATTGCTAACATTAAACAGTGTATTCCACCTGCTCCTAAAGTTTATTTTATTTGGATGCCATTATCAACTTTGAAGGTGGACTTGGCAAGTTTTTTTAATGTTAATATTTAACACTAGCACACAATTAAACACAATGGCTTACTGTGTTTTATACTTGATAATTGTGACACTCAAATTAGTCACTGCTTTCCAGTACATTTTAAAATGATCCGTTTTGGGGGACTGTGCCTGAGATGTATTTTATGTCCCACAACACAGCAGTGAGCACACTTCATGGCATGCTGATGCTTACTGGATGGTACAACTGAGGACTGGGTGATTCTGTTTGATTGTATTTGTTCTTTTTCCAAGAGGCTCAACAACATGCTCTATGGAAGCATGATCCTTCAAATGCATTCATCTATCCTTTCAGTAATTTTTCACTCCCTCACCCAAGAGCTTCTCCATCTGGGTTTCTGAATGACCAATTTCAAACCCATAAAGCAATGGGTAACACCAACCCCACTAAGCTCACATGCCCAGCTGTGGAAGCAAACTTCATTTTACGGCAAGTCGACTTCACCACTACAGGTAATGTAGCATGTTAGTTTGTAGATTAGCCTTTGGTGTTAGAGAGATCCAGCTCTTGGTTGTCTTGTGAATAATTTACTTAACTGAGATTCACATTCCTCATCTATATAATGAATATAATCAAATTAATTATGCCTCAAAGTGATTGTGATGCTTCAAGGAGGCAACACAGAGAAGTGACCATATAGTATGTAAGACCCAAATTTATATCAGTTATCCTTTTCATTTTAATAACTTAAGCAGCTGCTTATTAAGTACAGTCATATGTGGCATAATGACGTTTTGGTCATTCCCCCTTAGAGAAACCCCATAGCCATTAGTAGTCACTTCTCTTTTTTCCCCAACTCCCATACCCCTGGCCCTAGGCAACCACTAATCTACTTTCTGTTTCTCTAGATTTGCCTACTCTGGCAATTTCTTTTTTAATTTAAATTGTATTTTGATTTCCGGGATACATGTGCTGGTTTGTTACATAGGTAAAAGTGTGGCATGGTGGCTTGCTGTATCTGTCAACCCATCACCTAGGTATTAAACCCCACATACATTAGCTATTTATTCTGATGCTCTCCCTCCCACTGCCCCCCCAAGCAGGCCCCAGTGTGTGTTGTTCCCCTCTAACATTGTACACATTCTAATACCACTCCCTTCCTAGTGACAAATCTAAGTGATGAGTAAGGGAAATTCTTTTGCTTTTGTCTGGAGAAGCTCCCTGGCTTCAGGTTCCTGATAGGTGTTAGGATCTGGGGTGTGGTGTGAGAAATAGATGGCTCCATGAAGAACTGATCATCCACTAGGCCTGCAAACAGCCATATCACTTAGATGGTGTGGGGTTGTGTGCAGGAGGGTTGGGAGGTAAGGAGTAGTGAGTTAATATGTAGTGATTGTGAATGTGTCTGTCAATATGCGTGTTTCCCCTTGAAAATGTGGACCCACATGCACAGCACAGTACAAGTGTCACTTTTTTTGAATTCCTGGCCTATGGTGATCCTCTCACCTCAGCCTCCCGTGTCATGTCATTCATTTAATAAAAAGGAAGAAAAAACCCACAACAACCTACACTTCACATAAATCACTCTTTCCTCTTTCACCACAGCTGTACCTGAAGGCCAGTTTACTATCCAATTAGTTATTGTGGGATGGAAAGGGTACAGAAGAGAATGAATCCAGATTTTGACCTCCTCAATGAAAGAGGCAAACATACACCCAGAAATGGATCCCAATGTTGATGCTCTGTGTTATTTAATGGTGTCATTTCTTATTTTTCCATAAGCATCCTCATAGTTTTTGGGGATGCTGACCTATGGCTCAACCACTGTACCGCTTCTGGTTTTCTAACATTACCAAGGGAATAACAGATCTATGTGAAGTGCACAGCAGAATCTCATCCTCATTGTTTTCTTTTGTATAATTGCAGATAACATCACGGGAGAGAGTAAACAGTAAGTACCATGAAATAACTCACTTCATGAGGGACCAACTTGCTGCTTGAGTGTATAGAAACGTGATACTGGGATCCTGCTGGGAAGGAGGATTGGAGGTCTCCTGAGAGAAAGTGATTTTGCCATTATAGAACTCTGGCCAGAGAGGTTGTAGGAAGGTTTGTCAACCCAGAGCAAAGACCAGGGAATGATGTATGAGGCAGCATGGCTTCAGCTGGAGGAGGAGGAGTGGATGAGTCACATTTTCTAATGACTCGACCTGATTTTTTTTTTTTTTAAATACAGAGTCTCACTCTGTCACTGAGGCTGGAGTGCAATGGCATGATCTTGGCTTCCTGCAACCTCCACCTCCTGGGTTCAAGTGATTCTCCTGCCTTATCTTCTCTAGTAGCTGGGACTGCAGGTATTCACCACCACAACCAGCTAATTATTATATTCTTACCCCTAGAGACTGGGTTTCAATATGTTGGCAAGACTGGTCTTGAATGCCTGACCATGTGATCTACCTGCCTTAGCCTCCCAAAGTGCTGGGATTACAGCTGTGAGCCCCTGCGCCTGGCCTAAATCTGTTCTCCTAACAATGCTAAAGTTAAGTTTCTCCCAATATTCTTTCTGTTTCTATAGTACAGTGCCTTTCTGTATTAACCGGTCTTAAGGTGACTATTTCACACTAATAAGGTAGTCCTAGCTACAAAGACAAGGCTCATTCATATCTTTCTGCCCCTCTCCTTTGCCTTCCTTCAACACCAAGGAGAATGGTCCAGCAGCAGCTCATTCTATGCTTGTCAGCCACCCACCTCCATATAATTCAGCCCTCTTTGACATACCCCAAGGCTCCTTATGAGATTCCTCAGCAGCAGCAATGTACTGACTGTCACTCTTATGTCTTCCTAGCTCCTGTTCCAGAGCTGGGGTGTGTGCACTTGAAAACCTGAAGGAAGACATGTCATCTGACATGGTAAGCTACATTTCTTTGTCTGGAAGACAAATGTCTTTTTCTGAGGCTTCTAGAATATTAATATCAGTTTTGACTGTCATGGTGAATCAGGCCTCAGTTGGTCATGGACTCTAGTGACCGTTCACTAAAGTTTAAGAGTGTCTTCTCAACTAATACGTGATACACTGGGAGGTTTTTAAATGACAGCATCCATTATCAGCTGTAACTCATTGATTGACGATGTCAGTCAAAACATGGCATCACTTACAAACTGTCTGATGGCAACCATACTTCTCAGTAGCAACTTTTTTCTTGAAGAATAATTTTGTATTTCCCTGCTGACATGAACACTTGCTAAATATTCCAAGAAAACCCACTGCCTTTTCCATATGCATCCTCTATGCTTTATTTGGCAGGCAGTGACTTGATCAGTTTGACATCTGGTTTTCTAATGTCACCAGGTGAATGAAAAACCTGTGCTAACAGTACTCAGGATGATCTGATCCTTATAGTTTCTTTTTTTTTTTTTTTTTTGCCTCTTATTCCAGGTAAACTCTACAACTACAAATCAGCAATGTACATATTCTTTTTTTTAAAACAGCTTTATTGAGATGCAAACCAATTCACCCATTTTAAAATGGGTTATTCAGTGTGTTTACTGTATTTACAGGCTTGTGCAACTATTGTTACAATCAAATTTTAGAACCTGTTCATTCCCCCTCAAAGAAACTCTGTTAGTAGTTACTCCTCTGTTTTTTCCAACCCCCCACACCCCTGGTTCTAGGCAGCCCTAATCTACTTCCTGTTTCTGTAATACACTGCCTTTCTGTGCTAACTGGTTCTTAAGGTGACTATTTAACATTGATGAGGCGGCCCTAGCTAGGGCTCCTTCATTTCTTTCTTCCCCTCCCTTTGCCTTTCTTCAACACCAAGGAGAATGGTCCAGCAGCAGCTTAGTCAAATATGATATTCACTTAATATTCTAGAAGCTTGTCAACCACCGTGCTTGTCAACCACCCACCTCCATACACTCCAGCCCCCTGTCCACCCCCCAAGCCTCCTTGTGGGATTCCTCAGCGGCAACAATGCACTGACTGTCACTCTCTGTTCTTCCAGCTCCTATTCAAGACCTGGGGGATGTGTGCACATGAAAAACTGAAGGAAGAAATGTCATCTAACATAGTAAGCTGCCATTTCTTTGTCTGGAAGAAAAATGTGTTTTTTCTGGGGCTTCTAGAATATTAAGTGAATGTCATTTTTGACTGCCATCGTGAATCAGGCCTCATTTTTTCATGGATTCTAGTGACTGCTTCCTAAAGTTTGGGAGTATCTTCCCAACTAATATGTGATACACTGGGAGGTTTTTAAATGACAGCATCCATTATCAGCTGTAATGCACTGATTGACAATGTCAGTCAAAACATGGCATCACTTACAAACTGTCTGATAGCAAGCATATTTCTCAGTAGCAACTTTTTCTTCTTTAAAAATAATTTTGTATTTCCCAGACAACATGGACACTTGCTAAATATTCCAAGAAAACCCACTGGCTTTTCCACATTCATCCTCTATGCCTTATTTGGGGGCCAGTGACTTGATCACTGTTTGACATCTGGTTTTCTAATGTCACCAAGTGAATAAAAGACCTGTGCCTACAGGACCCAGGATGATCTGATACTCATATTGTTTATTTTCTCTTGTTGCAGGAAAACCCTACAGCCCCAAATCACCACCATAAGTATTCTTTTTTTTAAACAGCTTTATTGACACATAGTTGACATGCAAAACAATTCACCCATGTACAGTGTGTGATTCAGTGTTTTTACTATATTTACAGGGTTGTGCACCCATTGTTACAATCTAATTTTAGAATTTTTTCATTCCCCTTCAGAGAAACCCCATAGCCATTAGGAGTCACTTCTGTCTTTTCCCCCAAGCCCACATCCCTGGCCATAGGCAGCCACTAATCTGTTTTCTATTTCTCTAGATTTGCCTACTCTGGCAATTTCTTTTTTAATTTTTATTTTAAGCACCAAGATACATGTACAGGATGTGCAGGTTTTTTTATATAGGTAAAAGTGTGGCATGGTAGTTTGTTGCACCTGTTAACCCATCACCTAGGTATTAAGCCCCACATGCATTAGCTATTTACCCTTATGCTGTACCTCTCCTGCTTTGCCAGTTTTGGAATACTGGCACTCATTTCTGTGAAGTAAATTGTTAGAAGGGAACATACCTTTTATTGTCATGAATAGTGCCAAATATTTTTCAAAATGGTGGTGTTATTTCATTCTCCTATAGCAGCATATGTGAGTAGACATTTATCCAAATCCTTGTGAACTCTTAGTTTTATCTCTCCCTAAAAATTCCATCACTGTGGTTAGTCTTTCATTTGTATAGCATCTTATTTAAAATTTTTAACTAAAAGTTTTGTTTTAATTTAATGCTACAGGCCAATAGGTTTGTGTACACCCATCTCACCACAGACACATAAGTAATCATTGACCAAAACGTCCTTATGCCACATATGACTGTACTTAATAAACAGCTGCTTAAGTTATTAAAATGAAAAGGATAACTGATATAAATTTGAGTCTTGGATACTATATGGGCACTTCTCTATGTTGCCTCCTTGAAGCATCACAATCACTTTGAAGCATAATTAGTTTGGTTATATTCATTACACAGATGAGGAATGTGAGTCTCAGTTAAGTGAATTATTCATGAGACACACCAAGAGCTGGATCTCTCTAACACCAAAGGCCAATCTACAAACTAACATGCTATACTGTCTGCAGTGGTGAAGTAGACTTGCCGTAAAATGAAGTTTGCTTCCACAGCTGGGCATGTGAGCTTAGTGGGGTCTGGTGTTACCCATTGCTTTATGGGTTTGAAATTGGTCATTCAGAAACCCAGATGGAGAAGCTCTTGGGTGAGGGAGTGAAAAATTACTGAAAGGATAGATGAATGCATTTGAAGGATCATGCTTCCATAGAGCATGTTGTTGAGCCTCTTGGAATAAGTACAGATACAATCAAACAGAATCACCCAGTCCTCAGTTGTACCATCCAGTAAGCATCGGCATGCCATGAAGTGTGCTCACTGCTGTGTTGTGGGACATAACTCTGTGGGGGTGCCCATTTTATCCTGTCCAGTGAACCTCTGTTCTTTTCCATTGGTCTACATCTCTGTTTTGGTCTACATCTCTGTTTTGTACCATGCTGTTTTGATTACTGTAGCAGTTGACTAAATTTCTGATCAAGTTTTCAATATTCATTGAGAGAAACAGAACCTTGTGCAAACAATCCATAACACGACATACCCCTCATAAAGCTTTGTTTCTGTGTTGCAGGTAGTGCCTATGTTCCCTCTGAAGCATGGCTCTAGTAAGTATTCTGGAATTACTGTCAAGAAAAAAAACTGGATGCCAAGAAAGGTGTGGCATCCTTGCTGGTTTCAATGTGAAGAGCCACCCTGATCTGGGGATTGTGATAGGAATAAACATACTGAAATTGTTTTTAAAAAACCTGAATTCCCCAGGGAAAATCATGGCCAAATTTTGAGGTAGCAGCTATGCTCCCTTTTGGGTGGTACTGAGTTGGGTGCTTGAGGATTGGTGGTGTCTTGTGTGAGGCTGCATCATGTGATGTGAACGTGTGTGTTTCTGTGAAGGTGAGGCTATGTGTTTTCTCAGAAGAGACTTCCCATTTACACAGCCCAATTGCCAGTGTCCACTTCTAAAAAATAAAATCCACCCCCACTCTACTCTGTACAGTGACTCCTCCACCCTCACCAGAGCCATCCCTGGGTCTGGCTCATTATCCTCACTGCTCAGGTGGAGAACATGAATGGCCAAGGAGTGGCCCCAGCTCCCAAGTTTCTGAATGAAAAAGGAAAAACATGAATCCCAGGAGTGTGAGTCGGTGCTGACACTGGCAACTACGGACATGCAGTTAGTCATGGGGTGTTTGCTGCCACACAGGGAGTCCAGCATTCATGTATAAGCCCTAAAGCACCAAGCCTAAGAGGTTCCAGACACTGCCCATCATTATAAAGTGGCCTCCATGGTCACACAACTCAGGGCAGTTACAGGCACATCTCCCCACAGACCTGCATAGTCATGTGTCAGAAGCACAAAGATCCCCAGGTGTTTGAGTCAGCTCACAGATCCCTTTTTTAAAAAAATTTTTAAGTTCAGGGGTACATGTGCAGGATGAGCAGGTTTGTTACATACGTAAACGTATGTCACGTGGGTTTGTTGTACAGATTATTTCATCATCCACATATTAAGCCGAATATCAGCAATTTTTCCTGATCCTCCCTCCCTCTCCTCCCACCTTCCACCCTCCAGTAGGCCCCAAGCTTACAAATTCTAAGAGGAGTAGGGGACCACACAGGCCAGTACGGCCCACTTTAGTTGTGAAGTTAATTTGCTCAGCAGCTGGCCAAAGCCTATAAGGATCGGTGATGTATTTTAGTAGATTTAGTAATATTATCTTCCCAGGACGTAAAATGCTCAAACCCTGCCAGGTGAAAATGGTGAGGAGAGGGGACAGGTAGGAACTCTATGCAGCACTTTTTATAAGCCTGGTTTCCATCCCCTTGTGGCAACCTCCTGTGCATGGGGGTTAAAGACCCTCAGCCTCAACCCAATCCTCCTCCATGAGGCGCCCTCTCACTATTGGCTGGCTAGCGCAGCATAAGGCCACCAGCTCAAGTGAAACAAAATGTTGTTTTAAAACAAGTGGGCGAAACCCCATCTCCACTAAAATACAAAAATTAGCCAGGCATGGTGGCGCATGCCTGCAATCCCAGCTACTAGGAAGGCTGAGGCATGAGGATCGCTTGAATCTGGGAGGTGGAGGTTTCAGTGAGCAAAGATCGTGCCACTGCACTCCAACCTAGGCAACAGAGAGAGACTTAGTCTCAAAAACAAATAAAAAAACCTTTAGCCCTTTTAAAGCTCAGTTTTGCTCAGTAATCAAAAAGAATACTTGAACTTAAACACAGGACGAGTGTGTACAGGGTTATGGGTGTACACACATGATGACTTTGGTCATATCTCCTTTGCCACCTGATTACACATTAGAATGGCATCTTTACTGACCGGAAAGCCAGTATTATAGGTGGTATAGGAGGCACTCTTGGACTTGAGACAAGAATATTGTTGTGTAGAAACGTCATCGATTGTGTTAAAATTATTCTCCATGGGCTAGAGAGCACATAGCATGGCATTTAGAATGAGATAGCTTTGATTGGCTGCGAGGTCTCAATACTTACCAGCTGTGTCATATTGGATAAAGTGCTTCATCATTTTGAGACTTAGTTTTTTGTTGTTGTTTGCTTGTTGTAAGATGGAGTTTTGCTCTTGTCACCCAGGCTGGAGTGCAATGGCGTGATCTTGGCTCACTGCAACCTCCTCCTCCTGGGTTCAAGTGATTCTCCTGCCTCAATCACTGGAGTCCTGGAATTATAGGCGCCCGTTACTCCGCCCAGCTAATTTTTTAAATTTTTAGTAGAGATGGGGTTTCACCACGTTGGCCAGGTTGGTCTCGAACTCCTGACCTCAGGTGATCCACCTGCCTCGGCCCCCCAAAGTGCTGGGATTACAAGCATGAGCCACCGTGCCTGTCCAAGACACAGTTTTTCAGGGAAAAATAACTATGTCTTTTGTAAGCTTGCTAGCAGGTTTAAGTGTAATGATGTGTGGGAATGACTTTGCACCGTAACTAACATGTAGCAACAGCGTAATTAATGCGTGATCTTGACCCACCACAACCTCCGCCTCCCGGGTTCAAGTGATTGTGTTGCCTCAGTCTCCCAAGTAGCTGGGATTACAGACATGCACCACCACGCCTGGGTAATTTTTGTATTTATAGTAGAGATGGGCATCCACCATGCCCAACCTACTATTGGTATATTTGCTGTGGTTGAGTATCTGTTCAGATATTTACCCAGTTTTAAAATCATGTATGTATTTTGTAAATATCTTCTCACGTCTGTCTTGTCTTTTTGTTCTCTGAAGACAGTTTTTCACAGTAGAATACTTAGTTTTATAAAGTCTGTGTTATCAATATTTTCATGAATTGGCATTTGATGTTGTGTGTTAAAACTAAACACCAAACCCAATGTCATATAGATTTTCTTTTAGATTTTTTATAGTTTTGCATTTCAAATTACAGTCTATGGACTATTTTGAGTAGGTTTTTGGTTTTATTTTGTGTATATATTTATTTCATTCTACATGGCTTCCAAAGTCTTCCATAACCTTTTTGGGAAGGATATGGCTACAGTGGGCTTCATTTTCGTTTGAATTTCCAAAATTATTACATTGAATAAACTGAATATTGAATTTTATAGTTATTTCAGGACAGCCAGGCGGGGGTGCACATCCAACGAGAAACTGAGCAAGAGTGTCTGTGCTGAGCTCTGGTGCCACCAGAGGGCGCGCGAACCCACCCCTGACCAACTTCCCTCTGAGGTGCCAGAAGCAGCGAGGAGCTTTGACTTCCTCAGGGCAGCACGAGGATCGTGTCGCTTAATTGTTCATTGGTGAGTAAAAGGCTTCCTTTCCACAGCCCTGAGTGCAGAGAAGAGAATCTTTAGAGTACTCAGCAAAGGAAGAAATTCATCTAGAAAAATGAAATCCCCAAATCCCATCCTTACGACTATACCCTGATATCATTGTCAACGTCCCAGACACAGTGGCTGCCAAGATGTATTGTCACAGTGGCCTCTAATATAATAGTCACACCATGCCCTAACATTACTATGACATCCATACCATGCCCTAACACCAGTAGAATATCCACACCATACACTAATGCTAATCTATTATCCACACTGTTGCTTGTAATACTAACGTAATACTATCCACACGGTGACCTAATGCTAATGTAATATCTGCACTGTTCTCCAACACCAATATAATATGTACGCCATGCCCTAACACTAACATCCACACCGTGCCATAACACTAATGTATCCACACAGTAGCCTCTAATACTAATAAATATAATAATATCTACTAAGTGGAGTCTGTTGACATTGAGGCTTTTATAGGGGTTCACAGCTTGGATGAAGCGTAGCCTTTATAGTGGATTTTGATGATGTCTCTGCTTTTCTGGCATAGCATTGATATGGTTGTTTTAAAAAGTAATTTACTTTTTAATAATGTCATACTTCTAGGAAACTTCCAGTAGCAGTGCAAAATATAACCTGTTTCTTTTCTTAGAGTCCCCAGCAGTTATTACTGTACCAGATTTCCAGTGTCCCACAAAATACTCTGGTATATTTTACCCAAAGCATGGACACTCTCCTAGGTTACCACCACATAACCCCTAGATCAGGAAATCAGCATGGTTCCTATCTGATAATTCAGTTCACAAACTCATTTCATTTTTACCTCCTGCCCCACCTGGGAGTATAATGTGTTTTTTCATTCTGATCCAGTTTTCCTGACACTGTTCCCAAGACTTTCCTGCACATTTATGATCTTGATACATTTAAAGAGCATACAAGTTTTTGTTGGAACACCTGTTTTCAGGTCTTTGGGGTATATACCTAGGAGTGGAATCACTGAGTCATACACTAAATCTATTTGTAACTGTTTGAAGAAACACCAAATTATTTGACACATATGCTGCACCATTTCATATTGCCACAAGCAGTGTTTAATAGTACAGGTTTCTGCACATCTTTGTCAACACTTATTTTTTTTAGCATAACTATTCTAGTGTGAGTTAAGGGGTATCTCTTTATGGTTTTAATTATGACTAATGATGTTAAACATCTTTCAAGTGCTTGCTGTTGAAGTGTGTATTAAAGTTCTTCATTAGTCTTTAGATTGGATTGTCTTCGTTGTTGAGTTGTAAAAGTTATTTATACATTCTGGATAACAGACACTTATGAAGTATCTACTGTGCAGATTTTTTCTTCCATTCTGTGGGTTACTGGAACATAATAAGAGTTTATGTGTGGTCTCTACCCCAGTGTCCTGAGGCAGAGCACTAAGCCTTTGTAATGTATGTAATATCACTGTGATATTAGGAGAAATATCTTTCTAGGATATTATGAATAATATTACAGGATGTAAACTAAGTTTGATATGATGAGTAATATCTCTCTAGGATGTTGCAGGTAATATCAATGGATGTACACATATGGTGTACTCCCACTGTGATAGCAGGAGTGTCATCTCTTCCTAGGATATTGCCACTAACATCACAGAGTATACACACATGGTGTACAGCCACTTTGATATTACAAGTAATATATCTCCCTAAGATATTACAAATGATATCACAGGGTGTACCCAAATACTGTACACATACTTTGATATTATGAGTAATGTCACATGCTGAATATTATGAATAATATCACAAAGTGTTCAAACATACTCTACACTGGCTACGACATTAGGAGTAATATCTCTTTAAAATATACACCCATATCACCCGACGGTGGTATTAGGAGTAATATCTCTTTAAAATGTACACCCACATCAACCACCCGCTGTAAGGTGAGTAATATCGCCCGGGTTCCCCCTGAATATTACGAACCATTTCACAGAGGAGTGGCCATACCTATGACTCGTAGTATCTCTCCGTAAGATATTACAAATAATATCACAAGGTGTACACAAATACTTTACACATACTTTGATATTACGAGTAATGACATATGCTGAATATTACAAACAACATCAAAAAGTGTTCAAACATACTCTACAACAACTAAGATATTAAGAGTAATATCTCTTTAAAATATACAACCATATCAACTCGACGTTGATATTAGGAGACATATCTCTTTAATATACACCCAGAGCAAGCCCACGCCAGAGGGCAAGTAGCAGCACCCCGGCCCCCGCCCTCTGGGCAGCTACAAACCCTCTGGCTAGGGGGCTATGCCCACAGCCCCCACAACAGGGCGAGTAGCAGCACCCCGGCCCCCCCTGGCTGCTACGAACCCTCTGGCTGGGGGGGCTATGCCCACAACCCCCACCACAGGGCGAGTAGCAGCACCCCGCCCCCCCTCCCCCACCGCTGCTACTAACCGTCTGGCTAGGGGGCTGTGCCCACAGCCCCCACAACAGGGCGAGTAGCAGCACCCCGGCCCCCCTGGCTGCTACGAACCCTCTGGCTAGGGGGCTGTGGTCTCTCCATGCAGTCAAACATTATTCAGCCTTAAAAAGGAAGGAAATTCTGACACATGCTAGCACATGGATGAACCTTGAGGATATTATGCAAATTGAAATTAGCCAGTCACAAAAGAGAGATACTGTATGATTCCACTTATATGAAGGACCTAGAGTAATCAGATTCACAGAGACAGAAAGCAGAGTGGTGGTGGCCAGGAGCTGGGAGAGAGCAGTAATGGCTTATTTAATGGGGATAGAGTTTCAGTTTGGCAGGATTTAGTGAGTTCCAGAGTTTGGCTGCACAAAAATATGAATGTACTTACACTGAAGTGTGTACTTTAAAATGGTTATGGTAAATGGTAAATTTTTTGTGTTTTACCACATTTAAAATTTTTTACATTGGAAATGTATATTTATTGAGCACCTGCGTGCTGGGCATGATGATTTGATTATGAACACCGTAGTTATAAAAAACACTCTTAAGGAGGTAAAATTCTAAGTGTAAAAACTAGCATAGACAGACAATAATAGACACAGACCCACAGGACTCAGATAGTAGGCTTATTAGAGATTATAGATTTCAGCAGGGAACTAGAAATTATTAAAATTACGTATCCCTGAATTTGTAGTTTAGTAATTAATTTAGCCAATCAGCTAATTTACTAATTACTGAAAATTACATTTTGAAAAAGAACCAGAATGTAGTAGAGAGAGATGGCAGAAAAGGCCACCTAAAGCCCATCTTTTAGACAGTTCACTTAGCAGATGAGGGATAGAAGGGCACTTCCTGGCCAGGCGTGGTGGCTCATGCCTGTAGTCCCAGCTACTCAGGAGGCTGAGGCAGAGGAATCACTTGAACCCAGCAGGCAGAGGTTGCAGTGAGCCGATATTGCACCACTACTGATTTCTGTATCTTAATTTTGTATCCTAAAGCTTTCCTATTCATTTATCAAATCTAAGAATTTTTTGGTGGAGTTTTTAGGGTTTTCTAGATATAAGATTATATTGCCAGCAAAGAGCAATAATTTGACCTCCTCGTTTTCAATAAAGGGATGTCTTTCATTTTTTAATTTTTTTCTGATTGCTCTGGTAAGGACTTCTACTATAAGAGTGGTGAAAGTGGGCATCCTTGTCTTGTTTCACTTTTCCCAATTAAGAATAACATTGGCTGTGGGTTTGTCTTGTCATATATGGACTTTATTATGTTGAAGTATGTTCTATGTCTTGTTTGTTGAGGATTTTTATCATGAAGAGATGCAGAAAAAAGCATTTAATAAATGTCAGCATCTATTGAGATGATCATATCGTTTATGTCCTTCACACTTTTTATGTGATGTATCATGTTTATGGATTTGTGTATGTTGAGCCATCCTTGCATCTCTGGTGTAAGTTGCACCTGGATCTTGGTATATTACTTTTCAAGAGGACATTGAACATTCACCACAACAGACCATATGCTGGACCATGAAACAAGTATCAACACATTTTAAAGGACTGAGATCACACAGAATACAACTAAATATTAAAAGTACACACATTTAAAATAAAAAATTAAGTCCAAGGGAATGAATTATTTGGATCCTGAAGCTCTCACTGCCCTGTGGCCATACAACTGGACCATCATGATGTCATCCTACATAGCTCTTGTTTATTTGTACTCTGAATAGGACATTTGCCTGGGTGAGTAACATAGTCATAAACAGGTCCAAGAAACCAATTGCTTTATCTACGTAAAGGATGTTGCTCAGAGTATTATGCTATTACACCATGGGGAATAACCGTATTTCTCCTTAACAACTGATTTGCTTTTATTTCATTGTCCAGGTATCAATTTATTAATTCAAACAATAACTTCAAATAAACTTGCCAGGAATTCATTTTACAGTGACTGAGAACATTCATATTCAACTCTGTGGCTTACCCTCACAACAAATGTGAAAGACTTTATGGTGAGCATTTGCATATTCACTTTGACCCTGACTCTACTATATGTTTTGTATTCACTCTTTTTTCCCCTTGATTTATAACATATTATTTTACAGCATCTCATGTATCATTGTAAGTTTAATTCATTTTAAAATTAGGTAGGGCATAAATAATAATTTCTATTTTATTTTGTAACACTCTTGTTCAGGCTATGTATGAAGCACTTTGCATCTCAAATCATATTCGATCTTTAGTCAACCTGTTGGGATGGAGGACCACAGCTGGAAGTCACTGAGCAAAGTGCTTAGACCATGGCAGGCCCTCAATAAATGCTATTTTGAAATACTCTCATGCTTATCCTACCTACTTTATAGAGCTATGATACAAATCAGATATTTTTGAAAACAAGACATTATAGACTGCTTTTAGAATGTACCATTTCATTGTTTTCATCTTAAAGTGCTAGTATTCAAATCTTAAATCTTTTCCATGGAAGTGTGATTTGGGCAAATTAACTCACCTCTGTGAATTGGTTTGGGCAAATTAACTCACCTCTGTGATTGATTTGGTTCACCTCTCTGAACTAACATTTATTGATTAGGAGTCACAAGTGGGGCCAGGTGTGATGGCTCATGCCTGTAATCCCAACACTTTGGGAGGCCAAGGTGGGTGGATCACCTGAGTTCAGGAGTTTGAGACCAGCCTGGCCAACATGGCGAAACACTGTCTCTACTAAAATTAACTGGGCGTGGTGGTTGCCTTAAATACAGCAGCCCATCATACAAGACTCCTACCATCTGGCCACCACCGCAGCCCTGCCCCCGCCCTGGCAGCAGCCAGCCACCTTCCTACTCCTCCAGCGCTCTGTAGTGTCCATCGCTGCCACCAACTGCAGCGAGGTGAGCCGTGGTGCCACAGGCTCTAGCCTCTAGCATGTGGCAAGTGGCTCCTTCCTTCTCCTGGCACCGAACAGCTGGTGGGCAAAGCCAGAAAAGCCTAGAACAGGATGCAGAGAGTGCTAGCATTAGAGCCCTACCTTGTCATGCTGGCCACTGGGTGGCAGGGGCCAGTGTCAGCCAAGGCACTAACACCCACCCTCCAAAGTCCAACCTCTCCTTTTGGCCCAAGCTGGCCAGGAACTGAGGCCTAGAGTGGGGACTGGAGACACCATGGTGCCTGGGTTTCCCACTCCACAGGAACCACTGGGCCCACCCGGGCTGCAATCGGGAGGCAGGAGCAGCAGAAACTCAGCCCCAGCCAGCCCTCCCCACCAAAGTGCCCATTCCCATTCCTGAGGCCTCCACCACAGGGCCCTGTCACCCCGTGGTGTCCGCTACTGCATGCCCCAGGGGTCCCAGGCAGTCTCTGCAACACAGAATGAGAGGGCGCAGACCTGGGAACCACGACGGGTCTGGGCGCTCTGCCATGCTCAGGATCCTACGGAAACGTTGCATGCCCAGTACCCTCGAGCAGGAGGAGATGACTCTAGAGTATGGAGTCTGGGGAGAGGAGGACCACTCCTGTCTGAGACATCACTGTCACTCACACCTCTGCTGCCCACGGCTGGCAGTGCAACCCCCAATAGAGCCCCTAACATACCGCCGGCAGTGTAGCCCCGAGATAGTGCCAACACCCCGTCCCCCACCGCCGGCAGTGTAGCACCTGATGGCGGTCCCAACCCGCCCCTGCCTTAGACACTGCATAACCAGATGGCGCCTGCAACCCGACCCCGCCGTGGGCAGTACAGCCCAAGATAGTGCCCCAACCCGCTCCCTGCCACGGACAGTGTAGCCACAGATAGTGTCCCCAACCAGACCCCCGCCGTGGGCAGTGATGCCCCCATATGGCACCCAACCTGCCCCCCCCCCAAAGTGGGCAGTGCAACCCCAGATAGCCCCCAACCCGCTCCTGGCCGAGAGCAGTGCAGCCACGGATAGCACCCCAAACTCCCTCTACACCTCGGGCAGTGCAGCCATGGATAGCGCAGGTAGCCACCAATAGGGTACCCAGCCTGCCTCTGCCACAGCCAATACAGCCTAGGATAGCACACTCACTCGCTCCTTGCCAGGCAGTGCGGACCCCTAATAGCACTCAACCCTCCGGTCCCCCGTACCCCCCCACTCAGGCAGTGTATCGGGCTCCAGTAGAGCCCCCAACCAACCCTCCAGCCCCTCTGCACAGGCAGTTCGGCCCCCCAGTAGCGCTCCCAACAACACTCCCCCGACCTCTGCCTCATTGTAGCCCCCCATAGCGCCCTCCACACTCCCCTCCCTGCCACCAGCAGTGTAGCACCCTATAGTGATCCTAACCCATCCCCCCCCCCCCCCAAGCAGCACTGCAGCCCCAGATAGTGCCCCCATCCCCGCTTCTTGCTGTGGGCAACACAGCCATGGATAGTGCCCCAACCCGTCCCCAACGAGGGCATTGCAGCACCTGATAGCTCCCCTCAACTCACCCCCCACCACTGGCAGTGCACCCCTGGATAGTGCCCCCAAATGCCCCACTGCCGGTACAGCTTGGGATAGTGCCCCAACCCACCCCTGGCCACGGGCAGCATACTCCTAACAGGGTCACCAATCCTCTCCCCTCCACCGGCAGTGGCATCCCAGCTAACACACCCAACCAGCCCCCTGAGCACCGGCAGTGACACCCTGGATAGCGACCACTGCCGATGGCAGGGGGTCCCCAACCTGCCCCCCCATGCCCCAGGCAGTGCGCCGGCGATAGTGAACCCATTCCGCCACCTTTTTTACCTTTTTTGGTTGCCCTGTAGTCTCCCTTGCTGCCACCAACAGCAACAGCGCAACAGAGAGGCAAGCTATGGTACTGCAAGCTCCAGACTCCAGCACGAGCGGCAGGTGATTTCTGTTCTTTCTCGGCTAAGCCGGGGGCACGGAGCAGCTAGATGGGCCAACCCAGAAGAGCCTGACATGGCAAGACAACCCCCTTAGCATCTTTTGTATACCGTGGTTATGCCATTGAAGTGTTTTTCGTGTTCTGATTGGATGAGAGAAACCTGTAGGACTACCTGATTGCACTTTTTCATGTTCTGATTGGTTTTCCAAGACTTGCTCTCATCCAATCAGAACATGGAAATAAAGACCAATCAGAGTAGACCTAGAGGTTTTCTCTCATCCAATCAGAACATGTAGTCCAAGCCCTTCATTTGCATGAACTATATAAAGGAAGCGAAGGGCGGCGATCCCGCCATTCCAGAGTTTTCTGGCTTGACTTGCTTAGCTACTCTGTGCCTGGCTGGCTTAGAGAAGAAGGAGGAGTAGCCCCATGCCCCTCGCCACCCCGCACGCTGGAGGCTGGAGCCTGCAGTCTCATGGCTTGCCTCGCTGTTATGGTTGGTGGCGGCGAGAGAGACTCCAGCGTTGCCGGAAAGGTAAAAAGGTCGAGGGATAGGTTCGCTATCCCAGGCTGCACTGGCTGTGGCGTGGGGGCTGGGTTGGGGGCACCCTGCTGTGGGCAGTGGGTTATCCAGGGCGTCACTGCCCGTGTTGGGGAGCTGCTGGTGTGTACTACCTGGGGTGTCCCTGCCCACAGAGGGGGAGTGGGCTGGGGGCGCTAGCCGGGGGTGCGCTGGTCATGGCTGGGGGTGGGTTGGGGCTCTGTTCCAAGCTGTATTGCTAGCGGCAGTGGGGCGTTTTGGGGGCACTATCCAGGGATGCCCTGGCCGCGGTGGGAGGTGAGTTGGAGCTACAAGGTGCTGCAATGACTTTGTCGGGGACAGATTGGGAGTGCTATCGGGTGCAACACTGCGGGCGGTGAGGGGTGGGTTGGGGCGCTTTGGGGTGTTACACTGCCGACGGTGGGTGGCGTGTGTGATATCCAGGGCGTCATTGCCGGCGTCTGGGAGCTGACTGGGGAAACTATCCATGGCTGCACTGCCCCACAGTAGGGAGCAGGTTGGGGACCCTACCCAGGGGCTGCTATGCCGGTGGTGGGGGGATGGGTTAGTGTTCCCATAAGGTGCTACACTACTCGTGGCAGGGAGTGGAGTGTCGAGGGCACTATCGGGGGCTACACTGAGGCAGAGGTGGGGGGGGTTGTTGGGAGCGCTACCGGAGGCTGGACTGCCTGTGGAGAGGGGGTGCGAGGTTGGTTGGGGGGTGCTATCGGGGCCACATACACTGCCCGTCGCGGTGGAGTGGATTGGGTGCTATCAGGGGTCTGCACTGCCTGGCAGGGAGCGGGTAGGTGTGCTATCCGTGGCGTATTGGCTGTGGCAGGGGTAGGTTGGGTTCGCTATCGGGGGCTACCCTGCTCGCGGCAGGGGTGGATTGGGTGTGCTGTCCATGGCTGCACTAGCTGAGGTGGGGAGGGAGTTTGGGGTGCTATCTGTGGCTGCAGTTCCCGAGGCAGGGAGTGGGTTGAGGGCTCTACCCAGGCCTACACTGCTCCCCGGCGGGAAGTGGACTAGGGCGCTATCCGGGGGTTGCACTGCCCACAGTTGGGGTCGGTTTGGGTGCCACATTGGGGCGTCACTGCCTACGGCAGGAGTCTGGTTGGAGACGCTATCCGTGGCTACACTGCCCACAGTAGGGAGCAGGTTGAGGGTGCTATCCCGGGGCGCTGCCCACAGCAGGGGGGTGGGTTGCAGGTGCCATCGGGTGCTGCAGTGTCTGAGGCAGAGGCGGGTTGGGCCGCCATCCGGTGCTACACTGCCGGCTGTTGGGGGTGGGGATGTTGGATTTATCCTGGGGCTAAATGCCAGCGGCGGGTTAGGGGCTCTATCTGGGGGTTGCACTGCCAGTGGCGGGCAGCAGAGGTGTTAGTGACAGTGGTGGTCTCCGAGAGAGGAGCAGTTCTCTCCCCGGATTCCAGATTCTAGAGGGCCATCTCCTCCTGCTTGAGCGTGGCGGGCACACAACATTTCTGTGGGAATCCTGAACATAACAGGGCGCCCAGACCCGTCCTGGTTCCCAGGCCTGCACCTTCTCATTCTGTGTTGTGGAGACCACTTGGGATCCTGGGCACGCGATAGCAGACACCATGGGGTGACAGGGCCCTGTGGGTGGAGGCCAGGAACCGGAACCAGCGCTTGGGTGGGGAGGGCTGGCTGGGGCTTTCTGCTGCTCCTGCTTCCCGAGCGCAGCCTGGGTGGGCCCAGCGGTTCCTGTGGAGTGGGAAGTCTGGGCATCGTGGTGTCCCCAGTCCCTGCCACAGGCCCCAATTCCTGGCCAGCTTGGGCCAAAAGGAGAGGCTGAACTTTGGAGGGTGGGTGTGAGTGCTTTCGCTGAAACTGGCGCCCTGCCACCCAGTGGCCAGCATGACAAGGTGGGGTTCTAATGTTACCACTCTCTGCATCCTGTTTTAGGCTTTTCTGGCTTTGCCCGCCCAGCTGCTCCATGCCAGGAGAAAAAGAGCCATCTGCTGCATGCTGGAGGCTGGAGCCTGTGGCCCCATGGCTCGCCTCGCTGCGGCTGGTGGCAATGATGGAGACTGCAGAGCTCCAGTGAGTTAGGAAGGTGGCTGGCTGCCACCAGGACAGGGGGCAGGGCTGTGGTGGTGGCCCAGTGGTAGGAATCTTGTAGGGTGGGCCAGTGCGTCAAGGGTAACAGCAGCGGTGGTTGGCATCGACGGTAGTGGTGGCAGCAGCAGTAAGTCTGGGGGCTAGGAAGGTGGGTAGGAGCACTGCAGGGGGCCAGTCCACGCAGCCAGGACTGGCCTGGGGTGGGTAGGAAGCTGCAGGTGCGGTACCGTGGGCCTCGGTGGCAGCGGTGGAGTCACAGCCAGGGCAAGGAGGAGTCTCCCCTGCTTCTCCTGCAGAATCTGGAGGGTGCCCTCCTGCCTGCACCTGAACCAGGTGTGAGTGGCAGCATTGTGTCATTACTAACAAAGTTTCAGGGGTGAATATGTGTCTTCCTGCTTTTTGTTGGGCTAGTCTTGGACTTTTTCAAATTTCATGAATCAGGAAGGGGACAAAAGGTATAATAGGCCTCCTGATTCCCTTACTTGTTCTTTTTCCTTTCTTCCAGTCTGGTTTTTCTTCTCCTTATCATTTTCTTATGCTGCTCCTTCTATTTCTTGTATCTATTCTTGTTTCTCCTTCTCCTCTCTTTGTTTTTGATATCACAAGCAAGGGCCTTCACAAACAACAATCCAAAACTGAGTTAAAATAGACTACTTTTCAGTGTGTTGTATTTTTTTCCTCAGAAAGAGCCTCACACTGTCACCCAGGCTGGAGTACAGTGGCGTGATCTTGGCTCACTGCAATCACCGCCTCCTGGGTTCAAGCAATTCTCCTGCCTCAGCCTCCTGAGTAGCTGGGATTACAGGTGCCCGCCACCATGCCCAGCTAATTTTTGTATTTTTAGTAGAGACGGGGTTTCACTACGTTGGCCAGGCTGGTTTCAAACTCCTGACCTAGTGATTATCCTGCCTTGGCCTTCCGAAATGCTGGGATTACAGGTGTAAGCCACATTGCCCGGCTGACAAAATATAAAATTTTAAGTCGTATTCTTTTGTATTGACATATATAATTGATATTCCATAAATTCTCCTTTTTGAAGGATACAATTCAGTGGGTTTTAGTATATTCTGGTTTTGCCGTTATCTGGACTACCTAATTTTAGTTCATTTTCATCACCTGGAAAAGAAACCCCTTACCTGTATCAGCCAACTTCATCTCTCCACCCACCCTGCCAACCTCTAGTCTGCTGTCTATGGATTTTTCTATTCTGGACATTTCATACACATCAAATCATCAAATTGGCTGCCTTTTTGTGTCTGACGTCTTTCAGTAAGCAGAAGGCATTCAGGTGCCTCCATGTTGCGGCATGTATCCATACCTCACTTGTTTATGGCTGAATAACGTCCATTGTGTGCATATAATTGGTTATGTTTCTCATTTATCAGTTGGTGGACAGATGGTTTTTTGTTTTGTTTTTTTTTTACTACTATCAATAGTGCCACTATGAACACCATATTCAGGTTTTTGTGTGAACATATTTTTTATTTCTTCTGGATGTATACCTAGGAGTGGAAGTGCTAGGCCCTACAGTAATTCTGTTTGTTACTGTTAAAAGAACTGCCAAATCTTTTCTTTTTTATATTCACACAAGCAATGTAGGAAGGTCTCAGTTTCCCCACATCATTGCTAACACTGCTTTTTTAAATTACAGCCCTGCTGGTGGGTGTGAAGTGGTAGCTCGGTGGTCTGATCTGAAATTCCCCTAACAACTCGTGATTTTAAACATGTTTCCATGTGTTCATTGCCAATTTGTGCATCTTGTTTGGAGCAATAGCTATGCAAATTCTTTTTTCATTTCTTAAATTTATTTGAGATTTTATCATTAATTTGTCAGTATTCTTTATATACTCTGGCTAATAGACTTTATCATATACAGGAGTCACAAATATTCTCTCCAATTCTGTGGGTTGTATTCTCTTTCTTGATTGTATTCTTTAACACAAAAAGTATTTTAAATTTGATTAAATCCTAATTTGTTTTTTTTTAATACTTATGCTTTTGGTTACATATCTAAGAATTTATAGCCAAATCCAGCTCGTGAAGATTTATGCTCTTCTTTTTTCTGGGATTCATATAGTTTAGCTCTTATGGGCAGAGAGCTCGAGCCCAGGAGTTCAAGACCAGCCTGGGCAACATAGTGAGACTCCAGCTGTACAAAAATATGTATTAAAATCCAGATGGGTGTGGTGGCATGTTCCTGTAATCCCAGCTACTTGGAGGCTGAGGTGAGAATATCACTTGAGCCCAGGAGTTTAAGGCTACAGTCAGCCATGATTGCATCACTGTACTCCAAGAACAGCAATAACTCACATAAAAGCAAAACATATTAAACATATTTAAAAGTTCTCCAGTAACTAAATTGAGAACAGGTGGTTGGATATATATGCAGTTGGAATCTTTAATAGAGAAGGGGGGATTTGAAAAAATAATGGCAGAAAATTTTCTTAATTTGATGAAAACTCCATCTCAAAAAAAAAAAAAAAATTCTGGCTGCTGTGCTGAGAAATGTAACAATTGCTACCACGTTAGGAGCTTAGGTCTGCTTTGACATGAAGCACTGGGACATTGGAACAGAGAAGAGATACTCTCCCCACTGCAAACTTGAGAAAGTGACAGGTGAATACGATATGTTAAGGGCTTTAGAAAGCGACAGGTGAATATGCCCCTGACAGGTGAATATGATCCACTGTTTCTATCTGAGCAGAGTCTGTGCCACGTTGAGCAGAGTCTGTGCCACGTTGAGCAAGAGTGGCATGTCTCCTTGATCTCAGTGTCTGGGATAGACAGATTATGGCCATGTTATCTTTCCACATGAGAACTGTACTTTCTCAGGCTTGAAACCATAGGCCAGCGTGGCCTTCTTAAAGGGATCCTGAAGCCATTAATTGCATTCATTTTATTTCAAGAAGACCTAAAATTATGTTTTATGCCAGGCCAATAAAGGCTGACACTTCATTTCCTTGGTCTTAAACATTCTTGCCTTTGGAAAGGTATCTGAGAACTAAATAACTTGCCATAGTCCCCTGCAAAAGAGGAAATGGTGCTGAGGGTTGGCCAGCCACACACGCATCCATGCTGGTTGGTCTTTAAGGTTCATGAAGGGTTTTTCAGAGCTGGTGGGCCACTGGCCAGCCAGAGGCCTGAGCAGCCAGCAGGAGGCTGCCAGTGACAGCCATGTCAGGGGCTGAGAGGGGGAGGCTCGGAGGACCTGGGAAAGGCCAGCCTTTGGTCACCAGTGCCTCCAGGGTCTAAATAACCTGAAGTTTACTGTCTAGGACAGTGCAGATAGGAAGTAGCTGCTCAGTAAAGCATAATGCCATTCTTCATATTTTTTTCTCATTCGCCTTGTCTTCTTCAAGGTCTTCATTTTCAGAGATGGCAACTGATACCTGGAAACCCCACGAAGTTCTACAATGTTTACATCAATCCCTCAAAACTGGTTAAGCTCAAGAGCCAGAGACCTGCTGATTTCTCTGGAAAATGGCTGTCTTTTTTTTTTTTTTTTGAGATGCAGTTTTGCTCTATTGCCCAGGCTGGAAGCACAATGGCGCGATCTCAGCTAACTGCAACCTCCGCCTTCCAGGTTCAAGCAATTCTTCTGTCTCAGCCTCCCTAATACCTGGGATTATTACAGACACGTACCACCCTCCCAGCTAATTTTTCTATTTTTATTAGAGATGGGGTTTCATTATATTGCTCAGGCTGGGTTTGAACTCTTGACCTCAAGTGTTCTACCTGCCTCAGCCTCCCCAAGTGTTGAGATCATAGGCAAGAGCCACTGCGTCTGGCCATGGCTGTCTTAAACAAGAACCAAAGGACATAGTGAAAAAGCACCTAAAAGTTAGCATGGATGGGAGGGAAAAGTTCCTGGAAAGCAAGGCATTAGCAGGAATTGGCCAAGTTCTTGTCTACCCTTTGCTAGTGATGGTTCATTATTGTAGGATAATAATATGGGTACAAAACATAAAGGTTAAAAAATGTATCTCTGAAGTTCGACAGACAAGATAGAAGCTAGAAACATAGTCTAAACTCCATGTGTGTGTGTGTGTGTGTGTGCGTGTGCGTGTGCGTGTGTGTGTGTGTGCAAGACAGAGAGGCAGAGAGACTGATAATTCAAGGAGAGAGACAGACAGACTCTGGTGATTCAATGTCCCTGTGCAGAAAAACAGATTGGTTCTTTTTCCTCTGCAAACAAACTAGATTTTTTTATTTGTCACATGTGAAGCTTGTCTGCTTTCCCACTCCCTCATTAAAATGCTGATACTGCAAGACAGCCTCATACAGGATAATTAGAGCCTAATCTCCCCAGAATACTGGGAACCAGGTTTGTGAATTAGCCTTTCCCTTTGGTGGGTGGACACTGCCACCCTGTGTTCAGATAGTGGGAACCACCTAGCAGTGATCCTTTTCTCTGGCTCCTCAACTCCATATGGCTGGGTGGATTCCCAGGTATGCCCACAATATCAATATGTGTTGGTGATGGTGTGAAGGCTTCCACAGCTGTCAGTGTTTTCAGCTAGAGGATGGAGACGTTGTTGATAGTGAGGGGGAGAGGGGCATGAGATGAAGCTAGTGAGGCAAGCAAAGGTGATAGAGTGCATGCTAAGGAAAAACCCATTAGAAACTGCTCTGGATTTTCCTGGTGACTCAAGCATTTGGATTTCTGTGACTTTGTCGCCGCTGCTACCTCTTTCCAGAATGCTTTCTCCACAGACTCGGCCTTGTGAAGGCCGACGCCTCTCAGAGATCTGGCTGAAGCATCGCCTTCTCTGGGAAGCCCTGCCTGATCACCACTCCCCGGACCCTACCCTGGTAGAATCGGATTTCATTCTGCTCCATCATAGCCTCTTCCCTATACAACTTAAGGGTGGGTCTCAACATTTCCATATTTGTCTCCCATGGACCCTGGAGACCCTGGAGTGTGACTGAACTTGTCTTATTGTTCTTTGTGTCCCCAAGGCTTAGCAGTTCTTTCATTAATATCTTTGAAAGAGCAAATGAATAAATGAATGAATAAATGAGTGAACAAAATAAATAGTATGCATATAACATTTGTAAAAATCGGATTAAAAGCCTTTAAGGCAGAAAAACCAATGTTATTAGGAGAGGAGAGAAATACCAGAACTGAGGGAAGAAATACCAGAATTGAGGGGCTAGAGAGAGCTGAAAACTAATAGGGAGTGTTACTGAGTTGTAGAAAATAACTCATTTCACTGCTAGAGAAAGAGCTATTTATGTAATACTAGAATTAATATAATAATGGTTATTATCTCAGAAGCACAAGAGAGTCATAGAATGGCTTATTGAAGGGTTGCAACTCAGAAGATCACTAAAACCATCAGAGAGGATTCCCACTTTGCATTTCACTAAAATGTAAGACTTTTTGCTCGAAAACCCCTCATTTAATGGGCTCATCAGCTTCCCAATCTCAGTATCTTCAAGACTTCCATAAACTTCCACTCTCCCTAATTCTAACACCCAATTCATCACAGTCAAGCACTGCTATCCCAGAAATGTCTCTTAAACACCTTAAACCACCTGCAAACACTTTGACTTCTCCACACTGTTAAGTGGAAATGTGCTTTTTCCTCTGCTGGGAAAACACTTGAATCCCTTTTTTAAAAAAGGCTAAATTAGAGGTCTCCCTTAGAAACTCGGCTTTGGGAAGAGACTTTCCCATCTCCACAGCAAAGGTGGCCATTCCTCAACTGTGTTCCCCTTGCACTGTGTTTATGCCCTTATTCCAGTCTTTTTTTCAAGGCTCTATTATAGAAATTACTACAGAAAAGTTCTGTTGAAAGTATCTTCATCTGCTCCTCACTGTCTGGAAGCAGCATAAAGGAGGTATACAGCTTAAAGATCTTTGTAGTCTTTTCTAGCACATGGATGAAATATAGTAAAAGAATGCTCAGAACACATTTATGAAACAAAGTAATAAAGAAATGAGAATAAATGAAGGGACGAGCATGAAGGACATGTTGGGATGAAAAAAATAGCTTTACCAGTCTGTGTAGCTCCTGATCACTACAGTATATACTGGTCACACCTTACCCCATTATTTCCACCCCAAATCATACTCATTGTTTAAAATCTCTCTCTCAAATGCTACCCCTTCAAGCTTCTGCCTAATATCCTTTTTTTCTTTTTCTTTCTTTCTTTTTTTTTTTTTTTTTTTTTTTTTGAGCAGGAGTCTTGCTCTGTCACCCAGGCTGGAGTGCAATGGCATGTCTTGGCTCACTGTAACCTTTGCCTCCTGGGTTCAAGCAATTCTCTGCCTCAGTCTCCCAAGTAGCTGGGATTACAGGTGCCTGCCACCACACCCTGCTAATTTTTGTTTTGTTTTGTTTTGTTTTTTTTAGTAGAGATGGGGTTTCACCATTTTGGCCAGGCTGGTCTTGAACTCCTGACCTCATGATCCACCCACCTCGGCCTCCCAAAGTGCTGGGATTACAGGCATGAGTCACCATGCCCAGCCACTTCTGTCTATAATTAATCAACATGAAGCCCTTTGCTTCTGGGCACAGCTCACATGACACTCATCACTTACTACATTTTATGAGAGATCATGCACTAAAAAAAAATAGGTAAAGTAAGTTGGGAGACTACTGTGTGCCTGCCAGAGGGAAAAATCTCTTTCTAAAACTGAGTCTCTAAGGGAGACCCCTAATTCAGCTTTTAAAAAGTTCCAGATGCTGAGCACAGTGAGTTGAACAAACTAGAAAAAGTCTCTTCTTTTTAAGCTTAAATTTCAGTGGATGAAGACATAATAAATAGCACATAAACAAATAAAAAGAGTTTCAGTGTTTTAAGGACAATAAAACTGGTAATAGTGTTTCCCCTCAGCATTCTCATTTGTAGCCAGTAGAATTGTTTCACAAAAGGAGAATTTATTAAGCAGGATTCCTCCAGAAACTCATTAGAAAGACTAAAGAAACAGGCTCTTGTCAAGTTTCCATCAAAAACAATTGGGCATTTCATCTCTAGCATATGATACATGAGGAGAGTCATTGAGTTAGTACTACTCGAGAGAGGAGAAAACATTCATTGAAATCTGATTAAATTGTATGACTTTGTTGTTGTTTTGATTTTGGTTTTGGTTTTTATTTTGAGATAGAGTCTCGCTGCGATGCCCAGGTTGGAGTGCAATGGCGTGATCTCGGCTTACTGCAACCTCTACTTCCCAAGTTCAAGCAATTCTCCTGCCTCAGCTTCCCAAGAAGCTGGGATTACAGGTGCCCGCCACCACACCACACTAATTTTTGTATTTTTAGTAGAGGCAGGGTTTCACCATATTGGCCAGGCTGGTCTTCAACTCCTTGACCTCAAGTGATCCACCCGCCTTGGCCTCCCAAAGTGCTGGGATTACAGGTGTGAGTTACTGCACTGGGCCAAATTGCATGACTTTTTATTTCCATTTTGCTATGCCAAGTTTTCCCTTCCCTACTGCCCTGCTTACCTACAGATTCAGATTTTTTAAAGGAGTTTATGCTTTCTATGACTTTTTGCATTAGGGTTGAAACTTTGAGTCACAAGTCCTTTGAGACAGATCATTTACTAAAGATCTAGAACACATAACCAGCCACCCAAGGACACATGTGCAGGCTGGCATGCCTGCAGCCAAAAGAAATCATATGAAAAGCATAGGACAGTCAAATGGTTCTCTGCTTCTCCATAGTAACTCTCTTTGAGAAAAGTTGGATTCTGTGTCTAGGGTGAAACTCTCATAATTTTTTGAACAATCATGTATTTGGTGGACTACAAGACAAAATGATTGTTTTTCTTCTGTCAGTCTTCAAACAAATGCTGTTGGTTCTTCCTTTCCTGCTCCTTCATGGCATATTGGGCAGATCCCACAGGTGGTGTTAAAATGCCAGCCCAGTTAGTCTAGCTTGAAATTTTGTTTTTATGTTCAATTCAAAGCATTTCCCCCTCTCCAGCTCAGAACTGCCTTGCACGCTGGGAAGTAGGGCCCTTTTGATTCTCCTTCATTGCCTCTTCTCTTTTCCTCCTAATGCTTTGGGTTCTCCAAGAGCAGGATCTGTAAGCGGGTATTAGAGGTAAGTGGCAAAAGCACCTTTATTTTGCAGCTACCGTTGACACTTCTTCCCTAGCTATTTCAGTGCTTCCAGAGGTCCCTGAGGCCTCTCACTGCAGAATTCTCTTATGTGGGAGAACCTTTTTGACTTCTCCAAATATCTTCTGCCCCAGGTGATACTTTTCAAAATACCTTATTGCTACGGTACTCCACCCCTACTGGCCAGATTCCTTACAGGTGGGAGGGAGGGGCACTGGCAAGACAAGCTTAATACTGGCTGATTATCAATTTCCATGTGGCCCATTGAAAACTCATGATCCTCACCCACCATGTAGTGATAGTGCCGGCCACCCTATTGCAAGCTTCTTTTTTTTACCCAGCCATTACTCTCTTTCTTTCTTTTCCCTTTGCTCACACAGAGTGAAGATTGGCATATCCACTGCTCCTACAGGTATTTAACAGGGAAAGGGGATGCCAGGCCCCTGTCTTTTAGGCATGCAGTCTCTCCAAGTGGTCCTTGCAGAATACTCCCTAGTTTGACTTGGATGGGGAGCGGGCCCTGTTAAGAGGGGAGGGGAGAGGAAAAAATACATTTTTTTCTCCCCTAAAGGCAATTACTCCACATTTTCACAAATTCCATTTAGTTTAGGCAACTTTTTCAAATTTCTAGTCTTTTCTTTATACTGGAGAGGGTATGAATGAGTGTTGGCCATAGGACTAGCTTTACTCATTGTAATTAGACTGGCGAGGAAAGCTATGCTTTCATTTTACAAGCTGGGATGCGTACAGCTCACTGTGCTCTGTTTTGGGGCATTAGCTTCCAGTCTCACCAAGTCTATTTACCATCTTACTATTACCTGTTTACATGCAGGTATTCTAGAAAAGAGAGGAGTTAGGGTGAGGATTTTAGAAATGGAAGGCCAAGGAAATGAGATCTATGAAAAGTTTGTAGTCCATGTAGAATAGGCTGGAAGTTCTATTTTTGCTTCCAAAGTAAGAATATGTCAGTCCCCTTCACCTTGCATGAATGTTTTAGGTTTCAAGCTATCCAGGGCTTCAAAGCTGCTTGGATTTCTTAGCAATCAACAAGATAAGTACAAGGTAACTATGTCACAAAATTCAAACACTGTTGTTCATTGTAGTCACTACATTCCAAACTTTCCCAGGGTGGTGGCCATTGGAGGTCTGTGAGCATCCTTCTAAAGAAAGAGAGTCTCAAATGGACTCTTCACTAACCTTTAAAAACCAGTCGCATTTAAATAACTGTGTATTAAGCTCTTTACAGCTTTCATTGCCTACTTTTCTGTACGTTCTTTTCCACACCACCATCACCCTCCAGAACTGACAACCGCGAAGGTGAGAGGTAGCAGATGCGATATACAGGAATCTGCCTTCAACATCAGAGTGCTTCACAGTGATCATACGTTGTGATACTCACACAGGACACCACATAAAATGATGTTTGTTAGATACCTTTCAAATTAAATTCAATCATAGGAAAATACAATGTGGTGGGTTCAATTTCCACAATCCGACCCTTGCTCCAAAAAATCCATTGCCTTTCCTTTTTTCTGTTATTCATGAAAACAAACTCCTAAAGTACATTTCAACTGTAATGCAATTGATAAATATTTGTTCCATGTACAATGTCTGGATTTACAATTGTAGCCTATAGTAGCAGTTCTCAGTTTTTTCTTTTAAGTAACAGAGACAGGGTCTCACTGTTGCCCAGGCTGGAGTGCCCTGGTATAATCATAGCTCACTGCAGCCTTGACCTCGTAGGCTCAAGTGATCCTTCCACCTCAGCTTCGTGAGTAGCTGAGGCTATAGGCGTGAACCATCAGGTCAAGTAATCGTATTTTTATTTTTTTTTTTAGAGATGGGGTCTATTTTTCCTGGGCTGGTCTCGAACTCCTGGCCTCAAGGGATCCTCCCACATCAGTCTCCCAAAGCACTGGTATTACAGGCATGAGCCACCACGCCCAGCTGTGGTTCTCAGTCGTAATCTTGGCTCTACATTAAGACTACTGGGGGATTTTTCAAAACTCTTAGTGCCTGCCCCCAATTCTTTACTAATTCACAGAGATGTTCTTGAGGGTGGGACCCAAGCATCAGTTTTTTAAAGTTTTCTGAAAGTTCCTGGTATGCAGCCAAAGTTGAGAAACACTGTTGGAAAGTCATCCGAAGCCGTGTTCTCCAGATCCAGGAGGCTGTTGCTTTCCATTAACTCCTTCTCAACCTTGGTCCTTCACTAGGGATTTCTACCAGCTGCCCTTCCAGCCTCCACAGGCCTTTGTGGCTTATGTCCTTGTCCTGTTTGCCTTCCACAGAGCATGGTCTGTGGAAGATACAGATAGATGGGGTTGGCACAAGGGTTACATCTAGTGGCTTAAAAAATGAAGTTAATGTCTTAATGGTCCCATTCTCTGAAAAATGACAAGAGAACGTCATTGGTGGAAACTGGTCTGTGTGCCGCCTTGGATTGGCTCAGTCATGGTTTCCTGTCCTCTGCTACTGGTGATGCTGTAGGCCTACAGGGCTGAACCTCATTGTTGGAGGCCTCAGAGGGAGATCCTCCTTGAACTCAGTCAGCCTTCATGCTGTTTGCCCTGCCACCAGGCCCGCTGCCATGGTGGCTGCTCCCAGCCCTTATATCACTGACAGACATGGCCTGATGGCACCTTGCCTCAAGCCTGCCCCACTATACCACGCATGCTTCCACCCCTGTTGCCCTAGAGAAAGCACTGGACGCTCACATGCACAGGGGCTCACCTGGCCTGGTTCTTTGGGCTGCAGGTGGATGCTGGACCTCTCTGGCTCTCCCGTTCCCAGGCTTTCCTTATGTTCACACCACAGTTGCCTCTATGGCTCCCCAAAAATGTGGGAGAGTCATTGCCCAGGGGCCTTGCATTCACTGGCTGTGGCTGCCGTAACAAGGCACAAGCAGACCTCATTTTCCTGCAAGTCACTTTACTGAACTTTGAAGATAGTTGCATTATTTACAAATTGAAGGTTTGTGGCAACCCTGCATTGAGCAAGTCTCTCGGCGCTGTTTTTCCAACAGTACATGCTCACTTTGTGTCTCTGTATCACAGTTTTGTAATTCTCAAATATTTCAAACTTTTTCATTATTACTGTATCTGTCATGGTGATCTGTGGTTTGTGATGTGTGATGTTACGATTTTAATTGTTTGGGGGCTCCATGAACCATGTAAGACAGAGAACTTAATCTATACATGTTCTGACTGGCCATTGCCCCATTTCTCTCCCCCCTCATCAGGCCTCCCTATTCTCTGAGACAGAGCAGTGTTGAAATAAGAACAATTTATAACCCTACAAGTGTCACACTTACAAGGCTCTAAGTGTTCAAGTGAAAGGAAGACTCACACACCTCTCACTTTAAATCAAAAGCTAGATGATTACGCTTAGTGAGGAAGACATGTTAAAAGTAGAGACAGGCCAAAAGCTAGGCCTCTTGTGCCAAACAGTTAGCCCAGCTGTGACCACAAAGGAAAGGTTCTTAAAGGAAATTAAAAGTGCTGTGAGGCAGGGTGTGGTGGCTTACACCTGTAATCCCAGCACTTTAGGAGGCTGAGGCAGGCGGATCACTTGAGGTCAGGAGTTCGAGACCAGTTTGGCCAACATGGTGAAACCCCATCTCTACTAAAAATACAAAAAATTAGCTGGGTGTGGTAACACGCGCCTGTAGTCCCAGCTACTCAGGAGGCTGAGGCACGAGAATCACTTGAGCCCGGGAGACAGAGGTTGCAGTGAGCCAAGATTGCACCACTACACTCCAGCCTGGGCAGCAGAGTGAGACTCTGTCTTAAAAAAAAAAGTGCTGTGACTCCAGTGAACGTATAAATGATAAGAAAGCTAAACAGCCTTATTGCTGCTATAGAGAAAGTTTGAGTGGTCTGAATAAAGATCAAACCAGCTATAACATTCCCTTAAACCAAAGCCTAATCTAAGGCAAGACCCTAACTCTCTTCAATTCTGTGAAGGCTGAGAGAGGTGAGGAAGCTGTAGAAGGAAGTGGGAAGCTAGCAGAGATTGGTTCGTGAGGATTAAAGAAAGAATTTGTCTCCATAACACAAAAAGTGCGAGGTGAAGCAGCAAGTGCTGATGGAGAAGCTGAAGCAAGTTATCCAGAAGATCCAGCTAAGATCACTGATGGAGGTGTCCCACTCAGCAACAGATTTTCAAGGTAAAACTAAACAAAAAACCTGGGACTTTCATAGCTAGAGAGAAGTCAATGCCTGACTTCAAAGCTTCAAGTGACAGGATGACTCTCTTGTGAGGGGCAAATGTACTCATTTACCATTCCAAAAACTTTAGAGCCCGTAAAATTATGTCCTATCTACTCTGCCTGTGCTCTATCAATGGAACAACAAGCCCAGGTAAGAACATAACATTTACAGCATGGTTTACTGACTATTTTAAGCCCACTGTTGAGAAATATCATTCAGAAAAAAAAAGATTTCCTTCAAAATATTACTGCTCATTGACAGTGCATCTGATTGTGCCACAGTTCTGATGGAGACATACAAGATTAATGTTGCTTTCATGTCTTTTAACACAACACCCATTCTGCAGCTCATGAATCAAGAAGTACATTTAACTTTCAAGTCTTCTTATTTAAGAAATAAATTTCATAATGCTATAGCTGTCATAGACAGTGATTCCTCTGATGAATCTGGGCAAAGTAAATAGAAAATCTTCTGGAAAGGATTCACTGTTCTAGATACTATTAAGAATATTTGTGATTTATGAGAAGAGGTCAAAATATCAACATTAATAGGACTTTGGAAGAAGTTTATTTCAACCCTCATGGATGACTTTGAGGAGTTCAAGATTTCGGTGGAAGTAGGAACTGCAGATGTGGAAATAGCAAGAGAACCAGCAGTAGGAGTGAAGCTGTGGAGTTGCTGCAGCTCCTAATAAAGCTTGAAGGGGTAAGGTGCTGCTTCTCATGCATAAGCAAAGAAAGTGGTTTCTTGAGATAAAATCTACTCCTGGTGAAGCTTCTGTGAACACTGTTAAAATGACAATGGGCCATTTAGAATATTACATAAATCTAAATGATAAAGCAGTGGCAGGGTTTCAAAGGATCAATTCCAGTTTTGAAAGAAATTCTACTGTGAATAAAATGCTATCAAACAGCATCTCATGCTACAGAAAATCCTTCATGAAAGGAAGAGTCAATCAGTGTGGCAAACATTGTTGTCTTATTTTAGTTACTTGCCACAGCCACCCCAGCTTTCAGCACCCAGCAACCTGTCAGCAGCCATCAACATCAAGGCGAGATCATCCACCAGCAAAAAGATGATGATTCGCTGAAGGTGCAGATAATCGTTAGCATTTTGGAGGCAATAAATATTTAAACTATACATACATTAAGGTCCATACTTTGTCTGTTTTAAATATCATGCTATTGCAACTTAAATAGACTGCAGCAGAGTGTAAGCATAACTTTTATATGTACCGGGAAACAAAAACCTTTGTGTGACTCACTTTATTGTGATTTCTTTATTGCAGTGGTCTGGAATTAAACCTGCAGTGTCTTCAAGGAGTGCCTGTGCCACAAACTGAATAGCTTAAACAGTACAGATTTATTGCTCAGGGTTCTGGAGGCTAGAAGTCCAAGATCAAGGTGTTTACAGGATTCATTTCTTCTGTTGTCTCTCTCCTTCGCTTGTAGATGGCCATCTTCTTCCTGTGCCTTCATGTGGGTTCTCTTTGTGTATCTCTGTCCTCTTCTCTTCTTATAAGAAGACAAATAATACTGGATTAGGGCCCAACCCAAAGAGCTCAGTTAACTTAATTGTCCTTTAAAGCCCTGTCTAATACTTCAATATACAAATTTTGGGGATTGGGAGGAACAAAATATATAAATAACAGGCATATTTGGCCAGTGTGAGAAATGTCCTCAAATAGAAAAATTCCTCTCCTTTCCTCTTCCCATCAAGTATTTCAAGACAGTCATTTGAGGCAGCCCTTCTGAAGATGACCTCAGAGACCAAGGAATCTCTTGGCCCTTTACAAAGCTGAGGCCAGTCACCGGCACACTCTTCTATTTGCTCTCCCTCCTTCCTCACCACACTCCCTCTTTGATCTCATACCTGGTTTGCTGAGAGAATGGCTCCCTAGTGAAGTGTTTGCAGGCAGGATTTTCCTTCAGGTTCCATTTTCTGGGGATCCTGGTCTTTCACATGAAATTATCTGTTTTTGCCAACCTAATGCAGAATTAGAATTTTCCGAAGTATTGACTTTGCAATGTGGCTCCATTCCGTTGTGTTACAGCCTGGCCTCAGCTGGGACAGCTGAGGAGGGCTGGGCCCCAAAGCAGGGAGTATAGACTTGAGGGTAGCCCTGGACAGCAAACCCCAAGGCTGCATGACCACCCTGCATCCTCCTGGTGCCCTGGGGACCATTCTGCCCCCAGGCCATACTCTAGGCCTATGATGGGAGGAGGAGTCTCAAAAATCTCTGATAAACTTTCAGGGAAATTCTTCCATTTTCTTGGTGACTAGAACCTGGCTTTCTGCTGCTAATACTAAGCTGCTTACTGAATGGTTGCTTGGCCACACACTTGATTGTCTCTCCAAAATGTGCTTTATTATTCTTTTACGTGGCCAGGCTGAGAATTTTCCAGATCTTTACCTTTTGCTTCCCTTTTAATTATAAATTCCCATCTTTAAAGCATTATCTCTTCTTGCATTCTAGTATAGGCAGTTAAGAGAAGCCATGCCACACCCTGAATGCTTTGCTGCTTAGAGACCTTTTCTGCTAAATATCCAAGTTCATTGCTCTTTTGCCCTGCCTTCCATAAAGTCCTGGGATACAACGTAACTCAGCTAAGGTTTCAGCCGCTTTATAGCAAGGATGGCCTTTCCTCCAGCTTCGATACATTGTTTCTTATTTCCATCTGAGATCTCATCAGAATGCCTCTTACTATTCATATTTCTACTAATATTCTGTTGCTGACCATGTAGGTAATCTTTAAGAAGAATGAGGATTTCTCTACAGCTCTGCTTTTCCTCTGAGCCCTTGAGCTCCATTCACAGCAATACAGGCTTTACCAGCATTTGCTTCAAGACTGCTCCAGCCTCTATCTATCACCCAGTTCCAATGTGGCCTCCCCATTTTTTTTTTTTAACTGTAAGTTCTGGGATACATGTGCAGAACATGCAGGTTTGTTACATAGGTATACATGTGCCATGGTGGTTTGCTGCACCCATCAACGTATCGTCTACATTAGATATTTCTCTTAATGCTATCCCCTCTCCTTGCCTCCCATCCCCCAACAGGCCCAAGTGTGTGATGTTCCCCTCCCTGTGCTCATATGTTCTCATTGTTCAGCTCCCACTTATGAGTGAGAACATGCAGTGTTTAGTTTTGTGTTCTTGTGTTAGTTTGCTGAGAATGATGGTTTCCAGCTTCATCCATGTCCCTGCAAAAGACATGAACTCATTCTTTTTATGGCTGCATAGTATTCCATGGTGTAGACGTGTCACATTTTCTTTATTCAGTCTATCATTTGAGCATTTGGGTTGGTTCCAAGTCCTTGCTATTGTGAATAGTGCTGCAATAAGCATACATGTGCATGTGTCTTTGTAGTAGAATGATGTATAATCCTTTGGGTATATACCCAGTAATGGGATTGCTGGGTCAAATGGTATTTCTGGTTCTAGATCCTTGAGGAATTGCCACACTGTCTTCCACAATGGTTGAACTAATTTACACTCCCACCAACAGTGCAAAAGTATTTCTATTTCTCCACATCCTCTCCAGCATCTGTTGTTTCCTGACGTATTAATGATTGCCATTCTAATTGGTGTGAGATGGTATCTCATTGTGGTTTTGATTTGCATTTCTCTAATGACTGGTGATGATGAGCTTTTTTTCATACATTTGTTGGCTGCATAAATGTCTTCTTTTGAAATGTGTTCATATCCTTCACCAACTTTTTGGTGGAGTTGTTTCTTTTTTTTTTTTGCTTGTAAATTTATTTAAGTTCCTTGTAGATTCTGAATATTAGCTCTTTGTCAGATGGATAGATTGCAAAAGTTTTCTCCCCTTCTGTAGGTTGCTTGTTGACTCTGATGATAGTTTCTTTTGCTGTACAGAAGCTCTTTAGTTTAATTAAATCCCATCTGTCTATTTGCTTTTGTTGTCATTGCTTTTGGGGTTTTAGATATTTTAAGAAGGGTGGTGTACTTATTGCTATCATATAAACCTCCTCTTCCCCTTTAAAGACTTTAGTAAGGCCTTTAGTGTTCACAAATTATTGGTGGGGCTGGTTCCTATTTGGTGGGTGGACGCTTCAGGAAGTTTCATATCTGGGTCAACCCAGAGCCCAGAAAAGAGGCAGTCCACAATGAGTCAGTATCTAGGAAGTAGAAGGGAGTGTGGAAAGGAAGATTCCAAGAATTTTCAAAAATACAAGAAAAGAGCTTGGACTTCCATAGGCAATGGATTGGGGGAGAGGTATACGCCACTGATATCCATCTAATAGCTTGGTTACACTTTTCTAGTCTTTCTATTGAAATAAAAGCAAATCTTCTTTGACGAATCAACATTTGCTTGATTTTCGAATTCCAGAATAGTGACCTTGAAGGCTTATATTCATTTTTAAATAACTTGCATCTTTTTAATGCTAAGAAGCGTAAAATTTTAAAACTATGTCCCAATCTTTATTCAGCAGGTCCCCCTTGCAGAAGAATATGAAGAGTGGCAGGGGAGAGAGAGTGGAGACATGGGAAAAACTAGCAGAGCCATTTCCTCTAGATCATTTGTAATTGACCTTGCTAGAGATGTAAACAGCATGAAATTTGTAATCAGAATTGTGTGTGGAAATAGCCTTTGCTTAATACCTTTGTGTTACTCCCTCTCTCTCTCTCTATTAAAAAAAAAAAAAAAAAGGGGCAAGCTGTGATAGGAGGATATCCTATACTTCTGCCTCCAGGTGTGTCTGGGGAGGGTGTACTGAGTGGGGAACTCAGGGGTCCCACAGAAATCTTCCCTGAACTTCCAGCTTCTCAGGGCCTCGTTCCTGTGGAGGCAGGGGGTGGGGGAGAGAGAGAGAGAAAGAGAGAGATATATCAGAGCCAGAATTCTTGCTCTAACCATGCAAGGCTCAATCTTGTCCCCTGCATAGCAAGGGATTACATGCAGCTGTTTATCCAAGAGAGCGAGCAGGAAGGATTCAGCTGAAAGCTTTTCCGGGAGATGGTAGGAGAGGGAGGAGGGCAGCCAGCATGGGCTGATAAAGGTACAAGATTCAGAGATTGATTCCTTTTCTATGCTACATCCTCTGTTGAACACACCAGACTCCCAGTAGTCAATGGGCAGCTTCAGCGCTGTGCTCAGGCAATTTAAAACTTTCTAAGATTATCCCCTCAATACCTGTTCCAGGCTCAGAGGAGAAAAGAAACAAGGGCACTGACAATTTTTATGGGTCAGGAAAATGAAAAGCTTATGTCCAAGCTTTCTTCAAATGAAAAAGGAGGGAGGTAGAATCTACTTTTTTCCCCTTTCACTCCACTGTATTTTATCATTCTCTGTATTTACTCTGCTCTTTCCCCCTTGTATGCTGACTCTCCATTTTCCTCTCACTTTAGTCTTTATGCTTATTTTTCTGTTCTTCCTTGATTTTTTTTTCACATTTTAAACTGCTAAAGCAGAAACCAAAGTTGACAAAACAGCAAACTTATATTGTTTTATTACCTAGCCTCTGAGCTTCTAACAGTATTAGCATAATATTTGTCCCTAGAGAGATGGTCATTTTGAGAAAATGGCTTGAGCTGGCAGCAAATTTAGTAAATTTCATGCCTCCTGAGCTGTGCGTGACCTCACAAATCCAAAGGTGGCCTTTCTTTGTCCTCTTCCATTAAGACAGGTTAGTGGTTCTCACCAGGGCCCTCTGCAGTGGAATTCAGAATTGAATCAAATTCACCATCGGTTGTATGATCCCAGCAGTTATCAGCCCTTGTAGAATGCTACAACAAAAATCAAGGTTAGAGTGGACCTTTATGAGAAAGTATTTTTTTCTCTCTTCTCAGGACTAAGGCTATGTGAAGTGAGGATTCCAGGTCCTTTATGAGAGTTTGTTGGAAACAAACTGTCCCTTGCAACAGTAGGGGAGTTTGACCTTTGCTGTTACTCTACATTTCAAACTAATTATCTGCTCCGTGGGCAGGCTGGACAATAAGTCCACCAGGCATGGTGTCTGAGTTCTGGCAGCTTGAAAGTGAGGCTTCAGCATCAAGAATAGTAGAGGGTCTCTTCTGGCAATGGTTTAACACCTTCCTGACTCAAGAAGGAATCCTGAGGGGTACTGTTTAATGGGATTTAAAGAATCAGCACTGGATTTAGAATCCAGAAGAGATGGAAAGTTTGGGGTCCCTTTCCACATAAATGCCCTGTTGGCTCACACTTTTGTTCATTCACTTATGCAGTGTTGCCTGATCCCCCTGTTCTCTTTAAGACATTGTGCTGAATATTAGGAAGGAGACAATATCACTCAGAAAAAGTTCCTCAATATTTAGCATATACCAGGTTCTCTCGGGAAGATTGTTAACAAGGCAGATTTCTGTCACAAATACTAAAGATTTTAATTTGGAAAATCTGGAGTGAGGTCCCATGTCTACATCTTTTACAGGCAGCTTTGTAATCCTTATAGAAGTGGCTCTTGACTGACATGATGGGAAACAATAGCTTACTGGGGAGAAGTGCAGGCTTCCGATCTTATAGATACAGATTCATATCAATCATAGCATCTAAAATAAGCTTTCCTCAGTCTGACGCCTAGTTCCACCTCTTATTAGCTGTTTGAATTAGTTAAGATAATGCCAGCTGCTGTATGAACTCCCCCAGTTTCAGTGCCTGAATACATTTCTTTCTTATGTATGTGGTGCTTCTAGGTGGATGTTCCTGGTTGATTGGTATAGTCAGAAAGACTCAAGAGTCTTTCTTTTCCGTGGCCTCCTTAGAGTTCTCTGCATCCAGATAGCAGACAAAAGCAGATAGTGGGGGAAAGGCACACCTGATTCTTAAATATCTTTGCTTGGAATGGACACATGTCACTTCCACTTGGATTCTATTCCTGAGAACTAGTTACAGGTTCTACCTGGATGCAAGGTGGCTGGGGAATAGTCATGTTGAGTCCTGCTTCCATGCAACCACTCTGTATTATGGCAGTAAAAGAGTAAATTTTGGCAGACCATAGCCATCTCTGCCACATTGGGTAAACTTAGCTGAGTCTCTAAATCTCACTGTCCTTATCTGTGAAGCTAATAGTGCCTACCTCATCAGGTTGATAAAAGGATCATATGAACACATAAATATACTATATGTACAGTGCCTGGCACACAGTAGGCACCCAATATGTTTTAGCTGTTACTTATGAATTCTGTCCCAATGAGATCATGGCATGTACAGACAACAAGGTAGTCAGATGTCAGTACCCTGAGAACGGAGAAGCTAGAATGTATGGGGATTTGGAAGAGGGAAGAGACCACTTGAAAATGTTGAGATCAGAGAAGCCTTCAAAGAATTGATCTGTGAACTGGGTTTTGGAGGATGAATAGGATTTGTGCATGTAAAGTATGAAATGAGGGCATTCCAGGCAAAACCAATAGTATGCAAATAGGCATGGCAGAGAGAAAGGACAAAAAATGTGCAGTGGACATTTAATATGGTTGGAGTATATAGATGAGTGATGGTGCCTTAAATGTCAGACAAATGAGGTATTCAAGAAGTTAAGAAGCTGTGGGGCCCAGCGGGGTGGCTCATGCCTGTAATCCCAGCACTTTGAGGCCGAGGAGGGCGGGGATTACCTGAGTTTAGGAGTTCTAGACCACCCTGGTCAAATACGGTGAAATCCCATCTCTACTAAATATAGAAAAATTAGCTGGGTGTGGCGGTGGGTGCCTGTAATCCCAGCTGCTTGGGAGGCTGAGGAGGAGAATCGCTTGAACCCGGGAGGCAGAGGCTGCAGTGAGCTGAGAGTGTACCACTCCACTCTAGCCTGGGTGACGAGTGAGACTCCATCTCAAAAAAAAAAAGAAAGTTAGTGTTATAGCTCTTTTAGAATTTGTCTAGCAGGCTTTCTGGTTTTTGCTGGAAAGCCCCCCGCCCCCCCAAAAAAAGTTATGATAAGGCCAGTCGCAATGGCTAACAGCTGTAATATCAGCACTTTGAGAGGCTAAGTAGGGGAGGATCACTTGAGGCCAGAAGTTCAAGACCAGCCTGGGCAACACTGTGAGATCCTGGTTAAGACGGTAAATTTCATGTTACATGGTTTTTCTTAAATCGTTATTCCTATTATAAGGACTAACACAATAAATTATTTAAAGAATACCATAGTATCAGTATGGTTGAAGTCCCCTATATATCCCTGCAAACTATATATCCTATTCATTTCCCTCCCACAGTCAACCACCAGCCTGAACTTAGTATTTATCATTCCCATGCATTTTGTTTCATTTTACTATTTCATATGTATGCATTCATGGGCAATATAATACTATAGTGAATATTTATACATTTTATATAATGGTGTCATATGAATGTATTGTCATGCACCCAACTTTTTGCCCCACATTATGTTTGGGAGACTAATCTGTGCTGCCATACCTCAGCTTCAGTGGTTCTCAAACTTTAGTGTGCACTAAAATTGCCTGGAGGGCTTAGTAATACACAGATTGCTGAGCTCAACCCCCAGAGTTTCTGTAGTTGGGCAAAGCTAGGACCTGAAAATTAACATTTCTCATAAGTTTCCATATGATGCCAATGCTGTCAGTCCTGGAGAACTGGTCATTAATTTTTTTGCTGTTAGATATTAACTACCACAATTTATGTATTCATTCTACTGTTGATATTTAGGTTGCTTCCAGATTGTTTTATATGATGCTATGAATATTGTATACATGTGAGACAGTTTCACTTGCATAGAAAAGGCTGTCCAACTCTATCCATCCTTGTTGATTAGCTTATTTGCACACCAGCCTTTGTTAAAGAGTCCTCATTGTTCCACATTCCTGTCTGCCCTAAGTACTGTCAGATGTTTTAACTTTTGCCGGTCTTAGAAGGGTGAAATGCTTATTGTTGTTCTCATCTACATTTTCCTGTTAATGAGATTGAGCACCTGCAGCAAGTGCTCCATTTTTCCTTGCCTTACCTCAGTTTCCCTCTAGCTCTCACATGTCTCCAAGCACTCTGCTGGCTTCCCACTGCAGTCTCCTGCATCTGTCTTTCTCCTTTCTGCCTGAGGGCTTTACCCAGGAGATGGGATGGCTCCTCTGTTGTGGCAGTGTGGAGTCATGTGCCACATGGTATCTCAGAGAGTATGACTGGGGCTTTACCCTGTTACCCTCTGTGGTGAAATGATCATTGATTCTTGGTTTTGTTTTGCTTTTCTCCAATCCTTGTCTTACACTTCTCACTTCCTTGTGATTGTTGGAGTTACCTTTCAAGTAAACTACTTGCACAAAGGTCTTGTTGCATGGTCTACTTTTAGGGGGAACCCAAACTGAGAGCATCATTTTATATTCATAGGACATTTATTTATTTATTTATTTATTTGATTACAAGTTGTTTCTATTTTTGCCCATTTTCCTATTGGGATGCTTGTCTTTCACTTTTTAGTTTGTAAGTTATTGTATATACTGAATATTGACCTTTATTATTTATGTAGAGAGAGAATATTTTATCCCAGTTTGTGATTTTCTTTCCACTTTTCAGTGGTGTCCTTGATGAGTAGAAATTTCAAATGCAGTGTAGGAGAAACTATCGACAATCTCTTTTATGATCTGTGTGCTTTTGTTTTTCCTTAAGACATCCTTCTTGAAGTCATGCAAATATTCTTCATCGGTTTAAGGCTGGGTGCTCTGGCTCACTCCTGTAATCCTAGCAGTTTGGGAGGCCAAGGCAGGTGGATCATCTGAGGTCAGGAGTTCGAGACCAGCCTGGCCAACATGACGAAACCCTGACTTAACTAAAAATACAAAAATTAGCCAGGCATGGGGGCACATGCCTGTAATCCCAGCACTTTGGAGGCTGAAGGAGGAGAATCACTTGAATTTGGGAGGCGGGGGTTGCAGTGAGCCAAGATTATGCCATTTCACTCCATCCTGGGCGAAAGAGCAAAACTCTGTCTCAAAAAAAACTTTATCTGTTTCTAAAATTGAGGTCTATAATTCATGTGAAATCGGTATTTATTTGGTGGAAGGAATGGTGCTCCCCCTCCCCCACTCCCCGCGCAAAAAAAAAAAAAAAAATCTCAACATCATAACTCCCAATATGTGTAAATGTGACCTTCTTTGGAGAAAAGGTCTTTGCAATGTAATTAAGTGTAGGACCTCCAGATAACATTATCCTAGATTGTTTAGGTAATCTCTCAATCCAATAGCAAGTGACATTTTGAGTCAGAAGTGGAGATGCACACACAGGAGGAGGAGAACATGTGAAGACAGAGGCAGAAACTGGAATGACACAGCCACGAGCCAAGGAACCCTAGAACCACCAGAAACTGGAAGAGGCAAGGAGTAGCGCCTTCAAGGGGAGTGTGTTGCCCGCACTCTGATTTGGGACTTTTGGCCTCCAGACTGCAATAGAATAAATACCTTTTGGTTTTGCCACCTGTTTTTTTTGGCAATTTGTTACCACGGCCCTAGGTACCTCATTCACAACTAGAGGGGCCTTCATTTGAGTAATGTTTCTGGACTTTTTCCCCAGAGAAGGCAACATGACTTAAACTACAGAGTTTCAACCCACCCACCTCCAAGTCTCCTCTAATTGGGGTCTGCCTACCTGCACACCTTTTCTCACCTGCTCACTTACATATTGTAAAGGGCCTGCCCCTATTAGGGAGGGGTGTGGGTATGAAGAAGTTGTGACAGTGTCTGGATGAATAAATATGCTTTATTCACAGTTAGTTGACAAGATTGCTTTCCAACAGGCTGACCCACTTTACTCTAGTTTCATTTGTAGTAAAGATGATATTTTCATCTCTATCCGCCTGATTCTTTGGCCTCTCTCTCAGGTGGAGAAAGTAGGCTGCTATTTATTCACTTCCTAAAGCCTTGAGCAGAAAATGAGCCAAGAATTTGATGGTAGGCAACATCCAGATTAAAAAAAAATGATGCCTCATGTGGTGCCGCTTGAGCATTTCAGGAATTGGCCTGTGCGTTTGCTAACAGCACCTCTTCTTCAAGATACTTTACTTTCATCTACTATAAAATGGTTATAGTAGGCAGATTGGGATAGAACCAGAATGTTTACTGTCATGTGCCTGGAAGTGCCACAGTTCAGGTGCAAACAATGGGTCGTGTGGTGCCCAGTCTGTCCTAAGTGATGGTCAGTAAGTGATGGTTCTTATACTATGTTAAGGAAAAGGATGATACCCATACGCCACATCTCTCCCTCTCTCTCATTCAATAGAAGCATCCCTCATGCAATTCGGCCCCTCAAAGGTCATCTGCTGGATTAGACTTGCATATCTGTGACTCAGTTTGGACTCCAGGAACCATATTTGTTATATACTTAGCTAAAAATATCAAGTTCTGCGTGGACCAGCCTTTGACATTGTCTTACTTTAGGTCTGGTACCAGACTCTTCCTCTCAGAGCTACAAAGCACCTGGCCCTGCAGCTCATTTTTGCTGTACACCAGTCAGTCAATCCCAAAACAGTTCACAGATGCTCACCCAGCCCCGCTGTTGGTCGGCATCTGTGTATGCTCACAGCCACCTCTACTCTCCCAGCTCTGCAACAGTCTAGGATAGTAAGGGTCACATAGAAAGTGCTGAAAAAGTGCTGAGTGAACGGATAGATGAATAAGTGTTGTGTATGTATAAACAGCATAGCTTCTTCCTGAGTCACATTTGCCTACATGGTATTCATCATAGATTACCTTTGTGACTTTTTCCATACCAATATTCTGCCAGCGCTATTATCTCCTTTAAATTGACTCACTTGTTTTCCTTAAATGATTTGAGTTAAAAGCCTAAGAGGAAGCTCTATATTCTAAATGAAAATTGGTGTCTTTCTGCTACAGTAAAGTCTTCAGTCCGCATGCCACAGCAAACCATATCACGTATTACCTGTCGTGCACATATCACACTTTGAGAAGTGTGGGCCTAGAACTTGGGTCTACCGTGACCTGAACCAAGATCCAACAAGCTCCCTGGTGCCAGCTGAATAATGCATCTGATCCCAACCTGCAGACCTTGTCAAAGGCAGCACAGAGTGTCGCAGTTGTTAGGAACAGGACAAAAAGAGCTGGTGTCTGGAAGAACAAGGAGAGGTAGGCCACAGGCTCACAGGCTGTCAGCCCCTGTCAGAATAAGACAGAGTCAGACCTGTCAGCCAGAGGAAGTGAATCAGAACAGTCATTCAAAGTCGTTTGTTTGGAGGACAAGGGAGAAGAGATTTATTTTTCTTCTTTTGCAGGAAATGCTTAGGTGAGCACAGACGCTGCTGGGTAGGCAAGCACCTGCCAGGTCACTGGCTGGAAACCCAGGTAATTCTATACTCCACATTTTCTGGATGAAGGTCCCTCTGGCATGGGCTGTCAGGGCTGTCAAATGGCTCATTGAGAAAGCCTCCGCTCATCATGCCAACAGAAGACACTGCTTTTCCACATCTACTCCGACGTCAGGGAAGAGGTGTCCCTGGGTGGTGCAGCCTTGGGCATGATAGAGACCAACCAGGAGAGGCAGGGTAGGATGGTCTGCTTGGCAAAGTGGTTGAGGCTGTTCTGGACCTGGGAGCAGGACGCAAGGAAACCACTGCCCTCTTGGCACTAGTTCCGGGTGCCTTGGAAGGACTTTAGTTCACAAAGGATAAAAAGAAATAAGGGGATCAATGATTGAGCATCTGCAATGTGCTGGGCACTGTGCTAGCTGCTTTAAGAATAAACATTGGATGCCCGTCTTCTACAGATTTTTCACAGTTTAGTCTTTATTTTTAAATAATCAAATAATACAAGAATATAAGCACTCATCCTATAGCTTGCTGGGAGGCTAGGGCATTTTCCAGGCATTTCTCTTTTCTTTTTCTTTTATGTATTTTTCTTTTATTAACTTTTATCTTAGGTTCAGGGGTACATGTGAAGGTTTGTTATATAGGTAAACTTGTGTCATGGGGATTTGGTGTACAGATTATTTTATTGCCCAGGTACTAACATAGTACCCAATAGTTACTATTTCTGACCTTCACCCTCCACCCTCAACTATGCCCCAGTGTTTGTTGTTCCCCTCTATGTTTCTATGTGTTCTCATTATTTAGCTCTCACTTATAAGTGATAACATGTGGCATTTTGTTTTCTGTTCCTGCATTAGTTTCCTTAGGATAATGGCCTCTAGCTTCATCTGTGTTCCTGCAAAGGACATGATCTTATTCTTTTTTATGGCTGCATAGTATTCCATGGTGTATTTGTACCATATTTCCTTTATCCAGTCTACCATTGATGGCCATCTGTGCTACAATAAACATTTGTGCGCATGAGTCTTTATGGTAGAACTATTTACATTCCTTTGGGTATATTCCCAGTGATGGGATTGCTGGGTTGAATGGTAGTTCTGTTTTTAGTTCCTTGAGGAATTGCCACACTAGCATTCTGAGAATTTCCAAAGACTACTTTATGTTTCAAAAATCTCTTTGCTGCTTTTCACCTCTTCTGTTGGGTTGCTTCTCTGAGCTTAAGTCCATTCACCATGGTTGCCTTAAAATCATGTCTCCGCATTGTCACCAGCTTCTCAGGGCCACTTTGCACATTGCTATACTTATTTCTCCACCATGGTAGACCTGAAGTTCTTCTTGATGTCCCAATACACAGCAAACACAAGGTCTTCAGGTTGAATGTGTTTTGCCAAATTTCAAAAATAAAATGAGGACACTAGACTGTGACTGGATGGTCAGGGATCATTGCTTCTAGGACACATCCACCCTGTCCCTTCCCAGGAGGCCACTCCTGTCACAGTGATCTAAAGCCCCTGACCTCAGGCCATGAGGCACTCAGCCTCATTCATCTATCCAGACAAGAAACCTCCTTTAAAAGTCCTGCAGTTACAATTCCAGCCTCTTCACATTCTCTGGGCCTCACAAAAGGAAGCAACAAAATAAAAATTTAACAAAAACATCTCACTAGAGATGCACCCACCTATGATGAAGATAGCCTTTAAATTATTAAGTAGCAGCTTTAAATAAGTGTCCAAAGCATATGCATTTGAAACTCACCACTCATCTATTTTTTTTTTTTTTTTTTTTTTTTTTTTTGAGATGGAGTTTCACTCTCATTGCCCAGGCTGGAGTGCAATGGTGTAATCTCAGCTCACTGTAACCTCTGCCTTCTGAGTTCAAGCGATTCTCCTGCCTCAGCCTCCTGAGTAGCTGGGATTACAGGCATGTATCACCATGTCTGTATTTTTGTATTTTTAGGAGAGGTGGGGTTTCTCCATGTTATTCAGGCTGGTCTTAAACTCCTGACCTCAGGTCATCCACCCACCTCATTTATCCTTAACTCTGAGTGACTATATTATTTATTTATTTAACAGGCCCTTACATAAACACCTATTAAGTGCCAGCTACCAAATATTAGCTCATTTAATCCTAATAGCAACCTTATGAGATAGCATCTACTTTTATTCTCATTTGACAGACAAGGACACTGAGGCACAGAGAGCCTTGCCCAAAGTCATACAGCCAGCTGGTAGCAGATTAAGATTTACAGCAGGTCGTTTGGCTCTGTAGTCAGTGCTCCTAACTATTAGACCGTGCTGTTCTACAGTGGTTCCCTTCTGTGTGGAGGAAGAGCCAGTCCCAAGGACAACCCCAAGCTTAAATGGTAAGGCCTTAGAGAAGAAATGATGTTTCCACTCTTTCTATGATTAGGGGTTCAGAAGTATTATGACTCAGACACAGAACTCCCTCCCACAGTTAAATTATCTAAATTAGTCTTCAAAACAGCCCAACTGGTTTATCTCTCCATTATTCACTCTACAAGTGGAGAAACTGAGGTACAGGAAGCATTGAAGCTTAGATTTGACCCCAAACCTTCTTTTAAAAATATGCTCTTTGCACTGTACAGAACATTGTATCTACAGGATGCCACCAAAGATCATTTTTAAATTTGTCTTATTTCAAGTCTTCTATTTACAATTCTAAGAACTGAAGATTTTAGAAGAAATAAAGCTGGATTTGAAAGAAAAACTTTCCACAATGCTCAGCTGCATAAGTAGTGTGCTTGGAGCTATGTATGGGGGGGGGAAAAGAAGACAATTTGTCATGGTTCTAATTAAAAATGTAAACCTTTGGGCTGGGCACATTCCTATGCAACTTAATGTAATTCTTGCCTGTAGGTTTTCTTGTTCATCCGTCATCTATTTGCTCACAGTCAGCAAGGATCTATTTTAAATGCATTCTTCTTCCCCAAAGATGATGATGACCATAGTAATGGTATAATTTCAACATATTTCTGTTCATACAACATATATTTATTTAAGTGCTCAGTTAAATAAGCATGAGACTGTAGCATTAGAATGCCCCAGATTTGAATATTAGCTCTACCACTTGTGTGACCACGAGCAAGTTATGTATTCTCTCTGTGCTTCAGTTCTTTGTTGTAAAGATAAAATTGAATTATATATGTGAAGTATTTAGAGCACTGCCTGGCACATAGGTAAGAGCTCAATAAATGTTCTTTGTTATTATTTGCCAGCCATAACAATGGGTAGCAGTGACATAGATAAATGTTGCATAGCCACAATTCAAATTAAATCATAATGAAAACGGAAGTGCGTCCTTACCCTGACTGCTACATTGATAGGCAAACATTACATGGGAGTAAAATTTTACCCAGCACAATTATTCTCCTCTTGACTAGTGTCTCAAAATCAGAGTGGTGCTATGGAAGCTGCTGTGAAGTTAGCCTTGCAAACTCTTTCAGCATTGGCTCTATGTGAAAACTAAATCCATGATATTGGGTGACAGCAATCTCTGACAACATGGCAGGCTGAGCTCATGTTGCGGGACTTTCTTATTGCCATAAATACTGGCTAAAGTCAGGAAAAAATGTAATACACAGTTTTTTAATTAAATATGTCTTTCTCTGCAGTACCAGCTTTGCTCCTGGCCTTTATGCTGAGCTCAAAGGAAAGAAAAGAATACTTAAGGCCTAGAAACAAAATGGAAAATTAAGGCAAGAGTGTTAAGTAAGAGATAATGCTGCGCTGATTCACAGGGGTCTTAGCAACCAGTGACTGAGAGTTCTAAAACCACACAGTGGGTGGGAGATTTGACCTGGAGAGGTGAGAGGTTAGAGAGATAAAAAAGGAGGAAGGTAGAGAAAGAGAGAAAGAGAAATAAAGCAAGTTGTAGCAGAGACCCTTGCATATGGCTGGGAACCTTGAAATGCTACCAATGGCCTTCTTCACAGAACTGGAAAAAAACACTTTAAACTTCATATGGAATCACAAGAGACCCCGCATAGCTAAGACAATCCTAAGCAAAAAGAGCAAAGCCAGAGTCATCACACTGCCGAACTTCAAATTATACTACAAGCCTACAGTAATGGAAACAGCATGGTACTGGTACCAAAACAGAGACATAGACCAATGGAACAGAACAGAGGCCCCAGACGCAATACCACACGTCTACAACCATCTGATCTTTGACAAACCTGACAAAAACAAGCAATGGGGGAAAGGACTACCATGTTTAATAAATGATGTTGGGAAAACTGGCTAGCAGTGTGCAGAAAGCAGAAACTGGACCCCTTCCTGTCACCTTAAACTAAAATTAACTCCAGATGGATTAAAGATTTAAACATAAAACCTAACGCCATAAAAACACTAGAAGAAAACATAGGCAAAACCATCCAGGACGTAGGTATAGGCAAGGACTTCGTGACTAAAACACCAAAAGCAATGGCAACAAAAGCCAAGATAGACAAATGGGATCTAATTAAAATTCAGAGCTTCTATAGAGCAAAAGAAACCATCATTAGAGTGAACTGGCAACCAACAGAATGGGAAAAAATTTTTGCAATCTACCCATCTGACAAAGGGCTAATATCCAGAATCTACAAAGAACTAAAACAGATACACAAGAAAAAAACAAATCCATTCAAAAGTGGGTGAAGGATATGAACAGACACTTTTCAGAATAAGACATATATGAGGCCAACAAACATATGAAAAAGTGCTCATCATCACTGGTCATTAGAGAAATGCAAATCAAAACCATGTTGAGGTACCATCTCATGCCAGTTAGAATGGTGATCATTAAAAAATCTGTAGACAACAGTTGCTGGAGAGGATGTGGAGAAATAGGAACACTCCTACACAGTTGGTGGGAGTGTAAATTAGTTCAACCATTGTGGAAGACAGTGGTGATTTCTCAAGGATCTAGAAATAGAAATTCCATTTGACCCAGCAATCCCATTAATGGGTATATACCCAAAAGACTATAAATCATTCTACTATAAAGACACATGCACACATATGTTCATTGCAGTCCTGTGTACAATAGCAAAGACCTGGAACCAATCCAAATGCCCATCAATGATAGACTGCACAGAGAAAATGTGGTACATATACACCATGGAATACTACGCAGCCATAAAAAATGATGAGTTTGTGTCCTTTGTAGGGTCTTGGATGAATCTGGAAACCATCCTTCTCAGCAAATTGACACAAGAACAGAAAACCAAACACCGCATGTTCTCACTCATAGGTGGATGTTGAACAATGAGAACATGTGGACTCGGAGAGGAGCATCACACACTTGGGGCAGTTGCGGGGGTAGGGGAGGGACAGCAGGGGATGGGGAGGGTGGGGGAGGGATAACATGAGGAGAAATGCTGAATACAGTATACACCTAAAGTAAAATAAAAGAAAAAAAAGAAAAGAGACTCAGTAAACAGGAAGATAAACATAAGGAAATAAAGTAGCTTTTAGAGTTTGTCACAGAAATTATGAGATATTTGAAAATGATAGCATAAGCAGGTACAAGGGTACATCTTACAGAATGTTCAGAAAAGGGAAATTAGAAAATTCCAGTAGGAAGAATTAGAAAGATGAAGGGTAGGCAATATTCGGTGAGACAATGGCTAAGAATTTATCTAAGTGGAAAAAACATGACTCAAAAAGGTACATGGAGTCCTAAGAAGAATAAATAAAAACCAACCCATGTCTTAACACATCATGGTAAAACTTATGAACAATAAAGACAAAAGCACAACCTTAAAAGCTAGAAAAGAGGAAAAATCCTACAAAATAATTATAATTAGATTGACAGCAGAGTCTCATAAACAACAATTGAGTTCAGAGAACTATGGAGTGACATTTTCAAAGTTCTTAAGTACAATAACTGCCATACTGAAATTTCATGCTGGCTCTCATATTCAAGAGCAGTGATGAAACATTGCTTTGGTAAGATTTCTAGAGTGATTACTTCTAAGTATTGGCCCTCACAGAGCAGCAGATTAGAAGGACCCTGAAAATCAGAGCAAAAACCAGTATTTATGAACCAAAATTTCCATAAAGAAAATAAGCATGTCTTTTTCTCCCAAGAAGAAGAAAGGAAGCCCAAAGCAGATAAGCTTGAGCTGATTTTAGGTTCTTAACCTATTCCAACTTCTGAGAGAAAAATCCCTTCTCAGAGATAGGTGGGGGGTCATATTATGGATGGGTAATTGAACTGGCCCATGGGGCCTTGATGGTGGACACACAGTTGTCTGCATGGGTCAGAAGAATTTTGAAATTGTCACAGGTCTCAAAGAGCTTATAAAGAGCTTACTAAAGGAAATAGGTAAGTTCATAATCATTATAAAGCATGTGTGTACTCAAAAAGAGACCAGATTATCCATAGACACCTCTGTGACCATCCAGAGAGCAGGTGTCCAACTCCTCATCATCTATAGTTCAGACTTAGATTGACATTCTAGGCCTTTTGCTGTCATGTCCTATTGTGACTTCTCCAATATAATCTTTCAGTTGTCCCAGAATTAATCCTCTTCTTTTCAAATGGACTCTTCACTAACCTTTAAAAATAGTCACGTTTTAATAACTATGAATTAAATAAATATTGGTTATTTGTTGGTTGATTAGTTGACTGTTTAAATAAACAAAAATAGTTCTTATGTCCTTATATCTTGTCATCTAATCTGTGCTAAACCACAAATTATAACACAAGATTGTGCATTTAAAAATGTAAATCTTCTCTATCAATCATGCAAGCCATGTGCCCTCACCTCTGGGTTGTGACAACTTTCATTAGAGCAGTATGGTATAGTACAGAACAGGAATTTAGACTGAAGCTTTGCAATTAGGTTCCTGAGTTGTAATTCTGACTCTCCAACTAGCTCTGTAACCAGGAGTAAGAAATCAGATTCCTGTATACTTCAGTACCTAAGTATGGAAGTAAAATTATGACACATTTCATAGGGCACTTGAAAGAATTTAATGAAGCAATATGTGTAGAATTGAAATGCATTTGATACATAGCACATACTCAATATAAGTTAGCATGGACTGCTATTATTTTTATTAGCATTTAAATCACACAGAAGAAAGAAGAAACATCTGCTATTCAATTTATATGTTGTTGCAGGTGAAGAGAAGCCATCTAAATGAAAATTTAGAGGGGACCATAAACCTTTTCCAATTTCCTATAATTCTACACTGACTCTCAAAATGTTGAGAAACTATAAAGACTAGTCCAGATCTTTTGATTCTCAGTCTACCACTCACTCCATTAATTCCATCACTTGTACAGTCGAAGTCTCCTGGCTCCTCTCCAGCACTTTCATCACTTTATTTTTTGCTATTAACTACAACTACTATTTATACTCATACTACAACCATTGCTATTACTACTATTACTACAGCCATCATTAATTCTGCTATTGTGCTGTCCTCTCCACTAGAAACCATTTATGATGCCTAACCTTTGCCACACACTGTAAAGGTATTATCTCTAATCATCACAACAATCCTGAAAGAATTGTATGTATGTCCCCCATTTTGCAGATGAGGAAATTGTTAACTCACTTGCTGACCATTCACAGCCAGTAGGTAGAGGGGTCAGGACTCCAAACTACATCCTTCTGCTTCCCAAGATCATGCATTTTCACTTTATCAGTCTGCCTCTCTGCCTAAAAGGTATTTGAACACAATAGAACAGATTTTCTCCAGAGTCTTACAGCTGTTTCTCTCAGCCTGCAAAACAGATTGCTCCCAGTTGCTAAGCCTAAAGATCTGTGCCAATTTGTCAAAACGCCATGGCATTTTAATGATTTAGAAAAGCACAGGCCGTTGGCTTTTTCTACACACAGCAGATGCCTCTGTTCCAAGAACTGTAACAGCATCAATGTGAAGTTCACCCACTGATTTGCAATGTTTCCTGCAAGTGACAAGTTCATGGATGTCATCTAGTGGGAGAGGGGGGGATCCAACAGCAAGGATGAGTTCTGTCATGCTTATCCACCAGGAGAAAGGAGCAAAATACGACCAAGAAAAAACTACCTCAGGGTGGGAATCTGGCAGAAGATGGACTGAAGATTAGCCTAAAATAAGTCTTTTCTTCCTTCTGGTGTTTGGAAAGCCTTGACGCTTTAGCTTTCTCATTTCGGTTTTTGCATTCCAGTTACTGGTCTGATTATTTTGATAGTGTATATCTAAGCGATCGTCTCACTGGAGTCTAGTTGACAGAAACACAAAGCAGTAAAGGGGAGAAGAAAGCCCTGCAGCATGGAAGCCGCAGATAAATGGGGCTTATTCTCAAGGCAGGGTGAAAAATGGGTGAGTAATGGCAGCCATTTTGCAAGGTGCTTGACTTATAGACTCATAAGTCTTTTAGAATCTGGAGTTTGTGCTTCAAAATGATGGAGAAAAATGAGAAAATGAGTGCACACCAAATATAACCCATGTTTCCGGTGGTAGGGAGCAGAAGCCTGTGCTTATGCCTCATTCGGTGTTTCTGTGCACCATTCATCATCTGGCCTGGGGAATTCACGAACCCTGGAAAACTCTGCAAAGCTCCAAAGGTTGAATGTGCTTTGAATTCTGAGTTATTAGAACTGATTCAAATTCTCATTTTTCCAAGGGCTGCTAAACATCACCAGCTTTTCTAAAGCAAGTCCAGACATCTGAGCATGCAAGGGAGCAAGGAGAAATTTCAAGTAGACTCTAGGGGGAGAGAGAACAAAAGGAGGGTAGAGGAGAGGTAACGTCCAGGTCTGGGAAATTGTCTAAGTCAGGTTGTTAGCAGCCTAGGTGGTGGTGGTGTTAGTGATGATGATGATGATGACAACAATGATGATAAAATAATAACAGCTACCATTAGCAAAGCATTTACCTTATGCCAAGCCTGTGCTAAGAACCTTTATATGTGACACTTGTCATATGTCTACAGGTGTCATATGTTTTCTTCTTTCTCTTGTTCTCTCTCTGGTTTTCACCCCATTCCTTTTTTACTTGGCCTGCTTCGTCCCTTGATTTTGGTCTAGGATTGAAAAGTCTAGACTGTGGGGGAGCCTCAGACCATGGAGAATGCGTGATCAGGTTTTCTGGGATAGACGTATGGTTGGGCAGATGAGAAGAGTTCCCAGACAAGGGATGGGGGAGAGGATACACCTGGCTTCCGTGTTGGTGAGAATCCCTAAGAAAAGGGCCTCATAGTTGGACACCCTCATAGTTGGACACCCTAAGAGATAATTTTATTTGCTTTTTAGGACTGCCATAACAAAGTACCACAAACTGGGTGGCTAACCAGCAGAAATTTATGCATATCCTCATGATTCTGGAGGCTAAAAGTCCAAGTTAAAGGTGTTGACAACATGAGTTTCTTGTGAGATCTTTCTCCTTGACTTGTAGATGGTGCCTTCTCTCTGCATCTTCAATTGGTTCTTCCTGCCATTCAGATTGGCGTGCTTGTGTTATACTAACTGTGAAATATTTTGAACACGTGTTGCTCTATACTTCTGTATTACATTGCCTCCCATGAACCAAAATGTCCTACCAAATGCCTTTGCCCTAGAAAATTCATTGTATCTTTCAAGATAGACTGCAGTAACAGCCTTCACATCCAGCAAATTAATCTACAAAAGTCTTGCTCATGTTACATATCCAGCGTGTGTCAACAAGGAGTCTCTGCTCATCCAAATCACTCAGGGGCCTAGCAAATGAAGCCTTCATCTTACCATGTGCTTGCACAATGAAAATGCTTGCAGAATGAGACTGTGGCATGTTAAATACTGCTGTCAGTGCTCCTTCAAGGAAGTGACATACGTCATGCCCACTTAACATTTCATTGGCCGGCTGTCTTCAAAGGGGACAATGCCATACCTGTCACGTGTCTGGAAGAAAGAAAGTAGAAACGTTTGGTGATGAGCATTAAGATGCACCACATGCCTAGCACCTCGTGACAAGACAAAAGAATCTGAGAACTCTAAATGTTTTGAGATTACGTTTCTAACACAGTGGATTTATAATAATAATAATAAAGCAAGTTCCAATAACATTAATTGTATTTTTAAAAAACCTGAATTCCCCAACTGGAATGTGTACATGCCACACATAAATTATCTCATCAAATAATTACAAAACCACTCTGAGATGAATATTTTGATTCCCATTTTACAGACAACAAAACTGAGCTATGAGAAATTAAATAACTTCCACGAGGACGCAAATAAATGGTACAGCTAAGCTTTGGACCCCAGTTTACCTGACTCCCTTCTAACTTGAAAACACATACTCTCATTTGTTTGTTCATTCAACATTTATTTAATGAGAATCAACTATGTGTCCAACACTGTTAGGAAGTTGCCAGTAGTACAGTAAGCAAGAATGAAAAGGTTTCTCCTGCATGAAGCTTAAATTTTAAGGAAAAGAGTAGGAGATCTGGAATAAAAACCAAGTAAACAAATATGTAAACAAGAGAGTTTCAGATATTAATAAGTACTATAATGGAAGTAACATGGGGTTATACATTCAAGTGGCTATTTTGAGGAGGTAATATTTGCCCTCAGACCTGGATGTTAAGGAGCTGTCCATGTGAATGCTTGAGAGAAAAGTCATTTGGACAACAGGAAGAGTTAGTTCCAAGGCCTCAAGTTTGGGACAAGCTTGATGCATTTAACAAACAAAAGGATCTCTCATTTAGTTGCAAATGTCGGCTGAGGCTACAGTCACATGAAGGCTCCACTCAACTGAATGTCCAAGACGGTTCAGGCATATGGTTGGCAATTGATGGTAGCTGTTGTCTAGGAACTTAACTGAAGCTCCCTCTAAACACCTTCTCTCTACATGTGGCCTCTCCGGGTGGCATGGACTTCTCACAGCAGGATGGCTTGCTAGCAAGAGGAGATGTCCAAGACCAAACATCCCAGGAGGCAGAAAGCAGAAACTAGCCTGAAATCGGCACAGAATCTCTCCTACAATATTCTAGTGGTCAAAGCAATCACAAGACATGCTCTGATTCAGAGGAGTTATACTGGGTTGAAAATGTCCTCTAAAATTTATATCTGCCCAGAATGTTGGGATATGGCTTTATTTTATAGGTTCTTTGCAGGTATAATTAGTTAAGATGAGGCCATAATGGATTGGGGTGGGCCCTAAATCCAATGACTGGTCTTTTTATAAGAGGAGATATACAGACACACGGGGGATATAGGGAAGAAAGCCATGTAATGATGGAGGTGGAGATCAGAATGATGCGACTGCAAGTCGAGGAACACCGAGGATTGCCAGCAACCACCACCCCTGGAGAAAGGCATGGAACAGATCCCCACTTAGATCTCCCAGAAGGAACCAACTCTGCTGATAGCTTGACTTTGAACTTGACCTCCAGAACTGTGAGAGCATAAATTTCCATTGTTTTGAGCCTCCCAGTTTTTATGACAGCCCTAGGAAACTAATGCACGAGTGAAGAAATATCCCACCTGAGTGTGTTAAGGTTGCATTACAGAAGAATGAAACTGATGGGAGATACTGGTGCCATCTTTGGGAAAGACAATTTGCTACAACTGTTTATATTTGAAAGCAATAATAGCCTCAGTCATTGCCAGCATGGTTTCCTTTTTCTTTGGGAATTAATATGTTCTATTTCTGTTCATGACTGTGTGTATGTGTTCCTTGTGATAAGTCTCCCAAAATCATCTTTGGGAAGTGCTGGAACATGAGCAAACCAATCACATTTTCCCTTGGGTTAGTACTACAGCTTACACCTCAACCTGCAAGTTTCATGATTTTTTCTGCCAGACTGAATTTGAAACTTTCTCAGCAGGATGTAAACATCGAACTCAAGCTTTCACAATTTCTGAGCTCCTGCTGTGGCTGAGATCAAGGAATCATAATTAATCATGAAGGTGTTGGTGGATGCTGCTGCTCCTCTCCCATGCTCCTTCCCACAAAGCATTAGGGCCAGTCTAGCCCAAACCTACCAGGAGACCATAGGAATTGAGTAGATGTGACAGCTAACTCAGGATCTGAAAAGATGGAGTCTGTCCCAATCATGGGAAAGAGAGACTTGGATAAGTGTCCTGATCCTGCCTCAGGAAGCTGTTCTCCAGCTGTTTACTAGGATAGGAGATTTAAGGCATGAGGCCTAAAGACCACTATATTGCTGACATGTCGTTGTCAGGTAAGACAGTGGATCAGTAGATGTGGACAAGCTTTGAAATGTAACGAACACAAGAGAGTAGAGATCATCATGGATGGTTAGAATTGGACCATAATGGTGTTTTAGTCCAAGTCTTACCAAATCCTTCCACCATATCCCTATGGAGATTATGCAGCTTGGCCTGAATCTCTCCCCTGACAGGGAGCTTACTGCCATATGAACATGTTAAGGATCTAGCCATCAATGGTGAGGAAACTTGCTATCTGTCCAGACCATTTATTAGCAAAATATCATGACTTTGCCATGTATGAGTGTAAGAATTAAACATGAATATACCAGTATGTTTAAACCATGATAAGTATAAACATGCATGGTAAGAAACACAAGTTGATAAAGGAAATCTAAAATTAGTCCAAGGTAATTGAACTCTGTGGTTTCCTGGTTCTCCCCCTCTTGACCTAAAACCAAAAAGAAATATAAATCCTGCTAAAGTTGACTTTACTGGGGAAAAAAGAATATTTAAGGAAATTAACTTTCATGAGGTCATGTAATAATGAGAATTACCCCCCTGAAAGAAACCTCCAACTAATACATTACATCTAAAAGAACTATAAGTATATTTTAAATGAGCAAATTAATAAGAAATAGAAATACTGTAACTGGCAAAAGGGTCTGGCTGCTCACCACTTGTGGAAAAAAGTCAAAAATAATAACGAGTTGTGAAAGAGGGAGCAAGATTTCATTATCCATGCTAGCAGGGGAAAAGCAGAAAGCAATTTCACTCTTCAGGCAGGTGTGGGTTCCATCCTTGAAGTAATTTTTTGTTGTAGAGAGAAATCCAAAGGTGCCTGGCCCCTATCAGGATCCAACTCCTGAAGCTTCTAAGGAAATAGATGACCAGATGAGACAGCATGATCCATGCTTAACAAGCACTTAGGTAAATAAATATGCATAAGGCATGGGAGTATAGTATGGTAAAGGAAAGAGAGTGGAGGTTCACAGCACATTCTGAGGCTGTATTTTAAGATGAAAGGTAACATATATGCAGTTTATCTTAAAGTTATATCTTGAGACTGGGATGGGGAAGAGGAAAGGTGACAGAAGAAAAAAGTTTTAAATGCAGTTTGAGACTCAGCTACTAAGCTGCTGGTTACAATAATAATAAATTGGAAACAACAAAAAAAGCTGTTTAGCGTTTTTAAAGGAACAAGAAATATAACTTCAATTAATTAAAAACTCAGTGCTTAGGTTAAAGTCTAATTAGATACAGCTAAAGAGAGAATGAATAAACCAGGAAAATTAGCCAAAATGCCACAAAAAGATATAAAGAGAAAATATAAAATAGAAGTTAGAGACATAGAGGATAAAATGAGTATGTGTGGAATATATCTTGAACCTGTAAGTGGCTAGCCAGAGAACCTCAAAAATTGACACAATTGCAAAGAAGTAATATATCTATAATCATAGAGTTTGATTTGACAATATCTCTTCTAGGAACTGATATATTGAATATATGAAATATTAGTGGGATTTAGAACATGTAAATCCCATGAGCAAACTTGAGATAATGGACAAATAGAGAAATTTACCACCAAAGAAAATGGATTTGCTTTCTGGCTGTGTGAAATTATTGCAAAAATTGACCACAGATTACTTAATCTTGCTAAGATTAAGTAAAATCTTAGCAAGACCAAACAATAAATATTTTACAGTGCCATAAAATTAGAAATCAATAGCAAGAATACAAAGCCACACTCACTTGGTAACTGAAAATACACATCTTTATAAATTCATGGTTTCAAGAAAAAATTACAATGGAATTAGAAAACATTTAGCATCATATAACAATGAAACCAGTACATACAGAAGCTTTTTGACATTTTCTGAAGTAGTGGTTCCTGGAAAATTTATAGCCTTACATTCATATATTGAGAAATAAGGAACACTGAAAATAATTTAGGAAGTGGTTACATTTAAGAAGATCAAAGAGAAGTAACAGATTGAAAGGAACAGAATAGAATAATAAAACTAAGAGTACAAATTAATAAAATAGAAAAAAAAATCAAATAAAACTTCAAAACACTAATAAATTAAAACTTTGGCAAAATTAATCACATAAAGGAGAGAGAAGACAAAAATTAACTGTATTAGGAATGTAAAAAAGGAAAAAGAAACTCAACAGACCTGCATATTTTATAAACCATAATAGAATACTATGCTAAACATTACTGTTCCTCTGTTCATGCTGGAATTTAGGGGGATGGATACATACCTAGTGAAATTGCTGCATCAAAGAGTACACACACAGTCTATTTAAATACATATTGCCAACTTCTTTCCAAAGTAATTAGTGTAATTTACAGTCCTACCAAGAAGATAGTGCCCAGTTACATACAGGCTGGCCAGCATTTAGTATCAAGAGACTTTTGTTGCTGTAGTTTGAAACCAAATGAATGTGAAATCATATCACAGGAGTTTTAATTGCATTTTCCTGGTTATTAAACTGATGATATTTCCATATGTTTCCTTCGTGAATTACTTTTTCACACCTTTTGCACCCTTTACTATTATATTCTTTGTGTTTTCTTTTAGATTTGAAGAATCCCATTATAAACTCTAGCATTAATCTTATGTCAGTTAAATGCATAGAAAATTTCTCCTGACATGGGAGAACATATATTTGCAAGTCTTCTTGTGAACATATGTTTTCAATTCTAGGGAACCAGATGCTTAACAGTGAAAAGCCTAATCATAGTGGAGAAGTGAATTCAATTTTATAAGAAACTGCCAAACCTTTATTAATGATGGTTGTATAATTTTTATGTTACCATCAACAATTTATGAGAGTTCCAGTTGCTCCACATCCTCACCAGCATTTGCTTTTGTCTGTCCTTTTTCCTTTGGTTATTCTAGTGGGTATTAGATATAATAGTATCTCTTGTGGTTTAATTTAAATTCCACTGAAGACTAACAACATTACATATTTCCCATTAATAAATCTAAGTCATTTTTAATCTTTGCTCCTTTTTATTGGATATTTGCTTATTGATTTGAAAGAATTATATTTATGCTAATATTCTGGTTATGAGCCCTCTGTCATGTTCTCCAAAACAACATTCAGTTGTTTTTGTACCACTTGCTCCTTTGAACTGACTTGGCGCCTTGGCCAAAAATCAATGACCACAGACACGTGGGTATATCTCCAGACTCCTACATTCCGTTTATCTATTCGTCTCTCCTTGTGCCCGTAACATTCTATCTTGATAATGGTAAGTTTTGAAATCAAGTTTTGTTAAGTCCTCCAACTATTTCCTGGGTTTTCAATATTGCTTTGCTTTTTAAAAATTCCTGTATTTTCATTTACATTTTACAATAAACCTGTTAGTGGGTTTTGATTGATATTGCACTGAACTTGTGGATCAATTTGGGGAGATTGGACATTCTTATATATGGATCCCGTGGCCGTCAGCTCTAAGAAAGCTTTCTCATCCATTGCTAACTCAACCTAGGTTCAGATGCTACTTGTTTTCTGCTCAATCTGTGTCTGAGCCCTCTATGCTCTTTATTTTGTCATCCAATTAACCTCAGCTTTGCACCAATACTATCTCTTGCTTTGGTGCCTTTACCTCTGTTCTAATCACCAGTCCACAGCTTACCTCTAAATTCAGGGCTTGTCTCATTCTTCCCAGAGGAGTGCTGCTCAGACTTATCTACTTAGTATTATAATCTCTCTGGCTTGGTATCAAGGCACTGCCATTTCTGGCTTCCCTAAGATGTCTCAGAGGGCATGCTTTGTATTCTCGGGTATAGTTCCATGGTTAGCCTCTTCATGTCTCTTGCCTCATCACTTAAACTCACTATTTTGTACTCGTGCTTCAGCTATAGGGGAGCTACTGTTACTTTCTTAAACACATATGTGCTCTCCCTCTCACATCTTGACCTGAGTACATCCTGTTACTGCTACTTGAAACAATGTGATCCCTAGGCACACCCCATTACCTTAGAAGTCTCCTCTGATTCTTCAAGGCTGATTGGGTCCCTTCTCTGTGCTCTGATAACAACGGTTTGCAATTCCTCATTGTAGCACTCAGCTCATGATGCTCTTTGGAGGCAGACACTGAGTCTTTTCCACTATTGAATTTCCAGCATTCATCACAGAGCCTGGCACATACAAAGCCCTCCGTCATATGTGTTAAGTGATACATATATATATCTATATAGACAGACAGATAGATAGATAGATCCTGTGGCCATCAGCTTTAAGAACTCTTTCTCATTCATTACTAACGTGTGTGTGTGTATATATATGTATACATATAAAATAAAATTTTAAAAATAAAAATGAATGGTAAGGAAACTCTCAGTATGTTCATAGAATACTCTTAGCAGATGGGAACGCTGACTCACTAATGACCTCAGGGCAGTTACGTACCTGTGGTGGAGAGAGGTGACTCATTCTGCTCCTAGCGCTTGTTAAAAATATCCCTTAACCAAACTCGGTTTATATGCACCTATCAATCTTCTAGTCTTAATGCACTTCCCCAAGTAGGTTTCTTAAACTGGAATAGAAGTGTGTTGGCTGACTGATACATTATCAGTGTATTGCTAGATAGATAGCACACTATAAGTGAGTATGTTGGCTCTGTACATTTTAAAGCTATTTTACATAATTTTGGCTGACATGGACACAATCTCAGCACTCCTACTGGGAACTAACAGAACTAAATTTTTCTTTTTCTCTTTTTCCGTATGTATGTTCTCCAAGGAGGGCAATTTTTATTCATGTTTTTCTCACAGGGCCTTGCTGGTGCTCAATCAACGTAGTTGACTTGAGCAATTAGTGAAGCTGAGAACTAAACTCTAGGGAGATGCCATTTCTGGCAATCGTGTATTTGATTGCTGTCACCAGTGATTAGCTTTGCCTATTCTAGAACATCAAATATTCATTGGAATTATATACTTTGTAGTCTTTAGTGTTAGGCATTTTTTCTGTAAGTGTAAAGCCTGTGAGATTCATCCATTTTATGTGTATCAGTAATTTTTTCCTTTGATTGCTGAGTCGTATTTCACTTCAGGAATACACCAACATTTCTCTATCCATTCATTTGCTGTTGGACAGTTAGGTTGTTTCCAGTTTTAGGCTTTCCTGAATAACCCTATGAGCATTCATGTGCTAATATTTTCTACGGGCATATGTTCTCATTTCTCTTGGATAAATATTTAGAAATGAGTGTTGAGTCATGCATCGACAGTTTTAAGGTCACCTTTTTTTATTCTGAAAATAGTAAAATCAGCCAAGCACTTCATTGGAGTTAGCGACTATACATGGAACCCACTCTCGATAAAGTCCTGAAACCCACTCCAGGCAAAAGCACAGGTATCATCATTCCAATAGTAAATAATATGGTCATTTCACTTTTGTGTGGTGGTTTATAGTTTTTAAAGTCTTTTCGTATTCATTGTCTAGTTCAATTATTGTCACAGATTCTAAAAGGCTAAGGCAAAGATGACAATCCCGATTGTGTAGATGAGAAAACTGAGTCCCAAAGAGGCTAAGCAACTACTTAGGAGAGAGCTGGAACATGAATCCAGCCCTCTGACTCATCATTCTATACTCCCTGAACTCCATTCTTTAGCCCCATTGTATCCAAAATTTAGCTTATTTGGATCAAAGTGGAAGGGAGTCCCTGGAATAAGCACTTTGCAGGACAAACTAAGACCCTTTGAACATGAGCACCAGATCTGCTTTAGGGGTCTTCAAATAATAGATATATTACTAGTCTCTGTAGACAATTAGAAATCAACTATGCCAGCTGTCATCATCTTGACCTGCCACAGCTAAGTATCTTTAACTTTAATGGCATAAATCATCATGTCTAAAATCTGATCCATTTATGAAATAATTAGAAGAAAGGATGTTGAAGTGGTGGAGCTCTTAGTGATCACTAGGATGCTTCTAATCATGGAGTATATTGCAGAGGGGGAGGGGAAGTAGATAACAATTCCAACAACTTGAACAGTAGCAAAAACAGTAGTCCCTACCCTCAAAATGCCCCACCAAGTCTTCATACAAGGAGAATTCAAAAACTGTGTGGAAAAATAAAATTAAAAGATAAAAAATGTATGTTTCATTTATCAACATAAGCTCCATCAAGTTCCAGACACTTTTGTGTCTTGAAACTAGACAAGACAAAGAATTGAGAGTCCTGGGAATTTAACTATGTCAATGCCATTTTATCTCATTATTAACTAAAGAAAACTGAATACCCTTTAAAGTTTTTTTAACATTAGGAAACAAAAAGAAGTCAGTAGGAGCCAAATCAGGACTGCAAGGTGGACGTCTAATGATTTCTCATTGAAACGCTTGCAAAATTGCCCTTGTTTGATGAGAGGAATGAGCAAGAGCATTGTTGTTGTAGAGAAGGACTCTCTGATGGAACTTTCCCAAGTGTTTTTCTGCTAGAGTTTTGGGTTTTTCAAAACACTCCATAATAAGCAGATATGATCACTCTTTGGTCCTTCAAAAAGTCAACAAGCAATATGGCTTCAACATCCCAAAAAAACTGTTGGCTAGATATTTCCTCTTGATTGGTCTGCTTTTGCTTTGACTGGACCAATTCTACTTCTTGGTAGCCATTACTTTGATTATGCTTTGTCTTCAGGATTGTACTGGTGAAGCCATGTTTCATCTCCTTACAGTTAAAAAAAAATGCCTCAGGACCTTGATCCTATTTAAAACATCTTTTGAAAGTTCTGTTCTTGGCCGGGCATGGTGGCTCATGCCTGTAATCCCAGCACTTTGGGAGGCCAAGGCGCATGGATCACCTGAGGTCAGGAGTTTAAGACCAGCCTGGCCAACACGATGAAACCCTGTGTCCACTAAAAGTACAAAAATGAGCTGGGCATGGTGCTGCATGCCTGTAGTCCCAGCTACTTGGGAGGCTGAGGCAGGAGATTCACTTGAACCCAAAAGGTGGAGGTTGCAGTGAGCCAAGATTTTGGGCAACAGAGCAAGACGCCACTCAAAAAAATAAGAAAGAAAGCTCTACTCTTGTCTGCAGCTGATCTTGTCTGTGCAACAGTTTTGATATCCATAAATTGGAAAGTTTGCTCAGCTGCAATTTTGCTGTCAAAATTGTGTAAGCTGAACAAGTTGAGATGTCTATGGCGTTGGCTGTTGTTTCTGCTGTTACTCACCAGTCCTCTTCAGTTAGGGCACCAACAAAATGAATTTTTTCCTTGCAAATTGATGTGGATGTTCTGCAACTGCAGGCTTCATCTTCAACATAGTCTCATTTCTTAAAACAAATGATACACCTGTAAACTGCTCATTTCTTTGGAGCATTGTACCCATAAACTTTTTGTGAATCATGAATGATTTCACCATTCTTCCACCCAAGCTTTACTAACATTTTTCCATTCTAGTGGAATTCATGTTGATTTGATAGGAGTTCTTTTCGAACTGATGTTCATCTGTTCATTCCTTCTTTCTTTCTTTCTTCCTTTCTCTCTCTCTCTGTCCCTGTCTCTCTCTCTCTTTCTCTCTCTGTCTCTCAAGTTTCACTCTTGTTGCCCAGGCTGGAGTGCAGTGGTGTGATCTCGGCTCACTGCAACCTCCACTTCCCGGGTTCAAGTGATTCTCCTGCCTCAGCGTCCCAAGTAGCTGGGTTACAGGCACCTGCCAGCACGCCTGCCTAATTTTTTGTATTTTTTTAGTAGAGATGGGGTTTCATCATGATGGCTGGGCTGATCTCGAACTCCCAACCTCAGGTGATTCACCTGCCTCAGCCTCCCAAAGTGCTGGGATTACAGGTGTGAGCCACTGGGCCATCTTATATTTCTTAGTGCCTCAAACTAGATCCTGTTCAGACATGCATTTTATATAATACACATTTTTCATTAATTCATTAACTTTGGAAGACCTCTTGTATTTCCTGTTCTGCAGATCTGTGGCATCATAATTCAGCTATCCTGAGGCTCTGCTAGCCATAGAGCAGAACAGATTCTCCCCCAGGGAGCAGAGCATAATAAAGGACGAGGCAGGGAACCTAGGCTTTGAAATGGAATGGAACAGGCTTGGAATTCCAACTCTGACACTCATGAGCTTTGTGGTCCTGGTGAATTTATTTGACCTCCTAAAACTTTAGTTTACTTATATCTAAAATAGAATAACAGTGTTATACAATATTAGTTCCCTGTGGCTGCTGTAACAAATGACCACAACTTGGTGGCTTAAAAAGATACAAACTTACTACCTTTCAGTTTTGGAGGCCAGAAGTCCAAAATCAATCTTAGCTAAGATCAGGAGGGTTGCATTTCCTTCCAGAGGCTCTAGGAATAATTCATTTTCTTGCCTTTTCCAGCTTTTAGAGGATGCCCACATTCTTTGACTTCTGGCCCCTTTTATCTTCAAAGTCAGCAAGGCCACCTAGCTTTTCTCACATTGCATCACTCTCACATACTGTTTTTCTCCTCCCTCTTCCACTTATAAGGGCCCTTGTGATTACATTGGTTGTCACTCAACAGCACTAATCATTAGGAAAATGTAAATCAAAACCACAACGATGTGTTTCCTCACACCCATTAGGGTGGTTACTATTTAAAACAATGAAAATAGCAAGTATTGGCAAATAGTGGAGGAATTAGAACTTTTGTGCACTGTTTGTGGGAATGTAAAGTGGTGCAGGCACTATGGAAAACAGTATAGTGATTTCTTAAAAATTTTTAAGTAGAATTATCATATAATCTGGCAATTCTACTTCTGGGTATATATCCAAAATAATTGAAAGCAGGGCTTTTTTGAGGGTGGGGGACAGTGTCTCACTCTGTCACCTAGCCTGGAGTGCAGTGGCCTGATCTCGGCTCACCGCCCACCTCTACCTCCCAGGCTCAAGTGATTCTCCTTCCTCAGCCTCTCAAGTAGCTAGGGTATACAGTTAGGCACCACTACTGCCTGGCTAATTTTTGTATTTTTAGTAGAGATGGGGTTCCTACCGTGTTGGACAGGTTGCTTTCAAACTCCTGACCTCAAGTAATCTACCCACCTCGGCCCCCCAAAGTGCTGGAATTACAGGTGTGAGCCACCATGCCCAGCCTGGGTCTTAAAGAGATATTTGTACACCCACGTTAGTAGCAGCATTATTCACAATAGTTGAAAAGTAGAAGCAATCTAAATATTTACTGATGAATGAATGGATAAACAAAATGCAGTATACGGTATACATATAATGAAATCTGTATTAAAAAGGAAATTCTGACGCATGCTACAGTATGGATGGGTGTCAGGGACATTTTACTAAGTGAAATAAGCCAGTCACAAAAGGATAAATACCATATGATAGCTCTTATAGGAAGTGTCTGTAGAAACAGAAAGAAGAAGGATGGTTACCAGTGACCAAAACAGGGAGTAGTTGTTCAGTGGTGTAGGGTTTCAGTTTTGCAAGATGAAAATGTTCTGGAGAACTATTGTACAACATGTGAATATACTTAGCACTGCTAAACTGTACATTTACAAATGGCTAGGATGGTAAATTTTTATGTTATGTGTATCTTGCCACAATTCAAAGTTTTTTTAAGTTGTTGGTTCCCTACTTCCTCCAACTTCAGCAATCTTTTCCCAGCATTTTTCACAGGTGGTTACTTTGTTTTTCTTGAAAGCATCTAATGATGACTAACTGCAGATGGACTAAATGCCATTGTTAGACAGTAACATTTAATTTTTTAAAAAAGTTTTTCTATTTTGAGTTTAAATCCCCTGCTCTGAAGGTAATGAGATACAGATTTGTTGACTGAAGTAACATAGAATAAATTGACTCATTTTTCTACATAATAGACTTTCAAGGATTTGGGGAAATTTATGTTTTTCCTAAGCTAAGTGCACAGGACATAGTTCCCAAACCATTTGGGTGTTGGTCTGGGAACCTACCACTTGCAGACTATGAGATTTTTAACATCTCAAACACGCTGAATCTCAATTTTATTTATTCATTAATTCATTTAAACAATCTTTATTAAGCACTGTTATTTTAACCAAGCATTGTCTAAGGTGCTAGGGAAATAACATACAGCAAAACAGACATAGTTGCCACCTCAATAAAGCATGGAATCCAATGGGAGTAATGATAATGAAACAAGCATAACACAAAACTGAGACAGGTGCCCTGAGGTGGAAATTACAGAATTAAACAGAGGCATGGAACAGAGTCATCTAACTTTGGGGACTGGGGTGGAGAGCTTTGAAGACTTGCCCAGAGGAGCAACATCTAAAGTAAGCCCTTAAGGGTATAGAGCAGTTAGCTAGGTGATGAGAATGTGGAACCAACTTACGGAGTTACCAGGAAGATTCCATTGGATAAAATGATTTTGGTAAATCCTCATACTCCCATTTATCCCTATGGATTGAACTCATTCAGATTCTACTGTAATTTACTAAACTACCTACTGTGTGCCTGGCTCTGTGCTGGCTTCTCATTTCTCATCTCATTTCTTTACGATGACCTCATGAAAACAACTCCCTAAGTGCCACCATCTTTTAAAAAGTGACAATAAGAACTACCACATTTTGGACCAAATAATGCAAACTGCAATAGGAAAAAACACATAGAAGATGGAAATGTTTTGCTAAAACTGTATTGTGAAATGATAAGCCATTATTATTACTTTATCACATAACCATGGCTGGATATGATTATTAATGTAGCCTGCATTAATGTAGGGTTGCATTCATACTTGAGGGGTTGAACTGGCACAATTGAATTTGTGGTGCTACAAATGTTCTCTCTCTTGTTCAACTCATTTTTTAGAAGGTAAATACACATGTTTTCGTTTGATGGTACCCAAATTTACTTAGTTGTTTTAAACACATCATTCTAGTCTGCTGGGGTAATCTTGAGTCCTGTTTTTGTCATTCATCATTAGATCTTACCCAGGGGGTATGATAAGCTTCCCTTCTGTGGGTACATTTGAGGTTCTGATAATAGATCATAGCCCTACTTTAGTTCCCTTGCTTCTGCTGACTCTGGGGCCACTGCCAGCTTTTACCTCTCTCAAGCTCTTGAGAAGATCTAAGCTGAAGCAAGATTCAAATACTTTCTCCCATCCCTTATCCGCAGCGAGTCTTGTTCTCGGACTCTGTGATTTGGTGGCCCAATTGTGCCTTTAGGTCTCTCCTTCTGCCTCTGCTTAGGAAGCTAAGATGACATGCTGATCCGCATTTGGCATGGCACATCCCATTTCATGTCCTGACCTCCTCTTCCCCTACCTCATCATTTCCATCTATGTGCGGAGAGTATACGCCCTACCCAAAATAGTCAGTGGTTTGCAGGTAGTTTGGCAGTGTCAGAAATAAAAGCAAGGAAATAATTGTTCATAGAGTTGAAATTAATTCAAATTAGTTATAGTGTTTATAGCAATCTCATTGTTTCTTAAAATCATTACATTCTTAAAAGTTTAATGCATACCATAAAGCCATCCTATAACATTTCACCTCATTTATATAATTAGTGTGATTGCTTTCATTTATTAACTTTCCATTTTACTATATTGTGCTACATTATGATCCAAAATGTTCTTTTAAAAATGTACCATTGGCTTAAAGTAGTTATTTGAAACATAAAAGTAATGAAAATGTAATGATATTGTAAGTATAAATTGTAAGGTGTTCCTACAATATAGAGTAAAAAATATTAATCTGGCCAGGTGTGGTGGCTCACATCTGTAATCCCAGCACTTTGGGAGGCCGAGGCAGGTGGATCACAAGGTCAGGAGTTCAAGACCAGCCTGGTCAAGATGATGAACCGCCCCCTCACCCCTTCTCTACTAAAAATACAAAAAAGTAGCCTGCATGCTGGCAGGTGTCTGTAATCGCAGCTACTCAAGAGGCTGAGGCAGAGAATTGCTTGACCAGCAGGTGGAGGTTGCAGTGAGCTGAGATCATACCACTGCACTCCAGCCTGTGTGCCAGAGTGAGATGCCATCTAAAAAGTAAATAAATAATAAACTTTTAAAAGTGAAGACAAATTATTAAGCATGAATTTCCAGCACATATTTTGCTTTACATTTGGATTAAACTACTGATATGCAGAGTATGAATCAATTTCTCAAATATGTATAATATATATATGACATAGAGTAGTCAACAACTTTTCATCACTGAAAGCCTGTGGCACAAAAAAGCCTTAAAAAAATTAATTTTTGTGAGCCATGAGAAGAATGGCACAAAATGTACTGGGATCTATGCCAACAGTGCACATAAATTTTCTCTAGCATTTTATTCACAGAGAATAATCAGTAGCCAACAATATGTCTCACAAGCTTGATGTAATTTTTAGTATGATAGAATTGCAGCATGTGTGTGTGTGTGTATGTATGTATCTTTTCAGTGTGAGTTATTGAGAAATGTTCAGTGAATATAAAACTCTACTTTTAAAATACTGGCACACAGTGGTTCATTTTTAAAAAGTGTTCTTTAAAAAATGGATAAAAAGAAAACTTTTCTTTGTGATTTAATTACTTCTGTTTCTTAGAATGAATCGATACATTTCAAAATTGTAGTCATCTAGAATAAACTGAATCTGTCATTTCAGAGATTAAGGGTTCTAATGTATAATATTCAGGGCACAATATTAGAATGTCTTAAGAAGACCAAGCTGTGAAGAAATTCATCAATCATTACAGCTGATAATTTTCTTCCTTTGTCAGTGAAAGAAACTAATGATATATTATTGATGATGTTTGAAAAATCATATCCAAATGCTGCCACAGATCATGTAAAAGTATTTTCCAGAGACACATTCAAAGAATTGATTAATATTTATCTTTCAAGTTGAAAGATTAGCTGAAAGCCAAAACTTTGCATATGCTTTGTTTATGTCTAATAAAATATGGGCAATGATCTTCAGTGAAAAATCTGTTCTTTCTGAGTCAGTGTTTTATTTGAATATCAGTAATTGCCTAAATGTTCTTATAAGTGTGAATTGGAATCTTCCAATATTGATGTGATAAAGAAAAAGGAAATTCACTGATTGTAGAACCTGGACATATGTCTCAAGCTGTTCATTATCAAGCTAGACATAGATAACCTGACTGGTCCCTTGCATTCAACTGGTGACCATGAACTGGTCTGGAAATGCTGAGGAACTGAGAAACACTATGTTAGAAATCTGACTCGGTTTCTCTTTCTTCTGAAAGCTTTCGACTCTGAACCGGGGGAATTACCCTGAATCACAGACTCTTGACAAATTTAACAACAGTACTCATTTTTGCCACTTCCTTTTGCCAAGATTAGAACCTCATAACAGGTGACACATGAATTAATCTCATTTCTTATTTTTTCAAGGCTTTACTTTTTAAGAGCAGATTTAGGTACACAGTGAAATTGAGAGAGGAAGATACAGAGAGTTTCTATACGCCGCCTTCCCTGACACATGTAGACTTTCTATCAGCACACCCACCACGGTGGTACATTGGTTACAATTAATGAACCAACATTAACATGTCATAATCACCCAAAGTGCATAGTTCAGAGTTCTTGGTGTTGTGCATTCTGTGGGTCTGGAAAATTGTATAATAACATGTATTCACCGTTATAGTATCATACAGAGTATTTCCACTGCTCTAAAATTCCTCTGTGTAGTCAACTCCCAACGCTCCCTCCCCATCCCCTGACAACCACTGATCTTTATACTATCTCCACAGTTTTGCTTTTTCCATAATGCCATATAGTTGGAATCATACAGTGTATAGGCTTGTCAGACTGACATCTTTCACTTAGTAATGTGCATTTAAGGTTCCTCCATCCCTTTTCATGGCTTGATAGCTAATTTCTTTTCAGAGCTGGATAATATCCCATTAACAGGATGTACCACAGTTTATTCATTTACCTACTGAAGGAGATGATGGTTGCTTCCAAGTTTTGGCAATTTTGAATAAAACTGTTATAAACATCCACATGCAGGTTTTTGTGTGGACATAAGTTTTCAACTCCCTTGGGTAAATACTAAGGAGTGTAATTGCTGGATCATCTGGTAAGAGTGTATTTAGTTTTATAAGAAGCTGTCAAACTGTCAAAGTGACTGTACCATTTTGCATTCCAACAGCAATAAATTAGAGTTCCTGTTGCATCTCATCCTTGCCAATGTTCCAGATTTTGGCCATTCTAATAGCTGTGTAGTGGCATCTCATTGTTGTTATAATTTGCATTTCTCTGATGACATGTGATGTAGAGCATCTTTTTTATATGTTTATTTACCATCTGCATATCTTTGATGAGATGTCTGTTAAGGTCTTTGGCACATTTACTAAGCTGACTGCTTTTTTTCTTATTGCTGAGTTTTAAGTATTCTTTTTATACTGTGGTTAGCCATTTCTTATCAGATACATCTTTTGCAGATATATTCTCCCAGTCTGTGGCTTGTCTTCTCATTCTCTTGATACTGTCTTTCACAGAGCAAAAGTTTTCCATTTTAATGAAGTCTAGCCTATTAGGTATTTCTTCCACAGATTGTGCCTTTAGTGTTGTACCTAAAAGTCATTACTATACCAAAGATCATCTAGATTTTCTTCTGTGTTATTTTCTGGGACTTCCATAGTTTTGTGTTTTACATTTAGGTCTATGATCCACTTTGAGTTAATTTTTGTGAGGGTATAAAGTCTACCTCTAGATGTATTTTTTGCAAGTGGGTGTCCAGTTGTTTCAGTACCATTTATTGAAAAGACTATTTTTTTGCTCCATTGTATTGTCTTTGCTCCTTTGTCAAAGATCAGCTGACTATATTTATGTGGATTTATTTCTGGGCTCTCTATTCTGTTCCATTGATATAATTTTTTACCAATACCACAGTGTCTAGATAACTATCACTTTATAGTAAGTCTTGAAGTCAGGTAGTGTCAGTCTTCCAACTCATTTTCTCTTTCAATATCATGTTGGCTATTCTTGGTCTTTGCTCCACATATAAACTTTAGAATCAGTTTGCCAGTATTCACATAATAACTTGCTGGGATTTGAATTTGAACTGCTTTGAATCTACAGATAAAGTTAGGAAAGACTGATATCTTGATAATATTGTCTTCTATCCATGTATATATCTCTCCATTTATTTAGTTCTTTGTTGTCATTCATCATTATAGTTTTCCTTATACAGACCTTAAGCATATCTTGTTAGATTTGTACCTAAGCATTTCATTTTTCAAGGTGTTGATGTGAATAGTTGTGTTTTTTGTTTTGTTTTTTTGGTTTTTGGATTTTTTAATTTTTTTATGTTTTTGAGATGGAGTCTCACTCTGTCGCCCAGGCTGGAGTGCAATGGTGCAATCTCAGCTCGCTGCAACCTCCGCCTCCCAGAGTAAAGCAATTCTCTGCCTCAGCCTCCTGAGTAACTGGGATTACAGGCATCTGCCACCACGCCTGGCTAATTTTTGTATTTTTAGTGGAGGCGGGGTTTCACCATCTTGACCAGGCAGGTCTTGAACTCCTGACCTCATGATCCACCTGCCTTGGTCTCCCAGCATGAGCCATTGTACCCAGCTTAGTGTTGTGTTTTTAATTTCAAATCCCACTTGTTCATTGCTAATAAACAAGAAAGCAAGTGATGTTTATACATTAATGTAGCATCCTGCAACCTTGCTCTAATTGCTTATTAGTTCTACGAGTTTTTTTGTCAGTTCTTTGAGATTTTCTACAAAGACAGTCATGTCATCTGTGAACGAAAACAATTTTATTTCTTTTTCTCAATCTATATACTCTTCTTTCCTTTTCTTGTCTTATGACATTCACTAGTAATGCCAGTATGATGTTGAAAAGTAGTAGAGGAGATATCCTTCCTGATTTTAGTGGAAGAGCTTTAAATTTCTCACCACTGTGTGTGATATTAGCTGTAGATTTTTGGTGTTCTTTATCAAGTTGACGAAATTCTTCTCTATTCATACTTTACTGAGAATTTTAATCATGAATGACTTTTGGATTCTGTCAAGTGCCTGCTATTCATCTACTGATAGGATCATGTAATTTTTCTTCCTTGGCTTATTGTTGTAATGGATTACGTTAATTGATTTCAGATGTTGAGCCAGCCTTGCACAGCTGGGATAAATCTTATTTGATGGTGGTGTACAATTCTTTTTATGCATTGGTGAATTTGATTTGCCAATAGTTTGTTTAGGATTTATGCATCTATGTTCATGGGAGATACTGGTCTGTAGTTTGCTTTTGTTGTAATGGTTCTTTTTTTGGTTTTGGTACTAGGGTAATGCTTGCCTTATAGAATGATGTAGAAAGTATTTCCTCTGTTTCTATCCTCGGAAAGAGATTATACAGAATTGGTACAATTTCTTCCTCAAATGTTTAGTAGTCAATCTTATCTCTTACTGTTGCTTGCCACCTGGGCCCTTGACACCCTACAGTACTGACCTTATTTGATATCCTAGGGCCAACGGCTTCCAGCTTTGGGAGTAAGATAGACTACTGTGTTCTTTTGGATATGGAACACCCATGTGCCCATTCTGGAGCTCATTGTTAAGAACGATGTGCCTCCTCTTTACTCCTGCTGGCTGTTTCTCTGTGGAGGGGAGCTCAACTAGTGAAACACACCTGTACTTAACTATTTTTGTTTATCTGATTTGCGATTTTGGAGAAGAAACTGGGTATGCATTAGTCAGTGACTTCCTGCTCTGTTTCTTCTTGGGATCATGCCAAACCTGAAATAGGGTCTGTTGTCACTTGAGCAATTTGGCCATGATTCAGCATATCCTGTGGCATGGTGGATATATATGCTTAATTCTAGTACTAAAGATTTAGCTGGCCTGAAGATGTGTTATACTTATCAATAGCAACTCTTGGTAATAAAGTGGCATTTCGGTTTTCCCTTTGCATGTTATTTTCATATTTCTCACCCTTTGGTAAATCAAGTTTGAAAAAGAGGTGCTATTATTTAGCTTGTTTCAAATCTTATTGCAAGCCTCTGTAGCCGGATCAGTTTCTGCCACAGCTATCCTACCTTGGTGATGGGAATTTGCATAGTCTTTCAGCTCAGTCTTTCTCACTGTCTGGGAAACAATATTCCTGGCTCATAAAGAAATGCAAACTATGATAAGACTGACAATTAGGCAATAACCTCTGTCTATGGTGATCTACCCAGTTGAGTAAACATTTAACAGCTACCAGCCAGTGCATATATCTCCAACTGGTCCATAAGCTATTAGAGTCAATTTCAGAGAGCTTGCTGAAGTCTAAATGCAACCCAATGTTCTACTCAGCTGGCAAAAGCAACAGAAAATAAAGTGAGACTAAGTTTGTTCTGACATTTTGTTAGTAAAGGCTGCGAAATGGATGGCAATGCTAAATCTTATAAATTTTTATTATCCTGGTATCTGGGATATATTGCATACTCAACAAATGTTTCATGAATGAGTTAATCAATCAAATAAACCTTTGCTAACTTCTAATAATTATCTTTTCAAGTTATAAATATTTATAAGCCATCTTTTTAATGATAATTTTTTCAGTTTTTCCCCTCATTTCAAACTAATTAATATATATCTAGAATCCCTCCTTTTTTCCTTGTTGGTAAAACAAATCAATATTTACCTTCCTCTAGTCTTCCAGCCTAACTCTCCTTCTCCATCATTTCTTAATGAGTAGTAATGTTGACTTCATCAACATACATGCATTTTATTAATACATTCTGTGCCCTGAGATGTAATTATTCTGGTCCCGGGAATTTCAATTCATTTAAAGCATATTAAACGTTCTCTTGTTATTATCTTCTATCTTTAGGGAAGTGTCCTTTTAAAGATATCTTTTCTACCATTTATAGTTAGGAATTGTTCCCTTTGGCAGTGAGGCAAAGTAGAAGTTGAGTCATTTATTTTTCTGCCTTTTAAGTTTTAACATTCTAACATTTGCCCAAAGAAGTGTACCTTCCTTTGTTTGTTAGTGGTGGTATTTACAACTTTGTCAGCCTCTGCTCTTCCAAGCAACATTCCTTTGGGTTTATATAATTCTTTTTGTGTGTGTGTGAGATGGAGTCTCGCTCTGCTGCCCAGGCTGGAACAGTGTCAGCTCACTGCAACCTCTGCCTCCCTGGTTCAAGTGATTCTCCTGCCTCAGCCTCCCAAGTAGCCGGGATTACAGGCATGCACCACCATGCCCATCTAATTTTTGTATTTAGTAGAGATGAGGTTTCACCATGTTGATCAGGCTGGTTGCAAACTCCTGACTTTGTGATCTGCCTGCCTCAGCCTCCCAAAGTGCTGGGATTATGGGTGTGAGCCACAGCCTGGGTTCATATAATTCTTTGTTGGTTTTTTTTTCGTTATGAATCCACTTGTACTCTATACAGATACTTAAAGAACAGAATTTAGGAGACACTCTTCGGGGTCACTCCCTTTTCCTGAGAGCCCACTGCTAGATTTAGGGTTTCTGTAACATCATCATGTTCTTTGGATACATGGGGAATCAGGCTCTTTCTCCCAGCAATTTGGAGCTGAGACTGAATTGGCATTTTTAGTCTGGGCTGGTCATTTAAATGGAGAGATTATGAGCTCAGAAGCTATGAAGTGGAATACAACTGGATTATACAAAATGAATTGTTGAAAATGAACAGAGTGTCCAGCGAAGTGGAGACAGTGAACCAAGGAGAGGAGCTCCTGATGGCTTTAGGTTCTAGCAAGTCATGGCAGGATAAGCTTTGGAAACTGCAATTTATTCTCTCTAGTTCTCCTGTCTCCCATTAAGAGGTAAGAGCTAGACCCTTGGTTTCCCTTGACTCTCAATGTTACGGGGTAGAAGCAAAAGCTGCTTAAAGACAACACAGAGAAGCAGCTTGGGGCCGTGTTCTTGAGCCAGGCCCTCTTTTAGAAGAATCCTAACTGTGTCACTTTCTGGCTGTGAGACCCTGAGAAAGCTGCTAAGCCACTCTGTTTGTGCATAGATATAATAGGGATAATGCTCCCTATCTTACAGGGTTGTTGTAACAATTAAATCGATTAAAAACATAAAGTTCTTAGAGCAATTATAATCGTACTATAAGGGAACTAGTAAGTGTGAGTCATTTTTATTACCCTTGTTTTTACCCAAAGCCCTAAAGAGTAGTACTACATGTCTCAGAGGGGGGAAAAGAAAATGGAAGAACGCCTCTGAGACCATGAGCGTGTCGGGAGGAAGCAGACTAGGTAAAGAACAGAGATTAAAATGGCCTGGAAGGCTGGGCAAGGTGGCTCATGCCTGTAATTCCAGCACCTTGGGAGTCCCAGGGGACGGATCAGTTAAGGTCTGGAGTCTGAGACCAGCCTGACCAATATGGTGAAACCCTGTCTCTATTAAAAATACAAAAAAATTAGCTGGGCATGGTGGTGGGATCTGTAATCTCAGCTACTCAGAAGGCTGAGGCAGGAGAATCGCTTGAACCCAGGAGGCAGAGATTGCAGTGAGCCAAGATCACACCACTGTACTCCAGCCCCAAGCAACTCATGCAACACTCTAGAGCAGTGTCTGAGGACAGACTGCACTGGAGGGGAAAGGCTACCTCCTGAGTCTGAGAAAGCAGGGCCTGGCTGACATCTTTGCCAAAGGTCCCTATGCCCAGGGGATGGTGGGTATGACCAATACTGCTAGCTCCCCTCCCAATTTTCATTCTTTCCTTCTTTTTTAGTAAAAGAACACCAAATCTTTAGCTGGCCACCTATGTAAAAGACTACACTTCCCAGCCTCCTTTTAGCAAGGTTTGGTTATGTGACCAAGTTTTAGCCAATGTGGGAATAAGAAATGTGAAAAGTGAAAGCTACCCGAAGTGGGAGCAAACAGGCTGTTTCTTCAGAGCTTGCTACAGCAATGAAAGCAGTCACCACCACGTGCATTTGACAGGGACTCAAAGGCAGGCCGAAGAGTGGGAAAGCTTACCATGAAAAAAAAAAAAAAAAGAGAGAGAGAAGGCTTCAGGAGTGCTCTGAAGTTTCAGTAGGTTTTTGGCCTGGGGAAGCTGGAGGTGGGCTAACTAGAAATGGGACATTGTGTGTGAGTGGATTGGGGAACATGTTTGGATTTCTCTGGTGGGTCCTGTGTTGGAAGCAGAAGACAAAAACTAGGATAGCTGGCAGTCTTTGACCAAGCTCTGACAATACTAGGCCTGTTGTTGAAGAGGTTATGGTTCGACTTGTTGCTACAGAGGTTGAAGGTCAGAGTTCTGTTGTCAGATATGGTCTGGCCATTGTCCATTTTATATTTTCTCTAAGGTAAGCAAATGTGCTACATATCACTTTGGGGACATCTTTAAAAGGAGGGATAGCTAAGGCTGTAGACTCCAGAGCCAGAATGACTCAGTTTAAATTCCAGGTCTGGCACTTAAAAGTTGTGTGACATTGAGCAAGTCACCTGACCTCGCTGTGGTTCAATTTCTAATTCTTAAATGGAATAATAATAAAACTTGTCTCACTGGGTTGCTAAGAGAAAGTAATGAAATAATATGTAAAGCTCTTAGGATAGTCCCTGGTCCATAGTACTTATTACGTTTATTGATAGTATCATTCTTCTTCTCTTTTTCTACTTGGTCTGTAGTTTGTGATAAAGAATTATCACAAACCCTTGTAGCCATTGCACTCCAACCTGGGCAACAAGAACATTTATGGTTAAGGGAACAGATTAATAACGTTTACTAAACAAACCCAGACTTGGTAGTGTCCTGATAACCCGATACCTTGAGAACAGAAGCATTCCTGATTTTATTTTAAAGATAATAATATCAATTCTTGCAAAATATAGTAATTAAGAAAATTAAATTTTTTTAAATCACAAACGCTTGTAGCCATTGCACTCAGGCCACTGTACTCCAGCCTGGGCAACAAGAGAGGAACTCCGTCTCAAAAACAAAACAAAACTAAACAGAGGTGAAGACCAGGCACAGTGGCTCATGCCTGTAATCCCAAGATACTCCTTGGACTATCTTGGACCTTGAAGCAGAATTCTGAGACTGGAGGTGGTGACATAAAAGGAGCTCATATCTAATCATCTCAGTCACTCTCCCAGCCCGGCATGGTCTACACCCTCCTATATATATGTATATATGTATATGTGTATATATATATATATATTTTAGTGAGAGGGAAGTAAAGTTCTATCTTAGTTGAGTTATTGCTATTTGGTTTTTAACTTTTACATTCAGTAATATAGAATCATTTCTCATATAGTAAGAGTAGTAGAGCCGCTAGATCTAAAATGCAGACTAAAACAGCAAGAAAAATAGAACAATGAGTGAACACTCTGCAGACTGCTGACCAAATGCTGGAGAGGCTTCCTCTGCTCTCTCGTATCCTCTCGGATGAAGGTGGGTGAGGATGTCTCCAAAATAATCAAAATTTTGTGTCCCTCCAGCCTGGCAACATGAGATAATATAAGTTGATTTTAATAAAAGAAAGACATGTAATATTCTCATATATCTGAATTTCTTGCTTGAGATTCACAACAGGCTACACAGGCTTAGCTGCCCTTGGGTTTTTTCATGCATCCCAGATTCCTTTAAATGTGTTCCTCTTTATTTTATTTTTTAAGTTAACTCAAAGTGAATTTGTTACTTGCACCCAAAAGGACCCTACCTAAAACATAGACTGTACCTGTGCAACCACATTAATTTCTTAAACTGTCTTCTTTTATCTCTGGCTAGGAATATTTGAAATCATATTGTCAGATTCATTTTGAGGGTCCTGTATCCAACTTGAAGTGTTTTGCTTTTTTAAAGAGTCAGTTCCTGGGATCAAGTCCATATTTCACTTCCCATTTGACAGCCGCATTATCAAAGTTTAGTGCCCAGGGGCGTCTTCCCTGCACCCCCTGCAGATTCCATGCTGACTTGTTTCTTTCATTTCCTCGCCATTTCCAGACAACCAGCTAGTTGTCCCTTATTGATCTAAATCAAGTCCAGAATGTCAGTTCTTGCTGCTTCCTCTGCCAGCTGAGCAGGGAACTGTCAGCAAGACAAGCCAAGAATTTATCAGCTGTATTTCTTCCTGCAGAATTAGTCTACCTAGAGATGTATATAGCTCCTTGAATCTTTCAAATGTGGTTTTGCACATCTGGAGGACAACGGTAGAGATTCTCAGGCATGGTATGAGTAACATTTATGAGGACTGTCCGTGTTGTTTAAACCATTCACAGAGCCAACACTCTTTGAAAGTGGTTGACTTTTAAATAAACTGAAGCCAAGAGTTGGATAGAAGTTGAAAAGAACACAGAGAGACATGGGCACCAGGAGTGTGAAACTTAAAACTCCTGCTTTGCAACTAATTCACTGCGATCCTGAGCAAGCCATTTTAACTTTCTAGGCATTACTTTCTCATCTGTAAAATGGGGATAATTAATCTCTTTTCTGGATAGCTTGCAAAATTGTCAGGTAAAGTTCTTGGAAACATAATAATGTATAACATTGCCATGATCTGAATATGCCAACAATCCCAGCCTCCCATTCCTATATTAATTATTGTTCCAGCCAGGCAAGTAGAAGGAGAAGAATAGTAGCATCTGTTCAGCACCAAGTAGGTATCAAGCACGTTACACATGCATTTTCATTTCACCTTCACACTAGCCTCATGCGGTCTGTATTAACTCATATATTTCTGTGTTCGTTTTGCAGACAAGACTCAGAGTTTACATGATTAGTTGCGAACAAACTCAGAGCTGGTAAATTTTAGAGACAAAATTCAAATTTCTGGATTTACTCCAAAGCTGGTGATCACACAGAGACCATTAAAAATGAAGGTGAGGCCACGTGCGGTGGCTCATGCCTGTAATCCCAGCACTTTAGGAGGCCAAGGCGGGTGGATCACCTGAGGTCAGGAGTTTGAGACCAGCATGACCAACATGGAGAAACCCCATCTCTACTAAAAATACAAAATTAGCCAGGCATGGTGTTACATGCCTGTAATCCCAGCTACTCAGGAGGCTGAGACAGGAGAATTGCTTGAACCCAGGAGGCGGAGGTTGCGGTGAGCTGAGATCGCACCATTGCAATCCAGCCTGGCCAACGAGAGTGAAACTCCATCTCAAAAAAAAAAAAAAAAAAAAAAAAAAAAAGAGGTAAAGACCAGGCATAGTGGCTCATGCCTGTAATCCCAGCACTTTGGGAGGCAGAGGCGGGTGGATCACTTGAGACCAGAAGTTTGAGACCAGCCTAGGCAACATGGGGAAATCCTATCGATAAAAAAAAAAATGCAAAAATTAGGTGGCACACACCTGTATTCCCAGCTACGGGGAAGGTTAAAAAAAAAAAGGCAGCAGCGGGGAGGAAGGGAGGGAAGGTGAGGGAATTCCGAGTAGCCGTAATTTCAAGTTAATCTTAAAGAAGCCATTTTCTTCTGGCTGTGAGGAGGAAGTAGACCTCCCTAGGGGATAACACATCTCCTCACAGGTTACAGAAAGCCTTTAAACAGCCCTTAACAGGATAGAAGCAGAAAAGGCTTTAGAAATAATCTTGACCAACTCTCCCAGGTTAAGGATGAGGAAGAAGCAGCTCAGAGAAGGGAATAATTTGCTCAAGAATGAACAGCTGTGGAGAGGTGGGTTTGGGAACAGAATCTACATTCAATCCTTTACCCGCTGATTTAACAGATATCATTTAGGGCCTACTACATGCTAGGAACTGGAGCTACCCTGGTGAATAAAAACAGTTCCAGTTCATATGTAGAAGTTACAGCCTAGAGAGAGGCAGTCATCAAACAAATCATTGCACAAACAAATGTGAAATTCAGCAGTGACTGGTGTTAGGAAGAAGTACTTGGGGCTCTGAGAGCATAGGTTGGGGGGACTGACTTGGAGGGGGGGGATCAAGAGATTATGGAGTCTTGCTCCATTACCCAGGCTAGAGTGCAGTGGTGTGATCTTAGCTCACTGCAACCTCCGCCTCCTGGGTTCAAGCCATTCTCCCTGCCGTAGCCTCCCGAGTAGATGGGATTATAGGCACCCACCACTGCACCCAGCTAATTTTTGTGTTTTTTAGTAGAGATGGGGTGATTTCACTATGTTGGCCAGGCTGATCTCAAACTCCTGACCTCAGGTGATCCACCTGTCTTGGCCTCCCAAAGTGCTGGGATTACAGGCATGAGCCACTGTGTCCAGCCAAGAAATGCATTCTTAAGAGAAAGATGCTAGAACTGAGTGCTGAAGAATGCCTGAAAGGTTGCTTGGGTGAAGGAGCAAAGGCCATTTTAGACAGTGGGGTAGAGTGTGGCATTAGATGTGGAGAAATGGAAGTGTCAGAGGCGTTTGAATCTGAGAGACTCCATCTTAAGTGAGGGCTAGGAACATGAGTCTGGGACTTCTGGGCTGCGTTCCCAGAAAGTTCAGTATTTCTAGCCTCGATGTTTTACCGTTAAGGGAACAGATTAATAATGTTTACTAAACAAACTCAGACTTGGGAGTGTCCTGATAACCTGGTATCTTGAAACCAGAAGCATTCCTAACTTTGTTTTAAAGATAATATCAATTCTTGCAAAACATAGTAATTAAGAAAATTAATTCTTTATCACAAACTTGTAGCAGGGCACATGTCCCCAGATCACTTTTTATCCTATATATAAACAAGTATTGTAGCTAGGGTGGACATGCTCCTCCTCTTACTTTGGGGAACATCTTACTTTGTCTATGGAGTAGCTTTACTTTTCCCACTTTACTTTTTTTTTTTTTTTTTTAATTCTTTAAGTTCTGGGGTACATGTGCAGATCTTCCCAGGATTGTTACATAGGTATACACATGCCATGGAGGTTTGCTGCCTCCATCCCCCTGTCACCTACATTAGGTGTTTCTCCTAATGTAATCCCTCCCCAATCTCCCCACCCCCTGCTATCCCTCCCCTATCCCCCACCCCCAACAGACCCCAATGTGTGATGTTCCCCTTCCTGTGTCCATGTGTTCTCATTGTTCAATCCCACTTATGAGCGAGAGCACGCAGTGTTTGGTTTTCTGTTCTTGTGTCAGTTTGCTGAGGATGATGGTTTCCAGATTTATCCATGTCCCTGCAAAGGACAGGAACTCATCCTTTTTTATGGCTGCATAGTATTCCATGGTGTATATGTGCCACATTTTCTTTATCTAGTCTATCATTGATAGGCATTTGGGTTGGTTCCAAGTCTTTGCTATTGTAAACAGTGCTTCGGTGAACATATGTGTGCATGTGTCTTTATAACAGAATGACTTATAATCCTTTGGGTATATACCCAGTAATGGAATTGCTGGTCAAATGGTATTTCTAGTGCTAGATCCTTGAGGAATTGCCACACTGTCTTACACAATGTTTGCACTAATTTACACTCCTACCAACAGTGTAAAAGCGTTTCTATGTCTCCGCATCCTCTCCAGCATCTATTGTCTCCAGATTTTTTAATGATTGCCATACTAACTGGTGTGAGATGGTATCTCAATGTGGTTTTGATTTGCATTTCTCTAATGACCAGTGATTATGAGCATTTTTTCATGTTTGTTGGTTGCATAAATGTCTTCTTTTGAAAAGTGTCTATTCTTATCCTTTGCCCACTTTTTGATGGGATTGGTTTTTTCTTGTAAATTTGTTTTAGTTCTTTGTAGATTCTGGATACTAGCCCTTTGTCAGATGGGTACCTTGCAAAAATTTTTTCCCGTTCTGTTGGTTGCCAGTTCACTCTAATGATTGTTTCTTTTGCTATGCAGAAGCTCTTAAGTTTAAACTACATATGGAACCAAAAAAGGGCCCACATAGCCAAGACAATCCTAAGCAAAAAGAACAAAGCTGGAAGCATCACACTACCTGACTTCAAACTATACTATAAGGCTACTGTAATCAAAACAGCATGGTACTGGTACCAAAACAGAGATATAGACCAATGGAACAGAACAGAGGCCTCAGAGGCAGCACCACACATCTACAACCATCTGATCTTTGACAAACCTGTCAAAAACAAGCAATGGGGAAAGGATTCCTTGTTTAATAAATGGTGTTGGGAAAACTGGGTAACCATATGCAGAAAGCTGAAACTGGACCTATGCCTTACACCTTATACAAAAATTAACTCCAGATGGATTAAAGATTTAAACATAAGACCTAACACCATAAAAACCCTAGAATAAAACGCAGGCAATACCATTCAGGACATAGACATAGGCAAGGACTTCATGACTAAAACACCAGCAGCAATGGCAACAAAAGCCAAAACAGACCACTTTACTTTCTTAATAAACTTGCTTTTGCTTTGTATTATAGACTCACCCTGATTCCTTTACCTCTCTTGGGGTCTGGATCAGGACCCCTTTCCTGTAACAAAATGAAAGAACAGAACCTGCAGCACCATGTAGGCTTTGATAAAGCTTTGTCTTTATTCTAAGAAATGCTGAAGGGTTTATCTGATTCCTGTTCCCATTCCTTACCTTTAACTACACTGACCAATAATGTTAAGGACAAGTGAGAGAAGGCAGATTCAATTTCTATCCATGAGAAATCCAAAGGGCAACACACACACACATCCACACACACACACACACACACACACACACACACCGAAAAAACTCCTTCAGTTTCTTGCCACGTCATAGTTTTCTAGCAACCTGGGTGGTCAACTGCCTTCCGTTTCTCTGCCTGATTTCTGTGTGCACAGTATGTGTGTGTGTGCATGGACACACACGCGTTACATGCACGTCTTCATTTTAGCAAACAATGTCTTGACATTTCTGATTCAGGAGACTTCAGAGCTTATTCTTGATTAATCTCATTAAATTCCAATTAGTTTACCCACTTGGGTCATTGGATCCAAAATTACTTGCTGTCATGATGCTGAAAATAATGCCCATTCTGACTTCTCCAAATGACAAAAATTCAATGAAGAGGCCTCTCCTGGTATGATGAAGTTCTACTCTCTGTTTCCAGAAGTTAGAGAAGACCCAGGAGTGCCATTCTTAAGCCACTTAGGAAGGTCTGTGCTTCAACCTGCCTGCCTTGTTGAATGTTGGCTCTTCTGTATCTACCATGTGTGTCTGGTATTTTGACATCTAGGGCCTTGCTGACCCTGGAGAGACTGGCCCTCCCAGGGCTGGCCAATTTGACTTCATATGCAAATTTACCAAGCCCATGCTTATAACCACCCTGTACTACCTTTATCAAGCAGTTTCACTTTAGGCCATTATTCCCTTGCTGTAAACATACCAGGGCCAGGTACCCAGCAATTACAGATCACCCTAACACTGAAGAGCCCACTGAAATTATTCTAACTAGCCAATCCTAAGCTTGTTTATCCTACCCCCACCTGCCCCTTCCCACTGAAACGTCCCTCCCTCCTACCCCAAAGGCTCTTGCTCACATTTTCCTCCCACCTCCTCTGCCTCCTGACCCACCCTGGTGCTTCCCTTGTGGCCCTGTAAGGTGTGGCATGCCCCCTCCTCTCCTCTGCGAAACTGCACAACAAACTACCTTTTCAATTGCATCCCTGAATAGCAACATCAACATTTTAAAACACCTTCCTCAGACTCTTTTCTTTCATTTGCTTCTGAGAAACCACACTTGAAATCCCTCTGGTCTCCTTGGCATGTGCTAATTGGAAGGCATGGGCTTTGGGGTCTGGCTAATCTGAGCTGATAGCCCCACTGCGCCCCTTTCCAACCGCTGGACTGAGTCTCTTATGCCACCTTCTAGACTCATCTGGGGAAATGAGGATCAAGGCGTCTATTTCATAGGGTTGGCGGGAAGATTTAATGAGATAATGCAGGCCATGCATCTAGCAGAGGAGCCGGTACAGGGGTTTGCTTAGCCCACATTAGTTCCCTTCAGTGAACTAAGAGCCTCCTTTGCTGTCTGCCTCTGCCTGCCAGTTTTATTGTTCAGTCACAGAGGAATATTGAGAAAACCCATGGAAGATTTATTGCAAACTTTTCAACCTTTGCTTCCTTTATTTGTTAACCTTCATCCAACCAGAGCCTTTTATTTTCCCCTTCATAAGCTCCTTGCAGGCTCTGGCAGGTTCGGAACGAGCATTTTTATTGTTTATTTTACTTTAGGTTCTGGGGTACATGTGCAGGTCATGCAGGGTTGTTGCATAGGTGCATACATAACCAGCTGGTTTGCTGCCTCTATTCCCCCTTTGACTATATCCAGCATTTCTCCCCCCATGTTATCCCTCCCCCACCCTCCGTTGTCGCTCCCCTAGCACCCCCGCAACTGCCCCCAGTGTGTGATGCTCCTCTCCCCTGAGTCCATATGTTCTCATTGTTCAACACCCCGCCTGTGAGCGAGAACATGCGGTGTTTGGTTTTCTGTTCTTGTGTCAGTTTGCTGAGAATGATGGTTTCCAGATTCATCCAAGTCCCCCACAAAGGACACGAACTCATCGTTTTTTATGGCTGTGTAGTATTCTATGGTGTGTATCTGCCACATTTTCTTTGTCCAATCTATGGTTGATGGGCATTTGGGTTGGTTCCAGGTCTTTGCTATTGTACACAGGGCTGCAATGAACATACGTGTGCATGTGTCTTCATAGTAGAACGATATCTAGTTTTTTGGGTATATACCCAGTAATGGGATTGCTGGGTCAAATGGAATTTCTACTTCTGATGAGCCACTTGGACCCAACATTTACCCTTGCTGCTGTCCCTTGCTGATGGCTCATCAGAGAGTGCTCCAAAGAGCACGGACCTTGAAAGAGACGCATCCCCACCCCCAGAAATGTCAGGGTTTTCAAAATGAAATGCCCAAAGGAAGAACCATGCCTGGCATGACCCAAAGTAAGAGCGGTTCAGTCTCCAGAACATTATGGAATTTCAGTCAGCACTCATCCAGCATGCGTGTACCAGTACCTCTTCATGCTCGCCTGTGTGCTGGAGGTAGGGACACAGTGGTGTAAAAGACACAGTCGGTTCTCTCAAGGAGTGCCCAGGTTAGCCTGAAGAGAGGAGGGTGGTGGAGGTTACCTACTGTTACAGCTAGAGGCTTCTGTACACAGTGCTGTAGTTGACAATCTCATGGTTTTCCTTTATCTATTCTATCTTGATGGAAGTTTTGTCATGTTTAAAATTCCAGAGAACAACAAGAATGGAGACTTCTGGAAGTGCTCTGGGGCCCTGTCTCAGGCTCTCTTCTCTTCTTTACCTATGCTCACCCCTTAGATGATCTTATACTGCCTCTACGAAAGGCACTTGGGCCACTTTTCTGTGTTCCAAATTAAAATTGTAATTCAAAAGTGGCTCTCAGAAGAGCATGTGTGAAAATCCTGTTTCTTTTATAAGAGGTATGAAAAGAAAAAAAAAATAACAAGAACCCAAACCAAGACATAATACAAAACAAAAAAAAAAATTTGTTTAAAAAGACCAAAACCAGCACTAAACCCTGTATTTGATTCCAGAAGTTGAGGAGGGTGAATCATACTGACTTTCTGTTAGTGTGGTGAGGTGTGAAGACAATGAGAATCAGAATCAGAAGACAGTGACAGCTCTGCTAATGAGTTTAGGAAATAATGTTCTTTTTAGCCTATTTTCTCATCTCTGAAATGACTGATTCTCTCTGTAGTAGAGAATCAAACTGTACAGCAACCAGTTGCAGCACTGCCTATGATGTTTGCTCTCAGCTCTTAAGACCAATGCCTCAGAGGAATGTGTTGCAGGAATGTTCATAAGAACCAAACTCTTGGCTTCCTTTTCCCACTTAATAAAGCACTACGGCTGAACAAGAGAAAAAAAATAACGGATAGAGTTCTCTAGCAGATGATGCCGTGAATTCATGGGGGATGAATCACCTATGCTCAGAGTTGACAAAGCATAGTGAACACTTATGTTAGTGCCTTCATCTCTACGAGAGCCTTAAGAGACAGGCAGGATTTCTTCTGTTTTTATAGTTGAGCAAACCAAGGGCAGAGACGTGAACCAGCTTCACCATCACCCGGTTGTTCAGTGGTGAGTGGAGACAGCGGCTCTGGCATGTCTGACTACAAGAATGGAGCTCTTGGCCAGGCGCGGTGGCTCATGCTGTAATCCCAGCACTTTGGGAGGCTGAGGCAGGTGGATCATGAGGTCAGGAGTTTGAGACCAGCCTGGCCAACATGGAGAAACTCCGTCTCTACTAAAATTATGAAAAAAAAGAAAAAAAAAAATAACTGGGCATGGTGATGTGCACCTGTAATCCCCACTAGCTATTTGGGAGGCTGAGGCAGGAGAATTACTTGAACCCAGGAGGCGGAGGTTGCAGTGAGCCCCGAGATCATGCCACTGTAACAGAGCAAGACTCCATCTCAAAAAAAAAAAAAAAAAAAAAAAAAAAAAAAGAATGGAGCTCTTATGACCAGACCTACAACTCCTAGAAATTCTCTCTTCTTTGATTTCAGTCATACCCTTTCTGAGAGTACAGGGAACAGTCAGGAAAGTCCCATTGCTTTCTGTTGAAAGCCCCATAGCCAGTCATTACTGTGGTTGCTGGTGCTATGACTGGGCCTCCTGCAGCCAGGGGACACAGGCTGGAGAGGGCCCTGGGTGCCCGTCAGTGGCCCCAGACCATTGCTCTTCCTGAGCACGCCTGCTGCTCGTGCTGTCTTGCCTCCCCCACGAACTGTTCCCTCGGCTGGTAGACCTTCAGTGCCCTGCCTGTCAATGTTGGACTCAGAGTCACCTCCTTAGAAACCCTTAACTGATGCCCAGCCTGGGTCAGGCAGCCCCTCCACACTCCTGCAGCACTCCACACCTGCCAGTCAGGATGATAACCAGTGATCTTCTTCTCAGGGGCAGTGGGCTCCCTCTGCAGACATCCTTTCTTTGACTACAAATTCCTATCAGAATTCCCCTCTGTGGCAGACAGACTTCTAAGAGGCCCTCCAAGATTCCCAAACCCTGGTGTATCCCCCTGTATAATCTCCTCTCTTTGAAGATGAGCAGAACCTGGGAATCAGACTCAGGCTCAGCAGGATGAAGGGAGAGGTGCTCTTGCTGGCTTTGAAGAGGTGAGCTGCTATGTGGCCGATAGGACTCCTTTGTAGGGAGTGGTGTGTGTTCTCTAGGAGCTGGGAAAAGCCCTGGGTCAACAGCCCTCTATAGAGCAGAGCTCCTAGTCCTGCAAACACAAGGAACTGAATTCTTCCAATAACAAATGAATTTGGAAAAGGAAGTCAAGGCCCAGATGAGAATCACAGCATGGCTGACACTTGCATTGCAACCTTGCAAGAGCCTGAGCAGAGGTCCCCAGTAACTGGTACCTGGCCTCCTGATCCATAGGAACTATGAGATAATACATGCATTCTGGTTGAAGCTACTTCATTTGTGGTAATTTCTAACACAGTGGTGGAAGATGAATATACTCCCCAAAGAGATTAAATGTACAATGAAGGATCTGTTACAATTGCATGCCATTTCATCTCCCATCAAAGAAGCAGAAGAGCACAGTGCTTAAGAATGAACTCTGGGGTCAAGCTACCTGGGTTCAAATCTCAGTTCTGCTACTTACTGTTATGACTGGGGAAATTACTTGACTTCTTTGTACTTTGATCTGCCCCTCTGCAAAATGGGTCTAGTAAAAGTATCTACCTTAGGTTTCTACTTGAACTTACTAAAACACTTAGAGCTATGATTGAAGCATAGAAGCACTACCCAAGTGCTTGCTAACATAATTAGCAAATCAAAAACAAACTGAATTTGTATTTACAAACACAGAAGATCAACTGCTTTATATTATTGACATGGAAACTGAGCTCCAGGGAGATGAAGTGTCTTGTTCAAGGCCAGAGGGACAAGACTAGAGGGATAGATCTAGATTCACAAACTAAATTGAATCTTGAAGGTAAAGGCTCTGGGAGTTCACAGGATAAAAAGTCCCATCCTAAGTCATTCATGAAGAAATCAGGCCTAAATCAAGGTTAGGAAAAAGAAGGTAGTTTCAGGCTTCTCCATACGGGGTGCACAACTTAAATTAGGTTTGCGGTGGCTCATGCCTATAATTCCAACACTTTGGGAGGCCAAGGCAGGTGGATCACTTGAGGTCAGGAGTTAGAGACCAGTCTGGCCAACATGGTGAAACCCCATCTCTACTAAAAATAAAAAAAATAGAGGGCATGGTGGTGCACGCCTGCAGTCCCAGCTACTCAGGAAGCTGAGGCAGGAGAATCACCTGAACCTGGGAGGTGGAGGCTGCAGTGAGCCGAGATCACACCACTGCACTCCAGCCTGAGCGTCAGAGTGAGACTTCGTCTCAAAAAAAAAAAGATTAGTTTTGCCTTTTCCTTCGGGTGTGACAAAGCCTCTCTGCTTGATGAAACATTAGATGGACACTTATGAGCCCTCTTTCCAGTGAGGCCTTATCTTTGGGCCTCGTCTTCAGCCTGCTGAGTTCAATTTCAGCAAGAATCCTGCTAAGTCATTTTAGAGAAAATCTCTCCCCTTTGACATCTGATCAAAAAAAATTTTTTTTTTTTTGAGATGGAGTTTCGCTCTGTTGCCCAGGCTGGAGTGCAATGGCGCAATCTTGGCTCATTGCAATCTCCGCCTCCCAGGTTCTAGCGATTCTCCTGCGTCAGTCTCCCAGGTAGCTAGCTTCCACTATGCCCGGCTAATTTTTGTATTTTTAGTAGAGATGGGGTGATTTCACCATGTTGGCCAGGCTGGTCTCAAACTCCTCACCTCAGGTGATCTGCCTATCTTGGACTCCCAAAGTGCTGGGATTACAGGTGTGAGTCACCACACCTTGCCTGATCAAATTCTTTATCTTCCACCTTTGGGGTCTAAGTTCTTGGATTGAGTTGGCCTCCAGGAATAATCCTGGTAAGTTAGTTTAGCAAGAATCACCTAATGCTTGATATCTCTTCTGAATAGTTTTGCTTCCACTGACCCCCTCATCCTACTAGTTGGCTATCCATCCCAAGCTGTCCTTGCTGTATTCAGAGCTGAATCCAAGTACTCTCTTGTCTTGACACCTATTGTGCCATAGCCCTGAATAAAGTCTTACAGTTTTAACAGGTATTAGAATAACTTTTTCTTTACTAGGTGTCATCTGTCTTAGAAGCCTTCCATGATCCCTGGCTGGAGTGAGCACCCTTCTCCCAAGCTCCCATCACATCCTGGGCTCCTCTACCCTTTACCAGCCTGTATGTCACTACTTACATACCCATCTGTCTCCCATACATGAGGGCAAGGATAGTGTCTTATTCATTTTTGAATAATTATCAGCTGACACAGCTGTCGGACCCCAGCGACTATTTTAATAAATGAACTAATCATTTGCTTACATGCAAGTTTCTGTAGTCTCTAGTGGTGAATGCCAGACACACTGTTAGCACTCCCCAAATATCTGGAAATAAGGGGATTCTTAAAGGTGTGAGGAGACAGTGTTATATGTGGTCCTCTGTGTCACAAAAGAGTTTGTTTGAAAATGCAGGATCTCAGACTCCACCAACAGAGTCAGACTTTCCTGAGATCCTGAAATAATTCATATACACATTAAAGTTTGAGAAGCACTGGTATAGGCCAAGAAAGAGAAATTCCCCAAGGAATTTATCATATTCTGACTATTAAAGCCCTTTCTAAAGCAAAGAATTCTTAATCTTGTGTTTATTTGAATTACTGGGAAACCCAGACAATTTGAAAACATGAGAAGATAAGATGGAATAAAAACCAGTAAGGAAGAACTCAATGAGGAAAAAGCAAAAAGAAAAAACACAAGCTCTGGAACGACGTGGGCCTAGGTTTGATTTTCAGGGCTACTTTTTTTTTTTTCCCCAGACAGTTTCACTCTTGTTGCCCAGGCTGGAGTGTAATGGTGCAATCTCAGCTCACTGCAACCTCTGTCTCCCAGGGTTCAAATGATTCTCCTGCCTCAGCCTCCTGAGAAGTTGAGATTACAAGCACCTGTCATCATCTCTAGCTTTTTTTTTTAAAAAAAAAATATTTTTAGTAGAGACAGGGTTTCACCATGTTGGCCTGGCTGGTCTCGAGCTCCTGACCTCTGTTGATCCACCTACCTTGGCCTCCCAAAGTGCTGGGATTACAGGCATGAGTCACCGCACCTGGCTAGGGCTCTTTTTTGTTTGTTTTTATTATTATACTTTAAGTTCTAGGGTACATGAGGAGAACATGTATTTTTGTTACATAGGTATACAGGTGCCATGGTGGTTTGCTGCATCCATTACCCCATCATCTACATTAGGTATTTCTCCTAATGCTATCTCTCCCCTATCCCCCCTACCCCTTGCTATCCCTCCCGTAGCCCCCTACCCACCTCCCTGTGTTTATGTGTTCTCATTGTTCAACACCCACTTATGAGTGAGAACATGCAGTGTTTGGTTTTCTGTTCTTGTGTCACTTTGCTGAGAATGATGGTTTCCCAGCTTCATCCATGTCCCTGCAAAGGACATGAACTCATCCTTTTTTATGGCTGCATAGTATTCCATGGTGTAAATGTGCCACATTTTCTTTATCCAGTCTATCATTGATGAGCATTTGGGTTGGTTCCAAGTCTTTGCTATTGTAAACAGTGCCACAATAAACATATGGGTGGTGTGCCTGTGTCTTTTTAATAGAATGATTTATAATCCTTTGGGTATATACCCAGTAATGGGATTGCTGGTCAAATGGTATTTCTAGTGCTAGATCCTTGAGGAATCGCCATATTGTCTTCCACAATGGCTGAACTAATTTACACTCCTACCAACAGTGTAAACACCTTCCTATTTCTCCACATCCTCTCCAGCCTCTGTTGTCTCCTGACTTTTTAATGATCACCATTTTAACTGGCATGAGATGATATTTGATTTGCATTTCTCTAATGATCAGTGATGATGAGCTTTTTTTTTCATGTTTGTTGGCTGCATAAATGTCTTCTTTTGCAAAGTGTCTGTTCATATCCTTCCTCGACTTTTTGATGAGGTTTTTTTCTTGTAAATTTGTCTAAGTTCTTTGTAGATTCTGGATATTAGCCCTTTGTCAAATGGGTAGATTGCAAATTTTTTTTCCCATTCTGTTGGTTGCTGGTTCACTGTAATGATAGTTTCTTTTGCTGTGCAGAGCTCTTAAGTTTAATTAGATCCCGTTTGTCTATTTTGACTTTTGTTGCCAATGCTTTTGGTACTTTAGTCATGAAGTCCTTGCCTATGCCTATGTCCTCAGTGGTATTGCCTAGGTTTTCTTCTAGGGTTTTTATGGTGTTAGGTCTTACATTTCAATATTTAATCCATCTGGAGTTAATTTTTTGTTTGTTTGTAGAAAGTGATTTATTAAAAGAGAGAGAGAAACAGGAGAAGGAGAGAGAAAGAAACAGCTAACTCTCACACTGAGAGAATCCAGAAAGATGGAATCCAGGAGAGGAAAGCAGCTTCCACACTGAATGGAAGGGTACAGAGAGAGATGGAGTTTAGGAAGGGAAGACAGTCTTCCACAAGAGAGTGTGGAAGGGGACTCCAGAGGGGAAATCCAGGAGAGTGAAAAACAGCTTCCACAAAGAGTGTTCGTGGAAGGGGACCCAAACATGGAGTCCCTGGAGTTAATTTTTGTATAAGGTGTAAGGAAGGGATAGTTTCAGCTTTCTGCATACGGCAAGCCAGTTTTTTCAACATCATTTATTATTAAATAGGGAATCCTTTCCCCATTGCTTGTTTTTGTTAGGTTTGTCAAAGATTAGATGGTTGTAGATGTGTGGCATTATTTCTGAGGCCTCTGTTCTCTTCCATTGGTCTATATCCATGTTTTGGTACCAGTATCATGCTATTTTGATTACGGTAGCCTTGTAGTATAGTATAGTTTGAAGACAGGTAGTGTGATGCCTCCAGTTTTTTGTTTTTTGCTTAGGATTGTCTTGACTATGTGAACTCTTTTTGGTTCCATATGAAGTTTAAGGTGTTTTTTTCCAATTCTGTGAAGAAAGTCAATGGTAGCTTGGTGGGGATAGCACTGAATCTATAAATTACTTTGGGCAGTGTGGCCATTTTCACAATATTGATTCTTCCTAACCATGAGCATGGAATGTTTTTCTATCTGTTTGTGTCCTCTCTTAATTTCCTTGAACAGTGATTTGTATTAGTTCTCGATGAGGTCCTTCATATCCCTTGTTAGTTCTATTTCTAGGTATTTCATTCTCTTTGTAGCAATTGTGAATGGGTGGTCACTCATGATTTGGCTCTCTTTTTGTCTGTTACTGATGTATAGGAATGCTTGTGATTTTGCATGTTGATTTTGTATCCTGAGACTTTGCTTAAGTTGCTTATTAGCTTAGGGAGATTTGGGGCTGAGATGATGGGGTCTTCTAAATATGCAATCATGTCATCTGCAAATAGAGACAATTTGACTTCTTTTCCTAATTGCATACGCTTTGTTCTCTTGCCTGATTGTCCTTGGCCAGGGCTCTTATTTAAAACCTCTCCGAGCTTCTGTTTCCTTATCTTTAAAATAGAGAGATACTACATCATGCTTCTATATTGCTGATTAAATAAGAAAACCTATATTGTTCAGCAAACGTTTGTTCTCCATGACTCTCCAGCAGGAGTATGAAAAGCCTAAGATGCTAAGGGAGGGAGAATAGCTGGTCTGGCTTAACCTACATATGATGGGTTTCGGAACATCCTATGAGGCCAGCTGACAGATTTCTGTCCCCTGATTTACTCCATGCTCCCAGTCCTTATACCTCACACTCATTTCACTCCCATTCAGGATACTGTAGAGCAGTCTTGGAGTCACAGGATTTGTGGCTCCGCCAGTTACTCAATCTCACCAAGCCTCAGTTTCCTCATCTAGTAAAATAATGGCCCTTCTCGGGGCCAGTCACAGTAGCTCACATCTGTGATCCCAGCACTTTGGGAGTCTGAAGCAGGTGGATCACTTGAGGCCAGGAGTTCAAGACCAGCTTGGCCAACATGGCAAAACCCTGTCTCCACTAAAAATACAAAAATTAGCTGGGCGTGGTGGTGGGCACCTGTAATCCCAGCTACTAGGTAGGCTGAGGCACAAGAATTGCTTGAATCCAGGGGGGACAGAGGTTGCAGTGAGCAGAGATCATGCCACTGCACTCCAGCCTGGGCAACAGAGCGAGACCCTGTCTCAAACACCAAAAAAATCTCCTTTCATGGGAGTCCTGTAAGCTACAGAACCAACAAATTTAGCACACCAGCACCCAAGTGCTCCATCAGTGATAGCTGCGATTGCCTAAAGACAGCTCTGAATAACATTAGAATGTTGGAGGCAGATCTGTTGTCAGAGGACAAGATTACATCAAGGTCTTCCATCTTTTTTTTTTTTTTTTTTGCTGAATTAGACGTGTTACGTTCAAATAACTCAGAGTTAATGAAATTGTGAAGCTCAGACTTGCCTTTTGTTTACTACAAGATGTGCTAGACTGCAGAACACATCACTTACGCAGGTTTTCCTGGGATTCTGGGGTCTGACAGTGATCAGCCAATTGTGACCCAGCACCAAGGAAACAGAGGCATTTCTTCAGAGTCTTCTGAGTGGAGCTTTTTGCTTTGAGGCGATTGCCAGGCCACTGCACATAAAGAGGCCTCTTTGCTCTCCCATTGTATTGGTATTGGTATTAGTAGGGTGAAGCAGTTTTCTATCACTTATGTAGAAGATGTTTCTGATCTTCTCAATACTAAATGTTGATTTTAACATTCATGGGGAATGTTAGAAACCAAGTTGCTCAGTTTTCCCTAAGTGTTAGATAATCTTTGCGGAGGGCGAAGATTCAAAGCTGGAATATTAATGAACAAGATTATGTGGGCCCATACATAATGAAGTTGGGGAAAGTCAATTTTTTTTTTTTTTTTTTTTTTTTTTGAGATGGGGTGTTGCTCTGTTGCCCCAGCTTGGAATTCAGTGGCACAATCTTGGCTCACTGCAACCTCTGCTTCCTGGGCTCTGGCAGTTCTCCTCTCAGTCTCCCAAGTAGCTGGGATTACAGGCACCTGCCACCATGCCCGGCTAGTTTTTGTATTTTTAGAAAATAGTTTTGTATTGTAGAGATGGGGTTTCACCATGTTGGCCAAGCCGGTCTTGAACTCCTTATCTCAAGTAATCCACCCACCTCGGCCTCCCAAAGTGCTGGGATTACAACGTAAGCCACTTTGCCCAGTCCCCAAAAGTCAAAGTATCTTACATCACCGTTGTGATTTATCTTTTCTCATTGTAGATCTGAGAAACTAAAAAAAAACTAGGAAGGTTCACATTTATATCCACACATAATAAACATGCATTCTAACACAAAAAGCATTTCAACTGATGCATATATCTTAATCGTTGTTATAAAACTTTTAAGCAGGTAGAAAATATCACTTTCATTGTCTGGTAATAAGGCAACTAAGTTAGTGACTTATTACAGTACACATTACCTTAGGGTCCCACCTATTGGATCATCTCAGAAATATATACATCTTGATGGTGAACCTTCTGAATGTGGCTTTTTTAACACTATCTGCCATAAAATTTTGTCACATATGCTATATAATAAACTCCAAGAATTACATATGCATACAGACATATGCACTGCCTTGTGTATGTATGCTTATTTTTCATTCAAAACGCTGAACTAACGAAATAACTTCTGAATTTAACCCTTGTATTTTGGTTATACAAGACAGTGTCATGTTTTTAAGAAATACATGCTAAAGTATTTAAATTTAAAGGGGCATGGTATCTACAATTCATTTCAAATGTTTCAGAAAAAAAGATGAAGAATATGTGGCAAAATGTTAACAATTGGTTAATCTAAATGAAAGGGATAAAGTTCTCTGTATTATCCTTGCAATTTTCCTTTAGTTTTCAAACTTAGTTTTGAAAAATAAATGAAAACAAAACTAAAACCACGTATGTCAAAGTCATAAGGTGAAACCAGCCTTGGCATTATCTGTTTACTTTTCTGCTGTCTAGTGAATTGTACTTACATGAAAGTAGACAGTACCATGTTCACTCTTGCATTCATAATGTCCACAGAGTAGATGTCCAATAAATTACTTGTGGAATTCAGAAAAAAAATGATAGAGTGCAGTGAAATTACTGATGTCACTGCAGCCCTTATTTTCTTTCTTCAGGTACCACCACAGCATTATTTACCCAGGAGTCTGTCAAAGCTTTGCTCTCAGTAAGCCCTGTCAATCATTTCATGATCTTGTCCTGGCCTTATTGATTAGATGGCCTTGGTACCCCACCTTGGGAAACACTCTCCCATAACTGACTGGCATTATTTCATTCCAGAAGACATCTCTCTTAAGACTATGTGAATGTGTTGGAACAAACCAATGACCAAATCCACTAAATATTCACAATCAGAAACCCCACATTTTTGTGACACCCCCATTACCTGCTTTTAAGTATCACTGGTTATTCCTTGAAATTAAAGGATACTTATTAAAAGCAGGTTTGTCAAATGAATGAAAACAAAGATCATGGTATGTCTGACATTAGATTCTATGGGTCTTAAACTTACTCCTAGAATGCATGTGGCAGATAAGTGACATTTCATAAACTTGAATGGCACTGGGCTGAAGAATAAAACCCTTGTTTAAAAAAAAAAAGGAGGAAAACAAACTATGTGAAGTACATGAATATATGACTGTATAAGCTTAGCAGCTAAGCTGATTTCAGTGTTGTATGGGAAGGCAGTAGCACATTTTAGTGGAAAGACATGGGTTTTTGAAGCCAGCCAGATTTTAGTTCAAATTCTGACACTCCATTAGCAGCCTGTGTCATCCTGAGCAAGTCACATAGTTTCTCTTGGAGCTAGTTTTATTAGCTAAATAATGGGGATAATAATACCTCCCTTATTTTATAACATAGCTGTGAAGATCCATCATTGCCAACTACCATAGTAGTCTTGGTTCAATAAGGGGTAGTTCGTATTATCTCTACCAAGAGTGTGCAGGAGCTGTGTCTGAGAGGGGATTTTAATCATATTTCTTTCGCTAACACAGAGCTCCCCTAAAGGCCTGGTGACCACAAATGAAGCCTTAACTCAAAGACAGTGGAGTCTTTGAAAGGAACAGAATTAAAGTAGGTTCTGTCCTTTCATGGAGGGGCACAAAGAGGCTATTAGTCAACTCAGCAAGTAAGTGCTCTGTAAATCAGCTCAACACATTCAGAGAGATCACTCTGAAGCAGCATGCTAAGCTAGGGTACAAGGGAGAGCTTAAAACTTAGTGACTCTGCCTGAGCCATGTAATCTAAGAAACAACCCAGGAGAGCATTCTGAGCATCAATTACTACCCCGTAGTGCTGAAACCAGCTGTCTGAATATGATTATAGATCACCCAGGTCTAGTTCAAATGAATTTTCAGGATGTCCATAAGCATAGCAAGATTTGGAGTATCTTAGGAGAGACTGCTGTCTAGATTGTGTTACTGGATGGATGTTGAAGGAAGAACACTAGAAAGCCAACAGTCTTCCTACAGAGGTTCCAATTCTCTGGTCTGTCACTGTTAAATATGTTTCCTTCTTATTGGGAAAGGAAGTGGCATTGTAGGTTATGTGGCTTTGGATTCAAAGTAGAATTTGGCTTAAATTCTAGGTCTTCCATATATTAACTATGTGAATTTGGGGGTTACTTAATTGTACAGAATGCACTCAGTTTCCCCATCTATAAATGTTAACATACACTATGTAGTTTTGCTCCAAGGGTTCAGTGAACTCTTGCATGCCAGAGGCTTCTGCACATAGCACTTACTCAAAACATCTCAGTTCCCCAGAACCTTGCCCTTCCTCTCAACTGAAAGCCAAGATGGTACTGGCTTATTTAAGCATGAAAACGAGTGTGATACATTTAAAAGCCTGTTTACCCCCATGGAATTGATGCAAAGGAATGAACAGCTTTTACAATTACATCTGCCCAAATGGCTGCAGCTCCCCACACATGAGCTGTGGCTGGCGGTGAACTGCTGCTCTCAATGTAAGTTCTAGGAATGCAGGCTGTTGGCTCTGTGGACCTCAGCCTCCACTGGGTTGGCAGCCTCCCCTGTTGAAGTTGGGCATTTGCCAATGTCTGAGTTCCAGGCTAAAGTGAGACTGGCTTACAGTGTCAGGCACCTGTCTTTGGGGAAACAGGATTTCTCCCATTGGTATGGAGTATCAATCAGTTTCTGGCCTTAATAAATTCACTGTGCATGAAGGTACACTGTCTTCTAGTTTATACCTACTGTACACAAATAGCACCTTTCATTCTCAGAAGTGACCCAGTTTAGATGACAAATTATATGGTCACCAGGTATGCCCACAGAAATGTAAGTGAAAGCAAGGTGGCTGGACATGAGTCAGGGGCCAAGAAAAATTTAAAAAGTAAAAGACTTTAGAGAATTAAAAACTAATTTTAACATTGAGGAACCAGTGCTACCAGCAGATTTTCACTTGGCTCAAGTAACTGGTAATGATTAAAAAGTATATCAGTATGTGTACCTCTCCTAATAATGGTCCTCGCTAGGGAAGGAGGAGAAATTAGTGCCTCTGTGTCTGTGTATCTGTCTGTGCGTGTCTGCATGTACACAGGGGAGAAAAAATCAATGATGTGCTACTGGCAAATATTTAACAACTGGCTCTTGGGGGATAGGGACGGGGGGAATCACTGAAGGTGGAAACTGGGGAAGACGTATGCCCATAAAGGTCTTGTGAGCATGTAGAAGCTAGCCCAGCACACCACTGAAGAAACTGGACTTGGGACATGTGCTTTGAAAACTTTTTTTTGTTCTGCTTTGTACATACATGCCACTTTTTATTTATAAATGCTATATATATATGCTATATACATGTATTCTGTCTATATATATACACACACACACATATTCATAAGTCTAGCTATATCTATGCAAAAATTAGTCTTAATTCTTGTATAAATTTCAGTGAAATGTTCACTTGAGCATGTAACACATTGAGTGATCTCACAAACCCAATTGCTATGGGTTCTCACATGACTACCAGGCCCAAGGATGGGATGTTCCCTTCACAGTTGATTACTAGGGTTTACCCTCCTAGCCTTACATCTGGTAGACGACAACATCTGGCTCCAGTGTTGAGAAAGATGCTGAATGGAAAACAAAAAGATTGTTAGAGGACAGAGTGAGATCTAACTTCAGGCAAAAGGAAAAGAAAGTTAAAGTTCAAATGATGAGGAAAAATAGAATGGGAGAACAGAAAGCATGAAGTTGCTGTTTATCGATTGCAATTTAGCTCTCTATGTTGAGGTGTGTCTCAGTAGCTTCTTGCAAGAGTGGGAGGGGAATGGGGAAGAAAACAGTCTGTACTTTCATTTATTAAATGCAGCTTCGCTGGTCACATTGCAACTCAATACAAACAGCCCAGCAGAGGGTAGGGCATTAACTCTTGTTCTCATCAGTGTAAACACAACATTAATATTGAAGATTAAAGAAAATGGGTAAAAAGTCCAGTGTCTCCTCAATCTGTGTGAAGGTGAAGGTGGTTGCCTACCCTTGGACAGGTCCCAAAGGGAGACTGAGGTTTGTCACTTCTTCCCATCCACAGTGAAGCAGGCAAGAACCAGAGGAACCCAATTACATTCTTCTTGGAGGTCTCCAGATTGACACATGAATCTTCACAACTGGGCTCGCCTGAATTATTAAAGTTCTTCTAAAGGCCTGAGAGGTTCGTACCTTACGTGTGCATTGAAATAGTTCCTTCAAAGCCCTTTCCCATGAATCAGTCACTGCCAATAGAAAATGTGACCGGTGTAAAACAGTCAGCCCTCGTAATTCTGCAGTCCCCATCGTAGCCCCTGGATTCTGGAGAGTAGGGAATTCAAAGTCATGGGAGCCTCAGTGATCATCCTGAAGGAAGCTGCCCGTGTTTAAATATTGGCCGAAGACGCTTGACCTCCTTCCTGGGCCACTGCTGACAGAGGCAGCTGATTTTCCTTTAGAGCCTTAAAGGATCAGATTTTCTATTTTGGATTACCAGCCCCAAAAATAAACAAACAAAACCCCCAAGGAAAAAAAAAAAAGAGTGACTTTGGGGATAAGGAAACCAATCAATCAACCCCACCTCCAGGACCCTCTGGCTACAATGTCCCCATTGGGTTTTTCCAAATGGTTGGTTCATATCATTGGTCTGCCCCTCCATTTGAGTGCCCAGCAACAGTGCAGGGCAAAGGGGAACGTTTCCACTAAATAATGACAATTTTGCTTTTATTTCCTGGGATGAATAACTCCTAGCACCCTGACTTCCCTTTCTCCCCAGTGATGATGGGAAGCCTAATTATTAAAAAGCAACCAGATCATCCTAAAGCCCTGCCTTGATCTTGTGGCTCTGCAGTAAGATGTTAATCTTCTTACTCCCTCTCACCCTCTGATTTCCCATTCTTGAAGAGACTCATCTAGGTGGGCTGCATACCCTCTGGGAATGCAGGATTCTGGGGCAGAGAGGGACTGGCTGGGATCCTTGTCCAAGGTCTCTGTAGTGAGGGCAGTGTGGCTGGGCCAAAGAGATAAATAAAAACAAACCAAAAAAAGCATGGCTCAATTTTGAATTTGAAGGCTGGGCCCCAAACAGCGAGTGGCACTTCCCTGCAGCATGTCTCTCCCCTAGTGGTGGGCTTCTTGGTGCTAGCTGTTGTTCTCGGCTGTGAGATATTTCAGGGCGGCAAAGCCATAGCGGCGGGACATGTCCTGCTGAAACTCTTCCTTGAGGGTTTTGAGACAGATGCGGTATTGCTTGTTGGAACGGAACTTAGTAATGTCGAAGCTGGGGGCATGAGGCATGTGGATCATGTAGGCGTTGGGCAGCACAATGAATTCATACTCCTGGAAGAAGACAAGAGCAGCATGAGAACCTGCCAGAGCCTGGGGTCATGCATGATGAAGGCCCAAGCGAATGACTGAATGGCTAGTGAATGAATGACCTGATAATGGCACCCACAAGCAGGTGGCACATGGACAGCACGATAGCTTTGGAGTGGGACAATTCAGGGCTGTTTCCATGACCTTGGACCAGATAACTGGCTTCGCTGAGCCTTCATGTTCTCATCTATAAGGTGAAAGTAATAATGTCCTTGAAGGATGACCATGACAGTGAAGCCAATGACACATGAACAGTGCTGAGCCAAGCTCGTGGCCTAGAATAGGTTTTTGATAGATAGATGTGAGCTCACACCCATGTCGACACTCTAGGATGACACACGCCATGGAATATTCTCTTGCTCGATTAACTAACATCTGTTTATGATTCCTCAAAGGACTTGATGCGATCTGACAGCCTCCACAGATGAGTGCAAGAGAGAGAGGGTACAAAAAAAGAATGAAAGATGAAGTAAAACAAATGCTTCACTGGACCTAAGCTCACCAAGAATAAACCTCTCCCTGACACATCCTTATCACAGGTTACACTATCACCCAGTATTCTCTACTTGGTGGAATATAGCTTAATACTCGGGCCAAAAATAAAAGGCCTCTGAATAGCCAAAACAGGTGACCCAGATTTAGGTCATATCGCTTAGAGAACTCAGCACACTTTCACTCACATCTGTTTACTCTGATTTTGGACAAATTGTCTGATAAGCTTTGGTTATCTAGTTTCCCAGTCCAGAGCAGATAAGAATAAACTCAGGGAAAATTGAGATGAGGAAAGTAGGCTTTTAATAGGTAGAGCAATATAACAGCAGCAAGAAAAGATGGTTGCTGGTGAGGAATGAGTGAGAAAAACCATGAAAAAAAAATGAAAGATCTCCCAGAGCTGAATTGTCTGGGACATATTTAATGGAGGGACAAAGAGCCCCACCAACTGCACTAGCCCCATGGGTTTGGCTGTTATTACCTGGCAGGTGTGCAATCATTATTTCCTTAAGGTACTGGAAAGGGTAAGATTATGTTTGGGACATGCGATTGGCAAAGAAAAGAAAATATGCAATGTATTTTCAAGAATTCTGTCAAAACTGTCTAAGACAAAGTCCAGGTCTCATGGCCCAAGTGAGACCATGAGACCCAAGGGTTGAGGAAGGAGCAATGGCTTGGGATCAAGACCCCCGAGGATCAGTGCCACCACTGGTCCCTGAGCATATCTCTGGTTTCTTGTCTCCAAGGATCCCTTAAGCTCTAGGATCTAGGCCTCTTCCCCATTGACAGCACCAGGTAGATGCTCTGTTCTTCTCACCTGCACATCCAGTTCCATGATATGAGCCACTTTGTTCCAGCCAAAGCCTACAAACCTCCGGTCATACTCCGGGCAGTCACGTTTCACGACAACATACGGCTCAAATCGGCCTCCCACTCAACCCGGTAAGGCGTGGTGGCGGTCCGCCATTTGGCGAAGTTTGTGGGTGCATGGCCTTTCGTCCAGACGTGGTACCTGAGACACATGGAGAAAAGCCATTGGGTGGAGGGAGAGGAAGCCAAGCTCTCCAAATGCAGCTGATGTGGAGAAAAGGAGGTATACACTGATGCAATCCTCAGGTCAGTTAAACTGTCTCTCTCTCCCAAAAGCTAACGCTGAAGTCCTAACCCCCAGTACCTGTGAATGGGACCTATTTGGAATCGGGGTCTTTGCAGATGTAATGAGGTTATGATGAGATCACAGTGGAATTGGGGTGGGCACTAATCCAATGATTGGAGTCCTTATAAGAAGGGGAAAGTTTAGACACAGAGACACACAGCAAGAATACCATGTGTGGGTATTGGCAGAGATTGGAATGATGGATGCATCTATAAATCAAAGATTGCCAAACACTGCTGGCAATCACCAGAAAGAGGCCTAGGACCTCAGGGAAGAAGCATGGACTTGCTGACAGCTTGATCTTCAACTTTGGCCTCCAGAATCATCTGAGAATAAATTTCTATTGTGTTAAGCCATGCAGTTTGTAGTATTTTGTGGCAGCAGCTACCAGAAACCCTAATCCAGTCTGCTGTCTGCACACTTCACTAATGAGGAGATTCTCACTATGAAAAGGAACTCCTGGAGGGCTCCATGTCATTTCTGGGAACCAACTGCAGGTCAGCTTGTGTAGAGTTAATATTGCCAGAGACCACTATGGTAGGCAGGAGTATAAGATGGTCTCCATGACCCTCACCCTGTACAGTGCTCTCCTCTTTGGAGCAGAACCTGTGAGTATGTATGTGATCACTCTTGGGATTAGGTTACATTAGATGGCAGAAGGGATTGTTGTGGATAAATAAGGTTACTTAGCAGTTTACCTTGTGTGAAAATGGGAGATGACTGAATCATGTGACCCTTTAGACCTGGGTCTGGAAGCAAGCAAGCAGCTATGTTGGGAGCTGCCTATGGGGGCCACGTGGCAAGTAACTAGACTCTAGGAGAACAGTCCCTGGTCAAAAGCCAGCAGAAAAATGGGCCCTTAGGCCTATGAATGAAATGAATTCTGCCAACCACCAGTGATCTGGGAAGAGGAGAACTGCAGGTGTGCAGAGTCCTTGATTTCAGCCCAGTGAAATCCTGAGCAGAGAATCCCATCATTCCATGCCTGGTTCTCTGATCTCTAGAGTGTGACATCACAAATCTCTTTCAAGCTGCTATGTTTGTGGTAGTTTCTTATACAGTAGTAAAACATGAATATAATCATATAACCACAATAAGCAGCAGCTAATGATAGTTAACCACTTACTGTTAAATAGTACTGGGACTATTTTAAATCCCCCCTCTCTCTCTCACACACACACAGATATTATTTTAAATTCTTATAACTTACCAAATGTCAAAGTACAAGCAGTAAGTAGTGGAGTTGCGATTCAAACCCAGGAAGCCTCGTTCAAGGGCCAGGAGCCTCCTGAAGCACTATCTGGGTCACCTCTCTTATATGTCCCTGTCCCCCACACTTCCTGGCTTATTGAATGGGCATTCAACAGCTGCGAGCTAAACTGAATTAATCAATGAATGAGTAACCTAACAACATGAGAGGCACCTGAGATGGGCCCATGGGATGGCAATACAGAGAGATGGCAGGAAGCTGGGTGTCTAGTGAAGGAGTAGACAGGGCCCAAGAGAAGGGTTAGGAAAAGGAGTATCCAGAGGTGGAAAGAAAAGCTTCATGAAATGAAAACAGGATAGAAGGTTGGGAACCCAAGAACTTGGCTGAAGGCAGAGAGGAAGTGGAAGTCCTGGGTTCCATCTCATCCTTTAGGCAGGCTCTCCAAAGCATGAGAGGTGCTAAGTGAGAGCAGGGGAACGCAGATGCTTCCTTCTTTTGCTCTTCCACCACTGAGGCTGGACTCCCCCGCAAACCCTAAGGGAACTGGCCAGTGTGGCTGAACAGGCACCAGCCAACAGGTGGGCTTTGATTAAGCTGTGCTGTTGGGTAAGATGGCCAGGCTGGGGTAGGGCAGGGACTTGAACTTCAGCTCTGTCAACACAGCAACTTCCATCAAAACCAAAGCCACTTAAATGGAAGAAAAATGAAAGGTGAAGCAATGCCATTTTAATGCAGTGTGGAAAAGGGATATTGCCAGGGATGTCAATCTTGGGTATGATCCAAAAATTAGGCCCAGAAGCAGTTGCTTTTCTATTTGTGAACTTGCTGATTGGGCAGCCTTGACATCTGATGCCTTTGACAGAACTGGCACAGCACAGCTGACGGAGGTTTAAAGCACAGCACAATGAAGCCATTAGGCCAGGGGTCAAATCCCACCTCTGCCACTTAGGAGCTGAAGCTCTTGCAGAACAAACTGCTTTAACTAGGCATTAATTTCCTTTTGTGTCAACTGGGGAAAATAATACCTATCTGGTTGAACTGCCAAGGAGCTTAAATGAGAAAATGTAAAGAGCCTGGCACAGTATTGGCATTTAAGAGGAAGTCAACAAATGCTACTTTTAACAAAGTGGTTAAAAACAATGGTTCTGGAGGCAGCCTGCCTGGGTTTGAATTCTGTCATTCAACAGGTATGGATATATTAACTACTTGGCACCTTTGTTTCATGCTCTTGGCAAAACAGAGCAATATCTTTTTCCTAGATTTATGATGATTATGTCACTTAATTCCCATACAGTACTCATAGCAGTTTCTGATGTATAGTAATTCCTCAAAAAAAAAAAAGGAAAATTTTCTTTATTATTTCTCCTTGTTTGCTTCCCAGATATGATGTCAATTCCTAGTGGTCTTGCTCTCAGTGATACTGACAGCCATGCTATTGGTCATCCATCTTTAGAATCTAAACTCTTGGACAATTACAATGTTAAAAAGAAGGAAAAAGAACAGAGGAGTGTAGGGACAGCTGGGTCAGTTCTATTCATCTGACTGAGGAGGCAGCTTTAATCAGTTCAGCCTGCACACTGACGGCCTGCTGAATGGCCGAGCAGCACAGGGTATAGTAAAGCTAGAATGAACCCACTGTTAAAACAAGCCGCAGCTTGTGAATGAGATGAGGAATCTATTGCCAGGCCAGTAGACACTGGACTTGGAGGCTTGCTGTCTGAGACTAGCAATGTCAGGTAGCCTCCTTCCCTGCTATAAAAGGGATGAGATGGTGAGAGAGACTTCCTAGGTACACCTTACAGGACGCTACTAGGGAGAAGAGATTCAAGGCACTTTGCTTTGAGCAGTGGTTCTCAAACTTGACTATGCATTAGAATGATCTGAAAGACTGGTTCTAATTCCAGAATTTCTGATGCAGGCAGTGTGGGCTAGGCTTGAGCCTCTGCATTTCTAACAAGTTCCTAAGTGATACTGAAGCTACTGGTCCAGGGACCACATTCTAGAGCCACTGCCCTAGAGGACTTGTAAAGATGTGTATGCTTTCTCATTCTGGGTGTGGTAGGGAGCAGGTGTTGGCTGCTCAGAGGCTTAAGAGTTCATTATTTGGATACTAGGTGACAACAGCGATTTCTCAGACACAAGGTCTGTAATTCAGCACTTGGCACAATGGCTTCCAAGTGGCCAGAGCAGCCATCATGGACACAGCAGGCCACACTCCAACTTCTGTGGCCACAAATGTGGCTGTGAAATGAGTTCTTGGTTCACCATGGCAAGATGGAAGGATGCCTTGGAAATGTGTCAGGTGCTCAGCCATCAGAGTAAGGCATCTGTGGGAGACTTGGACTAAGGTTTGATCTGAAAGTCTCAATTTTGAGGAGCATTTTTTTACGCTGCATCTTGCAACACTGGTTTAAAAACATTCCCAGGACTCAATCAGTAGCCAGATGGATTCTGACTAAGAACAAACACATTCTCTCTTTTCTGTGCTTGTCCATTCATTCATTTGGTAGGTGGGTTTTATTCTATTAGCACCATGGTGGTGGTTTTCCTTTTTCTTTGTGGTATGAGTGGTCTGTTCTCTGAGCCCCTGAGGCCTGGGGGATGTGTAGCCATTGTGTCAACAACTTGAAGTCATCAAGGTGACTCCAGAGTTGCACCCAGCACATGTGACAGCCAACGTTCCTGTAGCCCAAGTGACAGTGGCAAATAGAATCTTGATTTTCCTTCTTCCCCAGGCCCCTGAGTCCTGCAGGAACATTTCAAGGTTCCTCTGTAGTTCCTCAGACCTGGGCCGAATGCAGGCTCTGCTATTTACTGGCGGTGTCATTGAGCAAGTTATTAAAACTTCTCAGAGCCTCAGTTCCATTATCTGTGCAATGGGGATAATAGTATCTGTCACAGAGATTTATTGTGAGAATTAAATATGAAATCACAGTGCCTGGCACATGCTAAGCATGCAATAAGTGGTAGTTATTTCTTTCGGAAAAGAAGGAAGGCTTGGGTTGGGTGGTGGGGTGGGGGTGAAGGGTTGGGTACTAACTCTTCCAGGTCACTTTCCAGAATTCCTTATAGAGGAAGGTGGCTGGAGTTTGAGTCCTGGCTCTACTAGGACCTCCCCCACTGCTCAGTTTCTTCATCTGTAAAAAATGTGAAAAATGATAACCTCTGAACTGTTGAATGAACAACCCACCTCATAAAGTTATTTTCCCAAGACAAAGTTTACTTCAGGAAACTTTATAGAAATTTTTAGAAACTTAATCATGGTATGAAAACCCAAGTTATTATTATTTTAGTATATATTTTATTATGTTTTAGGTTTTCGGGGATACATGTGAAGAACATGCAAGATTGTTGCACAGGTACATACATGGCAATGTGGTTTGCTGCCTTCCTCCCCATCATCTAGATCTGGCATTTCTCCCCATGTTATCCCTCCTCGACTCCCCAGCCCCCACTGTCCCTTCTAGTTCCCCCACACAGACCCCAGTGTGTGATGCTCCCCTCCCTGTGTCCATGTGTTCAACACCCATCTATAAGAACACACGGTGTTTGATTTTCTGTTCTTATGTCAGTTTGCCGAGAATAATGGTTTCCAGGTTCGATGTCCCTACAAAGGACACGAACTCATCATTTTTTATGGCTGCATAGTATTCCATGGTGTATATGTGCCATATTTTCCCCATCCAGTTTGTCATCGATGGGCATTTGGGTTGGTTCCAAGTCTTTGCTATTGTAAACAGTGCTGCAGTGAACATTCATGTGCATGTGTCCTTATAGTAGAACGATTTATAATCCTTTGGATATATACCCAGTAATGGGATTGCTGGGTCAAATGGAATTTCTATTTCTAGGTCCTTGAGGAATCGCCACCACACTGTCTTCCACAATGGTTGAACTAATTTACACTCCCACCAACAGTGGAAAAGTGTTCCTATTTCTCCACATCCTCTCCAGATTTAATGATCACCATTCTAACTGGCGTGAGATGGTATCTCAATGTAGTTTTGATTTGCATTTCTCTAATGATCAGTGATGCTCATGAGCATTTTTTCATGTTTGTTGGCCTCATATATGTCTTCTTTTGTAAAGTGTCTGTTCATATCCCTCGCCCACTTTTGAATTTGCTTTTTTTTTTTTTTCTTGTAAATCTGTTTTAGTTCTTTATAGATTCTGGCTATGAGCCCTTTGTCAGATGGGTAGATTGCAAAAAAATTTTCCCATTCTGTTGGTTGCCGGTTCACTCTGATGATTGTTTCTTTTGCTGTGCAGAAGCTCTGGAGTTTAATTAGGTCCCACTTGTCTATTTTGGCTTTTGTTGCCAATGCTTTTTGTGTTTCAGTCATGAAGTCCTTGCCTATGCCTGTGTTCTGAATGGTTTTGCCTAGCTTTTCTTCTAGGGTTTTTATGGGGTTAGGTCTTATGTTTAAGTCTTTAATCCATCTGGAGTTAATTTTAGTGTAAGTTGTCAGGAAGGGGTCCAGTTTCTGCTTTCTGCACATGGCTAGCCAGTTTTCCCAACACCATTTATTAAACAGGGAGTCCTTTCCCCATTGCTTGTTTTTGTGAGGTTTGTCAAAGATCAGATGGTTGTAGATGTGTTGTGTTGCCTCCAAGGCCTCTGTTCTGTTCCATTGGTCTGTATCTCTGTTTTGGTACCAGTACCATGCTATTTTGATTACTGTAGCCTTGTAGTATAGTTTGAAGTCAGGTAGCGTGATGACTCCAGCTTTGTTCTTTTTGCTTAGAACTGACTTGGCTATGCAGGCTCTCTTTTGGTTCCATATGAAGTTTAAGGTAGTTTTTTCCAGTTCTGTGAAGAAAAGGTCATTGGTAGCTTGAAGGAGATAGCATTGAATCTATAAATTACTTTGGGCAGTATGGCCATTTTCACAATATTGATTCTTCCTAACCATGAGCCTGGAATGTTTCTCCATCTGTTTTTGTCCTCTTTTATTTTGTTTAGCAGTGGTTTGTAGTTCTCCTTGAAAAGGTCCTTTACATCCTTTGTTAGTTGTATTCTCTTTGTAGCAATTGTGAATGGCAGTTCATTCTTGATTTGGCTCTCTTTGAGTCTTTTATTGGTATATAGGAATGCTTGTGATTTTTGCACATTGATATTGTATCCTGAGACTTTCCTGAAGTTGCTTATCAGTTTCAGGAGATTTTGGACTGAGATGATGGGGTCTTCTAAATATACAATCTTGTTGTCTGCAAACAGAGACAGTTTGACTTCCTCCTTTCCTAATTGAATACCCTTTATTTCTTGTCTGATTGCTCTGGCTAGAACTTCCAATACTATATTGAATCGGAGTGGTGAGAGAGGGCAACCTTGTCTTAGTGCCAGATTTCAAAGGGAATGCTTCCAGTTTTTGCCCATTCAGTATGATATTGGCTGTGGGTGTGTCATAAATAGCTTTTATTATTTTCAGATATGTTCTGTCAATACCTAGTTTATTGAGGGTTTTTAGCATAAAGGGCTGTTGAATGTTGTCAAAGGCCTTCTCTGCATCTATTGAGATAATTATGTGGTTTTTGTCTTTGGTTCTGTTTATGTGATGAATTACGTTTATAGACTTGCATATGTTGAACCAGACTTGCATCCCCAGGATGAAGCGTACTTGATCGTGATGGATAAGCTTTTTGATGTGCTGTTGCAGTCAGTTTGCCAGTATTTTATTGAAGATTTTTGCATCTATGTTCATCATGGATATTGGCCTCAAGTTTTCTTTCCTTGTTGAGTCTCTGCCAGGTTTTGGTACCGGGATGATGTTGGTCTCATAAAATGATTTGGGAAGGATTCCCTCTTTGGATTGTCTGGAATAGTTTCAGAAGGAATGGTACCAGCTCCTCTTTGTATGTCTGGTAGAATTAGGCTGTGAACCCATCTGGACCTGGGCTTTTTTTGGTTGGTAGGCTATTAATTGCTGCCTCAACTTCAGCCCTGCTTATTGGTCTCTTCAGGGTTTCGACTTCTTCCTGGCTTAGGCTTGGGAGGATGCAAGTGTCCAGGAATTTACCCATTTCTTGGGGGTTTACTGGCTTATGTGCATTGAGTTGTTTGTAGTACTCTGTGATGGTGGTTTGTATTTCTGTGGAATCTGTGGTGACATCCCCCTTTATTGTTTTTTATTCCATCTACTTGATTATTCTTTTATTAATCTGTCTAGTGGTCTATATTTTGTTGATCCTTTCAAAAAAACCAGCTCCTGGATTTATTGATTTTTTTTTTTAAGGGATTTTTGATCTTGTTCTCCTAGCTGTTTCAATTTTGAGGATAGGGTGTCGATTTTAGATCTTTCCTTGCTTCTCACATGGGCATTTATTGCTATAAATTTTCCTCTAGACACTGCTTTAAATGTGTCCCAGAGATTCTGGTACGTTGTGTCTTCGTTGGTTTCAGAGAACATCTTTATTTCTATCTTTATTTTGTTGTTTATTCAGTCAACATTCAAGAGCCAGTTGTTCAGTTTCCATGAAGCTGTGCGGTTCTGAGTTCTAATTTGATTGCACTGTGGTCTGAGAGACTGTTATGATTTCCGTTCTTTTGCATTTGCTGAGGAGTGATTTACTTCCAATTATGTGGTCAATTTTAGAGTAGGTGTTATGTGGTGCTGAGAAGAATATATATTCTGTGGATTTGGGGTGGAGAGATCTGTAAATGTCTATTAGGTTTGCTTGGTCCAGGTCTGAGTTAAAGTCCTGGATATCATTGTTAATTTTTTGTCTCGTTCAAGTCTCCCACTATTATTGTGTGGGAGTCTGAGTCTCTTTGTAGGTCATTAAGAACTTGCTTTATGTATCTAGATGATCCTATATTGGGTGCATATATATTTAGGATCATTAGCTCTTCTTGTTGCATTGATCCTTTTACCATTATATAATGCCCTTCTTTGTCTCTTTTGATCTTTGTTGGTTTGAAGTCTATAGGATTGCAACTCCTGCTTTTTTTGCTCTCCATTTGCTTGGTATATCATCTTCCTCCCTCCCTTTATTTTGAGCCTACATGTATCCTTGCATGTGAGATGGGTTTCCTGGATACAGCACACCTATGGGTTTTGACTTTTTATCCAATTTGCCAGTCTGTGTCTTTTGATTGGGGCATGTAGCCCATTTACATTTAAGGTTAATATTGTTATGTGAGAATTTGATCCTGCCATTTTGATGCTAGCTGGTTGTTTTGCCCGTTAGTTGATGCAGTTTCTTCATTGTGTCGATGCTCTTTACCATTTGGTACTGTTTTTGGAGTGGCTGTTACTGGTTGTTCCTATGTTTAGTGCCTCTTTCAAGAGCTCTTGTAAAGCAGGCCTGGTGATGAAATCATTTTCTTTCTCCTTCACTTATGAAGCTTAGTTTGGTTGGATATGAAATTCTAGGTTGAAAGTTCTTTTCTTTAAGGATGGTTGAATATTGGCCCCCACTCTCTTCTGGCTTGTAGGGTTTCTGCAGAGAGATCTGCTGTGAGTCTGATGGGCTTCCGTTTGTGGGTAACCCGACCTTTCTCTCTGGCTTCCCTTAGTATTTTCTCCTTCATTTCAACTCTGGTGAATCTGATGATTATGTGCCTTGGGGTTGCTCTTCTTGAGGAATATCATCTTTGTGGTGTTCTCTGTATTTCCTGGACAGCATCCTGAAGAGTGTTTTCCAGTTTCGATTCATTCTCTCCATCACATTCAGGTACACCTATCAAACATAGATTAGGTCTTTTCAGATAATCCCATACTTCTTGGAGGCTTTGTTCATTTCTTTTTACTCTTTTTTGTCTAATCTTGCCTTCTCGTTTGATATCCTTTCTTCTGCTTGGTCGATTCGACTATTGAAACTTGTTTATTATTCATGAAGTTCTTGTGTTGTGTTCTTCAGCTCCATCAGTTCATTTATATTCCTCTCTAAGCTATTTGTTTATTCTCCTTAGCATTTTGTCAAACCTTTTTTCAAGGTTCTTAGTTTCTTTGCATTGGGTTAGTACATGTTCTTTTAGCTCAGAGAAGTTTGTTATTACCCACCTTCTGAAGCCTGTTTCTGTCAATTCATCAGACTCATTCTCCATCCAGCCTTGTTCCCTTGCTGGTGAGGAGTTTAATCCCTTAGAGGAGGAGAGGCATTCTGGTTTTGGGTGTTTTCATCCTTGTTGTGCTGGTTTCTTCCCATCTTTGTGGATTTATCTACCTGTGGTCTTTGTAGTTGGTGACTTTCAGATGATGGGGTCTCCAAGTGGATGTCCTTTTTGTTGATGATGAAGTTACTTCTGTTTCTTAGTTTTCCTTCTAACAAACAGGCCCCTCTGCTGTAGGACTTTGAAGTCCACTCCCGGCCCTGCTTGCCTGGGGGATCACCTGCAGCGGCTGCATTACAGTAAGAGTTGCTACCAGTTTCTTCTTCTGCTATCTTTGTCCCAGAAGGATACCCACCAGATGTCAGCCTGAGCTCTCCTTTATGAGGTGACTCTTTGGATATATGGGGGTTGGGGAGCTGCTTGAGGAGACAGTCTGTCCCTTATAGGAGCTCAAGTGCTGAGCTGTGAGCTGCACTGTTTCATTCAGAGCTGCTGTGCAGGTACGTTTTAGTCTGCTGCAGCAGAACTTGTAACTGCCTTTTCTTCCCCCAGGTGCTCTGTTCCAGGAAGGCTGGGCTTTATTTATAAGTTTGTCATGCTGCTGCCTTTTTTCAGGGATGCCCTGCCCATCGAGGAGGCAGCCTAGTCAGTCTGCCAGCAGAGGCATTGCTGAGCAGTGGGCTCTGCCCAGCTGCTGTGTGAACTTCCCTGCAGTCCTGTTTATAGGGGTATAGTTCGGGCTGCCTTGGTAATGATGGATGCTCCTCCCCCACACTCACAGAGCTGGACCATCCCTGGTTCAGCTGGGCTTCCTGTGAAACTCTCCTTCCAGAGCGTTTCAGATTGTGGGGGTGGGACAGCCTGAGCACCTGGCTCCCTACCTCAGACCCCTTTTTTCAGTTGAATGGGCGACTCTGTCTCCCCAGGTGTTCCAGTTGCCAGCTGAAACGGTGCCCCAGACCTGTTTGAGTTTTTTGTGCGGAGAGCTGGCGCGCTGGAGCCTCGTGGCGCTCCTCCACCTAGGAATCTCCTGGTCTGTGGGCAATAAAAATCCGCCTGGAAATGCAGCAACCACTCACCCTCTGCTCTCTTGCTGGGAGCTGCTCCTACTAAGCCATCTTGGATCCCAATCAACCCAAGTTATTTTGACTCCAGTCTTTTCAATAAAATTCCAATGATGTAGAAAGGTATGCTTTTTAGCTCAAAGGAAGTGTTGGCCATCTGACATAATTCACAATAGTAGCCTGACTTTAAAACTGGAGCAGGGCTGGGTGAGGTGGCTCACCTGAGGTCAGGAGTCAAGACCAACCTGGCCAACATGGTGAAACCTGTCTTTACTAAAAACATAAAAATCAGCTGCATGTGGTGGTGGGCACCTGTAATCCCAGCTACTTGGGAGGCTGAGCCAGGAGACTCCCTTGAACCCAGGAGGCGAAGGTTGCAGTGAGCTGAAACCGTGCCACTGTACTCCAGCCTGGGCCACAAGAGTGAAGCTCTGTCTCAAACCAAGAACAATAATAACAACAAAAAACAAATAAAAAAAAAACCGGAGCAGGCAGAAACATTAGCCCTGTCTTTAGACTGCTCAGTTATGGCACCCAGCAGTACACGTACATCCCCTCTGGATCACTACATGTAATGCTGCAACCTGTCCCCAGGAATGGAAGCTGTTTGTTTGCGCCTGTGCAGTGGTACAGACTCCTGGGGCACTCGGGATAGGTGACAGGGGAGCTCCCTTGTGATGCTCCTGCAGGACGCAGGGGCCTGGGAAAGAAGGAAAATCAGGATTCTGTTTGTTTGCAGTCGTCACTCGGGCAGCAGGAAAGTTGGCTGCCACATGTGCTGGGTGCAACTCTGAAGTCACTTTGATGACTTGAAGTTGTTGACACAATGGCTACACATCCCCCCAGGCCTCACGGGCTCAGATTACAAACCACAATACCACAAAGAAAAGAAAAACCACTACCATGGTGCTAACATAATGAAACTCACCTACCAAATGAATGAATGGACAGGCACACAAAACAGAATTCAGAGCCAGGAGATGGGAGCAGGAACCTTAACTGAGTTTAGAAACAAGTACAAACACAAATAAGCTAAACCTTCCTACCCTTCAGTCCTCCAAACATGCCTAACCAACCTTCCATCTACGCATAAAACATCTGTCATCCATGCACAAAAAAGCACATGGTATGTACTGGCATGGGAAAAGAGATTACAAAGACACTGTCTGTAGAAAGTGCTGGTTTTCCTGGCCTCACAGTGGACTAACGCAAGCAACAACCTTCTGGGTCAAGAGCTTTGCCATCCAGTTTCCCACAAGAAAGAAGGCCTTTTAGCACCCCCCAGAGTACAGCAGCTAGAGCCACTCACCTGAATGTGAAGAGGGTCCCCCATGTCCAGCATTGACAGCAACTCTGCTTTCGACTTGGGGAAGAGAGCCGGTAGCGCAGTGTCTCGAATGCAGGGACAATCATCGCTTTCTTGGTGTTGGCAAGGTCGAGCTGGATGACAGACTTCCTGAAAAGAGGGAAGAGGCAGAGAAACAGAGACCCTGTGACACCAGGCCAAGGTCTTTCCCCCTTGAGGGCAGGGTGGTCATTGGCCCAGGGAGGCAAGGGAGAGAGAAAGCTCAAGTCAGCCTCTCAATTAAAGATGGGGAAACTGGGCTGGGTACGATGACTCACATCTGTAATCCCAGCCTTTGGGAGGCGGAGACGGGCAGATCACTTGAGGTTAGGAGTTCGAGACCAGCCTGGCCAACATGGTGAAACCCTGTCTCCACTACTTGGGAGGCTGAGGCATGGGAATTACTTGAGCCTGGAAGGCAGAGGTTGCCATGAGCTGGGATCACGCCATTGCACTCCAGCCTGGGTGACACAGATAGATTCTGTCTCAAAAAAATAAATGAATAAACAACAACAACAAAAAGATGGGGAAACTGGAGTCCTGGGAGCCCAAAGCAGCTTGGCAAACACCACTTGGGGAACCCAGATTGGAGCAGGATCTGCTGTCTCTGAGACAGAAAGCTCAGTCTTCCTGGAGACTACACAGAGGGCAGAACAGACTGAGGGGTTTGGAGAACCTCCTATACGTTTTCAGTGTGTGCTCCTGCCAGAGTCAGGCACAGAAGGAAGGTCTCCAAAGATCACAGGGGTTAGAGCCCAGCCTGCTTGGTTCTCTGGGCTGGTCAATCACTCCTACTGCACCACTGGCCACACCAGAGCAGGTGAGAGAATCACCAAACTGGGCACTTTAAGGTTCCTTCTCAGAGACTCCTCAACTCCTTGAATTCTCCAGACTCCAAGCCTTTAAAGTAGGCAGAGACGCCCTATGCAGCCAGCATTAGTAAGCAAGAGCTCTGCTCCTCTAAGATTCAATTCTGCATGTCTGGGTTTGTCGGCCATTTCCCAGCTCTGTGGCTGTCACTTAGGGAGAAAGGCTCATGGAGGGCCATACGTGGCCCAGCATCTAGTGCTATATGGCATAAGGCTTTTAATGAACACAGGCTGGATATGAACCCCGGCAAGGTCACTTTATGAGTCCTGCCGTCCTGGGAAAGCGATTTAGCTCCTCCCTACCTCTGGTCCCTTGTCCCTAAAATGATGGCAATAACATCTACCTCCTGGAACAAGGTAATAGAATACCATTTAGCATACCTGTCCAGGGGCAGGCATGCTGTGACAAGTGGTCACTATAATACTGCACTGCTATCATGGCTCCCTGACTTGGATCTGTGATCTATTTTGGCCAGGACCTAGGAATTCATTCTGGCCTCCTGCTTTGACACTGACCTTTGGGTTTCAAGGTCATCATGGGCTGTCTGTTTCTATCTCTGAAATAGAGAAAGCAGCCTTTCTTGGGGAAAATGTAGGCATTGTAAGGCATTTTGAAAAACAAAGCAGCAGCCCTCTGTGGCCATAAAACTGTCCACTGAAGGCCCAGTGCAGTGGCTCACACCTATAATCCCAACACTTTGGGAAGCTGGATGGGGCAGATCACGAGGTCTGCAGTTCAAGATTAGCTTGGCCAATATGGTGAAACCGCTTCTCTACCAAAAATACAAAAATTAGTTGGGCATTGTGGCATGTGCTTGTAGCCCAGGTACTCGGGAGGCTGAGGCAGAAGAATCGCTTGAACCCAGGAGGCAGAGGTTGCCGTGAGCCGAGGTTGTGCCACTGTACTCCAGCCTGGGTGACACAGCGAGACTGCATCTCAAACCACCCCATGCACCCCCTGCCCCCCCCAAAACAAAGAAAAAAACCCTCTCCATTGCTGCATTATTAGTCACTCCACTCAACCAAATTTTCAGCCTGTGCATGAGCAGAGACCAGAGCTGGTGTGCAAAGAGGAATCATATCATAAGGAAGTGACTAAGTTAGCCCAAGCCTGTATGGGACAAAACAGAGTGGCAGTCCAAGAAGGACACAAGACGTGGGCAGGGCTTCATATTATTGAATGATGAGGGGGAACCTGGACCAGGTCAGACTAAACACAGTTTCCTAAAACCATCCTTGGCTACTGGATCTCACCAGCTCCCAGTAGAGAGGGGGGTGGTTGGGATGGGCTGGAAGTTCATTTTGGAACACCCTGAATATCATCTGCAGTTCACTCTTTACCGTAGTGCTCATGCTAACTGTGTATCAAATAATATATAGTTCTCACACCACTCTTCCAGAGGAGGTTTGTAAAGGATGACAGCAAGAGAGAGTGTGGGTGAGCTATACTTAGCCAGTTTGAGGGCCAGAGGTTTGAGTCAGCCTGTCCTGGCCTGGATTCTTCTCCTGCTTTGTCTGCCTGAACAATGTTAGTTTTCAAACATCCAAGATTCCCTATTCTGTGGCCAGGCATCTAGTGTCAGCTAGCACTCTCTTTTATATCAATCCTTTATTAGATATGGGCAGAGCTAGGCTCTTTACCTTTCCCCCTGGAAAGGTGGATACCTTATCTATTGATTCTGGGGATTGGGGGTGGGACACATGGATCTAAAAAATATATCCTTGGACCAATACAGCAAAGCCCTTGGAATCCCGGGGGCAGGGGGGAGCTGTGCCAGTATTGGTGGGTGGTTGCTACTTACTCAGCAGTCACCCAGCACCTATGATACGCCAGGCACTTGAAGATACAGGGTGAAAAGAACCAAAGTCTCTGCCCACATGGTGCTTACATTCTTATAAATGTCTTAGGACAAGGCTCTCTACATTGGGGCACCAGACTGCATTTGTAGCTAATTATTTTAGAAAACAGTGCTATAGAAACTGAGTAGAAGGCTGAGAGGGCTGAACTGTAAAGGGAATGGGCAAAATAAAAAGACACATACACATATGTATGCAGTGCATACAGAGAGCTAACATGGATGTTTCTATCTATATAAGCCTCAAGTTACTATTATAATCAGTTACTATAGGAGCTGCTGCTTAGAGATTAATTCCTGCTGGAAAACAATTCCCCTTTCTATAGGGGCAACCTGCCCCTATACATAGAAGCAGCTCTCAGAGCATTCTGCCTGCCCTAACTGCACCCCTGGCAAGGAACGGTTGTTTAGGATTAGACACTTGACCCAAGCTGAGCAAATTAGTTTCTTACTCTGGAAATTTGAATAGAAATAGACTGGGGAAGCATAGAATTGACTTGCAGTGATGTTAAACCATGCTCTGAAGGCTTCTGAACTGCTGCAGAGGGGCCCAGAGCTGTCCTGGTTAATTGCAGTCTTATGTGTTAATTTTCCAAGTCCTAGTTTGATTCCTTAAGATAACCCATCCATTATTTGCTTTGTTTTTCTTTGTTTTTATTTTACTTAAGCTACCTGGTATTAGTTTCTGTTGCCTGCAACTAAACAACTCTTACCAATATACTGCAAGACCCAGAGCAGACAGACCCAGTAAGCAGCATGCCTCACAAGTGCAGTCCTAGGAAGCCTTATTTACCTCTGCAAATTCTCTTTAATCTCACTAAAATACAAACTGCCACAAAGATAGATCTGTCACCAGACAGATCCATGTCAGACTCAGTTCAAGGAAATTTCAATACTGATGTCCTGAAAGGGTCTCATTATGAAGTTGTTTCAGCAATAAAGTGGCTTCATGGTATAAACTCTGAGCACATCTGTTTATTAAGAAGGTAACGGCAGTCTGGGTCTTTCTGCTCTGTGTTCTGTTAGTACATCTTACCCTGGATGGGGCTTGCTGTCCTAGGGGCCAATAATTTGCAGCTAATAGTTCTCTGGAAAGTGAATCCTGCAGAGGATAGGGTGCAGAATCTTCCAGAACAGTGGGGCCGGACGATAAGCGGAAAGCTCATGAGGAGCCAGGAGACCTGAGTTCTAGGCCCACCCTGAGAAGCTGAGTGACTTTGGGTCACTCCATTACTCTTTCAGATTGCTAAATTTAAGACTATTGAGATGGACGCTTTGCAAGACAGTCTGGTGTAGTGGTAATCAGACCAGACATCTAGCTCTGACTTTACTAGGCTAACTTCTTGGGCAAATCACTTTCACTATTGTAAGTCCTGGCATTGATGCACTTGTAAAATATGTTGATGAGGAAAAGCAGAGTGCTTGTGGAAGGGCTTGCACAGTGCCTGGCACACAGTAAGCACTGGGTACATGATGCCTATGATGGTTACTTTTCTGTATCAGACGGGCCAGGCGATGGTGACCAGTTACTTGGTCACATACTAGTCTAGCCACTGCTGTGCAAGTGTTTTATAGATGTATTGCAATTACTTTTGCACCAACCTAATAATGAACAGTTAATTTTAAGGAAAGGAGATTTCCCCTGACAATATGGGTGGGCCTCCTCTAATCAGTTGAAGACCATAAGAGCAAACACTGAGCTTTCCCAGAAAAGATGGAATGCCGAATACTGCCCCAGGATAATAACACAGAAATCTTGCCTCAGTTTCCAGCCTGCAGGCCTGCTCTGTGATTTTCAGACTTGCCAGCTCCACAACTGTGTGAGCCAATTCCTTAAGCTCTCTCTATTGATCTAGCAATACATATATCACTATCTCTACATATTGATATATATATTAATGTCTGTAGGATATACGATATATCTCTCTCCTGTTGGCTCTGTGTCTCCGGAGACCCCTGAGGACTGCACTGGTAAGGCATGCTGCTTACTGGGTCTGTCTACTCTGGGTCTTGTAATACATTGCTTAGGGTTGTTTAGTCGTAAGAAACAAATTAATACCAGGTAGCTTACCTAAAATAAAACATGTCCTGATTCTGACCTGGGCCACATTCCTCCTCATCATTCAATGATACCAAGCTCTGTTGACGTCCTTCTTGGACTGCCACTCTGTTCTTGTCCCGCACATGGGCCTGAGCTGACACGGTCACTTCCTTATGGTGTGATTCCTCCTTGCAGACCAGCTCTAGTCCTTGCATATGCACAGGTTCGGTTCAAAGTTTTGTTGCCCTCGTCTTGTCAAGACACCTGCAAAAACATTAACTAACGTACTACACTATAGTGGTATTGGACCAAGGAATTCTTAATCTAAATAACTCAAAACCTTGCTGATACAATGGAGAGCCCTGTGAACATAAGTGACTTGGAGCCAGACAGCAGCGGCTCCCAAACCTGACTGCTCCTCTCTCTCCTGACTTCGGGCACATTCTGCAACCTCTCCCAACCACGCGTTCCCGATATGCAAATGGAGATAATAAATACTTATCTCTTGTCTCTCAGGGTTCTAGAGCCCAAAGGAGTGCCTGACTTAGAATTAACTCATTAACAAGTCCTCTTCCTTTCAAAGCTGAGCTTACCGGTGCATCCAAGGCAAGAGAATTGGGAGAGAGTGAAGGGGAGGATTCAGAAAAGACGACATACCACTTACAACCAGGGCAGACTTCTGTTTTCTCATGTACAGAAACAGAGCTTATGAGATCTCAGCCAGCCCTCTGAGTCTGTCTTTGTGTCAAAAACAATTCAGGTGTTGCTCACAGAGTAAATTCACCTCTTCCAGCCTGGCAGAGCTAACCAGTGGGGAACTGTGAATTTGATAAAGCTTATCCTTCCAAAGCCCCGCAGCCTCCTCATCTGTGTATCTTTTACCCTGAGCCCCTCCTCTCAGCTCACTCAAGTATATGGATAGTTCACATCCTCTTTTGCTCCCATCTGGCAAAACTGGTGAGCAGAGGACGGGATATGAGTAGCGAGGCTTCCTATGCCAACTGAGGGGGTAGGGGTGGGTGGAGATGGTAGGCTTGCCTGGGCTCCGCGTAAACCGAAGAAACAGCATGGAAGGGCGGAGTATTAGCTGCATGGGTTTCCCTGGTGCTACAGTGGCGTGGAATTACCAATCCTCAACCTGACCTTGGCTGTTGATCTCTCTTACACATACATACACACCTCCCTCCATGTCATTCTCTCTTTTTAACTCCATCCTTTCCTTTAGAGGCAGGTCCCTGTAACCAGGGCAACAGCCCAGGTTCCTGGCATGAAGAGATGACGGGAAAGTGTCTAGGAAGACATAAGGAAATGCCATGCACTGCTTAATTCTGACAACTTCGCCTCCTCGGAGCCACAGTTGTTCAGATTCTAGAGGCAGGCTGCTCGGGTGTGCATCCTGGCTAACTACTTAACCTGTTGGTTCTGCAGTTTCCCTATCTGTAATATGCAATATCTATAAAATGGGAGTGAGGGTAGAACGAGAAGAGCCAGCAATGGGAACTACTGGGAGGGACCAAGGTGGAAAAACCACAATGAGACGGTGATGAGCACCTAAAAGCCAAGAGAAAAAATAACGTGTGCCACGGAGGAGTCACTGGCTGTTGGATGCCGCTGAATCTGGCAACGTGGAGGTCACAGGCGGCATCCCCCCTGGATTGCTAGCATCTAGGGCACCAGTCAAGTAGGTGAGTGTGATGGCCATGGCCATTTAGAAGTTCCCTTCCCTACCTCTGGTTCTGCAAAAATAAGTCAACACAGAGCAGGGCTGGACTGCTAATCAGGAAAAGGGTCCATGTTATAATGCTGGCCAATACAGTTTCATCTAGAGTGTCTAGAGGCTGGGAAAAGTGAACCTATGTGGTCCAGAGAAGAGGATATAAGGAAAACTCTATGACCAATACCTCACTCCTTCACAGTCAGGCAAGACCTGGGAGAAGAGACCCGTGTGTTCTAATCACACCCATCCTGGGGTCCCACAATGGTAACGACTTGCCTGAAAATCGGATTCCAGTTACTCGCCCATTTCCACCAAAGGATGAGCTCCCCTAAATATCCGGTGTGTCTACCCTTATGCATTCTCCTCTACTCAGTATTCCCTGAAGTAAGTTCCTCCTCTCTCACTGATGTGGGCTTAGGTATTATGCTATGGTGTCCCCCTAAATTCATGTGTTGGAAACTTAATCTCCAATGCAGCAGTGGAAGTGGGGTCTTATGGCAGGTGTTTATGTCATGAGGCCTCCACCCTCATGAATATATTCATGCTACGATTACAAAAAAAAAAGCTTCAAAGAGGGAGCTCGGTCCCATTTGTTTGCCTTTCCACCTTCTTCCACATGAGAACATGGCATTCCTCCCCCTCTGCAGGATGCAGTGTTCAAATAACCATCTTGGGGCAGGGCGTGGTGGCTCACACCTGTAATCCCAGCACTTTCAGAGGCCAAGGTGGGTGGACAACCTGAGGTCAGAAGTTCAAGACGAGCTTGGCCAACATGGTGAAACCTCATCTCTACTAAAAATACAAAAAATCAGGCATTGTGATGCACACCTGTAATACCAGCTAATAAGGTGGCTGAGGCAGGAGAACTGCTTGAACTGGGGAGGTGGAAGGTACAGTAGCCTGAGATCGCACCACTGCACTCCAGCTTGGGCAACAGAGTGGGACTCTATCTCAAAAACAGCACCACTGCACTCCAGCCTGGCCAACAGAGTGGGACTCTGTCTCAGAAACAAACAATCCACAAAGAACCATCTTGGCAGCAGAGAGCAGCCCTCCCAGACAACAAATCCACCAGGTTTGTTCTCAGACTGCCCAGCCTCCAGAACTGTGGGGAATAAATTTCTACTCTTTAGAAATTACAGTCTCCAGTATTTTGTTACAGCACCACAAAACGAACTTGGGCATACTACAAACCCAATTTGATGTCATCTTCAAGAAAACAAAATTAGAAAACTAATCCATCACTGAGGTTAAGAAAATGAGAGAGCACAGTCAAGTTTCAACAGGGACAAAGGATTCTGGAATTATCTACCCTTTATGTCTTTCTATACTGGGGGGGCTGCGGGGGGCAACCTCAAGCAGCTGCAGGGCCAGGCCAGGGATGTGGATATGCTACAGGCTGGTGGGGGATAGAGCAGGATGCTCAATGGCAGTGGATGCCAGGTTTCAGTGTTGAGGAGACAAAAGGGAGGAGGAGAGCAGGGGATGGGATAAACAGGGGAACCCATGCCCAGCTGCTCCTCAGTTCTAGCTGTGGGCCTGACATATGGGATTGGAGCCACAGAGTCTGATATTTTAAGAGGAGCCAACTGAAATTATCTTCAACACACTTGAGGGCTGGGTATCTCTCATGGCATGCCAGTTTGAAAAGAGGCTGAACAGTGAGAAAAAAGAGCATGATCTTTTTAATCAGATGATGTAGATTCCATCTTAATTCCACCACTTCACTAACTGTGCAATCATGGGCAATTTTCTTAACACTCTGGGATTTTGTTTCCTTATATTGAAGATAATCCTTTATGGACTGGGTGATTAAGAGAACTAAGAATATTAATGAAGCCATCACCTAGACTTTGGGTACAGAGCTAAATGAACAGATATAACCTTTGTCCATGCATAGCTCACAGCGTAGGGAAGGAGGAAAACAGAGGCATACTGCTCTCTGGGTGCAGAGTCATGAAGACTTATCATCACTGAGATGTGTTGCAATCAAGAAGCAGGAGGTAGCCAGTCAGGACAGAGTGTTTCAGGTTATTTGCAAAGCTCTGATAATCAGAAGGCATACAGGACTGGAGAAACTGAGTCTCTTAGCACCTACCTAGTATATTGTACGTGGCTGATAAATAATAATAAATGCTTACATGCATTGAGTATTGGGCCCCATGCTAAGTGCTTTATATGTAGGACTTCTCTAACTCAGTACAACCCATGATTTAGGTACTTGTATTCTCAGTTTAATGATAAAGATATTAAAGTTCTGAGAGGTTCACAAGTAACTACCATACAGCTAGCAGTTATTGTCATCATCATTATATTAATGAAGTCTGCACCAGCTTAAGCAGGAAAGCTCAATAACCACAGGCTGTATTTGGGCCAGGTCTGTTAATATGGTGATTGTGTCTGTCTCCCCAGCCTTGCAACTGAAGCAATGAACTTCTTTGAGTTCTTGGGTTAAGGCAGTGTGGTAGGAGAGTGGTTAGGAACAGAAAACAGGGAGAAGGCAGGAGGCTACAATCTGTGTACCTATGCTCCTTAAATGCCAAGCTCAAATCTACCTTAAGGGAGCGAACTGGGGCAGAGGCCAGAAAACAGAGTATTGTGAGATTAGAAACACATGCCCTGACCCTACATGTCATTGGCTTAGGAGCATCCTGTACTATTTCCTTTCATTACCACCCATGAGTTTCTCAAACGATTATAATCTGTCTTTGAATCTGTGGATCTGGCCAAAGTCAGCTGATGTCCCCCTGTCATTAAGTCTAACAGTTGTCCATTCTCACCTTGTTAGAATTATGTCTGCATTTAGCATTAATGACCACTCCTACTGGCCTTAGCTCAAGAAGCCTATCCCATAATTCTGAAGGCATCTTTCTACTGTCTCTTTTTCTGACCAGGGTGACTGTCCTGAACATCAGCCCACTGGATGCTGTTGGGACCTCTTGTGGCCCCTACTCCTTGGGCAGGGGTTAAAGAATTCCCCATCTCTGCCACGCAAGTTTCCACCACTCCTGTAACAGAAGTGGCTGTGCGGACTTCTTTCTGGTGCTGCAATAAATGGCTGAGGCCAATGCTGAAAGTGAGAAACTACTGGGAATGGTGGGGCTGAAGACACTGGGACTGCTTTCAGAATGCCGGAAGAGAACCAGACTTGTCAGCTCTCAGAGCCCTGGGTTTCCACAGCCCTGTTCCGTAGCATCAAATGTCAGAGAGCCCACTGTTTAATCAAACCTGAGTTGTAAGAAATCCATGTGGTTCTCATACAAGTTCCCAGGGACTCCTATGAAAGTTATATTAAAAGCGGATGGGAGGAGGGGAAAGAAACCTGTGCTGAAGTGTGCATCTGTTTCAGAAACAGCATCGATTTCTCACTAGGCTTGGTGCATAGCCAGTTAGAAAAACGGGTCTCCCTGCACCTCCCATCCCCACCTCCATGGGCCTTGATGTGTCTCCATTCATGCTTCCCTTCACACTGGGTCTGCATCTTCTTTGGGACTGGTTCATCCTAGACTGTTTCGCTCACTGGTGGTGGCTGCCTGTGTATGTACCTATCAGCACCACCAGGCTTGTGGTCTGGGGTGAGCCTCTGTTCATGGTTACACTTCCAGGCCTTGCACAGTGCCAGCCAAACAGTAGGCACTCAGTAAGTGTTTAGGGAATGGAGGAATCTATTTGTAACTGCCCTATGTGGTAGAGAGGATGGGACTGTGAAGAGGGCTCTCTGGAAATGACAAAGACCTGAGTCGACATGATAGCTCCGCTACTTAAATACATACCTTGGGCAAACTTATCTTCTGTGTTTTAATCTCACTTGTATAATGGGAATAAAAGCACTGATTTTTGACTAGGGTGTCATAAAAAAAAAGATAACATTTGCCCAATGCCTAGTACAGCACCTGCCACAAGAGAGAGTACTTACAAACACGTGTTTTTTCCTTTCTCAGTCCTTTATAGACCACCATGCACTCATATTCTCATGGATGCTCATAAGTGGATCTGCCACACGAGGTCAAGAGATCAAGGCCATCCTGGCCAACATGGTGAAACCCTGTCCCTACTAAAAAATACAAAAATTAGCATGGTATGGTGGTGCATGCTTGTAGTCCCAGCTACTCAGGAGGCTGAGGCAGGAGAATTGCTTGAACCCAGGAGGCAGAGGTTGCAGTGAGCTGAGACTGTGCCACTGCACTCCAGCCTGGCGCCTGGCCACAGAACATGATTCTGTCTCAAAAAAAAAAAAAAAAAAAAAAAAAGAAGTGGATCTGCCAGTGGGGGGTCAAAAGAGAAAGCAGAGGCCCAGGTCTGAGACGTGCCATCATTTTCTGATTTCAGCTTATACCTGGCAAGGTGTGTGGGCATGAACCAGTGAGCTAGTCATGTGCTGTGAGGAGCCAATGCAGCGACAGGTGGGATCAACCAGTGAGGGGCAAGGAAGGACATGTGTGTATGCATGCGTGTGGGTGCTCATGTGACTCTGGGAGACTACTATTGTCTCCAGTTGTCCCTCACAGCCATTTAAACTGACTAGCTGCTCTAGATCCAAGATGGCTGAATAGGAACAGCTCTGGATTGCAGTTACCAGTGTCCTTCTGGGACAAAGATAACAGAAGAAGAAACTGGCAGCAACCCAGGCAAGCAGGATCTGGAGTGGACCTCCAGCAGTCCTACAGCAGAAGGGCCTGACTGTTACAAGGAAAACTAAGAAACAAATAACTTCATCATCAACAAAAAGGATGTCCACTAAGAGACCCCATCTGAAACTCACCAACTACAAAGACCACAGATAGATAAACCCACAAAGATGGGAAGAAACCAGTGCAAAAAGGATGAAAATACCCAAAACCAGAATGCCTCTCCTCCTCCAAGGGATCACAACTCCTCACCAGCAAGGGAACAAGGCTGGATGGAGAATGAGTCTGATGAATTGACAGAAACAGGCTTCAGAAGGTGGCTAATAACAAACTTCTCTGAGCTAAAAGAACATGTACTAACCCAATGCAAAGAAACTAAGAACCTTGAAAAAAGGTTTGACAAAATGCTAACGAGAATAAACAGCTTAGAGAGGAATATAAATGAACTGATGGAGCTGAAGAACACAACACGAGAACTTCATGAATAATAAACAAGTTTCAGTAGCCGAATTGATCAAGCAGAAGAAAGGTGATCAAAGACTGAAGAACAACTCAATGAAATAAAAGAAGAAGGCAAGATTAGAGAAAAAAGAGTAAAAGGAAATGAACAAAGCCTCCAAGAACTATGGGATTACGTGAAAAGACCTAATCTACGTTTGATAGGTGTACCTGAATGTGATGGAGAGAATGAATCCAAGCTGGAAAACACTCTTCAAGATATTATCCAGGAGAACCTCCCCAATCTAGCAATGCAGGCCAGTATTCAAGTCGAGAAATGCAGAGAACACCACAAGATATTCCTCAAGAAGAGCAACCCCAAGGCACATAATCGTCAGATTCACCAGGGTGGAAATGAAGGAAAAAATGCTAAGGGAAGCCAGCGAGAAAGGTTGGGTTACCCATCAGACTCACAGCAGATCTCTCCGCAGAAACCCTACAAGCCAGAAGAGAGTCGGGGCCAATATTCAACATCCTTAAAGAAAAGAACTTTCGACGTAGAATTTCATATCCAGCCAAACTAAGCTTCATAAGTGAAGGAGAAATAAAATCCTTTACAAACAAGTAGTTGCTCAGATATTTCATTACCACCAGGCCTGCTTTATAAGAGCTCCTGAAAGACTAAACAGAGAAAGGAACAACCAGTACCAGCCACTCCAAAAACAATACCAAATGGTAAAGAGCATCGACACAATGAAGAAACTGCATCAACTAACAGGCAAAACAACCAGCTAGCATCAAAATGGCAGGATCAAATTCTCACATAACAATATTAGCCTTAAATGTAAATGGGCTACATGCCCCAATCAAAAGACACAGACTGGCAAATTGGATAAAAAGTCAAAACCCATAGGTGTGCTGTATCCAGGAAACCCATCTCACATGCAAGGATACATGTAAGCTCAAAATAAAGGGAGGGAGGAAGATACACCAAGCAAATGAAGAGCAAAAAAAAAGCAGGAGTTGCAATCCTAGTCTCTGATAAAATAGACTTTAAACCAACAAAGATCAAAAGAGACAAAGAAGGGCATTACATAATGGTAAAAGGATCAATGCAACAAGAAGAGCTAATGATCCTAAATATATATGCACCCAATACAGGAGCACCCAGATACATAAAGCAAGTTCTTAATGACCTACAAAGAGACTCAGACTCCTACATAAGAATAGTGGGAGACTTCAATGAGACAGAAAATTAACAAGGACATCCAGGACTTGAACTCAGACCTGGACCAAGCAAACCTAATAGACATTTACAGAACTCTCCACCCCAAATCCACAGAATATATATTCTTCTCAGCACCACATAACACCTACTCTAGAACTGACCACATAATTGGAAGTAAATCACTCCTCAGCAAATGCAAAAGAACGGAAATCATAACAAACAAGTCTCTCAGACCACAGTGAAATCAAATTAGAACTCAGAATTCAGAAACTAACTCAGAACTGCACGACTTCATGGAAACTGAACAACTGGCTCTTGAATGCTGACTGGATAAACAATGAAGTGAGGGCAGAAATAAAGATGTTCTTTGAAACCAACGAGAATGAAGCCACAACGTACCAGAATCTCTGGGACACATTTAAAGCAGTGTCTAGAGAAAAATTTTTAGTAATAAATGCCCACGTGAGAAGCAAGGAAAGATCTAAAATCGACACCCTATCCTCAAAATTGAAAAGAGCCAGAGGAGCAAGATCAAAAAAACTCAAAACCTAGCAGAAGACAAGAAATAACTAAGATCAGAGCAGAAATGAAGGAGATAGAGACACAAAAAACCCTTCAAAAAATCAACAAATCCAGGAGCTGGTTTAAAAAAAAAAAAAACCCAACAAAATAGACAGACCACTGGCCAGATTAATAAAAAAGAAAAGGGAGAATAATCAAATAGATGCAATAAAAAATAATAAAGGGTATACCACCACAGATGCCACAGAAATACAAACCACCGTTAGAGATTACTACAAATAGCTCTATGCACATAAACCAGTAAACCTCAAAGAAATGGATAAATTCCTGGACACTTGCACCCTCTCAAGCCTAAACCAGGAAGAAGTCAAAACCTTGAATAGACCAATAACAAGGGCTGAAGTTGAGGCAGCAATTAATAGCCTACCAACCAAAAAAAACCCCAGGTCCAGATGGGTTCACAGCCTAATTCTACCAGACATACAAAGAGGAGCTGGTACCATTCCTTCTGAAACTATTCCAAACAATCCAAAAAGAAGGAATCCTTCCCAAAACATTGTATGAGACCAACATCATCCCGATACCAAAACCCGGCAGAGACTCAACAAGAAAAGAAAACTTCAGGCCAATATCCATGATGAACATAGATGCAAAAATCTTCAATAAAATACTGGCAAACTGATTGTAACAGCACATCAAAAAGTTTATCCATCACGATCAAGTAGGCTTCATCCCGGGGATGCAAGTCTGGTTCAACATATGCAAGTCTATAAACGTAATTCACCACATAAACAGAACCAAAGACAAAAACCACATGATTATCTCAATAGATGCAGAGAAGGCCTTTGACAAAATTCAACAGCCCTTCATGCTAAAAACTCTCAATAAACTAGGTATTGATAGAACGTATCTGAAAATAATAAAAGCTATTTATGACACACCCACAGCCAATATCATACTGAATGGGCAAAAACTGGAAGCATTCCCTTTGAAATCTGGCACTAGACAAGGATGCCCTCTCTCACCACTCTGATTCAATATAGTATTTGAGGTTCTAGCCAAGGCAATCAGACAGAAAAAAGAAAGGGTATTCAATTAGGAAAGGAGGAAGTCAAATTGTCTCTATTTGCAGACGACATGATTGTACAGACGACCCTATCATCTCAGTCCAAAATCTCCTGAAACTGATAAGCAACTTCAGCAAAGTCTCAGGATACAAAAATCAACGTGCAAAAATCACAGGCATTCCAATACACCGATAAAAGGCTTAAAGACAGCCAAATCAAGAATGAACTGCCATTCACAATTGCTACAAAGAGAATAAAATACCTAGGAATACAACTAACAAAGGATGTAAAGGACCTCTTCAAGGAGAACTACAAACCACTACTCAATGAAATAAGAGAGGACACAAACAGATGGAGAAACATTCCAGGCTCATGGTTAGGAAGAATCAATATCGTGAAAATGGCCATACTGCTCAAAGGAATTTATAGATTCAATGCTATCCCCATCAAACTACCAATGACCTTCTTCACAGAACTGGAAAAAACCACCTTAAACTTCATATGGAACCACAAGAAAGCTCACATAGCCAAGTCAATTCTAAGCAAAAAGAACAAAGGTGGAGTCATCACGCTACCTGACCTCAAACTACACTACAAGGCTACAGTAATCAAAACAGCACGGTACTGGGACCAAAACAGAGATATAGACCAATGGAACAGAACAGAGGCCTTGGAGGCAGCACCACACATCTACAACCATCTGATCTTTGACAAACCTCACAAAAACAAGCAATGGAGAAAGGATTCCCTGTTTAATAAATGGTGTTGGGAGAACTGACTAGCTATGTGCAGAAAGCAGAAACTGGACCCCTTCCTGACAACTTACACTAAAATTAACTCCAAATGGATTAAAGATTTAAACATAAGGCCTAACACCATAAAAACCCTAGAAGAAAACCTAGGCAAAACCATTCAGGACATAGGCACAGGCAAGGACTTCATGACTAAAACACCAAAAGCATTGGCAACAAAAGCCAAAGTAGACAAATGGGACCTAATTAAACTCCAGAGCTTCTGCAGAGCAAAAGAAACAATCATCAGAGTGAACCAGCAACCAACAGAATGGGGAAAAATTTTTGCAATCTACCCACCTGACACAGGACTTATATCCAGAATCTACAAAGAACTAAAACAGATTTACAAGCAAAAAAAAAAAAAAAAAAAAAAAAAAAAAACAAACCCATTCAAAAGTGGGCGAAGGATATGAACAGACACTTTTCAGAAGAAGATATGTATGAGGCCAACAAACATATGAAAAAAATGCTCATCATCACTGATCATTAGAGAAATGCAAATCAAAACTACATTGAGATACCATCTCACGCCAGTCAGAATGGTGATCACTAAAAAGTCTGGAGACAACAGATGCTGGAGAGGATGTGGAGAAATAGGAACATTTTTACACTGTTGGTGGGAGTGTAAATTAGTTCAACCATTGTGGAAGAAAGTGTGGCAATTCCTCAAGGACCTAGAAATAGAAATTCTATTTGACCCAGCAATCCCATTACTGGGTATATATCCAAAGGATTATAAACCATTCTATTATAAAGACACATGCATGCGTGTTCGCTGCAGCACCGTTTACAACAGCAAAGACTTGGAACCAACCCAAATGCCCATCGATGATAGACTGGACAGGGAAAATGTGGCACATAGACACCATGGAATACTATGCAGCCATAAAAAGTGATGAGTTCGTGTCCTTTGTAGGGACATCGGTGAACCTGGAAACCGTTATTCTCAGCAAACTGACACAAGAACAGAAAATCAAACACTGCATGTTCTCACTCATAGGTGGGTGTTGAACACATGGACACAGGGAGGGGGGGAACATCACACACTGGGGTCTGTTGCGGGGGACGAGGGGGAGGGACAGTAGGGGACAGTAGGGGGCAGCAAGTTGGGGAGGGATAGCATGGGGAGTAATGCCAGATATAAGTGATAGAGATGGAGGCAGCAAACCACATTGCCATGTATGTACCTATGCAGCAATCCTGCATGTTCTTCACATGCACCCCAGAACCTAAAGTGCAATAAAACACACACACACACACACACACACACACACACACACACACACACACACACATATATATAAAATAAACTGACTAGCTTCAATAGTGCTAGATGTAAGCACAGCTTTCGAGCTAGTGCAATGAGAAATCATGTGAATAACACCTGAGGATTTAGCAACCTACCCCAGGGAGACAACCCATGGGCAGAGAGGAAGGAAGGAGACATCTGTGCTGCTCACTCTGGAGGCAGACCTCAGCACAGCCCTGTCCTCCTCTCCTCATCCCTAAGCATAAAGGCCAGGAAATAGAAATTTGCTTGATTCTACTCTAGTTGTCGAGGAAATGAGCTCTTGGCAGACTGGCTTCCAGGAGCTATGTGGGGACAACAGCAAGGACTTGCAAATGAGGGTGACAGGGCTGCCCACAGAGTGCCACTGTAGAATATACACATAATAAATGAGGCCAGACAGGGGCATGTCAGCTGAGAGCCAGAATGGCTCTCAGGCACGAGCAAGATCAGGTGGCTCCTTAATGGATGACAGTAACATTTCCAGAGCAAGAACCTGTAAGTCTGAGAGGGGCAGGTCAGAAAGAGAAGCTAAGAAGGAGGTTTTGGGCAAATTTTACAAATAAAAAGAAGTAATGATTGCCACAGTTGACTGAGCACTTGACCATGTGTGATGCTTTATGCTAAACTCTTCTTCGTCTCACCTAACGCTCAGCATTCCCATTTAATTACCCCATTGGCCTGATGTTTACTGTTAGTAATAATAGCTAAACATTTCAGAGCACTTGCCATGTGCTGGCATAAAGGTGACCTCTGGCTTACAGGAGCCTGGCACTAAGGAGGGCAGCTGTGCAGCAGACTGCCCAGATTCAGATGCCACCTGCATGGAGACTCTCCAGCTCCTACTCTTGAGCATATGACATCTTTGTGCCACAGTTTTCTCCTCTGTGAGCTGGGGACTGTATTAGTACCTATGCTGTGTGATTTTGTAAGAACTACATGGATTACCTGGTGCAAAGACTGAAATAGTTCCCTAGTGCATGTGATACACTTGGCAAATATAAGCCATGATGATGGTCAGGGCTATCATGAAGATGGGCCTATTGGGCAACTGGATAAATAAACAGGCTAAGCACAGAGCACCTATGGATAAGCCTAAGGTGAGCCAGCTATCCTTTTTTTTTTTTTTTTTTTGAGATGGAGTTTTGCTCTTGTTGCCCAGGCTGGAGTGATGTCAGCTCATGGCAACCTCTGCCTCCCAGGTTCAAGCGATTCTCCTGCCTCAGCCTCCTAAGTAGCTGGGATTACAGGCATGTGCCACATGCCTGACTAATTTCATATTTTTAGTAGAGATGGGGTTTCTCCATGTTGGTCAGGCTGGTCTTGAACTCCCAACCTCAGGTGATCCGCCTACCTGGGCCTCCCAAAGTGCTGAGATTACAGGCGTGAGCCACTGCAGCCACACTGCCAGTGATCCTTTTAGTACTGCTGTGCCTTTAGGCATGTTACTTAGCCTGAACATGTTCATCTGTAAGGTGAACTGTGATGAGGTTAAATGGTAAAACACCTTTTTTTTTTGAGATGGAGTTTCACTCTTGTTGCCCAGGCTGCAGTGCAATGGCACGATCTCAGCTCATGGGAACTCCTGCCTCCTGGGTTCAAGCAATTCTCCTGCCTCAGCCTCCCGAGTAGCTGGGATTACAGGCATGCACCACATGCCCAACTAATTCTGTACTTTTAGTAGAGATGGGGTTTAGGTGAAAGGGCTCATTAACAGTGCTTGGTGCATAGTAAGTGCTCAATAAATGTTAAATGTTATAGCAGAGCTAAAACAATGAATGAGCCCAGGAAAATGCCACCCGGTACTGTCTCTGGGCAGGCAGCCAGTCAGCTTCGCCTGGTGCCACCTCCACCTGGCTTTGTTCACATTACTGCACTCATTCAACAAGTATTTCTAGAACGGCCATGATGTGCCAGGGAAAATGTGATGCGGTAGGTGGTTAGATGTCAACCTGGGGGAGAAAAGAATCAAACAGAAATCTGGCATCCCTGCAGTGTCAGAATACAGTCTCCACTCAGTGTGCCACACTTGTCCTCAAGAAGGGTTTGTCCCCAAGAAGGCAAAGGCAGCGAGGACAGTAGAGATACTCTATGCTTTAGGCACTGATTGGAGATGAGGATTCTGCAGGGCCAGTGAAAGGGGTTAGAAACCTGTACCAGTCTCATGAATGTGCAAAGTCTCAGCGGAGTGAAGCTGGTCTAGGTCTTGGACATGCCACGATGTCTCAGGCCTTTCTCTCTCCTCATCTAGAGACCTTCAGTGTGCAGCCAGCGGCCACATCCGGTCATTTGCATGTTAGTTTCAACTCCTGTATCTCTCATCCTCGTATCTGTGTGAATCCCAATGCTAGCAATGGCACATACAGCTGCAATGACCACCACGGTGTTAACCTCTGAGGGTCAGAACTTTGCCTCCCCTGTTCACTGTTATAGCCTCAGCTCCTGAAATAGTGCCTGGCCATGCAGACTCATGGAATAAATGTTTCAGGCATTGCTGGATGCTTTCCAAATACTATTAGCTCTAATCTTCCCAGTTCCTTAAGAACTGGGGAAGAGAAAGAAGCAGTGTGATTCCCATTTCACAGATAAAGCAGTTACAGATGTTAAGTGCCTTTCCCAAGGTAAAGTAAATGCTGAATAAAGAGTACTCAGCATCAGCCAGTCACGGTGGCTCACGTCTGTAATCCCAGGGCTGTGGAAGCTGAGGCAGGAGGATTGCTTGAGCCCAGGAGTTTGAGGCTGCAGTGAGTTATGACTACACCACTGCACTCCAGCCTGAATGACAGAGTAAGACCCTGTGTCTAAAAGGAAGTAAAGGAAAGAAAGAGAGAAAGGCAGGGAGGGAGGGAGGGGAAGGAAGGAAATAAGGAAGGAAAAGAAAAGAAAAAGGAAAGATAGGAAGAAAGAAAGAGAGAGAGGCTGGGCACGGTGGCTCATGCCTGTAATCCCAGCACTTTGGGAGGCCTAGGACGGTGGATCACTTGAGCCCAGGAGTTCGAGACCAGCCTGGGCAACATAGCAAAGCCCTAGCTCTACAAAAGACGAAAAAAAAAAAATAGGCGGGCGTGGTGGCGCTTGCCTATAATCCCAGCAACTGGGAAGACTGAAGTGTGAAAATTGCTTGAGCCTGGAGAGGTTGAGGCTGCAATGAGCCATGATCGCACCGTTCCACTCAACCTGAGCAACACAGTAAGAGAGAAAGGAAGCAGCATGGAAAGAAAGGAAGAAAAGAGAGAAGGAAAGTTAGGAAAAGAAAGAAGGGGAGGGGAGGGGGAAAAAGGGAAGGGAAGGGGAGGGAGGGTCCTCTGCGCTGAAATGCAGGTCCGAAGGACCCCCAGGGGGCAGCAGCATCACATACAATGTAGCATACTGCCTAGCACATAGTAGACGCTCATTAGTTTTTGAAAGAAACAATATGAATACATAGTTTCTCATTTTCAGAAGGAAAAAATTGAGAGGCCACATGAAGCTACCCAGGCTGCACAGAAGGTGGCAGAGTTTGCAATGGCAAGGGATGGGTTGGGCCAGGGGCCTAGCCCGGAAGTCCAATACCGAATAGGCCAAGGGGCAGAAATGCAACTCCTGCTGGGCACCTGCCACGGCCCTGAAGGAGGCTATGATTAACTCCTGTATTAATTGAGGAAGTGAAAGAATGGGGAGATGAAGAAGCAGCCCCGAGTCACACACTTGATTAGCGTTGTGGAACCCGGCTTCAAAGGCAGGCCTGCGCAACTTCTGCCATGCCCCGCTGACTTCCACTTGACGTTTCTGAGATCAAGAGTGAAGGCTGGACATCCAGGAGCTCACTCTTTAGAAAAAGTAGGTGAAGGGGCTGGAAGGAGATTTTAGTGAAACTCTGCAGCTCTGTCCATGCATACAGCTGATTCTATTATTTTCCAGTCGATCTGTTTGTTTTGGCTGTAATATAAGCTGGTTGCTAAGCAACTGCTCAAAGAGCTAAGATGCTGAACTTTTTTGGTAACCGAGCAGAACCCCAAAAAGGGTGATATAAGTAAGTGTTTGGGGGTACAAGCCAAGGGCTGCCAGTCAGCCTGCTCTGGTACTCTGGCGTTTGGGAGTAACCTCGCCGCTTTGAGAGAGTGAGCAGGCTGTCATGGAGGGAATGCTGCCTTCCTCCTCATCTAACGCTAACATTTAACCTCTGTGGGGCTTCAGTTGGTCACCTGCAATGATATTTACCTTAAAGAGCAGTGTGAAGAACAGAGGTAATGACAGTGCAGCTGGCAGGGTTTTGGTACATGGTAAAGGCTCAGTAACTTTTTTTTTTTGAGACATAGAGTCTCGCTCTGTCGCCAGGTTGGAGTGCAGTGGAGTGATCTCAGCTCAATGCAACCTCTGCCTTCCTTTCAAGCGATTCTCCTGCCTCAGCCTCCCAAGTAGCTAGGATTACAGGCATGTGCCACCACGCCCAGCTAATTTTTGTATTTTTAGTAGAGACGGGGTTTCACCATGTTGGCCAGGATGGTCTCAATCTCTTGACCTTGTGATCCACCCGCCTCGGCCTCCCAAAGTGCTGGGATTACAGGCATGAGCCACTGCGCCTGGCCAGAGCTCAATACCTTATACCTGTCATCATTTTTAATAATTAAAAAATGTGTATTTTTGAGACAGGGTGTCGCTCTGCCGTTCAGGATGGAGTGCAGTGGCACAATCACGGTTCACTCCAACTTCAACCGCCTGGGCTCAGGCAATCCTCCCGTCTCAGCCTCCTGGGTAGCTAAACCACAGGTGCATTCTGCAATGCCCAGCAATTTTTAACATTTTTTTGTAGCGATGAGGTCTCACTATGTTGCTCAGGCTGGTCTTGAATTCTTGGGCTCAAGCAATTCTCCTGCCTCAGCCTCCGAAAATGCTGGGTTACATGTGTAAGCCACTGCACCTGGCCATTATTAATCTCCTGACAAAGTTTGGCAACAGTATTTTGTGGGAGATCAGTGCTGAGGAAGTTCGTTTCTAGAAGGGCCTGGGGGCTTTGTTGGAGTCCTCAGCTGCCACAGCAAACAGGACCCTTAACCTCATCTCACATCAGTGATGCTACGCGGTGCACAGGGGGCATCCACTGATGTCTGGGTCAGAAACGAATCCAGCTGCTCACCAGAAAAGATGTCCCTGAAGTCAAGGGCAAGTTGGTATGATGACTTCATATGAAAAGAACAGTGCATGCTTTTTTGGGGCTTCCAGAGAATCACATTCCTTATTGCTTCTGATAAATGCTCTGGTGTCTAGGAATTGTCTAGGTCAGAGGTTACACTCTGGTGGTTTGGGGTGGGGGTACAAGGGGTCAAGGCAGCCTGGAGACGTACTTGGTCAGCCTCAACAGCATTTGACACAATTTTTTTGCTCTAAATCATCCAAAACAATTTTTAAAAATTAGTTGCCAACATTTTTAAAAAAAGTTTTATATGAAAATCCAGATTCCCAACTCCTTGAAAGACAAGAATACCTAGTAACCTTCCCTGCCTCCCTAAAGCTGTAACTGCTCAAACTGTGTGGAGAGACGCCTGGCTCCCTGAGACCAGGGCTCTGATCTCCACTGAACTGTACTCAGCATTCTTGGGAAAAGTCTGGGAAGATGGTAATGAAGTTTTAAAGCCATTTTCAGTATTTCAAAACCCCTGAGGGGACCACATACCTTCTTGTGACAAGGTGGCTAAGGCCAACTACCACCTCAAGTGATTCTGCCTGAAGCCAATGCTAAGTAGGGGGCCACACTAGTTACCACACATCCAGGAGGGTCTGTTTAGCAGTGAATGATGTCTTTGATCGATAAAACATAGGAAGACAAAAAAAAAAACACCCAGCCTGTTCATACCTGTTGTTTTTTAAAACATGATGCCCATGAGGTCCTTGAACAGGGAGAGTAGAGACCACAGACTCACATGGGGCCAAGTCACTTTCAGCTGGCAGGAGTGAAGGGAGGGTCCCAGAGCGGTGGAGGATGGGCAGGGGTCCAATGCTGAAGGCTCTTTTCTTGGTCTAGGGTGGCACTCACTCCCATTGTCTATCTGTCCCCTTGGGAACCTGGCATCCTGTAAGCTGCCCAAGTTTCAGAATCTACAGGGATCAGCGGCTGCAAGCCCTGTCTGGCCACATGGGGGCACCCTGGCTCCACACACTGGATTCTGAGATCCAGAGGCGCTGGCACAGGCGCTGGGGCTAGAGGGAGTAATCCATTTCTGCAGGCTGGTGGGTCAGGGGTTGAGGCTCATGGTGCTGGTTGAGGCTCACAGCACCTCCCATGCCCGATTCAGGGTCATGGTGCCGTGAGGGTTGCTCACCGTACTGATTTTAACAGAGCCTCGTAGGGACTCCCCCAGCCCCGGGGGAGGAATTAACACTATGAAACCTGGAGATGCCCCTGGAAGGACATGAACTCAGAGGCTGGAGAGAGAACACAAGCTGCCTAACCTTGCTCCAGAGAACGCGGGGCACGGAGGGTGCGCATACTATACCTATGCTCTGGCTTCCCTACAAAAGGTTTAAAGGCACCTGGAAGGTTTTTTTTAAGAGAGAAAGAGACAGAGACAGACAGAGAAAGATACCAAGAGACAGAGAGACAAGAGTCAGATGGAGGGAGGGACGGAGAAAGGACAAGAGAAGAAGAGAGAAAGAAATCAGACCCTGCCTGGTTTGGGACAAATAGAAACCCCACAGATCCCAATAATGTGAAGCAGCATGACCAGCAGACCTGAGGCTACAGACCATGGCTCACACCGTGGTGTAAGCTCTCTGGACTTGAGCTGTTATTTTGCTTCTCTGAGCCCCACTCTTTCTCCCTGTACAATGCAGGTAGCCATGCCGGCCTCTGGGTTCGATGCACAGAACCAATGGGATGATACATGCAAACCACCTCTCATGATACCTGGATCTAGGCAGACTTGGTATAAACATAACTCATGCTGACCAATGACAGTAAATAAAGGATTTTTAAAAAGTATCATTGGACCATGATACCGTGTGACTTTAGTTTTCTCATGTGTAAAATGGGACCTTTGGGCCATGTGACTTCTGTCGCTTGTATCAGTCCAAATTGTGTACTATTCTATAATAAATGCACTCTTCACACAGCCATCTAAGCCTTCCATTAGCGGAGCCCTTTCTCCAGCTGCTGACAGCCTGTCACGATGTGGGGCGTGCTGGAAGGGGACGCTGGAGATTCACAGACGCAGTCGTGACAGTGCTTAGGCACCTGGCTCTGCAGTCAGACTGGCTGTTTCAACCCCAGCTTCCCTTTACTAGGTGAGTAACCCTGGGCCAGTGGCTTCCGGTCTCGTTTCTACAGTTTTCCATTTGGAAAAGGAAGGTGATAATACTAGCCATGGCAGGGACTCTGCGGGGAGGAAATGAGATCCTACCCAGTCAAGCCCTCAGAACAGTGCTTGGCACGTGGCAAACACTTCCGTAAGGGCTAGGCATCATCATCACTTAGATTTGTTTAAGAGACAGGGCAGTAATATTTCTTGGGTTATATGAAGGTTGTCTGATCCAAAACCAGAAGAAGGAGAGCATGTTTTCATAGATGCTACAGAAAGAGCAACAGACTGGCAGACAACAAGAGATGTTCCTTGGACCAAGCTCTGCCATCAGCATTTCCTTCTGCAAACTCAGGTTCCAATCTGTTCACTGAGAACTCTATTGCTGGGTGGCTGTGGGCAGGTCCCTTCCCCTGTCTGTGTGTCCACTGCCCCATCTAGAAAAGAAAACTGTTGGACTAGATGATGACCCTAAGGGCCTTCTGGTCCTGGCACTGCATGGCCCTATGTGCCTTCCGGCCTGATGGCCAGGCCCCTGCCGGCCCTTACCTGAGGTACTCATAGAGCCCGTACATGGGCAGGAAGTCAATGTCAGACAGGAACATGTAGGGAGTGCTGATGTGCTTCATGGCCACGTTGCGCAGCAGGTTCACAGGGTAGAACTGGCCCTCCTTGTACACGATGTGGTAGCCCACGTTGTGGCGGCTCATAAGCACCTCGGAGCCCTGCGCGTAGCGGAGGAACTGCTGGGCTTCAGCGTCTGACAGGTAGAGGGCCAGGCTGATGGGCCCCTCCCAGTGCTTGCAGATGGCCTCCAGCATCTGGAGCCTGGAAGAGACAGGGAGGGTGAGCCGCAGGACCTGGACCGTCCATGTATCATCAGCCCAGCCTGCTGTGGGGTTCTGCCTCCCGTGACACTTGATCAACTAACTGTGGATCAAATCCCTGCTTTCAACGTGACTCACTCAGTTCCTTTAACTATAAAACAGGCATCAAAACATTTACCGTGCTGGTTGTCTTTTCCTGCTTCCAACTGAACATGTGATACGAAGTCATAACACACTATAAGCCTCAGACTCCTCGTTTCAAAGCTGGGTGGTGAGTGTATTAAATGATCTGAAGATCCCCTTCCAGCCCTGAAGTCTTACACTTCTCCTCTCTCCGCAAAGGTGTGTAACAGCTCTGCTGATCTCCTAAGGCAGTGACCAGCCAGAGAGAACTTAGACAAACTGAGGCCACTGAGTTACAAGGAACAGTCAAATAGTAAACACAAATACACAACAACTATAATTACAACTGTGTTGCAGTGTGCCAGGAGCGTTCCAGAATTCTCTCCATAACTGAGCACTAGCTGTCATTCTCCCCATTTTCCTGATGGAGGAGTGGAGGCACCAGATGTTCAGTCAGCTTTGCCTCTTGTACTTAGAGGGCAGACATGTGTAGACAGTACCCTGATGAGACAGACCTTCGCGTCCGTGAAAAAAATAACAGTAAAAAAGGGAATAGAAAAACATGTGAATGCTGGAAACAAAAGTCTACCTGGGGTGATGCTGTCTTCATCACTGGTATTCACAGCCCTTACTGCCCCAGGGCTCCAGACAACTTTGCAAGGCTACCTCAGTGATGCTGAGCCAGGGAGAGGGGAAAAAACAGAGCCCAATGAAAAAATAAAGAAGAAAAAAAACAAAAGGGGCTTGCAACAGAGAGGGTTCTGTGGAAATGTTTGAAGATAAATCTATAAAGATATTTTCTTTCAAAGGCATTAGAAGTGCCTGGTACATAAAATCTATGGCTAAGAAACAGCAAAAGCCTACTTGAATTGTTTTTTCTTACTCAGCAAGAGGTACATAATCAGCAGTCTCCTGGTCAGATGGCCACTTTATTCGGACGATTACCAGGATATCGATTCCATGCATTTCCATGCTTCTAAACTACAGGAAATGGGCACAACTATCTTGTTTCAATGGCCTTTTTGATGCCTTCCAGAGTTTCCTCTCAGTAATTCTGTGAATTGGTACTGCCCAGATTTGTTTCCTCTTCAATATGGAGGAGTGAGAGATTCACCAGTGCAAAATGCTCTCCATTTCTCATCCGTAATAAAGCCTGCTAACCACATCGACTAGAGCCGTTTCTTAGAAAGGTGCTGCATTCTTCACGAAGCCTAATTGCACTGAACTTTGTGTTCGCCGTCTGCTGTAGGGGCCTGCCCTCTCCTGGGCTCTGAGGATCTGGAATTTTGAATTACACCTCCTGCACCTGTTTCACCTTCCGCAAAAGTGGGGGACTTGGCACTTCAAGAGAGAGCCATTTGTACAAATCCTCTGAGAGCTGGAGAGCAAAAGGCAAGAATAATTTCCAGCGTGTAGACACGAGAGCTGCTGAAAGAAGTGGGAGGGAGGAGGGAGGTTTGGCTGGGCAAGAAGAGAAGACCACTTCCTGGGATTCTCCCACTGGTTTTTGCCTCTGTCTCAGTTTTCCAAGCAAGGATTCCCCTCCCCCTGCCCCATGACCTGCCATGGTCCCTCTTGTAAGCTCAGCCAAGAGTTTAGAGTAAGAACAGAGAGGCCAGGCATGGTGGCTCATGCCTGTAATCCTAACACTTTGGGAGGCAAAGGCAGATGGATCATTTGAGGTCAGGAGTTCAAGACCAGCCTGACCAACATGGTGAAACTCTGTCTCTACTAAAAATACAAAACAAATAGCCAGGCGTGGTAGCACACGCCTGTAGTCCCAGCTACTCGGGAGGCTGAGGCAGGAGATAGGAGACTGAGGCAGGAGACTTTGAACCTGGGAAGATGGAGGTTGCAGTGAGCCAAGACTGTGCCACTGCACTCCAGCCTGGCTGACAGAGCAAGACTGTGTCTCAAAAAAAAACACAAACAAACAAACAAAAACAGAGAAAAAAATACTCAAGGTTCTCAAAAGAAAAGTGCTGTGCATGTAGAGATAATGCAGCCAAATGTTCTGTAGAACCTCCACAAGCGAGATGGAATGGTGACACAACCCACTGCTGTTTCTGCCCCAGCCCCAATCCCTTCAATCTTTACTCCCTTAGAACCAACCTTTCTGTGACAAACTGAGGTTTATAACAATGATGGTAATATTTACAATGTGATCATGATCTCACCCATCTCCCCCTTTACCTGCTACTTGCCAGGTCTTTGCCACACTGTGGCTATCACGTTTAATCCTCATAGTAACTATAAAATTGAGATTCTCATCACCATTTCACAGGCAAGGAAGCTTAAGAGGGTGAAAAACTTCTTTCAAGTCATGCAGTTACAAAGTGAAGGACACAGATTCACATTCAGGTCTACCTAACCCCAAGGCCTGGACCCAGATCATTATATAATATGGACTGGGGTTAGGCTAGAACAAAGTTCCCACATGCCTTTGCTTCACTGCCTGTTTCCCCAAGTCAGAGCGTGTTCTCTCCCGGTGTCAATTCCTCCCCACTCCTTCCCCTCCTCAGTTCCTCTTGGTACTTGTCTCAAAGCTCCACAATCCCCTTGTCCCTTCTCATGCTTCTCTCCCCTTATCTGGTCCCTAAGGGTGCTCCTGTGCAGGTCTTGCTGATGCCAAGCTCTATGTGCAGCATTTCTTTAGCTGGATGAGTCCATGGAAGAGCTGACCCTAAACCTAAAAGGCCTCTGTGTCCCATGCTGGTTCCCACTTCCCCATGGAAACCACCATTGCCTCATCTAGGGAGGGCTGTGCAAAGGCTCAGAAATTTCCGGCAGATCTAAAAACAGGCAGGGGCTACTCCAGAGAATCCCACTGAGGCTGGAAGCCTCAAGCAGGCTCTGTAGTCATAAAGAAGCAGGCAGGAAGATGGCCAAGTCAGAAACCCAGAAGACCAGGGCTGGAAGGAATTCTAGAGCATCAGAAAACTAAGCATCCCAGGCAGTGACCACTCAGTGTCTGCTTGGATGGGTAACTCACACCCACCAAGGCGGACCATTCTAATCTGGTGCACTGCCCATGAGGCAGGCTGCGTAGCCTATCGCAGGCATGCAACTGTAGGTTTTTGGGTCAGACAGGCCTGGATTTGTCCTCTGAACTGTGTCAGTATTCCTGGGCAAGTGACCGTTCTTTGAGATTCAATGTCCACATATGTATTTTGGGGGATAATAATGCCTTTGTTATATAACAAAATAGCTACAAATCGTCCCTCTCCATCTATCCATACCCTCCGGAAATAATCTCCCACTTGAATTCTGGCCACATGACTTGCTTTAGTCCACAGTATGTTAGCAAACATGATAGGAGCAGAGGCGAGATAACAGGCTTGTGCCTACTGCCACGTGAACCAGCCTACGCCACCTTGCCCTGGTGTTCCAATTGTGCCTGATAGGCAGACAAACCCCCGAAAAGCTACCTAGCTTATGGCAGACATACAAATGAGCCCAGCAGGGTCTCCGCACACTGCCAATGCAAAGATTCACAAGCTCATTACAGTGCTTGTAGTAAGCTGCTAAGACTCAGGGCAGTTTGTGAAGCAGTAACATCTAGCTGAATTTGGGGATTAAATGAGATAATGATACAAAGCGTCTGGTGCAAAGCTGGATATACAGCAGGTACTCAGTACATGATAGCTGTAATTTCCTGCTTAGGTTCTATTTCTTCTGCTCAAACATGTCTTCACCTAATATTTGTTATTTCCAATGCATCAGGAATACTATACAGACAAGGGGCCTGGGTGCCTGCATTTCATGAGCTTTTATTCTAGTGGGGGAAAAAAAAAAAGAAACCAGAGGTTTGACTAGGGAGGTGATTAGGTCATGAGGCTGGAACTCTCATGAATGAGATTTGTGTCCTCCCGCTTTTTTTTTTTTTTGAGACAGAGTCTCATTCTGCTGCCCAGGCTGGAGTACGGTGGTGCAATCTCAGCTCACTGCAACCTCCACCTTGCAGGTTCAAGCGATTTTCCTGTCTCAGCCTCCTGAATAGCTGGGATTACAGATGTGTCTCACCACGCCTGGCTAACTTTTGTATTTTTAGTAGAGACGGGGTTTCACCATGTTGGCTAGGCTGGTCTTGAACTCCTGACCTTAGGTGATCCACCTGCCTTGGCCTCCCAAAGTGCTGGGATTACAGGCCTGAGCCGCCACACCCAGCCTCTGTGCCCTTTTAAGAGGCCCAGGGAGCTAGCTGGCTGTGTCCACCATGTGAGGATGTGGTAACAAGGCACTAGCTGGGAGCCAGGAAGTGCATCCTCACCAGACACCGAATCGACCACAGCCTGGATCCTCACCAGACACCGAATCGACCACAGCCTGCATCCTCACCAGACAGCGAATCAACCACAGCCTGGAACTTGGACTTCCAGCCTCCAGCACTGTGATAAATTTCCGTTGTTTATATATCAAATAATTACAGCATTTTGTTACAGCAGATAATGAGAAGTATGTGAAAGTCTGGGGGAGTGGGGGGGAAGCTTTTCAAGAACAGGGGGATAGCCCTTGGGGTAAAAATGAGCTCAGCATGTTCAAGCAGGAAGAAACAGACTAAGTGTGGGTGCAGCACAGGAGGGTGAGGGGCAGAGGTGAGATGAAGGTGGCAGGGGGGTGTGCAGATGCCAGGCTGATGGACCTTGGAGACCACAGCAGGCAGGTGAGATACTGTTCCACATGTAACAAGGAGCCATCAGAGAGTTTTAATGATGTGACCTGACTTACATTTTGAAAATATCACTCTAGCTGTTACATGAAGAAAAAATTACCTTTCACTCTCTGAACAGTCAGTGCTTTCAAACGTAAGCTTGTTTAACATCACCTGGGGGGGCTCATTAAACCCCCGATTTCCAGGCCCTACCCTAGAGATTCTGGTTCAGGAGGTCTGGGGCAGGGCCTGAGAAGCTCCCATGCAATGCTGTGTTGCTGGTCCCCAGAGCAGGCTCAAAGCAATGCTGTTGTAAGGAGTGGGGCCCTGTGAGCCCACCCTTTACTCACAGACGGCAGAGAAGAGACCCATCATCCCCATGAGGCCCTGTAACTGTAGTCAGCACTTAACATCTTTGTCAAAGGCACAGTAAAGGACCAGGCTCCCCCGGCCAGGTGTCAGAAGATGGGTGCCACCTCGTGATCTGCTCCCCTCTGTCCCTTCGGCCGTTGCTGTCTTCTGCTGGGATGGGAGGGGGAGGGTTCTGAGCAGCTGAAGGAGAAGCAGATCTCCTGACTCCACAGCCAGGCTGCAATGTTCATTCTTCCTGAATGGAATTCCAGAGAGAGCTGGGCACGGGAGCGCAAAGGCCGGCTCTCCTAATTCGTTGTGACATTCACGTAGGGCCTACTTCTGACTCAAAGGTTTACAAACACATCTGAAATGTTTCTTAAATTAAAAATCAATCCAGTAGGCACCAGTCAGCGTGCTGCATCATAATCGGATGGGTTGACGAAGTGGAAGTGGCTGCAGGAATTTCTGCCATTCTTCATCAGCTTGCAGTGCCACTTTGTAATTTTTAATCGTGGCCTGCTAAGCACCTGTCATTAGGGCTTGGAATCCCCTGGGTTCTCATAGATATTGTCCTGATGGTGATACATGTCACAGTACAGGAGTGGGTATCGTGTGTCTGCTACGCTTGGGCTGTCCATGCTTTGAAGGAATGACTGCTATGGTCGGTGTTTGCTGCAGATGTGAGTGGGGCCCACAGTTTCTTTTAAATGGATTGTGTCTCCAGCCCAGGCCAGAAGGATGGATCCCAGTGGCAAGAGAAGGAGGGACACGGTTTTGCCTGTATTCTCTTCTTAACAAATGTATACAGAAGGATGAGTTTGAGCTGTTAATAACTAGAAATACGTTTGTTCTACTTGGTTGCAAATTCCAGATAGCAAACTCTATAGCCAGCACAGAGGTGAGAAACATTCAGGAAAAGGGAAATCAGTATTTGCTCACATCAACTACTTACTAGGCACTTTACGTCTTATTCTGTAGAACCCAATCATCAGTGAGTCTGACATTATCCCCCATCTCATAGGTGAGTCCAGTGAGGCTCAAAAAGGCTAAGTTGTTCAAACTCACACAGTTCGAAGTGGCACATGTGTACTCTGAATCCAAGTCTTGCTTTTTTCCTTTTCTACTACGTCGCTTTACCTCTCCTACCTAAACAACTGTCAGGTGCACATGCCCTCGGAAGGATATGCAGATCTAGCCGGTATTTACTGGATGTCAAATACGTGCTCAGGGCTTTTACAGAGGATCTCTTAATTACTCCTGACCAGGACCCTGTGAGGCAAGTAATTTGAACCCTATTTTATAGAGGGAGAAAACAGAAACCCAGTGACGTTAAGTGACTTGCCCAGAACACCAGCTGAGGATTGAATGAGTTGGTGGGATTTGAACCCAGAACTCTCTGTCCTTCTGTCTAGTGCCTTTTTACCCAGTATCACAAATGTTAAGATTCTGGTCAACAGTACCTGGTATCAGTTAGGGAGCCTTCGAATGTGTGTCAGGGCTAAGCACCGGGCATGCCTTCTCTCACCTGCTCTTTACAACAACCTTAGGGATAATGAGGATAATGGTATAATTATCACATTTTCATTACAGATGAAGAAACTGAGGCTTAAAGAAGTTATGTGACGTGTCCAAAAACAAAGTCACAGGGCAACAAAGAACCCACAGTGCCTGACTCCAAGGACCAAGTGTCATTCACTGTTATGTGACTTTTTATTTTGACCAGAAATATCAGATTTCTTTGGTAGCCACTGGCCACTAATCTTGACTCAGAATATTTTGCTGATAATCTGATTGCATGATCAGGAGGCCTGAATGCAACAGAGAACCAGTGATGGTTGAAGAGATGGGCACCTGGCTAAGTTTAAGTGGAACCCACTCACTTGCACAGATTATAGTACCTGGGCTTCAGGTAGCTTACGGGAGGGGCCAGATGCAGTCATGCTGCCTGGAGGAGAGCAGACCAATCTAGACCATCATTCAGCACTGATACGGAGAATTCAATTTTCTTTTTACTATAAATGCCATGGAGGAGAAGGAAACACACATGTGAAAAGAGGACTTGTGTGGTGAGGTGACTTCCTGATGTGGCTGCTTAGTGATGGGGAGCCTGGGTGTCCAAACGGAAATCTGAGTGAGAAGCCAAAGGGACTTGAGAATTTTAGGGGTGACTCTGGGACACTGGTAGGGTGTCCCTATGGAGCCACACAGGACGCCAGATTTGAGCTAGAAGGCCTGGCTACCTCCCCTGGTTTCCCACAAGGCCCTCTGTGATCCAGCCCCTGCCTACCTGGCCATGTGGATTTGATCTCCTCTTTCTCCCTCCTACACCCTAAGTCCTAACCACACCTCACCATTTGCTCCCCCACGGGGCCTGAAGTCCTCTCTGTCCTGTGAACATGCTACACGCTCTTCCTCAGACAGCCCTCCTGCTCTCCTTCTGGGCCTTCTACTTGCAGTCTACCAAATCTCCAACTCAATTTGGGTGCCGCCTCCCCTCGGACACATTCCCTGCCTCTTCCTTTCTCCACCTCCTTGGGCTCTCGTCTCATCGGTGGACCTCCTACATGACATTCAGAACTCATCCTACTGTAGACCTGTTTACCTGTCAGTGGCAGGCAGAGTTCTATGAACCTCCACACCCCCAGATTCCCGCCCTGAGTAATCCCCCTCTTGGGTGTGGGCAGGGCTTGGGAATATCGCACTGTAATCACGTTATGTTACAGAAGACTCTGGCGTCATGGGCCAGAGAGAGATTCTCCTGCGGGCCTTGAAGAAGTGGGCTGCCCTGCAGGGAGAGGGCTGCACTGTAGGAACTGAGAGTGGCTTCGAAGAGCTGAGGGGGGACACCAGTCAACAGCCAGCAAGGAAACAGGACCTCCATCCTGAACTGAATTCCGCTCCAACCCAAATGATCTTGGATGTGGATGCCGATCCCCAGATGGCATCCTAGCACTGGATAATACCTTGAGATTTCAGTCCTGAGATCCTGGGCAGAGGGCCCTGCTAACATCTTACCTTAGGTAACAAATGTGTACTTTTTTTTTTTCCCTTACTCTGTGGCACCTGGTGTGCAGTGGCACGATCTTCGGCTCACTGCAACCTCCGCCTCCGGGTTTCAAGCAATTCTCCTGCCTTAGCCTCCCGAGTAGCTGGGAATACAGGCGCACGTCACCACACCCAGCTAATTTTTGTATTTTTTAGTAGAGACGGGGTTTCACCATGTTGGCCAGGATGGTCTCAATCTCTTGACCTCCTGATCCGCCCACCTCAGCCTCCCAAAGTGCTGGGATTAACAAATGTGTCCTTTTTTAAGCTGCTCACTGTGTGGTGCTTTGTCACCTAACAACAGAAAGCGAATGGGCTGCCTGAGCCCCAAACAGGCTGCATACTCCTTGAAGACATGCGGATCCTTTTGCTGTGAGTCCCGCCACAGGCAGGCAAAGGGCCACATGCATAATTCAGTGGCTTCAGGGGATGATGGTCTGTTGGGGATTCCCAGACTCCAAAAGAAGTTGGAGAAAGGCCACTGGTTCTCCTGTGCACAGAGAACTGTAGGAATCTGGGGGGGCGCTTACAGAACTCTGCCTGCCACTGACAGGTAAACAGGTCTACAAAAGGATGCTGAATTCTGAGTGCCGTGCAGGAGGTGCACCAGTGTGATGAGAGCCCAAGGAGGTGGGGGAAAGGAAGAGGCAGGGAATGCGTCCGAGGGGAGGCAGCCCCTGAGTTGGAGGCTTGGTAGACTGCGAGTAGAAGGCACAGAAGGAGGTGAGACAGGGGATAGGTCTTTTAACCCACATTCCCCTCCCTTTAAGTGCCTAGTACAGAACGGTGAGCGGTATTTGCTGAGTGACCACGTGGATGTGGAGATGAGGAAACTGTGGCCACAGAAGGGACGGGCCTCGCTAGACCCCTCACAGCAGGTCAAGCATGGAGCTGGCGCCAGAACCTTCATACTGTCCCTTGCTCTTTTGTCCCATGTTGTCTTTAGCTGTCACCTGCTGGGATCTCCAGGTTCTCTGTGCACAGGAGTTCCAGTGGCCCTTCTCCAAGTTCTTTTGGAGTCTGTGAATCCCCAGGAGACCAGCAGCCCCTGAAGCCACTGAATTATGCATGTGGTCATTCGCTTGCATATGGCAAGACTCAGAGAGAAGGAATCCACTTCCCTGAGCCACCCTCAACATGAACCATTCCAGGTTGCCTCCAACGCAAGGTTCCTCACTTCCTAGAGCTCGCAGGTGACTTTATGAAAATGATTTTGTGTCTGGGTGTTTGTTCCTTAATCTATCTGTCCATTCTTCAATCATTCATGACTCGTAACACCTGGCATTTATAGAACACTAATTACAATAGTGTATTATAGAACAATACACTATTCTCAGCATGTACAGGCATTAGCTCATTTAATCCTTAGGACAATCCCATGGAATCTCATCCATCGGCTGGATAGGCATCTCTGAGGTGGATCAAAAGACAGAATGAGGAATCAAACTTCCTTTCTAATCATAGGAGCTGCGGGGGTATGACATGAGAGGGAGCTGGGGCAAGGGCAGCCACCATGGGCCATGTGTAAATTGTAGTGGAAGCCACTCAGACAAGGTGGGAAGGGGCACCTGGAATGGTCAGGTATAGAAATGCCAGGTAAGCCTGGCCGAGTGACCTTGGGGCTTCAAATCCATTCACTTCTTGGCAGCCAGAGATGTTTTAAAAAATATATACATTAGATCATCTAACTGCATACATTTATTCAGTAACTCCCTGCCACACTTAGAATATCTCGTGAGCATCTAACCTCCTCCCATCTTTCTCATACCACTTTCCTCCCAAGCCCCTATGATGCCGCAGCCACCCTGGTCTTCTGTGAGGTTTCTGGATGTGCAGGCATTCCTCCTACCACAGGCCCTTTGCACCTGCTATTGCATCCGCCTGGAACACTCTTCTCTCAGCAACTTGTACACCTGACTCTTTCTTGTCCTCCAGGTCTCTGTAGAAATGTCCCTTCCTCAGAGAGCCTTCTCCTGACCACACTACCTAAAGAAGGTTCTAAACCTGGCACCAGGATTATCCTCCCAGTTCCTTCAAAGCACTTATGCAATTACAGTCATTCTTAAAAACTGTTTATTGCTGTTTATGTCACTAGCTCCATATTCTCAGCCCTGGCTACACATTAAAAGCTCAAAACAATGCCGGCCGGGCACGGTGGCTTACACCTGTAATCTTAGCACTTTGGGAGGCTGAGGTGGGTGGATTGCCTGAGCTTAGGAGTTTGAGACCAGCCTGGGGAACATGGTGAAACCCCTTCTCTACTAAAATACAAAAAATTAGCCAGGCACAGAGGCGTGTGCCTGTAATCCCAGCTACTCAGAAGGTTGAGGCAAAAAGAATCACTTGAACCCCAGAGGCAGAGGCTGCAGTGAGACGAGATTGTTCCACTGCACTCCAGCCTGGGTGACCGCACAAGACACCATCCCCCGTCCCACTCCCCCACCAAAAATAAAAACAAATGCCAAGGACTCTGTTCTACAAAGATCCTTACTTAACTGGTCTGAAAAGCAGCCTGGACATGAAGATGCTATACAACTCCCGAGGTGATTCAATCTCCCTGCACAAGGTTGGGAAGCAGTGCATTGGCATGTAAGCTGCATGAGGGCGGAGCTCATGTCAGTACTGCCTGGAAATGCTTGATGGATGTTTGTTTCATCAATACACAAAGAAGGAAAACAAGCAGCATTGCTTTCCAGCAGCAACTGTGGCTCCAGTCTCCACACTCCCCCTTTTCCTGAGGTAATTCGAGTAGGGCTCTACTTCTTAAGAATTGATCCTTTCATCTATCCTCAGACAACAAGAAGACAAGAGCCCTTGGTTTTCAGCGCTGGAGGAGGGGATGGGACATAGCTCACCCTTATCAGCCTTCAATATTCTAAGCCCATGCGCCATCTCTTCCTTCTCCATCCTCCAATCTTAGCATATGTGCTATAGAAGTGAGCACACCCTTCTCCATTGTCTGTCCTCCATGCAAAGAGCTGCAGTGAGGAGGCTGGGGTGGGTGAGGCTATCTGCCATACCTATCCATGGACAGCTGAGCGACCAGGGTGACGTCCGTGCCGTCTGCCGCAGGCTCATACTCGTAGTGCAGGAAGTAGAGGTGGGTACGGTGGACAGTGAAGCGCTCTCGGCGGAACTCGTAGCACAGGTCGTCCTCGTCCAGCTCAGACAGCTGCTTCTGGAGCTGCAGAGTACGAGAGAGGTCTTGGGCACGTGAAGAAGAGGTCTGAGGGGCCCATGAGCTGGCCCCTTGGGCCCTGCCCTCCCTGAGTTTCTTACCCAGCGGGGCGTTGTTGATGGGTCAGACATACACGGATGGGATCACCACTTTTATTTCCCTCTTCAACTTAATCTAATTTCAAAAAGGTGATGGTAAAAATCAGATGCCTAGGGACCAGGTGTGGTGGCTCATACCTGTAATGCCAGCACGTTGGGAGGCCGAGCCGAGCAGATTGCTTTAGCCCGGGAGTTCAAGACCAACCTGGGCAACAAGGCAAAACCCCATTTCTACTGCAAATAGAAAAATGAGCTGGGCGTGGAGGTGTGTGGCTGCAGTGGTACTTAGGAGGCTGAGATGGGGGAATCATCCGAGTCCGGGATGTGGAGGTTGCAGTGAGCTGAAATGGCGCCCCTGCATTCCAGCCTGGGCTACAGAACAAAACCCTGATTCAAAACAAACCAAACAAAAACGAGGATGCCTTTAACACCTGAGAAACAAGTCTCCTCTTAGTTAAGAACAAACTCAGTGGTGCTCACTAAAAAACATATAACCAAACATAAACTCCTTCGAAAAAATGAGAAATGTTTTCCTAGACAACTCAGCATAACAATTTCAAATAGCACAGGAAAATGACCCGGACATGGTGGCTCACGCCTGTTATCCCAGCACTTTGGGAGGCCGAGTCAGGCGGATCACCTGAGGTCAGGAGTTCGAGACCAGCCTGGCCAACATGGTGAAATCCCATCTCCACAAAAAATACAAAAATCAGCTGGGCGTGGTGGCAGGACCTGTAATCCCAGCTACTCAGGAGGCTGAGCCAAGAGAACCTCTTGAACCTGGGAGGCGGAGGTTGCAGTGAGCTGAGATCGCACCACTGCACTCCAGCCTGGATGACAGGGACTCTGTCAAAAACAACAACAAAGAAAACAAGTAACACAGGAAAATGCCCAAAGAAGAAAACAGTCAAAACTGAAAAGAACTTTGGTGTGCCTGATGCTTTTCTCACCCTAGAGCTACTGATTTCGCCCTTCGTACTAGGCCTCGGAAGAAAACCCACAACCAAGACGTAAACAGCCACTCTTTTCCTTTCATTTCACTTAAGTTGAATCAGAATCTTGGCACCCATGCTTTTTCTCTTCTCTTATTTTTTTTGAACTCTCTGAAAGTCTTACTTCATTAATCTGCTTGTAGAAATCATTTAACTAGCTGTCCTTCTCTCTTCCTTTAACAACTTGTGAAAAGAGCAGGCACAGCTGCTGACAGGGAGCTAAGGAGTTAACATTTCAGAGGCAGATACACAGATGCGCAAATCTGCAGCTGCCTGACAGATACCTCTCATGTAACCCCTACCAGGCAGGTATGATGATGTAGGCTTTATAGTTGAAGAACAGAAATTAAACAGTGAGACAACTTAGCAAAAAGCTAATGCACAGCGACAAACATTGCACCAGGGCATGCTGGGTGGGGGAGGGGCCTGGGAAGAGGCAACAGAGGGTTGGGAGTGACAGAAACCCGCTCAGCCAGGACTGGAGAGATGGGTATATGGATGTGCACTTTTGTGAAAATTCAACAAACTGTGCACTTAGAATGGGAGGCCTTATAAAAAGCAATCTGTATTTCCATCAAAATCAACTTTTAAAACAATGATAATTTGCCAAAGGTCACAGGGCTGGTTCCAATTTTGTTTCTTTTTTTCTGTTAAACAAGCCGTGTCTATCACACGAGAGAATACAGATGAACGTTTCCATGGCAAGGGTTACCAACCTAGCCGATTATCAGAAAACGTTTTTCTAAGGAGGTGTACTTTTTTAAAATCCCCATATCAACAGTGTAGCAGTCGACGAGAAAATATATGAACCTGCTTCTATATAGCCTTGTACCTGTTAAGACCATTGCTTTGACAGATTACTTGATGGTGTTATTTCTCAAGATGTGTGCTATGGAAGATGATAGCATTAATTGCTCCAATTCCTTATCTCTCCCCCACTCCCTGCCACCCCAGATATCCTCGCCCTTTGCAGTGGTGCTTACTAAGAGGCACAGTTTATTCCTCTAGCCTTGAATAAGGGCTGGAATCATGACGTGCTTTTGCTAACAAAGAGCGAGGGAAGTAATACTGTCCCGGTCTTGAGGCTAGACCTTAAGATAAACTGTTTCTTGCACCCCTACCAATGCCATGAAAAGATGCTGAGGCTAGCTTGCTGGAAGATGAGACATTTTGGGGCAGAGCAGATCCTCCCCAACTGCCCGAGTCATGCAAGCCAGCCCAGCCCAGCTGCCTCAATAAATACTTCTTTGTTTTGAGATAGAGTCTTGCTCTATTGCACAGGCTGGAGTGCAGTGGTGCAGTCTCGGCTCACTGCAACCTCTGCCTCTTGGGTTCCAGTGATTCTCCAGCCTAAGCCTCCCAAGTAGCTGAGATCACAGACGCTCACCACCACGCTTGGCTAATTTCTGTAGTTTTAGGAGAGAGAGAGTTTCACCAAGTTGGCCAGGCTGATCTTGAACTCCTGACCTCAGGCAATCCGCCTGCCTCGGCTTCCCAAAGCACTGGGATTACAGGTGTGAGCTACCATGCCCGGCCAATAAATACTTTCTTGAAGGCCACTGTGGTCTTACTGGTTTTGAGCAATACATACTGATAGAGTGCTATTGGTATTTTGTGGGGGGCATTTTTTTATTATGGGGGACCTGCCCGCATATTGAAGGACAGTAAACCTCCCGAGCTCCTGCCCATGAAACGCTTGTAGCATTCTCCAGACAGCCCCGTGCAACTCCAAATGCACTGACACATTTCCAAGTGCACCTTGGGAAACTGGCTGAGATCCAGTGATCTGTGAGACATTCTTAGCTGTCTCTAAAATGTTTTAACTGTTAAAAGGATGCAATTAGGGATGCTCAGCTTTTCAAGTCAATTTGCTGTCCTTGCCTATTTGAAGATTCTCACCATACCAACAGCTTAATGTAAGACAAGAAGGCTGAAATCTCATTCCATCTAAGATCTATGAACTCACTGCTTCCTTCTAACCTGCAGGATTAAATCCAGATTTCCTTGATGATGATTATGGACTGTTCTCTTTGACGCATCACCCTCAAGCACAGAGCGCCCTCATGAATGATCTCTGTGCTACCCAAACCTGCCCTTCCCTCACACCTCAATGGGTTTGTTTGGTACCATGCTCTTCCCTCTTGGCAATGCCTTCCCTCACCTCACTCCACTCTCCTCCGCCTAAAAAACCTTCCATTTACCTTTCAAGATTCAGCCCAGATGGCACCTACTTCTATGAGACCTCTGCTGATCCCGCTGGGTAGAAGCGATCCATTTCTTCTCAGCGCTCCACGAGCGGTCAGTTCATAAGCACATTAAAGGATTTGTCAACTTGAATGGAAATTACTTAAGGGCAACTTTCCTGGCGAGACTATGACACTTCACCATTGTCCCGAGCACAGTACCGAGCTTGTGACAGGTGCACGATGCCATGTGTCAGACGCCTGAAAAGTATTTGCTGTATACAAAAAAACTGTAATCCCTGTGAAGACCCATCCTTCCAATTTTCCTTTTGTGTCCTCTAATTTTATGCACAGAAAATGATCAATAAGCCCATTCTTCAGCCCATCATTTGCTTCGATATTTGTATCTAAAGGTCTGTGATGGCTGAAAAGCTTTTGGAAAGCAAACAAGCATGTGTCGAGGTCCACGTGAGGTGCTGGGTACAGGTGATTTCCTTTCCTCCCCAGAGCCCCCCGTGAGTCACTTGCAGCCTCATCTGACAGTTGAGAAGGTTGGAGGTGTCAAACCTGGCTCTGTGCCCCTCCACCACCATGCTGCTGCTTCCGGGAACATGGGTGCTTGGCCTCACGTGAAGACGCAGATGCAGCACAGTGGCTAAGGTTACTGGTTCTAACCCACTCCTGCCTGGGGGGATCTCAGGTTAACTGGGTGACCTAACATTTCTGAGCCTCAGAGTCCTCAGCTCTGAAATGAGGGTGACAATACTCACTACCCCAGAAGGTTATAGTAGATTCTAAAAGATGTTACATATAGAGAAAGAGGTGGAGGAAAAGATTCAACAGATGTCACTTATTATCATAGTTATTGTCACAGGAAAGGGAGACACTTGGGTCCCTGAAGACACATACATGGACTGTCCTTTTTGTCCTCAAACCTCACCTGAAGGACTGGATGGCAAGGGCCCGGTGGGCAGGAATGGCAGGGGCTGGATGAGCCAGGGATGCCCTTCTGATTTATGAATATTAGAGTTCCCCTGGCCTTCTCCTCGAGGACCTCAAATCTGCCTACAAACCATAATGTTGCCTCCCAGGAGAAAACGTAACCAACTGCTACGCTCCTAACCTCCCTCACCCATACTGCAGAACAGCACAAGGAATTATCCCCCACTGGAAAATAAACATCTCCAAAATTCTGTGCAAGAGCAGGGTTGGCTTTTGTTTTTCTTTGGTTTTGGTTTCTGTTTTAATACGTTCAGAAGAATGAATGGCTTCCAGTCCAATGAAGAGGAGAGTGGAAATGTGTGTGGGTGTGAGTGTGGTAGGCAAACGTGTGTATGCGGAGAAATGGGCCCTTTTTTGATGAGGCTTTAAACAAGTAGCTGGTCCTCACCATGGGGAAAAAAAGCATTAGTGAGTGAAGCATGAGAAACACATGTGTATATGGGGGTTTCTCATCCCCTTTATTGACTGATTAGTTGTTTGAGATGGTGTCTTGCTCTGTCGCCCAGGCTGGAGGGCAGTGGCACAGTCTCGGCTCACTGCAACCTTCACCTCGCCAGGTACAAGCGATTCTCCTGCCTCAGCCTCCCAAGTAGCTGGGATTACAGGCACTCACCACCATGCCCAGCTAATTTGTGTGTTTTTAGTAGAGATGGGGTCTCACCATGTTGGCCAGGTTGGTTTTGCACTCCTGACCTCGGATGATCCTCCTGCCTCGACCTCCCAAAGTGCTGGGATTACAGGCGTAAGCCACCTCTCCTGACCTCTTCTTCCCCTTATATGCACACACAGGTACATACCCTTGAGTTGGGGGAAAAGACATTTCTAGGTAAATGGCTCCAGGAATCAGTTTCCAAAAAGCATCCATATGGTGAGTTCCTAACAGCAGCAACTGTATCCCCTTCATTTCTGAACCTGAACCTAAAATATCCAGGTTCTATATCCAATGTTAATGAAGATTTTCTGAGTAGTGGATTCACAGATGAATTTTATTGGCTTCTTTATACTTTTCTGTAGTTAATTAATTCCCTGCAATTTTCTCAAATGAGCTAATGCATGTGAAGTGTTTTGTAAGCTCTTAAGTGCTACAGAAACCTAAGCAATGTGGCTATGATTATATCATGTACCTTTTCAAAGTCTAATCTAGGTTTGCTTATTGCTTCCTGCGTGGCTGATGTTATCCATCTCGGATATTCAGCAAGCCTCTGTTGGGATGTGCTCAGCCCCTGCATGTTAGGAGAGGGAGCACAGATCAACGGAGGTGCTCACAGAACTTCCAAAGTACACCTTGCCTTAGTGGGACTGACTAGGGCAGTCCTGGGAAGAGGCCGCCTCCAGCTCTAAACATCATGGAACCAGTAATAGGATTCGGCGGCTTCCACATTCCAGGCTCACCTGTAGCCCTCACAGTGTTTACAGGGTATTATCAAGGGAAGATTGTCATTTACCAACCACTGTGTGTACTGCAGAAATTCAGGTATGCCGTCAGACATACCTGTCCACAGGACTCTGGGCCAACCAGATGCCACCTTTGAACTTTCATGCTCATTTCTCATCTACGTGGTGCTTTGCACCTTGATCCAGCTAATATGATCTGGGTACCTACTAGGTGACAGGAGCAATGCTAAATGTTTTCAGGTGCACTGCTTCATCAATTCACTCCTTCAGCACACACCTCTGTCGTACAAAAAAGGAAACTAAGGCTTAGGAGCTTTCAGTAATCTGCTTCAGCAAGCGAGCAGCCGTCCGGGATGGGAATCCCGTCTTCCAACCTCAAACCAGGGGCATTTCACAACACAGTTACTTCTTCCCAGGGCATGGATGTGACAATCAGATGAGAGGGTGGAAGACATAATGTTCTGTGAACGAAGCAGGGCATGAACAAGTGTGGTCCCAATGCAGGAAAAACACAAAATGGAAAAAAAAAAAACACTCAAAAATAGAAGGAAACACATTACAATGTTAACAAAGATTTTCCGAGTGGATTCACAGATCTTAAACTTCTTAAACTTTTCTATAGTTAACTAATTCTCTGCAATTTTCTCAAATGAGCAATGCATGTAGAAGTGCTTCGTAAACTGTAAAGCACTACACAATCCGAAGCAAAGCGGTTATGATTCTATTATGTACTCTTTCAAATTCCGATCTGGGCTTACTTATTCCTGTGTGGCTGATGTTATCTCAAGAGGAAGACTCCAGCAGTTTAGAAACTGCCTCCTTGGCCAGGTGCAGTGGCTCACTCCTGTAATCCCAGCACATTGGGAGGCCGAGGCGGGCAGATCAGCTGAGGTCAGGAGTTCGAGACCGGCCTGGCCAACGTGGCAAAACTCAGTCTCTACTAAAAACACAAAAGTTAGCTGGACGTGGGGGTAAGCGCCTGTAATCCTAGTTACACAGGAGGCTGAGGCAGGAGATTAGTTTCAACTCAGGAGGAAGAGGTTGCAGTGAGTTCAGATTGCACCACTTCACTCCAGCCTGGGCTATAAAGCAAGACTCCATCTCAAAAAAAAAAAAAAAAAAGAAAAAGAAAAAAAAAGAAACTGCTTCTTTTTTCACCCAGGGTTTGGGTGTGAGCCACGGGGCCAGAGGGAGTATTTCATTAACAGGGTCTGAATGCCACTGTACTCTGCTCTCTGGCCACTGCCGTAGGGAACAGAGGGTTCCTGACGAGGGAGGCACAGAAACAAAAGACAGATTTCTCCTGAGATAAAATGCATTTGCTAAATTGCTTCTTTGGGCAGCCAGCTGAGGAACAGGGAGATCTGGACTCAAGGGAAAATGGCCCTTTAAGCAGTCTGCATTTATCTCTCCTCATCCTTAAGGACAGTGGCCTAGATTGACCTTTTCAGCTGCCAGAAATGATGGCTGGTTATGCCCAAGGATCCAGAGGCAGAACAAGTATATCCCTGGGCTCTGGCCTTAGAGACTTCTGTTCACAGTTGGGCAAACTAAGGAGGGAGATTATGGGATTAACTGAAAGCAAGACCTGACTGTCTCTGACACTCATTTTATATGTGACCTTGAGAAAGTCATGTCTGTGAACAGTGAGACAAAGGGTTTAGGCTTCATAAAGTGACTCTGAAGGATCATGCACTCACTGGGCCAGGTAAAGTGGGGAGGGCTTTGCAGGTTCTTTCTCATGTAATACTCACACCAACTCTAGAGACTGGGAACCACTCTTAGTCCTGTGTAGATGAAGACATCCATCATCTGAAAGGTTTAGCCACTGCTCAAGGTTACACAATGCACGAACAGAGCCGCAGAGATTCAAACCCAGGTGTATTTCCTCTGAATTCTTGCATGCAACCAAGTCACTACAATGCCTAGTTGGTCAGCCTCTGGGCTTTTTTCTAGTTCTAATGGTTAGATGATTCTGTGACTGCAGAGGACTCAACACATGTATTTCCTGCGGTGGCAGAAACATCCTGTGCTCACCAATATCCAGATTCTCCTCTCTTCCTGGGCACAGAGCGAGGCTGTATTTCTGGCCTCCTTGCAGTTAAGAATAACTCCGTGATAGAGCTCTGGCCAGTGGAGTCTGGAAAGGCTCCAGCTAGTACAGACACCACTCTCAAGCCTCGCTCAGGCACAAGCCTTGTTCACTTTCTTTTCCTGGCTGATAGCCAGAGCAGGAGAATTCTGTAGAGCAGGCTGGGGTCCTTTGGTGGGCTGAGCCACGAGATGGAAGGAGCCTGGGTCCTTCAACCTGCAGAAAAGCTACGTGTCAATCATGAACACCCATTTGGACTTTCTGCAAGTAATAAACTTCCAGCAGGTTGAGCCACATTACAGCTGTTTGTGCTACCTTAACAGGCACACCTGAACGCTTGTAGCCTGTAAGTGATGGAGGCATAGTACAATGAACCAAATAAGGCATCTCGGAGGCCCGTGTTTCTTTCTTCCAGTGATATCCCTCCTTCTGATGTCTTGGGGCGATGTGTGAAATCACCGATGGGTAAATTACCACTCGAGCATGTTGCTTTGCGCTTTCACTTTTGGGTGGCTTCATATTCACTTATTTCAGTTTTGCTTCTCCCCCAGTACTTGTAAGAGACAGGCAAGACTACCCTTAGGGCCCTCAGTTGACAGATGAGAGCACGAGATACTCAGAGAAGCTGGGGCTCCAACTCTGGTCTCCTGAAACCTAACCCCAGCTTGTCCCTGTGGTTTCCACAAAGCACTTACATTTTATTAAGCCACACAGACAGACAGAAACGGCTCATGACCTCCCTTGTTGTCTGCTGTGTGTATTAATCAACAAGTTCCAGGAACCCCAAGGCAGTTTTTACTAAGAAAACCAAACCATGGGTCATTTTCATTCTCTTGCGGGATGTAGGGGGCTGTATTCAGGACTATTCAGTGAAGGTTCAGAGAGGGTCTGCCTACCCCTGACCTACACTTGGAGGGGATAAAAAGAAAAAAGGCTCGGTTTCCTCCCTCCCAGTTACCAGTATTAATCCATGCATCACACACAATTCTGAGGCTCTTATTTTATGCCAAATCTTGTGCTAGGAATGGGGAGTGAGCTCCTGTTTCTGCACTGATATTGTTGCTATGCTCTAGAAGGAGAGGCAATGAAGCCAGTCACTAATTACACACACAATGCAATCGTAACACAAACCTTCATTCTGGGGGGCTTTGCCGTCTGCCACGTTGTTCTAAGCTCCTGGCTTGTCTGACTTTTTTTATTCCTCTTAAGTCTATCACGTCAGAATAACTGATTTCCATCTTACAGATGAGAACACTGAGGTGCAGGGAGTTTAAGCAGATCACCTGAAATCCCACAGCTGGCGGTCCTGGGATTTCACATGAGGCAGCCTCATTCCAGGGATGCCTCTTACCAATCGCACCAGTAACAGACGCCACTTGAGAGGGGTAGATCTAGCAGAAAGAAGAGGAAGCGAGGGAGCTGCTATACAGCCAACGGAGGTCCAGGAGCCGGCAAGTGCAGAGAGATGGCAACCAGCACGTAGAGGGGTGAAACGGGGCTCCGTGTAAGCTGGAGCTGAACAGGATCGAAGCAGCCAGGCCACAAGGGGAAACTGTGGCTCAGACTTGTGTCCACTGAGTCTCTTGATCTCACAGCTCCTCCTCCCATCACACCCTCTTCTCTGGAGCTTAACACATTCCTACAGGGTCCGTGGAGACCGGCTGTGAGCAGCCCAGCCTGTCTCAGGGTTCCGGGTGCTGTCCGTCCTGGGCTCTGCTGCCTGCTGCGCGACTGAAGAGCTGGCGACGTGTGGCCCGCACATGAGAGCAGGAATGCATTCCGGGCTTTCTCCAGGGATTTTCTGAGATACAGCTGTTTCCACAGAGCCATCTGTTTCTTGGCGTTGCCTTGCAGGGTGACGCCACCAAGCGTTTATAGAATCTGTTTATATGTGTCTTATTTTTAACTTCTAATACAGGTGATGCTGTTGTCTCTTCCTCTTTGTGGGCTTAGTGTTGGGGAACGTGGCCCATCACCTTCACAGAGTGAGAGACGTGAGCTTGGAAGCCTTCTTCATTTCAGAGGTGGGGCAGTGATCTCACAGCAGTTGACAGAGTGGGTATCCAAGGCAGGCATTCTGGGAAATACTCGTGGCAATAACTGCCTAGGTTGTGTAGCACTTTGAATACTTGGGCCCTTTAACTCTCCTCAAGTAGCCTGGTGTGGGTTCATTTACTCACCATTGTACAGATGGGAAAACTGAGGTTCATGTTAAGGCTAGAGGTATGCCTGAAGTCAAAGATCTGGTCTAGGGCCACAGGGTCTTGTTCTGTCACCCAGACTAGAGTGGGGTGATGCCATCCCGACTCACTGCAGCCTGAACCTCCCAGGCCCAAGTGATCCTCCCACCTCAACCTTCTGAGTAGCCAGGACCACAGGCATGTGTGTTTTGCTTATTTTTCATAGAGATGAGGTCTCATTATGTTGCCTGGGTTGGTATCAAACTCCTGGGGCTCAAGTGATCTCCTGCCTCAGCCTCTCAAAGTGCTGGGATTATAGATGTGAGACACCACGCCCAGCTTGGGCCAAATTTTTTAAGTGGAGGAATGTTTCTGGCACTCCACAAATGCTTCAAGAAAAGGACTTGTTGGCTGGGCATGGTAGCTCACGCCTATAATCCCAGCACTTTGGGAGGCCGAGGTGGGTGGATCATGAGGTCAGGAGTTCAAGACCAGCACAGCTATGATGGTGAAAACCCGTCTCTACTAAAAATACAAAAAAATTAGCTAGGCGTAATGGCAGGCACCTGTAATCCCAGCTACTCAGGAGACCGAGGCAGAGAATTGCTTGAACCCAGGAGGCGGAGGTTGCAGTGAGCTGAGATCGCGCCACTGTACTCCAGCCTGGGCAGCAACAGAGCAAGACTCTGTCTCAAAAAAAAAAAAAAGAAAAGGACTATAGTTCATTTGTTCAACAAGATTTATTGAGCATGTATCAGGTGCCAGACACGCTCTAATGAAGATATACTGATGAATAAAACAGATAAAAAGCCCTGTAGTCACAGAGCTTACATTCTAGTGGGTAGAGACATAATCAACAAAAATAAATAAGTCATGAATATATTAGTGATAAATACTATGGAGAAAAATGAAGGAGCCCTGGAGAGAGGAAGTGCTGGGATACGGGGCAGGCACTGCAATTTTAGATAGGGGAATATTTTAAATAGTTGTAGAGAGGCCACTCAAGTATGAATCAGGGCTTGATAATGGCTTCAGTCTGCCACCAACCTGTTCTGTGTATTCACTTGTTTGAGCCTGTATTTCCTTCTGTATAAAATGGAGATAACAGTCACTACCTTGAAGGGTTAGTGAAAGAGTAAGAAAACTACATCCGTGTAACAATTAGGAGAACTGTGGAATAACCTGGATATATGTAATAATGTTACTATTAATATTAATATGACATACACAGCTACATCCATTTGGGAAGCACGTCCTTGTCTTCCTGCTTTAGAGTCAGGTAGACCTGGTTTCTAATCTCGGCCCCACGACTTAGGACTTGTATGGCTTTGAACAAGTCAATCATTTCTTTGAAGGCTTCCTTTCCTTATCTGTGAAATGTGACTCCTAATGCCTCCCTACCTTTGTGGTGAAGATTAAGGTTGTATTTCTGTTTCTCTTTCTTTCCCCTGCAGAAAATTTCCAACTCCCAAAAGCTAGAAGCAAGCAGAGAAAGGTCTTGGAACAGCAATAAGAGCTGTGCTCATGCAGAAGAGACCAGAGTGACTAACACCTATCCTAGGGATACCCAGCAGGCTTTGGTTTCCTGCTATCACTAGGAGGCTAGGAGATCAATACTGATTACTCAGAGTGCTGTCTTGGGGAGGATAATGGAGTTGGGTCTAGGGGAATAACGCAGTCATCAATTAGTGATGTCTGCTATGGACAGGGGATGGAGACAATGGCTGTTGACTTATAAATTCATTGGTGTCCAGTCTTTTTATCTATTTTTATTTTTTTTACTTTGTGGATATTCTAGCTTTTAACATAACAACAGATTATTCTTTTTTTTTTTTTTTTGAGATGGAGTTTCACTCTGGTTGCCCAGGCTGCAGTGCAGTGGCGCCATCTCAGCTCACTGCAACCCCCGCCTCCGGGGTTCAAGTAATTTTGCCTGCCACCACGCCCAGCTAATTTTTGTATTTTTAGTAGAGACGGGGTTTCAGCATGTTGCTCAGGCTGGTCTTCAACTCCTGACCTCAGATGGTCCACCTGCTTTGGCCTCCAACAGTGCAGGGATTATCGATATGGCCCAGATCATTCTTTTACCATCAGTCTTTCTAAATTAAATACCTTTTTTCGGGAAGCGCGGTGGTGCGCTGGCTACCTTGGAAAGAAGGAACAAGCAGGCAAGCCCAGAAGGGTTGTTCTGAAGCTGATAAACACACAGTGACAGCTGTCAGAAAGGAATCCGCATAAAAAGCAGTGAATAGTCTGGAGCCATTGCCTGCCGAATAAACAGTATCTCCTCCTCTGGCCAACCCCCTCACTTCCTCCAGCCTTTTCAGTGCAACCTTAGTCATCAAAAATTGTAAACTGAGTTGAATACTAAACTGAGTTTAGTATTTGGTTACTAAAGGAAGGGCATATACGGTAGCAGCAAGGTTTCTTGTCCAAATTGGTTAAAAATGATCTATTTTAATGGCTTTGCATTTTAAAAAGATGAGGTTCCTTTAGTTGGAAATTCTCTTTGGTGGAGGAAGGCCCTCTTGACAATAAAGCATCACCCTACAAATACGATACTTAGGGACAGTCGTAAGTTTCTAAATAGCAAACTGAATGGAAACTTTCTTTTCTTTTTTTTTATTTTGGAGTCTCGCTCTGTCGCCAGGTTGGAGTGCAGTGGTACAATCTTGGCTCACTGCAACCTCCTAGGTTCAAGCGATTCTCCTGCTTCAGTCTCCCAAGTAGCTGGGATTACAAGCACGCACCACCACGCTGAGCTAAATTTTGTATTTTTTTTTTTTTTGTAGAGTCAAGATTTCACCATGTTGGCCAGGATGGTATCGTGATTCCACCCACCTTGGCCTCCCAAAGTGTTGTGATTATAGGCGTGAGCCACGGTGCCCGGCCCTGAATGGAAACTTTCTATGCTATCTTCTGGGCTGTCAGGTACAAGGGAGGTGAAGGATCCTTATTTCCTTGTTTCATTACAAAACCAAACCAAACCCAGACTCCAGAGGACAGGGCTCAGATCAGTGGGTTCTTTGTAGAGGGGAACATTTCAACCCAACATGAGGTAGAACAGAGCAGCATCTGGAGCTTTCCAACAGCAGAATAAGCTGCCTTGGAAGATGGTGAGCTCCCTGTCTCTGGGAGGATTCAAGCAGAAGCCAGATGCAAGCCTATTAAGGATACTGTGGAAGGATTCTGAACAGATAAAATGGTAGAGAATTACTCTGATTACCCAACTATGTTCTGGGAGAGTCCCAGGGTTTCTTGAATATTCTTTTATGAATTTAATTTAACTTGATTCTAGGGACGGGGTTTCGCTCCATCACACGGAGTACAGTGGATCAATTACAGCTCGCTTCAACCTTGAACTTCGGGGCTCAAACAACCCTTGCACCTCTGCCTCCAAAAGTGCTAAGATTACAGGCATGAGCCACAGCACCCTGCTGTTTCTTGGATATTCGTGAAGGGCTGGGTTGCTGAGGAAAAGGGAGAGAAATGCTAAGGTATAGAATTCTAACCTTCATCCCAACTTCAATCAATCAACTAACAATAATCAACGCATACCAAATGCTATAAAGAATTTACAAGTTCCAGGGAGAGATGCCCAAACTATGAGAGACAAGTGGCTGTGGCCAATCAGCTACTGTCATTCCGTAGCACTGGGGAGGCTGTCATCTTGCAAAGCAAGCTGTCTTGTCCTAGAGCAAGTAGTCCAACCAGAGGCTGTGAAATGGGGCTCTGCCCCTCATGTTAGCTCCTTGATGAACAACTGCATCTCTGACTAGATGTATTTATTTTGATTTTGGTAGCAAGGCAAACCAAATGGCCTCTTCCACCTACCCAAATTGGTGGGGATACCCGGGATTGTTTGACCTAGAGCAAATGTGACACCCCCTCACATGCTTTACAGACAGATTTCTCAGCAATGTCTACAGGTTCCCTTCTCTGTGAGGTCTTTTTACCAGAGTTGCTGATAAAACAACCCAAAGCCTATTTGTCAGTGGATTATGGCCACATAGGTCAGGCATTGTGGTCTGTGAAGAAACTCATCCCAAGGCACACTGGGTTCCTGGTTGCTTCTTTTTTTGGCAATAAATTGGCCACAAAACCCTACGGCAATGGCATCATGTACCCATTTCTCAGATGGTAAACCTGAGGCTCAGAGCATTTATGTGACTCCTCTGAGGCCACGTGTCTATTAAATGAGCGATTCAGATTACCAGAGAGCTCATACCCTTATTGTCATGATCAATTTCTCAGTGAAAAAATTAAAATAATGCAAAGATTAACTTGTGCGGCCATTTTTATAGTTATCACAATGCCTTCATTTGAATCTGAACTCCCAGCAGGTCCTCGGGTGATCATGCTTATGTTCGCTTATGGTCTCCAGGGCCCCTGCTGCTCTCTCCCTCCCTCCCACTAAGTTTACCCTCCAGACTCCTTCACTCCTACTTACTCATCCTTTACAACTCCCCTCCTCCAGGAAATCTTCCTTGATGCACCTTGTCTCCCTAGTTGTATAAAATGCCCTTCCTTTGTGCTCTCAAAGCACTACCACTATTCTGGCACTAATTGTGCTACTTAATAATCCTCTGCTTATCTGTATCGCTCACTTAACAGGCACTGCAAGAGTCTGGCTTTAATCTGCAATGCTGCCTGCTGGAACTCTAGCCCTGTGTTTGGAGACTAACTGAATTATTAACTGGGTGATTGATACGGTTTGGCTGTGTCCCCACCCAAATTTCATCCTGAAATGTAGCTCCCATAATTCCTACCTATTGTGGAAGGGACCCAGTGGGAGTTAACTGAATCATGGGGCAGGTTCCCCCCATACTGTTCTCATGGTAGTGAATATGTCTCATGAGATCTGATAGTTTTATAAGGGGAAACTCCTTTCACTTGGTTCTCATTCTCTTTCTTGCCTGCCGTCATGTAAGACGTCCCTTGCTCTTCCACCATGATGGTGAGGCCTCCCCAGCTACATGGAACCGTAAGTCAATTAAACCTCTTCCCTTTATAAATTACCCAATCTTGAATATGTCTTTATCAGCAGCATGAAAATAGACTAATACAGTGGATGAAACGAGTCTTCAGTCACTTAGACACTGCCATCAGACCCTGCTCCCAAGTAGGATCTCATGCCCAAGAAGAGGTTCCTGGCTTTGTTTCTTTCAGACTCACTACCACCTGTGCACTTATCACAGCTCTAATGACCTCTCCCCCACAGAGCTGGGAGCACTGACTTCTGGCTGGATCTTTTACTCCGGTTGTGTTTGCTGGTAACACTTGACATGCTGCGGAGGACCAGGTGGTAAACTCCCTACAGAGCTGTGGCCCAGGAGTGCCATGTTTAGACTCTTTCCTTGCCCCCAGCTCCATCCCCAGCCCCTGCCAGCAGAGGAACAGCGCTGGAGCAGGGCACAGGAACCCGCTTGTCTTGACCTATGAGTGCTAGCTGCACCTGCTCCCATGTTCTTAGCCCCCACAAAACCATCCATCTGCTCTCTCCATTCCCACTGCTCCTATCCTACATCAAAGCCCCGTCCATCATGTTTTTGCCTGGGATAGGGCAATGTCCTTTAAGTGGTTTCTCCAGTATTGTCTTTCTCATTCCATCCTCTACACTGAGTGATTTTTCTCTAATGTAAATCTGACTATCACTAAAACCCTTAGGTGGCTCCTCACTGCCGACGGGACAAACTCCTAACTCCTAAGCACAGCCAGGGCCTCTCCAGGTCAGCTTCATTCCTAGCTCTGCTCCCAACATGCCTATGCTCTGGTGCGCAAACTTCCAGAATGTTCTAACAGTGCACTTCTTCATCTGCTCTTCCCTTTACCTGGTGGTACTTCATTCTTCCTTCTTAAATTTGCTTAGTACATTCATTTGACAAAGATTTATTAAGGACTTATGTGCTTGATTCTATCCTATGCTAGGGCAGAGAACCTCAGAAGTGAATAGTACAAAGTCTGTAAGAGTCATGTTTTGGTATTATATTTAGAAAAAAAACCTAGGAAACAAATATATCAACCAGGTAATTGTACACAGGAGTACATGCTCTGACTAAAAGAAAGCAGGGGCCGGGCATGGTGGCTCATGCCTGTAATCTCAGTGCTTTGGGTGGCCGAGGTGGATGGATCACCTGAGGTCAGGAGTTTGAGACCAGCCTGACCGATGTAGAGAAACCCTGTCTCTATTAAAAATATAAAAATTAGCTGGGCATGGTGGCACACACCTGTAGTCCCAGCCACTCAGGAGGCTGAGGCAAGAACCTGGGAGGAGGATGTTGCAGTGAGCCAAGATTGTGCCACTGCACTCTAGCCTGGGTGACAGAGCAAGACTCCATCTCCAACACAGTAAAACCCTGTCTCTACTAAAAATCCGAAAAACATTAGCCGGGCATGGTAGCGGGCGTCTGTAATCCCAGCTACTTGGGAGGCTGAGGCAGGGAGAACTGCTTGAAATCGGGAGGTAGGGGTTGCAGTGAGCCGAGATCACGCCACTGCACTCCAGCCCCAGGCGACAGTGTGAGACTCCCTCTCAAACAAACAACAAAAAAAGACAGGGCATGTCACAGACAGTGACTTAATGGGTTGCACTGTGTGGGGACAGGGGATTGAAAAGTTTCTGTGATGTCACATCTGAAACATTTAAACACAAAGCGACAGGGCGTTCCCACCAGTGGGAACAGCAAGCAGGAAGGTCCTACGGTAAGCCTGGAATGTGGAAGGCACCAAAAGGAGGTGGGTGTGGCCCATGCAGAGTGGTTAAGGGAGAGGGGGAGAGAGACTGGGATGACAGCCATGGTGACTGCCTAGAGCAGGCTGCTCTCTCATTCATCAGCCTCCTGGGCCTGGACAGACCTTCCTCTTGGCATCTCTAAGAGTTTTTAAGCAGCAGGCCACTTACAGGAGCAGGCCCAGTCTCTAAGTCCAACCCCCCGTGCTCTACGTGGCTCCTGGCAACTGGCCAGCATTCACACCTTCTTACTGAGCAAATAAATATGGTCACAGATTCCAAGAAAGACCACCGATGACTTCTTCACCTCAATGATCCCCCCAGGAGAAGGAGATGGTAGAAAAGCTGGCTAGTCACTTATAAAAGAAGCCTCATTTTTTATGACACTGAGCAGCATGGCATGGGAGCGCACCGATACGGATGATGAACTGACAGCTTCATCCTGCAAGGCTTTTTACTGGAGCCTTTGCCACGGAGTAGGGAAAAAAACGAGACAGGAGAAGAGTTTCCATTTAATGTTTGGAAAAATGTGCCACATGGGCACTCAAATCTTGATGATGACAAATACTGATGTGAGCAAACAGAACTGAAGGAAAAACCGAAAGAACACTGTTTGCCGAAACCTCTAAGTGCTTCCCAGAATCTGAAAGAGTTCAAGCGTTTAATGGTTTTTTTTCCTCTATCACCAGATGTGAAGGAGGGCAGACGCTGAGAAGGCATCTAGGGTGATGGGGAGAAGGGCCGGAGCCAGCGGTGATCCACTGTGACTTGGGGACCGAATAACAGAGGAGCAAGGGTGCACTGTGACCAGGACCATCCTGATAAGAGGCCAGGTGAGCACATGCCTCTGGTCCTTCCATAGGTGCCCTGCCCCTGCCATTGGGAGCCTAAAAGAATTCTCACTACATCCAAAATAACTGTAAAAACAGCAACAACAACAGTAATAATAAATCAAAATTCTGATGCTTTTTTTTGAGAGGGGGGTCTTGCTTTGTCGTCCATGCAGGAGTGCAATGGCACGATCTTGGCTCACTGCAACCTCTGCCTCCTGGGTTCAAGTGATTCTCCTGCCTCAGCCTCCCAAGTAGCTGGCATTACAGGCATGTGCTACCACGTCCAGCTAAGTTTTTTGTATTTTTAGTAAAGACAGGGTTTTGCTCTGTTGGCCAGACTGGTCTCGAAATCCTGACCTCAGGGTATCCACCCACCTCGGCCTCCCAAAGTGCTAGGATTATAGGCGTGGGACACCATGCCTGGCCCTAAAATTCTGACTCTTTAGCCCACTGTACAACCTACCAGTCTGGCTCCTGCCTCCCTGAGCCCTCCCTCTCCACCAGCTCCTGGGCACACTGGCCATCCTTCTGTTCCTACCCCGAACCTGTCATTCCTCAGGGGCCTTTGCACCAGCTACTTCCTCCACCTGGAATGTGCTCCCCTTGCTCTTCTATGGCAAGTTTGTTCATATCATTTAGGTTTCAGATTCAACGTCACCTCCTCATAGAAATCCTCAAACCAATAGGAGCTGCTCAGCTGTCACTAATACACTGTGATGTCCCAGCTACCACTGGCTGATCATTTTTTTCTGATAGTTTAGTTAATTAACTGTGATTCCTCCACCAGAATATAAATATCATGAGATCAGGAACCGAAGTGCTTTTCACCTATGAATACTCAGTGTGCAGAATAAGCAGAAGGTCCTCAGTAAATGTTTGCTGCCTAAATGAATGAACCAGATACTTCTGTGTCTAATACTAAGGGTCAAGGAAAGTGCAGAGTGCAAATATTTACTAAGCATCTAACACAGGGCCAGCACCTAGCTAGGTGCTTTGCATGCAACTTCTCAGCTACTTTCAAAAACCCCATGTAAGTTTTTTTTCCTTTTTTTTTTTTGATACAGTCTCACTCTGTTATCCAGGCTGGAGTACAGCGGCATGATCTCAGCTCACTGCAACCTCTGACTCCCAGGTTCAAGCAATTCTCCTGCCTCAGCCTCCCATGTAGCTGGGATTATAAATGCCCACTACCACACCTGGCTAATTTTGTATTTTTAGTGGAGACAGGGTTTCACCATGTTGGCCAGGCTGGTCTCGAACTCCTAACCTCAGATGATCTGCCCACCTCGGCCTCCCAAAGTGCTGAGATTACAGGTGTGAGCCACTGCACCCAGCCACACGATAGTTTTTATTCTGCATTTGACAGGTGAGGAAAGTGAGGCACAGAGGTTGAGTGACTTATCTGAGGTCACACAGGTAGTTACAGAAAGGAATTAAAGCCAAACCCAGGTCAGCCTGACTCCACATGCCCTGCTTTTTCTCTAAAATGCCTCTTCTCCCAATCTCACAAAAAACTGACAGTCAGTCTCAACGCTCCCCCTTGTTCGCTGTGAGACCGTGGGCAACCTGCCTAATCTCGCTGTGCTTTAATTTATTCACTCTAAAAAGTGTGTTTTGGCCAGGCATGGTGGCTCACGCCTGTAATTCCAGCACTTTGGGAGGCCGAGGTGGGCAGATCACAAGGTCAGGAGATCGACACTATTCTGGTTAACACAGTGAAACCCCATCTTTACTAAAAATACAAAAAATGAGCCGGGTGTGGTGGCACACAACTATAATCTCAGCTACTCGGGAGGCTGAGGCAGGAGAATCGCTTAAACCTGGGAGGTGAAAGCTGCAGTGAGCTGAGACTGCACGACTGCACTCCATTCTGGGTGACAGCAAGACTCCCTCTCAGAAAAAAAACAAATAAAAGGTGGGTTTCTATGAACCTCAAATGAGATACAACATACGAACAAATTACAAATTATAAATGGTGAAGAAACAGAAACAGCTGTCATAGCCTATAGCTATGGTGGTGACTCAGGACCTGCCTAACACTGTCTTTACCCATGCTGATCCCTGAAGGAGCCAGTTACTCATGAAAAGCTCTTTTTGTGTTTCCTCATGCACTGACTACATCGAATCCCGGGTCTCTCATGCGGATATTATGTCCACAAAAACGCTGGAGTTTCCTGGCTATGAGAGACACTCATCTTTCACTCACTGGTGGTTTTGCTCATTGTTTCCTCTGCTTAGAAACTCACTTCTGACTTCACCTTGTCTGGGCCAAATGTACCTCGTCTACATCCACAGGGGTCAGCCTTCAAGGGAAACGTGATGTACCTGTCTCCCCCACCAGACACAATGCCACCAATGACATCATGTTCATCTAGGTCCTGCCCTATACAGAGCCTGGCACGGGGAACATCCTTGCTGGATGAGTAGAGAAGGCGCCCCTTCCCTGTCGAGCCTTGCGAGCCACTTACATTTTCACTGTTGACATCAGCCTCACTGGGGCAGCCGAACAGTTCCCCGCCTCAGAAGATTGCCGTCGTACTCCAGGAAGGTCAGGTAGAGGTTGCGAAAAACTCCACGTGCTTGTTCTTCACCCGGAGCTTCTTGGGGGAGTTCCAGTGAATGACCTGGCAGAGAGATAAGGAGGCAGTCAGGTGGTGGAGGACTCTCACACATGGAGGAAGCTGCAGCTCAGCACTGGGCTAAGCATGGTTTAAGGGTCTGCTCGTTCACGCATTCAACATTGTGGTAGAGTGGTTGCGGGTAGGGGCTCTGAGGCCAGGTCGCCTGGGATCAAACCCTGACTCTGCTATATGTAGTCCTTTCATCTCGTGCAAGTGACTGAATCAGTGCCTCAGTTTCCCCATCTGTGAAATGGAATAATCTGTGCCAGTTATGACATTGTCATCTCTCAGCCCTAAGATGGGATGCTAAGGCCACGACTCCGCAAACCCCGTTTCTGCTTAGCCACCTGCTGCCAGCAGCTGCTGCCCGGAAGGGGCATGACTAGGACATCAAGGGTCTGGGAGAGAAGGCACTCGCTCCTCCTGTTGCTTCTTGCCCTTGTGGGCGTCACCCTAGTCCCAGTTTTCCAGCCTAGCAGTGGCCACTCTTCCCTGCAGCAGCAAGAAAAATCTATTTTGCAGTTTTCCCCCACACTCAGAACATGCTTCGCAGTCCCTGCTTCTCAGCCCAGTGATGCTGGAATTGGCTGGTGACCCCATCCTAGAGGTCTGAGTCCTGGCCCCAGGTTTTCATCATTTCCACCTCTTCTCCTGTTCCTTCAGCTCTAGGGTAGTGCTTCTTGAACCAACTGAACACTTTATGCTTAATAACTATTTTTAAAGATTAAATTCTCTGTTCAAATTGCTGTGGTGTCTGCCTCCAGCCAGGATGTTGAATGATACAGTGTCTCATTAAACTTGTTGAAATATAAGCAAGTTCATGCCTATGAAGCATGCAAATAATGCCTAGCACGTGGTAAGTGCTCAAAAGATGCTGGTTGTGACTACTGAGTGTCAGCACACAGGGCTGGGAAGTCGCCAGAGGCACGGGACACTGGGGCCCTCCCTTGGCACGCTCATGGCCAGTTGGGGAAAAGTGTCTACAAACAGGTCACTCGAATGTGATAATGGAGAGAGGATCAAGAAGATATGAGAAGCCAAGCACGGTGGCTCACGCCTGTAATCTCAGCACTTTGGGAGGCTGAGGTGGGCAGATCACCTGAGGTCAGGAGTTCAAGACCAGCCTGGCCAACATGGCGAAACCCCGTCTCTACTAAAAATACAAAAATTAGCTGGGCATGGTGGCAGGCGCCTATAAGCCCAGCTACTCAGGAGGCTGAGGCATGAGAAATCACTTGAACCCGGGAGGCAGAGGTTGCAGTCAGCCGAGATCATGCGACTACACTCCAGCCTGGGAGACAGAACGAGACTCTGTCTCAAAAAACAAAAAAGAAGAAATGCGAGCTGAAGAATGACCAGAAAAGTATCAAAGGAGAAGATGCTTGTGCTGGAGTTTGAGGGAGACAGGGCCTGGGGCAGAGGGAAGATGTGTGGGGTGGGGTGGCTCATTTAGAACATGAGAACCCAAGTGCTTTAGCTGGAACACAAAGGATGGAAAGATGTGGGGTGGTAGTGGGGTCATGGGGTCAGGCCCTGGACCTGAGAGACCCATGCTCAGCACTCAGACTGTAGGCACTGCAGAAATCAGGAGAGGAATATCCGTAACTCTAGGTTTCAGAAAGATCGGTCTGATTACAACGGGGAACATGCAAGTCGGCGGGTGGAAGGCGCAAACCTGGAACCTGGGATGACCGTTAGGAGTCCGTTGTAACATCTAGTCCAGAGAAAAGGCCTTGGGGACATTTGGTTGGAGAGACAAGATATGCACAAGAAAAAAAAATCTGGGAAAAGCAGTAAAATATTTATAGGCTATTCATTTGTTTATGACAGTCATAACAAAGTTCACTCTCGGCTCACTGCAGCCCCGACCTCCTGGGCTCAGGTGATCCTCCCACCTCGGCCCTCTGAATATTTGGGACCAGGCACATGCCACTATGCCCGTCTAATTTTTGTATTTTTTTGTGGAGGTAGAGTTTGCCGTTTTGCCCAGGCTGGTCTGAAACTCCTGGGCTCAAGTGATCCTCCCACCTTTGCCTCCCAAAGTGCTGGGATTATAGGTGTGAGTGACCATGCCTGGCCTAGAATACTTAATGGTACTAAACTTTGTTCTAAGAAAGCACCTTAATTTATTATTAATATCTAGCGGCATTCATTGTTAGTATTAAAACAATTCATTATTACTATAGAATAACTGTGATTAGTAAGACATAATTTGCATTAGTTTAATACTCATAAAAGGCCTAAGGGGCAGCACTATTATGAACTCCATTTTACAGATGGGGAAACAGAGGCACAGACAGACTCTGTAGTTTGCCTGTGGCCACAGCATAGTAGGCTTGGAACCTCTGAAGCCTGCTCCAGAGTCCACCTGTTTAACCACTCACTGCGCTTGCACCACGTCTGAGATCAGCACACAGGGACCCAGAACACTGATGACTGGGCCAGGCACATGGGCTCTCCCAGCTGAGCCGCATGTGCCGAACCCTGAATGATGGGTGGAGGCAGCACCTACAGCATCTGTAGTCTGAGTGTCTCACGGGGGACAGGGAGAGTCCAGGTGAGGGAAATCACACAGTATCAGAAACAGCTAAGCCAGGGAAAGACCCCAAGGGGGTCGTGCTGTGATGGTGGCCCTGGTCATAAATGATCATATTCTCAATGTTCCTCAGCAGACACCAAGGCAAGGCTGAGCCCAGTGCAATGGCATGAATACCTGAGCGCAGTCCCCAGAGAACCCTCCACGGGACACCTGTGACGGGAAAGGGAAGCCTATATTGAGTGGCCACTGTTCATGCCCTTGGCTGGGAGCCTTCTCCTGGGGGGCTCACTCATGGGCTGAACATTTCACCAGTAGGTTTATATTCACTGGCTGCTTTTAGTCCTCACAATGACCCTAGGAAGGCGTGCAATCATAGAGAGGAAGAAACGGTGAAAAAGTGCCTTGCCTATGGCCACCTAGCTGGTAAACATGGGAACTAGGCTTCAAACACAAGCATGTCTGATTCCCAAGCCTATGTTCTTTCCTCTACAGTGTGGAGGACAGAAGCCCAGCTTTTATAGAGGAAACAAAATCGCCTTCCCCTCAATAGCCCCCTGCTGCCCTTACTCTCTCCTCCTGTGGGGGTTGAACAGTGTATCAAATGTGATGGACTGTCTCCCCACTCCCCCCACAAAATTCACATGTCAAAAGCCTAATTGCCAAGGTGATGACATTAGGAGGTGGGATCTTTGAGAAGTCCTTCGGTCACAAGGGAAGAACCCTCATGAGTGGTATTAGTGTCCTTAGAAGAGAGACCCCAAAGTGCTCCCTTGCTCGCTTCCACCATGTGAGGACAGATGGAAAACGTGCCAACTATGAACCTGAAAGCATGCCCTCACCAGACACCAAATCTGCCAGCGCCCCAATCTTGGACTTCCCAGCCTCCAGAACTGAGAAATAAACATCCAGAAACCAGATAGGGCTAAGACACTGAGGGAGGGAACTGGGTGTCCACAGCTCAGTCACTTCCTGATTCCCCTCCTTGGGTTGGTTTCTGTCTGTGAGAGTCTACAGCAGGGTCCACAGCTGCCATCTGAAGAGAGGACTAATTACAGAGAAGACCCAGCTCCCCTCTGCCCTCTCTTTTGGGAATGTGCATTAGCAATACCTATTGAAGATGGCTGGGTAAATACTGCTCTAGAAGACCAGTTTTCTCTCTCACGGCATAATGAATAATGGGAAACCTATTTGGTACAAACCACATCCCCCCCCAACCTTCCATAACCAACAATGATAAAGTATCCAGAGAAAGAACTGTGGACCCCAGACCAGCCGTGGTCTGAATCCCAGCTATGCTCTTTACTTAGCTGGGATTGGACAACTCCTTTCTCTTCTTGGAATCTATTTCCTCAAGTGCAAGGAGAGGATCAGCAAGCCTGACAAAGTAGGTAAGAGAGTTACACAAATGCCTAGCTCAGTGCTTGTATGTCAGAGTGGCTCCGTAAGTGTGCCTTTCCTTCCCCTCTCAAAGATGGGGCAGGGAAGGAGGAGTCTGCCCTCCTTTCTTCTTCCTGCCAGCATCAGTCAGGAAGCAAGCACTCAGCATTCAGGTGGGTACAGAGAGGGCTGGCAGCAATGAAACTACTTGATGACGCTTACATTTTCAGGGAAGAATGAGTATGCAATATGTGGTTGTCTTCTTGTGCCTTTTGAAGGGTAGGAGAGGAAAGACTCTCCCCTGAGAACACATTCAATCTGGGCATAAGAAGATCCTTGGCCATGCATTAAAATAACTGCATGTGGGCTGGTGTCACTCACACCCAGTGGGGATTGTGTCTTCTCTGCGAATGATTCCGGTGCTCGCCAAGTGCTGAGGCAGCAGGAAGACTGATGGATGTGGATCTGACTGAGGAAATGTAAGCTTCCTCAACAGGGAGAAACTTAAACTAAGTGAAAAGAAAGGCTGGCCTGTGGGCTCCCAGACGAACAAAGCTTAATGTATTGTGCACGAATCTGCCAGGTTCTTTAGAGACATGGTCTCATTAAATCCTCCAAACAAGCCCATTTGAATCCCACTGTCCACTTAACGGAGATAGTAAGTGACTTGCCTGTATCTCACAGCTGGTAAGTTGCAGAGATGAGACTGGAAGCCGGCTCTAAAGCCTAAATCTGAGGTTCCTGACTACTATCCTATCTAGTCCTAAAGGGCTGAGCATTTTACAGATGAGGAGAGTGAAATTTATAGAGAAATGAGTCTACCCAAGATCACACAGTGCGTCTGTGCCAAGTCAGGGTTGGGACTAGGACCCAGGTCGCCTGGTGCCCCACAACATGCCCCAAGCCATGTGTGAGCTCATCAAGCCTCATCCGACTCTGCATCTGTCTAGTTTGTGTATTCACAAACTAGATCTGGGTTTGTGTATTTACTACGGGCAAGTGCTGGTGTCACATAAGAAGGAAGATGGGGAAGAGGATGGTGAGGTCATTGGCAAGCATAGGGGGTCCTGAAGAGTGCTCTGCAATGCAACTCCCTCTGATAGGTAAGCCCAGTCAAAAATCTGTTAAGGTATATTCATATTTACATTTTGCACCCGAGTTTTCAATCATCAGGCCACAGAATACTCCATTACCTTGTTCTAGGATTTAAATAAATAATATTTGGTTTGGTGTAAAAGTAATTGCGGTTTTTGCCTTTAAAATTACAAAAACTGCAAATACTTCTGTACCAACCTAAACAGCTATCATGTATTTAATACCCATTATATGTTAGAAATTAGGCTAGCGGTTTTCTTTCGTTTTGGAGACATGGTCTTGCTGTATCCCCCAGGCTGGAGTATAGTGGTGCGTCTGGGCTCACTGCAGCCTCAATCTACCAGACCCAAGTGATCCTCCCACCTCAGGCTCCCGAGCGGCTGAGACTACAGGCACACACCACCACGCCCAGCTAATTTTATTTTTTGTAGAGATGAGGTCTCACTGTGTTGCCCAGGCTGGTCTCAAACTCCTGAACTGAAGCGATCCTCACACCTCAGTTTCCCAAAGTGCTGGGATTACAGGCATGAGCCACTGAGTCTGGCCAGACCAGGGTTTTTTATATATGTACGTATCCGTATACACATATTAGATATGAAATGTTTAATACCTATTATTTACTTCTCTAAATTGAATGTGATCATGGGATTATAAAGGAAACAAAATAGTTCTCACCTTTCCCTCAAGAGCCCTGCTGCCCTTCCTCTCTCCTACAGGGGTTGAACAGCATATTAAATGCAATGGACCGTCTCCATTCCCACTCAAAATTCATGCATGTGATCATTGGATCACATTCAATCAAAACAACGTGGTACAGTGGTTTCTATTATAATCTCCGTTTTATAGAGGATGAGTCTGAGCCTCAGACTATCCCAGGGTGACTGAGCACGTGTTCAAGCTTAACAGAATCAGATCTGTCTTGCTCAGTGTATTACGCTTCTCTAGAGGGACAGAACTAATAGGATAGATATATAAAGGAATTTATTAAGTATTAACTTACATGATCACAAAGTCCCACAATAGGCTGCCTGCAAGCTGAGGAGCAAGGAAGCCAGTCCAAGCCCCAAAACGGAAGAACTTAGAGTCCGATGTTCAACGACAGGAAGCACCCAGCACGGGTAACACAGGCAGGCTGGGAGGCTAGGCCAGTATCTCCTTTTCACATTTTTCTGCCTACCTTATGTTCGATGGCAGCTGATTAGACTGTGACCACCAGACTGAGGGTGGATCTGCCTTCTCCAGCGCACTGACTCAAACGTTAATCTCTTTCGATGACACCCTCACAGACACACCCGGGATCAATATTTTGTATCCTTCAATCTCATCAAGTTGACACTCAGTATTAACCATCACACTCAGAAACTGTTTTCTTTCTATTATATCTCATTTAGTCATTCAACATATATTAAGATGAGCACTGATTCTGTGCCAGACACTGATCTAGGGGCTGTGAATGCAGACAGACACACAGGAGACCGTAACTCTCTTTCTGAAACTTACAACTTAGAAAGAGAGGAAGGTAGCACAAAAAACTGTCCATTCTAAACTTCAAGCATGATAACGTGCATTTGAAGAGGCTGTTGGTGATTTTTCCTGGGTGGGGTCACATTAAGGGCAAAGAAACCAAGACCCAGAGCGGGAAGGTGACTTACCCAGAGTCACACAGCAGAGGCAGAAGCAAAAGCCAGCTTCTGTCTCCTGGGCCACTGCTCTTTCCACTAAACCACATTCCTCACTCTGAAAATCTGTCTTAGGATCTGTGTTGCTGCTATTTTTTATCAGTGCTTGTCTGACTCCTAAGAAATGTCATGTTCTGGTCCCTTGAGGGAAAGAATCACCCATCATTGCTGGCTTGGGGGCAGCAAGCTGGTGGTGTAGACATTTACTGACAGGCGTTCACGTCTGAGACTGAGTGACAAGGGAGAATGCACCCAAAATAGATTTTTGTGAGGAGCTGGTAAGTGCATGTGGATCTACAAGGTTTGTGATGAAAATCTATCATAACTTGTTCCACTTTCTGAGGCATGCTATCACAGTTTTAATAATAATGATTATCAGCAGCTAACATATATCAGATGCTTACTGTATGCCAGGCACTGCTCTGAAAACTTTGCTTCTAATAGCTTGTTTCTCCTTACACAACTCCATGAGACAAGTGATGCTCTTCCTATGTTACCTTTTAGGTGAAGAACATTTAGTAGGTTGCCTGAAGTTACATAGCTAAAAAGTAGGAGGATTTGAACCCAAGTAGATAGAAAACTTAGAAATCTGTGTCCCTTATTTATCCCATATCTGTCATCATTAAATGACTCTGTTTACAGAAATGAACATGAGATTTGCAGAAGGTGACAGGATCAGAAATGAAACCTACCGTTTCTAATACCTTTTTAATACCCATCCCTGGGATGCCAAGGGTGCAGGGGGATTTAGGATTTCCCAGATACACAGGCCGAGCCTCCAGTCTGGCAGGAAGCAGAGTGAGGGAGAATGGAGGTTGCATGCCAGGTGGGCTACAGGAGCTGCCAAGCATCAGGGGCCCCAGGAGTGTGATCTGATTGGATCTGAAATGCCTATAAAGGCTGAGTGTATGTGCAGACTTGGAGTCAGCCTCTACTGAGCCAGAGAAAACTGACAGAAATTGATTACTGTCCAGGAAACTTAAACATCATCTGGGAAGGCAGAAGAAGTCAATGTGATTAAAGGAGACATGAGAAACTCTATCGCCCATCAAGGGCACAGGAAAAAAGCAGTTCAAAGGCAGAAACAAGACCTCAGTACAAGGCTATGGAAAGAGTTCAGCCAACACTTCAGATGCACTTAGACCCCAGAGGGTTCATAAGAGTAATTAATGGTGCAAAGAACAAAGAAATCAGAGCCTGTATCCAAATGCTAGGTAAGTAAGAGCATGGATCTTAACCTCTTCCACATTACTGGGATAAAAGGCATTGGAAAACGGGTCTCCATCTCAACACTCCCACAGAATAACACCTAGCCTGATAGTTAAAGCCTGCTGCAAACTGCCTCCTACTTACGATTCCAGGTCTATATCCAGGCTAAAAGGCATTCATGGTATTTCTGAAACCTGCCTCTCATGATGCTGTGCCTTTTCATATGCTCTCCCTCTTGCTAGAATGTCCTTACTTTCTCTCTACAATGTCCTTCTATCCAACCATCCATCCATCCATCCATCCATCCATCCTGAGACAGAGTCTCACTCTTGTCGCTCAGGCTGGAGAGCAATGATGCCATCTCAGCTCACCGCAATGTCTGCCTCCCAGGTTTAAACAATTCTCCCCTATCAGCCTCCCCAGTAGCTGGGACTACAGGCATGAACCACCACCCCTGGCTAATTTTTGTATATTTAGTAGAGACAGGGTTTTGCCATGTTGGCCAGCCTGGTCTCAAACTCCTAATGTTAGGTGATCCACCCACCTCAGTCTCTCAAAGTGCTGGGATTACAGGCGTGAGCCACCGTGCCTGGCCTCCTACCTTCTTTTCATACCAGTGCCAGCTCATCCTTCATGGCTGAGCTCAAATGCATGTTTTCTGCAAAGCTTTCCCTGAACACTCAGAGTAGAAGGCTGCCTCCTTGCACGTCTCCGCCTACACCCCATTTTTCCTAACAGAACATTAATTTTGTTTGTAATTGCAATGTCCCCGCCCCTGCAAATAAATCATGATCCAAGATCTAAGCCAATCATGATGATCCAAGTCTCTGATTTCCCAGACTACCTTGCAGCCAGGGGTGACCATGTGACCTAGGAATGCCCAAAAAGTTACATGGGGAAGCATTCCATTTCCTAATAAAAAGGTTCACATGTGGCTAGTGTCTTCTTCTGACTTTACTCACCTTTCTATCGTGAACAGAGATTTGATGACTAAAACCGCGACAGCCACCCTGTGACCATGAGAGAGGTCAACACATTGCTCTCCTAAGAGCCAATGTCTGTTTGCCTACTCCAGAATTCTCTGGTAAGAAATTCACACCCCCTACTTTATTTTAAGCCACTGCAAATTAGGTGTTCTGATTCTCATTGTAAGCATTCCTAACATAACACCTTAGGCAGTTGCTAGGTCCTTCCTCAGTGCGCTACAGGCTCTTGCAGTCAACTCTATTAGAGAACTCATCGCATGCTTCTTGCAATTATTTATTTACGCGCCTGCACCTGGCAGCACTGGGATGTGAATTTCTAGCCTGGCAGGGAACTTGATTTATTATCCTTCTGGAGTGCCACAGTGCCTGGCACGCAGTTAGTATTCCGTAGCTGCCCTTTGGTTCAAGAATGGAAATCATGATGACATTCTCCATAATCGTCACATTCTGTCTATGGTAATTCAATTATCAAAGCTCTGCTAATGTGGGCTTTGGAATGGAGACACATATTCCCCTTTTCTTTTTCTAAGGGACAAACACCTTGTCACTTTTTCTTGAAGGAGTTTAAGCTCCTGCTGTTATCCCCTTGTTTGGTATTTCATAGAGAAGGGCAATATTTTCACAAGTCCTTTTCTTTGTTATCTTCCGGATTATGATGGATGATAGAAAAGGAGGAGCAGACAAACGTACAAGCCGGACCCAGCTCCAGCTCTCATCTGTACTTAGCTGCTATGTAACCTGCACTTAGTTGCCTAATATCACAGAGGCAGCTCCTCATCTGTAGAAGCGGCATAACCACAACTACCTTGCAAAGCTGTGGTCAGTATCAGGACTGAGGAAATGATGGACATGAAGGTATACTGCATGTGTTCATTCAGTTACAAAAGACATCTGCTTTAGACTTCGTGCAAGAGTCATCTTACCAATGAGGAAGGCTGGATGAAAACAGAACCGAAATGGCGGAAGGAAGAGTAAGAAACAATATTTGAAAGAAGGGACTGCAGACTGTCATACAACCTGATGGACAAGGAGAGGGAAGGTACAGAAAACTCAGTCCAAAGATAAAGCTGGACCAGGGGCAGGTCCTCCTGGGTAGACTTCAAGGAGAGACCTGAAGAGGGGACTATTCTGAAATACAAGCACTTTAAGTTGGGTTTAAAGTACTGGGCAGACGGGAGGCGGAGGCTGCAGTGAGCCAAGATGGTGCCACTGCACTCCAGCCTGGGCAACAGAAAGAGATTCTGCCTCAAAAAAAAAAAAAAAAAAAAAAGTACTAAGCAGAGATCAAGAGTGCTATTGGGCAGGGGCAAGGTACTGATCCGGTAAGACTTAGGTTCAAATTTTACCACTGCCTTTTCTGTCACCCCAAACTACCTACTATATTTGAAACTCTATTTTCAGCCTCTTAAAATAATACCTGCTGCAGAGGATCAATGAAACAAAAGCTGTAATGCAATGTCATAGCTAATTTTTTTGTGTCAACTTGACTGGATCATGGTGTGCCCAGATATTTGGCAAAACAATTATTTCCAGGTGTGTCTGTGAAGATGTTTGCAAATAAGATAAGCATCTGAATCAGTGGACTCAGCAAAGCGAATGGCTCTTCCCAGTATGGGCAACCATCATCCAATCCACTGAGGGCATGAATAGAACAAAAACCAGAGGGAGGAGATATTTGCTAATTTGCTTTTTCTTTTTGTTTCTTTTTTTGCCTCACTGTTTGAGCTGGGACTTCAGTCTCCTCCTCCTCCTCCTCCTCCTCCTCCTTTCCCCCTCCTCCTCCTCCTCCTTTCAGACTGGGACCGGTAGGATTTGGCTGTGTCCCCACCCAAATCTCATCTTGAACTATAGCTCCCATAATCTCCACGTGTTGTGGGAGGGACCTGGTGGGAGGCAATTTAATCATCAGGGCAGGTTTTTCCTGTGCTGTTCTTGTGATAGTAAGTCTCACGAGATCTGACGGTTTTATAAAGAGCAATCCCTTGTACATGCCCTCTTACCTGCTGCCATGTGACCTGCCTTTGCTCCTCCTCCACCTTCTGCCATGATTGTGAGGCCTCCCTGGCTAGGTGGAACTGTGACTCCATTCAACTTCTTTTTCTTTATAATTACCAAGTCTCAGCTACTTCTTCAAAGAAGTAAGAAGATGGACTAATACAGGGACTTAACCTTCAGCTTCTTTGGTTCTCAGGCCTTCAGACTCAGAACGAATTATGTCACTGGCTTTCCTGGGAATCCAACTTACAGACAGCAGATGGTGGGCCTATTCTGCCTCCATAATCCATGGGTCAATTCTCATAATTAGTATCCTCAGATAGATATAGATCTATACCGTACTGGTTCTGTTCCTCTGCAGAATCTAATGTAGATGTCCACCATGGAGCCTGGAGCAGATCTGTGCTCAGAGCATGTGATGTGAATCAAGTCTGTGGAATATACACACTCCATTCCCACATGATCTCTCTGAGGAAGGCTCAGCACTAGCTAAAGTGACACTGTTCAACAACCTGGACTGCTGGATCCTTGAACGTCAGAGCTGTGTTCTATCCAACTTTGTATGCAGAAGGAGACTTACTCAATGTTTGCTGACTGCCCATAGATTGTACCTCAGGTATTTTATGCTCCTCATGAGCTGCTGAGGCTTCCCTTCTCCTTTCCTATTCCTGACAACGATCAGGTACTGCTAGTAAATAAAACTGGTACCCTTCACACCAAGACATCTCTTGCAGCCACAAAAGCTTTGCCACAGTGCAGTCTGTGGTCCTGACACTCAGAACTCTGGCTCCTGTCACAAAGATTCCTGTTGCCTTTTGGTTTTTAGGAGTCCCAGCCAAAAAAGAAAAGAAAAATTTCTTCCCAGATGAAAATACATCATGAGCCAGGAAAGGGGGAAGGAAGGAGACCCGATTCATTGACGACTTAGTCCTCTCATGACACTCAGGCCAATGCATGAATCCCAGGACTTCTCTTATATCCTATCACTTCTTGTTCTAATACCACAGAGATAGCCCCTCATCTGTAGAAGGGGCTATCCTCTGTAACATTTCTTATTTTCCCCTGCCCAAGGCAGTAGCGGGTAAGGAGGGGATAAAGGGACAATAGGAAAACGGATGCTTTTCACAATACTCAGGGCTGGGAATGAGACGATTCAGCTGTATTTTCTCTAATGTTCATCATGTTACATGTTTTGGGTTCCCTTTTGCTATAAAATAAGGGTAAAAATCAATTTGAACTGGATTCTGTTACATGCAAAGAATTCCTGATGCTGCCTTGATAGCAGTACATGAAAAAAGATGCAAACAGCATTAAGTGTCCTCAGTGATGGCTGCCTTTGTGCGACTTCCCCGCAGACAACCCACACAAGACCAGGAGTGATAACCAGCCGTGTCTTCTTCCTGTCGCTATGGAATTAATTACTAAGACTGTATTCACATTTTAGCATCTCCACAGTTTCCTCGTGGGGGGGGTGTGACTTGAGGACAGGCAGGCTAGAAGGAAGCAGATCCCACCTCTAGAGGTTGGCATGGGATCCTTAGCTGAGGAATTTGACGAAGGTGGGTTGAGGAACGGCTGGCTGGAGTCCCGTGGGATGTTGCCAACTTGGCCAAATTTCAATAATGCCCTTGTGAGTGGGCACCATAGGATTCACTGCTTGGAAACCCTGGGAGAGGCTGTCGCGCTTACTGGTTCCCAGCAGGCCCCTTCTGTGCAGCCCACTACTGCTCTCTGGTCTGCCCTGCGTCACTGTCCTTTTAGAAGTAGACCAGGCCTTCTTCCCATGGCTCTACTGGGGCTGTCAGTCATGCCTGACCTGCTGCCAGAAGCACGGGCATAGACTCTGGCGGACCAGTGAGTCATTCCTGACCGTTCCTAAGAACACAGACATGAGTTCTTACATAAACACCTGTCCCCATGAAGGGTCAACAGAGTCCTTTTGAAGAGACATCAAGAGAAAAGGTGCCAGCCTCTTCAATCTGGGTTCATGAGTGCTAGTCACTCTTCCGTTAGCCTTTGCTTTATGTTTTCATTGCCTATTTGGCCTGAAATGACAATTGATCACTTGTTTTCCTGTATGGTAGCTGGAGTCTGCAGTAGAATGTAAGTTCAAGGACAGCAATGGCCTGCACTGTCTTGTTCGCTATTGAGTAACCAGTGTCTAGCTCATACCAAGTGTGCAATTAGTATCTGCTGAATGACTAGGCTCTACCTGCTGGCTGGAAGCCTCAAGAAGCCACCCTGTCATACCAGAGAAAAGCAAAGGAAGAGAGGGAGACACAGAGAGGCCAAGTCATGTGAGCACCCATATCTAGCTGCATCAATGCAGAAGGCATAATATGGTGCCATAGTGCTCTCACATATGGAGGTGCTCTGGGGTTTAAATGAATCTGGCAAAGTCTTCTACCAACCAACCATACTATTACTTATTTTTAGTGTATTTCATATTATTATTTTATAATTACCAATATTTAATTAAAATAACCCTCACAAAATGAATAAATGGCTTAAAGAAGAGTCCAGCATTATAACCCAAAGTATAAAAGAGTATATATAGATTTAAATGATTTTTAAAATAAATAAATATAAATGGAGGAAAAGTTACCAATCTTCAATTACAGAGGAATTCTAGTAATACATGTAGATACTACTATCCCCTTTTGCAGGAGGACGATCTTAATTCCTCTACTTCCAGGCAGGGTAAGATATAATGACTCACATCCAAAAAATAAAGTATGAAAGAGAGAATTAGCAGCACTATGGTGGAGAAGCCTAGCAAACACTGCCTTTACTACATAAGAAGGGCTAACATTCCTAGTGATGTTGTGTATGGACATCACATGCCTCCTGATGCAAGATGAGGAGGAGAGCACCTCACATCTGTGATATTCTTTCCAAAAACCTATAACCTCAGTCTAATTGTGAGAAAGCATACCAGACAAACCAACTTAAGAAGGACATTTTAGAAACTACCTGACCAGTACTCCTCAAAACTATGGAGGTCAGTCATGAAAAACCAGGAAAGACTGTGAAATTATGACAGACCCAAGGACACGAAGGAAATAAAGCTTAAATGGAAAAATATGAGTGAAATGCAATAAAAGCTTGAAGTTTACCTGGAAAGCAACAGACTGATGTTGGTTTGTTGGTTTTGGGGAATGTACGAACTGTTAGAAGATGCTGGCCAGGTACAGTGGCTCACACCTGTAATCCCAGCACTTTGAGAGGCTGAGGCAAGTGGATCACCTGAGGTCAGGAGTTTAAGATCAGCCTGGCCAACATGGCAAAACCCCGTCTCTACCACACACACACACACACACACACACACACACACACACAAACTAGCTGGGCATGGTAGTGGAAGCCTGTAATCCCAGCTACTTGGGAAACTGAGGCAGGGAGAGAACTGCTTGAACCTGGGAGGTGGAGGTTCCAGGGAGCCGAGATCGCACCGCTGCACTCTAGCCTGAGTAACAGAGTGAGAATCCAACTCCAAAAAAAAAAAAAAATGTTACCGCCAGGGGAAACTGAAACTGAACGACAGATACATACAATCTCTTTATACTATCTTTTAAACTTTTAAGGCTAACATCCTTCCAAATAAAAGTTTATAATTAAAAAAGGGAGTCTACAAAGGAGCGACAGATTGAGAATAGCAATAAGACAAGCTCATGTGAATAGGAAGAAAACAGCTGAGCTGACACTTCTGTTCCCAGTATAAGCTCTTCCTTAGCTCTGTTACAAAGTAGAGAAATGACTCTCTAATTGGATCTGACAAGAAATTGGCAAAAAATTTAAATTCCCAAGACTATCTGCAATATGAATTTACAGCCACTATCATTCATGAGGAACTGCAAACTGAGTAAGTATTAAGCCTTCAGATATTACTTAATGTTAGTACAAAGATGCGTTATTAGCAAGATGGTTAAAAACAAAGCGTTCAGAATACGCAGAAGTCGTCTCCGTAATTTCTGAATGATGTTTAACGTCTTGTGATAGTAGGCCTTTAGCTTTACAGTGTTTCACTGAACTCCCTGAAGAGGTCAGAAGTCTCTTTAGAGATTTCTTTCATCGAAATGAAGGATCGTAAAGTCCACTAAGGAGAACACTTACTTGTTTTTCTTGCCTTGGCAAAAATGGCTGTAAAAACATACAAAGATAATATGGTAACAAAATAGAGTAAGTTCCTTTGTCAGCAAATACCGCAGCAAGAATCAGAGAAAACCACGCTGAAGGACTGAAGGAGCTAGTATTAGACCGAATTACATGGGAGATTTGCTACGGAGTTAAATCAAAGTACAGAGTACTGTGTGTGGGCTTATGCTATTTGATAGATTCTGCTGAGATAACGAAAGACACAAAGAATGGGGTGTGTGTGTGTGTGTGTGTGAGCACTAAAGATGTCCTGTAGAAGTTATATACTGAGCAGTAAATTCCTACTTTAACAACAGTATTTTATGAAAAGAGCAGATGTGGAATCATTAGAGGTACAGGGCTTTAACTTGAATAACAAAAGGATTCTGGAGTAAGGTCACAGAGTGAGCACCCTGCAATGAATTCCTTTACTCCATCATTGCTAAGCAAGCCTGCAATAAAGTACTTGAAGCCAGCATGCGCAGGCGTTGCTAGATGCCATTGATTTAGATAATCTTATAAAGGCAAGACTAAAAATAGCATTACAATTTTACAGTACTTTCTAATGACATGAGAGGTGGCAATGAAAATCTGTACGACACACAGCTTTGCCGGATAGCTCAAAGCAAAAGACATGTAAGAGATGGCACACGTGATGAAAGGACAGTTGCTGGTAGTGTTCTCACACTTTTGAAAAAACATCTATATTTTAAATCTGACCCTTCAGTGGAAAGGTGACAAGTGAGAAAGTAAACACTGTGCTTTTAGACAGAAACTCTGATACAGGATACAGCTTTTAGAGAATGTCTGAAATTGTTTCCATCATTATGGGATTGTGAGGCCAAACAAAGCTGTCACCCACAAAACCCTTCATTTCTATATACTTAGAACACCTCAAAGTAGATTTTTTTAACCTTCAAAATTAATTTCCAAATTAAAAAAATTACAGTTTTCACTTAACGTTGAAAGGTTCTTGGAGGCTGCAGCTTTAAGCGAAATTATATACCCTATAACGAGATCAATTTTACCATAGTTTAGTTGACATAAACAAGAGTTAAATTCCTACGGCACACAGTATGTTGTTTCACTTAAAAGGGTCACAGTATCTGCGAACATATCAACCACATTAAGTCCGGACTTATTGTACAGTGGGTTTGGAATGTGTTATCAAAATGTTAAAGAATATTTAATAAATTATCAAAAGCAAATCATGGTCATCAAGAGAGACTTAAATATAATAGCTCAATGCTACAAATATTTGTGTATGACTTTTGGATTGAACTGAAGCAATGAGTAAAAATGTACTAAGCACGGCCAGTGATGTACTTTTTTTCCACTTGGATCTGTGAATTTTAGGAGAGGTCTTTTTTTGGTGGTAATAGCCATTAAATCCAAGCGCTTGTATAACATGTCCTTAAAACTAAGACTACGAATCACTGTGTCACGAAGTACTACACCAACATTTCAAAAATAATGAAGCACGCTCAGTAATACTGCTATGTTTAAACATATGAATACTTACTTATGTTTTTCATAAAAGGGTTTACTACTACTAAAGAAACTTAAAATGACTCCAACATACAATAAAATGAAACTTTTCTGTTTTATAGCGTATCTGTGGACCACAATAAAAATGTTTGCATTAGAATAGGTCAGATCAGAAATATTTTAGTGCTGTGACCCATAGTTTAAGGTTCAAGCTCCTTAGTATAGTACAAATGACCTCACACAGTGTGAGCTCTCTGCCTGTCTCCCTGTTATTTCTGGACACCGTGATCTCTCAGGCCCCTGTGTTCATTCATACTATCCGTTTTTATCTAGAACCTTCCTTTCCGACCCGGATACCTCTAATCAATACTGCACAGTATTGTTCACATTATGGGGAAATTAGCAGTTTAGACTTCTGTCTCCCCTGTTTGCCTGTGAGGCTCTTTAAAGGCAGGAATTATGATGAACGTGTGTCTATATCCTCAACTTGACTAAGTGTCTTCAAACCCTTGCATACAACAGGAACTCAGTACTGGGTAGTTTGCTAGGCTGAAACGTGTTTTGCAGCCCCTTTCCTCCAGGATAGTTTGGATCTTCAAACGTACATCTGGATATGCGACCTGCCTGTCCCCTTCATGATAACTGGAAAATAAAACCTTGGCCTCTTGCTCAACTTGGTTACTCTTCTCTGATCACTGCTAAAGCTATGAACCCGTGATCCATTCAATTTATGGTCTTTCCAGAACCTATAAAGTAGATCTTCTAACTCCTCCTGGACCACCCTTTGTCTGCCTAGCCCGCTGGCTTTCGGAGGTGCAGTGCTAATATCATGCACCTGAGCCTTCTATGTGGGAGCACCTCAGTTAGTGGTCCAGTGTCCACGGTCACCAAATACTGCTTTACAATGGTGCTTCATTTCTTCAAATTGTGTCCTTAATAGAGCCGGCATTTATGTAAGGAAGTGTGGGTTTCTAAGGAACTTGTCTTACCACGCATTCTACAATCAAAGGGGTCTTTCCTGTGTGTTGATACAGAATTGTACGGGAAATGATGGAGATCAACAAAATCAATCAGATTTTCTGACTGGAAGACTTTCTAATACAGTGTTTGGTATGCAGTACAGAGAACGCTCCTCTTCCCATCCTCCTCCCTAGTTCCCCCATTTTAAATAAGTCCAGTGAACAGCTCTTAGAACTGTTTGGACATATACTCTGGAAAACGCTGTTGTAGGGTAAATTTTCCAGAGACATCACTTTGCTTCTAGGAATCTTGTTGTTTCTAGCAATAACTACATCGGAAGTTTATCAGCTATGAGTAACAAAGCCAAGGAAGGACAACTGAAATCAATAAAACTCCAAAGAGTTCAGTTCTGAAAATTACAAATGAGCAACAAATGGATGAGTGCTGAGGGATGATAACAGACTCAAGCTTAAGTCACCCAAGGTCCTGTCTGCTCTGCCTGCCATTCTCTGAAATGATCCAAAGGGACATGGTGTGAAGGTCGGGTACTTATCCCAGCTGTGCCGCCAACTGGTGTTTCACCTTAGGCAAGTCATTTCCCCTTTGTGTGCCTCTATTTCCCGTCTTTGACATAAGAGGGTTGGCCAGGCACAGTGGCTTATGCCTGTAATCTCAGCACTCTGGGAGGCTGAGGTGGACGGATTGCTTCAGGTCAGGAGTTTGAGACCAGCCTGGCCACACAAAAATTAGGCGGTGTGGTGGTATATGCCTGTAATCCCAGCTACTCAGGAGGCTGAGGCAGGACAACTGCTTGAACCCAGGAGGCGGAGGTTGCCGTGAGCTGAGACTGCACCACTGCACTTGCTCTGCCTGGTGACACAGCGACGAGACTCTGTCAAAAAGGAAGGAGGCAACGTCGGGGGCGGAGAGGAAATGGAAAGAGAAAGAGAAGAGAAATAAGACAGAACGGAGGGGTAGGAAGAGAGCTTGGGTATGTGTCCGCCTACTAGCCAAATGGAAACTATTACCAGAGAATGCTTATACACTGTTGGTGGGAATGCAAATTAGTGCTTCTACGGAAAACAGCAGGGAGATTTCTTAAGGAACTAAAAATAGAGCTACCATTATATCTAAGAATCCTACTACTATCTATCCAAAGGAAATCATTGTATCGAAAAGATAGCTATACTTGTGTGCTTACTGCAGCACTACTCACAATAGGAAAGACACAGAATCAGCCTAAGTATCCATCAATGAATAAATGGAAAAAGAAAATGTGGGATATATGTGTGTGTGTGTATGTATGTATGTATATGTATGCATATATGTATATGAATACTATTCAGCCATGAAAAACAATGAAAATGGCCCGGTGTGGTGGCTCATGCCTGTAATCCCAGCACACTGGGAGGCCAAGGCAGGTGGATCACCTGAGGTCAAGAGTTCCAGACCAGCCTGGCCAACATGGTGAAACCCTGTCTTTACTAAAAACATAAAAAATTAGCTGGATGTGGTGGCATGTGCCTGTAATTCCAGCTACTCAGGAGGCTGAGGCGGGAGAATCGCTTGAACCCAAGAGGCGGACGTTGCAGTGAGCCAAGATTGTGCCATTGCACTGCAGCCTGGGCACAAGAGGGAAATATTATCTCAAAATAAGTAAGTAAGTAAATAAATAAATAAATAAAAAGAATGAAAACATGAATGGGACTGGAGGCCTTAAGTGAAATGATCAGAAACAGAAGGCCATATAATACATGTTCTCATTAAAGTGGGAGCTAGCATGTGCACATGGGCAGAGTGTGGAATAACAGGCATTGGAGACGCTGAAGGGTGGGAGGGGTGACGGATGAGAAATTACTTAATGGGCACAATGTACATTATTTTGGGTGATGGTTATCCTAAAAGCCCAGACTTCATCATTATATAATATATTCATGTAACAAAACTGTACTTGTACCACTTAAATTTATACAGAACAGAATAATAGGTTTACTAGAATGTCTCATAGCCTTGTACTAACTACTTTATGTTGTCCCTTTTAATCCTTCCATCTCTTCGATAAAGTCATGAGGAAAAGTTCCTAGTTTTCAGATGGAAGACTTGGTTAGGGTAAGTTAAAAAACGCAGTGACAGCCTGGCCCAGAGTGGGTGCTCTGCCATGTCTGCTGGCTGAATGAGAGATCCCAGTGCATAAGCCACAGGGCGATAGTCCCAGAGGACAAGCTACTTAAACAACAGCCAGCTGCCTCATACTTAATCCTGAGGACTCCTTGAGTTTACTGGTCACAGGAGTGTACACAGAGATCATAAAACACTCAGAGTCCTTGGACTTAGGTCATGCAATGAAATTAAACAGGCACTGGCCTCAAGTGACAAAGAAGTCTGGCTGGAAGGTAGTAATTCGAGATTTTAGATCTCCCCCAAACCAACTGTTTTTTAATTCCTCGATCCATCCCGATCCTCCAAAATCAACCTTAACATTCATCATTCTTATTACCCTGTGTTTTCCCTGTCTCATTTTTCACTGTAGTCTGCTTAGCTGTGACATGTTCAGTATGCTGATGTATGGCAGCACCTCATCTTCCCCCAAAGATGTAGAAACTGACACAACTCTAAGTATTATAAAATGTTTCAAAGCTTGAGTTATGGGCTACTCTTTTTATGCAAATGCTACAAATTGCCTCTAAGAAGACACATCATTTCCTTCCATGGCTGGCATGTTTTCTCTTGGTTTTTCTCTTCTGCTTCAGGATTTTTCTTTTAAGTGTGCTCGATTCCCATTTTACGAATGGACTGGGGTCTAAAATTCAGGCTCTGAGTCTGTTGTTTAAAATTCAAATGTTCTTTCAAGGACACAGTGTTACTAAGGGGCTCTGTTCTTAATTTGGCTCTCGAAAATTCACTTTAATCCAAAGACAGTTCACACAGAATAGTCCTACACAAGAGGGCTTTATATAGTCCCATGCAATAGTTCTATACGGTCATTATGTTATATATCATGTTTTCCTTGGAAAATATTTTCAGGTAGAAACTCATTGCTGTATCAGAGGAAAATGCTGTGGACTTGGAGTCAAACAGGTATGTGTTAGAATCTCAGCTGTGTCATATTTAGCTGTGTGACTTAACCTGTGTGATCCTTAATTTTCTAACTTATAAACAGACCAAGATTTACCTTGTGAGACTTGTGAAGATTTAATGAGGGCAGGCCTGGAATACTATTCCCACCTAATCATCCTGGAAAACTTTTCATCTTTTGAGGGCCAGGATGAAGCTGTGTCAGTTAACTTTTGTAGGGTAAACACCACCAACTTAAGCATACCCTTAGAATGAACCTGGATGGGAGCCGGGCACAGTGACTCACGCCTGTAATCCCAGCACTTTGGGAGGCCGTGAGCGGATCATGAGGAAAGGAGACTGAGACCATCCTGGACAACATGGTGAAACCCCATCTCTACTAAAAATACAAAAATTAGCCAGGCGTGGTGGCATGCTCCTGTAGTCCCAGCTACTAGGGAGGCTGAGGCAGGGGAATCGCTTGAACTGGGGAGGCGGAGGTTGCAGTGAGCTGAGATCGCGCCACTGCACTCCAGCCTGGTGACAGAGCAAGACTCCGTCTGAAAAAAAAAAAAAAAAAAAAAAAAAGAATGACCCTATATTACAGACTCATCTTAACATGTGTTCTGAGCTAGACAATCTAGAAGCAGCCCACCCAGAGATTCCTTCTTTGTCTATAAGGAACATCTGAGCCCACATAGGGTACCAAAGTCCTGGGTTTTGGGTTAAATGAAGGTTGCCAGTTAGAGTTCTGTTTAGTCCATTCTCACATTGCTATAAAGAAATCACACCTATAATCCCTGTACTTTGGGAGGCTGAGGCAGGCGGACCACTTGAGGTCGGGAGTTTGAACCAGCCTGGCCAACATGGTGAAACCCTGTCTCTATTAAAAATACAAAAATTAGCCAGGCGTGGTGACGTATGCCTGTAGCCCCAGCTACTTGGGAGGTTGAGGCAGGAGAATCGCTTGAACCCAGGAGGTGGAGGTTGCAGTGAGCCAAAACCATGCCACTGCACTCCAGCCTGGGCAACAGAGCGAGACTCTGTCTTCAAAACAACAACAACAACAACAACAAAAACCCTGAAAGCCGGTAATTTATAAAGAAAAGAGGTCTAATTGGCTCGTGGTTCTGCGGGCTGTATGTGAAGCATGGTGGCATCTGCTTCTGGGGAGGCCTCAGGAAACTTACAATAACAGCAGAAGGAGAAGCAAGCATATCTTACATGGCCAGAGTGGCAAGAGAAAGAGGGAGGAGATGTCATACACTTTTAAACAATCGGCGGTTGTATCACAAGAGCAACATTATGGGGATGGTGCTAAACCATTCATGAGAAACTGTCCCCACGATCCAATCACCTCCCACTATGCCCCACTTCCAGCACTGGGGATTACATTTCACCATGAGATTTGGATGGGGACACAGATTTAAACCGTATGAAGGTCACTAGCGGGAAAGCGTTTAGTGAAAATGCTGTGTAAACTGCATGATGTTTGCAGGCAGCTGCAGTTTTCCTGCCCGGCCCAGCGCCACTGGACTGTAGGAAGGCAGACACCTTGTCCAGCCTGCCGCCACTGGACCGTTTCTGTACACCAGGCAGTTCTCCTGTCCAGCCTGCCGCCACTGGACTCTCGCCCCTGATAAACCCCATGGCTGGTTCACTGTCTCTGGGTCTCTTCTTCAGCTTCTTGAAATTGATGCCTTTCTTAATGACGTTCACAGGGGTTTAATACAACAACTTCCTCTGAAACGTACTTCCTATTGTTGGATACAATGAGTTCTACATTTCTCTTCAAAGAACCAGTATGTTCAGTTCTTTGTCTTCCATTTTAAGGTTTAACTTACATGTAGTTTCAGTAAACAATCTTCTCCACCAGTTCTAATCAGTAGTTCAAATCTGTTCCTCCCATCCTCCTGCTCTGTCCTGACTCATCCCAGTCACCTGCTCCGGTCACCTGCTTTGGCCTAGGTCACCCCTGGCTACCTGCTCGTTAACCTGTCTGTAACTGTCCTTCCTGCCAAACTATCCACCCCACCACTCTGGCTCTTACCCCTCCTCGCTTTAAAATTGCCAATTGGAATTAGTCTAGACTATGTGATCTAACCCTAGCCAATAGGGAAACAACACAGTAGGAGAGGTGACCACCATCAGGAATAAGTCCCCCTCCCCTCCCTTGTCCAGGGGTGCTCTCGCCACTGTTCTGTGAGCTACACCCTTCTATAGAAGTAAACTGCCTTACTGAGGAAATTTATATTCAAGTGCTACTTCTTTTGCAGCACTGAAAATGTACATTTAACACCATGGATCCCAGAAAGAGCTCAATGCACTCTACATGAACATTTTTGAAGCAATGGCCTGAGCCCCGTTGTGTGCATCTATTTCTTCTTAACTTGCATTTGGGTTTCCACTGTTTCTCATGTAGTCCTTGCACTTACTCCCTGTTCTGGGGATATGAGCAGAGGAGGAGCAGCAGTTTTGACAGGACTGTGGAGAGGGGCAGCAAGGATGTTTAGGACTGAGGAGTGGTGTGAGGGCAGCAGACAAGGAAGGAAGAGAGTTCAGGTGTCTGGGACTTTGGATATCAAGATTCAGCTCAAGTTTCTATCCAAAGACCTTGAGATCCAGATGCTGCATCACAGTCCCCAACTGGCTCAGAGTCCCTCCTCTTTAGAGTCCCTCCTTTTGCTCTTTAGGTCCAGCTCCCTCACTTCCTTCTTATCACAGCACCTAGCAGACTCTATGGGAATTTTCCTCTACTCACCAGTTAGGTCTCACTAGAGACTTTCCTGAGAGCAGGAACCATGGCTTACTCAGCTCTGGGACTCTAGGAACCCCTAGAGAGATCCATTGTTAGACCCTCTGCTTGCCCTTTCCTGGTCATTACCAACTGATTCTGGCCAAAGCTTCATTCTCTAATGGTCCATCAAAGGCTCAAGAACTAGAGCAGAGTTTCACAGAATCTCTCTCATGCTTCTTTCTCTAAACCAGCACACTACATACTCTGGTCTCCTAAGAGTTTGTGCTACTGGTAAAGTGATGAAAAGATGCTCCCTTGGGCTTTTCCCCTTCTCTTTTAAGACTCAGCCAGGGAACGCTGAGTCATCAAGCTTAAGAATTAAAGAGATAAAAATGAAGGTCTTTGAAACACAAAAAGACTGAGGTAAAGTCAAGCATATTTCTATGGAGTACTCAAGGGGCCTGACTGAAATGGGGCAAGGAATAATGGCCTCCATTTTCTCAATCATGTAACTGAACCCAGAAGAGGTTAAGTATTTACTCAAGTGCCTCAGTTGGTAAGAGCAGACCTGTCATTAGAATTTCCAGGATTACTTGGCTCCTAAACGATACACACTTTTGCCTCTTCAGTGAAAACATCTCACCCCTTAGTTCTCTTAACCAAGCTCTACTTAGCACAACGTTCCATGCGGACACCTAGGGCAGACTAGATGCCCAAGGCTGGTAAGACTCTCGTTAGTAGGATGTGAGACGATATGTTTTCCTACAAATGAGCTCTATGCTCAGCAAGAGTGAGCTGTGATTGCTAACACAGGTATTTTTATAACTTGTGTTTCTGATGTAATTGGAAATCTAATTAAACATTATTTGAGTGTATGGTATGTAACTGCAAAAGAATTGCTGTTTCCTTGAAAGGCAAGCTAAACGCTTTGCAACAGCTCGATGAAAAGAAGTCCCTAAACAAATCTGCCTTCCTGTTAGGTGTGGGTGAGACTAACGGCAGGGGATAGAGCTAACCCAGGACTGTCTTCAATTGTTTTGGAAGAGTCCTTAAGTTCTTGTTTTACTTTGAATGAAAGGACACCGATAACCAAAGAAGATGCATGAGGGTGGTTTATGTAAGATATACAGCACTCAGTTGGCAGACCAAAGGACCTGGCCTGTAGATGAAATGAAAGCAAATCAAGGTTAAAATATTTTGTGATTCTCGCTTTAACTGACATTTTCAATCATCTGAACCAGCATGGGTCCTCCACATTTCCCACAGGTGGTCTGCTCAGGTTGAGTTTCCTTTGGAGTAGCAGAATGTGAGCTGAGAGAGACCAGGAGAGAGGGGGTCCCCCCTGTCTATAGCAGTATCTGCACACATTCCAAGACCCACAACGGATGCCTGAAACCATGTATAGTACTGTATAAGTCCGTTTTCACAGTGCTGATAAAGACATACCTGAGACAGGGTGATTTATAAAGAAAAAGAGGTTTAATGAACTCACAGTTCCATGTGGCTGGGGAGGCCTCACAATCATGGTGGAAGGTGAAAGGCACATCTTACATGGCGGCAGGCAAGAGAGATAACGAAAGCCCAGTGAAAAAAGAAATTCCTTGTAAAACCATCAGATCTCGTGAGACTTACTCAGTACCCTGAGAACAGTATGGGGATAACTGCCCCTGTGAGTGATTCAATTATCTCCCATTTGGTCCCTCCAACAACACATGGGAATTATGGGAACTCCAATTCAAGGTCAGATTTGGGTGGGGACACAGCTAAACAATGTTTTTTCCTATACATACTATACATACATACTATGATTAGCTTAATTCATAATTAGGCACTGTGAAAGATGAACAACAATAACTCATAATAAAATTGCATAATTATAAAATGTCAGCATCACTGCTTTTGCACTTTTGGGCCATGATGAAGTAAAATTAGGGTGACTTGACCACAAGCATTGTAATGCCCAGAGAGTCAATCTGATAACTGAGATGGCTACTAAGTGATTTGCAGGGTAGTAGTGTAGACAGCATGGAGATGCCGGATGAAGGGATGATTCACCTCCTGGGTGACACTGAGTGGGATGGTGAGATCCTCTGGTCCCCCTCAGGGATGACCCAAGAACACTCTGTGTCCCACCAGGCCAATCTAGGTCTCCAAGTCATGGTCCAATTGCATCTTTGCCATTTTCATTCTTTTATTTTTTTGAGATGGAGTTTCGCTCTTGTTGCCCAGGCTGGAGTACAATGGCGAGATCTCAGCTCACCGCAACCTCCATCTCTTGGGGTTCAAGCAATTCTCCTGTTTCAGCCTCCTGAGTAGCTGGGATTACAGGCATATACCACCACGCCTGACTAATTTTGTATTTTTTACTAGAGATAGGGTTTCTCCATGTTGGCCAGACTGGTCTCAAACTCCTGACCTCAGGTGATCCACCTGCCTCGGCCTCCCAAAGTGCTGGGATTACAGGCGTGAGCCACTGTGCCTGGCATTTCCATTATTTTTCTCTGCTTCCTCCTGTCTTATGTTTGTCAATCTGTTCCACATTTATGAAGAACCTCCTGTTTGCTGTTTTCTATGTTCCTCCCTTGGGAGTACAATAGACCCCCTTACTTGCGGTTTTGCTTTTCTCCACTTCAGTTACCAGCAGTCAACTGCTGTCTGAAAATATTAAATGGAAGATTCCAGAAATAATTCCTACTTTAAATTACATGCCATTTTAAGTAGCATGTTTCATGCTACTTTACATAACTCATTTAAGTGGAATAGTTCATTATTCATTCTTCTGTGTTTGGTTTAGGTCACTTAGCAGAATGTTTTCAAAGTTTATCCAAGTTATAGCATATGTCAGTTTTGTTTTTTTTTTTTTTTTGGAGGCAGGGTCTCACTTTGTTGCCCAGGCTGGAGTGCAGTGGCACAATCACAGCTCACTGCAACCTCTGCCTCCTGGCTTCACATGAACATCCCACTGCAGCTTCCCAAATAGCTAGGACTACAGGCACATGCTACCATGCCCGGCTAATTTTTGTATGTTTTGTAGACACAGGGGTCTCATTATGTGGCCCAGGCTGGTCTCAAACTCCTGGGCTCAAGCAATCCAGCTGCTGTGGCCTCCCAAAGTGCTGGGATTACTGGCATGAGTCACTGTGCCTGGCCTTCAGAATTTTATTCCTTTGCAATGCCTGCCAAAGTTTTTAGTTGTACTTATTTTTTATGGAATTTTTATGTTTTTATTTTTGATATAAAAGACTTGAGAGTTTAGCAGTCTCCTGTGCCCTGCCTGGTCAAGAAATGTCATTTATTAGGAGGACACAGACCTTCTACAGCACTACTTCTATCTGTTGTAACTCGCTCACTGATAGCTGAGCCTAACTTAAAAAATCATCCACTTCTCCATTTGTGACCAATTACATCCAAGACCTAGATTGTAACGTCTGTTCCACTCCACGTCAGTTTATCAACATAATGCCAAAGTGTTTTCCAATTTGGTATATACAAACACACTCCTATCGGTAACATAAGAGAATACCACCTACTGATCAACTGAGACTTGACAGTATCACTCTTCCACTCTGGTGGCTATAAAATTATTTGTGATCTTAATATTTCCTTCCCTGATTAACAGTGAGGCCATGTATCTTTTAATATGTTTACTAGCCATTTGCCTGGCAACCAAGTAAAAGGACTGTTTATCTCTTTTACAGATTTCTCATTAATGATTGAGTTGTTTATATATTTTGTTTACTCCTCTTTATCAGTGACATGTGCTGAAGTATCTTTTGCTTTTCGCTCTCTTCTTTTTTCTGAGATGGAGTCTTGCTCTGTCGCCTAGGCGAGTCAGTGGCACGATCTCGGCTCACTGCAACTTCTCCCAGGCTCAAACAATTCTGCCTCAGCGTCCTGAGCAGCTGGGACTGCAGGTATGTGCCACCACGCCTGGCTAACTGTTGTATTTTTAGTAAAGACGGGGTTTTACATGTTGGCCAGGCTGGTCTTGAACTGCTGAGCTCAAGTGATCCACCAGCCTCAGCCTCCCAAAGTGCTGGAATTACAGGTGTGAGCCACTGTGCCCAACCTGCTTCTCTCTTTTTAATGCCCCTTTGATGGCATTATTAATATCAATGTGATTGAATTTATGGATTCATTCATTTATGATATGTGTTTTTGATGTCTTGCTGAATACGTACTTCTCCATTCTGAAGACTTAAGGCTAGTTTTCCTTTTAAAAATTAAAAGTTTAATTTGGCCCTTCACTTTTAAGTTTCTAATCCATCTGGAATTAATTTTGTGCACGATACGAGACAGGGATCCACTTGTATTTTTTCCATGTGGATAATCAGGTGTCTCAGCACCGTTTATGGAAAACTTAATCATTTCTTTAATGATCAAGTATGCCGCCTCTTCACATACCAAAATACTTTCCTACATCTGTTCAGATGATTATTTGGTATTTCTCCTTTAATCTATTAACATGCTGAACGACACTTGTGGATTCTTCAATGCTAAATCACCCTTGTCTGTCCTGGAATAAACCCAACTTGGCCATGATGTATTATCTATGTTACACATGGCTAGATTTGGTTTGCTAAATATTTTGCTTAAGATTTTTGCATCTATATCCATGAGTAAGATTGGCTTGCAATTTTCCTATCTTGTAACATGACTTTGCTCCTCTTCTGCCTTCCGCCATGATTGTGAGGCCTCCCCAGTCATGTGGAGCTGTTAGTCAATTACACGTCTTTCCTTTATAAATTACCCAGTTTTGGGTATGTCTTTATTAGCAGCATGAGAACAGACTAATATTCTTTTTTTGTCTGATTTTGGTGCTGATAATATCCTGGCTTTGCTGAATGGGTTAAAAGTATTCCTCTTTTGATATTCTCTAGAAAAGTTTATTTAAAATTGGAATGTCCTTAGATAAAAAAAAGTTGATAGAACTTGTTTCTACTTACCATCTAGGGGTACTGTTTTCTTTTAAGAAGGTTCATTGGCTAGAAGATAATCCAAACTTAATGTATTTTTCTCAAATTGGTTTTGGTAAATAACCCATTTCTAAGAATTTGTCCATTCCACAAAAATTCTCAAATCTGTTGACATAATGTTGTTCACAATATTCTTTTTCTTTTTTTTGCAATTCTGTTTTATCTAATTGATTGAAAGCTCCACCAACTGAGACTGTTTGCTTTAATCTTTGCTGTATATCTAAAACTCAAAAGTCACTTGCTCAGAAACATTGAGAGAATGAATAAATGGGCCTGGAATTATGCTCCCCTCTTCATTTCTTGATGAGTTCACTTTTTTTTCTTGGTAAGTCTCGCCATAGCTTTGTCTATTTTATTGGTTCCTTCCAAACTTTTGTTGAACAATTTGTTGACCAACTTCGATTTTACTTTATTTGAATTTACTTTTAATGTTATTTTTGGTTGTGTTTTCTTTTTAGAGACAGGGTCTCATTCTGTTACCCAGGCTGTATTACAGTGGGGCAGTCGTAGCTTACTGCAGTCTGGAACTCCTGGGCTCAAGTAATCCTGCCTCAGCCTTCCTAGGAGCAGGGACTCGAGTAGCTACCACCACCAGCCCGCTCCCACCCCCATTTATTTTTTGGTAGAGATGGAGGACCCGCTATGTTGCTCAGGCTGGCCTCAAACTCCTGAACTCAAGGGATCCTCCCATCTCAGCCTACAAAATTGCTGGAATTACAGGCATGAGCCACCATGTCCCGCTTACTCTAATATTGTTTATATTAATATATCATCTTGAGTTGTGAACATGGCTTATTAATTTTCAACTTCTTTTTAATGTAAACATTTAAGTATATACATTTCCCTACATGTTTTTTATTCCACTAATTTTGACATATTTTTATTTTCATTTAAGCTCTAAGTAGTTTAGTTTAAATTATGATTTCTGTTTAGAACCATGAGTAATGTAGAAGTGTGTGTTTTCAATTTTTACCAATTGTAATCAATTACTGCCTTATTATTTAATTTTGCTTTCTACAGAGAACTATGGTATAATGTCATTCTTTGAAATGTACTAAAGATTAGTACTTGGTTTCTTTTTAATAAATGTTCCATATGAGCCTCAGAAGGATGTATATTCTCGAATCATTAGGCACAAGGTTCATTATTTGCCCAGTAAATCAAGTGTGTGAACTGTGTAGTTTAAATCTTCCATATTCTTAGTATGTTTTGTCTGTTAGATATTTCAATATTTGAAAAAAGTATGGGCTGGGTGCAGTAATCCCAACACTTTGGGAGGCCAAGGTGGGTGGATCACCTGAGGTCAGGAGTTCGAAACCAGCCTGGCCGACATGGCGAAACTTGGTCTGTACAAAAATGCAAAAATCAGCAAGGTGTGGTGGTCGGCACCTATACTTCTAGCTATTTGGGAGGCTGAGGCAGAATAATCATTTGAACCTCGGAGGCGGAGGTTGTAGTGAGCTGAGATTGTGCCACTCCACTCCAGCCTGGGCAACAGAGCAAGACTCCTTCTCAAAAAAAAAAAAAAAAAAAAAAAAGAAAAAACCTGAAAATATGTTAACTATTCCACAATAAGAACAGAGTTATGAATTTCTCTCTGGAGTTCTAATGAGCTCTGTGTGTGTGTGTATGTGTGTGTGTGTGTGTGTGTATTTGGATAAATATATATACAGGCATACCTTGGACACACTGTGGGTTGTTTCAGATTGCTTCAATAAAGCGAATGCCGCATAAAACAAGTCACATTTTTTGGTTTTCCAATGCATATAAAAATTATGTTTAAATTATGCTGTCATCTGTTAAGTATATGACAGCATTATGTCTCAAAAATACATACTTTAATTAAGAAATACTTTATTACTAAAAAATGTTAATGATCACCTAGCCTTCAATGAGTCGCAATCTTTTTGCTGGTGGAAGGTCTTGTCCTTGTATTGATTGCTGCTAAATGATCAGGGTGGTGGTTGCTGAAGGTTGGGGTGGTTGTGGCAATTTCTTAAAATAAGGTAACAATGAAGTTTTCCACATGGACGGACTCTTCCTTTCATGAAAAATTTCTCTGTAGCAAGTAATGCAGTTTGATAATTTTTACCTACAATAGAACTTCTTTCAAAACTGGAGTCGATCTTCTCAAACCCTGCCACTGCTTTATCAACTAAGTTTATGTAGTATTTTAAATAAGATATAGTAATACTGAAATTACCAAAATGTGACAGGAGGAGACACGAGTCCGAAATCCTGACATTCTCTGACAAGATTTATGGAATTTTCTTTGCTCTCAGGAGGTTAATAAGAAAGAGAACGGGATTCTCCAACGTGAAGGTGTGCCAGGTTTTCAAAGCCTCCAGCCAATTACAAGGCTTTCCTCACGCATGTCTGTGGATCAACAGACACAAAAGGGATCATCTGAATTCACTAGGCTTCTTTTTCCTGTTTTTTTTCTTAAATCAAAGTAAGAGTTTGTAATTATAGAGATTATATGTAGAGCCTTCTAAGTTCTCTATCGCTACTTTTCTTAACTGCCTACTTTAAATCTGGTGACTTTTTTTTTTTTTTTTTTGGAGACAGAGTCTTGCTTTGTCACCTAGACTGGAGTGCAGTGGCACAATCTTGGCTCACTGAAACCTCTGCCTCCCAGGTTCAAGCGATTCTCCTGTGTCAGCCTCCTGAGTAGATGAAATTACAGGTGCATGCCACCACACCCGGCTAATTTTTGTATTTTTTAGTCGAAACAGGGTTTCACCATGTTGGCCAAGCTGGTCTCCAACTACTGACCTCAAGTAATCCACCTGCCTCGGCCTCCCAAAGTGCTGGTATAGGCATGAGCCACTGCGCCTGGCTTGAATCATTTGACTTTTCTGCTGATGTTGATAAAACTCACTGCTTATGGCATTCCAGCCAAGATTTAAAAAACAAACAAAAAATCTTAAAAGAGCTTTCAAATAAATGGCTTTACCTATTACAACAGCTCCACAGGAACCAACAACCTAGACACCTTTTGCAAATGTAAATTTGGGTTTGCCTGGCTATCAAGGTTCTTACTTAAGCAAACATCTGATATTCACAAAATACAAAACTGGTTAACAGGAAAATAACTTGAAATGATGACTGGCTTTGTGTAATATTTCAGTTTTCATAAGTAATCTAGGTGAATTGTTAAAAATAAGCAAATTAGGTAAATGTAAATGGAATAAGTGTTTATAAAAGAACTCTGCATGTACTTTAAAATCATATGTTTGTGCTATGTTACATGAAATAATAAACATCAAATGTCTGGGTCATTGAGCTTTGATAAAAATACACTAAAACAAAACAAAAAATTTGATCCCCTATGTTAGAACAACATGGTTTTCTTGAAATACTGATCTGCTCTCAGTAAAACCACAGGAGTTTTACATATATGTATAAATTTTTGTGTGTGTGTGATGGAGTCTCGCTCTGTTGCTTAGGCTGTAGTGCAGTGGCATGACCTAGGCTCACTGCAACCTCCACCTCCTGGGTTCAAGCAATTCTCCAGCCTCAGCCTCCCAAGTAGCTGGGACTACAGGCGTGTGCCACCACACCTGGCTAATATTCTGTATTTTCAGTAGAAACGAGGTTTCACTGTGTTAGCCAGGATGGTCTCGATCACCGGACCTCGTGATCCGCCTGCCTTGGCCTCCCAAAATGCTGGGATTACAGGTGTGAGCCACTGCACCTGACCGAGATTATAATTTTTAATTCTGAAATCCGTGTAACTGCCTTCTTCTTAACTGAAGTTTTCTAGTTCCGTAAAATTTTTTCCTGAGATCTGTTTAATTTCCCTAGTTTCAGGTTAGAAATGCTATCTCCTTCAGTTAGAATGGTAATTTCACGTCTTGAGGCAGAGGTTTCCTCTGGAAGCTTTTCAAATTCATATTTCAGAAATTCAACTCTGCTGTATCTTGCTGCATGTGATTTTCAGGTCATACATCAATGCCTTCTGTTCTTCCTCTTTCTACTCTTGAGAAGGCCTGGGATAAGTTAGTTTTCCATCCCTTCCTATAACTTTCCCCCGACCTCACAGTTCTAAACTCTGCTATTACGGCTTGTCCATTAAATGTTTATCTTGGAGGCCTAAAAAGACAATGTTTTCCACCAGTATACCCTGATTTTGTATTCTTGGCTTTTCTTGACATGTCTGAATTATCCCATATAACCAAGAAACTTTCCATGCTGTTACTAAAAACCATGTAATCCCCCTGCTCAAGGTACTAGTTTTCTTGTTTACATTCATATGTAATATGGTGTATACTCATAACCCTGGACCCATTCTTTTTATGTCAGATTACATTTGAGTACCCTTTTTATCTCAGGTCGACTACCTGGTGATCTAAACATTGGCTTCTCATAAGGAGAAGCAATCACCCTGCGGAAGGTTTTTCCTTTACCTTTTTAGTAACTGGCCTGAGAAACATTTTGTATTTTATCAATGTAATTTCCTGTGTTATCTTTATTCCATTTCTAACTACTTAGGAAAATGGAGCTTTGAAAGTGCTAAGGTTCCATGTACGTTTCTATGTTGTCTTTTGATGATCAGTGTAGTTACGTGAACGACCATTAGTTCACAGTAACTTCTCATCAAGTGTTTTCAACCTTTAAAAATCTTCGCAGGTTTCCCTGAATCAAAATTCTAACTTAAGTTTTATTGGCCTGAAATTCACTTTTGGATTTTTCAGAAGGGCCTCAAGAGAGTCTCAAAGAATGTATTTTTCATCTTGTAGAAATATTAAATGATCAGTCTTATTTTGTAAACTGCATGCTAAATGCTGTCAAATAGTAAGTGATATTAGAGAGTCTTTGGATTATATTTATGGGTATATTCTCAAATTATACAAAATTCTTAAAAATCGAGTATGACACATTAGTTAACATTCTGGAAGTTATGTTGTGTGGCACAAAAATAACTACATTTCCATGTTAATTGGTGATTATAATGAACTCTCATCACATTTTTAGCCAAGGGTATTCTAAGTTTTTATCCACAGCTATTATTTTGAATTCTTCTTTAAAGGCATTTGTAAAAAATTTATGGAAGAGACTCTAACAAGTACTCTTAGATACAGGTTTCTAATAACTTCAAGATCAATGGATTAAATGCAAATGTTTATGAACTCTCATGAAGAAATTCATAAAACTACTAATCAAGCTCAAGCAGAACAAAACTGCATGAGATTAACTGATAATGTTTTTGACTTTTATTTAAAACACTGTTAGTTCTTCAGTTAAATGTTTTATTTTCCAGATTTAAGGAATTTTTCTTCCCTAAGCTATCTATAGTACACAACAATTTGGTAAAGTATACTTCTGTGAACAAAGGTGAAAACAATTCCTTTTTCTCCCAATTTTATCTCCCCAAAGTTTGGAGAGATTTTGTGAGCATTCTTATTTTTTTTGGCAATATGGTTATTTGCACAAGTTCAATAACATTTGCTCTCTCCACTGCGCACAGTGGCTCATGTCTGCAAGCCAGGTGGGCAGATCACGTGAGGCACGGAGTTTGAGACCAGCCTGGCATACATAACAAAACCCTGGTCTCTACTAAAAGTACAAAAAAAATTAGCGGGGCGAGGTGGCACATGAGTGTAAGCCCAGCTACTCAGGAGGCTGAGGCAAGAGAAATGCGTGAACCGAGGAGGTGAAGGTTGCAGTGAGCTGAGATTGCACCATTGCCCCGTGGCCTGGGTGACAGAGCGGAAACTCCATTAAAAAAAAAAATTTCTCTCTCTCTATAGCAGGATACAATTGAAACAATTGTTTATATTACCAAGGCTTTGAAATGCCCTATCTGAGAATATGCATAAACTGTACAACTTCTAGGATCCTCAGCCTTAGAGTAAATGAATAAAAAGTGTCACTTCCTGGTAGGTCCAGAAACCTTAAAACTGTAGGTATAATTTAAAGTCTGTCTTGGGTTACCCATCTTGTTACCCTCAGCAAGCTTTTATTTTTATGTTTATTTTTTATTTTATTTTTTTTGAGACATGGTTTCACTCTGTCACCAGGTATGTCCCCAGTCATAGCTCACTGTAACCTCCAACTCCTACGCTGAAGCAATGCTCCCATCTCCACCTCCCTAGTATTGAGAAGTACAGGCACCTGCCACCAGCCTAGCTTAAAAAGGTTTTTAAGGTTACTATGTGGTCAAATCACCATTCTTGCAGGCAGTATTTGATAAAAACTACGTTTATTTTACAAACAAATTTGTCTTGCTCTATTTTTGGAAAAGTCAAAATAACTATAGGAAGAAAACGTCATGTTTCTAAAGAAAAGCTACAATACACCTGTTATTAGATCATAGCTGTGTGCACTGTTTTTATGTTCTTGTCATTTGCCTATAGAGCAGGCAAGATCTAAACTCATCTAGATTTCTACAATCCTACTTTATTCCATGCAGTTACCAAATATGGGAATTTCTCTGTTTTGGAAGCCCTATAAGCTGAAACCAGATGAATTTTAAGAAACAAGTCTCATGATTGATGTCTGGGCCACACAAAGTTCACCAAACTGCCCGCTGCCATCACTGGAGACATTCAAGCTACAAACTAGGATGAGAAGTTGATATTTGTCATGCTGTAGACAGCTTTTTTCAAGATGTCATAACATGACTCTATATCATAATAATATAATAATGCCTACTTTGGCCAGGCGTGGTGACTCATGCCTGTAATCCCAGCACTTTGGTAGGCCAAGGCGGGCAAATCACAAGGTCAGGAGCTCAAGACCAGCCTGGCCAACATAGCGAAACCCCGACTCTACTAAAAATACAAAAAAATTAGCTGGGTGTGGTGGCAGGCATCTGTAATCCCAGCTACTAGGAAGGCTGAGGCAGAAAAATTGCTTGAACTCAGGAGGTGGAGATTGCAGTGAGTAGAGACTGCACCACTGCACTCCACCCTGGGCAAGAGAATGAGACTCTGTCTCAAAAATAATAATAATAATGATGATGATAATAATAATAATAATGTCTACCTTTTTCCCTTGATAGGATAATGGTCATTTTGTTTGTTCAGTTGGTTGTCATTAAGCCTAGGTTTATTGCTCAAAGTCCCTATGCAAACTGCTCTTGTCACATCACTATTAATGTTACTTTGTATTTTCCTCTTAAATTTTGTATCTGTTACTTAATTTTTTACAGAAGTACAAATCCCAACAGTATAACACTGACCCAGCACTTTGAGATGGTAACATATGCCTATGGAACAGACAAATTTAACTTAATTATGGACTCCAACTAGACAGCCTTGGGAGCACCCTGCTTAAACTTCCTTATTGCTAAAATGTGGTTAAAGTCCACCCTGGCACTGACAGATATGACAAACTTAAGAAAAAGATGATCGATCAGTGACACTTTTGGAGAAACATCTTGATCAAAAGGGGGGAAATGTGAAAGTTGCCAAAGTAAAAATGGAATCATTTATGCTAACAAAACCCTGACAAATAGAACCAGGGAAGGTCGTGGAGACAGGCTTTTCATCCATAAGTGTCTGGTAACAAGAACGACAACAAAAGACTCCACAACAACCACAATCTTGCACAAATACCTTCATAACTTCACACATACACACAAAAAAATCCTTCTGCAGGCACATCTGCCCAGCAACTGCCTGTCTAGTCTTCAACTGGTGTCACCTTTGTTACTGATCCTTTGGTCAAAGATAATTATCTCTAAACAATTATAAAATCCTCCTTATTTTTCCTTTAAAAACCTTTCTCTTCCTTTACCTCCCTGAGTATGCACATAGTTTGGTATGGCATGTGTATTCCCATTGCAACACACTATTCCAGAATAAACAGCATTTGTTTTTTTAGAGAAGATCTCTTTATTATTTAGGCTGACAGTACTTTAGAAATTTCTTTGTATGTCTGCAGAAAATTCTCTTTGTTATCTCATGCTTGAAAGATTATTATCCTAGGTATACACCTGTTATTGTTTCTTGGCACACTGAAGATAGAGAAATTCTCTCTATTATCTCCTGATAGTCCAATGAGACATATCCCAATTTCTTCGCTTCTTTCTCAGTTTTTCTATCTCTTTTCATTCTGTGTTGCATTTTGGGTAATTTCTTATACGTCTTCCAGTTCACTAATTCTCTCTTCAGCTGTGTTTAAGCTACTGCTTAACATACCCATTTAATTTCAATAATTGTATCTTTTACTTCTAAAAATATATTTAATCCAAATAGGGCTATTCATTTTTTGAGAATCTATTCTTTCATCCTACTTTCAGTATTCATTTTTTATTTCTATATGTAATAAAAATACTTATGTTTTATATCTGATAAGTCCAATATTTGCAGTCTTTCAGACTTAACTACAGTCTTCAGTTTTTGCACTTTCTCAGGGTAGCTTACTTCCTTGTGTGTTTTGTGATTCCTAACTGAGAACCTTGCTTTCCTCGTAACTTCCCCAAAAACATTCTGAAGACTTGTTTTAAAGACATTCTTCTAGATCAGATTTATGTTAGTTTCTGCCAGGTGTCGGGCAAATTTTTAATTTTTTCTTTCCATTGTTGCTACCACACATATAATTTCAGCCCCTAAAATAATATGAACATAGGCTTAAAATAAATTCTCAATGGAAACATCTATCCCTTATTCTACCTAAAACCAACGATGAAAAAGACAACAACCTCTACTGTCTTCTACACCCTGAGTTTTATTAACTGTTTATCCACTGAGGATATTAGTCTTTGTGGATCCTGACTTTATATGAGGGTCTTCTAATTGCCTTTCTTCCTGTGGGCCTAAGGTCCTACGTATAGTATTTCAGCAGAATTATTATATGCTTTGCCTGTTGGCCTACTGTCCCTCTGTAATGCCTGATAGCATTCCCTTGTTTGAACAATAAAGTATACAGTTATCTATTGAGAAAAACCACTGTTTTTCTACACTCTCGCACAGAAGACTTCTAATGTCAGATATTATGGGGTTATTTTCCTACAATGACCAGTTCTCCAACACTAGCTGGGTGTCCTACAATTTAACACAACAGTGACACTACCTCCTTGACAAAAGCATCAGACTCCACAGGTTAGTGGCTTAGTGCCACAAAGCTGCCCACTTCAGATGCCAGTTTCAAGGCCAGTCCTCCTGTCTCTGACAGATTTGCTGTAAATCAAGGATTCCTATGATCCCCCTCCTTGGGTTCTATAATTTACTAGAATGGCTTCTGAAACTCTGGGAAGCACTTATGCTTACCAGTTGATTATCAAGGATGCAACGTGGAGACAGCCAGAGAGAAGAGGTACACAGGGCAAAATATGGGGGTATGGGGCAAGGGGGTATAGAGCTTCCATACCCTCTCTGGGCACACCAACCTCCAGGAACAATGGTTTTTACCAACCCAGAAGTTCATCAAATCTCGTTATTCAAGAGTGTTTATAGAGCTTGATCTCTAACTAGCACACCCTCCTGGCTTCCCAGAGGTCCTTGGAACTTTCATTGGGGAGGTTCTAACTAACTCTCCAATCACTTGGTGTTTCCATCTTGAGGCTCTCTAGGGGCCCTACTCTAAGACACCTCATTAGCATAAACTCAGGTTAACCAGAAGGGGCTCATATACATAACAAAAGCTGCTCTTATCACTCAGGAAATTTCAAGGGTTTTAGGAGCTCTGTGCCAGGAACCATGGACAGAGACTAGACTTCTTATAATACCAGGCTTGCCTTTAAACCAGGCTCGCTGCACCAGGGATCATCCCCTCCAAGAACAAAGGTGACATCCAATTGCTCTTTGCTGTCTTTTTGGATTCACTCTGTCATTGTTTTTGGCCTTTGCTTTCTGTACTTGTTTTACGAACCAATTAGTTATACTTTCAAAACATGTAAAACATTTTTTAATCCAACATTTTTACATATTCTTTACAGGTTTGTTTTATTTTGCACCCTCAATCCAAACTTTTTAATCCATGATATTCTTGACAATATTCCTATTTCTTCTCTTTCCTTATTTCTAACAAGTATATGATATATAGAAGGAACTGAAAAAATGCCAATTGAAAGAATGAATGATGCAGGTACCTCTGTTTTAAATACTTTCTAATATTTTGCAATAAATTTCAAGTGCAGTTAAAAAAAGTTCTTGCTTTCTAATGCTGTAATTTCACTCCTGGAAAGGTGAGCTACAACAGTATGGCAGGAAAGAGCTTTATGGACAAAGCTGTTAATTAACATATAATTTATATTGATGAAAATTTGAAAACAAGTAAGGTCAAGGGAGTGGCCAGGTAATAGACTAATAGTAACTATTGAATATGACGCTCATTAACATCATGTGGCTGACCCAGAAAATGCTAATGAAATAAATGAAAAGCAGAAAACCACATTTAACATGCATTATGACTATAAATAAGACATAATACCCACATGGGGACATGGACCAGAAGCCAACTAGAAAAGACTAATTTATTAGAAAAGCTCGCTTTGCAATCCTTTTTCCTTTTTAAAACTTGCAATGGATATAAACGATATGAAATAAACTCTTTAAGAATGCATGTATCTACTCCTCTGTGATACAACCTGAGAGGCAAATGCCCTTGGTGTCAGACAGCCCTGCGTTCAAGTTTTTGTTGTGTTAATAGTTGTGGTCAAATCTTTACTCCTTCCACCGTAGGTAGGGAATTCTGACACACTCCTTAACTCACACTCCTTACTCAAAGTAATCCTACGGGCTCAGCCGTACAATTACTTTGGCCAATGAGGGATATTAGCAACAATGACTCAAGGTTTGCTCCTGTGCATTAGGGGTGCCTCTGCCACCTCTGCCTCACCATGGGAAGACACCATACTGGCCTGATGAGGGGACAGAGGACACCAAAGGACAGCCACGTTGTCCCAGTCACCAGCCATCCCATCTGAAGCTGACCACAGACACTCTGTTAAACCAGTAAAAAACAGAACCATCCTGCCGGGCACGGTGGCTCACGCCTGTAATCCCAGCACTCTGGGAGACTGAGACGGGCAGATCACGAGGTCGGGAGTTTGAGACCATCCTGGCCAACATGGTCAAATCCCATCTCTACTAAAAAATACAAAAAATTGCCGGGTATGGTGGCGCTTGCCTGTAATCCCAACTACTCAAGAGGCTGAGGCAGGAGAATCACTTGAACCCGGAAGGCAGAGGTTGTAGTGAGCCAAGATTGCACCATTACACTCCAGCCTGGGTAACAGAGCGAGACTCTGTCTCAAAAACAAACAAACAAACAAACAAAAAAACAAATAGAAGCATCTGACCAGCCTATAAACTCATCAGATAAATAAATGGCTGCTGATTTAGGCCACTATCAGAATAGCTTGTTATGCAGCATTATCTACAGCAGCAGGTGACTAATATGCCCTGTCGTCTTCCTCTTTCTATAGCCAGGTCCATCCACAATGTTTGGTACCTAGAGAGTGGTGATGAAGGCATTTTCTGCCATTGCCCCCACTCTGTTAGGAAGAATAAGGCATTTATGCTTGCATCTCCCCTACTCACCCACCCACACCTGTCATTACACCTGTCATTTTTTAAATACCTACTTCTTTGCACATTTCTCTCCTGAAATGACTTGAAAGCCATAAATGACTTGGAAGCAGGTTAGTTATTCACATCCACATCTACAGCACCTGGCACAGAACAGGCCCTCAATAAACGTTTGTGCTTAAGTTGAATGAATTTAATTTGGGGAGCTGACATGAACCAAAGAGCCAGCAGCAGATGGCAGGAAGAATAACCACATAAGCTGGTTCTTATGCCAGGAGGCTTTAGGCTTTCCAGAAAGCCCAAATAAGGGTGGAAAAAACCCAATGCCCCACAAAGATGAAAAGCGTACTCATTCTGCTCTCCTATGCCCTTATCTCTGTCACCACATTGCACATAAATCTTCCAGCCATCCACGCCCCTGGGAGGTCCCCCTCAGCCCACCTCACCCTACCTCCGGGGGATGTGCCTGTCTTGACCCTACCTTTAGATCAGACACGTCTCTGTAGCACTGCTCGGAGCGGGTGTGGTCTGACAGCTGCACATTCCAGAAGCACGGGAGTTGGTACACAAGGAAGGGGTTTTGTTTGATGACAGCGTTGAAAATATCCTGGGGGGATGAAAGCCAAAGACACAGTCAAGACAGTCGGGTGGTCCAGCTGCCCATTTTGGCTCTCAAGGCACTGCATCCCCTGTGACAGGGCTTCTCTTGAGCCTCCTGCTCTGAACACAGGCCGGCTCACGCTGTGGGGCATCTCCCTTGCCTGTTATCTCTAGGAACCAAGCAATAATGTTTGGATAGAGATGAGGGAATGCCCCAGGCCGACTAGAAGCTCCACAGTCCTGCTGGTCTCATAAAGCCCTATCTAATGAGCTCACATGTGCAGACATGGGGTGTCTTCCCTACCCTTGTCGGCATATAATAAATGGAGTCTCCTTCCCCTCTTGCCTCTAGGCAGGAGCCCTGTGTTATCCATCCTGAGCCTCCTGGAGAGGAAACTGCATGATGACAAGTAGACCCACTCATTCAGGGACTGAGACAAATTACAGATCCTCCCTTTCAGCAGCACTTCCAGGGCCTGCGGTGGACTCAGTGATGGATGCTCCTCGGATTCCTGCAAGCCACGGTGCCCAGGATACATACTCTCCATTTCGAAATCCACCCCTGACTTGTCTAGAGAGGTTTTACCTTTTTTGGGCTCTTCTCCAAGCTCTTGCACCAGGCCATACTTATTAACTAGCTGCTGACAGGTGGCGCCAGGAGGTGAATTATGGGCCTTCCTGGCAGAGGATGGCTGAATAAACGATCCTCACTGGACACGGGCATACAATTGCTAGCTTTGGGGGGACAAGCTTAAGTCACTGTGACCTGACTTGAAATATGAGGATGGTGGACGATTTTCCCCTCAGGTTTAAAACAGCTACCTGGGTATTATTTTTTTCTTAAACTCATTCATTACACTATATCTCATGTTTGAAAAGGGAAATCAGTTTCTGGCTGCTTGGGAAATACTGAATAATAATGCTTTAAAAAATAATAAAGTAATCATGCAGACTTTCTTGTTCCCTCCGTATTATGAAATTTTGCAGGCATTCTACGAACCAGGAAATTGCATTTTGAACAAAAACATGCAGAGCGCGCTGGCTCTTTGGATGAAAAGAAAAGGGTGAAATGCAGAAAACTCGGAGAAATCATCTTCTTGCCTTCAGGAAGATGAAAATTTAAATGAATGATCCTGGTAGAGTCAAAGTCAACCGGAGCCCCCTGCCTTTCCTGGGATGTTAAAATGAGGACTAGGCTTTTTTAAAAATGAGTATTTGTTGGCTGGACACAGAGACTCACGCCTGTAGTCTCAGCACTTTGGGAGGCTGATGTGGGCAGATCATCTGAGGTCAGGAGTTCGAAACCTGCCTGGCCAACATGGAGCAACCCCATCTTTACTAAAAACATAAAAATTAGCGATGTGGAGAATCACTTGAACCCAAGAGGCGGAGGTTGCTGTGAGCCGAGACCATGCCACTGCGTCCCAGCTTGGGTGAGAGAGCAAGACTCCATCTTAAAATAAAATAAAACAAATAAATAAAAATGAATATTTGTTAACAGTTTGGTAGACTTCAAGGCATTTCTGAGGCTGCCTGCATAGCAAAGTGGTTTCCAGGCAGTGTATCCTTTCTATTTAAATGCATTTCCCTTGAGTAAAGGGACAGTATTACAGCATCTAAGCAAATGGTTTAGATGAAAAGTTAGACTCTATTTGCCAGGGAGGCAAGTGAAGTCTTCCGTGGGAAACACGCTGTGGCATTCTGGGGTACCAGAGAGCAGGCCCTGTGCACCCCACCTGGCAATGAAGAGGGCACCAACATCTACCAATGAGTCTGCGTCAACAGACTATAAGCTCTGTGAGGGCAGGTACCACATCCTTCGTCTATCTCTGTCATCCTCTCTGAACTTGGCTCCTGGTATACACAGTGCTCAGTGAAAGTCTGCCAAATGAGCAAATGAATGAACAAGGGAAGGCACTAAGGAGCTGGGCTGTTGTCTTAGACTGCCAAGTATAAGGCAGCTGTATCAGAGCAAAGAGAGTCACACAATACGTAGACAACAATTCAGTCCCATTTACTTTTCAAGTTTCTTTGAGAAACACCACCAGTGCACTCAGGAATAGCTGCACCTTCTAACCTGGCCACTCACCTGGTCAGCTAAGGATGTAGATAGCATGCCCATGAGCTCCCCTCTCTGCCGTCAGCCTCCACATCTGCTCCCATTTCATCTTCCGCAGCTTATCCAGAAGTAACAGGATCACCCCTGGGCAACAGCACAGGATAAAGAGGAAATTTTTAAAAATTAAAAAGTAAGAGGGAGAGCTAGGCACGCCTACTCACAGCACAGTCACAGTCTCTAGATGACTGTCTTATGCAGACAAGAGGCCTACGCACTGCTGCAGGTAAGTCTTCCCTCTAAAAATTCTTCCAGTGACGCTTCACAGTCTGGGGCACCTGTTTTGGAGATGAATACACCTAGGTTCAACCCTAGGACCTGCCAGTTACTCGATAGGAGATGCAAAACCATCTCTCCGAGACCTCCTCATTATATGGAGACTGGTAACACAGACCTCCAAGGACTGTTTGTAAGGATAAGTGAGAGGGACAGGCAGAGCCTAGCACTGTCTGGAAATGGACAGAGGTGGTGGCTGCAAAACAATGTGAATGGACTTCGTGCCACTCAACTGTACATGTAAACATGGTTAACATGGTCAATTTATGTTATGTGTGTGTGCATGTGTGTGTATACATACATACATATATAAGTATATAGATACTTGTTTGAGACAGAGTCTCATTCTGTCACCCAGGCTGGGGTATAGTGGCGCAATCTCGGCTCACTGCAACCTCCGCCTCCCGGGTTCAAGTGATTCTCCTGACTCAGCCTCCTGAGTAGCTGGGATTATAGGCGCACGCCACCACACCTGGCTAATATTTGTATTTTTAGTAGAGAAGGGGTTTCATCATGTTGGTCAAGCTGGTCTGGAACTCCTGACATCGTGATCTGCCTGCCTTGGCCTGCCAAAGTTCTGGGATTACAGGAGTGTACATTTAGGCTTTGCTGAATGGTTAAGAAGCAACTATCTACCATCAGGTCAGTTAGAGCACGCAGAAAAAGCCCAGAGCACAGAACACAAAAAGCCATGGGAATTTCCCTGCAGGCCACTGCAGTCAATTTCATGGGTGGAACTGTAGCACCATGGGCCACCCAAATCAATCCTCTTCAGGATGCTTAGCTCGGCAGAATGGTCAGTGGGGGAAACTCAAGGTGGATGAAAAATGAACTTAGTTGAAACCAGGTAACTGCATTTCTAAGACGCTAGGAAAGAAACCAATTTCTCGAAATCACATATAAATGTCAACTCTAAGGCTTTTTACTTATTCCAGTGGCACATACTCGGTAAAAAGGTGTATTTACCATTTAGTGAAAAGTGTTTGGTCAGGTAGAGTTGAAAAAAAAATAGTATATATATGGTTATGGAAGAATGGGATAACACACAGAGATCTGAACTTGCAAGTCTGAAGGACAAATCAGATCTGTTGCATAGCTCCTTTGGGCTTTGTCAGGTTTTTTCCACGTCCTATTATCATTTCCCCTAATGTATCCGGCAATCTCTACAACATAGATTTTGTTATCCTTATTCTATGGGTGAGGAAATTGAGAGGCTGAATCAGACACCTGTCAATTCACAGTTCAAAAGTAGCTATGCCAGATCCAAACTCAGATCTGCCTAATTCCAAAGCCGGTGCTCCTTCCACCCAACCACATAGACCAGAGCCCCGGCAATGTCGCTTTGGAGTCACGGGATTCAGGTCAACGCTTCTCTTTGTTGACTCTCAGTTTCCAAGAGTGTTAAATGAGGACAATGCTACTTGCCCTACACAACTCAGGAAATTGTCATGCGCTCTTGTGATACTTTCGTTTAACTGTCAAAATCAAAACACCCAGATTTGCAGCATTTGCCAGCTGCCAAGGTGTAAACACTCCCATCACCGCTAATTTCAAGCTAGCAATGTGATATCACTGAACAAAATGAGTTGGGGAGGAAGGTACGCTGGAAATCGTTCACCAAAAATGTATTAACTGATTGGTTTACTCAGATAAACAATCAGGGTGGGGGGTGGCATAGAAAGAAAAGAAACATTTACAAAGTTACGAAGTAAGAGAATATAGTGATGTAAGTCACCCGTGATTGATTTAAGAAAATAGATTCCAGTCAAGAGCTGGGCGTGGTGGCTCACACCTATAATCCCAGCAGGAGAATTGCTTGAACCTGGGAGGCAGAGATTGGAGTGAATTGTACCACTGCACTCCAGCCTGGGCAACAGCGTGAGACTCTGTCTCAAAAAAATTTTTAAAACGCCCGAGAGATTGGTGAAAGTAGGGAAGCAAAGTAAGTACAACTCTGTTCCGTGAGTTCACACACAGTAGCCACTCAATAAATAATTGTTGGATGAATGAATAAAAGAAATGTAAAAGGCGTTTCAAATTTAGAGTCTGTGGACTCAGTAATGGCTAACCGGAAGAGAAAAGGAAGATGGGATAGTTGATGTTTCAAGGCAAGGAGCCCCTTCAGCACGGCAATCCCTGTCCAACTTCGGAAGCTGTATCCCAGCTAAGCTCTGGAGACGTGAATCAAGATTAGGATATGTATTGCAGCATTGTTTACAACGACAGAAACATAATAAACAGGATAAATCTATCAGCCTCTGGAGACCAAGCTGAGAACTGATGCTTTTAAATGTTGTGAAGACTTGGTGAGTGCTAAGTGGCAGATGTGATTTGCCAGGCTGCTTGAAAAGTGGGATGTCTAAAACAGATGACTAAACGCAGAAAGGCAGGATCATTCTCCCAGTTTGCCAGTCTTTTCTTTCGTGTGACATTAATTTTTAAAATTATGAACTATTTCAAAACAAAACAAGCACAGAAACTAATATAATGAATACCCACCACCTAGATATAATAGATGTGAATACACTGCCACATTTACTATTAAAAAATTAAAGCATTACAGATAAATCTAAAGTTCATCTCATTCTACCTCCTCACTTCCTCCAAGGGAGACAGTATTGTGTGAGGTCTATGTTTGATTTCTATGCATGTTTTTACATTTTTATCCTCTGTGCATTTAGTAACAATACATGGTCTTTTTTAGCGTGTTTTGGATTGCACATTTCCTATTCTAACTCGCCTTTTCACCCGCTGTTCTATCCTTAAGATTTAATCACATTAGTATTTCCTTTCTTGTTTAGTCACTGTAATCACATTACCCATTTTACACATATACCACAAGTTACTTCTGCATTCCCCCTCCTGAAGGATATTTTGGCTCTTTACTATGTTTCTGTCGTTATAAACAATGCTGCAATACATATCCTAATCTTGATTCACGTCTCCAGAGCTTAGCTGGGGTACAGCTTCTGAAGCTGGACAGGGATTGCCGTGCTGAAGGGGCTCCTTGTCTTGAAACATCAACTATCCCATCTTCCTTTTCTCTTCTGGTTAGCCATTACTGAGTCCACAGATTCAATTTGAAACGCCTTTTACATTTCTTTTATTCATTCATCCAACGATTATTTATTGAGTGGCTACTATGTGTGAACTCACGGAAACAGAGTTGTACTTACTTTGCTTCCCTACTTTCACCAATCTCTCGGGTGTTTTAAAAATTTTTTTGAGACAGAGTCTCACGCTGTTGCCCGGGCTGGAGTGCAGTGGCACAATTCACTCCAATCTCTGCCTCCCAGGTTCAAGTGATTCTCCCACCCCAGCCTCTCAAGTAGCTGGGATTACAGGCACCCGCCACCATGCCTGGCTAATTTTTTGTATTTTTAGTAGAGACGGGGTTTCTCCATGTTGGCCAGGCTCGTCTCAAACTTCCAGGTGATCCACCTGCCTTGGCTTCTCAAAGTGCTGGGATTACAGGTGTGACTCACCACATCTGACCCATCTCATGGGCTTTATTCAACACATTAATTCAGCATATATTTGCTGGAGGTGTAGCATTCAATCTTTGTCAGGCCCTTTTGTGGAAACACACATAAAACATGGACACCATTAGGATTCAATGTGATAACCACAAACACTGAGAACATGTACTGCTTATGAAGAGAACTCACAGGAGGGAGGCCTAGGTGGCCTGGGCTAGGACTTGGTCAGGCAGTTGGGGAGGTTGTCTAGGAAACAGCATGGACAAAGGTATGGAGGCAGGAGACGCATGACAAGATTGGGCTACGAATGTACTATGGACATATGGTTTCATTAGCCAGCTTAGGCGAATGCCAGGACGGGGAACCTGAACACGTGAGCAGGCAATGAATCACAAGGAGCCTTGTATCTGTGCAACACAGGTGCATTCCAGCCATTTTTATGCCATTTCCTACATAGAAAATGAAACTTTTAAAACCCAGTGGAAGTTAAGCTGTTTGTAGCTGAAAAGATTGATCCAAGGGTTTTACAGGCCCCAGGTCCTACCAAAGTATCCCCCAAGGATGAGGAGATGATTTTGTTGGCACGTCACCAATGTGTGACGCAGTGGTTGGGAAGCCCTACTGAGGACAACTAGGAGTGAGTGAAGGATGTGGGGCAAGAGAGGGACTGCAACTCAATCTGTTTTAGGAAAGCCAAGTGAGCCGGACGAGGTGGCTCACACCTGTAATCCAAACACTTGGAGGCTGAGGCACGTGGATCACCTGAGGTCAGGAGTTCAAGACCAGCTTGGCCAACATGGCAAAACCCTGTCTCTACTAAAAATACAAAAATGAGCTGGGCGTGGTGGTGCATGCCTGTAGTCCCAGCTACTTGGGAGGCTGAGGCACAAGAATCACTTGAACCTAGGAGGCGGAGGTCGCAATGAGTCACACTGCGTCACTGCACTACAGCCTGGGTTACAGAGACTCAAACTCAGTCTCAAAAAAAAAAAAAAAAAATCCAAGCTAAAATGTTGCTGTCATTTATCCTGTCATTTTACAAGATCAAAGCCCTCCAATATTTCAGGGTGGTCTATAGAACAAGCTATAACCCCTTGGTTATGGCCAGACCATCTGGTTCTTGCCATAATTTTCTTTTCTTTGAGGAAAACTGACATAATGGCACTCTGCTATAAAACAGCTGCACCCTCTGCCTCTGTGAACTTGAGCTGATACTCAAGCTGCTTTTCTTTTTGGAATTCCAGGAAGTTTACTAAATATACCACTCTCTGTACCCCTGATTCAACCAGGAACCAGAATCCAAAGCAAACAAAAGCATTCATGAGCAAACATGTCACAAAGCTTATGAGTTTCACTCTCAGCTTCCCCAGTCTCCTCTAATCTCACAACATTCTTAGAAAGGGGGCAGGTCAGACATTACTACTGAGTTTGCATCCATGTGGGAACTGAGGTGCTAAGGATGGAGGTGGCATTTCCAATGTCACAGTGCTGGCAAGTTACTTCCTGCTGCCCTGTTTATCTTAGAACTTTAGAACTAATAAAGACGCTGTGCTTCTTGCCAGCAGAGCCTATAAATGGCTCTTCTTTGTACCTCGACATTTTTAAAGACCATGCTTCCTCTTAAAACATGAATGCTGCACGTGTGTTCCGCTCACATAGGCTCACGTGGGTTCACGGGAGTCAGGGCTCCCAGATATCAGAGCTGGGCCATAGGCAAGCTGCCCCTGGCATGCCAAACCAGAGTGGGCTCGGTCTGCTCTTGTTGGTTGTTTTGGGACAGAGTCTTACTCTGTTGCCCAGGCTGGAGTGCGGTAGTGCCACAATCTCAGCTCACTGCAACCTCTGCCTCCCAAGTTTAAGCGATTCTCGTGCCCCAGTCTCCTAACTGGGACCACAGGTGCCCACCACCATGTGTGGCTAATGTTTTTTGTATTTTTAATAGAGACAGGGTTTCACCATGTTAGCCAGGCTGGTCTCGAACTCCTGAACTCAAGTGATCCACCCACGTTGGCCTCCTAAAGTGCTGGGAACATAGGCATAAGCCACCACATCCGGCGAACACTGTCTACTTTTCATCATAGGTCCTGCATTCAGAAGTTATTTCTTCTATAATTCATATCAGATTTTTTTTTTATTTGAGCACCTGCTTTGGTTCTATTCATTGGTTAACTGGGAGACTTGGAAGGTTTTTTTTTTAACACAGTCCTTGTTCTCAGGGAGCAAGGCCTGACAGGGAAGGGAGATAGGTAATCACAAAAATGCAAAGCACTGTGCTAAGTGGCAGGTGGAGAAGAACTATGGGATCTGGGGTACAGGGTAACTGACTGTCCTGAGGGAAGCATTAGGGAAGGGCATCTTGAAATAAACCATGTCTGCAATGAAACTTAAAGATAAAAAGGATACAAAAGTGAGAGACAAGAAGAACAAAGGTCAAACCAGACAGGCTTCTCTTTAGGACAGTGATTTCAAACGAATGGACTGCTGAATATCTAGCAAGTATCAACTATTTTCCCCCACAGTTGAACTGCAGACCTCGAAAGGTAATGACCCATTTCCCCCTCTTCCCCCAAGAAAGAAAATCTTAGAAAGGCTGCATAACATTGTCTAGCATGGGTGAAAACATTTGCCTTTGCTCATAAATCTGTAATTAACCATGGGTTATTCCTAAAACAGATATCCTCCCAGTCTCGGAGTGACACAGCAGAATGAATTCTGGGAACACAGGTTTGTTTGTTTGTTTGTTTGTTTTTTTGGAGCTATCCCAGAAGGGGAAGTTAAACTGCATATAAAGAAAAAACTGCAGTGGACTTGGAAAACATACTCTTGGTTCTGAGTCCTGATATCACTGCTTAATATTAATAGGATTCTTAAAAAAGTCAAGTGTTTCTAAGGCTCAGATCCTTATTGATAATATAGTGACAATCCCACATTAACTCCAAGGTGATTCTGAGGAACAAAAAAAATGGGGGCCAAGCGTGGTGTCTCATGCCTGTAATCCCAATACTTTGGGAGACCAAGGCAGGTGGATGACCTGAGGTCAAGCATTCAAGACCAGCCTGGCCAACATGGCAAAACCCCATCTCTACCAAATACACAGAAATTAGCAGGACGTGGTGGTGGGCACCTGTAATCCCAGCCACTTAGGAGGCTGAGGCAGGAGAACTGCTTGAACCCAGGAGGCGGAGGCTGCGGTGAGCCGAGATCGCGCCACTGCACTCCAGCCTGGGCAACACAGCAAGACTCTGTCTCAAAAACGACGATGATGATGATGACAACATTGACAACAACCTTTAAAAGTATCTGGTACACTGGAAGAATATCATCCATCAGTGCTGCAGTAAGAATTACTAATGGATAATTAATGTCCGCACCTAGTGAATAATTTCTCCCTTTAATACACTGATTATTCTAATAATCTTCAAAATCCCCGTGAGTGTGGAATGCAGTGGACAACTTGAATATTTGCAATATTTTGAAATATTTCCAGGCCCAAAGCCTTCTCAGTCTTCTGAAAATAGTTGGCTTATGGTGTCACAGCCTGCATGCTTTGGAGATCTCTTGAGGTTATTCCAACTGGCAGCTAAGAGATACATCCACAGGAAGGAAACAAATAATCATAAAGGAAAGAAAATCCACTGTATGGAAAATTATGTGCATAAATTATATTTTTAAGCAGTTAAGGAGTCTGTTTAGGATGTTAAATATAATCATCATATTGATGTGAGTTTATAAGACTATCTGCCTGTTTCTTCAAAGGTTAGGAGTTTGCACTCGGCTCATAAAAGACTTGAGAAACAGCATTTCCAAGAGAAACGGAACTCTAATATTGACCTTGCTCCTATGGGGCTGTGGAGATATCCTAATTAATGGCTGCAAAGGGCTTTCAAAATATGAAGTGGTACATAAAAGCTTAATAAATGACAGTTACAGAAACTATACGTTTACTAATTAAGGTGCCTAATTAACTCTCACTGAATTTGCATAACTCCCACCAGAATATAAATCATGTGCATGCGTGCAAAGTAGAAACAGGATTTTTAAGTGAGATACTGCTTAACATTATGAAAATGGCTCCATTTGAACTGGAGACTTTCAAGCTGAAACAACAAAGATGTGGCTTTGGAATGCGTGCCCCAAATCAGATTTTTGACACTCCTTTCTGCTGTAAGGAGGAAGGCGGTGCCAAAAAGCCTGACTTGGCCTCTGCCTGGCATTCACTGCTGCCTGATCCTCCCATTCCCATCCTTGTCGTCCGGGTCTGGGAGCTTGAAGCAAGCCCTTTGCCCCCCGAGTGCTCTGCACAGAGGCAACATGCCTTAAATTTGACAAGGACTGTCCAGGGAGCTGGCTGTGATACACGTGACCCGTAGGGCTTTACCTACAGCTGTTGTGCTGGGAGCACAGAGACCAACGCTAAATAAATAAATGAATAAATTAAAAATCAAAGGATTCTCTCGTGAACATCTGGCCAAGTGGTAGGGCTTTTCATCTGTGGATCAGAGGGCAGCGTTTCCTTTTTCCCAAATGGAATATGTAGCCATAGCTTAGTAGTCAAGATGGCAGGGAAAGAAAAGCAGGTATCTGTGCAGAGACGAAAGTGGGAATAATGCTTTTTTTTTTTTTGATGAGCTAGATATTATTTTTTGCCAGTATAACTGCAGAAAAAGAGAACAAGCTAAAAAGGGTGACAAGGATCATAACACCCACCATTTATCAAGCAATTGCTGTACACTAGAGAGAAAACACTGAACTCAGATGACCTCTAATTCTCATGACAAACTTGCAAGGTAGATGGAATTATCTCCATTTTACAGATGAAGAAACTACAGTTCCCACATAGCTAATGTGTGGCAAAATTAATTTCAATCTTTGATTTGTGGTCTGGACCATACCATGTTGCCTCCTGAGGGTGTGTGTGCGCGCGCGTGTGTGTGTATGCCTGTCTGTGTGTGTGCGCGTGTCTATGTACATGCTCATAACTAAATATGGTGAGGCCTTGCTGAATCAGGGGCCTAAAGCCAAAACAAAAGAGGAGCTCCTGGAGGAGCAGTAAGTTAATGTTTGAAGGACTCTGAGAAGATCACAGGCCATAACCAGATTGCCTGTGTAAAAACCTGGGAGCATCCCAATCATCACAAAGGGCCACGAAAACTAGGGCTTCCCTGAGGACAGTCCTGTGTGAAAAGGAAGCGGTAGGCCTGGGGTAGGGCCTGATCCAAGATCAGTGATAGTGGGGAACTGGATGGAGCCAAGAAACATTCAATTCAGGACACTGTGTCAGAGCTAACTGATGTCAACTTGCCCCTCCTGCATGTTAGGAAGATTCCCTTCTTTCTGCATCTGAAAAACCGCAAGTAATTTCACAGAATGTACAGGACTACTTCTCGTAGGCAATAACTCCTTTTTCTTTTTTTTTTTTTTTTTTTGAGACGGAGTCTGGCTCTGTTAGCCAGGCTGGAATACAATGGCACGATCTCGGCTCACTGTAACCAATGTCGTCTGGGCTCAAGCAATTCTCCTGCCTCAGCCTCCCAAGTAGCTGGGATTACAGTCGTGTGCTACCACGCCTGGCTAATTTTTGTATTTCTAGTAGAGATGGGGTTTTACCATGTTGGCCGGGCTGGTCTTGAACTCCTGACCTCAGGTGATTGGCTCGCCTCGGCCTTCCAAACTGCTGGGATTACAGGTATGAGCCACTGCGTCCGACCGGCAAGAACTACTCTTTCAGCAAAGAGGAATGCTTTAAGCTTGCATTGTGAAAACTTAACTGTTTAAGAGAAGGTGCTGCCGCTATTCCCTCCCTGGCCTGCTTTCATGCTTTAGCCAAGCTAAAGAATGCAGCTAGAATTGGGTTAGTCAGTTCAGACCACATGCTTCCTTGGCTCAGGAGGAGAAAGTAGGGCCCAAAGTGCCTGCATGATTCCTCTGAATGAGGTTCAGAGTAAACCTTGTATTCCTAAACTTGGTGCTTCTCACAGTGTATTATGTATCATTCTGTAGGATGCTAGTAAGTGTTGGGGGAAGCAAAGCTGAGTAAGTGTAGGAGATGATTTATTAGGGTTCAATAAAGTTAAACAGGGTTTGATATATCAATGTGCACAGTCAATCAATCTCAAAGGTGGTTACGGCTTCCAACATTGTAGAATGATTTGCCCCCTTTCCCTAAGGAATCAAATAGGATACTGCTTCTCCCCTTCAGCTGGATTCCTCACTGGCTTCTGACTGCACTTCCTCAGCTCTCCACCTGTAATGCAAGAGCCACTACATGAAAAAGAAGACTTGCTCCTTAGTCCTTCAGTGGTTTTTGAGGCTTTGCTGGTTTGAACCAGAGAAACCCTAAGTGGGCACAAAGCAGCTGCTCAGCAGGAAGCCCTGGGGGAGCCCAGGGACTCTCATCCCAGAAATGCTGATGAAAATCACCCTCACAATCACAGCCTTCCTCCCTTCTGCTCTGAAGCGCTAGAGTTCTCTTCCCATTCATGACCCAACAGAAAGTAAGTTTATTAAAAATCACTTAATTTAAAATCTCCTGCTGATTTTACCTGGGACTCGCTTTTGATGATATAAATGAAAAAGGTTCTGCAATCTAGTTTTTGCTTTTTAAATTATTTCTTCCTGAAAGATTTTCGAGGTGGGGGGAGGGAGATAGGGAGAGAGGGAAGAAGGGGAGGGGGTAAGGGGGAGGGAGGAGGGGAGGGAGGGGAGAGAAAATGGAAATCCTTCCATTTCCAACCTTTGCTGAATTGGATGGGTTTTCCTCAAGTGTGAACGGGGTGGAGTGTAGTCATCAACTCACTCATTTGTTCAAAGGTACACAGACAAAGAACACAGCAGTCCCTGCTCGGAGGTGTTATGGGTGCTCAAATAGTGGTATGTTCTAGGCAGACAGGGTGGGCTCCCAAAGGAGGGTGTGGCTGGATCTCGTTGCGGGAAGTGATCCCTTTAGACAATACCACTTCAGCCTTCCTCTTTATCTCATTGGACAGAAACCATCTGGTCGAGGTTGTGATAGAACTAAGAACACAAAGGGTTTGGTGGCTGGCAAATACTTTCAACTAAGGCTTGCAGAGTACTTTTGTTTCTTGCTTTTATAAGCAAACTTTCCGTTAGAGTGTAGTGTACATTCAGACAAGTGCGTAGATCGTAACTGCATAGGTTGATGAATTTTCAGAAACAGAGTAACTAGAATCCAGACCAAGGAACAAAACATCGCTAGATCAGAATCCCCCTTACAGTCAAAAACACACCTGCTCTCTTGCCATCATCTCTCCTAACCATTTCTGAGTTTTATATGCTTTGAATCACACAGTACGCACCCTTTGGGTGACTGCTGTCTTGGCTCAATATTACATTTGTGAAATCCATCCATCCCACGCATGCACCTGCAGTGTGCTCATCTTAATGCTGTATGACAGCCTATGACACGAATACGTCTTACTTCACCCGTTATGTCACTGATGGAGAGTCGGGCTGTTATAAACATTCTTCAACATGTCTTTTGACGTCATGGATATGCATTTCTGTTGGGTACATACCACCAAGGGGAATTTCCAGGTCATTGAGTGTGCATGTGTTCAGGCTAAGTAGATATGGCAGTGATTCTTAAGCATGCCAATTGCTCTCTAGTCCCACTAAAAACTGGCATTGCTTCAATTTTTGCATTTTCAGCCTTCTGGTAGGTAGGTCTACACTTTGTATAGAAGTATAGCAATATGGATTTTAATTTGCATTTTTTAATGACTAATGAAGCTCATCCTCTTTTTATATGTTAATTGCCCATTTTGTCCGCTTTTGGGAACGGCCTGTACTTTTGTTCATTTTTCTATTGGGTTGTCTGCCTTTCTTCTTACTGGTTTGAACAAGTTCTTCATATAGTTTTCTACCCACTTTTATTTTTGAGACACAGTCTCAGTCTATCACCCAGGCTTGGGTGCAGTGGCGCAATCTTGGCTCACTGCAACCCACGTCTCCGAGGTTCAAGCGATTCGATTCCCCCTTCCGCAGCCTCGTGAGTAGCTGGGACTACAGGTGCGCGCCACCACGCCCAGCTGATTTTTTTGTATTTTAGCACAGACAGGGATTCACCAGGTTGGCCAGGATAGTCTCGACCTCCTGACCTTGTAATCTGCCCACCTTGGCCTCCCGAAGTGCTGGGATTATAGACGTGAGCCACCGCGCCTGGCCCCTGCCCACTTTTAAAGCAAAGGAATGTGGGTCCCGAAGCTGACTGGAATGAGTCAGTTTCTGGCGTTGTGTGTCTAGTTATGCACCAACAGAGACCCCCTTCTCCAAGCTGGCTGGGCATTCGTGGGTGGGTGATGCCTGCTGCCTACCTTGCTAGTCTTTTCTGAAACCAATACTAAGCTAGAAAGAAAAAACAAGCCTCAAAGAAGGTTATCAAGTCCAGGCCCCTGGCCCCATCCCCATTGGCTTGAGGAACCTGAGGCTGAGAAAGGCTAAGTGGCTGGTCAAAGCAAAACTACTAATACAAAGTAAAAACAAAAAAGGTCAAGGATCTGAGTCCCTGAGACTCCCCTACCCTTCCCCTCCTGAGCTGTTTCTTACTCCTCCAACTCTCTGCCTCTCTCTAATCAATCTGTTTAAGCTCATCTCAGCTTTCCCTTCATCTGTTTAGACTCATGCACCAAACTAGAGGGATAATTCCTGGTCAACCCTGCAGATCTGAGGAGATTCCACAAATAGTTCCTTTTAAACAGAGTGCTTTCCAAATAAAACGTTGAGGAAAAGTGTTCTTATGGGTTGAATTACGTCCCTTCCACAAGGTGTGTTCAAGTCCTGACCCCCCAATACATGTGCATGTGACTCTTTTTTTTTTTGGAACTAGAGTCTTTGCAGTTGTAACCAAGCCAACATGAGGTCCTAGTGGCTGATTCCTGATCGGAAGCTCCGGCAGCAGCTTGCAGGGTGGGAGCAAAGAGAGTGCATTTCTCCCTCGCACACTCTCGAGTGTGGGCAATGTTCGCAGCCATGGCTGTGCCCTCCACTTCAACCTCTGCTTGGCAGCCATCTCCACGGTTCAAGCCTTCAGTGGCTGCTGGCACTATTATCGTGTACCTTTATGTCCTGTTATGAGTTGACTGTGTCCTCCCCCGAATTCGTCTGTGGAAGCTCTAATCCCCAGCACCTCAGGATGGGACTGATTTGGAAACAGTGTCTTTAAAAGGTAATTAAGTTAAAATGAGGTAATACGGGTGACCAGTGCCCATTCAACTGGTCAGAAATGCTTGGCCATCCAAGTTATCTCGTCCTTCTTGGGGTGTCAAACAAGACATCATCTTGTGCAGTGAAGCATCTAGCCAGATTGGTAGAGAGAGGAAGGCTCATTATTTGTAAAAAAATAAAAATCTCCATGCCAACCAGCCAGTCAGCAGATCGGATTTCTGTTTAGAGAGTTGTAGTCATTTTTTTAGTAGCTGGTATACAGCCTGCGGGGCTTCACTCTCTCCCAAGAGGCTCTGCAGTGCTGCCCCGGGCTAATCCAATTAGCTCTGTCGCCAGGCTGGAGTGCAGTGGCGCAATCTTGGCTCACTGCAACCTCCGCCTCCTGGGTTCAAGCGATTCTTCCACCTCAGCCTCCTGAGTAGCTGGGACCACAGGCGCGTGCCACCACGCCCAGCTAACCTTTTTGTAGTTTTAGTAGAAACGGGGTTTCACCGTGTTGGCCAGGATGGTCTCGATCTCTTGACCTTGTGATCTGCCTGCCTCGACCTCCCAAAGTGCTGGGATTACAGGCGTGAGCCACCACGCCCAGCCTTAGACTGGGGTTCTTACACGAAGAAGCACTTAGGATGCAGACATGCACTGAAGGGAGATTACAGACATAGGGAGAGGACAGCATCTATACACAAGACAAGGAGAGAAGGGTGTGACAAAACCACCCGTCAACACCTTGGTCCAGACTTCTAGCTTCTAGAACTGTGAGAAAAAATAAATCTACGTTGCACGAGCCGCCCAGTCTGTGGTATTTTGTTATGGCAGCCCTAGCAAACTAACACCTCTCAGCCCAGAACTGGTACCAGCTCTCAGCTTCTGCTAGTCCCTGGGTGCCCCAGCATCCCTCACTGATACCTTCAATCCTGCCCATTCACCCCTGTATCAGTCTCACACTGCTGCCTGGGTTGGAGTTCAGTGTCGCAATCTCGGCTCACTGCAACCTCCGCCTCCTGGGTTCAAGCGATTCTCCTGCCTCAGCCTCCCAAGTAGCTGGGACTACAGATATGCACCACCATGCCCGGCTAATTTTTGTATTTTTAGCAGAGACAAGGTTTCACCATGTTGAACAGGATGGTCTTGATCCTCTGACCTTGTGATCTACCCGCCTTGGTATCCCAAAGTATTGAAATTATAGGCGTGAGCCACTGCACCCGGCCTACCTGGTGTATATTCTTCACCAAACTTGGTCTTCCTATTGATGTGCAGGCACTGAATTCACCACTCACTGCCACTCAGAGGCAGAAGAAGAATGACGATGATCCTGAGAGCTAACAGTGATGGCAGCAGCTTACCAGGACCCAGGCACTAGGCATGCATAGTAACTACTCCTTACAACATCCCAGAAAGATTGAATAACCAACTAACAAGTGACAACCCAGATTCAAATTCAGTTTCACTTGTTCCAAAATCTATGCGTTTTCTAATACTGATGTCTGCAGGATGATGTAAAACATTACTTACAGGACTATGACTGCAAAAAAACAAAAAAACAAAACAAAAAACCCACTACATAGTGCAGTATACATCTATGTCTTTCAGAGCTGCAGTTATTGGACATGCTTTGTGCCACCAAGCTCTGAGCTCCCAGAGGGCAGTGGTGTGTGTTACTGACTCCATACCCACAGCTTCCTACAACAGTATGTAGCACACAGTAGGTCTACTCAATACAAGTATAAGCTCCTGCATTAGCACTGAACTGGAGCGAGCTTCCAGAGAGATGAGACCATAACTTATGTGTTCTGGATCTCAACAAGCGGAGTCCTAATGGAGAAGAGGGGCTAAAAACTTGCGCTTCTGTTAACATCAGTAACTGTCATCCTGAAGGACTCAGAAGTTGCTGTCGAGGGAACATTTTAATGAGAGTAGTAGGGAGTAGTGTCTCCTTATTTTCCAGCACAACCACAGCTCCACAGGAGGCTTTGTACCTGGCCATGGGCTGGCTCTGTCATGTTGTCAACACTTGGAGGTCTGAGGCCTAGGTTATTCTCGGTCTGCTACTTGTTTTCTGTATTACCTGGGCCGTACTAGCTCATTTCTGTAAACTTCTCTTTCCTAGTCTGCAAAACAGTTATGATGATGATATGTTTTTCGTTACACCAATATCTTCTGCAAGTCTCCTATGTACCAGAACCCTCTGAAAATAGAAATCCTCATGCCTGAGAAGCCTCCATGCTAACAGAAGAGGGATAAACAAGTAAGTAGGTTCAACATATAGTCTATTGTATGGTAAGAATAAAGCAGGGAGAGGAGATTAAGGAGAGCTCAGCTGGGAGACATGGTGACATTTTAAATGAGTGGTCAGAGGAGGCTTTTGCGAGAAGGTGATACTTAAGACAGGATCTGCAGGAGGCAAGGCAGCATGCCATGCTGGTAAGAAGGAGGAACTCAGGCAGACTTAGCCACAAGTGCAAAGGCCCTTAAGCCAGCTGATAAACTGGAGAAACAGCAGGGAGTGCCCGCCTCCTAGGCCGTTGTGAAAATTAAATAAGATAATGATCCATTTGCAATGCCACATTCATAACCAGTGCTCAATCAATGTTAGCTAGGACTATTAGCATTATTCCCGGGGGCACATAAAGGCCCCCTACCTACCAGAAAGTGGCTCTAGCAGCCATAAGGCCATGGTAATCCTTGGGGTCTGAATGTGCTCTCACAAACAAACCCTATCTATTCTCTGCCAGCCTGACTTAGGCAAACCCACAGGCTGTCCTGCTCACGAGGGAGGATTTCCTAGAAACTGGATTAGCGAGGTGTGCATTTAGTGCTGGGAATTAAGAAGGGAGAACTAAATCCAGCTTTCTTGTGTCAATCGTTTAAACAGAATGTGTAAAATTACCCTGGCTCAAGCTTTCAGGCAAGAGTGATACATGTACTTTCCTTGATCACTTTTCCTTGACTAGTTTGGGGTTATTGTATATTCAATAACCCCAAAGTAAAGGGGTATGGGGGTTGGAGCCAAACTGCATGGTTCTTTGCAGGATCTACTGAGTGCAGGGTGAACTTTCTCCCTAGCAAGGAATTTTGCTTCTGTTCAGTGCAGGGGAAGGAAAGTATGGTGAAAGCTATACCTGAGCAATTATCCAGGGTAATTCGTAGTCATCGTGGCCACAAAAGAGGCTCCCAGTTGGAAGGACTTTGCACTCTGTATTGGGTAGGGGGGATCAGGAGCATAAAGGGGCTTGCTGTCCTCCTCTCGTTGGCTTGTAAGGACATGGGGCCATCCTAAGCTCTGAGACCTTTATTTTTGTCTTTGTTTCTTTATTTCTTTCTAGGGAGAAAGATCACCTTCATTCTATAGATCCTTAAAAGGACAATGCAGTTGTGTCCCTCATGCCCCTTACTACGGAGTTAGTGAATGAGTTAGTGAATATTGGATCCCTTGAAAACCAATTACGGATTCTTTAAAATTCCAGAATTCTGAGCTCCAATTCAGCTAAGTATAATTTTCTACTTTTTTGGCACTTGCATTTGCTTTTTCTTCCTCATTTCTCCATTTTCTCTCTACTCTCTCTTCTCCTCCTCCTTCCCAGCCTGCTCTTCAGAAGCCTTCCTGGACTATGCTGGCAGAGCTGGCCACCTGCCTTTGTAGCTCCTCTCCACCCAGACGCACTCTGTTCATGACACTGACCTCCTTGCCCAGCAGCTGTTCCATTTACAGGAATCCCCCACTAGATCCTAAACTCTAGGACACGACTGATGTCATCTCTCTACCCCAGGGCCTACCAGAGGCATAGCAGACAAACTCAGAGAATGCTTAGGAATGAGCTGGTGAATGGACGAATGAGTTCGGAAGATAGAGGTCCCATGCAGTGATGGTTAACAGGGGCTCAATTAACATCTGCAAAATGACTAACTGTAAAAAATCAGGAGACAACAGATGCTGGAGAGGATATAGAGAAGTAGGAACGCTTTTACACTGTTGGTGGGAGTGTAAATTAGTTGAACCATGGTGGAAGACAGTGTGGCGATTCCTCAAGGATCTAGAACTAGAAATACCATTTGACCAAGCAATCCCATTGCTGGGCATATACCCAAAGGATTATAAATCACTCAATTATAAAAACACATGCACACTTTTGTTTACTGAGGCACTGTTAACAATAGCAAAGACTTTAAACCAATCCAAATATCCATCAATGATAGACTGGATAAAGAAAATGTGGCACATATACACCATGGAATACTATGCAGCCATAAAAAAGAATGAGTTCATGTCCTTTGCAGGGACATGGATGAAGCTGGAAACCATTATTCTGAGCAAATTAACACAAGAACAGAAAACTGAACACCACATGTCCTCACTCATAAGTGAGAGTTGAACAATGGAACACATGGACACAGGGAGGGGAACGTCACACTCTGGGGCTTGAAGCGGGGTGGAGGGCTAGGAGAGGGATAATATTAGGAGAAATACCTAATGTAGGTGACGGGGTGACGGATGCAGCAAACCACCACGGCACGTGTATGACCATGTAACAAACCTGCACGTTCTGCACATGTACCTCAGACCTTAAAGTATTAAAAAAAAAAAAGTGTTGTGACATACATCAATAGACTGATTAAAAACAAGGATCTCAGGGACTCTATAGAGGAGGTAGTTTATCCTGGATGAATGAAGACTGGTTGGGGACCTACCTAGCCCCCTGCCCCCATCTTTAGCCAAAACATGCAGTCAAAACCCACCTTCTGTTAAGTGACTACCCATCTCCACTCATGACAAGAGATGTCAAAAACTTTGCCATCAGGAAGTTTTCTCTAGCTAACTCCTCAGCCCATTTGCTATTTTTGGGCCACTGCGGAGGTGCTGGGAAGAGCTTGGTCTAGGAGTCAGACAGCCCTGGATCTGAATCTGGTCTCGAACACTTCCTGGCTGTGTGACACTGGGACAGTCACCTAACCTGTGTCTCTGTTCTTTTCTTTGTAACAAGAGCAACACACTATAGTCTTTTCCCCAAAGGCAGGTTTCTATTAGGGGATATCCTACTCTAGGCAGGATGATTTCTCTGGATCTTGTCCTCTAACGCAAGCTTTTTAACTTTCATCATAGGAAGATTTTGAGTATACCTGTTGGTGGTAATTTCCAATAACAGAGGAAATAGGGGAGTAAGGCAAAGTGGTAAGAGATGCCACAGCAGCCCTCCTTCCCCAGGCCCCACATTCCAGAGTCCTCTGGACTATCCTACCCCGAGCGCCAGAAGGAGCCATAAGGGGTTGTGAGATGAAGCTGGTCTATCTCTGAGAAATACAGGATGATTAATAAAGGCTACCAAGAGTCTGTTTTGTCCCAGTCATCTAAGTCACAGTTGGAACACTGACTGAATTAGGAACCATATGAACATTTGGTGAGAGGACCAGAAGCGAGGGATAGGTGGGGAAACGCCTCTTAGAATTCGTATGAAGCAAAGTAAAGCACATTAATAAACAGCTAATTGAAATGCAAGGAGGTGGCTCTGTAAAGTTACCACTGAACAAAGAATGATGCATAGAAATTAATTGTGCAATACTTCATACTGCTGCTGTTCAAAAGCTCATGGATGTTCTCAGCCAGGTGCCATCTTTGCCAGAACAAAAGGCAAATTCCGTACCATCATCTCATGGCCCAGGAAGCTCTAGCCTGACTCCCTAGTCTCAACTCAAGTTCCTCCTTTCATTCTGCCACCTGTCAGCTCCACAACAGGCCGAGCTGGAGCCCACATCAGGGCTGCTGCAATCTTGTTCCCTGGCCAAGTACAGGGCTGGCTTCAGGACACTTCAGATCTCAGCCACCTCCTCACAGAGGTCTGTCCCTGTTGTCATTCATCACACAATCCTGGTTAATTTCTCTGGGGAGTAATTAACATTACGGCATGTAATTTCTTCCCTCTTTTCCTTTGTTTTTAGGTGAGGAGTGAAGATTTCAACAGACCACATACTTAAAGCACTACTACAAAACGCTCCACGTTCCAATCTTGACTGCTGCCAACTAACACTGAGATTTTGAATAAATCCTGTAACGTTCCTTACAAACGATGTAGTGGGCATTAAGTGAGAGACAGCACGAGAAGCACTTAGCACAGGGCCTCGTGCAGAGTAAATGCTGAACGAAAAGTCAGTTGTGATTTTGGTACAACATGGCCCCTTACTGTAAGGCCGGTTGCCTCGCGGGAGCTCGGACACGCCCATCCCCCTCGGCGCCTGGAAACTCCGCACCAGGATCTGCACTCGACACTAACCTCTGCACTCGACACCCACCTCTGCGGTCGACACCCGCCTCTGCACTCGGCACCCGCCTCTGCACTCGGCACCTAGCTCTGCACACAGCCCTCCAGACAGCCCGGGCTGATGCAACCCTGGCCGGCTCTTGCACCAAGAAACCCGCCCCACAACCTACCCACCAATAACAGCCCACCCTGTCTCCATCCCACTCCCCCGCAGCCAATTAGAACACCCAGCCACTCCTTGCTCTCCCAAAGCTATAAAAAACCCTCGTCCAGGAAAGCCAGCGCGACTTCTCTGGCCCCCCCTTCCCCCGGACCACAGAACCTCGCCCGGGAGCTTAATAAATTGGCATTTAATTTTCCTAGGCTGGTCTCAGTTTCCTCATTTTAAACTCGGCAATGACCCTTACACTTGCTATGTGTAAATTCCATCCTCACTCTCTGTGAAGATGGATACTCTATTAATCTGTGGTTACATTAACTCATTAGATTAAATGAAGACCATTAAAAATCAGGCAGGAATCTTTGGAAAGCTGAACAATTGCAATTGGAATGCACTACCAGTTCCCTTAACACATACATTTCCTCAATCTTATCATCCCATCAGTACAGAGTCAATCTCAAGAACTTGGAAACCAGAAATAAACCTTCCCCTATTTATCAGGGTTTTCTAATATGAGTGATTCCATCTTGATCCTGACAACTTTCACACAGCCATAGACAAAATAAAAATGAATGCCATGGCTCTGAGCCCATGAAACTTTATTAACGGACACGGCAATTAGAATTTTGTACGATTTTCATGTGCCACAAAATATACTTGTCTTTTTTTTTCTCAACTATCTGAAAATGTAAAAACCCAGCTTGAGGACATATAAAAATGGGCAGGGGGTCAACTCCTGCTGTCAATAATCCAACATTCAATAGGAAGATACTAAATAGACTTTGAAAAGGGTTAAAAAAGAAAACAAATGTTTCCTCAGTGTATCTGCCTGGTCACTCCAAATTAATCCTGGGTTTGTTGATGACAAGGGCCGTGTTTTCTATTTCTTTTGTTGCCTCCCTTGAGCCTCCCTACAGGTGAGCCTGTTTGCACTGAGATGGGCGAGAAGTCTGTGCTTCATAAACATTGGCTCAATAAGCAAAGCACGATGCCTGCTGAGATGGGTTATTTCTCTTGGATAATTGTCTTCATGGAGAGTCCCTTCACTTGGAGCAGTCCCATAGGGCTCTGCCAACCAATTCAGGGCCCTGTGTGCCATTCTGATTCAAATACATCCGACCTGCTGTGGTGAAACGTCAAATATGCAGTAAAGGAGATGCCACGCAGGGCTCAGGGGGACGAGCGGGGTTGTTGAAGCATAATGGTGGATGACAGGGAATAGCTTACAGTGAGAATGAAGGAGGAGGAGGCTGGTCTCTTTCTCTATGTGATGTCACTGGCAGTTCAAGCTGGGTTTTGTCAGTGACCAGGGGAAAGTGAAGGATAGCAGGTCAGGATCCTGGCAGCAATAGGCATGAAAATAAGCCACTGGTGGAACATCACGGCCTGTCCCCTTTACCCTGTTGTCTAAGGGCTTTCTCCATCAGGGCACTTATGCATCCAAATGGCTCGTGTCTGTAGGTCTTCCTTGACAGTTAGCAGTCTGAGGCCAGGATTCTTTTTTCTACTGAAGCATCCCCAGGGCCCAGCATGAGGTCTGACATTACGCACAGTTAATAATAACAAAAAAAATCTTGGTTGAATAGCTGTCCACAAATTCAAGCAGCTATGGAGTCTAGGAGTCCAGTGACGGTTAGAAAAACAGGGTGTAGCTAATGAAGGGGGAAAGAAGGTACAGAGTGGCTAAGGTAGAAATGGTGTCTTAATAATGCAGGCTTTGAAAAGAAACAATGACATCCCTGCCCAGTATGTAGGGATCACCTGCTTGGTTTTAGAAACTACTGAAGGAGGAGTCTCACCGCAGAGGTTCTAATTTAAGTGGTTTGAGATAAGCCCTGGATGGCAGGATTACTTCAAATCTCCCAGGTAATTCCAACATGCAGGCATGACTGTGAGTACTACTGTAAATTTAGTAGACAGCACAATGTTCTCACGATGGTCCACAGCCTCTAACACTATAGACTGGCGGAGGGTGGGGGTAGCTAGAAAAAATCCCCAGAGCTAAGTAACTGCTTGCTATGGTGTGGCTGTATCCACAGCCAACTCTCATCTTGAACTGTAATCCCCATAATCCCTACATGCCTAAGGAGAGATATGGTGGGAGGTGACTGGATCACGGCGGTGCAGGGCGGGGGATGGGGGGGTGGGGTGAAGTTTCCCCTATGCTGTTCTCGTGACAGTGAGTGAGTTCTCATGAGATCTGATGGTTTTATAAGGCACTCTTCTCCCTTCAATGCTCACTTTTCTTTCTCTGGCCATGTGAAGAAGGTACTTGCTTCCCCTTCACCTCCCCACCATGATTGTAAATTTCCTGAGGCCTCCCCAGCCATGTGGAACTGTGAGTCAGTTAAACCTCTTCCCTTTATAAAGGAAAGGACAACTAATACCCAGTCTCAGGTATTTTTTTTTTTAACAGCAGTGTAAGAATGGACTCATACACTGCTCTGCCAACCACTCTCAAGAGCTAAAGGACCAAGAGGAGATTGGAAGGTAGGCTTCAGCACTGGGCTCTGATGTTTACTGGCTCTCCTAACTTGTGAAATCAGTGAACCTTGGCAGAGCCTCCATCAGGTTCCTTGGAAGAATGGGAATTACATGAGCTGGTGCACATGAAAGCACGAGTCAAATCTCAGCAATTAGTACCGCGAACCTAGAGGTCCCAAAGAAACCAAGTGCCTCTTCCCATCTCAAATATGTCTTCAAGGAAACCATGTGCTGAATGACAGCCAGATTATTTTCCTTATGTCAGGAAGATTTAGCATCATATCCTTCTTTCCCTTCTACTGCAAACTGAACCACACAGGTGACTGGGTGTTTGGGTCATAACACCTGTTAGCTCTTGCAATGCTAAGCACCTGAGTGAGTGACAGAGAAAACCCCTGACCTTGCATGGGTCAGCAGAGTAAGGCACATTCATTTTTAGGAATGGCCACCCCTGTGTTACTACTAAGCCAGGTTCATTCACTTATCCTGGAACGTTGGAGCCAGGCAGAGTCAGCGACAGCAAGGAAACGTCTCTGTTTCACTTGGCCACTGGTCAGCTTCAGAGGCCTGGACCTTTTAGTCAGATCATCTGCCTGTAGTGAAAAAGCTCAAGTTGGGTTCGGACTAAGTAGCTACGTGGCAAAACATTGATTCTTTGCAAATACACAAAGTGTATGCCTAACACAGAAAATAAACAAGCAAAACACATGCATACATAAACACGCACACATCTGTTTTAAAATTTTATCTCGACTGTAAACGGACATGTTTAGCAAATTTAAATTTTGATCTATCAGAGTTTAAAATATCCATAACATTTAATATAGCAGTACCACAATAGCTTAGAAGCCACTGTATACCAATACTTGTGTAAGCAAACAAACACGGATAATGAGAATTTATGTATGGTATTGTTTATAATTGAGAGGAAAATCTAGGGACAACTGAAATACCAACTCATAGGAAATGGAATAAATGAATTACAGTACACCCATCAAATGGCAAAACTACGCAGTTCTTAACAAGAAGAAAATACACCACTGTGTACTAATGTAGAAAATATCCAATATTTTAAACAAGTCTATTCAAAAGGAATATGCAGATATAGAGAGAAGTAGATAATTACACATGTAGGAAGCAGAAGTCAAGACTGCAAACTGTCAACAGTACTTACTTTCAGGGAATGTGAAGGATATACATTATTATATTTCAGCAGTATGCTGGCTATTCAGAAAGAAATAAATCCCCCAATGGTAACGTTTTCCCATTTCCATGTTGTAATAGTCTCACCATGGCAGGTTTCAAGCTACCAGTGCAATGCTCCTGAACAGTTACGAAGAGATGAGCAGCATGACACCATTGCATGGCGTCTCCGCCATACAGACACGGCACATGCAAACAGCCTCAGAAGCACAGAGAGTAAAGGGATTAGGAAGTCATGAGTTTTAAGAGTTTTGACTGTGTGTTACCTTTGTTTTACAAATGACTTATTTCATTGTAAGTTTACATAATTTGATTTTTATTTTATTCATTCATTCATTCATTCATTCATTTTTGAGATGGAGTCTCGCTCTGTCGCCCAGGCTGGAGTGCAGTGATGCGATCGCAGCTCACTGCAATCTTTGCCTTCCTGGTTCAAGTGATTCTCCTGCCTCAGCCTCCCAAGTAGTTGGGGCTACAGTCATGCAACCCCATGCTGGGGTAATTTTTGCATTTTCAGTGCAGACGGGGTTTTCACCATGTTGTCCAGGCTGGTCTCGAACTCCTGGCCTCAGGTGATCCATCCGCCTTGGCCTCCCAAAGTGCTGGGATTATAGCTGTAAGCCACCATGCCTGACCTTGATTTTTAATAGTGGCTATGTTTAACAACTGGATCCCATATTTCCTAAAAATTTAACAATAGGCTTTCACTAGCAGGTGTGAGTTAGGACCCCAGCACATCACTGCATTTCTCTACTATTTGTCCTTTATAACAAATGTGAATATGAGTTGTCAAAATGCTTTTTAAAAAGTCATCTACAATTTTAAAACATCCTATTTCTTGGCAGTCATCTGGAATCAGAATCTAACGGATTCACTAATAACCAGCAATGTCTACAATGGAATGTTAAAGCAGCTGAACCACTCTTTCTGAAAGAGTGGTATAATAATTCTTAACTTCTACTCCTATTGCGTGCCACATTCTGCAAAAAGAGCCACAATTTATTAAGTGCTTGCTATATGCCAGAATATAAATTTTCCTACATATACTTTATATATGCACCTTATGATACCCCTACCTCTCCCCAAAACACTGACATAGGTATCATTACTGGGGGCATTTTAAAACTGCTCACTGCCCTCTTGAATACTGTCACAGATGGCAGGATTTCCTTCTTTTTAAGGCCGAATAATAGCCCACTGTAGGAATACAGCACATTTTCTTTACCCATTTTTCTACTAATGGACACGTGGGTTGTTACTATATCTTGCCTGTTGTGAATAATGTTGGCGTAAACATGGGGGTACAGATATCGCTTTGAGACTCTGGTCTCAATTCTTGTGGCTATATACCCAGGAGTGAGATTGCTGGATCACATGGTAATTCTATTTTTAATTTTGGGAGGAACTGCTATACTGTTTTCCACAGTGGCTGTGTCATTCTATAATACATTCCCAATGAAAGTGTACAGGGGGGTTCCATTATGCCAAGTGAAACGAACCATACACAGAAGTACAAATACTGCACCATTCCGCTCATGTGAGATCTTTTAAATGGCCCGAATAGTGCCAAAAACTAGAACGGTGATTGCCATGGACTGCGGGAAGGGAGAAATGAATTATTTCTCAACAGACAAAAGTCTCTGTTATATGAAATAAATTCTGGAAATCTGCTATAGTTAACAATAACAATAAAAGGGTGTGTGCTACAGGTCTTGGGGAGAAAAGATCGAGGGCTGCAGATACAATGAGAAATGGCTGAAGATAAGCTGAGAGCAAGTGGGTAGGAAGAAGCAAAGGGGTTGGCTAGGACTGGCAACTCATGTTCAGATGCTAAGAAAATGCAGCTGCTGACAAGGTCACAACTCTATGGCATCTGTACCCTTTTATCTTACCAGCAATATCTTGAAGGCTATTGAGTCCACTTCCAGGCATTTGCTCTGGTCTAAGTATCTGTGTCTCCTCAAAATCCGTATGTTGAAATCCTAATCTCTAAGAGGACAGTATTAGGGAGTTGGCGTCTTTAGGAGGTGATCAGGCCATGAGTGTGGAGTCCTTGAGAATGAGATCTGTGCCCATTTAAAAGAGACCCCAGAGAGCTAGTTCATCCCTTTCACCATGTGAAGACACAGTTAGAAGGTATCATCTATGAACCAGAACGTGACCCCTCACCAGACACCAAATCTGTCTTGATCTTGGACTTCCCAGCCTCCAGAAGTGTGAGAAATAAATTTATGTTGTTTATAAGCTACCTGGTTAATGTGATTTTGTTATAGCAGCCAAAATGGACTAAAACACTATTATTTGTTTCATTTCAAAGGAGAGGATCCCAGGGCGTGGAGAGGTGGCTTGAGTACCTTCAGGTCAGGATGCATGAGTAGTAAAGGGCAAGGCAGGAGGAGCACCCAGCGCCCTGCAGCCCGGCTGAACAGAGGCAGATGCTCCAGGTCTCCTCAGACAATGGCCGGGGAAGCCCAGCTCAGGTGGAGCAGTTTTGTTTTTGTTTTGTTTTTGCTTTAATTTCCTTCTATTCAGCATGCAGCAACTTTGTGATGTAATTAGCAAAGAGAGGGGGAAACCCAAGAGGTGTTATTGCCAGAGCTAACCTGGAAACAGAATCATTTGTAAGAAAAATAGCTGAGGAGAAAAGGTCTCAGACTAAGAGAAGTTAGGGAAACAGATTCCTCGCACTTCAGGCCAGATCCTGGAAGCCTTACACTGTATACACCTTCTCTCCTATGAGGCTGGTGCTCCAGGAAGGGAGGACGCAATGGTAGAGTAGAGTAACTCTTCTAGAGTGGTGGTTTTTGCTCAGGAGGGCAAGCGATGGGAAATCTTGCCATCTTTTCAGGATGCAGCTGGGAAAACTCTCTAGCTGCTCAGTTTAATTAGAGCCCCCACAAGTCTCATAGGAGGGGGCTCTCGCTTGGCTGCCTTGCTAGGGTACTTCAGAGAATGTAGTGAGGCTGAAGGCAATGTGGTGACTTCATCGTCCCGGGCCTGTGGATGGGAGCTTTGGCATATGTTTAAACAGGCTGCAGCCACAGCCGTGAGAGATGAACGCTTGGCTCAGGGTCAAGACATAAATGGAGACAAGCAAGAAGAAAGATGATGGGTGAGGGCGGTGTCTGCCGAGCCCAGGCAGGAAACTGTATTGTTTAAGAACCTTCTAGCCTGCTGGATAAGGCGGAACTGCCTGGTTAGCATTCAGACCTTAGACCTCCCTGACTCCCAGCCTCGATCCTGCAGGAGCCTCCTGTCCCACACTCTCTGCGGCTGTACCATGAGTCTTGGCTATCACTTATTGAGTACTAACTTTGTGCCAGGTGTTTTCCATTCATGCAATTTTTCTGCCAATTCTGTGAGTCTATACCGATGCTCCCATCTTCTAGGTGAGAAAATTCAGACCATAAAAACCCAAAGCTTGACAAAGGGATTTGCCCGAGGCCGTTCAGCTAGTCATCAGCGAGCCAGAGCTTGAGCTCCTCCCTGCTCCTGCTACAGTGGGCACATACCCTACAAGCTGCTCCTTCAATTAAACTAAAAAGCCACTGTGTGTGCTGCTCTGACCATACCAAGTATTTCCACACCTCCCAACCTGGGCTGGAGGCCTGCTGCTCATGAAGTCCACGCCACCATCCCCCCACCTCCAGTTCTACTCACTTTGAAGCTTTTCTCCACCCACCTGTGCGGGCCTCTACTCTAGCTCTCAGAGTTATATACAGACCCTTCCATCACAGTGCAAGCCACACTGCATTTCACTGTCCTTATTCTTCTTATCTGTGGTTCTACATGGATCATCTAGTGTTTTGTGGGTTTTCTCGGGGGAGTGGGAGGCAATGGTGAGGTCTTAGCTCAAATGTCACCTTCCTTCAGGTCTCAGCTCAAATGTCACCTGCTCAGAGACTCTACCCAAAGGAACAGTCCTTTCTAGAAGAATCCAAGTCCCTCAAAACATGCTTTTCTGTCAGGGTTCCACTACTGCCATTTGTGGCCACATGCAACTTTTTCGTTGTTGCTGTGGTTTGAGACTGAGTCCCGCTCTACAGCCCAGGCTGCAGTGCAGTGGCGGATCTTAGCTCACTGCAACCTCCACCTCCTGGGTTCAAGTGGTTCTCCTGCCTCAGCCTTCTGAGTATTTGGGATTACAGGCACCCACCACCATGCTTGGCTAATTTTTGTATTTTTAGTAGAGACGGAGTTTCACCCTGTTGGCTAGGCTGGTCTCGAACTCCTGACCTCAAGTGATCCACCTACTTTGGCCTCCCAAAGGGCTGAGATTACAGTCATAAGCCACTGCACCTGGCCCAAATGAATCTTTGTTATGGGGAACTGTCTTGTGTACTAACAGCATTCCTGGCCTCTACTCACTAAGTGCCAGTTGAACCTCCCTGCTGTGACTAGAAAAATGTCTCTAGACGTTGCCAGTGTCCCTTGGGTTGTAAAATTTCCCACAAACTCCCATGAGAAATACTGCTTGATATCACTGTCTTTCAAACACTTATCTCCCAAAATTATTTACTCTATTCAACAACAAATACTTAGTGCCTAATACAGGCCAGGCATGATTCCAGGTACAGGGGATAAAGCAGTGAAATTCTAAGGAGATCAGGCCCATTCAGGGTGGTATGGCTGAAGATAGCAATGAAATGCACAGAAAAAAGTTACTACCTTTGAGGAACTTACATCCTCATGGAAAGAGACAGGGAAATTAAAAGAAAATGAGCAAAACTGTAGTAGGTCAGATGGTAATTAATGTGCTAGAGAAGAATAAGGTGGAAAGGGGGTAGCATAAAGGCTATAGTTTGGAGCTGAGAGGCTCAGACTTAAATACGTGTGTTCAAAGACTGGCAAGGAAGCCAGAGTGGCTGGAGTGGAGCCAGTGAGGGAAACACTTGGAGGAAATAACATCAAAAAAGCAAAGAAGGAAGACAGTTTCTCCCACAATAACCAGTAACTTCCCTGTAAACAGGGCTACCATTGGTCTTGTTCACTGTGGCATCCCCCAGGGCCTACAGAGGAGCTTGGCTCATTTCATGTGCTAGATGCATGTTGAATTTCTGTCCAACAACTGAATGAACACATGGATGGTCAGCCCCGGGAGAATGCTCAGCCCCAAATACCTTACATGGGCAAAAGATGGAGTTACTATCAAAAGACACAGAGGAGCTGCAATCCTCTTCGCCATTTGCATACTTTAAGTATTAAAGGAAAGGGAAGGCTGGGCATGGTGACTCATGCTTGCAATCCCAGCACTTTGGGAGACTGAGGCTGGTGAATCACCTGAGGTCAAGAGTTCGAGACTAGCCTGGCCGACATGGTGATACCCCATCTCTACCAAAAACGAAAAAATCAGCCAGGCATTGTGGCACATGCCTGTAGTCCCACGTACTTGGGAGGCTGAGGCAGGAAAAGTTGCTTGAACCTGTGAGGCAGAGGATGCAGCGAGCAAAGATTGCGCCACTGCACTTCCAGCCTGGGCGAAGGAGAGAGCCTCTGTCTTAGAAAAATAAATAAATAAATGAAAGGGAAAATACTAATATCTAACATTTATTGACTCAGACACTGTCCCAGGCACTTTAAAAACGTTATCTCCTTTTCTCCTGAAGGCAACCCATGTGAAATAGGAATTCTTATTATGCTGATATGAGGAGGTTGTTCGTTCCCCAGAATAAGGCAGCTAAGTAACAGGTGGAGCTGGGACTTGGACCAACGAGTGATCAACTCCAGAACAGAAGCAATACAGTCTCTTAGTAGCAAAAATAAAATATGAGCTATAGGATCTCAGGCTGACCAATAAGGCAAGAGGCCAGACATACTGCAGGCCATCAGTCCGCCTCTTAAAAAACAAGGCAACTACTCTGTATTTACTGAGCATTTACTATGTGCTAAACCTTGTCTCATCACATTAAACATACTCTATTATCTCATTTACTGTTCACAACAATCCTTCCTATGGTACTTATTATAACCATCCCCAATTCATGTATGAATAAACCGGTGCTCAGAGACTAAGTGACATACAGGAATTCCTGAGGGAACTGGGGCACTAGGACTGCAGAAGGCAAGACAAGGAGGCATTGTCTGCTTTCTTTCCGTTAGATTTCTGGAGGTAAGCAGGTAGAGGAGGGAGTAGGCTTATTCTCTGTGAATCCAGAAGGCAGATCTGAGGCCAAAGAAGATTCTGGTTCAGGATACAAAGTGAGTAAGCTTTGGTCAGATCACTGAATTTCGATAAAGGTTAAGTGGCCAGAAATAGCCCATGGCAGTACTGCTAAGCAGCTTTTGGCTGGCTCACTACTCCCCGTGAGCAAGGAGCATTATCCTACCTATTGCTGCCAACCTGGGGAAAAGATACTAAACACGGTACGGCTTTGCATTGAGCCAGCCTGATGAACATCAGCAACACCTCCAACTTACGACTTTCAAAGAGGGCAGTGCCCCTTTCCAGGAGCGTCCAGCACAATGAAGAGTGCACCCACGTAACACGTGGGTCCCGCTGGCCATTCATGCTTGTAATTATACATGACTGTTAAGTATCGGTGTTAATCTGTTCTCACATTACTACAAAGAAATACCCAAGATTGGGTAATTTATAAAGAAAAGACGTTTCACTGGCTTATAGTTCTGCAGGCTTTACAGGAGGCATGGTGCTGGCATCTGCTCAGTTTCTGGGGATGCCTCAGGAAGCTTCCAATCATGGCAGAAGGCGAAGGGAGAGCAGCCACTGCACATGGCTGGAGCAGCAGCAGGCAACAGAGTGAGCTGGGAAGTGCCACACACTTTTAAACAACCAGATCTCACGAGAACTCCCTCACTATCACGAAAACAGCATCAAGGTGATGGTGCTAAATCATTCATAAGAAATCCACCCCCCACTAACCAGTCACTTCCCACGAGCCCCCACCTCCAACACTGGGGATTACAATTCAACATGAGATTTGGGCAGGGAAACAGATCCAAACCCTATCAACATTTGAGCCTGGAACTAAAACTTACAGACTATTTTTTAAAACCTTTTTTTTTGTTTTGTTTTTTTGCATGGTTTGAATAGTCACTAAACTTGGGGGAGTACAAGTCAAGGGAAGATGGTATTTCCTGTCATCTGATAGTTTACCAAGAGTTGTTCGCTCTTTGGAAAAATGTACCACAGATGGCAAACCCCACTCATGAAATGTGGAAGTGCTGGTAACATTATCAGTACCATTCAGCATTTGTAGCCATCACAATGAAGACAGCTGTATCCTGAAAACAGGCACAGAAGGATCTGACCTCTTTATTAGGTTAGCTACTATAGCCAAGCCTGAGCATTACACGTTGAAGTAAGTATTATTTTATAATAATTTCCTTTTATTTCTTCCGTATATTATAGCCAGGACACTATATCAATTAAAAAAAATATAGTTGTAGGCAATGTAATATAGATGTGATCCTTGAATTTTATTCCGGGGTTATAAAAGAAGCATTCAAAACATTTGTTACAAAAATGGGGCAAGGACACTGGGTGAAGAAACAGAAGTCATTTTTAATGTTTTTGTGGATGACCCTAAAATGAGGTCTAATAAAATGATGAAAAGAATGAAGATAAAACTTACCAAACCAATATAAAATCTGTGCTTTAGACTCAATAAGGCTACTGCAGACGTACAGAAAGGGGAGCATTTGGCTGAAAAGTAATTCATAGAGCTTCTCAGTGGAACTCAAGTTCAACTGGAGCTTGAAGAGCAACGTGGCAGTAAAAGTATATAATTGGAGGTGTACAAGCTGGTTCTCAAACTTACATAATCGTCAGAATCAAGTAGGGAGCAAGTTTAAAACAACAGTCACCCAGCCTCATCTCTAGACATTCAAATTCACTTTCTCTGGAGCAGGGCCCCGAAGCTGGCTTTTTAAACGCGCATATTTTCAGATGGAAGCGTGAACTTTCAATTATTTGATAATGGTCACTGCATATCATTCAGGTCAGATGGTCACTTCTGAAGAGAAAAAGTAGAGCTATCTAAAGGTGGTTGACCAATCAGCACAGGAAAAGGTCTAGAAGCCATCTCTCACAGAATTCCTCCATCTGGACAGAAGGTTTTGAAGGCATGCTCACTTCGGTTACGCAGTGACACACAGCACACTGAATAAGAAGGTGCAATGACATGGTACCTGCAATGGACTGATGTCATATCATCCCCAAATTCACACATGAAAATCCTAACGCTGTCCAGGCATGGTGGCTCACACCTGTAATCCCAGCACTTTGGGCAGTGGAGGTGGGAGGCTCACTTGAGCTCAGAGTTCGAGACCAGCCTGGCGAACATAGTGAGACACTGTCTATACAAAAACTAAGAAAATGAGCCCCAGGTGGTGGTGCACAGCTGTAATCCAAGCTACTCTGGAGGCTGAGGCGAGAGGATCACTTGAACCTGCGAGGTCTGCTTGAGCCTAGGAGGTAGAGGCTGCAGCAAGCTGTGACTGCACCATTGTACTCCAGCCTGACTGACAGCAAGGGCCTACCTAAAAAATAAAATAAAATAGGATAAAATCCTCATTCCTAATGAGACAGTAATTGAAGGTGGGGCCTTAAGGAAGTAATTAAGGTCATGAAGGTGGAGACTTTATTAATATGATAAATGACCTTGTAAGAAGAGATAGAAGACAGAATATTTCCTTTCCCTGCTCAATGCCATGTCAGGATACAAGGAGAAGGTGCCCATGTGCAAACAAGAAAGTCCTCAACAGACACAAGAATGGCTGCGTACCTTGATCTTAGACTTCTGAGGCTCCAGAACTGTGAGAAATGTTTGTAGTTAAGCCACCCAGTCTATGGGACATCTGTTACAGCACCTAAGACAGTGTCTACAGCCTTGCAGCAGAAAGATGAATGAGAACCTACAGTACAGAAGAAAGTAGAGAGTACACATTTCTATTGAGCCTGTTGTCAAAGGACTGTTCTTAAAATAGCACACATCTTTCAATGGGATTATTCTACAAGCTCTATCTACAGGCAGTTTGTTCCCAATTTGTTTCCATAGCTCTAAGAGCAAGTAAAACTGGGAAATGCTTCCGGGTGTAATAGCTTTCTTTACTTCCAGACTTTGCAGGATCTCTATTATGCAAATATGAATCTCCAAAGGGCAGACACGGTATGCAGATTTCTTAATCTTATCTGTTCACAACTTTTAATTTTTTTTTATTTTTGAGAAAAAGTCTCACTCTGTGGCCCAGGCTGGAGTGCAGTGGCATGATCTCAGCTCACTGCAGCCTCCACCTCCCAGGTTCAAGCAATTCTCCTGCCTCAGCCTCCTGAGTGGCTGGGACTACAGGCACGTGCCACCACACCCAGCTAATTTTTTTTTTGTATTTTTAGTAGAGACAGGGTTTCACTGTGTTAGCCAGGATGGTCTCAATCTCCTGACTTCGTGATCTACCCGCCTCAGCCTCCCAAAGTGCTTGGATTACAGGCATGAGCTACTGCGCCCGGCCTCTGTTCACAATTTCAAAACACATATTCACATCCCTTTTAACAACTTCCGGAATTAGTCTAGAAAACACTAGTCCAGGGGTTATTACTGCAGGGCTGAAGTTCAATTCTGGATCTCAATCATGTAAGAGGCTCAAGTCATACTAACTTTATCTGCAGATATGCAAACGCTTCTCTAATAGATTACAAGCCATTACAAACTTTTTGAAGGAAGGTTCTTGGTATTACCCTTTTAAAAAAAAGCTAAATAGTTTTCTACTCTACCCTTGCCAGTATAATAGGTATTCAGTAGCATGTAATGAATAAATTATATTTAAATATAGTTTCTCTGGATACAATTATTACAGACAGAAATCACCCAATCACAGTATTCTTTGAGAATATGAAGAGAGCTTAGTTCCTGACAGCAGAAAAAACTAAGGTGTAGAGAAATGAAGGAACTCACCCAGGGTCCCAGAAAGCTGGATGTCAGAGGCAAAGGTAAGTTCAGCCTAGGTTGCATATTTCTATTTATCCCACTAAAGCTATTTGTTCAACAGTTATTTGGCAAACTGTCAAATGTTTTCTCCTTTTGAATCCCTGCCACAGAATTTTCCGTGGCATCTGACTTTACCGCCCATCACTGTCCCTTTCCTCATCACTGAGTTTGCTCCAACCTCAGAGGTGAGCCAGTCCTTGGGTGTTTCCATTTTGTTGTCCTACAGAGAAGGATTCCTAGAGAAATTCTTCCTATCTCCCTAAAGAGCCAGAACTCCATCTGCCTGTCTCTGCCCTAACTTAGGGACTGAATGGAACACGATACATTTTATTTTTAAATTGTTTTAAAAGGCACATTCTCTGGCTAGTGTTACGCCCTTCAACCTGGGGGAGGACGTACCTTGTGCTTCAGTCACCTTTGGGATCTCGTGCATATAAACCTATCTGCAAACATGCCATCTTCTTTCTCCCGACCTGCCTTCTCGAATCCCCTGCTATGTTCAGCCTTCCTTCCCATTTTCTTTGCTGTTGTTTGTTTTTAAGATATTCATCCATCAGCTTAGGAACTGAAGAGAGTTGAATCTTAATAAGGCTGTCAAAATCCTAGGTGTATTTTTGTTGTTGCTGTTTTCTAAAGTCCTGCTAACAGCAGAATGCTGGGTGAATGACAGCTTCTTGCATCTAGGAGATGATGCCTGGGCAGAGTGGCTGGAAAATGACCCATCTCTGTGAAAGATGCCTGTAATTCCACTTGAACGGTTATGGGCAAGAGCTTTGTGCTAGGATCTGCCTGGTTATCCAAAGCTGCTGTGGCTCAGTAGCTTCTGGAATTAAATTGGGAACAGTTCTAGTAGGAAGGGAAGCAGACAAGTGGGAGATGGCGGAAGATCTTCTCTAATCTTCTGTGGCTGTGTAGACTTTGTAAAAGCAGATTGGGGAGGAAAAGCAAACAAAGAGGAAAGGAAAACCTGACTGCCTCTTGTAAGGGGAAAAGTCTAGTTTATAAGAGAATTCAAGGAATTAACAAAGACCATGCATGCTATGGTGCCTGGTATGACGCACTGTGGAGTGGGTGAATGAATGAATGTGTAAGTGAATGCAGCCGCATTTGATGTCTGCAGATGAATCTGAATTACCCGAAAAGCGTTTTTCAGTTTGGCTATGGTCAGAAGGATAAATAAAAAATCACAACCAACTTCCTGAAGTTCTTTGGTTTACCAGATACACATGGCTGCACCGCCACAGCGGAACCTCCCAGCAGGTTCTGAGATCCCCAGTTCAGAGGTGAGAAGCCCAGGGCTCCCTAAGCTTGGGTAAGCTTTCCAAAAGGCACAGAATTCAAGAGTGACAAAGCCAGGTCTTGAAGGTAGAGCTTCCAACTGAAACATCTCATATGTTTTTTCTGGGGATTTTCAAAGTCAAACACAGCGAGGAAGCTGATATTCGAACTAAACAGTCATTTTGTTCTTAATGTAATATAAAAAGCTAACTTTTTCAGATAGTAGAGTTATAAGAAAAAACTGCTAGGGAGCTGGATTATACCTGGGGAAAGTAAAATACTTACTCGTTCTTTCTGACCAGAAGGCTTGGGAGACCTTAGCAAACCCTGGTCAATCCCATGACCTCCTTTTTCAACGGGGTAAATCTCATTCCTTGGTAGAGCAAGTGGCAGAAAAATGCACGAGGAGAAAGGCTAAGGTTTACTAAGTTCTTATTTTATGCCCTCAATCAGGCTAGGCTCATTAAACAAGTTACAACATTAATTGCTGAGCCTCACATACTGGGTTTGTTATTGTCTTATCTTAAAAAGGGAGAGAACTGAAAGTTTCAAGGAGTGAAGCGACTTGGCCAAGAGCATACGGACACCAGATGGCTGTACTCCAGCTCTGACCCAGATGTGCCTGGGTTCCTAACATCAGGCTGAAGGCTTATGACAGGGGAGCTCTGCTGGGGATATCCTTTTTGGAGGCTTCAGATGTGCTGGGATTTCGGGTGGCAAGTTCTCTCCAGCGGCATCCTCAGTTCCCATGAGAATCTACAGGTCTGGATCACTCATTCACTGTGTGGCACAATCCTTGGGTTTAAAGTGACAAATCCCCATCGTGAAAGCCAATGCATTTTGATGTTGCATAAATCCTTTTATAATAATCACTCGATGTCACTGGCTTATTTAAATGGACACACCACTTCAACAGGGCTTTCCCCTCCTGCTCTGCCCTTTCACTACCAGCGAGGAGGGAAGTAACTCGCTGCCTCGGCATATACAGGGGGAACTGGGAGGTGGTATACGTGCTCGTGTGTCTCCTGACGCTACATTATATAGCAAATAGGGATGGGCAGGGGGAGACATGCCATTTTGGCCACAATAAATTCCCCAGTGTGCTACATTCTTCTTTTCCCCGCAAACCCGGATTGATGACCAGCAGTTTTTGTGTCACGCAGGTAACCGTGATCTTGATGCAGCATCCTTGAGGTTCTGCAGTATATCTCTATGTGACATTTTCTATTACACATTTTGGAAGACAGAAACTAAATGTACACACTAGGGTTTCCCTGAGACTTCCTTTCTCCCACCCAGAAACATGGGTGTCTCCACTTCTATGAAGGCTTGGAGGGAACGTGTCTGAAAGTCCAGGCACAAAAGATCACCATGGGATGACTATTCACTTGCCAGAGGAAAGTACCTGGAGCCCTCATCCCCGGCCTGCTGTGCGTTCATGGAGGGTGCGGTCTCAAATGCACTGAGAAAACAGTGCCTGGGAGAGCTTGCTGGGATGGGAAACAAGAGTGCCGTATTTAATCAGAGAAGACGTTTGGACATTCTGCCCCAGAAACATCCTAGAGGCTTCCTGGAATCCCAGTCTCCTGCACAGACCTAGTCAAGCAGACTCTTGAAGGGCAAAGCCCAGGATTCTCCACTATTGAAAAGTGTTTAATCCTGAAGCCATTATTGTTCAAGGAAGGATGATTGGTAGTTAACACCACAGGCTCCTTGACGTTTCAGGGTTGCAGGCTTCAATGCTCCAACCTTCAGTTTCCTCTGGTATAGAATAGAAGTAAGCATGGCACCTGCCTCATGGGGTTAGTGTGAGGATCAAAGGAGGCTGACACCCATAAAGCACCTAACATGGTGCTTGGCTAATACTCACCGGATATGTAGAGGCGCTGCCTTACCCATTATCGAAGAGAGAAATACTTCCTGACCTGCTAATAGAACCACTGCTCTGATGCCCTCAGCTGCCTTTCCCCAACCTGGACCCTCTCAGGAACTCCTCAGACTTTCCCATTGTCCAGCAACTAAAGGGTTACTGCCCAACACAGCATGGGACACTCCAGGGTGGGGCGCTGGGGTCTGTGAAAAACTGGTGGTTGACATTCTTCAACTGTAACCTCTGTATGCCTGGTAGGCATTACAGGAAAAAAAAATTACATAGAACAAGACATATCTAATATTCAGGCAAATGTTAGCTAAGGAATGCCCCCGTCTCCTAGGAAGGCCTTCAATGCAGGGCTCCCTGGCTGCCTGCCACCTCTGGACACTGATGCTACTCTTTCTTTCCTTGTCCTCCTCCAGCTCTGACCCCCCACTCTGACCCCATCTGTGAACTCTCGCCTCTGGAAGCTTGACTCATGTCCCTTCCCCTTTGTTCTCTGGTTCCCTGTATTTGCATTTGACTTTTCTGGAGTCTGACCATCAGCTCTCAGAGTTCTGGTCTCTTTTGGCTTACCCCACTACAGACTGGCCTCAGCCTCCACTTTTAGGTGGTCCTGTCCCCCAGATCCAGACACCCTTCCCAACCCATCTCATTTGCTGGTCTCAGATGCCAAGTTCCAGCTCTTCTTGGTCTCAGCCACCCTGCTCCTCCCTGAGTTCCACCTTCCAGTCCTGATAAAGATCAGGAGTCTGCATCCTTTGAGAATGGGATACCACAGCAGTGGCAATGATGATGGAGGAGAGGCGGAAGGATCCAGAAGCATTTCAAAGATAAATACTGAAAGGAATCGAGCCTCAGAACGAAGAGGCTGCTGTAGTTTCATTGCTTATATACTCCATGAGGTCAGCGACTGTGTCTGCTGCAGCTAGTATAGGGCCTCGTACACAGTAAGCACTCAAGAGAGAGCTGGCGAACAAGAAGGGTTAATGGATGAACGAAGGACACCAGTAACAGAAAGGAACTAAAGCGTTACTAGCAAGTTTGGGGCTAGCAACAAGGCGGAATAATGGATTTTATTTTAGACACATGGTTAGGGCTCTGTGGTCCTCAAAACTGCTGATCACCAAATATTTCTGCATTTTCTCCTGCCAGGCACATGGTAGACTGCACTTGCCCACAGACTTTGAAGCGAGGCACGGCCTCACAACATGCTTAGCTAATGAAATATGAAACTGTGTCACTTCTAAACAAAAACTTTAAGAGATACTACGACTTCTGCTACTTCCCTACCACATACGTGGCAGGGTGCCTGGAGATAAATCTTGAGTACCTACAGTGAACACAGACCCCTGAAGACCTAAAGTGGACACGGAAGGTGACTGGCAAAAATACATATCTGTTGTGTTAAGAAACTGAAATGTTGGGGTTGTTACTGAAGAATGATGTCTGGTCCGTATTAACAGATCCGGGAACCTACAGGTCATACTGATGAAGACAGGATCTGGATTACAGGTCAGGAGAGGGGCTTTCTGCTGAGACACCAAGGACTGCCATGGCTCAACTGCTACTCTTCCTGTGGCCACAGCACCAAGAAGGAACTAGAATGCCAACTGCCCACGTACCAGCTACTGCCGAATTCAAGCAATCAGGTGGCTTCCCCGCTAAGCTTTTGCAATCTCCTCTCCCGAGGAAGGAGCAGTGACCCCTCACATCACCTTTTGCAACTCTGCTCACACCACCCTGAGGATTTACCTGTGTTGTAGCCCCTTCCAAGGGCTGGCCAAGGGCGGTGATTTTTCCACAGGTTTCCAAGGTACCAGTCACTCTGGTTCTCCACCAGGCCCAGGACCTGCTGACCTGTAAAGTACAGAGAACACAAACATCTTAAAAGGAGATGCCAAGCCACCTGGATCAGAGACTACTGAACACAGAACGTAATGGCAAATCATCATGACAACAGTATTCACTTAGTGAGAGGTTTTATTAAGTGTCAGGCTCTGACCTAAGAGCTTAACTTGCATTAACATAAATTTAAGTCTCACCACTAGGCAGCCGTTTTTATTATTTCCATTTTGTAGAGAAGAAATGAAAGCCCAGAACAGTTAACTGATTTGCCCCAGGTCACCTAGTGAATCTGATAAAGCTAGAATCCAAAACCATTCATTCGTTCATTCATGCATGACCGCATTTCTTTTCTAACTCATGGAACACATATTTACTGACAGGCATACTGTATCTCAAGCATTCCCATTCTGGTATTGCCAGCTGTACATTAATTTACTGGCTTTCTGGGCATGGACTGAGATTGTTTTCTTACATCAGGGAGGAGGGATTATCCTTGTTTACTGAGATGAGAGCTCACAGAGAAGAGCCACCCTTTGTCCACCTTACAGGGTATTTGTTCTCACGCTCACTGCTTCCTGCAAAATATATTTATCTTGTGTCAACAAGCATCATGTCAATATCATCTCAATACAAGAGTGCTGTCTAGACAACAATTGCTCCTCTGTCCCCAGAGCTGGCTTTGATGTTGGCCTCAGTCTCTGCTGCATCTTAGCAACTTAGGGAAGTTAGCCTTGTAGTCAGTTTCTTAGGCGTACATGTCTCTGGGCCTCCACCTTTAGACAACTCCAACATGCCACCTGGAGAAGGTCTTCTTTTGCAGTGATCACCAATACCACTTCACAGGCGAGGAAACAGGCTCATAAAGGACCAGTGATTTGCACAGCTGAATATGGAGCTAGGATAGACATCTACATTTGTTTGAAACGAAGATCCCTTCCACTGTCTCCATGTGTTATTGCTTATCCTTACAATAAATATTTGAGGTAGGAGTTATAAATCCACATTTTGTAGCAAGGGAAATTGAGGTTTAGAAAGTTTAAATAACTTGCAAAAGTCACGCAACTAACAATTCCTCTCTTCCACAGCTAACCGATACCTTTTGAATTTAAACTCTTTTATTGTTGGCCAAGCTGAGAGATAAAAGACCTTTCCAACCAAACGGAAGCCCAGCAGCACTTAAGAAAACACAGTGGTTCTCCCGGAATGCCATGCTGGGTGATATAGAACCTCCTTGGCATGATGACAGCTCCCTGAAATGATGGTGTGTGGGTTTGGTGTAATTTATTTGATCAATTTTATTAAGCTCCTATCTAAATCATGACCCCAGAACAAATACATAAATTAGACGCATGGGAAAAATACTACCACCCACTTTGTCTTTGTATATGATCACATCTAAAGCAGAATTCCTCAGAAAAACATATCACCAATTCAGGAAGTGTAAGAGTCAATCAAATCCACGTGCAACAAGCTTAGGACATTTGCGCAGAACAACTAGGTCTGAAAGGCATGGCGCCCTTAGCTGGGAAAGGTGTGTGTCCTGTCCTGATGCTATGACCCAGTTAGAGACCTCATTTACTAACCTCACAATGAGGATGGGAGACGCAAAGGGGAAGTGTCATTGTTGGGGGAGAGGGATGATACACAATTACTAAGACCCCAGGTGGGTATCACAAGGAATTTTTGTTTTGTTTTGTTTTTGGAATGATAGGGGATGACACAGACTCAGAACTGACACAGGGGGAATGATCTTCTTTTTTTGGGGGGATGGAGTCTTACTCTCCCGCCAGGCTGGAGTGCAGTGGCGGGATCTAGGCTCACTACAACCTCTGCCTCCCAGGTTTAAGTGATTCTCCTGCCTCAGCCTCCCCAGTATCTGGGATTACAGGTGCACACCACCACACCTAGCTAATTTTTGTATTTTTAGTAGACACAGGGTTTCACCATGTTGCCCAGGGTGGTCTCGAGCTCTTGACCTCGTGATCTGCCCACCTCGGCCTGCCAAATTGCTGGGATTACAGGTGTGAGCCACTGCGCCCGTCCAGGAATGATCTTTTATTGAATTTAGGGTGCCCATCTAAATTCGAGGTAAGGTCATCTTCAGATATCTGAAAGTCCAAATTTCATACTGTGGCATCCCATACATTTTATTTCGCCTCAGTTTACTTCTTCAGACAAATACTCTATGAGCTACACTTTATTCCTGCGAAACAAAAATATAGATTTTGTTGCCTGTGATCTAATTCCTACCTTGATCATATAGCTCTCCATTGGTAGGCATCGCCTTTGCCCTGCTGTCAATCCCCACCCATAGTCCTTCCAAGGCCCATATCCAGCATGAGGCCTTTTATGAATAACCCCAGGTCTGAACTATTACTTTATCTTCACTCCCATATTAGATGGAAGACATCACTATTTAGTACTTCCTACTGGTATTTTTCTTTTTTCTTTTTGAGATGGAGTCTCACTCTGTCACCCAGGCTGGAGTAAACACAGTGCTATCTCAGCTCACCAGAACCTCCACCTCTCAAGTTCAAGTGATTCTCCTGCCTCAGCCTCCTGAGCAGCTGGGATTACAGGTGCATGCCACCATGCCCAGCTAATTTTTGTATTTTTATCAGCGACATGGTTTCGCCATGTTGGCCAGGCTGGTCTTGAACTCCTAACCTCAGGTGATCCACCCACTTCGGCCTCCCAAAGTGCTGGGATTACAGGCGTGAGTCACCATGCCCGCCCCCTACTGGTATTTTTGCCATCAGCTGACTTACACCCTATAAAGGACGAAGCTGGTAATATTCACGCACACACACACACCACATTTGTAGATATCCACTTCCCGCATTATTCCAAGGGCAAGATACTACAAGGTGTAGTATCAAACACACAGTAGGTGCTTAATAAATGTCTGCTAAATAAATGCCATCTGGTGGGTAAATCTTTCCTCAGTGGGTGTGTGTTAGTGTCCCCAGAAATCATTTCACCCTCTCTGCATTCACCAACATTGACAGACCTTCCACCCAGCTCTGGGAACTCAGGTATCCGTCTTCCCTGTATGGAAAACTGCAAAGATGGGGTGGCAGCACCCACTTTGGTTGCTCTACCTAAGGCTTAAACTTAATCTCTAGAGAAGGAATGATTTTCATGGTTAACCTGAAGTCACATTATCCCAAAGAATAATATCCAGATTCCTCTTCTCTCAATTTGCACCTGGGCTGCACTGTTTTTGAGAGTAGCACATAACCCTTTCACGTACACCAGTTCTCTTAAAAAAATCCTTAATTAGCAACATGATAATTTGAACTTTAATATCCAATGGTGGGAAAAAAACAGAATCATCAACAGCTACTGAGACTTCATTTTGCTTTTTAAAAGAAATTCATGAGCTGTGGTATCAATGATGAAAACAGTAGCAAGGGTAAGCCATTTTGCTTAGCCTCTCCACGGTACTTTGTGCTTTCAGGCTGTGCCTTCCCCCGCTTCAGAGCTCTCTCTGTGTGAAGAGGGAACCATGAACAGCAATACAGCTGGAGATAAAGAACGCAGGCTGAACTCCAGCTGCCTGGTTCCCGTTCCTAGCCCTGCCACTTATTAGCTGCGTAGCCGCCAGTCAAAAAATTACTTGACCTATCTCTGCATTGCTAACTTACTCTTACGGCTGCTGTGATTTCACATGCTGAAATGACTTCATATATGTTACGTACTTAGAACAGAAGCTGGAACTCTAAGCACTGTACATATGATAGCTGTTTTTAAATGCCATTGTCCATCCTAAACCGTAAGCCCCTGATAGAGCTCAAGCGTATCCATGAGGTTTCCTTTGGCGGTCATCCAGAACAAGAATTAGGCCATTCTGGAACTCTGCCTCTGTAAGTGTGGTCTGAGGACTATCTGTTTCAGAAACATCTGAGGTTCTTGTTAAAAGCACAGGCTCCTGCGCTTCAGCCTAGGAGTTAGTTCTTTCTGGGAGGCTGCTTTCCCTCACTTCTCTGGTTTCTAGGAGGGATTTCCTGGCTTCTTGAGCCGACCTTTCCTCTTCCCCATGGGTGTGGAAGGAGTTATCTGACTGGTGACAGATAACCCTTTCCACCTCCATGGGGTAGAGAAAGGTGAATTTCAGGGGGGAACCAAGTTGCTATGGCTTAGCCCCTTTCTCCGTCTCTTCTTCCAGGAGCCAGCATGCCACCAGACAGCCTGCATCGAATCTGTTCTTTCATGCTGTTAAGTTTTACAGAGCAGACCCCTCTCAGTGAGGCTGTGGTTGCCTAGTACTTCTTGGGATAGCTGGGCAATTCCAACTCTGGGTTTTGGAGCTAGGAATAGCCATTGTAGATATTTAAGGACTTGAAAGTTGAGTCCTGCAATTTCACCATTACCAGTAAAATAAGGTGACATCTGGCTGTCCCTCCTTTATCTCTAAGTTGGTTCAATATTGGCGGGGGTTGGGGGAGGTGGTGCATATGGGGAAGTAATATGATACATGAATGCCCTCACTCCACAATATTTCTGCGTAAGAATTCTGGCCATGGGGTCTAGTAATTTGCACTGAAAAAAACCCAACTACCCAGGTAATTCAGATGCACATTACAGTTTGAAAATCACTCACTGGAGTTTGGAAGCTCTGTCCTTGCTTTAGTCAAGGGTAAATTTCACCTGCAGGGTGACTGGCACATAATAAACTCATGTGGTGTCTAAATTCACCTCATGAAATAGCAGAATTAACTGGTGGTCTCCAGTCCATACTTCCTGAGTACAGTGAAGCAGCGAAGAAGATGAACACCAGAGCCAGATGCCTGGGTGCAAATCCTGGCTCCTCTGCTTACTAGCTGGCTGACCCTAAACAAGGCACTTAGCCTCTCTGTGTTTGCTTCTTCATTTATTTGTAAAACAGAGATAGTAAGTACATACCTCACTCAATTAAAATTTTTTTCCTCTAAGCACAAGTCAGTTTGTGAAAATGAAGCTGTGTTTTGTGCTTATTCAAACATTACCACTAAACATGTCGAGAAAATAGTGAAGTGTTCAGTAGGCATCTGTTCTCACTGAAGCACTCAGAACTCCCTGGCCCTATATCCTGCTCCATCTGCCTGGACCTCCAGCTCAGCCGTCTCCTCCTGCCCTTAGCTGCATGGCCCTTAGTTTGCTGAGACCTTTGGTTAAGCTTAATATCGACAGAGGGTTTGATATGTGTCAGACATCACAGAAAATACTAAGGAACTAAAGACAAATAAAACATAGTTTTTGCCTTGGGAGCAACTAGAAGAGGAGACAGATAATTTTGAAGCAGCATGATATCAGCAATGATAGAAATACTGATAAATCGGGAATAATAGGTAGAGAACTCATTCTGTGGGGGAAAGCGGGTGATGCCTGCTTGGCGCTGGATGTCTCCCCCACCAAGTCCCTACCACATCCCTTCCAGCACTGCAGCCAAGCTTCCCCAAAAGATTTTCCAATAAGGGTTTGGTCGGGTGACACCCTTCTTGGAGAGAGGTCCCCTTTGCTACCAGGTGACCGCATGGATGACACAGGTGATCTGTGACAGCTCCGGCAATCCCAGCTCATCAAGCAGGTGGCATCTAAATCCTGGTCTCCAGAGGCCCAAGTCTAAAGCTGTAACCTTAATGATGTCAATACATCTTCAGCCTACCATCCTGTGAAGAGGTAGAATCCCAGGGGAGGCTGGGTGCTGTGACTCATGCCTGTAATCTCAGCACTTTCAGAGGCTGAGATGGGCGGATCACGAGGTCAAGAGTTCAAAACCAGCCTGGCCAACATGGTGAAACCCCATCTCTACTAAAAATACAAAAAAAAACAAAAAACAAAAAACAAATTAGCCAGGCACGGTGGTGCATGCCTGTAATCCCAGCTACTTGGGAGGCTGAGGCAGGAGAACTGCTTGAACCGGGACCTGAGAGGCGAAGGTGGCAGTGAGCCAAGATCACACCACTGCACTCCAGCCTGGGCTACAGAGTGAGACTCTGTCTCAAACAGACAAAAAGAAAAATCCCAGGAGATTCCTCTGGGGAAAATGACACGGGTATCCACAGAGAGCTGGCTCCCTTGGCATTCTGCACCGCCTGTCTCATCTTCTTAGCAGTCATTATAATAAAACACTGTGACTCACAGAAAAGGCTTTGTCATTGTTTTCCATGCTGGGCCTGGGTTATGATTAAGTGTGCTGTTCTCCATCTTCCTTACTCTAGGCACAAGTTAACTTATGAAAATGAAGCTGTCTTCTTTGCTTATTCATACATCACCACTAACAGCCAGACAAGAGCAAACAAGCTTGCTATTCTGCTGGGGCCTTGGTGTTGGTGTCACCAGCCAGCAGACAGATAGTTCTAGGCAGGGAATTCCCCCTCTCCTTCCTTCTGTAGCTTTTGGCTCAAGGCAGGGCTCCTGCTGCTGAGGAGGTGAGAACCAAGGAGCAGAGAACCACAATTCTTCCACGCAGTGCATTTGGCATGAAAAGGCTGAACTGAGCATTCATCTACTGGGTATAAAGAAGGCAGTATGATAAATTAGGAAGACAAAGAATTTTGAAACTTGGCAAAACAGGGTTCTAGCCCCACACTGGTATGATTTAACCAAGGTATAACTTCTCTGAGGCTCAGTTTCCTTATCACAAGAGGTTAAGTATAAAATATACCTTGGACCTCCAAGAAGGAATATTCAGATCAAATTAAGATGATATCAGGCTGGGCACGGTGGCTCATGTCTGCAATCCCAGCACTTTGGGAGGCCAAGGTGGGCAGATCACTTGAGGTCAGGAGTTTGAGACCAGCCTGGCCAACATGGTGAAACCCCGCCTCTACTAAAAATACAAAAAAGTTAGCTGGGCATGGTGGCAGGCGCCTGTGATCCCAGCTACTTGGAAGGCCGAGGCACAAGAATCGCTTGAATCTGGGAGGTGGAGGCCGCAGTGACCTGAGATTGTGCCACTGCGCTCCAGCCTGGGCAACAGAGTGAGACTCTACATCAATAAAAAAAGGATGATACATGCAAGCGCTGGCTCATGGTAGGAGCTCAACTAAAGGCACTTCTCTTCCTCCCTTTTGAGATGACCAGTGTTCAGAATGTCTAGGTTTTCCTACCCAAGCGCTGACATTAACTGCATAGACTGGACTACACAAAATTTGGCTACATGACCCCTCACCTTGTCCCTGCTGTCCCTGGCTCCCACACCACTCCATCTTTCTGAAGCCTTTAGTGTCTGTGACATCAGTCCCTTAGCTGATCTACTCCCTCTGAAAACCCTTCCCCTGCCTCCTCCATGGGGCTTCCCTCTCTCTGCCTCCCCTAACATGCTGGTGCTCCTCAACTCCCCCTTCTCTGCCCCTTTTCTTGTTCTCTGTTTTATCCATAGATGATGGAATCTACTCCAATGGCCTCAGATGCCATTGACTGGAAGATGATCCCTAATCTCCGTGCTCAGCTCAGACTTCTTTCCAAAGCGCCCTACTCTTCAGTCTATCAGCCCACCATGTTCGTAGATGATTTGGCTGCTCCATAACGACTTTCAGTGTAAGCTGACCAAAACCAACTCCATGGTCTTCTCCTCCTACAAAATAGGTGCAGCTCCTACCTACTTTGTTGGTAGTTGGCATCAAAATCAAACCTGTCACCAAAGTTAGAAGCCTTTGAATCAACCTTGAATCCTCCTGTCTCCCCAAGGCCAAATCCACAGATTTCATCAATGGGGTATTTCTCAAAGTCATCCCTTCCCTTGATCTACCATGCTCTCTCTCTCTCTCTCTCTCTCTCTCTCTCTCTCTCTCTCTCTCTCTCTCTCTCCTGGATTAGCAGATTCGTTCCTGATCACGTTTTCCTAAAGGTAGCCCTGTGCTATTCCATTCTGCCTACCTAACCATAGAAATGTTTTGAAACTACAAATTTCATGACTTTTCTTCCTTGATTAAAATGTGTAAATGCTCTTGGGGTCCTTTATACTGTGGATGTATGGATGAATGTATGAATGGGTGAACTAACAAAAAATAAATATTATCCACAACCCACCATCCTACCCCCCTCTGGAATTGGTAAATTCTATCTGAATGGAGTGGAAGTAGATGTGTACTAGTTAACTTCTCCAGGTAAACACCAGGCATGGGTGGCTCTAGCTGTGATCTGCAGGATGCTTTCGGTGCTCTCTCTTTTATCACCCGTAGAAAAGCTCCTGGGCACACAGAGGAAGTCTGCCAATCACTGCTGCCTATCAAACCAGCTGTGCTTAGACCACCAGGTGAACATTAAAATGTTAAAACCAGAGGCTGCCCTGACTATCAGCAGAGAACCTAACAATGCTCTCCCAACCTCGTATTTATTCTAATAAGCTATTTTAAAATAGAAAAGCCTTTAAGAGTACCATTCAATGTGTGTCTGAGTGAAGGACGTCTATAAATAGGAAAACCTATATAGTATCATATTACTGTTTACTAAACGTCTTGAAAGAGCTGCTATACAGCCCCAGGTGCTCCTGGCTAGTCAGTGTAGAATAAGAAAACATTTCCTGAGAAGATGCATACAAAATATTTAAACAACCCTGAACAGATTGAAAAGGAGAATTTCTGAAACTGCCTATTTCACAGCTCGTACTCTGCATTTCAGCTTTAGTTCAATGCACCCTAGGATCACAGACAGTCAGATGAGCAGTGAGGGTCTGAATGACTTCTCTGGAGTCACCTACTACTGCACACGAAGCCCACCAAGAATGAGAGGTGTTTATAGGAACACGTAGTCAGAGGAGCCAAGACTCCCAACTCTGACTTGAAGCACATTTGTTTTCTGTGAATCTCAAACTTGGCTCCTTCTTCTTTCTTTGAACTTTTTTTTTTTTTTTCAGATAGAGTTTGGCTCTTGTTCCCCAGGCTGGAGTTCAATGGTACAATCTTGGCTCACTGCAACCTCCACTTCCTGGTTCTAGAGATTCTCTTGCCTCGGCCTCTGGAGTAGCTGTGATTACAGGCGTCCGGCACCACACCCGGCTACCTTTTTTTTATTTTTAGTAGAGACGGAGTTTCGCCATGTTGGCCAGGCTAGTCTTGAACTCCTGACCTCAGGTGATCCTCCCTCCTCCTCTCTATGAACTCCTGGTGGGAATTACAGGCGTGAGCCACCACGCCTGGACTCTCTGAACTTTAATATCATTCTCCACCTGGTTTAAGTTCTAGCTCTTCTATATTTAATAGGTAATCTCTCTCTCCTGTGTTTTTCTTTTTTTTTAATAAACAGGGTCTCACTGTGTTACCCAGACTGGAATGCAGCAGCAAGGTCATGGCTCAGTGCAAACTGAACTCCTGGCTCAAGCTATCCCCCCGCCACAGCCTCCTTAGCAGGACTACAGGGGTATGCCACCACACGCAGCTAATCTGAAAATTTTCTGTAGACATGGGGTCTTGTTACATTGCCCAGGCTGGGCTTGAACGGCTGGCCTCAGATGATCTTCCCACTTCAGCTTCCCATAGTGCTGGCATGTGCCACCACCCCCAGATCATAGTTCATATTGAGTAGACTCTCAGTTCTTCATTTTTCTCATGTGTAAAGTGCTATCTATTTCATAGGGCTTCACTGGGACTCTTAATCAGGTTTGTAGAGCCCAGGTTTATATTGCATGCCCTTCAGATGGGATCTGTGCTCTAATTCACTGCCACTCATTTTGCTCGTTTTGATTCCTGGGGTTTCAGTTACTTGATGAAGCACCTCCACTCCAGTGTATTCATCACTCAGCCCTCATTTCACTTGGAGAAAATACTCCGCCCTTACTGAACTATGGCTCAGGGACCATCCCTTCTAAGGGGAATTAGAATCTGTGCCACTCTTGAAAGAAGAGTTAGGCTGAGTGAGTGAAGATGAGAAGAGGAGACATTTTGCTTATTATAACCAAGACCATAACTAGCCATGAGTTAACCAAAACAGAAACGAGCTGCCTTTCTAGAGAGAAGCTTCCCATCACCGGAATGGTTCTCGAAGAGGCTGCCTGATTCAGCCCTCACCCAGCAGGTATTTATGAAGCCCGAACTCTGCACCAGGATCTGTGCCAGCTACTACAGACACAGCAGGGAAGGAAACAGGCATACTCTTGGCCCCTTTGAATTTTATCTTTACAAAGAGCTTCTCAAACGGTCCAGCTACCATTTGCCAGGCTCTGCCTCAAATCTCACAGATGCAGCTCCTCCAAGGCTGAGCCCTGCGAATTTTTTTCAGCAACAGCCCACATTAATTCTGATACAGGGTAAGTTTGGGAACCTGTGAAAGGGGGTGGTCACCTACCAGACAGCCTGTTGGGAAGGGGATTTCTGCATTGAGCAGAAGACTAGATTTGAAGACCTCAAAACTCCCAACCTGAATGGAAGCTATTTATGCCATGCCGATGATGAGTTTTCTCAACAACCTCATCAACAGCATCCCCATACCTGCTCTTCGTTCACTTGTGCCATCCGTGTGTGCACGGACAGCTGCCCTGTAAGCAGAGTCAGTTTCCTCAGTGCTGTTCCTGCTAGGTGAGCACTTGGTCCAGGCACTGAAACCCTGATTGGTTTCTGTGCATCAAAGAAATACAACGACACCAAGAGGCGGGCAGTGTGCTTATTTCTGTCTTTCAGAAGGGAAAGTGAGGTGTAGAGAGAGAAAGTCACATGTCAAGGTCAAGAAATCTCAGAGCAGGGGATTGCATTTCTACCTCTAAGTTACAAAAGCTCATGTTTTCATACCTACACTCATGGTTAGAACAATCTGCAAAGCATTTTTCTCCCCCAAGGGAGCAGCCACAGCAAGCACCTCCATGAGGTACACTCTAAAAAACACAGAGAGGAAGGTGAGAAAGGGTGGCCGAGGTGTACGTGCCTAGCCCACCTGTTCCTGTCTGCACTGCCACCTGGGGTTGCAGGTAGGAGCCCAGGGCCCCCTGCAGCACCCTCTGGTGCCCAGTGGAATGCTCTGAGTTTAATTTCCTTTGGCGTTAATCCCAGTACACTGAGCTGAGAGCACATCCTACCCAGGGCACCTCGGGAGCATACATAAGGAAGGCCCAAGAATCAGAAAAGAGTATCCAATCCAATAAAGGTCCAGATAATGATTCCACCTGCCAAGATTCAAGAACAAGTCTACTCTCCCCAACCCCCAAGACATCCCCCAACAGGCACACATTAACTTAATTTACAGTTTAAAACTTCAGTTCAATCTGAAATAATGATTTTTCTCTTCTTCCTTCCGTGATCTTTGGTCTCTGGAAATGGGAAAAACTAAAAAAGGAACGCAGAGCTGCTGGGCTCTCTTCCAAGGCTGCTTTTCTCACACTGACTCCCAGGACACATGGCTGCCGTCACCTCTCAGATGAGGCCTCCGCGAGGGAGAGAGCTGGCCTTAGCCCAGCTACAACCTCCACTCACGAACATTTCAGATCTTTTCTTTAAAAAAAAAAAACACAAAACAATTTGTTGACATCTTTTAGAAACTTCACTCACAGACATTCCTCTGACTTACCAATAGTCTCTAAGAGCAATTGTTTAATTTGTTAATAATTTCTCCCAAATGCTGACAGGCAGGGTTGCAGAATAAGCAGTTGCATGTGGGATAAGGCCCACATTTACGTTCTGGCTTTTTCAGTTATTAACTATGCCACCTGGGTCAAACAGTTCAATTTCCAAACTTTAATTTTTGTTTTTTTAACAGTGGATAATAGTAAAATTCACACTTCCATCATACCATTGTTCTGATAGTAAAAACAACTGTTAAATTATAAAATAACTGTCCAACTTTGAATAAGTATTATCACCATTACCAACAATTTCTGGGTTTTAAGTAGTTACTGCTTAATTTTCTTTTCCCCTTATAGAATTTGTTTTTTGTTGTTTGTTTTTGTTTTTGAGATGGAATCTCTCTCTGTCACCCAGGCGGGAGTGTGGTGGCGTAATCTTGGCTCACTGCAACCTCCATCTCCTGGGTTCAAGCGATTCTCCTGCCTCAGCCTCCCCAGTAACTGGGATTATAGGCATGCACCACCACATCCCTCTAATTTTTGTATTTTTTAGTAGAGACAGGGTTTCACCATGTTGGCCTGGCTGGTCTTGAACTCCTGACCTCAGATGATCTGCCCACCTTGGCCTCCCAAAGTGCTAGGATTACAGGCGTGAGCTACCATGCCCGGTTCCCCTTATAGTATTTCTGAAATTACATTATTACTCAAGGATATTTTACTTTTCCAAGAGGCTGGACTTTACACAAACCTTATTCTCTGAGACAGAATCTGAGAGGTGAAAGCTGCTGAGAGAGGCCCTCCTTACATGGTGAAGCGGTCAGGAAACTTAAGCACACAATCTGTTTATATTCTTAAGGCGGATCCTTGGGCAGATTATAAAGATGTAGTAATTCTTGTTGAATGAATAATAATGTGGATGAAATTCAAGCCAGAGGTTACTAACAGGACAAAGGTATACTGGCCTGGCACTGTTAGGTATAAGGTTAACGAAACCCATGTTTCAAAGTTCTCTGTCAACATCATGAGATAAGTCATTCATCTATTCAACAAACATTTACTGCATATATATCAGAGTCTAGCGCCATGCAGAGTTGAGGCCGTCCCCTCCCTCAGTGGAGCTTACAGTTTGTTTGTTTGAGATAGAGTCTCACTCTGTCACTCAGGCCGGAGTGCAGCGGTGCAAACTTGGCTCTCTGCAACCTCCGCCTCCAGGGTTCAAGTGATTCTCCTGCCTCAGCCTCCCAAGTAATTGGGATTACAGGTGCCTGCCACCACACCTGGCCAATTTTTGTATTTTTAGGAGAGACAGGGTTTCACCATGTTGGCCAGGGTAGTCTAAAACTCCTGACCTCAGGTGATCCGCCCACCTCGGCCTCACAAAGTCCTGGGATTAAAGGCATGAGTCACTGTGCTCTGCTGAGCTTACAGTTTGACTTTGTGGTAAAGACAAGAGTAAGGGCATTTCTACATAAAGAACAAGCCAGGGGAACCACCGAAGGGAGCAGGTGGGCAGAACCATACTGCTTTATGACACCTGGGCAACAGCTGCACAGAGGCAAGGTGAATAGTGTCCCTTTGAGTTGAGTGACACAACAGTGTGGAGAACAGGGGCTGATGTGGCCAGAATTGTACGTTTTGTGTGTTTGTTTTTCTGAGACAGAGTCTTACTCTGTCACCCAGGCTGGGTTGGCTCATTGCAACCTCCACCTCCCGGATTCAAGCAATTCTCCTGTCTCAGCCTCCCGAGTAGTTGGAACTACAGGCATGCAACACCACACTCAGCTAATGTTTGTATTTTTAGTAGAGATGGGGTTTCATCATGTTGGCCAGGCTGGTCTCGAACCCCTGACCTCAGTCTTGACCTCCCAAAGTGCTGGACTTAAAGGCATGAGCCACCACACCCGGCCCATAATTATGTTTTGAAGAGAACATCTTTGCTGCTCTGTAGAGTAGGATCAGGAATGATTTGAGGGGGGTGGAAATCAAACATTTACTTTTCATTCTTTCTTTTAGAGGTATTCCATTATGGATACGCAAGCCCAGAGATGAGGGGAGAGGTAAGGGCTGGAGACACGAATCATGGTCAGCAACTTCTTCCGAGGACCTTGTGTGCAGTTCACATGCAGGGGCCTAGGGCCAAACCAGGAGCCGGGAGGCGAGAGTGCTTGCCTTGAGCCTGGACGGAAGGGGCATGGCGGGCTCTGCAGCTCTGGTAACCCCAGCACATCCCAGCGCACAACCTTCCAGAACTCTCTTCCTGCTTGCTCAACAGGATTGTTGAAATGGCAACACTTCGGTGTGTTAGGAGCCAATCCGGCTCTGCCAAAGAGGCGGTGAAGGTGAGTTCAAGAAATGACCGTGGTGTCTGTCTTGGGGATGAAGAAGAGGTGCTGCTGGGTGTGGGGTAAGTCCCTCGGGAGCAGGTGAGCTGCACCACTGGCACAAAAGCAGGTGCAGCACAGGGAGGAGGAGGAGGCACAGGCTGGGCAGAGCGGGTGGAAGGAGGAAGGGCTCAGATAAGAACACTCAGGCACGCTCCGGAGCTGGGGCGGGGAAAGGAATGGAATAATAAAACACCACTACATAAAAAGCAGCACAGTACCAACAGATGCTGCAACCTGGATGAACCTCGGAAACTTTATGCCAAGTGCAACATGCCAGACACAAAGCGCCACATACCACATGATTCCTTTTACATGATATATCCAAAATTGCCAAATTCGTGGAGACAGAAAGCAGATTAGTGGTTGATGGGGGCCAGGAAGAGGGGGGTGTGGATGATTATTTGGTGCTTTTGGGGTGTTTTCCTGGGGTGATAAAAACATCTTGAAACTAGAGATGGCGAGTGGTTGCACAACACTGTGAAAACACTAAATGCCACTGGATCGCACCCTTTAAAATGGTTAACTACATGAAAGTATGTGAATTTCACCTCCATAGAAAATAATGAAACTGACATGAAAGTAATACTTGGAGGTAATGCATATGTCAAGTAGCTTGATGTGGTCATTCCACAATGTACACAAATATCAAAACACCGGCTTGTATACCTTAGGTATATACAATTTTATTTGTTAATTAAACAATAAATTAAGAAAAGAAAGTAATATTTGGTGTACGTTGATAATATTCTCATAGAGTTTATCCTATTTAATCTTCACCACAAATGCTGGGGCTCCAGGATCCAGTCCTCAGAGCTCTGATGCTCTCTGTCTACCCTATGGCCTTGGTTGTCCCCCTCTGGGCCACTGATCAACTTATCATCTCATACTTTAAGGTGTCCCAGATTGAACCCTTATTTTTCCCCCTCATACCTGCTCCCCTCAGCATTGCCCATGTCAGTCAATGGCAGTCCATTCCCTCCCTTAAGCCAGAAAACTGTGGAGTCATCCTCCCTGCCTTCCCAACTTTACTGAAGTACCATACAATTCAATGAATTCACCCCACCCCCCCCGGCTTTTTTGTTTTTTTGAGATGGAGACTTGCTCTGTCATCCAGGCTGGAGAGTAGTAACACAGTCTTGGCTCACTGCAACCTCTGCCTCCTGGGTTCAAGCGACTCTCCTGCATCAGCCTCCCAAGTAGCTGGGACTACAGGTGCGTACCACCACGCCCTGCTAAGTTTTTTTTTTTTATTTTTAGTAGAGACAAGGTTTCACTCTGTTAGCCAGGATGGTCTCTATCTCTTGACCTTGTGATCCGCCCACCTCGGCCTCCCAATAATTGACTCATTTAAGTGCAGTTCAGCAAATGCTAAGTAACTGGGTGCAGTCATATAACTACCACCACCATCAAGAAACAAACTGTTACAAGGACCTAAAGATTTCTTGTGCTCTTTTTAGGTCCATCCATTTCCCCAAACACCCACTCCAGGCAACCACTGATTTTCTTTCTGTCACTGCAGTTTAGCTTATTCTAGAATTTCATATAAATAGAATTATAATCATATAGCATGTAGTTTTTCCTGTTTGACTTCTCGTACTCGGTATGATGTTTTTGAAATCCAGCCAAGTGTTATGTGTATTAATACTGCCTTCCTTTTACTGCTGAGTGGTATTTCCAAGTATGGATATACCGTCATCTCAGTGGAATCAAGACTTCTGTTTTCCCTAAGTTAAGCCTGAGATCCAGGCTGCTTGAGATCCAGGCTATAGATTTGCATATCATTGGAACACGAATAGTATTTTAAAATGTGAGCTCATTTAAAGGAGACAGGAGTGTTGGGGCTCGCCAATGCTTAGCTGTTGAGCAGAGGAGGAAGGGAATGCAGAAAAGGAGTCTCCCTGGACGTGGCTGCGCAGAGCTCCCCCAGGATAACAGCAGAAGTGAACTCTGTGGTATTGTATTAACATAAAGGGGAGGCAAGGGGGAATCCACAGGTGCGGGTTTTAGATTATCAACATAGCAGATTTTTCTAGATCTAAAATTTGCAATCAAGCACTCTGACTCCAAAGATGGTACATGCTGCCAATTGATTACAGCTACAACTGCATTTCACTCACAAGACAAGAAGCTCTGTCTATGGTGAGACTCACAATTGGCTTCCTTAACATCCTCAGTGAAAAACCAAGGTTTCTGAATCATTCTCATCAACTCTGGTTTAGGCTGCCTGGTACATATGCTTCTTGATGGACATGCTTCAAGGAGAGCAATCAACTGCCAGTCTTTCGCCATTGAAATAATATGCTGGCAAAGCCAGCCCATTTTCAAAACAAAGCTGAGACCCAACCCACACTCCTGGCTGCCAGTGCTCTGAAACTGCCCACGAAGAAGGCTGTCCCCCTGATATTTATAAACAGTCCTCTATGTCTAAGGGAAGTCCTGCATTGAGGATGAGGCTTTCGTACTTTTTTGAGGACTCTTTCTCTGTCATCCACACTGGAGTGCAGCGGCACAATCTCGGTTCACTGCAAACCCCACCCATGGGTTCCGGTGATTCTACTGCCTCAGCCTCCCAAGTACCTGGGACTACAGGAGCCTGTCACCACACCTGGCTAACTTTTGTATTTTTAGTAGAGATGGGGTTTCGCCACGTGGGCCAGGCTGCTCTCGAACTCCCCGACCTCAAGTGATCTGCCCACCTCGGCCTCCCAAAGTGTTGGGATTATAGGCGTGAGCCACTGTGCCTGGCCAAGCCTTTTGTACTTTAAAAAAAATTGATGCAGTTTCACAGCACAGGAATGAGTTGTAAAGGCCTGTAGGATATTTTCGACCAAACTTCTCATTTGAATGATGAGAAAAAGAACATTAGAACTCCAATATAAAGAAGAGATCCCAATATAGTTAAAAATATTACACCTGAGATCGGGCGCTGTGGCTCACGCCTGTAATCCCAGCACTTTGGGAGGCTGAGGTGGGCAGATCACCCGAGGTGAGGAGATTGAGACCATCCTGGCTAACATGGTGAAACCTCATCTCTACTAAAACTACAAAAAATTAGCCAAGTGTGGTGGTGAGCGCCTGTAATCCCAGCTACTCAGGAGGCTGAGGCAAGAGAGTTGCTTGAATCTGGAAGGTGGAGGTTGCAATGAGCCAAGATTGCACCACTGCACTCCAGCCAGGGTGACAGAGCAAGACTCTGTCCCAAAAATAATAATAACGATAATAATAAATAAAAAATTCCACCTGGAAAAAAACCTTAAAAATCATCTAGTCCAACCCTGTCATCACGTAACTGATGAAACTGACTTGCTGTGAAGAGAAATGATATTCCCAAGATCACACAGATGAGTAAAGGCCAGAACCCTTGTTTCTTAACCAAACTGTCATTATTGTAATATTGGGGTTCAGGGATTCAGGGTGCCCTCAGCTCCCCTGAGAGGATGTTTCTCCAGGTTCTTGGTCTCCTGCCCTCTCAAGAATGAGAGAGGGGACCATGGCGCAGTGCGCAGTTAAATGCTGGACTCAAAAGTGTTTGTAGAAAGTGATTTATTTAAAGAGAGAGAGAAACAGGAGAAGGAGAGAGAAACAAACAGCTAACTCTCACACTGAGTCAGAGAATCCAAAAAGATAGAATCCAGGAGAGAAAAGCAGCTTCCACCAGAGTGTTAGGGAATAGAGAGAGATGGAGTTTAGGAGGAGAAGACAGGCTTCCAGGAGAGAGTGTGGAAGAGGACCCCAGAGGGGAAATCCAGGAGAGAGAAAGATGGCTTCCACGAAAGGAGTGTTCATGGAAGGGGACCCAAATATGGAGTCTGAAGGGTGTGGAAGAAGGGACTTTTAACGTGGGGGGGGAACCCTCCCCTTCTCTAAGACCTCTGGCCAATGAAAGGAGTTCCTTAGAACTTCCGCTGGAGTGACTCTTAGTTTCTTCCCGTGCCCACGAAATTGAAACATAAACCCTGGAGAGAGATGGGAGCGGGGCATGGCGCCGGGAAATTCTTGCCCTTAAAACTATGCCCCCTCGTGGACCCAGAAGGAGAAAACATTCCCTCATTATCACAGCCACACAGTATCAGCCTGGGAATGAAGGCTGCTGAAATTCATTGCTAGAATGGGATGTCTGGATGGCTCCTGGCTTTGTTTAGGCCATGACACAAGACCCTTCTCATCCAACACCTCCAAATGCTGAACAGCCCACGCTCCATATAAGCCGTAGGGTAAAGCAGAGCAGGGCTCTGTCAGCAAAGCCAGTACAGACACAGCCTGCTGATCTCCCCTCTTGCCACTGTCCTCTTCAGAGAGAATTCTCCCTTAGCGAACCAAGGACCACTCAGCCGCAATGGCCAGCTAGTGGCCTTCTCCTGGCATGGCGTTAAATCACCAAGAATCCCAATGCATAAGACCTTGCCTTTTAATAGTTTTGATATCCTTTCTGATGGAGGTATCCAAGTTCAGGGTAGAAAACAATTTTGTCTGGCAAAATTTCAGAGACGGGGGTGGGCAGCAGTGGGAGAGAACTAGAGAGGGAACACAGTTGCCTATGTGCACGTAGGTGACCACCAAGAAAAGAATGCTCGGCTGCCAAAAAAAATTATTTTATTTCAATAGGTTTCTGGAAAACAGGTGGTGTTTGGTTATATGGGTAAGTTCTTTAGAGGCGATTTCTGAGATTTTGGCGTACCCATCACCTGAGCAGTATATACTGTACCCAATGTATAGTCTTTCATCCCTCATCACTGTAAACTCTTTCCCCTGAGTCCTCAAAGTTCACTGCATCATTCTTATGCCTTTGCATTCTCATAGCTCAGCTCTCACTTATGAGTAAGAACATACAATGTTTGGTTTGCCATTCCTGAGTTACTTCACTGAGAATAATGGTCTCCGATTTCACCCAGGTTCCTCTTCACAAGGAGCCAGTAACCGCACTCCAACCCGAATTTGCTCGTTTGTTCATTTAGCGCTTTGTTTATTCATCCACTCAAGTATTCATCCAATAGTTATTTATTGAGAAGTGACTGTATGTCAGGCACTGTTCTGGGCTCCAAATTCTTGTCCTGTTGGCACTTTCGTTCCAGTGAAGAGCCAGACCACAAATAAATACACAACGAAATGCTGAGTGGTGACAAGAGCTGCTACAGAAAGGAAAGCAGATAAAGGGACACAGCAAGGGTGCAGGGTGGGTGGTCTACACAGAAGACCGAAAGAGGGGCTTGAGGAAACATAGCTAAGGTGACATTTGAGGAGAAAGGACACTGTCCTTGCTCAGAGCAATGCCAGCCAAAGAAGAAAGAGTGGCAGAGAAGGCAGAGATGGCGGCTTTTCCTCCAGGATAGGGCCTATAACAGGCCTGGTATGCCTGTCCCAGGTGAGCTGGCCACATAAAGAGGCTATTGTCACAAGCTCAGTCTGGAAAAGGTCACTGGTTTAGTAGCAAGTGGCAGGGCAAGATTGCCTGGGGGGGGGACATCTGTTCCTTATTTAGGGCTCAAGGCCACTTGAGAATGAATCAGTGAGGAAGGCCATGCGGTGGAGATGTCAGAAGAGCATTTCAGCGCCATCAAAGGCGCTGGGAGGAATGTCTATCTTGGGTACATAGAGAGGACTGCATAGAAACAACATGCTCCCTTAGCTCAGAGGTCTAGACATTTAAATAGGACCCCTTGAAAACAGCTGAAGGATTTCCAACCTTTTCCCTAGTCAAAATTGTTACAATTTTAATTAATGCATATTATAGCTTACAAAATGATCACTTCCTTTACTTCAAGAAATGAAAGCTGCACAATCCACTATCCATGGCTTGCCGAAGGCCCGGCAGAGAAGAGTTAGCATGTTGGAGGACTGTCTGAAAGGCAGCAGGGAACCACAGAATGCTGTGTGCTTGAGCCGTACCACCCTGGCCTGCCCTCCAGCTTTCCCACAAGGAAACTGAATAGACAGAGACAAGCCAACTTGATCATCACTATAGAAAGGTTTGTAATGTTTTTATAGCCGAGACCTTGAAAGGCTGTTTCACTAATTTCTTAACTTGGACAGCTACATACTTTAGTCCGGTCTCCCAGGGAGCAACTAAAACTACCCACCACTGGTAATAAGAGTTTATAAAGCTACCAACAATATGTAGACAGTCAGCCACAGTCAGGGAGATAATGGTTCACTTTCATCACTGAAAAGCCAGGTCCTATGCATGCACCATGATTGTGTATATCTGACCGGCAGTCTGAGGCAGTCCATATTCATTCTGTCTCTGTGTCCATCTGTCTCTTTCCTGGCTCCTCATTTTTCCTTTTACTTGGTTATGGCTAAACTCACCTAAAAGTAGACTTTGTCCCAACCTCCGGTTTCTATGATTGTTTTGCTTCAACTAGAGATCTCTCATAAGTTTTTCTCATAAGAGATTTCTAATAAAATCTCTTCTGAAAAATAAACCCAGTTATTTATCTTTTTCCTACTGCATTTTGAACATCTATCAGAGGCTGTTTTATTTGAATGTCTAATCAATACACTGAATTAAGCAACTGAGATGACACAAAGTATCAGATTCACAAATATCAGGGCTCACGCCTTAGTGTCGAGTTATTATTAGGCAAGGCAGAGAGAAGCCCAGGCCCAACAATGCCACTCTCCAATTCCTTGCCACACGGAAAAGAGTTCGGGCCCTGATTTAACACATGAGGTCTCTGAGCTGTGTATGCATCACTGCTTACACTAAAGGGAGCTATGTCAATCATGAACTATCTCAATTTTACATTCCAACAATGACAGTTTCCATGCTATTTTCTAAGGGGTACATGTCCTATAAACCCATTAATTACAGATTTGCTTCCCACAGTAATCCTAGTCCAGGTATGTGTTAGTCCATTCTCGCTTTGCTATAAAGAAATGCCTGAGACTAGATAAATTATAAAAAAAGAGGTTGAACTGGCTGATGGTGCCACAGGCTATACAGGAAGCATGGCAGCATCTGCTTCTGACGGGGCCTCAGGGGAATGTACAGTCACGGCGGAAAGAAAAGTGGGAACGGACACGTCTCACATCGTGTGAACGGTAGAAAGGGTGGGGGGAGGGGGCCACACTTTGAAACAACCACCTCTCGTGAGAACTCTATCACGAGAACAGCACAAAAGGGATGGTGCTAAACCATTCACAAATAATCCACCCCTATTATCCAGTAACCTCCTACCAGGCCCTACCTGCAACACTGGGTATGTAATCCAGTTAGTCAACATTATTACAATTTCAATTAATGGATATGATAGCTTACAAAATGCGCATTTCCTTCAAGAAAGGAACCCTGCACAATCTGCTATCTATGGCTTGCCAAAGGCCCGATGGAGAGGCGTTACCATGACGGAGGACTGTTTCAGAGGAGGCAAGGGACCACTCTATCTATTGGGTGGGGACATAGATCCAAACCGTATCAAGGTACATAATGCTAACAGCAACCCACCGATAAGAACTCTCTCCTAGTAAATACTATTAACGTATTAATATGTGTGCTTGACAGAAGGTCTCCGTGTTTAAGACTTGACCCAGGTCACCTTTCTTTCTCTCCTGGGTCCATAAGGGAGGGAACAGATGGAACACATTGAGGCTTTGTTGCCAATGCTCCCTTTTTGCCGAGAATGTTTATATATGAACTGATGTGCAGAGTATACAGAAAGCTCACTTGAAACAGCAGTCTGGGATGTCCACACTGCTGTTTCCACCAACAGGGCTAGGTACTTACCAAGAGTGAGTTATGTTTGTTACCAAACCTGTTTATGTCAGTTCTTGTTGTGACCATTAAGAACTCTAAGTTGGGCCGGGCACGGTGGCTCACGCCTATAATCCCAGCACTTTGGGAAGCCGAGGCGGATGGACCACGAGGTCAAGAGATCAAGACCATCCTGGCCAACATGATGAAACCTCCGCTAAAAATACAAAAAAATTAGCTGGGCATGGTGGCATGCACCTGTAGTCCCAGTTACTTGGGTGGCTGAGGCAAGAGAATCACTTGAACCCAGGACTCTAAGTACACATTACGCATTATGTAAATCTATTAATTAGGAGTGTGTGAAGAGAGTTGTTTTTCTGAAAATGAAATAGATTTCTTCAGAAAGATTAGACCAGTGAGCTGCTAAAAAATTGCTATTGGTTTAAACAACTGGAAAGGATACCAGAAGTCTCCTTGGAGTCTACATTCCTGTGCTTGACGAGTGAGTTTGTATACTAACTTTGCTTTGAATAACTGGTATCGGGGAACTGCATTGTGGGTATAGGGACTGCAAGAAACACGACACAAAACTCTAATTGGTGGTCCCTCACTCAGAGACAAGACTGTGACTCCAAAGTATCCCTCCCCCGCAGCCGTTCTCCCATCACACAGCAATGATTTGTCTGTACATTTTCTCCATATTCTATGGTCAGCTTTGTGGCTGGCTGAGCTATTAGAGGTAGCATTGGAAACAAAGAACAAGAGGTCTGAGTTCCAGGCTAGGCCCACTTGTTCTTAGATCTGGACCTTCACTCTTGCAAAATAAGATTATTAATGTTTCCTCAGAACAACCCCCAAAGGTTCTCAGAGTTGTGACGGTCCAGGATTCCGTGGCTACCAATTATTTCACAGCTGTTGAGCTGCTGAAGACCTAGACACAATCACCAACCCCATCTGTACTGAGAATCTTCCAGATGATCTAATGACTGACCTACTGTATTTGCTGAATCAATACTCCCTAATCTGGGGTACTGTTTGAGGAGTGAGTTTGTATACTAACTTTGCTTTGAATAACTGGTAATGGAAACTACACTGTGGGTATAGGGACTGCAAGAAACACGACACATAACTCTAATTGGTGGCCCCTCACTCAGAGACAAGACTGTGACTCCGAAGTATCCCTACCCGCAGCCATTTTTCTGAATTTTTCTCAGAGACAGGCACATTTTGGACATATTATTATTATTTTTGAGACGGAGTATCTCTCTGTCGCCCTGGCTGGAGTGCAGTGGCACAATCTCGGCTCACTACAACCTCTGCGTCCCTGCAAACTCTGCTGCCCTGGTTCAAGTGATCCTCCCGAGTAGCTGGGACTATAGGTGTGTGTCACTATCCCCGGCTGATTTTTTATATCTTTAGTAGAGATGGGGTTTCAGCATGTTGGCCAGGCTGGTCTCAGACTCCTGACCTCGTGATCTGCCCAGCTCGGCCACCCAAAGTGCTGGGTCACAGGCGTGACCCACCGTGCCCGGCCCACTATTGTTTTAATAGTTTTTGAAACATAAAGTTTTTGGCTTGCCTGTGGCTTCTACATCTATGCCTCATCAAAGTATGAAACAAGCCTAAACATCTGGTAAGGTCCTTTTTGCTTTCTGCCTTTGTGCTCAATCTTTTCCATTTCAATTAACTTTCTATTGAAGTGTCACTGAAGGAAAGACATCACAGAAATGGCAGAACCTGTTATAAATGCAACTTTTTAGCTCCTGAGAGATTCTAAGTCCATTCCACTTACACCATTTTGAGTGAAAATGACCCAATAACTTAGGTGTAAGTTTCCTCATGACGAATCACTTGTATAGCCTTATGGAAGATTTAAGGACAAACATACTTAAGAATGTACCTAACAACCTTTCTGAACATAATTTTTATTTCTTTTGTTTTTTTTGAGACGGAGTCTCGCTCTTTGGCCCAGGCTGGATGGAGTGCAGTTGCAAGATCTCTGCTCACTGAAATGTCTGCCTCTCGGTTCAAACAATTCTCGCACTTCAGCCTCCCAAGTAGCTGGGACTACAGCCACCTGCCACCACGTGTGGCTCTATTTTATTTATTTATTTATTTATTTATTTTGTATTTTTATTCGAGATGGGGTTTCACCTTGTTGGTCAGGCTAGTTTCGAACTCCTGACCTCAAGCATCCACCTGCCCGCCTCGGTCTCCCAAAGTGCTGAGATTACAGGCATGAGCCACTGTACCCTGGCCTAATTTTAATTACTTAATTCAATAAACATTTAATAAACATCTATGCAGTATAAAGGACAGTCCTTATTAAACAAAAAACATGAATAAGATATAATTGATGACCTCAAATACACTACAAATAAGTACAAGACACATGCATATGTGTAAAAGACGTAAGACAAAAAATGGAATGTAAGTAAAATTCCATGAAAATATTGCAAAAGAGTAGTTTTTTTTTGCACCTGAGGAAGCCAGAGCCTTACAAGGGATGTTAGCACTTGTGCTGGGTCTTAAAGGATAAGTAAGCGTTTACTGGGCAGAGTGGGAGGTGGAAGGCCTTCCAGGCTGAGGAAAGACCCTGAGCACAGTAACTGTGACAGAGAAGCGTAAGGTGAAGGGGAGGCTGTGTGTGCTTATGGAAAAGGGCACAATCTTCGTTTCAGATCCCAGCTTACCTACTGGCCAAGCGTATCATCTTGCAGCATCTTTTACCCTCTGAGCTCTGGTTTGCTCTTATAAAATGAAGCTATTAAAACCTACCTGGAGTTTACTGTAAAGACTACACATCATATCTATAAAGCATCTAACTTGCTGCTGGTGACTTCAGATTTGTTTAATAAATGAGCTGTACATTTTTACTGTTATTAGGAACTAAATCCAGAAGGGAAGAGCTGGGTGAGGCTATGGATACGTAAGTCTGGTCTTGACTTGAATGCAGAGGTGAGCAGACATTACCTATGCTAAACATGAGAACATGAAAATAATCCTTGCCCTACTTAACCATTAGGGTCTACTGGAATCACGACAGCAAAACAATAAACAGAAACGTCCACTAGATACCAGGTACAGTATAGGGCATTTAAAACACATTGCTTCACTTAAGGCTTCCAATAACCTTATAAGAGGTATTTTTTTCTTTATTTCTTCTAAAACAAAAATCAAAACAAAAATGTGTGTAGAACATGCACGCTTGTTACACAGTTATACAAGTGCCATGGTGGTTTGCTGCACCTACTGACCCGTCCTCTAAGTTCCCTCCCCCTCACCCCTGAGCCCCCAGCAGGCCCTGGTGTGTGTTGTTCCCCTCTGTGTCCATGAGTTCTCAGTGTGAAGATAGATATTTTTACCTTCCATTAAACAGAAAGAAAACTGAGGCACAGAGACAGTGAAGTCCCTTGTTTTCAGGCTACTGATAGCTTGTAAAGCTGAGATTCAAACTGGGTTTTCTTCCCCTCCAAATGCACAGGCCTCAGGCACTGTTTAGCATCTGCTCTCAATGTGGATTGAGGGGCATGATCCGCGGTGAAAGTCTTTTACAGGGCAGTGAACAGTGCAGTCAAACAAAGCTCCTTTTCTCTCTCTCTCTCTCTTTTTTTTTTTTTTTTACATTTCAGGGTTTGGCGCAGGTCTGAGTTGTGAAATAATGGAATCCAACCTTCTGAGAATTATCACCTCTACAGAATCCTCCTTGCTACATTTATCTGATACTTACATTGCACCGCCAGGCCAGACAGCCCAATTCATACCCCCAATAGCACCCAAGAACAACGCAGGTAAGTTCTTGCTCTGTAAGCTGGTTCATGGTGGCTCTGAGCCTAGGCAACGGACAGGTAAATAAATGGGCATTAGCAAGTGCTAGAGAATATTATCCTGCGAAGTGGCCAAGTCCCACAACTTTGCTCCACACAGTGGGAAGACAGCTACCTCTGGACGTTCCCCGGGGGTCTTCAAACACATAGTATGATGCTGAGGTTCTTACATACCCTCAAGCTAACTGTAGTAGGCAGAGGATGAGAGGAAATGTTTTAAAAAGGCAAAATAAAACTTCCTTCTCTATAAAGCCTTCCTCAGTTTTGTGGGCCAAGTTTAGCTCTCCTGCTGAGCTTCCGATGCTTCTGGACCGTGTCTTCATTATGATAATTATCTTTAACAGTGACAGGCATCAGCATCCTCTGGGGAGGTTTTAAAAATACAGATCTAGGTACCTGGTACCCATCTTGGAAGATTCTAATTTGCTAAATTCCTAACTCTGGGCTGGGCCAGCAAATTCATATTTCTAAAGAGCTTCCTGGGCAGTTTGCTGTGATACTATAGAGAATAATAAATCATGGAAAACGAAATTCTGGCATAAAAACACATTAAAATGCTATGTAAAAATTATGTATGTATGTATGCACATATTTGCGTATATATGTGTAACAGAAATAGATGAGTAGGCAAGAACATAAAGCAGATCTTGAGTCAATAAAGGAAACTGGTAAGACAGCACAAATTCTTGAGAGCTAAGCAAGCTAAAGGTAGTATCTGAACTGGGGAGCCTGCCTACCACTCGTAGAATTAAGCATTGGTTTTAATGGGGTAAACACAGGAAAAGGAGATAAAGACCAGGATTACATAAAAACACCCCAGAGAACAAAGCATAAAGACAGGATCCCCCTGAAGTCATACCTTTGAAGGGTAAGGAAGTAAGGAGCCAGACCTATAGGAAATCTGCCTGTCTTGGCCTCGGGTCTGGGTAAAAAACAGTGATCCCCCACTGACAATTCTTAATTCTAGGCTGATTCTCAGGTCGTTTGCGGCCAGAATCATAGCTACCTTATCGGTCTAAAAGCTAACAATCTTGTAGCCTGGCAGAAGCAAATACAAATCCTATCTAGAGGACTGTATTTTAAAATCTGACCTCAAAAATAAATTTCGAAGAACACGAACTTACAACGACAAGAAACAAAAACTGCAGAAGTAACAATGAATTAACCCCAGAAGACTGATAAAATCATCATGTACAGAACATAAGGAAAGTCTGTTTAATACACTTAAAGAAATAACAGGAAGTAAGTGGTGGTTTTAAAATATGTCTCCAAGGATTGCTAGAACATAGGAGTTGGAGTTTCCAGTGAGCTATGATTTTGTCACAGTGTTCCAGCCTGGGCCACAGACCAAGAACCGGTCTCTAAAAACCAGACAAACAAATAAAATACATCTCTCAATTCTTTCTCTTCTTCCCTTTAAAGGGCAGAGATTCCCCTCCCATTGAATTATTTGTTTCAGTGACTCATTTGTAATGAATAACGAGACAGAAGTGATACTATGGGATGTGTGAATTTAGGTAGTAAAAAGGTTATTATGTCCCAGGCCTGGCGCGCACACACACACACACACACACACACACACACTCTCTCTCTCTCTCTCTCTGTCTCTCTCTCTCTCTCTCTCTCTCTCTCGTCCCTTATTGTTTACCCTCTTTGGGAGAAGCCGATCTCCATGTTGTAAGGAGTCTCAGGATGCCCATGGTGAGGCCCATATACAGGAAAAATGAAGCCCCTGGCCTATAAGCAGGAACCAACTTGCCAGCTACTTGAGCGAGCCACCTTACAAGTCAATTATCCCTCCCATGATGATGTGTGACTGCTGCTGCACAAGAGATCCCAAATGACATTTGCCTAGCTGAGCTCCTCCTGGATTTCTGTCTAACAGAAACCATGAGACATAAAAATCCACTTATCTTAAGCCACTAAGTTTCATGGTAATTTATTACACATGAATAGGTAACTATACAGAGTATAAAACTTTATGACAAAAGAACAAGAAAACTGTCAAAAATGACCAGGCGTATTTGAAAAGGAACCAAATAAACGCTGCAGAAGTAAAAAATGACTGGCAGCTGACCTACCGACAGAGAAAATGTAAGCCTTAAAGGGAGTGGAATAATACCTTTAATGTGCTGAGAGAAATACGTGTCAACCAAGAATTGCAGAACCAGAGCAAACACCCTTCAGGATGGCAAAACAAAGACATTTTTCAGAGAATAAAAAACAGATGCTATCAGTACCAGACACTTACACAAAGGGAAATGTTAAAAGAAATAATTCAGGAGGAAGGAAAATAATCCAAGAAGGAAGGTCTGAAATGTGAAGAACAGTGAGAAAAGAAAAGAAAACAGCAACTTTATAGATAAACATTTTAAATTGAGGCCAGGCGCGGTGGTTCACGCCTGTAATCCCAGCACTTTGGAAGGCTGAAGTGGGTGGATCACAAGGTCAGGAGTTCGAGACCAGCCTGGTCAACATGGTGAAACCCCATTTCTACTAAAAATATAAAAATTAGCCGGGCGTGGTGGCAGGTGCCTGTAATCCCAGCTACTTAGGAGGCAGGAGAATTACTTGAGCCCAGGAGGTGCAGGGTGCAGTGAGCCACGATTATGCCACTGCACTCTAGCCTGGTGACAGAGCAAGACTGTCTCAAAAAAAAAAAAATTAAAACATACCAACTGAAAAATCAACAAGGCTATCCAATTAGTGAAATTAGAACAAGAACAAAGTAAAACAAGCAAACTTAAAACACCAAGCATTTAAATCAGGAGGAGGCAATTAAACTTTCTAACATTCTCACATTGTGTTGAAGAGGTAATAATTTCAGACTTGAAGTTAAATATTCATATTAAGATTCCTGATATATAATTTTCAGTCTAGTGGGGATTACAATCACAATGAGAAATATCTACAGTCATCGTAAAGAAGGTCAGAAAGGAGAAATGAAGAAACCTAAAAAGTGTGAGAAATAGAAAGCACAGTATCAAGTGGTGGAAATAGCAACCGCCATCTTGGAAGCCACAATCTAGTAACAGACTTTTTAGGTGAAAGATTTGCATTTGGAAATTTTAAAAAATCCAACTATACATCATTTAAAAGAAAAACTCTGAAAATAAAAACAAGGAAGATATATATAAAAAAAAAAAATCAAAGGAAAGCTCATGAGTTTGTATTAAATACAGACAAAATGCATTACCAGAAAGTCTTTACATCATAAAAAATTGAAGTCTACTGATAAATTATAATTATGAGAATTTAGCAAGTTTGTGAATATCAATATGCAAAAGTTAATCATCTTTTCACATATCATCAATGGGTAAAAAATACACTAAGACATCATTTTCAATGGCAACAAAGTATATTTGATCCCCAGGAGTACACCTAACACAAGATGTACAAGATGTAGGGGAATATTGTAAAATGTTATTGGACGATATTAAAGAATAACAAGTAATAACAAATCATGGAGAGGCAGATTCATTATCACAAAGACAGTAATTCTCATCAAACTGATTTACAGATAGAAAAAAATTGCAATGAAAATCCCTGTGTGTGTGTGTGTGTGTGTGTATTTGCATACACGTAAGGAACTTCAACAAACTTATTCCCAAATATATATAAGTTAAAACCAGCCAAGATTGTGATAATTCATTGATCTGGTACTATATTTTTTTGAGATGAAGTCTCATTCTATCTCCCAGGCTGGAGTGCGGTGGCGTGACCTCGGCTCACTGCAATCTCTGCCTTCCAGGTTCAAATGATTCTCCTGCCTCATCCTCCCTAGTGGCTGTATTTACAGATGCCTGTCACCATGCTCAGCTAATTTCTGTATTTTCAGTAGAGACAACATTTCACCACGTTGACCAGGCTGGTCTCGAACTCCAGACCTCAGGTGATCGCCCATCTCGTCCTCTCAAAGTGTTGGCATTACAGGCGTGAGCCACTGTGCCTGCCATATGTATTTTTTTTAATAGTTCAATTTTTAAGTTATAAAAAAGGGAGGAGAGCAGTTGAGAAAACTAGCACTACCAGCTATCAAGACTTATTATAAAGGCATAATCATCTAAATAGAATGTAGTATTGACTTAGGAATATATAAACAACCAATGGAACTTATAAATTCATATACAGGAACTTGATCTGTGACAAGTAAGTGTGGAAAAGGGAATAAAAACAAATTCGGGGACAAATCATTACCATACAAGAAGTACTCAAACCCATATGAACGAAGGAGTTAAATGTGAAAGGCAAACTTTCAAAAACCTAGAATACAGTAAGAGGAGTATTTTTATGACCCCATGTTTTGGTTTATTTTCATAAATTGAATCCAAAAACATGTAAGACCGTAAAGAAAATGACTGATAAATTCAACTTCAGTGCACAACTTCAGCACATCGTAAGACATCATAAAAATTAGACGTGCAATAAACTGAGGGCTGATATTTGCAGCATATAAAATTGGCAAAGGCTTAGTTTGCAGAACAGATAAAGAGCGGCTACAAGTCAATATGGAAAAGACGAGCAATGAAAAAAATGGGCAAACAGATATAAACAAATATTTCTCAGAAATTCAACCAGCCACTGAGCATACTAAAAATGTACAACCTCATTAGTGATGAAAAAGGCAAACTAATATCTCAGGTATCATTCTTCTAGATTGGAAAAGATCTTAATATGTAAAACATTAATGAATAAGGACTGGTTAAGATGGGTGGCAGTAAGAACTCTTCATCACTGGGGTAGGGGGTGTCAACTGGAATAACCATCTTGGAAAATCACTGGCAGTCATTAATAAAGCTGACTGTGTGTATACACAGACACGCACACATACACACACAATCTCTGACCTACTCCTCTGTGTAACCTCTCAGGAAAACCCTAGGAGATACATAAATAGTTCTCACAGAGGTATTAAGAATAGCTAAAAATGACAAACATTCAAATGTCCTGTGACAGAATAATAGATCTATTGTGACTTACTCATATGCAGCAATGAAATGAACTCAATTTACATGATTCAACACTGATGTATCTAACATAATTTGAGCAAAAGAAGTCAGTCACAGAAGTATTAATATAGAATGCTTCCACTGCATAAAGTTAAAACTGGCAATATGTATATATATTTGTTTATATATATATTTGTTTATATATATATTTGTTTACATATATATGTTTATATATATATATACACACACACATACATACATACATACATACATACATTGCTTGTGATCATGAGTGTGAAATCACAAAGTACATGGAAGTGATAAATCCAAAATGTGGTGAAATAGCTCTGGGGCAAAGAGCACACGGGGCTCCAAGTGTCTGGCTGAGGATTTGTCTTAAGTTAGATGGTGGGTGCATGAGTGTTAGGTTTATTATTCTTTAAACAGAATGCAAACATTATATATATTCCTTCCCAAAAAGAACATATCCCATAGATTTCACATATACCATCAAACACAATACAACAACAATTGCAACAAGACAAACATGGGGGCTGTGGATGAGGGAACAACAGGCTTTGCAGGGCATTCTGCAGAAAACCTCCAGGTGGGTGACAGCACCAGAAGGCACCCTTTAACCGTCTCTTCACACATCCATCTTCCTGTTTTGACTGTCAACCCAGTGAGGGCAGGAACTGCATTCTACACTTGTTTGCTTCCCCAGCCCTGGCACAGACAAAGTGCACTGCTCATGTGCCATGAACACTCCTTAGAAGACTGAATGACAGTGACCCCATCCTCCTAGTATTGCTCACAACAGAAATCTGCAAGTCTGCCCAAATCCCTTCTCTCTCTCACCAATGGCATTCTTATTACGCTAACTCCAAAACATACCTTGTACATAGCTTGTATCTAGCCACCTGTCGGCATATGCTGCTGTACCAACCTCCTTACCTGGTCCTATGCGGTCGCCTTGCCTCCATGACGTCTCTTCCCATCCAGTTCCCTAACTGAAAATTCTAGACATAAAAACCCACATTTACTGTGCATTTACTGTGGTGGCCTATATGTCCCTACAACATGCCCCTGCTCGTTTCCATCCTCACTTCCTAATACCACTTGTCACTCTCCCTATACCTGTGCCATGTTGGACCTTCCAACCTTCCAAGACCACCAGTTCTGGCCTGCCTCAAGCTCACGCACATGCTGAAATGCTCCCCCCGACTCTTATCATGGTCAGCTCCTTTCTCCATTTTTCTCCTTTCTCCAGCTTGAATTTCTCCTCCTTGGAGAAGCTTTCCTTCATGTCCCTTTCTCCAAAGTAGCTTTCCCTGCCCCACTGCCTTACTCTCCTTCCCTCTTTCTCTGTTGCCTTCTAATGCCCATCACTGTTTTTTTTTTCCTTGCTTTTCCTCTTGTCTCTCTCTCTTACACACACTTGAACACAGGCTCTTGAGGAAAATCTATGACTTATTATTTCTAGGACCCAGCAGGAATATAGTAAATGCTCAGTAAATATTTGTTGAAGGAAAAAAAAAGGTTGGATTAAGTTTAAAGATATTTCTTAGATGAGTTGTGAATGTTACCTGCCATCCCAGATATTTCTTCTTTTTCTAATACCCTTAGATAAATCAAACACCAACCATCCTAAGGAAAGAATATTTTCCTTGTAGAAAGGGCAGCAGATAATCAGCCCTGGACACACACACACACACACACACACACACACACACACACACACACACACCCCTTAAGAGCTTGTTCCCGCCAGGCATGGTGGCTCATGCCTGTAATCCTAGCACTTTGGGAGGCCAAGGCGGGTGGATCGCCTGAGGTCAGGAGTTCAAGATCAGCCTGACCAACATGGTGAAACCGCATCTCTACTAAAAATAAAAGAATTAGCTGGGCATGGTGGAACACACCTTTAAACCCAGCTACTTGGGAGGCTGAGGCAGGAGAATTGCTTGAACCTGGGAGGCGGAGGTTGCAGTGAGCTGAGATCATACCATTGTACTCCAGCCCGGGCAACAAGAGCAAAACTCTGTCTCAAAAAAAAAAAAAAAAAAAAGGAAAAAAAAAAGAAAAAAAGAGTCTGTTCTCCCCCTGTTCATCTTGGTTTTCATTACTTATAAAGGAATGATATTACTGTTTCAGCTGTCTCTTCCATTCTTCCAGAGGCAGCTGTCAATTCCAAGAGTGAGGACATTCTCTCTTCCCTTGGCCACTTTGCTCTCCCACCCCATGGCTGCATCTTAATTTGTATAAATTGTGACCCTCGGCTCGGTGTGCTCAGTGTTGAGACATTTCTCAAAAGGAAAGAACGATTCAAAGGAAATGATGTTGGCTGATAGGGGACCCAGTGATTACTGGCAAAACTCCTCCAACCTCGTGAGCTGCCTTCCTAATTAACTAGTCCCTCTTTCCTTAAACTGTTGCATCTTCCAATTTTTTATGCTAATTCATTCAGAGGCAGAATCCAAAGAGAAGGCCTTTAGACTTTCCTCAAAAGGACTCAGTTTAAAAGCAAATAGGTGAAGGATTAACAGAAGGTTCAAGTTTCATTAAGTAGATGTGTTGATGTTACCGGAAAGTAAAGTGCAGAGGGCTGAATCTTCCATCCTTTGGAACAAAGCATCACCCATAATGAATTCTGGACAGCATCGCTTTCAACCCTGCGATATTTCATTCATTGATTTTATTGTCAAATGAAAAGGCACTGGTTCCAAGTGGCATTTAGTGAGACAGATGGGGAGTGACCCAGACTTCATTACTTGGCGGCTGCTCTCTAATTTTAATGCTACATGGGTGGAAAGCAACAGAGGCGCCGGAGGCTCTGGCTCTAACATCTGGAATTGCTTTGGTTTCCCTCCAAGTTACCAAAACTTGGCTCTTCAGCTCCATCTGTCTTTGGAAATCGGCAGGGCTCAGTCTACCCTTGATGCCAAGTGGAGTGCCTGACCGAGCTTCTCTCCTGTCATTCTGAGGCTCTGAGGGGGTGACCTCAATGTTTAGGCAAAGCTTGCTAGCTGTGGTAGAAGATGAGAAATCTGAAAAAAATGCAGATCTGCAGATCTTGAAGGTAACATCTGGAAGCAACCCGTCATGTTTCCTAAAATGGGGCAATGCTAATGAACAGCATTGATGAGTGCATGGAACACCAACAGCCTGGTCTCTGCTCTGATCTTGTGACTCTTTGATCAGAGCATTCACTCCTTTGTTGAGGACTCTCCAAATCAATTTCTCTGCACAATTCATCCCTCTCAGGCCTCAGCTGAGTTTTGGCCCCATATCACCAGTGCTGCACCAGACATTTCAACTAGGCTATCACTCAAAGCTAACATTTCAAAAAACCACTGATGCGGGTACAGTGGTGCATGCTTCTAGTTCCAGTCCCTTGGAAGACTGAGTCAGGAGGATCACTTGAGTCCAGAAATTCAAGGCCAGCTTGGGCAACACAGCAAGATCCCATCTCTTTTTCAAAACACAAATAAACTCCAGCATCTAGGTTTTCTATTGCTGGGACCACCTTTAGGCAGCACATTGTGGAGCCTCAAATTCCATTACTTATCAACTGCTGATCAATAACTCCTTTGGCAAAAAGGAGGACACAAAGTCAAAACATTTACTGAATATTTCCTAGGAACACAAGATCTGCATATATCTATTTTATTTTTCCCAGGAGCTCTCTGAGGTATGTATATTAATCCCCATTTGTATGGATCAGAAAACTGAAGCTGAGAGCTTAAGCTACTTGACCAAGGACACACAGCTAGAATATGGCAGAGCCAGATTTCAAATCCAGGTTTGTCTTACTTCACAGTCCTGTTCTCTCCATCACACAAAGCTGCCTCCCAAAAAGTCTCACAGAATCTTCCTACGATCTTCCCCAGCAGACTCCTTGTGGGCCCAAATCTCCATCAGTACCTGCCTCCGATTTACAGCTTTTCTCCAACTTATCCCATTGCCAGGTCAATCTTCCTGTAATATCACACTCACCATGCCTCAGGAACTGCGCGTTTCATTAATAAAAATTCAAAAAATTAGTCAAAAAGGCTACTATTAAAAAGTCAAAAAATAATAGATGCTGGTGAGGTTGTAGAGAAAAGGGAACACTTACACACTGCTGGTGGAAATATAAATTAGTTCAGCCACTGTGAAAAGCAGTTGGGCAATTTCTCAAAGAAATTAGAACTACCATTCAACCCAGCAATCTCACTATTGGGCATATACCCAAAGGAATATAAATAGTTCTATCATAAAGACACAGGCAGATGCAGGTTCACTGCAGCACTATTTACAATACCAAAGGCATGGAGTCATCCTAGATGCCCATCAAAAGTAGACTGAATAAAGAGAATGCTGCACATAGACACCACAGAACACTAAGCAGTCATAAAAAAGAACGAGGTCACGTGGTGGCTCACACCTGTAATCCTAGCACTTTGGGAGGCTGAAGCAGGCGGATCACGCTGTCAGGAGTTCCAGACCAGCCTGGTCGACATGGTGAAACCCCATCTCTACTAAAAATACAAAAATTAGCTGGGCATACTGGCACATGCTTGTGATCCCAGCTACTCGGGAGGCTGAGGTAGGAGAATTGCTTGAACCGGAACCCGGCAGGCGGAGGTTGCAGAGAGGCGAGACTGAGCCACTGCACTCCAGCTTGGGCGACAGAGCGAGACTCTGCCTCAAAGAGAAGCAAAAAAAAAAAAAAAAAAAAAAAAAAAGGTCACATCCTTTGTAACAGTATGGACAGAGCTGGATGCCATTATCTTAAACACACTAATGCGGGAACGCAGAAGGTTTACCTCCATTAAGTGAAAGTTAAACATTTAGTTTACATGAACACAAAGAAGAGAACAGACATCCGGGTCTACTTGAGGGTGAGGCTGGGATGAGAATAAAGATAGAAAAACCATCTACTGGGTACTATGTTTACTCTTTGGGTGATAAAATAATCTCTACACTAAACCCTCAAGACATGCAATTTACCTATATAACAAACCTACACCTGTACCCGTGAAACTAAAAGTTAAAAACATCACAGAACCATTAATGAACTCTAAAAAGGCAGACAAGCCCTCTCCTGCTGTGGCGTCCAGCCTGAACTCCTTGGCTTGGCTTCAACCTGCCACACAACCTTCAAGAGAACATTCATTACGTACTTACTCTATTTCAGGTACTGGGAATGATAAACATGAACAGTCTTTGCCCTCGAAGATCTTATAATCTATTCCTTTTGCTCCAAGATATCCTCTCTGCCAAAACATACCTGTGCCTACTGTCCTGACAAGCCTGGTCTCTTGATTGAAGCCTCTTAACCCTGCGTGGGCACACACTCTCTCACCTCCTAGGAAGGGCTCCTCATTGCTCTCTTCCATAAGCCCTCCTCACCTTGTGAGTTCTATTTCTTCCACAATTACCTGTTCGTGGAGAGCGCTCACTTCTCTGAATGCCAGTCCCCATCTGGTCTGGCCCACACCATCTAACATTTCATTTAGATTCAGTTCAAATGTCTTCTCTGTGTAGAAGGCAGGGTAGTATCATGGAAACACCATGCATGAATCCGAGAGAGCTATTTTACAACATGGGACCTTGACCAAATCCAAGTCTCCCTGAGTCTCAGGTTAGACTTCTGTAAAATAAGTTATTAAGTTGGTTGTTGTGAGGATCTTACACAATAATGCTTATAAAATGACTTATAAATGTGGTAGGACTGATGAAATTTAATAGTCTTTCTTCTTTTTTTTTTTTTGAGACAGAGTCTCGCTCCGACTCCCAGGCTGGAGTGTAGTGGCATGATCTCTACTCACAGCAACCCCCACCTCCTGAGTTCAAGCAATTCTCATGCCTCAGCCTTCTGAGTAGCTGGGGTTACAGGCGTGAACCACCACGCCCAGCTAATATTCGTATTTTTAGTAGAGATGTATTTTTAGCAGAGATTTTTAGCACCACGTTGGCCAGGCTGGTCTCGAATTCCTGACCTCAAGTCATCTACCCACCTTGGCCTACCAAAATGCTGCCATTACAGGTGTGAGCAACCACGTCTGACCCAGTCTTCCTTCTAACAAGATACTGATTCTAGAAAGCCCCGAACAACCCCATAAAGTATCAAAACAATAATAATAGTAATACCTCTTACTATAACTGTTGCTTTTCTATGCAAAGTATCTGCTCAATGTTCCAATGTGGTTCTTCAATGACTTCTTACGGTCTCTCTCTCTCCTCATTCAATTTTGTATTTTATTCATTGCTTGTTTCCCACTCCTGTGCCCCACTCAAAAGAATGCCAATATGAACCACGCTGAATAACTGACTGGGACCCAACAAAAGGCTGCCCAGGAAACTCTTCCACTCAGAAAGGTGTAGGCCTTACCTCCTTCCCACTCTCCAGATGCCATGCCAGAGTAGAAAAAGAGACTGATAGCACTGGGCTTTATGACCAACAAAAGGTAAATAGTAGAGGCAAGGCGCGGTGGCTCACGCCTGTGATTTCAGCACTTTGGGAGGCCAAGGCAGGCAGATCACCAGGTCAGAAGTTTGAGACCAGTCTGGGCAATATAGTGAAACCCAGTCTCTACTAAAAAAAAAAAGAAAAAAAAAATTAGCTATGCATGGTGGCAGGTGCCTGTAATCCTAGCTACTCAGGAGGCTGATGCAGAAGAATTGCTTGAGCCCAGGAGGCAGGGGTTGCAGTGAGCTGCGATTCTGCCACTGTACTCCAACCCGGGCAATAGAATGAGACGCTGACCCCCAAAAAAAAAAAAAATAAATAAATAAAAGGAGTAGAGCCTCAGTGGAGAGGCCAGGGGGAGACAATGGAAAGACCATCCCATCAATTCAGCTACAGTTGGAGCTGAGCAGGCAATCCTGATTTAGTGCCGTGTGTTATTTTTGAGCTGATTGTTCCGGTTGGTTTCCTATTTTCAAGCATACTTTAAGTTCTCTGAAGGCAAAGATGGTAGTTACCTACACACCTTCCCAAGCACGTCACAGGATGTTATACACAGAGAAAATGTCAACAGTTTGTATTGATAAAGGAGAGAAAGAGAGGGAGCCGCACGGAGGGAGAGGAGAAAAAGGGATGACAGAGAAAGGCTCCCATTGTTGCCTACCTCTTTTTGAGTATTTATTTCTTTTCAAATATCTAGTATAGTGGTTTGCAGTGAGAGCAGGACTGATTCCTAGCGGGGTATTTTGGGAATCTGTGCAGGTGGTTTTTGTTGTTGCTATAATTAGAGGATGCCATTGGCTAAATTTAGAAGGTGAGGTCAAGGGATGATCAATATTCTGCAGTGTACAGGGAAACTCCACACCACAAACAACAGTCCCTTGCCTCTCATGACTTTCACATGTCTCAGCAGATAGTCATTTCAGTGAAAAAGACGTCGATAAGCATCTATGGATAAAATCTAAACCACATTTTACATTTAAACGCTGAGTGTTTCTGCACATTTTAATGTATGCTGACTTTTTGAGCAAAGCATCTACCATGTAAATCAAGGGAAGATCACTCTGCTTTGTTTGGAATTTTACCAAGACCTGCTTGTCATTTTGTAAAGTAATGATACCAGTGGCAGTGCTGCTGGCAGCATCTGAGTCATCAAAGGACACACCTGTGTCTTTCCGCATTTGTAGCTGTCACGTGTATAGGAATTCTGTTGATGCCTAGACACGATCATTTCATCTTGTCGTCTGGAGCACTGAGGTGGCCAAATGTCTTGGCTTGCCTGGGACTGAGTGGCTTTCTGAATGTAGAATTTTTAATGCTAAAATTGGGAAAGTTCCAGGCAAACGAGGATGAGCCGAGCCACTCTACTGAGTATTAACATACTGAGATGCACTATACTTTCAAAATCATACAACCTATACTTTTTCATACCCTTATTTTTCTTTCTTTGAGATGAACTTTCACTCTTGTTGCCCAGGCTAGAGTGCAATGATGTGACCTCGGCTCACTGCAACCTCCACCTCCCAAATTCAAGCCATTTTACTGCCTCAGCCTCCCAAGTAGCTGGGATTACAGGCACCCGCCACCATGCCCGGCTAATTTTTTGTATTTTTAGTAGAGACGAGATTTCACCATGTTGGACAGGCTAGTCTCAAACTCCTGACCTCAGGTGATCCACCTACCTTGGCCTACCAAAATGCTGGAATTGCAGGTGTGAGCCACCACGCTGGGCACTTTTTCTTTTTTCTTTTTCTTTTTGAGACGGAGTCTCACTCTGTAGCCAAGCTGGAGTGCAGCGGAGCGATCTTGGCTCACTGCAACCTCCGCCTCCCGGATTCAAGCAATTCTCCTGTCTCAGCCTCCTGTGTAGCTGGGATTACAGGCACGCACCATCACGCACAGCTGATTTTTGTATTTTTAGTAGAGACGGGGTTTCACCATGATGGCCAAGATGGCCTCGATCTTTGACCTTGTGATCTGCCCAGCTCAGCCTCCCAAGTGCTAGGATTACAGGCATGAGCCACCGTGCCCGGCCGCCCAGCACTTTCTCATACCTTCTATGTACACATTGTGCTGCGCATATGGAAAGTGATGAACAAATATTTATTAAATGAATGGGAGAATAGGGAGAGCAAAAAAACAGACCATTTACTCAGAGTTGCTAAAATTAATTCTGTTCTATGAATATGCGCCTTTCTAGAAATGTGGGGCCGATACCAAGGCACACCTTCTCACCATCCTCAGTTTGAACACAGCTCATGTTCTTACAGTTTTCTGCAAAGTAGCTCTCCAAAACATCTTTGAGGGGAAGGTAGGTTGGCCTGTCCTCTGAAAAAAGTCATGATGTCACAGGAGCACAAACTTCAAGGGAACTTCACGGTCACTAAATCTGGATAATCTTTTGTACTCAAAGGTCTTCAATCATATGTTTTTGGCCAATGTATTTAGTCTGTTATTTTTGTTTTTATTTATTTACTTATTTTTTGAGACAAAGTTTCAGTGTTGTTGCACAGGTTGGAGTGCAATGGTGCGATCTCAGCTCACTGCAGCCTCCGCCTCCCAGGTTCAAGCAATTCTCCTGCCTCAGCCTCCCAAGCAGCTGGGATTACAGGCATGCTCCACCACTCCTAGCTAATGTTATATTCTTAGTAGAAATGGGGTTTCACCATTTTGGTCAGGCTGGTCTCAAACTCCTGACCTCAGGTGATCTGCCCACCTTGGCCTTCCAAAGTGCTGGGATTACAGGCGTGAGCCACCATGCCCAGCCTAGTCTGTCCTTTGAAAGGCAATACAACTAGACTGGTGCTGTGCTTGGTGACAATGCTAGAGACATAGCACTTACCCCCTTACACATGGCATGCTTTGCATATTGACACTGCCTGCCTTCCACCTGCATACATGCGAGTCTGAGACCTCACTGTTATCAGAACACAAATCCCCTCTGGAGTTTTCATAAGTGATCCTGAGCCTCACATTGAACATCTGCTTTGAGATAATAAGGAATAACTGGGAAACAGTTCTCTTTTGATTCATTTGTGGTCACAAGAGGGAACCGACCACAGCTTACAGGAAAATAAGGAGTGTGGAAAAAGAGTGGGGGTGCTCTGGGTTAGCCGACGTCCCCAGAGAAAACTCAGCTGTCAGCAAGATGGCAACGCTCCTGCATCCAAAACACAGCTGTTCATCTGTAATCTCGAGGCAATTTTTTTCGGGGGATAACTAGCTGAAAAGGAGAGAGCAGAAGTGAGACGCCAGGAACATGTTTCTGACAGTAATATCAGAACAGTACTGTGAAGCTGAGGGCCCTCTTCTGTCAAACTGCACCTCTTTTAACTCCACCATCTTTAGGAACTACAGGAAGTGCACCAGGGACGGGGGAGCCAGGCTACATTTGGGGGCAGGGAATGGCATCGTCTCCTCACTGGAACAGAGTTTTTGTGTTTAATATGATGAGTTTGGAAGCTTTTTCAGGAATGCTGCCTAATCCCATATACAAGGTGAATTCTGGGGTGGGACTACCAGGGTTTGAATTTCTGTTTCATTTCTTCCTATTCGCATCACTTTACCAGTCAAGGGCAAGTTACATATCTCTTAATCGGTCTCTTTATTTGTTAAATAAGGATGATGATAATAGGATTTATGTGATAGAGATGGTTATGAAGACAAACTGAGGGAGATCAAGGTAGAGAAAATGTTTAGTCCAGTTCCTGGTCACTACTTGGTAATCAGCATCAGTAAGTCATTATTTTTTTTTTCTAAATTTTTTTTTGAGACAGAGTCTCGCTCTGTTGCCCAGGCTGAAGTGCAGTGGTGTGAGCTTAGCTCACTGCAACCTCCATCTCTCGGGTTCAAGCAATTCTCTGCCTCAGCCTCTCGAGTAGCTGGGATTACAGGTGCACACCACCACACCTGGCTAATTTTTGTATTTTTAGTAGAGACGGAATTTCACCATCTTGGCCAGGCTGGTCTTGAACTCCTGACCTCGTGTTCCACCTGCCTTGGCCTCCCAAAGTGCTGGGATTACAAGCGTGAGCCACTGCGCCTGGCCAGTAAGTCATTATATTTTCACAGCTCTATAGCGATAGAGTTAGCATACTGCACAATCAGCCATTCTTTTTAACCACATCTGCTGTTCAAAGACCATCCAGAGCCCATAATTTGGATAGGTGTTATTAGACAACATTGTCTGTGAAAGGAAAATACATCTTGGGACCCCAAAATCACTAAGCTAAAGAGAAAAGTCAACCTGGGAACTGCCTCAGGCAAACCTGCTTCCCATTTTATTCCTAAATAAGATAGCTACAAAGATTTTTTTTTTTAAAGCTACATATCTCACTCACAATTTGCCTACCAGGAAATTCCTTGTGAAACTCAAGATCTTTATCCTAAAACAGTTCTGTTGAATTTCACCTGGCAATGTAAGCAATGTAAATTGATAGCTGATCCTCACAGCTGTCAACACAGTCATCCCTCCAGTTCACCTGAGACAAATGCGTGTCTGATTGCTTCCTGTGCCCTATTTATGTAAAAATGCAGATTCACTGAGCCAGAAGAAGGCGTAAGTGACTATTTCTCTACCCTTCCTGTCACTGTAAATTGTTTATTCAATGAATACATGATCAAAGACTCAAAAGTATGCAACACTTTGTCTCTTATCTACCTATGACCTGGAAACTCCTCGACTTCGACCAGTCCATCCTTTCAGGACCAAACCAATGCCCATCTCCTCACACATACTGATTGATGTCTCAAGTCTCTGTAAAATGAATGCGAGCAAGCTGTACCCTGACCGGCCCGGGCACATGTTGTTGGGACCTTCTGACGCTGTGTCACTAGTAGTACGTCCTTAACCTTGGCAAAAAAAAACCTCTCTAAATTGATTGAGACAGGTCTCAGATACTTTGGGTTCTTACGTCCTTTAAATGAAGCAACATTTCCTTTTTGGTTCTGTTCCTTATTCCCCCCCCCTCCACCACCCAAAGAATACTGGAGTATTAATTACACCCCAGAAGACACTCTCAAAAGGTGTACATTCATGACCAGATCATCAGTGAGGAGGGCAGAGGCAGAGAAACTCAAAACGGCGATGTCAAACGGTGGATAACTAACGTTAGCAGAACGTGCACACAGGACCGTCATGCACGCGACATGGAGCTTCGGTGACATGACTCGGACGTAAGTCATGATGTGCTGCCCTGCGATTCTCTGGCTGACACTTGCTGGAATTGAAGGACAGTGGGGAGCCTTCTGAGCCTGTCACAGCGCTCTTTTCTCAGGTCATAGAAATAACTTTCCTGGGAAAAGTTTTCAAAGAGATGAAAAAGAAGAGCTCAGAGCTGTGTGGCGGCTCACAGTTAGTTTCCAAAGTGCCACTGGTGACAAGAAATTCTGGAAGGAATGTTCTCAGAAAAAGCCCCATCTGGGGCAGGAGAGACCCTGACACTCGTATGTGGAGATTTCTTCCTTCTTCTTAGATGAATCAGGAGATCAACTGACTGCAATTATGGGGCTGCAGCAAAAGCAGGGCAAGGCCGATGGGTCCTTTCCAAGAAAGGGTTTGCTGTCAGTTATAAGGAAAGAGAAATTTTGCAATCTCTAAAAAGCTCTTTGTTTAAAGTTTTTACTCAGTAATTACGCTGTCTGAAGATTCTTTGTCAAAGTCCCTATTTGTTTAGAAACTATGCTTGCCTGTTCTTTTGGGTTCAACAAAAGATCAAGAGAAAAATTTGTCAGTCTGTATTCCAAGTAAGTTGAATGAAAACTGCCTGTCCTCATGGAACCTTAATTTCATGTCCAAGAGAAGTAGGAAAAGTGTTCAGAATACCCCCAAAGCTTGCCTGTGGTGAGACACAACCCCTCACTGCCATGGACACACATACCACCATGTTCCCCACAAAATGTCAGTGGGCTCCTCCAGATCTTAGGGCTGAGCTGAGTAATTCCACCTTCAAGCAATGTGTTAGAGCGAGTATGGCTATGACCTAGGAAGTAGTAAGCATTCCAATTCATCGGTAACAAATGGAGAAGCCATTTGATCATCATCAGTCTTTTGTTGTCCTGCAAATTCTATTTCATCGCAGTAAACATAGTTCAAGTGCTTGGATAAAGGATCCCTGACCGTCACAGATCTGAAATACTCACCCTATGCAGAAACCAAACCTCTTTCCACATTCCTCAAACAGGCAGCATCCCTATTTGCATCTGAGTCTCAGGTCTAACTCGTTTTTCCCAGAATCCCTCCATGTCAATGGCTCTTTCCTCTACCTTTTGAGGGTTAAAGGTGAGCCCTATTTCACTCACCCACGCATATGTTGGTTAAGCTCTAATTAAGTCAAGTTCAATGGGCACTGGGAGAGGGAGGAGGATAGGGCCCAATGTCTGCTCACAGTCCAGACGGGGCATGAACAGGGACCACAAGGGCCATTCTCAGAGGAGAAGCCCATCAAATGCTTGGGAAATAAGTGATACTTTCCAAAGGAGCTTCCACAGCACACCGGCAACCTGAGCCACTGTGTGCCTGCCATAGTTTCCTCTTTGAGCTTCAAAACACATGAAGGATACTGAAAGCTAAAGGAGCTCCAGGCTTTAACCAGTTTCACCCAGAATCTCCCCAATGGATTTAGCCATGGAGGCTCGTTTGCCTAGAACACCTATTAACATCTTGTGTTCTGCAAAACAATCTCAGAAACAGCAGTGCATTGTAAAGTAGGCTGAAATAATTCCCATGAGAATTTCAAATGAGGAGCCAAAGGGCAAAACTTCCTCCATGCTGCTTTTCTGATTGGAGAAGGATGAAGAGGTCTATCAGATCTCAGTGGAAACTCAGTTTTGCCGTTTGCTATCTGTGACCTTGGACAAGTCAATTAACCTCTCTGAACCACAATTTCTTCATCTGTAAAAACATCATGAACTGTCACAGGATTTTTGTGTGAATTAAATGAGATAGCACATAAAAGCACCCGGCATAATGCCTAGGAGGAATCTAGTAGGTGCTCAGTAGGAGTTTCTTTCTTCTCTTAGTTCCACTGCATTCCTGTAGCAGGGACAGTGCAAGTCCCTCATGTGGCACCTAAAGATGTGAGAGCATCACTATCTATCTTCTCCAGTGGACAGATTTCCTACAACATGGATACTGGGTACTGTGGGACTCAGACCTTCCATTTGGTCCCCAGATGGACCAGGTGTTGACACCAAAAATTTTTACTGTACAACAGCTTTTCCCCCAAGGAACCTCACCATTCATTAGAGTGTTCCTGGTAGCAAGTGATGTCCTTGTTTCTTGAAGCCTGGATTCCTGAGGTCAACTTTCCTCCTGCAAGCAGGTGAGCTGCAGAAGGAAGAACTAGACAATGCCAGTTTCCTCTGTGGCCAAGAGAACGGTGTTCTGCAGCTGGGGGAAGGGGTCTCCCACACTCCCCTTGGTGCTGGCCTGGGGTTACGCCTGATGTTGCACTCACTAGAAAGCACTGACACTGTCCCGTTCCCCCCCATTAGCCCCTATGGTCTTTCAGAACAGGAACACGGCCTTGTTTATTGGTATCCTCTTGTGCCCAGCACAGCACCTGGCACCTCATGAGCACTCAGCAGATGATGGGTGGATAAATGAATGGATGACTGGATGAACAAAGAGAAGGAAGAGTAAAAAGGAAAAGAGAAAGTAAGGAAGGAAATAGTCTCAATTCCACGGGAAGATAAACTCCATAGAAACAGGGCCTTTGTCAGTTACTTCTGTAGTCAACAGGACTAGAACAGTGCTTGGCATGTAACAGAAACTAAATCAATGTTTCTTAAATGAAAGGATGAAGGCCTGAATAAGCCAAGCTACCAGTTGGAAAATTAGCAATAAATAATTACTACTCACTGGTAAATCGTATTGCTCTGAGATTACTTCCCGATCTGTTAACCACAGTTACTAGAATATTTTAATATTCATGTAAATCAAAATAAAGGGCGAGGGATACCAAAAAAACCCAGCGTCTCTCTTTTTTTTTTTTTTTTTTAATGAAACACAGTCTCGCTCTGTCACCCAGGCTGGAGAGCAGTGACGCGGTCTTGGCTCACTGCAACCTCTGTGTCCCAGGTTCAAGCAATTCTCCTCCCTCAGCCTCCCAAGTAGCCGCGATTATAGATGTGCACTACCACAACCAGCTAATTTTTGTATTTTTAGTAGAGGCGGGGGTTTCACCATGTTGGCCGGGCTGGTCTCGAACTCCTGACCTCAGGTCATCTGCCTGCCTCCACCTCCCAAAGTGCTGGGATTACAGGCGTGAGTCACCGCACCTGGCAAGAATGCCTCTTATTGGTCAAGCAATGTACAAAGTTCAGTGACTACATCAAGATGCTGACCCATCCCCCCCCAGGAACGACAAAACCAATGGTGCCTCAAGTGAACACAGAGAGTGAATGACAACCGAGGCACAAGGAACAGGCACCCTGGACGGCTTCACACAAACCTCGGGGCAGGGCCACGCCATCCCAGCTAGAGTGTGTTCTGCTAGAAATGCAGAGAGTGACAGTATCAATTAATCCCCGTCACGATCCTAATGTCAGAAATGCAGTAAAACAATTTTTATGGGTTTTCCCATCCGTCTCATATCTTGATGTATTTTTTAATCAAAAAGGATAAGAACGACAAGTCAAGCGGGTATAAATCTCCTGCTCATTTCTCTGGTTCTCTGCCCAGGGAGGAGAAGTGAGCCCCATAGCGGTTTCTGTCCTCCCAGGGAGTACTTTCCAGAAGGCAGCCTTCTTCCAGTAGTGGAGAACCAGGCCCTGCTTTAAGTAATGTACATGAGATCTCCAAGGGCTGCTGCAGGTAAATGAAATCTCAGTAAACCAAATTTCATGTTTCCAATAACTTTGCACGCATTTTATCTTTATTTCTGACAGCAAAACGAAAAAGCATTTTTCATAAAATGTGCACATTTGAAAAAACATACAAAGAAGATGAAATTTACTTGCAATCTTATCACTTAAGAGATAATTTTATAATGCAGTCTTAGACTTTTATTACATATTTAGACATAAATATTTTGACAAAAAGGTTGAATTACTATATAACCTACTTACTGTTAACAGCTGTTCTATATGTTAACATTTCCTCATCTCAATACTCCACATTTTATGTATATTTCCCTGTTATTCAATTGTATGACTATACCAAAACTTAAAAACTTAATTAAACTTAAATTTATTTGTTTTTGGAAGCTGAGCATGTTTTCAAAATTTCCTCATTATAAATAATAGTAAAAGCTCCCTATTCTCATCTCTTATAATTTCCTAGAAATGAAACAGCTGTATCAAATATACACATATTTTAAAACTTCAGATACATACTTTCAAATTGCTCTGCAAAACAAAACAAAACAAAACAAAAAATGCTTTAGTGAGTTAAACTTCTTCCAGCAAGGAGAAGTACTTACATTGCCATACCTTTGTTATCATTAGTATATAGATACACACATACACAATTACATATATATTTCTTTTTTTTTTTTTGTTTAAAGCATTGCCAGAGTTTAATTGCTGCTTTGGTTTTCAATTTTTTATTTACTTCTTGAAGTAATTTTTTTCATGTGTTAAATGACTTATTTGGGTTTACTTCTTCAGTGAAGAACATCCATGTCTGTGGCCTATTTCTCTCTTTTTACATGATGTGTAGAAACATTTTACATGTTGAAATACCATGATTTTTAATCTATGGTGCATATTTTTTCTAGATTAGGTTTCAAAAAAAAAAAAATTTAATGGGATTACATGGTGGTACACACCTGTAATCCCAGCCCTTTGGGAGGCCAAGGCAGGTGGATCACGAGGTCAAGAAATCAGGACCATACTGGCCAGCATGGTGAAACCCCGTCTCTACTAAAAACACAAAAATTAGCTGGGTGTGGTGGCACACGCCTGTAATCCCAGCTACTCGGGAGGCTGAGGCAGGAGAATCTCTTAAGCCTGAGAGGTGGAGGTTGCGGTGAGCCGAGATCGCGCCACTGCACGACAGCCTGGGTGACAGAGTGAGACTCAGCATCAAAAACAAACAAATAAATAAAATTTAACGGTGTTTTGTTACCTCTTCTCAAGAACGGTATGATTTTTTCATTTGTCTTCTTACTTGTCAAATAGTACCTGGTGAAGCCATACTAAGGCAGAGAAGAGAAACACCACCAAAGAGATTTCACTCAAAGTAGGTATTCCCTGGGTAAACTCTGCCCATAAGAGCAACTGCCAACCAAGACAGAGGCTGACAGTCAAGGTAGAAACTGGTCCTAAGGAGACTGGTACCAGTTCTCAGAAAAGTCAGACAGTGGCCACCTCATTTAGGACAATATTTTGAGTGACATACAGGTTCCAGACAGAGTCAAGCATCTGCAGTGAGGAAACCTGCATTAGAGTTTCTTCTATCTACCAGCCAGTTAGGGCAACCTCTTTGATTTTCAGCTTTCTGACCCCCTATGAGATATCATCACCATTCTCATCATATCTACTAAACTCCACAGACTAGCCCTTAAATTTCACTGAAAGCACTTCCTCAACTGTTAAATGTTAACAAACTAATTGCTACATTTTATGACCAATTTCAATCAGGAATTGGGCAGAAGTATTTGGTTTGAGGCCAAAAGCAGACGTCTTGGAAGCTGACTTGCAAGAAAGGTCATAACCGAGAAAAACCTCCTGGAGACTCTATCCCTCTTGCAACGTGTCCGTGATAACTATAATATTAGCACATATGAGGCGTTGGTATTCATGCTTTTCTCTTCCTCCTTCCTTTTCTTCTTTCTTGTTTTTGTATTTCTCACACATTTATTGGGCATTAACCTACAGTGTTCTATGCTGGGTCCTATGCCAGCAACTAGGGGCTCAGGATCGAGCAAAATATAATAGGGATCTTCAAGAGACTCACCATTTCTGGATTTGGAAGACTGCTTCCTGCATGTTAAAGGAAGGTCTCACTGCATGTTAAAGGAGCCTGAAGGCTTTTGTCCCTACTGGGGTGTTGGGAAGCAAAATGAAAGCTGGCTCTACAGTTCCTGGCAATGCCAAGAGTTTGAGCACTTGAGGCAGCTCCACGGTGGTGGGGGGTACAAATGGCACCTTGTCTACCTGGTGCTGGGAAATCAGGAAAGCAGAAATTGCGTGTTACGTGGCCTGGAAGTGAACCAACCAAGGCAGCTCCAGGAATCTCTGCCCTGTATCTTCATTAGGTGGTTGTTACGCTTCTCGTGTCCTGTTTACAATTTATCATTTTCTTCCACCTCCTTTCTACTTGTAAAATTTCAATCTTTTCAAAAGTCTTGACTGAGTCCACTTGGTTCACATGTGAGTGAGAGCACTAAGGGTTAAACGGTATCATCTGGAGGCTCAGTAGAGAGGCTTCACCAGGGAAGGTCAAATTCAGAGGACCCCAATATGGGCTTTCATCCAGCTCTGTCTCCCTCTCTCTCTAGAGAGGAACGTATTTTTACTTCCAGAGCCACTCTGGAGACCCAAGATTTCATTTTATTAATGGAAACGCTTCACCTGACAACCACCAGTCCAGCCAAGTTTGGAAAGAAACTGATACTGGGGGGCAGAGGCAGTGTCATGCAAAACTGGCTACTGAGCTCCCATGTCCAGAGGACTGAGAGGGTGACGGTGAACAGATGGGGGACAGATAGGATGGAGGTAAAAGAGTAAGGGCAGTGAAGAGGCAGGTGAAAGATGGCCAGACATCAGCTCTAGGCATTTAAGGAAAGGGACAGGTGAGTGTGGGTGACGAAGCAGTCAAGGGGAACAAAAGAGGAGGGGTAGGGCTGGGATAATGGATGCTGGTAATGATCTCTGATGCTCTTAATTATAACCACAAGGCACTGAAGATCCTGCCTCATTAAAGGACAATTAAATTATCTTCACTCTGTTAAACCTAGGAGGCAAGACAGTGTGGGCCACTCGCTTTTAGTATCTTCTACAGAAACACAGACAGGAAAGAATTCAAGATCTGGAAGGGGTGACATGCTAGGATGGAGAATCCTGTTCCCCAGAGCTCCTGTTCCCCAGGCATCTCATCAGCCTGCTGCTGGGTATGGCCTGGCAATGGGGGGAGGGGGGGTCACCACGGCCCTTTGGAAGGTGAGATACATGACCTTCATGGCCGGAAGTTTAGACTCTCTGGGAAGCCTTGAGCATGCAGGGTGTGATCAGTGAAAAGCCGTGATCTGGGCCTCAATGCTACAAATACATATATCTATCTAGGCTGTACACATGACACCTTCCAAAGCTGCACCTCATCAAATACACAAAGACCCTGAAATAACAGACACCTTGGGGAAGAGTTTGATGTTCCTGTGTTTAGAAAATTAGTCAGCAACAGTTCCAATGATCCTCTCACTTCATCACACAATATTCCCTGATAAAATCAATAAATACTTATGGGGCTAGGTGCTATGGGTGGTTCAAAGAAAAATGAGCCATGGTCGCTAACCTTGAGGAGTTTCAATGTAATGATTATATAAGAATCTTTCTTTTTCTAAAACCAATGTCACCATGATTTAAATGCAGCAACAGGACTTAATAAATCTTACTGTGAATCATACTTGGAAAGAGAATGTTTCTGGAAAACAAATGTTAAAGGATGATCAATTTCCTCTTTTCCCATCTTCTTAAGAGTTTTTGCATCTTAAAGGCAAGAGCTATGTTAAAGGAGGGTTTGCAGGAAGGCTCTGAGGGGCTGTGACTCTTTCTGAAGACCAGAACATCGTAAGTGGGGTTCCTGCCTCCATGACAGAGGTGCCGCCGTGACAGGAGAGTGGTGGGTTCTAACACCTTGCTGACTTTAAGAGTCAACGGTTGCTTTTGCTTTCTTTCCTCCAAATGGTTTTGCTCCCATCTGTCAGTAGGTGCAGCATAACCCTAACCCTAACCCTAACCCCCATCTGGTTATTCTTGTTCAGTCTCTCTCTTTACATCCTCTGACCTCTCTTACCCACTCTGGCTTACTGCCACTTTCCTAGAGTGATATCCACCCGCCCAAAGTAATTAATGAGGTTTTTTTTTTTTTTGTTTGAGACAGTGGTCTCGCCCAGTCTCCCAGGTTGGAGTACAGTGACAGGATCTCGACTCACTGCAACCTCTGCCTCCTGGGTTCAGGAGATTCTCCTGCCTCAGCCTCCTGAGCAGCCCAGATTTCAGGCGCCCACCACCATGCCTGGCTAATTTTTTGTATTTTTAGTAGAGACCGGGTTTTGCCATATTGCCCAGACGGGTCTCAAACTCCTGAACTTGGGCAATCGGCCCGCTTGGCCTCCCAAAGTGTTAGGATTACAGGCATGAGCTACCGCGCCCAGCCTGTCATTTTTTTTTTTTTATTTAAAGAAGTAATACATCTTCCTTGCAGGAAATTTAGGAAATAAAAACAAAGAAACTAGAAATAACTGTAATCCCAGTAGAGACTGGCATGGTTAACATTTTAGTGAATATTCAATGATTCTGTGAATTAGATGTTCAGTTGTTTTTAAACTCTTGGCCTGATTTCTACCAAATTAGGTTCTAAGTTAGATCATCCCCCAAATTCAACCATCAGTTCCAGTGCCACAATATCCATGAGGCCACTCTGCTCCACACCTCCAACTTAACTCAGCACTGCTTCTCCCCTCACACTCTCAACAGTACTTACTCGGCTTTACTTTCCACTAAGGTTCGTATCACCATCTGACATACTATGTACACGTTTATGTGTTTTCCCAGGGGAGAATAAAAGCTCCATGTGGGCAGAAATTTTTGTCTGTTTTGTTTGCTGCTATACCTCTGGTGCCCAGGGATAAATAAGCCCTGATTATCTCAAGAAGAGCAGGTGCTTCTGTTTTACAACAGTAAATAACTCTTAGAGACAAGGACCAGCGCTTGGGACAATGGCCTCGCAGATGTGGTCCCTGGCACTTCTGCCAGCCAAGGGCAAGAAGAGGAAAGATATTCTGAGAGTTGGTTCTCAGTGTCAGCTCTGCTGTGAAGTCTCTGAGTGATCCAGGGGATGTGGCTTGCCCACTCTGAGCCTCAGTTTTGCATGGATAGAAATGAGAGGGCTGGATGTGGGTGTGTGTCTGAAAGCGCTTCCATCTCTGTTATAATATCATACAGCCTATGAGATCTTACAGCCTCTACAGAGAAGACAGCATGAAGTTCCCGGGGCTCTAACCCAATGCTACAAAAAGCAGAATCTGATCACGTATCTCCTCCCTTCCACTGGTGCAGAACTTGACAGCTTACAAAGTGCTTTTGCTTAGATTATCTCATTAATTTTATCAATTGGCTAATCAGCTCAAGAATCTCACACAGAAAATCAGAATCAAGCATGGAAAGCACCTAAAATGGCATGGCAGAGTCAGCAGGACTTAACAGAGGAGACAGAGAGCGAGAGGGAGAGAGCCGGAGAGGGAGAGAGGGAGAGAGGGAGGGAGGAAGAGAGGGAGAGAGGGAGGGAGGGAGAAAGGGAGGGAGGGAGAAAGGGAGGGAGGGAGAAAGGGAGGGAGGGAGAAAGGGAGGGAAGGAGGAAGGGAGGGAGAGAGGGAGGGAGGGAGAGAGGGAGGGAGGGGAGAGAGAGAGCGAGAGAGACTGAGGAAATACACTGGGGACATTAACTGCAACTTCAGAGAGAGTGAGAAAAAGACCACCAACTGGCAGAGGAGTTAATGTTCACAGAATTCATCCAAATCTTATTTAAATACTCCTTGGCAACTGTCACACTTCACCAATCCAATGGGGGATGACACCATCCACTGCTGATCGAGTCGTCTTCATTGACTCCTGGTGCTTTCTCCTTGCCCCTCTGATGAAGAGAGGAGACCCAAATGAGTGTCTCCAGCTCTCATCCCCCCAAACTTAGTTTGAAGGCTGCAGAATCCTCAGAAGTCTGAGGCTGAAATTTCTGCAACACATTTAGAAGAATGTATCGAGGTCCCTATCAAATCTGTTTCCTGGGTTATGTAACTGTGCTCTTACTGTCATTCTATGACTTTTACCAAAGGCTAGATCCAGATTGCAGACGCAAATATTCCTTTTTACATTCGCTCTGGGTGAGTGACTGCAGCCTGGGTTTATTCTCTAGCCCTTCTGGATTGCTGTAAGCTTGCAGTAGCAAGTTTTTTTTTTTGTTTCCTCCCACCCTTTTCCAAGAAGGGGTGTGCTTCAGGGCAACAATAAACTTTTACTTATCAAATTATTCCTTCATTTACCTGTTTATCCATCTGACAGATAATTGCTGCGCCTGTACCATCAATAAGGCACTGATTCAGGCAAAAGGGATAAAGAGTCTCATTCAAGCGGGTGAGAAAGATGCAGTTCACTAGCATCAGGAGTTTGCAAGCTGCCTCCTGTCCTCGCTGCAGGTCTGCTGAATTCCCTGCTCTCCACTCCACGTTGGTCATGAAAATCACCGATTCCTTTCATTCTGATTTTCATCGGTTTGATGGTTTTTTTTGACAGCTGCCTAAGGTCCTCCTCCCCAGCATCTACTCCTCTGCTTGCTTTTCTGGCTCATGAGTTTCTCGAGGCAGGACCTTTGGAGAGCGCTTTAGTTGTAAAGGCCTTTCCTCCAGCTGCCAAGCTGAGTAATCAGAGAAAGTGCCTATCCGTCAGTAGACTTATTGATCAAGAAAGACAAAGAACCTGCCACAAAGAAGGCAGAGCTTGAGCTGTTGTTGAGATGACCTCCTTTAGCTGAGTAAGAGGGTAAAACTCCCTAAAATCGAGAAAATAAGTTTCCTTCTTGGCCTGGTGTGCGGGAAAGCACACACCAACATGGGCAAGGAAGCTCTGTTCTGCTGCTCACTGGCGGCAAGACCTCGTGGGCACGCGATGTGAAACTCAAGTTTGTTTCCCTATCTGCCAAATGGAGATCATGGTATCTCCCTTTAGGTTTGCCATGAAGATTAAATAATTGTTATCATTTATTAAGCATTAACTACAAGCCAGGCACTGTGTGAAGCACTTTAACACTGAGAATCTTATTTAATTCACTAGTGCTACTCAAGTTAGCCTCAGAGTAAAAGCGCTGGGGAGGAATTTAGCCATTTGTTTCTCAGAAAGAGGCTTTCTATAGTTCTGGGGTCAAACACTTGGTTGGTGCACAAATGATTTGGTGAAATTTCAAACACAGCTGACTTCCAAATGTCTAGAACTGTGCTTGTTGAATATAGTAGCCACTAGCCACATGTGGCAGTTTAAATTTAAATAATTAATCAACTTAGATTAAATTAAAACTCAGTTCTTTATTTATGCCAGGCACATCTCCAGTGCTCAGTGACCACATGGTAGTGGTTACCATCTCAAACAGTGCAGATGTAAAATGTTTCCATCAGTCCAGAAGGGACGGAAAATAAGACATGGGAGGAGAAATAAGAGAGAAGTGAACGAGAGGGCAAGAGAGCCAATTTCATGGTCGTTCGTAACACTCTGGCATGTTTTCAGCAATTCTTCATGGCTAAAAGAGTGAGGCCATTCTCATTTTGGGACTGTCTTAACAAGTACTTTCTGGGGTATTTTGATGGTTTTACAGGCCAGTGTTAGCAGCTACAGTTACTGACAGTTCAGCACCATTCAGAAGTATTATATTTTACCAATTAGTAGAGATAAAACAGAGACATAAGAACGTCATACAGAATCCACTCCCACAAGCCAAATGGTTCTCCTACTACCATTTGCCCTGACAATGTTAATTCTGATAACTCAGCACTTAAGGAAGAGTTTCCCAAAAATAAATCATGCACTAATCATCATGATCTGGGGAGATGCTTTATAACAGTCTAAGACACAAGGAGTCATCATCATTCTAGATACAACCTACCTCTCTAAACCTCGCTGGGACCACACCCAATGCTCCTTATGAAGTGCAGATGTAATCACAGCAGCCAACTTCAAAAACTTCACGAAGCACTCCTTTCCCTACAGCACCTGGCTCAGATCCCCTTCACAACCTAACTGTAGTTCACCACCTCCCCCGTCTGCTCAATCTGCAAGCAGTAGTCTTCATTTGATCATTCATTCATTCAACAAATATGTATCAAGTACTTGCATGTCAACATATGATGCTAGGTGCTGAGGCTACAGAGATGGAGAAAACAGGCAGCAGCAAAATAAATATGTAAGATAAATAATGCCAAACAGTGCTAGGTGCTGCGAAGACCACAAGATGCATGGTGGTGGAGGGAGAGAGAAGAGGACAACTTTCTTTATATTCAGACGCTTCTTAAGTCTTTCCAAACTATCATTCATTCACTGAAGAAATTTTTATTCAACACTTTACTATGTGCAGGGCAGTGTTCTGAGCACTGGAGTGAGGGCAATGATAGGGTTTGGCTGTGTCCCCATGCAAATCTCATTCTTAATTGTAGCTCCCATAACTCTTACATGTTGTGGGAGGGACCCAGTGGGAGGTAACTGAATCATGGAGGTGGCTTCCCCCATACTGTTCTTGTGGTAGTGAAGAAATCTCACGAGATCTGATGGTTTTATAACAGGATTCCCCTTTCGCTTGGCTCTCCATTCTCTCTCGTCAGCTGCCATGTAAGATGTGCCATTCACCTTCTGCCATGTTTGTAAGGCTTCCCTAGCCATGTGGGACTGTAAGTCCATTAAACTGTGAGTCCATTAAACCCTCTTTTTCTTTATGAACTACCCAGTCTCAGGTGTGTCTTTATCAGCAGCATGAAAACAAACTAATACAATGAACAAAACAGAGCCCTGGCTTGAGGGGAGCTAACATCCTAGTAGCAGAGAGAGACAAGAAGCTAACATCACACTGCAGGAGCTCGGATGAATGGAAACGCTAAGGGGACACGGCAACGCACAGATGCGGCTGGGCTGGGTAGCGTTCCTGTCTCTAAAGGACGGTCCCAGTCCCTGGGAAGGCAGTGACTTCACACGCACATCTTACTGTTTTGTTAGAACATGGTTTCCCTGCCTTGTACCTCTGGCCCGCTTCCTCCTCCTTTCCAACTTCTGACTCCAGAAGCACTTTTTTTTCCTGGAGCTAACGGGGCTCTACTCAGACATCATTACTTGCTTCCCCAACTGGATCACTGTAAATAACTTGATTACTCCAGCATCACGCACTACTACATTGTATTTATATATCTGGGTAACTTATTCCTACCGAGTTCACATTACTAACGGGCTGGGACTGCATCTTATCCACCTTCATTTATTCATGCCAGAAGCTCCATGGAACGTCAACCATGAACCTTGCCCAGCTTCCCTACTAGAGAATAAAGAGGAATCCCTGTCATTTTGTCCTTATTTTCTTTTCCACCTCATTCATCTCTCACAAAGGACCGAGGTGCTATTTAAATGACATAGTGCAATTGAAATGAAATAGTGCATGGAAAGTGTTTAGCACAGCGCCAAGAACATGAAAACTGCTCTGTAAATATGTATTGTTGCTATAACCACTGTTATTACTCCAGATAGAATTATTTGTATGCCAGCTGTTTTCTAATTACATCACTCCATTCCTTACCCAGTACACTGCTGTAATGCTTCTGATTTTAGTCTCCAGCCAGAGTAAGATCAACCTGAGAGTGGATGCCACAGTACCTGGGAACCCGATACAGCTTCCCTGCTCACTAAAGAGAAGGTTTACATTTTAAGGCACTGCCCTGAGTTAGAGGTACTTACTGACCCTTTACATCCTCTCTGACACTCTCCATATTCAAACATGGTAGAGATGCTTTGTCTTCAAAACCCATGGGTCTGACACTTTGGTAGCTCTTTGCCCGTGACCCTGAGCTGCAAAGCTGCTCTACTTCTTGAGTTTTCTCTGTTGTCTTCCTACCACTATTGCCAATTCCCTGGGCACTCTTCTCTATTACTCCTGTTTTTCTCTTTATTGTTGCCTACATGTTCTCTGGGAGAAAGTGGAAAGAATTTCAGCTGCCCAGTCAGGCCAAGCTAAGCCTGATACACAAACATCCCCCTTCAATTGCTGGGAGACCACCTCAGCCAGATACATCTTTGGTCTCAGAATCTTCTCTTGTAAGATAAGGACGACACAAAGCTGCTGCGAAGGCAGCCGAGAGGATATGTGTCTCCTAATGACAGTGTTGGTTCACAGTATATGGATAACAGTTCTATGTCTTCCTCCAAATTTAGGGACATTCTAAAAGCTCGAGGGCACTAAAATGCTGTTTTCTGATAGCTGGCCACCTACTACACGTAATAATGCAAAAATGCAGTGCAAGAATTTTTACGTAGGAAAGAGCACGAAGGTTTTACATATATATGACTGCATGCAACTAGAAAGAGGTTGAGGTCATCACACCCGCATGCAAGGAGGGTCACACAGAACCTCTGATAAAGTAGTCAAAAAAGATGAATGCATTTTCTCAACTGAGCTATCCCATCCAGCCCAGATTCAATAATTTAAAAGACAATGCTCGACGCTCACTTCAAGGTGAGAGAAAATTCTGAAGATGAAAGAATCTTCTCACAACTTTCTTTTAATTAAAATGTTGGTTGGCTGCATTTCTCCTGAGCCTCAGCTCTTTGCCTATGAAGGAGAAATCACAGGGGCTCTGCCTACACAATACAGCACTTAATCTGAAATTGCAACTCAATCGTAAGTCTTACAGCCTCATTTCTGTGCCCAGCACTGGGTAGGTGCTAAAAACTTTGGAATAGTATGAATTCGTTAGTCTTGAAGGCTAGTGCGGGACTGCTGAAACAAAACTGTCAAACTGAAACAGAAAAGAAGAGGAATCAAGATGTGGCTAAATTGCTATGAAACAAAGACAAGGTCAGAGGCAAAAGAAAACCATTCCCGAGCCAGCTGAAATGCCAAAGTTTTGCTGAGATGAAAGGTCGACACATTGATGTGGCTGTATGGCTCCATAAATGGTTAAGGAGAGTTTCCTGGAATATTTCAGAATAGAAAGATACGAAAGTGTCACTGGCAGTGTTCTGAACAGAGTGGGTGACAGAATGCTGCTGAATTACTAAATGAGTGATGACAGAAAGAAGAAAAAGCAGGTAGATAAATAGGTAACAGCAAGACCGATGGGGCCCTGTCGGCCACTGGCAGGTGACAGATGAGCCGATGTGTCACTGAGGGAGACACCAGCGAGGGACGGGCAATGCTCCAAGCTCCCAGATGAAGCCACTATAGCTGAGAGGCACAAAAGGCAAGGAAGGAGCTGGAGATGGAGGGTCCAAAGCCCAGGGTACAAAGCAGGCCCATCTTGATTCTCTACGTCCACTGTGTGCAGAGCACTGCCAATGACTTTTTTGCATCTTTCAAGTGAAGGCAAAGGAGTGGGGGGGATTTTCCTGGATGAAAACCACCTCCGGGGCACTGCACTCTCCCTTTACATCTGTGAACCTCCTTTGTCCCTCCAAACCCTTTGAAATGGAAAGTGATATCTTGATTTTTAGCAGAGGAAACTAAGCCTCTCAGTAACAAATTCCAGTTGCACAGCAAACAGGAAGCAGAGTGGGGACTCAGCGCTGATCTGTCTGGAGGCACAGGCTGTAAGCTCCCAGAGCTCTGCAAATTCCTTCACTTATACAGTTCCTAAGAGCCCTCCATACACGGCCCAAATTAGCCTACCGGTGAGCGAGTGATTTCTTTGAAGTCTCAATTTTTATTTTAATCATTGTGCATATTTTAAATTTCACCTCATAATATGCTTGTTTGTGTGCTATTTGAAAAAGAAAAACATGTTTTAAATTACTTTCATATGGAAGGGTGACATACCGTCCTCGTCCTGGGGGCTTTGAACAGTATCTGACAAAAACCGAGTATCCACATGGAGGAGAGGAGGAAAATGCGGTGGGGGAGCAAGCCATGTGCACCCTGATTTGAAAGGCAACATAGTCTACTGTGATGCTGTCTCTGTAACAATCCATTTCTAGGACAAAATAGAAATTATCAGAGTATCCCATTAAAGTCAAAATTGTGTTTACTGCCTGTGTAAGTGAGGAGAGTAGCAGTGCTCTGGCACATAACTCCAGGGTACTCTTTCAAATTCCTTCCTGCTAAAACCATCTCTGTCCAAATGGATATCCCTATGAGCATGGTGGATAAGACAGGGTCTTGCTCTGTTGCCCAGGCTGGAGTGCAGTGGCACGATCTCGGCTCACTGCAACCTCCACTCCCTCCCTGGGTTCAAGCAATTTTCCTGCCTCAGCCTCCCAGAGTAGCTGGGATTATAGGCGTGCTACTGCGCCCGGCTAATTTTTGTATTTTTAGTACAGACGGGGTTTCACCATATGGCCAGGCTGGTCTCTAACTCCTGACCTCAGGTGATCCACCCACTTCGACCTCCCAAAGTGCTGGGATTACAGGCATGAGCCACCCCTGGCCTGAGCATGGTGTTTTTTAATATGTCCACATCTGACATTTGTGGAGGTGACAAAATGGTTCAACTTAATGGTGATGACAGCCAAGTCTGAGAGCCGGTCCAGGTACTGGCCAGCATGCTTTATTTATGTGGACTCTTCCAATTCAACACCCACCCCCATACCACCAACAACCCTATGAAGTAGGCAGTACGATCACACCCATTTTGCAGATTAGGAGACTGCAGACAGAGGGAGTGAACCATTTTTCCAAGGTGACCTAGTTGGGATGTCCTGGGGCTGGGATTCACGGCCACACAGCTGCACTCAAGATCCTTTATTTTAAACAACGACTCCAGGTACGCAGCCTCTCAGGTCCACATCTGCATAGTACAAAGCTAGTAAGTATCAGTGTGCCCAGACTCCTGAAGTAATTAAGAGGCCCTCCAATCCCATGTGCTGACTAGGGCTCTCCATCTTCTGACTGGGGTCCAGTCACAAGATACTTTCTATTTGCAAAGTACACAGCAGTTGCTCGGTCTCTAGTGAAGGCTCTCATTTGAAAGGTGCTACTTTGTGCAAGGCGATGCCTACTCCCTGGCTAACACAGGTACAAGGACAAACACAAGAAATTAACTTTTTAAGCTCTTTAGCACAGATGCCAAGTTTGAGCACTAGTTAATTTATAAACAGCATTGATGCCAAACAGCTGTACCAAGTTTTGCTAAGAGAGAGCTTTGCATATGGTCTTGGATGAGCTCTGAAGCCAAAAAGCCCTGGGTACGGATCCGGAATTTTTCTACTTATAGGTTATTGGGTCCTGAGCAATGAATTGAACTGCTGTGCCTCAGTTTCCCCACCCGTAAAATGGAGATGGCCTGTGTGTGCTGTCGTGAATATTAACTGAGGAAGTTTCCCTTCGTTAAATGCTACTTGATAGCTTAATTAAATGATTAAAGTGACTGAGCTGCTACTAAAATACAACAAAGATTAATGTAGTGGAAGAGCTCAGTACAGTGTCTACCACAGTTAGTGTTCAAAATGGTAGAAGAAAATGATGATGACTTCATTAAAAGATTAGATATCAGGCCGCCACGTTCTGTTTTCATTGGTTAGATCCACAGCATCAATTCCTTACAAACTTGTCTATTTGAAGTGGTTTCAAACTGTTTTCTCACCAGTTTTCCCCCACTGATATTCACGACCCCTCGCAGGAAGGCAGCTTAACTAATATTACACTCATTTTGCAGATGAGAAACATGAGGTTCCATGAGCTTCAAAGACCTGCACGAAGCCACTGGGTTACTTGGCATCTTCGTCACATCTAAGATGAGACATCGGAGTCCCGTTTCCTCCTCTGCCAGCGCTGCTTTCCAACAGCCTGCAGGTTCTGCAAAACCATAGCGAAGAAAGACAATTGGCTTCTCTGGGAAAACAGGGCAAGTCCGTGAGAGGGCAGGCAACTGTCCCCAAGTCTCTGTCCTCTCTCTGAGCTGCCTCTATGCAGATAATTGCACCCCAGGGCTCATGGGGAGAGCCACACTCCAGTCAGTAATGCTAACCCAGTTCCCTCTATTCTCTCCCTACAATTCATCAGCAAGGCTCGCGTGAACATGATTCCACTCCCTAGCACTCTCTCCCCTCACCGCCACACACACAGGGGCCTCCTTTCTCTCCATCAAACATCACAGGCTCTCTCCTTTGCATCTGCCTTTCCTCTGCTTAGAACGCTTTATCAGCATCTTCTCTTGGCGAAACCTTCTTATCCTTTGAACTTTCCTTTGAGTCTTCATCGTGTTGCGTTCTGACATCTTTCACAGCACTGGCCGCTATCTCAATTATCTTGCTTATTTATGCTCTCCCAAGCCCTTGACGGCCTTGGTCGCCTTATGCAGTGCATGCTAGACAGTGTAAAAACAGAGTTTTCCATCCCCTGTAGCACTTGCCAAGGACAGATCAAAACTAAAGTGTGTATTTCCATGCGACTACTATGAAACGGCTGAAGCCATAAAGGGGTCATGATCATAGCAGACTCTAACTGGACCTGCTGTGGTCTGAGTGTCTGTGGTTCCATCAAACTCCTATGTTGAAACCTAGTCCTCAGTGTTGTGGTATTAGGAGGTGGGAACTTTGTGAGTGTATTAGTCAGGGTTCTCTAGAGGGACAGAACTAATAAGACAGATGTTTCCATAAAGGGGAGTTTATTAAGGAGTATTGACTCATATGATCACAGGGTGAGGTCCCACAATAGGCCATCGAAGAGCTGAGGAGCAAGGCAGCCAGCCTGAGTCTTACAACTGAAGAACTTGGAGTCCGACGTTCAAGGGCAGGAAGCAACCAGCACAGGAGGAAGCTGTAAGCCAGAAGACTGCAGCAGTCTAGTCTTTCCACATTCTTCTGCCTGCTTTTTCCTGGTCATGCTGGCAGCTGATCAGATGGTGCCCACCCAGACTGAGGGAGCATCTGCCTTTCCCAGTCCACTGACTCAAATGTTAATCTCCTTTGGCAACACCGTCACAGACAGACCCAGGAACAATACTTTGCCTCCTTCAATCAAGTTGACACTCAATCTTAACCATCACAGTGAGTGACTATGTCATGAGGGTAGAGTCCCAACTAGAGGAATTAGTGCCCTTATAAAGGAGGCCCCAGAGAGCTACCTTGCCCCTTCTGCCAAGTAAGGACACAGAGAACAGGGTCATCCATGAACCAGGAAAATGGCAGTCATCACACACCGACTGTACCAGCAACCTGAACTTGGACTTTCCAGCCTCCAGAACTCTGAGAAATAAATTTCTGTTTATGAGCCATTCAGTTTACGCTATTTTGTTACTCGCCTGAATGAACTACGACAGGACTAAAGGAACACTCTTCTCTTCTGGCCAACGAACTATGCTATTGTTTTCAACAACTCTGTACAAACCTATGAACTCATTCTGCCCTACTGAGAAAAGTTTTCAAACTCTTTCATTACACCTCTCTTTATCCCACTTTTGCACTTAAAAACTCCTTTCTCTCTGCAATGCACTCAGTAAATTTTTACATTGGCATGTATTCTCTTGCCTATCAGGAAGGAAATAATAAATCCGATACTGTTTATCTTTTTCATTTTATTTTTGCTTTCTATTTACTTTTGTTTGGGATCTTATTCATAAAAATGGGTTATTTCTGAAAAACTCTGACACTTAGAAAGGCAGTATATATATAGACTCAAATTCCAGACTTAGGAGAAAGACTAAGAAGTTGGAAAACTATTTCTGCTATTTTTTATTTTTTCAGACAGAGTCTCACTCTGTCACCCAGGCTGTGGACTGCAGTGGTGCAATCTTGGTTCACTGCAAACTCTGCCTCCTGGGTTCAAGCGATCTTTCTGCCTCAGGCTCCCAAACAGCTGGGACCAGAAGTGCACGACACCATGCCCGCTCATTTTTGTATTTTTAGTACAGCCAGGGTTCCACTATGTTGGCCAGGGAGGTTTCAAACTCCTGACCTCAAGTGATCCACCCACCTCAGCCTCCCAAGTGCTGGGATTACAAGTGTGAGCCACCACACCCCGCCTGCTATTTTCTTAGGCGAATGAAGTGACCACTCCATGTCTCAGTTTCTTCACTATAAACTAAGGACAAAACTAATAATGCCTGCCTTATGGTGACTGGCCCAGAGTAAGGGCTACATAAATACGAGCTATGATAAATTATTCTGCACAGTGTCTTGGAAGAGTCTTGTGCTTTGGTAGAGACGATGCATGTAAGATCACTGCCAGAAGCTTAGGGCTATATTCTTGTCAGTCTCTGCAATGTGACAAAACATACACAGTGTCCAGTACATGTTCAATAAAGGACAGTAACTCCTCTTCTACAATAAGACATCAATACATTATTACTTCTAACTTTTTACTAACACTTTGCTAAATAACTGTAGTTTATATAAGTAACTAACGCTAATGATATTAATCCTATATTACTGGCATCTTAGTGGTTTAGAAGAGCTTCTGTGTACTTGATTTCAGTTCATCTACACTGTATAAAGCAAGGTTTACAGGGTGCTTACTCTTCTTTCATTCATTCATTCATTGACTCATTCATTTTTGAGTCTTGCTCTGTCGCCCAGGCTGGAGTGCAATGGCATGATCTTGGCTCACTGTAATCTCCCACTCCCAGGTTCAAGCAATTCTCCTGTCTCAGACTCCCGGGTAGCTGGGATTACAGACATGTTAACACCATGCCTAGCTAATGTTTTTGTATTTTTAGTAGAGATGGAGTTTCACCATCTTGGTCAGGCTGGTCTCGAACTTCTGGCCTCAAGTGATCCTTCCACCTCGGCCTCCCAAAGTGCTGGGATTACAGGCGTGAGCCACAGTGTCCGGCAGGGATATTTCTTTTTCAAATAAGAAAGCTGGGGGGTGGGGGGTGGGGCAGAAATGGAACTGCGGCTTGTCCCTGGCCCCACGGTGGAGGGGAGGGTTCAGATTTAACTTTCTTGCAAATTGCATTTCCTTAAGCCTCAAATAAGAGGAACAGTCCTTCAAGTAGGACTGTCCTCTTAAAATAATCTCTAGAACTTTTTAGAATGACTTGCAGGAAAAGCAAGCTGTGATTAGAACATTTTCTTCTCCAGAGTAGCCATGGAGGAGGCTGGATACATATATTAACGATGTTGCTATTGTTAAAATCAGCACTGCAGCAGCCAAGTGTCTTGGAACTGCCCCTCGGATTCCGAAACATACTCTTCTAAACACACAAGGGTTGGCATATCTTTCCCTTTCAGAGTTGATTTAATTTTCACAAAAAGCCAAGAATCCCATGTACTTCCAAATCATGTAAATAAGTTAAGTGCTAATGGAGGATAGGAGGGTGTATCTTTATAAAAAATAAAACAGTATCAAACAGGGATTTTATGGCTTTAAGGGCAATTGTGAATATGATTTTGGGGATGACAGACATGTACAGCAGCCTTTTGATCCTGCAGTTTACCTGCTATCTTCCGCACCATGAGGCTGTGCTTAGTAGCACGGGGACTCGAGGGTCAGAGTGGAACCCAAGCCATGGGCTTTCGCTTCTGCCCTGAACATAATTAGCATGCCCAAGGAAGGTGCCTGCAACCAGCTAGTGCTTACAGCTTCCTTCTATTTCCTACTCTTTCCTCTCATTTTGTGGCAGCCATTCGGTTTAGATGGGACTGACCTCATGCCTGCTCAAAATATGGGCCCTGTCTAACTAAGGCAATCAGCAATAATCCACTTATTTAGTTATAACGATTGGTTAAGGAGTGGGCATGTGATCTGAGACGGCGTGATCACAGTACAGCACAGAACTCTTCCTCCCTGAGAAACGAAAGTGGAAGGCAAGCCTGCGCCCCCAGGGGCAGATGGGAATCGTCCTCTACCAAAAGGGGAGCCAGCCCGAGAACATAGATGAAAGAACCTTGGAGAGGTGAGCCAGAGTCCCGTGACTCCTGTCCTATCTCTGTTTTGTCAGTTATATGAAGCAATTCACTCCTTTATCATTTAAGCCAATAGGGTAGATTTTCTTGACTTACAGGCATGAGTCCTAAGCTCCTCTGTCAGTTCCTATAGCACCTTATGCAATTATGTGTTGTAGCAGGTATTAGAAATGTGAAGATAAAATATGTATTTTTTTTTTTTTTGAGATGGAGTCTCGCTCTGTTGCCCAGGTTGGAGTGCAATGGCGTGATATTGGCTCACTGCAACCTCCGCCTCCCGGTTCGAGCAATTCCTGCCTCAGCTTCCTGAGTAGCTGGGATTACAGGCATGTGCCACCACGCCTGGCTAATTTTTGGATTTTTAGTAGAGACAGGGTTTCACCACGTTGGTCAGGCTGTTCTGGAACTCTGACCTTGCAATCCGCCTGCCTTGACCTCCCATAGTGCTGGGATTGAAGGCGTAAGTCACCGCGCCTGGCTTAAAATATGTAATTTTATATCACAAAGATTCCAAGTATACATTCAAATACATATATCATGTATATCAATAAGATACTATGTAAGTCGGCTTCTGTTTCTTTTTCCTTTTACACATAAAAGTTTCTCCAAGTAGGAAGCGGGTCTAATTCACCTTTGAATCCCCCAGTGCTTAGCAGACTGCTTTGCCAACAGTGAGGAGCTAAGTGGGAGATGATTTTCACAAAAGACCATTCAACTGAAGCTTTGGAACATCCTCGGGCAGCAAAGGAATTAGCAAGGCACTTACTTTATCTCAATCTTCCAAAACTCCTAATCTTACCTGTCCAATTACAGGTACAAACACTCTTTGAGGACCATGATGTTGACAATTCAAGCAAAAGAAAAACATCATTAAAGTGTAGAATCTCCCGGGGGAGACTATTTGGATATAAAAATTCTAATGAGTTTGTTAAAGAAAAACAGGTCTCATGGCTTCCTGGTTTACAAAGTAGGTAAGGGCATAGTGGAGCAGCCCTCTGCCTGACTGGAACTGCACAATCTCTCCTTGGTGACTGACTTCAGGCAAGCAACTTAACCTCTCGAAGTCTTCGTGTCCTTATCCATAAAATGGGGGTGATGAAAGCACCTTTGCTTGGGTGACTGTTGGGCGGTTAAATAGGGCAGTGCACATGAAAACATCAGTCTAATGAGTGGCATTATCAATAACGGAAAGGATCGTTATCACCATTACTTCAACACTGGCTTTCAAAGAAGCCCATCCAAACAAGTGGCTTAACGGAAATTCGGAGATTTGCAGCTCAACGACAGGAAGGATTGCTAGCCCAAGAAGAAAGGGAAAAGGATCATTCACTCACAGCACAGGTGCAAGCTCAGGGGAGAGGGACAACTATCATCAGACCAGTGAAAAGGGTTTAGAAACTGGGTGGGGGTCGGGCACCCATGGAAGGCTTCCTGAACAGCCTAGTACCCTCTATGACTAAAACACCCTGGGGGAGGAACCACAGGTGGAGGGTAGGGTGACACTTCAAAGAAGCTCCAGGGCTGTATTTGAGACATAAAGAAGGGAAATGGTACATTAAAGAGCCATAGTCAGAAGCAGAGTGCATTAGGGCCACTCTCCAAGTAAGGGACGAAGCGAATGAGGCTTTTCTTGTCACCATCTGTAAAGTTTATTATTTATACTTCAAAGGCAGTAAGCAACAGAGGGGCTGGGGGAGAGGGGCTGTTCCTCACACAACTAGGAGCAGGAAATAGAAGACGCTGACTTGGGGAGAGGACGGGAGTGTTGCACGCGAGCGAGCACAGAAAGTCAACACCAAGACAAAAGTATGCCAAATTGCAGGGTCTTTAATGCCGGTGGCCACGGAGGACTCGCGGCTCTTAACCCGTGGCCCCGAAAGGAGGCTGTCAAGACCTTTTATGCCTGTAAACCACCTCCTGGGCACGGGTGGGGGCGAGGGGCTTTGGACATTCCGAGGGCCAGTGGACTTTGGACATTCTGTAAAGCACCTCCTGCGCGGGGGTGAGGGTGAGGGGCTTCGGACATTCCCATTGTTACTTAAGGGGTTCACAGAAGTCAAGATAAGCATTAGTTTACACACTGCCTGGGTAGGGTGGAAATTACAGACCTTAGTTACTTATTACAAATTGCAGGGACCAAAATGGCATGGGTTTGGACTGCTTGCCTGACACATCAGGGTTACAACAGAGAGCAGTTTCAACAGAAAGCCGAGGTATGGCTGAGGTAGGCAGTTTTACGGGGCTGTTACCATGTCACAGGGAGGTCTGCTGCAAAACAAGCCAAGCCCTAGGGGCAGGAATCTGGACACGTACACCTGCGATGATCAGTAGCTTGCGGTGGCCACAGGGGGAGAGGAGGATGGAGCTGAGGGAGGATTAATTAACTTGAATGTACGGTAGGAGATGGCCAGTTTCCCTAAAACCGCCCGCTGGCAGCCCTCGATTCTGATCTCACACGCTCTGGGTTTCTTTCCTGGAACTGTCAGGAACGCTCCAAGTCGTTCTTAATCTCAACCTGCTTACAGCCTGGCTGTCCATCAACACTTATTTGAATTGAAGCCAGGCCTGGCATCTAGAGAGGGCGGCAGGCAGCCTGGACTATGACTCTCCACTCACCCAGGCATTTGGGTTCGAAGAGTGGGTGATGCTCTCCTGTGAACCCCAAACAAGTGATTTTCAACAGCTTAATAGTCTAGTGGGAGACATGGATATTAGCTACAGAATCACACAAATGCACTTCAGTATAAAATGACAACCATGGTAAGTGCCATGAAGGGGAACACTCGGTGCTTGTGGTGGTATAAAGTAGGAGGAACCGGCCGGGAGTGGTGGTTCATGCCTATAATCCCAGCACTTTGGGAGGCTGAGGCGGACAGATCACCTGAGATCAGGAGTTCAAGATCAGCCTGATCAACATGGTGAAACCCCATCAAAACACAAAAAATTAGCGGGGTATGGTGGCAGGTCTCTGTAGTTCCAGCTAATCGGGAGACTGAGGCAGGAGAACCGCTTGAACCCAGGAAGCAGAGGCTGCAACGAGCCAAGACTGCATCACTGCACTCCAGCCTGGACGGCAGAGTGAAACTCCATCTCAAAAAAAAAAAAAAAAAAATTAGGAGGAACCTATCTGGACAGGTGACAAACTGCCAAGGCAGTGACAACAAAGGCTGAGGTTGGAAGAACATGCAGAGAACAGTCAAGCAAAGGTGGGATGGTCGCCCAGAAAACAGAGGAAAGAAAGTTCCAGTACGAAGGAAGAGTAGGAGTAATGGGCCTGGGGTGGAGGGAGAATTATTTGTTCTGGAAACAAGGGACATCCGTGTGTCTGCAGAAAGTGAGCCAGGGAGTGGGCACGTGGGGAGAGGTGAGGCTGAACAGGCAGGCAGGCATGGAGAACTGCCTGTCTCCATCTTCCAAATGTAAGTGTTGTACAGGTGCTGCCCCACCTCTGCACATGCTTTCACAGCGCACAGCAGAAATCTAAGCACGAGTGCTGGGTGAATGAAGAGTCCCTGCTATGCTCTAGGCCTGTGCCAGGCTTTTACCATTCATTTGCCTCATAGAGAAAGAATGGCTGACAAACCCAAGGTCACAGAGTGGTGAGTCCAAGTTGAGATGCTAATCAGGTATTCTTCAGAAACTCTACAGCATGGCTGCTTTGTGCAATGAGGTCCCAAAACCACCAGAAGAGTTGCTGAACCTGAATAAAAGGGATGTGGGAAGGGTTATCCACAACACTGAAGACGTGATTCCTTTACTCAAAAATGCAGTTAAGAACGGTGGCCAAGCAATGGTCCAGCTGCTGTGGAAAATGGTTCAGGAGTTCCTTAAAATACTAAACACAGTCACCGTATGAGCAGCAATTCCATTCTAGGTACATATGCACCAGGAGAATGAAAACATACATACATGCAAACAAAAACTTTCATGTGAGTGTTCACAGCAGCACTATTCACAAGAATTAAAAAACGAAGAACAACCTAAATGTCCACTGAACTGATGAATGGATAAACAAAACAAGGTATAGCCATGTCGTGGAATATTATTGTGCCATAAAAAGGAATTTCACACTAATACACAGTACAACGTGGACAAACCTTGAAAATGTCACATCAAGGACACCAAACAGAAAAATGCCATATGTTGTATATTATTCCATTTACATGAATAATATATTATACCATATTATGTATACCATATTATATATACACCATATAATATATATTATATATACCATATTATATATTATATATATACACCATATTATATATAATATGGTAACTGTTACCTATATATATAAAATATATAATATAGCAACTGCCTGTTACCATATATAAAATGTTTTTTTAAATATATAAATATAATGTTATATATAGCATAATACATATAATATGGTAACTGCCTGTTACCATAGGCAGTTCCACAGAGTCAAGAGTAGATTAGGAGCTGCCTAGGGCTGTGGGCATGGGAAAATGGGGACAGACTGCTAATGGATGCAGAATTTCTTTTGGGAGAGTTGAAACGTTTAAAGTTGGACTGTGGTGAGGTTCACGTATCTCTGAATATACTAAAATCCCATGAACTATACACTAAGAATGGGTGAATTTTTATTTATTTGTTTATTTTTAGATGGCGTCTTGCTCTGTCACCCAGGCTGGAGTGCAGTGGCATGATCTCGGCTTACTGCAACCTCTGCCTCCCAGGTTCAAGCAACTCTCCTGCCTCAGCCTCCCGAGTAGCTGGGATTACAGATGCCTGCTACCATGCATGGCTAATTTTTGTATTTTTAATAGAGACGGGGTTTCCCCATGTTGGCCAGGCTGGTCTCGAACTCTGGACCTCAGATGATTTGCCCGCCTCAGCCTCCCCAAAGTGCCAGGATTACAGGCATGAGCCACTGGAAATACGTATTTTTAAAACAGAATATTGACTAAAATTTCAAACACTAGAGACTAGCATGCTGGTTTCAAATCCCAGTCCTACTCATTATTAAGCCATGTGAAATAGATCAGATGAATTTCTCTCTATAAGCTTTAGTTTCCACATTGGTTCAAGATGTGTAACACCAACTCACGGGGTTGCTGTGACTACAAAATGAAATCTTTCACAGGAAGCATTAGCCTTGCACTTGCCGTAAGATACTCACATAAAAAAATACATAGAGTAGTTAATAAAACATAGTATCCTAAATAGAGAATGATTTTGGAAACCACAAATGTCATTTAAAGGCACAACTAATCACATTCACAGGCAAGTACTGTATTGCTAAAGTGTCTACCCTCTATCCTTATTTGAATGCAGAGATAGGGCAAAGGTGGCAACCTCCAGGTGGCAAAGGTGGCAACCCAGCCACGGTCAGAGGTATCAGGTATGAGGAGGCAACTCCATTGCTAACTCCTCAATACTGAAAGTTAAAACTGCTCAACACACCGAGGGTTCCCAAAGAGCCGTATTCCTCATTCTTGTGAGCAATGAACAGGCATGCAGCTTCAACAGTCTGTCTTATCTCCAGTCCTGTCCTCTCCCTGTGTCCTGCAGTCCAAAGAGGAGACCTGGGTTCAGAACAGGGCCACTATTAGGGGAAGAGAGTGGCCTGCGAGAGCAGACATCCATCCTGTAGCCTCTGCAGAGGCTGGGTTAAGCTGAGGCTTTAAACTGTCAGGTTTGCAGAGCATGTCAGGTTCCTCTCTGGAGCTACTGCAAATACCATTACTGTAGTAGAGATGAGAGGATCCAAATGGGCTTTACTAATCCCTTGCCCAGCTCATGTGTCATCCCCACCCCTAGAAGGGAGGTAGGGACTGGGCTGTTTCCCTGGAAGAAGAAAAGGCTCACAGGGCGAATTATAGATGCCTCACACATCTGAAGGGTGATGCTGGGAAGAGGGATTCATTCTGCATGGTGAGGGGTAAAACCCAGAACAAAGGGAGAGGTCACAAGAGGAGATTTTGGGCTGAATATGAAGAACTTTCAAAAGCCAGAGCTCTTTGTAGACACAATGAGCTGTCATGAGAGGTGGCGAGCTCCCCATCACTGGGGAGTCTGTGCACAGCTGCCTGATGACTTGGGTTAGGTGAGTGGCCATCCCAGGCTTTCAGGATTCCTTGTCCTGCTGAGACTGTGTCATTTCAGGAATCATCTCTAGGTTCCTGTCACCTGCAATCAATTTCCCTTTTTTCCCCTCACTTACCAATGCTATTTAATAAATGATGGATCTGACAACTCTGCTCTCAGAGTGGTCTGTGTTCTCTGCTCTATTATACAAAGCACCGGACAGTATGTATTGGATGAAATTACCATGCCAATCCTGGATACCCCAGAGCTCTGAAGTATAGTAGGTGCCAATGTGCAAATCAAAGTGGCAGCATTCCCCAGGCTTTACAACTACCACTCAATTAGGGGACTCACAGCCATGAATTCTCCACACTTGCCTGGCTTCCCTTTGAGATTAGATCTTCCCCTGAAGGGAAGAATGGGGCCTCATTTCAAACTTTCCCCTCAAAGGATGCCCTGAACATAGGATGTACTATATAATACACACACACACACACACACACACACACACACACACACACACACATACATACATATATATAAAATATATATTTTTTTGACTCAGAGAAAGATACATTCTTCTTATTCAGGGCTGGGGAGGCAGCTGCTGCTTTTGGCACAATTTTCCATTTAAACCGAGCAATCAACCACAACATTAGTCTAGGCACAGAAGCCGTACATTTCTCGGCGCCAGAGATCAACACCCCCTCCCCACTCCCCAAGCAGCGATCTGACATTAGGGGCATACTACTGCTCCTTCGTCCTCCAGGAAACCCTTCCTCTTCACTTAGGCTGAAGCCAACATGTAAAATTCCACCTGGGGAGGAGCCAAGCAAGAAAGTGGCATGGAGCCAGACGAAGAATCTGCATGGTCATAAATGTGTCTCTTTCTTGAGTTAAAATTGTTGTAGAATTCTATCTTGTCTGGCCTTCGTCTAGCAAGCTGCCCACCTCTTCTTAAAACTCAGGAGAACTGGCCAGGTGCAGTGGTTCACGCCTGTAATCCCAGCACTTTGGGAGGCTGAGGAGGGTGGCTTGCCTGAGGTCAGGAGTTCGAGACCAACCTGGCCAACAGGGTGAAACCCCGTCTCTACTAAAAATATAAAAATTAGCCATGTGTGGTGGCCCATGCCTGTAGTTCCAGCTACCTGGGAAGCCGAGGCAGGAAAATTACTTGAACCCGGGAGGTGGAGGCTGCAGTGAGCCAAAATTGCAGTCCATGGGACTCCAGCCTGGGGGACAGAGTGAGACTACGTCTCAATAAAACAATCAAACAACTACCCCCAAAAAATCCTCAGGAGAATTATTTGAGTCAAGAAAGCACAGATTGTACCCCAAAACTTTATATCAGATATTTGGGAGACACAAGAGCGAGGCAGAGTCTGCCTTTAAGGTACTCACAGGCTGAGGAGGAGAGTGGGAAGTCATGAAGAGGTAAGAGAATCAATGGTCATGATGGTGTCACATGCTGTGATCCTAGTACACGTCCTCTCCACCCCCTCCATGGTGATAGCCAAGAGAAGCCTTAAGAATGAGCTGTAATTCAGCAGGCTGATGACATGAACATCCCAGGCATAGGGACCAGCTTTTCCAGTGGCCTAGAGACGTGGAGAGCAGGTAAGTTGTTTGCTCCAGAAAGTTGCAAATGGAATGAGGTTGTCTGAATGGGCATCTGGTACCGGGAGTTAATCCTAGAGAGGGGCTTTGAGTGCACAGCCAAGGATGCTGACAGTCCTGAAGTATACGCCCAGGGGAATGACATTCTCACACATGTTATAATATGGATCACACTTGAAGATATCATGCGAAGTGAAATAAACCAGACAAACACTAAAAAAAAAAAAAAAAACCCAAATATCGTATGACTCCACTTATACGGGATACCTAGAATAGTCAAATTCATAGAGACAGAAAGGAGAGTGGTGGCTACCAGAAGCAGAGGGGAGGGAAAAATGTAAGGTTATTATATGTATTAATGGGTATAAAGCTTCAGTTTGGAATGATGAAAACGTTCTGGAGATGGATGGTGGTGACAGCAGCAGCACAACGTCACTGCACTTAATGTCACTGAACTATGTATTTTAAAATGGTTAAAATGATAAAATGTTGTTGGGTGTATTTCGCCATAATAATTTTTCTGAAAACAACTGTAAAGTCTGAAAACATTGTAATCACTTAGAAGGCCAGGAGGCATGGTTTTCTGGTGGAAGACACGTGTTCCTAGCCACCCTTTCTCGTCTGTGGAAGTTGAGGAACGCCAGCTTGCTCTGCACTGGTGTGGTAACAGAATTACATCCATAGGGGTACTGCTGCGGTCTCACACTTTACAACAATCTAGCAGCTTTTAACAGCTGTCACCTCCTGAAAGAGGGGGACTTTTCAATCGCACGATTCCTACCTCCTCCTTGCGTTTCTTGACGAAATTCCCTAATTTTATACCTTTGGGTTGAGGGGAAGAAAGAGACAGAACTGAAACAGCCATGCTTCCCTTTGATAATCTGCTCCCTCTCCTAATTAACAAGACCCCACACAACTAAACATCTGCCAGCCTCAAAAACTTTCACAGAGATGAGCTTTGATCACGGCTCAGCACACAGGGTCTACACCGAACAAGAGGATTCTGCACAGCCAAAACCAAACGGTGCTGGGTCCAACTCTGCTCAATTTAATGTGACATTCTGAAGACAACTGGTGAGTGTCACCCTGGGCAAAGCACAAGGGCCACTGCAGACGTTATAATGAACCCCAAGTTTCTCTTCAAAGAATCAGTAGTATGTTCAGCTCTCTTATTCTGTAATTCTCTATTTTAAAGTTTAACTTTCTTATATTTGTAGTAAACAACCTTCTCTGCTGGTTCTAATCAGCAGTTCACATCCGCTACCCCTCCCCACCAATCCTGACTCATTCGGGTCACCTAATCACCCCTGGCTGCCTACTCTGACCCGCCCTTAATCATCCTCCTGCCAAAACACCCACCCTGCCACTCCAGCTAGGACCTCTGCTCCTTTTAAAATAGCCAATCAGGATTAGTCTAGCTTGTGCGGTCTAACCCTAGCCAATAGGGGGATGACACAGCAGCCGGGAGGAAGCCCCGTCAGTGGTAAATACTCCTTCCCCCGCTTGTCCAAGCGTGCGGCAGCCATCAGTGCTCTGTCCCTGCACCCCACACCCTTCTATAGAAGCAAACTGCTTTGCTGAGAGAACATATCTTCAAGTGCTACTTCTTTTGTACATCTAAATTTTACTTATAACACAGAGCACTGGGAATGTGTAAAATACAATCACTGCCAACTTGAAGGAGCACATGGGCCCGAAGCAGCCCTTCTCCTCTGCCAATGCAACACTGTACTCATGGGTAATCAGACAAGAGGGTCATTTTAATTACACCCTTACAATTTTCTTAAAAGGGTTTCCTAAAATCTACATTTGGTAACTCAACACTGAAGTGTTCATATTTGACTTTCTATCTGAAAATTCTCTTTTCTTGGTTTCTCGTCTCACTCCACTCTCAACAAATGCAGAGAGAACTGCCATGTGGTGATCTCAGCCAACAATTTGTCATGCTTATAAATCACCTTTTGCTTCCTGGAGGAAAAGTTACAATGTACATCCATGATATCCTATCGGGAATTATGCAGGTGTATCCAAAATGTTGACTGACAACTGTCACATATACCTCAACCAAACCAGCTCATCCTGGCAAGCAGTGAAAAACACAACGCGTATTATTACTTCATGTGACATCTCTCCAGAAGCCTCCATCCAACTGTGATGGTATTTGCATGCAGAAGGAAAACATGGCAGGAATGTGTTGAAAAAACCCAGAGTGAATTCAAATGGTGGGGATGTCTTTGAACCACAACTGTTTCCTCCTCTCTAGAGTCATTAGTGCTAATTACTAACAACTACCCTGGTGACAAGTGCTGGCAGTGACTTAGCTGCTAATTGGCTTCAATTTACCGCTCTGATTGTGTGGTCACAGGTATACGTTTGCTTGGGGAGCGAGGAAAAGAACAGATATAGCAGACCTTAGGATGTTCTTCCAAAAGACATCACCTGCCTGAAACGACCCCGCCTAACCCAGCGGGTTTCAAACTTTCCCATGCACTGTAATCACTTGGAGGGCCCCACCCTCAGGGTTACTGATTCAGTAGGTCCAGGGTGCACCCCAACACCTAGAATACTAACAAGTTCCCAAGTGATGCTGACGCTGCTGGTCTCAGGGCCACCTGCTGAGAACCACTGGCCTCATCAATAGTCTCCCCTCAACCTGATCCAAGGTACCCTCTCCCCATCCTACCTGTCCCATCTGCAAAATAAAGGCAGTGCTACAAAAACAATTGTCTTGGAGGTCCCAAGCATACATCCCATTGCAAGGATGAAATGGTGCCATGTTTGATAGACTTCTATTGAAAAAGGGATTTTTTTTTCTTTTTTTTTTTTTTTGAGACAGGGTTTTGCTCTTGTTGCCCAGCCTGGAAAGCAAAGCAATCATACCTCACTGCAACCTCAAAGCCCTGGCCTCGAGTGATCCTCCCACCCAAGCCTCACAAGTAGCTGGGACGATAAGGTGCATGCCACCACACCCAGCTAATTTTTAAGTTTTTGGTACAGATAAGGTCTTGCTATACTGCCCAGTCTGGTCCCAAACTCCTGGCCTCAAGTGATCCTTCCACCTTGGCCTCTGAAATTGCTGGGATTATAGATGTGCCATTGCACCCAAGATTTTATCAGTGTTCTGTGTTTTTATAAATTATCTGTGTTTTGCCAAACCTAACTCGGCAATTTAAAATCTCTCTAGTGTGCCTTCATTTAGACAGCAATGCATCACAGAGAGTAAAGGAAAAGTGAGTGATGCATGTTTACCTGGGCTGTACCTAGCTGTGACAAGTTGGCATTTGGAAAAAAGTCTCACCGCTCCCCTGCTAGACCTCATCTCTGACCTTGCTTTGATCTACATTTGAAACGTGAAGAACAAGAATGTGTGAACACAGTAATAAAATCAAATCAATATTCCAGCCCCTACCTAACAGATTAGAGAATAAACGTGAGAAATGAGCTTATTATTCTACTTAATAAACTACCATAAGCAAGCAATGTACTGGGAGTTAAGGACGTAAACACAATAACAGTAACTGTGTTTATTAAGCATCGACCATGCACAAAGCAGGATAAAGATGTAAGTCTTAATCCCCACAGCCACCTTGTACGGGGGTAGTGGTGATAACAGCAAATGCACATAACCGGCTTACTAGGTACCAAGTCTCCTGTAAGCATTTTATACATATTTACAGATTTCATCAATAACTCTACAAGTTAGAAACTTTACGGATGAGGAAATCCAGCCATAGAGAGGAGACCTCCAACAATTGGCTTGTGTCTCTGTACTAGTAAAAGGTGGAGGTAAAACTGGAACCCAGGCTGCCCACCTCTAGAGGATGTGCTAATGACTGTGCCATACTCTACCACTTCTGCTGCTAAGCGGTATTGCCCACATTTCAATGATAAGAAAATACCAAGGTCCACAGAGGCTAGAAACTGGCTTTCTTTTGTTTCTGAGACAGGGTCTGGTTCCAGGAGAGCAGGTTGGGGCACAGATGCGCAACCTTGGCTCACTGAAACCTTGGCCTCCCAGACTCAAGCGAACCTCTCACTTCAGCCTCCTGAGTAGCTGCAACTACAGGTGCATGCCATCATCCCCAGCTAATTTTCTGTATTTCTTTGTTGTTGTTGAGACAGAGTTTCACCATGTTGCCCAGGCTGATCTTGAACTCCTGAGTTCAAGCAATCCGCCTATCTCTCTACTAAAAATATAAAAATTAGCTGGGTGTGGTGGCACGCGCCTGTATTTCCAGCTACTCCGGTAGCTGGAATATTTACCAGAAACTGAGACTCATTTCAGGGTAGTAAGGAAAGCTACCCACGTCTCAATTTTAGCTGAGATTTCTCTGTGAGCTAAATGGGCTAAACCTTGGGAAATCGGTGCATTACTGAGCATACGACAACTCAAACACTTTTTGGTCCTGTTTCAGACTGTTACATGGCCAGGGTCCTCCTGTTACAAATGGCGTCCAGAAAATGATGGCTTCCCAAAGTGCTGGGATTACAGGTGTGAGCCACTGCACCCAGCCTGGCCTAGCTTTTGGTTCTCAAGTCTGTGCTAGATGCCCCACGCTCTCTGATGACTGGCAAATGGTCCCTGCTCTTGAGAGAAGGTAAGCACATATACAAATGAACCCAATTCAAGGTGCTGGGTGCCAATACAGTTCTGTCTTGTTGGGCAATCCATCACACACATAGTGACTTCCTTCCTGTTTTACTGATGGGCCATTAAATGACTGATGAGACCAACCTGGGGCAGCCAGACTTTGCTCCCATTTGGACAGATGTTTTCACCTATGGCAGCTGTACTCAGGTATCTTCACATGCAGCTTTTATTGCTGCTATTCCTTTATGCTGCTGATGTCACCCACATGAGTTGTACCTGTGTGTGTACTGCCTTATGCCTAGATGTGGGGTAATCTGGAAGCCTGTGGTAATATTCACTGAGTATCCTTTAAACTGTTAAAAATACTTGAAGTCTCTGATACAACATGAGTGCTATTTCCCTGGCATTTAAAGAGGTTTTCTGCATGTTTTCTGTACTGTTACTCAGAGTGAGGGAGGATTCAGCTTTGCATCATAAACTCCAGGGCACTTCTGGCTCTGTAATCATAGTTCCCAAATAGTCTACGGATTTTAGGTGACCTAAGAATTACAACCAGGGGGGACTGATCTCATGATCCGGTCTAGAGAATGGACCCTCCCTCAACCTAGCAGCTGTGATGTTTGGAGACCCTATGACAGGGATGGAGAGCTTCACCCCGAAAAAGAACTTGGTAGAAGGAATGCATTCAGGACACGTGAGCTTCAGCTACGCATGGCCCTCGTCTGTCTTCTTATTTCTGACTACCTCCACTGTGAACTGTGTCTCTTGCAAGTCAGTTTCTGCTCACTCCATCCTGGTAAGACAAATCTGAGTCATGTCAAGGTTGCTTGTTTTCCACAAAACAAAATGTCATTTTTCTACTTAGTAGCCTGCCTTTCCTCCTTTGATTCCACGCCAGAAATGGCTTTTGTCGAACTTGTCTAACTGCAATGGTTCACCCTCCCACACGTGGATGGGACTGAAGTGCATCATCTTTGTCTCATCTGCTTATTGTACCTGAGGCCCCAGGAAAGAAATGTTTACTTGGGGGTTGATCAAACAGTTGTTTTTTTTAAAAACATGATTTTTTTTTCCTATCCTTAAAAAAGTCCCGTAAAAAATTGACCTCATACAACTTCCTTATAAGCTAAAACATTAAATTTACCTCTGCCAGGGCTCTGACATTTTTGATGCAGTATGAAGAGACACTTGCCTCTTAGGAAGGAAACTGAAAATGTAGATTAAGAATCTTATGAGAACTCAAATCCTTCGACCCAGAAATCATATTATGCTAATTTATATTAAAAATGAATCTGAAATAGAAAATGTTGTAAGTCAAAGAAATTCAACATTCTTTAATTAAATCATCAAAATACTAGAAACAGCCTAACTGGCCCAAAATAGGAGAATGTCTTTTAAAAAATTATGATTTATCACGAGATGGAACACTACCCCAGCCCGTGAAAGTGATAGTTATGAAGATGGATAACGTTAAGTGAAAATAAAAAGCAGAAGTCAGAATTACATATAGAAGGAAAACAACGGTCTTTAAAAATATACAGAGAAGTAGAATGCAAGTAACCAATCAAATAATGGTGGGCCAGGCAGTGGCTCATGCCTGTAATCCCAGCACTTTGGGAGGCTGAGGCAGGCAGATTCACCTGAGGTCAGGAGTTCCAGACCAGCCTGGCCAACATGGCAAAAACCCATCTCTACTAAAACACAAAAATTTAGCCGGGCATGGTGGCGGGTGCCTGTAATCCCAGCTACTCGGGAGGCTGAGGCAAGAGAATCACTTGAACCCGGAAGGCAGAAGTTGCAGTGAGCCGAGATCATGCCACTGCACTCCAGCCTGGGCGACAAGAGCAAAATTCCATCTCAAATAATAATAATAGTGATCCTCAGACAGTAGGAGATGTATGATTTGTCTCTTTTCCCCTAATTTTATCTTGTCTTCAACAGACCCTGTGATGCTCATAATGTACTCTATAATAAGCAAACACATTCACTGTTTTATCATTATTTTTTAAATGTCTAAGCCAGATGTGAGATATCACTCCAACTCAGGTTTATGCAAAAGGAGGCGGCTAATGCCCGAGGATCCCAGAAGACGCAAACTTTCCACCCAGATGGTGTTGCTGGTGAGACACGTGGAAGCACGGCTGTCAGGATGTGTACTGGTGTGACCATTAATCAAACCACTCAAAAGTGAGGAACGTAAAAGAAAGGCGCTGCGGATGAGCCCCTTTGCAGAAAAGGAATCTTGTGCTGGCTAGGAAAAAAGATCTGTAACAATGCAGCCAGTTAGTAAGATTAATGGAAGGAGAAACCACTTTGCATGGTGGTCAATCTTCAAGAATTTAAGGGTAATTGAGACTAATTTCAAGGTACTAAGAAAAGCTACCCACGTCTAAATTTTGGCTGACATTCCTCTGGGAGCTAAATGGGCTAAACCTTGTGAAATCAGCACATTACTGAGCATACGGCAACTCAAATGCTTTTTGGTTTCTGTTCCAGACTGTTACATGGCCAGGATCCTGAATCTTACAAATGGCATCCAGAATGACAGAGACCAGCAGCAAGACCACACTGCCTGAAAACAATGTTGATAAGTAGATCCAGGAAGTAGCTGCAGGGAGACGCAACTCTGTAGAATACCGAAACACACACATGCAACAGAGGAAATTAAGTAAAGACGCAACTCTCCAGAATACCGAAACATACACATGCAACAGAGGAAATTAGGTAAAATCTACCTGGATTGCAACAGGACTGATAGAACCCTTGAGTTGGAAGGGACATTAGTTCATTTTTCTAATCCCGGAAAGCTCCCACATGAGAAAAAGCAGCATGTCTCAGGGATTGGAATGCTAACTGAGAGACTGCAATGACAGACAGAGAAAGCTCTGGAACCTTAAGAGCTGATGTCCACACACACACACACACCCCACACAGAGTCCTGTGCCACATGATGATGCTTTGGTCAACAAGAGACAGTACAGCGCTGTGGTCCCATAACATTATAACATTGTATTTTTACTGCACCTTTTCTATGTTGAGATACACAAATACTTACCATTTTGTTACAATTGCCTACAGTACTCAATATGGTCACATGCCGTACAGGCTGTAGTCTAGAAGCAACAGGCGATACCATATAGCCTAGATGTATAGCAGGCTATACAATCTATGTTTGTGTAAGTACACCCTATGATGTTTGCACAATGATGAAATCACCTAATAATGCATTTCCCAGAACATATTCTCATCATTAAGTGTCGCAGACTGTATATATGCTGATATAAACCAGTCCCTTGTGGATACTGAGGGACGACTGTGTGTGTGCGAATCTGTATCTGCAGGTTCTACATTTGTGAATTCAACCAAGTGTGGATCAAAAATATTCTAAGAAAAAAACAATAGAAAAAATAATAAAAGTAATACAAAATTTAAAAAAACCACAGTGTAATAACTATATATTTACATAGCATTTACATGGTACTAGGTATTATAAGTAATTTAGAGATGATTTAAAATATGCAGGAGGTGTGCATAGATTGTACGTAAATACGACACTATTTTATATAAGGAACTTGAGCACTGCCACATTTTGGTATCCATGGGGTTTCTGGAACCAGTGCCCTGTGGATATCAAGGGACAACTACGTGTGTATGTAACTCACACAGCCTTCTTTCAGTCGGCGAGTCTACATGTGGAGGAGAGACAATCACCTGAGTTTCAGCACTATTACAGTGAATCGGAAACACAGACCTGCAAAGGGCTCAAACAACCACTTCATTTGACAGTCGGGGACAGCCAAGGCCCAAAGAAAGTGCCCTAAGCTCACTGAGTCTGTCAGTAAAGGAACACACAGCACAGCACGAACTAGGCACCGTGCCAGGTGCTTTAGGTAAAGGATCTCCTCGCAGGCAGGTCTCATTCCTATCCCTGTTCTGCTAATGTAAACAAAAACAAATTGATACTGAACAGTTACTTGTTCAAGTTCTCAGAAAACAGTAGAGCCAAGAATGAACCCCTCCCATGTCAGCCGGTGTAGCTGAAATACAAAAAATTTAAACATTAAAAACAAAAAAGAATGAATCCTACATGATGTGCCTTCAAACCACAAGCTCTTAACCCCAAAGGCACCCATGTTAGGGCTGGGGCCTTGAAGCCTAGATTTTAATGCAGGTCTCTGGACTTTTGCTCCAAATACTCCTTCTGTTACAGAATTACAAGTGGCTTTTCCAGTGCAACTTGATGCACAGAGACTTAGAAGACATCCATGAAAAGGTAAAGTCCGGAGGGTCTGCCTGCTGTTGCTGCTGTTGCATTCTGAGGGTCTGGAAGAGTACCTGACCCATGATAAGCACTTGATACTTATTTGTTGAACGAATGAACTATTTTTCACAGGGAGCAGAAAACAGACAGGCAGGATGATCTTTCCCAGAAAATCAGAGCTAAACAAGAGCTCTGGGCTCATCCACAACGAGTTCAATGAGAAAATTGCCAGAAAAGCTGCCCAAGAAACCCCCTCATTTTATACACTGAAGAACCCAGGTAGGGGAGGTGGTAGTCCCTGGACTTAATCTGTCCAAAAGGTGGTGCACAGAAGGTTCCCCGGTCAGCACCCCAGATCTTACAAAAGGCATCCAGACTGACGAACACCAGCAGGACGAAGGTGCTCCTGGCCGACAAGATGAGGATGAGAGGAGAAGAGTCCGAAGTCACCCCTGGCCCTCCCCTTGGCCCCTCACCCCTTGGCTTGCCTTCCCCAGTTAGCAAAGAACTCTCTCACCTCTGTATCCCACAAACACAGCACCAGCCTGGCACCTGGCACCCTGCCAGCCTCAGAGAGTCCGGGAGTGAGCAGTGCCACCATGTCCAGGCCCCCTCAGAGACTGCGCTTCACCAGGGTGAGAACAACAATAAATGACAAACAGATAAATCCAGAGTGAAAGCCGAGTGTTGTTTGCTGCGGAGGATGCAGGGAGGGTGTAAGGGGTGCTGTTTGAGAGAAGACTGAGTGGGGAGGCTCCTCTGCCAAGGTGACCTCTGGGCAGAAACCTGCAGGAAATGAAGGGGTGAGTGCTAGGGCTATCTGGGGAGAGAGTCTTAAAGGCGGGGGAAGAGTGAGCACAGAGAGGCAGATGTGTGCCTGGTGTGACGAAGGCAGGTTAGACAACCAGTAGGCTGAAATGGCATGAGGATGCGGAGAGAGGCCCATGTCCCAGCATCACACCAGGGCCAGCTTTAGGGTCACGAAGTCTAAATAAAGGGCCTTGTGCTGACAAAGACCCTGTGCTTGGTTTAATAGCGAAGGAAGGGAGAAGGAAAGGAGGAAAGGAGGGAGGGAGGGAAGGAGAGAGAGAAAAAGAGGGAGGGAGGGAGGGAAAAAGGGAAGGAGGGAGGGAGGGAGACAAGAAAGGAGCTCTGGGCCTCGCAAATTATACAGCTGGTCCTGCATCCCATCAGACCACTGAATACTGGCCAAGAGGCTGGAGTGGAAGCCTCACCCACTTCCTCCTATTTAAGCACCTCTGTCTCCTGTTTACTAAAGATAAGAATCCCGTGTAAGTAACCAAGGGGACACATAGTTTTCTTTTTATATGTTGACTATAGCCTTAAAAGGAAAACATACTTTTATATTACTACCAACTCTTTGTTATCTACATTTAAAAAGGGACCAGGAGTGTGAATAATTCAGAAGAGCTGATGAAAATCCCCAGCTCTGGGAAGCAGCACGTGGCAATTTTTTTTCCTGAAAATTTCCCTTAACTGTGAATGCCTATTAACTGATAATTCCAAGGCCACACACCTGAGACACTAGAAAGCTAACTCTAGATTACTAAGAAAAGCTACTGTAGGAGGAAAAACTGGGAAGTGGCTACAAGCGTGTATCCCTCAACCCCTCCACACCCCTCCCTGTCTTATCATCACCCATCAAGTACCAAAGACACACCCTAACCTCTAGGAAAGTTGCCCAATAAAAAGAACTGAACTCGGTGGAGTAGAGCTATAAAAACATACATGTAACACACAAAGAATTTTGTATACAACTTCCAAGAGAGTCTGAGAAACCCTGGAATCTACCCACAGACCCCGAGTAAGAAGCTCTTAGGAAATGCACGGCAAGAAACTGGCTGAGTCCTGCCCTATGTGTGTATCCCACAGATACGGTGCACCCTACAGAAGAACGGGGAGAGCTGGAGCCACAAGAGCGGCTTCATCTGGAAAAATCAGGCTACAAAGCTGGACTGCAGTGAGCAGGACTGGCCTGGAGACCATAAGAACAGGGTGAGGCCCAAAATTCACCTTCCTTGCTGTCATCAGATCACTCCAATTCCTACAGACGTTTCTGGGATCTGAGGCTCCCTCCTTCTCAAGGCAAGGTTACCAGGGTTTGACTTGGGGAAATCATGCAGCCAGGAAGACCTGGCAACTTCATACCTCAAGCTGAGAAGCTAGAATAATGGTTAATGGCACGGAGTCCTTTATGCTGAGCACTGCTCTAAACACATGGCATAGAGGAACTCATCTGTGTCTCACACAAATCCCAGGAATTAGGTATTGTGATCATCATTCCCATGTGAGAAAACTGAACCCCAAATAGGTTAAATCAACAGCCCAAGGTCACACAGCCAGCAAATGGCAGACACAAGATCTGTGTTTGTTGTTTTGAGATAGAGTCTCGCTCTGTCACCAAGGCTGGAGTGCACTGACACCATCTCAGCTCACTGCAACCTCCGCCTCCCAGGTTGAAGCGATTCTCCTGCCTCAGCTTCATGAATAGCTGGGATTACAGGCACGCGCCACCACACCCGACTAATATTTGTATTTTAGCAGAGATGGGCTTTCGCCATGTTGGCCAGGCTAATCTCGAACCCCTGACCTTAGGTGATCTGCCTGCCTTGGCCTCCCAAAGTGTTGGGATTACAGGTATGAGCCACCACACTCGGCCTCAGACAGAGGATTTGAACCCAGGCCGACTGGCTCTGGAGTCTGGGCCCTTCTGCCCTAGTGTTGACCATGACAGTGTCCAATATGCTCATTCCCCGAGGAGGCCCTCCTAGGTCACCAGGCCAAGGAGAATTCACTAGGACAGTAGTGGAAGTGTCATTGCAACCCCAAGGGGACTGGAGTGGGGCAAAGGAAGGGGTGTGGTATTGATCATGGGTTTAAGTTTTGATTCTCATCACATCCTGAGATACCTCGAAAGAGACAGTCATATGTGTGCACATATTACTGCACAACTAGCTGACCAGATAGAAGTCAGCTAGTTGGAACTTACCTAAAATAAGGCAGATAATTGGAACTTGTTTTAGGCAAAGGAAAAGAAACACTTTCACAGGCAGCTTGATTCCACAGAGCACTCTGGCTTTCTGCAGATTAAAAAAAAATCTCATGGATATGCTCAAGCTGAAGAATGAAGATCCAAGTCAAGACAGAAGAATCCTGACTCACTGCAATGATCTCTGGCAATTCTGCAGGTCCCTGAGCTGCCCGTGGGGGGGGGGGGGGGGGGGGGGGAAGGTGGAGGCGGGTTGTCACATATGCCCCAGAGAGGAGTTTGTCTCAAAGGAGACCGGGGCGGTGGGGGAAGCTCCCTGGAGGGAGGAACAGCCAAGGCATAATTTCTGCCCCAGAGACAACGAGCTTAAAAGCTCCATTCTGCCTTAGGGATTTCCAAGTTATACTTAAAAAATATATATATCAATTCTTTTTTCACTTTCACCAGAAGGGGGCACCATTACCTCTAAAACGTATCTCAGGCCACGGGTCCCCCAGCTGATAACAAAGTACCAGCCCCAGCACTGGCTTCCAAAGACACCCAGGTTTCATCTCAGGCTCCAGACTCTCTCCACCCCCCACCAGGACTTTATTCCAAAATTAAAAAAACAAAAACACGTAAATGATGATTCTCTCCCAGCTTTCTTCGAAATCACTATTTTTACACCCCTGACTGCTCTACTCAAGCAAGTCTGTCATTTAACCAAAAGAGGAAACACAGTATTTTAGAAGTGAAAAACAAGGGAAAAAAAAGAGAAGGAAAACAATTCATTCTTTGAGAGGCCTGATCTACGGGGCCACATCACCAGCCCACATTCTGTTTATGAGGCTTGGTAAAAAGAGAACATGCTAAGTCCTGTTCTTAAGCGCAGGGAGTTTGTCTCTTCTTGATGTTTAAGTAGCATTTTCTTTTCCTTAGGATTAAAAAGTTTGTACTCCCTGGCTTCCTCTTGCTGAGAGGCTAAGAGATTGTCTGTCTATCTGTTTCGGTGTTTTGTTTTTCTTTTGAGACAGGGTCTTACTCTGTCACCCAGGCCAGAGTGCAGTGGTGTGGTCAGAGCTCACCGCAGCCTCCAGCTCCTGAGCTCAAGCAAGCCTCCCTCCTTAGCCTCCCAAGCAGCTGGGACTACAGGCCTGTGCTGCCATACCTTGCTAATTTTCTACTTTTTCTATCACTCAGCCTTCTGAGAAACTGGGACTATAGATGTATGACATCATGCCTGGCAAATATTTTATGTTTTGTATTGATGGGGGGTCTTGCTATGTTGCCCAGGCTGGTTTTGAACCACTGGGCTAAAGCAATCTGCAAAGTGTTGTGATAACAGGCAGAAGCCACTGTGTCTGGCCTCAGTGCTTCTTAAACCATACTGTGCCTGAGATGCATGGGGGTGGCTGTTCCCTGAATCCCATAATCCCACAGGGAGATGTCAAGCTTCCGCTCCCTGACAAGCACAGAAGGAGACTCTGAACTCTCTGCAGAACACAGCAGTGCTGAGCTGGGCCAGCTCTTAACTCACTCCCTGACAAACACCTGCCCCCACTGCCCATCTGGGCATTCAGGGGAGCCACATCAGCTCGAGGCCGCTTCTGTATACATCTGAATCCTAATCCCAGTGGGCTCTACCTGACTCCCTCACATTTTCTGTGTCTTTCTGTCCCGGTTTTAGTAATGCTCTATGAGACATGATCTGACAGAAATTCATGAGATTCCTGTGCAAAACACGAGCTGCTGTTTTGGGACTTCTGTGTGGGCCTCTCTTCCTTCACTGAGAAAAGAAAGTGTGGAGTAACTCCATGAACTGCTTCCCACCAGCACGCTTCCTTAAGGCATAACAAGCCTCTCGCTATATTCTCACTGCATTGATCAGTGCCTGAAATAAATGTATACATTAATAATAAAAATAAATAGCAATTTTACTGTGTTGTTTACATGCGTCCCTCTTTGTTGGCAGGTGAGCTCCTTTAGGCCAGGGCATTGATTTTCTGTCCCCAGCACCTGCCAAAGAGGAGCCTGGATGAGTATTTTTTGGCACTGTTGCCTGGCTGCAAAATGAGACGTCCCACTGGCTGGGAACTATTGGTTATTTCAGGAATGACTATAGGACAGTAAAAGGAGAACATAGTGGGGGACACATGTGGTTCTTAAAAACCTTGTCCAAGAAGTAGCACGCTTGTATCAGTCAGTCAGCACCACTGTGTAACAAGTCATCCTCAAATGTAGTGGCTTAAAATGTGAGGAGACAAGCTGGCTTGATGCAGCTGGGCTGTTCTGGTTTGGGCCAGTGTGCTCATTCCTCTGCAGTCATAAGCACAGCTGTTGGATTAGCTGGGCTGGCTACTATAGGGTGGCCTTCCTTGCTAGCATAGGATAGCTCAGATAATGGGGCCTCTCTCCACATGGGCTCTCATCCTCCAACAGGCTAGCCTGGGTTTGTTCACAACAGGGCAGAAGGCCTCCCAGAGTGGTGGGAGGAGCCCTGGTGCTCAAGTACTTTTCAGGTCGCTATTTGTGTCATGCTTATACTGTCCCATTGGCCAAAATGACCAACAAGGCCAGCCCAGATTCAGGAAGTGGAGACAGATGCCTGCTCTTTTTTGATTTAGTTATTTTATCTTTATTTATTTACTTATTTTTTGAGACAGGGTCTTGCTCTGTTGCCAGGCTGAAGTGCAGTGGTGCAATCTTGGCTCACTGCAATCTCCACCTCCCTGGTTCAAGGGATTCTCCTGCCTTAGCCTCTCGAGTACCTGGGACTACAGGTACGAGCCACCAGGCCCAGCTAATTTTTGTATTTTTAGTAGAGATGGGGTTTCACCATGTTGCCCAGGATGGTCTCAATCTCCTGACCTCGTGATCCTCCCACCTCAGTCTCTCAAGGTGCTGGGATTACAGGCATGAGCCACTGCGCCCAGCCAATGCCTCCTCTTAATGGGAAGCTACATAGTCCTGGTGCAAGGAACAGATGGATGTAGGGAGGGGAAGAACGTGTGGCCATTTTTTGCAAACACATATACACACACTCCTTTTTTCTACTCTCATTCTAATGCAGAGTACTAGTAATGTCTGCAAGGGAACCTGGGAGGCATAGCCTTGTGTTAGTCCATTCACATTGCTATAAAGGAATACCAGAGAATGGGTAATTTACAAATAAAAGAGGTTTATTTTGGCTCTTAGCTTTGCAAGCTGTATACAAAGCATAGCGCCGGCATCTACTTCTGGTGGGGGCCTCGGCAGCTTCCGATCATGGCAGAAGGCAAAGGGAGAACAGGTAAGTCATATGGCAAGAACAGGAGCAGGAGAGAGAAAGGCAAGTGCCAGGGTCTTCAAACAACCAGCTCTCACGTGAACTCAGAGCAAGAACTCACTCATTACCATGGGGATGGCACTGAGCCATTCATGAGGGATCACTCCCATGACCCAAACACCTCCCATCAGGCACCACCTGAAACTCTAAGGATCACATTTCAACATGAGATTTGGAGGTGACAAACATCCAAACTGTTCCAGTCCTTAGCTGCTGAGCTACTTCCCAGCTGTAACTGTGTTACTGAGGAAGAAGACAAATGCTGGTGAAGAGTCAGCCACCTCTGCTACAGGCATTCTGCAGATATTGCTGAAACGCAGTTCACAGGGGGTGTGCTAATCTGCACTCCCACCAGCATCACCAACAGAATGTGTTACCAAATGCACAGATTTTCAGTAATCTGACAGTTAATAAATGGTGTCGCTGGCACACGCCTGTAATCACAGCACTTTGGAAGGTGGAGGTGGGGCATCGCTTAAGCTCAGGAGTTCCAGAGAAGCCTGGGCAATACAGGGAGACTTCATCTCTAAAAATAAATACAAAAAAGGCCGGGTGCGGTCGTTCATGCCTGTAATCCCAGCACTTTGGGAGGCTGAGGTGGGTGGATCATGAGGGCAGGAGTTTGAGACACACCTAGCCAACATGGTGAAACTCCATCTCTACAAAAATACAAAAATTAGCTGGGCATGGTGGCACTTGCCTGTATTCCCAGCTACTCAAGAGGCTGAGGCAGGAGAATCGCTTGAACCCAGGAGGCAGAGGTTGCACTGAGCCAAGATCGTGCCACTGCACTCCAGCCTGGGCCACAGAGCAAGACTCTGTCTCAAATAAATAAAAAAAAAAGACAAGCGTGGTGGTGCATACCTGTAGTCTCAGCTACTTGGGAGGCTGGGGTGGGAGGATGGCTTGAGCCCAGGAAGTAGAAGCTGCAGTGAGCCAAGACTGCGTCACTGTAATCCAGCCTGAGTGACTGAGTGAGACCTTACCTCAAAAAACAAAAAAGGGCATCTCACTATGTTTTTTGTTTTGTTTTGTTCCATTTTGTTTTTTGAGATGGAGTTTCACTCTTGCTGCCCAGGCTAGAGTGCAATGGCACAATCCTGGCCCATTACAACCTCTGCCTCCCAGGTTCAAGCGATTCTCCTGCATCAGCCTCCTGAGTAGCTAGTATTACGGGCGCATGCCACTATACCCAGCTAATTTTGTAGTTTTAGTAGAGATGGGGTTTCACCATGTTGGTCAGGCTGGTCTTGAACTCGTGACCTCAGCTGATCCATCTTTCTTGGCCTCCCAAAGTGCTGGGATTATAGGCGTGACTCACCGCGCCCAGCCCTCACTAGGGTTTTTATTTGCATTCCTCTCTTTTATTTGTGAGAGGCAGAAGCTGCTTCTCTTTTTGTGGTTAAGAACCAACAATCTCCATTTCCTCCTCTGTGAACTACGTGTTGATACTCTGTGCGCACGGTTACTGGTCTTTTAAAATATTAATTTCCAGGAGTTCTTTGTATATAATTTTGAGATTAGCCCCACTGTCTGTGATGTGAGTCGCAAACATTTTCCTCCTGGGAAATCTTAATGAAGGCCACCGCATTAGATACAATGTGGTTGCCCTGTTTTAAACATCACCATTTGTCAGGAGCCCAGTAGAGGTTAAACCTGCTTAATGCTATGCCATTATCTGCATTGTCCATCACATAATTTCACTTTTTTTCTATTTGTGTTACACTTTCCTCCTCCCAGGGTTTAAAAATAACTTTTTATTTTGAAATAACAGTAGATGCACAGGAAACTGCAAAAAACGTAGGGAGACGTCCTGTGTACCCTTCACTGAGTTTCCGCCAATGTTGACATCTTAGGTAACTCTAGTACAAGATCCAAAGCAAGAAACTCATGGGTACAACACGTGTGTATAGCTCTATGCCATTTCATCATATGTGTTCAAGAAATCATCACAGCAATGAAAATAGAGAATTATGGCCGGGTACGGTGACTCACACCTGTAATCCCAGCACTTTAGGAGGCCGAGTCGGGTGCATCACGAGGTCAAGAGATTGACATCATCCTGGCCAACATGACAAAACCCCATCTGTCCTAAAAATACAAATTAGCTGGCATGGTGGCGCGCACGTGTAGTTCCAGCTACTTGGGAGGCTGAGGCAGGAGAACTGCTGGAACCCAGGAGGCAGACACTGCAGTGAGCCGAGATTGCACCACTGCACTCCAGCCTGGGGACAGAGCAAGGCTCCGTCTCAAAATAAATAAATAATTAAAATAGAGAACTGTTCCATCATCACCAAGATCTCCTTAATTCCATACCCCTTTAAAAATCAAACCCATTTCCTTGCCAGGCTCCCACATCCCTAACTCCTGGCACCCACCAATAGTATCACCTTTCTAATCTATTTTTTTCTTCACCCTCTTATCATCTCATAAAACCTTCTCTAATAAAGTTTATTACTACAGGATCAGATGAAAAATTTGTTTCCTTGAGCAAAAAAACTTCCAACTCAATCCTGAGGCCACGTAATGTCTCATCCATCAGCACTTTCCCATGCTCTTCCATTGGCTCAAACCCACCCCTTTCTGAAATTACATCAGGTACCAGACAACAGTTTTCCTCCTGGGGTGGGGGTGGGGGGCGTGGAGCAAGCCCTGCCTCTCTTCCTACTCCAACATGGATGTGAGAAAGTGGAACAAGTCTCCCATGAGGCATGTATCCATAAAGCGGTACACAGTATATATCCGTAAAGTGGAGTATGATTTGGCCGTAAAAAATGTGCTACAGACACATGCTACAACACAGATAAACCGTGAACGCATTGTTAGGCGAAAAAGTCACCAAAGGTAACATGCTTTATGACTGTATCTATGAGAGCAAAAAGCTATATGAAAAAAAATATATGAGAAAACCACTTCCTTCTTCCTGGTTGGCTGAAGTCTCCGGTGTACCAAAACTTTCTAAGTAAAGCAAAAACAGCAAAACAAAACGACACAGAAAAACTTTAAGTCCCACGGAAGCTATAAGCAAAGTACAGCCTCCTGCAAAAAAGTACTGCAAAGAAGGTCCTTTCTGTCCCAGGTTTGTCTACTGAATTTATCTTTAGACGGCAGAAGTAGTTTGTTTTGGTAAAGAAACCAGGCAAAGAGGGATCCCAGAGAATTGTGTGAAATCCAGTAAGGTTGCAAACACTGAGATGGCTTAGCACTATTTCTTTAGTACACAGATCTGGTTTAGGAAGGTGTAAATGTTTAATCTTTTGTTTAGCAGCTTTCCATCAGGCAATGTGTTGACGTCATCAAAATGAAACTCAGGGCTTCAGTCAAATGATAATTAGGGCAGGGAGGAAGCAGGAAGAGAATTAAACCTGACTCCATTCTGCAGATCTGCCATAGAGAACAGAGGTTCCCCTGACCTTTTGACAGTAATATGCTCAGCTTGATCCTTCCAGATTGAGGCTCAAAGAAAACATGTCTTAAATGAAAGTGCTTCTGTTGCAAATTCCACTACCACCCCAGGGCCACAGTACCACAACAGTTTGCAGCATAAGAAGTAAGATCTCCAATAGGAAATTGGAAGTATTCAGAGTCTTGATCTTGACTACTGGGCAAGGTAGACAAAGAGACTGGAGCAAGCTGAAAGCTGCAGGAAACAGCCTCTCAAATAAAGCCTCTCTTCTGCTGCATGTCACTGAGAATGAAGAAAAACAAATGCGAGTGATATTTGATCTATAATTAAGATGCAGGTCCCAGACATGAAAATGTCTCTATTAACGCCATCCTGCCTTTAGCTCTGGGTTAAACAACCTCATCTGTTCCTAGGTGACCCGTAAGTCCTGCGTCCCCTGTGTTTCCAACTCCCAGCACACTGGACCTATTCATTATTTCTGTATGGGTGCTCAGAGAGGCTACAGGGATGGGAAGCTTCTGCAGGTCTTGACCCCACATTCATCACCTGTGTCTCATCTGTCTGGTTAGCTGGCATTCAGTGAAGACACAGGGTATTGGTATTCTTGGCACAGGAACAGCTAAGTGTAAAATGCAGGCTTGCAAATGGTGCAGCCATTTGGAAAATAGTTTGGCAATTTCTCAAAATATTAAACATGGAGTCAACGTATCACCTGGCAGTCCCACTCCTAGGGATACACCCAAGAGAACGGTTGTATGTTCACACAAACTATGTATATAAATATTTATAGCAACATTACTCATGGCAGTCAGAAAGTGGAAACTGCCCAAATACCTATCACCTGATGAAAGCATTAAAAATATGGTATATAAGCATAAAGTGGGGTATGATTTGGCCATAAAAAACGTGCTACAAGCACATGCTACAACACAGATAAACCTTGAACACATTGTTAGGTGAAAGAAGTCACGAAAGATTACATGCTTTATGACTGTATCTATGAGAGAAAAAAACTATTTATATGAAAAAAAAAATCTACAGAGGATTAGTGGAAAAACCTATCTTCAAGAGTTTCTAGTCTAATGAAGGAAACGTACATGTGAACAAATCAGTACAAGAGTGGGCCCTTGGCCGGCCGCGGTGGCTCACGCCTGTAATCCTAGCACTTTGGGAGGCCGAGGTGGGTGGATCACCTGTGGTCAGGAGTTCAAGACCAGCCTGGCCATCATGGTGAAACTCCATCTTTTTTTTTTTTTTTTTTAAAGAGCGGGCCCTTAAAGAGGCTTGTTTTAGCCACAGATCCCATGTACATAAAAGAGACAGACCTTGCATGACTTGAGGGGGAAAGAAGAATAGACCTCAGAGAGAGGGCAGTATTCAATATTGGACGTGGGGGCCTTTGGAAGCACTTATCAGATGAGAATAAGCCTAGAATGGGCATCTGTTCACATTTCAGCTAGGTGCCTGGGCTCAGGGTTTTGCTTGTGATAAAACTTCGGTTGTGCACAAGATTCAGAGAGTGTGGTATCAGTGTGATCTCACATGGCTCGGCAGAAAGCATTCAGAGTGAGAACACCGAACTCAAGTCCATCAATTGCAAAGGCCGTTCTGAACTTCCAGGGTAACTGATTTATTCTGTTTTCCTTTACTCTTGAGAAACTAAAACTTTCCAATTCCCGGACTTCCTTCTGTTCTCTTTGTACACTAATTAATCAAATACTCAATTAGTTCACCATTCAATTAAAAAAATACACAAGGCGAGGGGTTGTGAATACAAAGAGAGTCACAGACACGCTCCCCTGCAGCTCACAGTTGACTGCGGCATTTCTTAAAGCATGGCCCGACACAGCACCTGCATTAGCAGGGGAGTTGCTTAAAAATGCGAATTCCGAGGATAAAAACTCCTACAACAGGCCTGAGGAGCTAGATTTGGAAATCTGCTTTCTCAAGGGTGCCCCAAATGCTTCTGAGGCAGGTGGTCCACAAACAGAGATGACGGTACTACCATGTGGTAGGAGCTCTGAAGGGCCAGTGAGGTGAAGCAGTGGAGACACAGAGCCAAGGCCATCGGATTTATTTTCCAAGGGAACATAAATTCTGAACGGCTCTTTCACTGGTGGGTGGCACTGGGATGGGAATCAGTTCAAGCAGCTCTCTCAAAGATGACTGCCAACTTTAACCACTCTTGCTGTCTTTCTCAATCAAGATGACCTGACATACTCCTGCATCGGTGTGACATGCACCCTACCCAGACTCTGAGGTTCCCTGACTCCTCTACACCCTCTTTAGAGGGAAGGTAGAAACATCTGCCCAGACGATGAACCCATTAAAGAAAGGTAACGGCACGAAGAGAAAGTAACTTGGCCAGAACAAACCATAATAACAAAAAGAAGAAAGGGGGAGAAGGGGCCCAGGAGGCAGCGGAGGAGGCGTACACAGCGGTTCCCAAATGATAAACCACACCTGCCCTACAGCAGGACTCAGCTGGTTGTCGGCAAAGGCAGAGGTCCTACACAGAAAAGCAGAACAACTTTGGTGTCAATGTCTTTCTGGACTTGGAAAAATGGCTTAATCTTTCAGGGTCCCCCAAATTTTCTGCTCTGTAACATCAGAATATTAATATTGATCTCTCAGGCTGCTGGAAAGATTAAACAAAGGAAAAAAACCCGTATGAGTGAAATGTTCTAGCAACAGATCCTTGCACAAAGTAGACATGCCCACTTCTTCAAACTGTGGGTTCTGGCGGAGGTGAGGGGAGCGGAGTAAAATCTTGCAAAACGTCCCAATATTAAGCACAACATAGTAGTGTCAGCTGAAGAAAGATCAGGTTCATAAATCTGCAAAGGAGGGCTTTATTTCTCATAGAGGGTCACAGCCTGCAGGGTGGCTATTCTAACAGGCTGGGGACTGTAGACTCCAGCAAGAAACCAGAAACAGACATTTCACCAGAGGGAAAAAGGAAGCAGAAATTTATGCTGAGCAGGATGACCAACTATACATAGTCAATAAGCCATAGGGGGAGTCATGAATATTTATAAAAGGAGCAGTGTGCCCAAGAGCAATTGAGCTTCACGGCCCTTCATGTGTCCCATGTACAACAAACGGCACAGTTAGCATCATCCAAGGGTGAAGGTTTTGATCTTCTGATGTCAAAAGGTGAACGACACAAAAACTCTTACTGTGCATTCTCCAAAGACTGGCCAGAACCACTCTGTGTTGAGTGGTCTCTGATCAGTTGAAAAAGGAGGGGCAGCATCAGCAGGTTGTTGGATGTCAGTCTTTTGAGAGGGCTTGTTTTTGTTAAGTTCTTAGAGAAGAAAGCCTAATGGTGGTTAGCGAGGGAGGGGGTATAACGAGGTATGTCTGACAACCCCATCCCATCATGGCTGACAACTTCATTTTCATGGTTACTCCGGGGTCTCCTTGACCAACAGATAGTCTGGTTGGTTGGGGGACTTATGATTTTATTTATCAGTAGTTAACACTTATTGAATGTCTACTACATGCCAGGCATTGTTCTATGCATTTTGCATGTATGGAGTCATCTCTTTTTTTTTTTTTTTTTTTTTTTTTTTTTGATACAGAGTCTTGCTCTGTTGCCAGGCTGGAGTGCAGTGGTGTGATTTTGGCTTACTGCAACCTCTGCCTCCTTGATTCAAGTGATTCTCCTGCCTCAGCCTCCCAAGTAGCTGGGACTACAGGTGTATGCCACCACACCCAGCTAATTTCTGTATTTTTAGTACAAGTGGGGTTTCACCACGTTGGCCAGGATGATCTTGATCTCTTGACCTCATGATCCGCCTGCCTCGGCCTCCCAAAGTGCTGGGATTACAGACATGAGCTACTGCCTGTAATCTCATCACCAGCAGGAGTCACCTCTTCTTTAGAACAACCCCGTAAGGCAGTTCATGTCATCAGCCTCATCTTTTATGGAAGAGAAACTCATCAACACACCACTTCCCTTATCTCACTCCCTACACATGGAATAGCATTTTTTTTTCCTCTAATTATTCTCTCTTTTGTCCTTCCTCAGTATCTTTCCTACCAGCTTACGCCTTAACCAAAGGAAACTCTCTAAAGAACTGGGAAGGGACTTTAAACATCATCCTGCTTGTTTTTCAGGAGTAGAAATGGCGAGCCCTCGCTAACCCCTGGCTAATCGCCTGTGAGTGCCATGATGGCTCTGTGCCTTGGCAGCCCAACCCCTGAGCTCTCTACTCTTTCTCCTGCTCACCTGTCCCTCGGGTTGAACCACAACCTCAGGTTGTGACTATGTTCACAACCCTATCATTGAGGTATATCAAAATGCAACAGCTTGAATTACCTTCCTAACTTAGTGTGGATGCCCCACTACCTACTGGGATTCCAGGCAACAGCACTTACCAATGGGACTGCTAAAGCCAAAAAGTGATAGCAGACAATAAAGTATACAAAAGACAAAAGCACCCGCAACGTGCCTAGCTAATTGGGGAAGGGCAGCGCAGAAAGTACTCAGGCTCACAGCCTGCCAAATAGGCCAGTGAGCTCAGGTGAATCACTTCCCCCATGCTGGCCATCATTTTCCCATCTGTGAAATGAGGGCAAGGGGTCAGATCTTTTTCTGAGGTTTGCTGGAACAGAAAGCATCTCTGGTTGATAAGAAGGCTTTGTGGTCTAAGATGCAGGATGGCAAAATAGGAAGCATACGGGCTTCAAAGGCAAACCTGAATTTGATGACTGATCTGTCTTTGCTAACTGTGTCCTTGGAAGATTATCTCTCCTTTCTGAGCTTCATGGGGGGATTCTCACTGTTATTAGTATCTACCCAAACATCGTCCCCCTTCTCACCAGCTAACAGAACCATGTGTTGTGTTTAGGCAGCAGCGGGAGATTGCTGATTTCAGAAAAGGGGGGCCTCTTTCTATCCGCAGGGGATAACTAATAATCTGTACAAACGAGCCATGGTAATCCCCTCGCCTGCTAACAGTGATAGGGTCTAGGGTTCAGTTTATAATTAATTTCTAAACTATGAGATGTAAACAGAAGTCTGCTTTGGAGGTTCTTATCCTGAATAAAAAGTCAGAGACTTCAGACAAGAAGCAATTTTAGGTTTGCTTCTCGCTTCATGTTTGGGACTCTGAAGACAAGACACCCGGGGCTATGGCAGCCATCTTGCAACCTTGAAGTGGAAAGCTTGAAGACAAAAATCCAATGTACTAAGAATGGTAAAGTCATGGAAAGATCAGGGACCCTGGAAACACTATTGAGCTGTTGCACAGATGATGAACTCTCTACCTCTTTATGGCTAACAGCACAGTTACTTGCAGCCAAAAGCTCTCCCGACTGAGGTTATATAAATAGCATCAGGTATAGAACTTGGAAAGGTAAAAATGCCATTGAATGATAGCAAACACCATTGCCTATTGAAAAAGACGCTTGCTGAGGCATTTTTTAGCCATCAGATAAGCCTCCTAATGATATTTGTTTTTATATTTTCCTGACAAGTTAAAATGAAAACAAAACAGCTAGGCAGAAAACTTTTTTCTCTTTAAGCACTCTTGTTTTCTCTGGCCTTACAAGATTCAGCTCACTTAGGCATTTAGAAGAAGCTAGGCATAGCTTTGCTCTGAGAACCATGTCCCATGAGGATCATGCATCAGCTTCACAAGTACAAGCCCTGTCACACAGTCCCTGCAGAGCCTGAATCTCCAGGGGTGAGGACCAGGATCTAAAAGCTTCCTTTGTGATAAACTTTCACACACATTCAAATTTGAGAAATAGCAGCCTACATGATGCACCCTGGACTCTCATGCAATTATTTGGCTATCTAGTCATTTTCTCTGCTACTAAAAGAACAGTATCTTATTGACTGTCCATTAAGAACCACAGAGGACACACCAGGGACTCAGGAATTTCAGAGAGTGACTCTCTACCGAGTTATTCAATGCAGACAGGGCACTGATACCTGGTCTCTCTCCTCACCTTCACATTAACAGATGTGACACTCTTGGTGACTAACTTGCCCTAATTGTACTTTGGCCCCTCCATCCATAACCTGAGACCTGACAACATCAAGCCAGTGGTAGACAAATTAGATCACCTACTCCATGTGCAGCGTTTTCTTTTTTTTTTTTTGACACAGAGTTTCGCTCTTGTCGCCCAGGCTGGAGTGCAATGGCTCGATCTTGGCTCACTGCAAATTCCACCTCGCAGGTTCAAGCGATTCTCCTGCTTTGGGCTCCAAGTAGTTGGGATTACAGGTGGCTGTCACCACACCCAGCTAATTTTTCTATTTTTAGTAGAGACAAGGTTTTACCATGTTCTCCAGGCTGGTCTCGAACTCCTGATCTCAGGTGATTCACCTGCCTTGGCCTCCCAAAGTGCTGGGATTACAATAAGCCACCACACCCAGCCAGCATTTTTTTGAATTACATCAATTATTTCTTCAACTACCTGGACGTGGACACCACGGTGACCTCCACACTTCCTTTTGAGGAGCCTAATGCGGATTAATTTACTGGCTCAAGATCACACAGTTAGAAAATAGCACAAGGGAGCATGAATATATTGCATTGATGCTGGTTTTGTGATTGTGTGCTGCTGTCTTAAGATAAAGATCTTGATGAACTTGGAATTCTTCACCTGGAGAAATGCAGACTGGAGGAGGGAAGGCTCCCAGGAGGCTCTGACAGTAGACTTCTACTGCCTGAAGTTCAGTCACGGCAGAACCAATCACTTTCAGCTGCAGGGTCTCAAGGACCAAACTCAAAGCAGAGAGCAGAAGTTAAAAGAATGATTTAGGTGGCAGAGCATGGTGGCTCATGCCTGTAATCCCAGCACTTTGGGAGGCTGAGACTGGTGGATAGCTTGAGATCAGGAGTTGAAGATCAGCCTGGCCAAAATGGTGAAATCCCCATCTCTACTAAAAAATACAAAAAATAGTTGGGCATAATGGCGGGCACCCATAATCCCAGCTACTCGGGGGGCTGAGGCAGGAGAATCGCTTGAACCTAAGAGGCGGAGGTTGCATGAGCCAAGATGGCGCCACTGCACTCCAGCCTGGGTGACAAGAATGAAACTCCGTCTCAAAAATGAAATAAAGGAAAGAAAGAGAAAGAATGGTGTACGTTTTCAGCAAGGTTTGCTCAAGCTGCCAGAAAGAAAGATTATCTTGTCAGGTGAGCTTCCTTCAAATGGATGCATGCAATACACGTTGCATGCCTGCAAGGTGGGGGATAGTATGGAGGGGCTTAAAGCCTCAGGAGTGCCAAGATGATCTAGAAAGCTGTTGTTGCACGTTTTTGCAATCAACTTAGATGCAGCAGTGGTGCACCACTCTGATGTATCTAACAGGATATAGTAAGCATTGAATTAATATTTGCTAAATAAATGGATGAATAGAACAGGGATGAAAAGGACCAGATCTTCCCTTATTTCATTCCCACCACTTGCTAACTCTAAGAGTCTCTCCAAGCTTTTGTTTCCTTCCTTGTACAAAGAAATCTTGGGCTTCAGAATTTCTTCTGATGTTTTATTTCTTCCCTACCTAAAACATCTGTTCTACTCACCTTTGAGAAATTTTAGGAGGCTACAATGTGGGATACAGTAAGCTTCTTGAGGAAAAATGTTCTGTTTTATACTTGTTTCTGTCCCCCACAGGATCTAGGTTGGGTCTGCACGTGTAGCAGGTAAATCCAGAGATGTGAGAGTCCTGACAAGGGGGAGACTAAAGAACACCGTTTCCTGAACCCCTACTCAGTGCCAGACACCAACCTATATATTTTACATACACTATCTCAAATGATCCAGACACCAATACTCTAAGGTGGAGATCTTCACCCCCACTTTACAGATACTAAAACTAAGGCTAAGAGAGGCTGGCTGTCCCCAGCTCAGGGTGGGGAGGTGGCACAGTTCTTGCTTGCAAATTATTCCCATCATCGTTACCACCCCTGCTTAACTTTCAGGCTTCTTAGGTCTTTCTGCTGACATTTCTAGGATGTAACATTCAGACACTGCCAATGTATCAAAATGCAAGAAAGAATTCAGCCCTAAGATCTTTCTCCCTTATCCATACACCAAAAATGTGTTCATTCCTTTGTGAGTGCCAAGCAGTGTTAGGTACAAGGTTCCCTGGAAACTGCTGCCTGATGAAGTCCAGTTAGTCATTTACTTGAAATGGCCACTGAGAGCACGACCTAGTGCCGCAAAGAACCAGTACAGAGCGAGACGCATGGCAGGTTAGAGCTCAAAGAGGTGCATGTTAAATCCAAATGTCTGATTTCATGGTCTTTCAGTGGAAGGAATGGGAAAAGTAAAAACAATATTGAGAAACAAGAAGCATCAAGCGCATGCATGTAGACTGCAGGGCCATGTTAAAGAAGGGGGTAAAACCCTAACTTCGTTATGAGCATCCTGGGCTGAGTGACGTCCGAAGGGCCAGCCATCAACAATGGGTACCAGTCTTCTGGGAGCTAACAGATGTTCGTTTTATGAGGAAAGACAAGTACTGTTCGGCTTTTTTAGGTACCCATAAAAATTGAATAATTTCAAGCTATTCTAATAGCTGCCTGACAATTTTATTAACGCCGTCAGCTGCCGGGAGGCCCTGTCCATGCCTGAAAGACCGAGTCCTCAACTTGGGACTATTCACATCAGCTGAGCTCCATTTGAACACCTTCCTTTTTTCAATTAGCTAGACAATGAAGAGGCTGTCTCCCCATATGGCCCCTTGGAAACTCTGCGGCAGGCTGCCTCGGCGGGCGTACAGTTCTCTTCTCAGAGGTGATGAGGCTAATAGGAGCTGTGAAATCAGGCAGGGCTCCATCAGCCTTAGCTGTTTAACCCAACAGATGTAAAATGGCCAGACTTTGTGGGTTTTTATCAGTAATAAATGGGATATCAAGTAGGGAAAAGTTAGCCCAGCAACTGCACTCAATAAATCTACGTTTGTGTTTATTTCTCATGAGTCTAAAGTCATCTGAAAGAACCTGGATGGAAAACTGCCCAACTTCATCTTCTGATTTCTGACCCAGTTTTTAAAACACCAACACTCATGTTTTTCATTTCCTAAAGCTCTTCCTTGTTTTTCAGAGCTGCTTTTTTTTAAAATGTAGGATCTTGTTCATATTTTATGAAATAGTTGTTTCATCTTTCTGAGGCCATTAATTTCAACTTTTTTTTTTTTTGACGTTTTCCGCTTTTCTCTGCCTTGTCTGTTTCCTGTTTCTTTTTTGTTTTGTCAAAACTAACCTCTGACGTTTTTATCAGAGCTTTTCCTCCAGTGTCTAGTGACTCTTCATAACGTGGATGAGTCAGGCATTAAAAGTAGGTGGGCAGCTTTGAGTTTGTGGGTGGCTTCTTGACTGCAGGCCTTCAATGAAGAGGGAGTGAGCCAGTCACTGACTTTTACTGCATCTGCTAGTCAGGGTCCTGTCAAGAAACCCCAGCTAGAGGAACCTTCATGAAGAGCTGCTATCCGGGATTTGGAACTGTAAGTGCAAAAGGGGTATGCTGAGATGTCACACGAATTGCAACTGCAAGGGCCAATTGCAATCCTCAGGCTGGAATAACACAGAGAAAGAGTGTGGATTACTAGAGTTCGGAGCCCCACAGTGCTGGGACCCAGGCCTCCGAGGCGGGGCTGCCCTGCTGCTGGTCTGGATTTGGGGAGAGGATGGACTGCAAATAGAACCAACTGCACAGCCAGGTGAGGCTGCACTGCAGGACTGATTTGGACAAAAACAGGAAGCAGACAGGCAGGAGCAAGTCTCTCCTCCCATGGCCTCTGTCTCCCCATGGCACTCCATCTGTAAAAAACCTCAAAAGACACTGGCAACGCTGAAATGTTAACAGAGTCCCATCCCCATTATCTCAGAGCTGGATCCAGTAGGTGGGTTGAAGTCAAGAGTAATAACTTAATATGACTTTAAATGAGCACATGACATATCCCAAGCATCAATATCACAATATTGGGCTGGGCTGTCTCCCCCAGAGAGGAATCACACAATCTCTTACCTGGAGGACAGAAAACTGGCCTCAAGCATTCGGATTTCTGAGTAGAAGAGGGGCTGAGGGGCCTCCCCTGTCAGGGCACACACCTTCTATTGACCTTGGTTTCACTCGAGCGCCCTGCTGAGACCCTATCTGTGCATAATGAAGTGTGTGTGTCCACATTCACACTGATGCTGTGTGTCCAAGAGAAAACCTCCAGCAGGCCAGGTGCGGTGGCCCATGCCTGTGATCCCAGCTCTTTGGGAGGCCAAGGCGGGTGGATCACCTGAGGTCAGGAGTTCGAGACCAGCCTGGCCAACATGGTAAAATCCTGTCTCTCCCAAAAATATAAAAATTAACCAGGCGTGGTGGCAGGCACCTGCAATCCCAGCTACTTGGGAGGCTGAGACCGGAGAATCACTTGAACCCGGGAGGCAGAGGTTGCAGTTAGCTGAGATTGTACCTTCGTGCTCCAGCCTGGGTGATGAGAGTGAAACGCCAAAAAATAAAAATAAAATAAAAATAAAAAATCTCCAGCAGTATGTAGGGGCCAAGAGGAATATCTCCCTGGCTGTATAAGCTGGAGGAGGAGTAGCTATTCTAACTATTTCTTACACATATTATTGACCAACCCCCTCATATCGCTGGGGATCCATTCCACGTGGCTTTTGGGAATACCTGGAGCCTCTCATCACTGAGTCTTGTCTGGGATCAGCAAAGTCAGTCAGCCCACTCCTTGCCTTGTTGCCCAGTAGGATCGCTGATCTGTGATGTCAGATCCCCCTCTCCCATCTGTAATCTCACTGCCCACATTTGCCGACATCCCTTGTCTGCATTCTCCTCTTCCAGCATCTTAGTCCTTGTGAACTATGCCTTCTTTTATTCCTTTCCTGCCATCTTGGTGGACTCTGTGAGAGTATGGAAATGAACTCATGTGTTGAGGTTGCCATGTTTTATAATTCACATTAAACAAAAAGTCCGCATGGGTCACTTAAAACACATGTGCAAGCCCAATTTGTCCTCTGGACCATCCACTTGCAACATCTGCAAGGCATTACAATACAGCACTCTGAACAAGGGAAAGCCAAAATAATTTGGGTCACTTTGTTTGGAAAGAGAAGGCTGAAGAACAAATTAATGGTAGAGACGGGACTATTTGAGGACAATCTGCAGCTGTTCTTTTGCTCTGAGAGACAGAATGAAAGGGCATGAGCAGAAAAGTGCAATACGAAGGATTTTAAGTAGATATGAAAAATCGTATCTCACGAAGATTACTGTGATGGCCAGATTGGCCTCCCTACCTGTAATCTCTCTCTCTACCAATGGCCTTCTGTACGTTTCACGATTTAAGATCTCCAAATCCAACAGAGCATGCATTTAATCAGTTACCAATTAATTACAGAAGGCTTAACATGCTGGGCATCATGCTATGCACTGAGAGTGATAAACCAGACGGATAAGGCCCTTTCCACTCCACACTTGCAGCTTAGCCAGAAACAAAGACAAGTCAACACACGTTTTCAATAAAACATAAATCCGATCCGTGATTCCCTCTCCTGTCTCATCGTTATCTACTTCCATAAATAAATTTGGCCTATGATGTGTCACAGAGGGGGGCTAAGGCCCATGTTTCAGGACACATACACGGTCCTTACCAGAAGGAGGTTCACCCAATGAGGCTGCTGCTTCGGGCATAATGACTCCCATCTATCCCCATTTTCACACATGAGGAAACTGAGGCTTACAGAGGTGAAATAAAGTTGAAAGGCCATTTAAAGCAGTGTGTTAGCTTCCTATTGCTTCTGTAACACATTTTACTACAGATGACGTGGCTTGAAATCCCGCATTTGCTCTCTTACAGTTCCGGAGGTCAGACAGCCTGAAGTCAGTCTTAGCAGGTTAAAGTCAAGATGTTGGCAAGACTTGTTCCCTGTGGAGGCTCTGGGAGAATTTGATTCCCTGCTGTTTCCAGCTTCCAGGGGCCATCTGTATTCCTTACCTTGCGGCCCTTAACTCCGTCTTCCAAGCACATCACTCCCATCTCTGCTTCTATCATTACATCGCTTCCTTCTCTCTGCAGCCAAATCTTCCTCCACCTCCCCCTTTTAAGACACTCATTGTATTTAGGGCTCACCTGTATAGTACAGGATACGCCCCCCATCTCAAGACCATTCACTTAATTGCATATGTAAACTCCCTTTTGCTATACACGGTATTTTTTACAGGTTCCAGTGCATGGATTAGACTGAGGATGTCTTTGGGGGCCATTATTCAGCTACCACACAGGTAGAAAGAGGAGGACCTGTGATTCCACCCTAAGTCCTATGCCTCTGAGGCGGAGTGCCAACCCCCTGCAGGCCTGCTTCCCGTGAACTCAGCTTTGACCACATCCGCACGTCACGGTGCCTCACACATCTCCCGCGGGATCATGCCTCCACGCCTTTTCCAAGGCACTGTTTTTGCCTGGAATTCCCTGCTATTTGCACTCTGACAATCTGCTGCCTAGCCTTCAAATTACAGCTCAAGTGCTTCCCCCTCAACCTCACCCCACCCCAAGCGAAGTAACTCTCCTTCATCTATGCCTACACCACACTTTGGCAAACTCTCTGCACAAGCAATGACCGTATTACTTTGTAGATATTTTTGCTTTTTCTTCCCCCTTTTCCATTTATACAAGACTTCCTCCAGAGTAAGAATCATTTCTCTTTTCTTGTACGTCCTCAAGTGTCTTCTGTGTCCAACATCACCAGGCACATAGTAGGCATATTTCCATACATATTTCTGAACTGGACTAAAGCTAGTTTAAAAATGAATAGCATCATAAAGGTTGATTGTGCCATCTTCCCTGGAGGTTAATGAGAAATGAAAATTGAGCCACATTCTTTCTTTTGTTTCCTCATCAATTTACTGAGCCCAATGTCGAGCCTTATACTAGATGCCTGGAATACAGAGATAAATAAAACAGGGCACCTGCCTGGGAAGTAAGAAAAATGGGATCGAAGGCTCCCCCTCATCAGGTGGCAGCCACCATGCTTGGCACGGCCACATAAAGGAACTCAATGAAGGGGGAGGGCCACTGAAGGAGAAGGAAGCCATCTAAATGAGATACGCACCGCCCCTTCCAGCACATGGGTTCTAGAAGATGAGCTGATGATCTCCTCTCTCATTACTAGCAAGTGTGCTGAATTTCAAAATGCTTAATACACAGTTAAAAGGCATTTTAGGCTATCTGCCAGTCCAGTGTTTTTAAAACTAGGGTTTGCAACACATTTGGGGATTGTGAAAATAATTAAGTGGATCTGAGCAAGCATTTTAAAAATTAAAAGACATTAAATAGATTAGAAAATAAATATAAAAATTCACAGAACATAATGTTAAGTATTGTTTTATAAAAATGTTGTTTTAATTGCTCATCTGCATATATATGGGTATATATGCATTATAAACATACTTACACACACGTCTTTGGGATTGTGATGAAAAATGTATTTCTGATTGTAGAATACAATCAAAAAAGTGTAAAAAGTATTGTTGGTCCTATATCTGCACTTCCCAGATTCTTCGCCAAAATTTTCTGATTAAAAGAGAAAAGAAAAACCAAGTCCTGGTAATAGAATCCTGCCAGCTCTTTTAATAAACGAACTGGTACATAAATTCCCCATGTCCATAGGCGTGTGCACTTCACGCTCATCCTACCACCAGCCCTGAGGACTGGATGTTCTTTTATTAAAGGAGCCAGTGGGATTCCATGTAGGCCCAATGGGGTAAATAACTTGCTCAAATATATCCTGTTCTATTACCTAGGCTGGCTTGACAAACTTACGTGGAAAGTTCCTTTAAATAGCCTACAATGTAATTTCCTTTAGATTGTCACAATCAAGATCAAATTATCCAGAACAGTCTAATTAAATCCTCCAAACTCCTTATTTTGTGTGTGTGTGTGCATCTGCGTTTGAGTGTGAGTGTGTGTGTGTGTGAGAGAGAGAGAGAGAGAGAGAGAGAGAGAGAGAGACAGGGTCTCATTCCACTGCTCAGGCTGGACTGCAGTGACACGATCGTGGCTCACTGCAGCCTCAACTTTTCCAAGCTCAGGTGATCCTCCCACCTCAGCCTGACAAGTAGCTGGGACTACAGGCATGTGCCACCACACCCGGCTAATTTTTGTGTTTTTTGTAAAGATGAGATCTTGCTATGCTGCCCAGGCTAGTCTCAAACTCCTGGGCTCAAATGATCTACCTGCCTTGCCCTCCGAAAGCACTGGAATTACAGGTATGAGCCACTGGACCCAGCCCTCTAATCTCTTAAGATGTGTAGTAATAAGAAAATATATGGGCTTTGAAGTTCTTCTGACCTGGGTTAAAATTCCCATCTCTACTGACCACATGACCTCAGATGCCTGCGGGGGGCTAAGGTCCCTCATCTGCACCACCGACAGGGGCCTGGTGCATGGGGCCAGTCCCTTTTACCCTGCAGAGGCCTACAAAAAATAGGAGCTCGGTACACATTAACAGCTCTCGCCTTCCACTCCCCTTCTCCTTCTATGAATATTTGCAGAGAAGTTAAAAAATAACCACATGCCAACTACACTAATGAGTCAAGGAGAAGGACTGCTGAGAAAATGGCATTTCTCCTCCTTAGACAAAAACAACAAAGCCGTGTGAACCTCCATTCTGTGACTGGGGCCCCAAGTCCCCCCCCTGTGCTGTTTGCCAGTGAAGAGTTTGGAGTTGACTAAGTGCCAACCTCGGCTCGGCTGTGTGTGCTTGATCCTATGACCAGCCCAGCCCTGACCTTTTCTGGTATTTATGATGTCGGATTGGATTCTGATCACTGTTTGAGCTCTTGACACAAAATAAACAGGCTGGCCCTTTTCCCTGGGAGGCACAAGTGCCAGGATTTTAATCCTGTCTCCAAACACTCCTCTCAAATAGTACCCTGCCCCACTGCCCCCATGGCAAAACAATCAGGACACAGTGTGTCTTCTGTTGCAGTAGCCAGCAGACCCCGGGACAGCAACCTTAGGGCAGTGAATCTCAACTCTGGCCACACTTCGGCGCTATGTAGGAAGGTTTTAAAAATATGGCAGGCCAGCACCCACACCGGAGGTTCTGACTTGGCTGATATGATGTAGACCTGGGCATCATTATTCTTCTTGTGCTCCCCAGAGGACTGTAACTTAAAGGCGGTGTTGACAACAACTGTACTTGAAGAAGAGAAGGTGCCCAGTTTTCCTAAAAAGAAAGTATGGCAGACCAGCACAGTGGCTCACATCTGTAATCCCAGCACTTTGGGAGGCAGAGGCAGAGGCAGAGGCAGGCAGATTGTTTGAGCATAGGAGTTCAAGACCAGCTTGGGCAACATGGCAAAACCCCATTTCTACTACACACACACACACACACACACACACACACACACACACACACTAGCTAGGTGTGGTGGTGCACACCTGTAGCCACAGCTACTCACAGGGGCTGCAATGGGAGAATTACCTGGGCCCGGGAGGTTGAAATTGCAGTGAGCCATGACCGTGCCACTGCACTCCAGCCTGGGCGATAGAGCAAGACCCTGTCTCAAAAAAAGTGGGGGCGGGGGGGCGGGGAAACGAAAATATGGCAGGGAGAGGTTACTGGATCTCCCAAGATTACAGAGCCAGGGCTGGCACTTGAACATGGGGCTAGCTGACTTTCCATAGCCAAGTCACTGCACTGCTGAGCTCGCAAGTCCTACAGATTCCTGCATGTGAGCAGTCTTGGGGCCTCGGCTTCACTATGTCCAAAGGAGAGGGCATTCTGCTATTCTTTAGAACACCAAAAACAGGTGGCAAAACCATAAAAATCCAAAACAGAAGGCCCAAATAAACACTACAGCCACACCACGGGATACCAGGAATCAAAAACAATGTGGTGCATAACAAGGAAAAATGGCTGTGATGCAAATTTAAGATGAAAAAGACGGGTATAGAATCAACATTATATGACGATCCCAATTATATAACAGAATCCAACCTATGCACAGAAAAGCATCTGAAATATTAACAACAGCTATCTTTAGGTAGTAGAAGTATACACAATTTTCATTCTTTTCCTCTGTGCTGATACGGACAAGCACTGTTTTATTCATGACACACATGTATAAAGTGGATCAGTCTGGAGAACCTTAATGATGCCTCCAGCAGAGCAATCCATTCTTGAAAAGGTCTAGTAATTTCTTGTTTTTGGCTTTACTATTACAATAAAGCACAGAGGGTCTTTTTGGGCTGACTGCCCTTGCCCTGTCTGGAGTTATCCTGTTACTGTTCTATAAGGAAAACAAATTTTTTTCCAAAAATTAAAAAAAAAAAAAGCAGTGCCAATGTCATGCAGTATCAGGGTATCTCTAAAAACTTGTCAAGGAAAAAAATATTTGGGGGTTGCCCCTACTGTATGCGCCTATGAGAAACATTAAGAGCGACTCAAGGCCCGGTGCAGTCGCTCACGTCTGTAATCCCAGCACTTTGGGAGGCTGAGGCAGGTGCATCACCTGAGGCCAACAGTTTGAGACCAGCCTGGCCAACATGGTGAAACACCATCTCTACTAAACATACAAAAATTAGCTGGGTGTGGTGGCGGCCACCTGTAATCCCAGCTAGTCAGTAGACTGAGGCAGCAGTAGGCTGAGATCCTGCCACTGCACTCCAACCTGGGCAACAAGATCGAAACTCTGTCTAAAAAAAAAAAAAAAAGGAAAAACAACAAAGCTATTCAAAGTCCACTTTCACTGTAACTGCTACCAAATCTATCTCCCGAGATACAGACTAGAATCTAGCATGATTTGGAAGGCAAATGTATTTTGAGATTCTCCCTCTGCTGAGCCAACAGGTCACTGCTCACTCTTAGTTGAACTCTCATGAGAACCCTCTTTGGGGTAGATTTCACCATTCTCCTTCACTCTGTGTCTCCATTACTGCCCTGGACACTGTTTCATGCCTGGATAGAACCTCAGTGACTCAAGTACCCTTGGTGACTTCAGGGTACCTGTTATTTGCCACTTCAAAGGAACAGAAGAAAAAGGTATTGTAGAATCCAAACAGCCCAGAGGCCAGAGACTTAATTTTGTTTATTCAATAACTAATATTTTAGTATCTGTTGGGCTTGGATAAGTACAGAACCTTAATGGTAGAGCCAGCAGGACTTACTGACAGATAAATGTAGGGTATGAGGACAAGAGAGGCACCAAAGACATCCCCATTTCTATGCTTCTGGCTTTGCCTCCGAGTGTGAATTTGCATTAGATTCATAAAACTGAAAGAGACACCAAGACCACCTACTCAAAACCATTTATTTATTTTTATTTTATTTATTTTTTTGGGATGGAGTTTCAGTCTTGTTGCCGAGGCTGTAGTGCAATGACGTGATCTCGGCTCATCGCAACCTCCACCTCTCGGGTTCAAGCGATTTTCCTGCCTCAGCCTCCCGAGTAGTTGGGATTATAGGCATGCGCCACTACGCCCAGCTAATTTTGTATTTTTGGTAGAGACTGAGTTTCTCCATGTTGGTCAGGCTGGTCTAGAACTCCCTACCTCAGGTAATCGGTGTGCCTCGGCCTCCCAAAGTGCTGGGATTACAGGCGTGAGCCAACATACCTGGCTCAAATCCATGTATTTGAGTCATCATTCAGTCTTTCTACGGTCCTTCACTGAAGTACTTACTGAACAGACAGCTTTGGATCAGAAAACTAGAGAAACTTGCCTACGGCTAGCGAAGATGAAACACAGACTTGCGTCCATGCGAAGTCCTCTTGCACCTGTATTACTCAAGTCAAAGACCTTCCTGGACCTTTCTTCACCTTTGCAACAAAAGGCACTGAGCTAACGCATGACCTCTAAGATCCCTTCCAGTCCGTCTTTCCCACACATGTGTATGTCAGTAAAGCCACTACAAAATGCTCTGTTTCCCGCTGCTTCTGTACAAGACTAGAAAGAAAATTTATCTTTCGACACATCCCTTTCCAGTTTGACAAACACTCATTTATTTTTTCAATTGATCTTCCAATAAGGCACACACCTAATTTGCTTGAATGGTGACACAGTTAATTAGGCCAAACGAGAAAACAAAAAAAAAAAGTCCAGGATGGCGAGCCCAGGTAGAAAGTACTACTTAGCAAGAGCGGTGGCCAATTTCTCAGTGAAGAGAAATTTGTAAAAGGGAAGATCAAAGAGATATTCGGCTTGGTCAGAATTTTAATTTAGGTCACGTGAGTGGATAAATAGGTTGCAGATTCTACCTTTTCCATCTAAACAGAATAATCCTCTAAAATGCTAAGGAAAATTCATTGATGCACCCAAAATTTACCAATGTCTATGATAAGCCGGGTACTATGCAAGGCTCTGGAGGTAAAGGCCTGTCAATCAGGAGGCACTGACACTTTAAGAAGGGAAACAGTGATGGTAGTAAGTGGAAAAGAAGTCAAAAGAGAACATTTTATTTACTTACCATGGGTTCTATCAGCCAGTATGCTTCTCAAGGCTGCAAGTGACAGAGACTTTACTGAGACTTTAAGCAATTTTTAAAAAGAGAAATTTTGCTTCAGGCATGGCTGGAACTTGAGACTCCAACACAATATAATCCGGAGTCTTCTCTTTCTAGCTCTCAGATCTGTCTGCACGCTCAAAGTGACTGTGTAGGAAAGAGGTAACACAGCAAGCTTGACACTGCTGTCCTTAGAACGACGACCGGCCTTCAAGGCTGCCCCTTGGCTGGCATCTGAGAACTGGGCTTTTGGGAAGCTTCCTGCTATTCTCTAACAACTCACTGTGTCTGAAGTGTTTGTGCAAACAAAATGGTTTACAATAAATACCTGCTTTCCTACTGGGAGTGCAGAATTTCGGTGATGTCCTAGAGGATGTCCACATGACCAGCCCCCAGTAAAAATCCTGGGTGCTGGGTCTCTCATGAGATTCCCCCTGGGGCAGTATTTCACATGTGCCGTCACAATGTATCATCGGAGGAACTGGCATGTCCTGTGTGACTCCACTGGGGGGAGGACTCTTGAAGCTAGAGCCTGGATTCCTCTGAACGTTACCCCACGAGTCTCTTCCCTTTGTGAATTCTGTTCTATATCTTTCGCTGTAATAAATCATATCCATGAGTATGACATAAACTGAGTCCTGTGAGTCCTCCTAGCAAACAAGCAAACTTAGGGGTGGCCTTGGAAACCCCTGATGGTGTCAAAATGACAAATGATGGTTTCAGCTTCACCTCATCATAGTTTAGCAAATATAGTGGAAAGAAAGTACTTTTTGGCTGGGCGCAGTGGCTCACACCTGTAATCCCATCACTTTGCGAGGCCAAGGCAGGTGGATCACCTGAGGTCAGGAGTTCAAGACCTGCTTGGCCAACATAATGAAACTGTCTCTACTAAAAATACAACAATTAGCCGGGTGTAGTGGTAAGCTTGTAATCCCAGCTACTTGGGAGGCTGTAGCACGAGACTCGCTTGAACTTGGGAGGTGGAGGTTGCAGAGAGCCGAGATCACGCCACTGCACTCCAGCCTGGGCAACAGAGCAACACCCTGTCTCAAAAAAAAAAAAAAAAAAAAAAAAGAATACCCTTCCCAGTAGTGCTAGCAAAAAAAAAAAGCCTCCGCATAATGCTTACTAGTTCTGATTGGCTAAGCTTGGGTCACATATCTGCCCTAAACCAATCACTATAGCAAAGAAGATGTCTGTGGTCTTGCAACTGGCCAGCACGGGGTCATGTCCTTATCCCCGTAGCCAGGGATGAGATCAGCACACCTCACACACACTGAAAACCAACTGAAACAGGGAGAGATACGGTTTTCAACAGAAGAACAGCCACTCTGCTGATGTTAATGGAAGGAAGAAGTGTATGCTGAGCAGGCAGAACAGCACAACTACCAGAGTGGAGCACAAATGTAGTGTAATATGAGGAAACATGTGCTATAAACATCAAAGCCACAACCCACTCACCCCCCCTCCGCCAAAAAAAATCACAGACATAGAAGAGAGGAATTCATTCTCTCACTCTAAATCTGCGCTTCCTTTTGCATTCCCCACCTAATCTGTAAACTGGAAAGGTAGGTCATGTACAAATCTTTCTTCTTTTGTACCACACCTGACCTAAACACCTATTTATTTCTTTTCTTTTGTTTTTGAAGGCAGGATCTCACTCTGTTGCCCAAGCTGGAGGACAGTGGTATGATCCCAGCTCCCTGCAGCCTCAGCATCCTGGGTTCAACTGATTCTCCCAATTCAGTCTCCCAAGTAGCTGGGACTACAGGTGTGCACCACGACACCCAGCTAATACATATATACACATATATATGTGTATATATTATTATTAATATAAATATTATTCTTTTTTCGAGTCAGAGTCTTGCTCTGTCCCCCAGGCTGGAGTGCAGTGGCACAATCTCAGTTCACTGCCACCCCCACCTCCTGGGTTCAAGTGATTCTCTGCCTTAGCCTCTCAAGAAGCTGGGACTACAGGCGCATACCACCACACCTGGATAATTATTATATTTTTAACAGAAATGGGGTTTCGCCATGTTGATGAGGTTGGTCTCAAACTTCTGACCTCAAGTGATCTGTCCGCCTCAGCTTCCCAAAGTGCTGGGATTACAGGCACGAGCCACCGTGCCCAGCCAACACTCAGTTAATTTTTGTATGGACAAGGTTTCGCCATGTTGCCCAGGCAGGTTTTCAACCCCTGAGCTCAAGGGATCCGCAGCCTTGGCCTCCCAAAGGGCTGGGATTACGAGCGTGGGCCACGGCAGGCAGCCTGGACTCCCATTTTTAACCCTTTAATGGCATTTGATTCTGCTGTTTTGCACCTCTGCCTTAGTTCAAGCAACATTCAATCCTTCGATGAATTACTGACACAGCTTCCTAACTGGACGCTCTGTTTTTGGATCTTCCAAACCATTTCTCTGACTAGCAAACGCTCACCTACACTGAGGACTCATTAGTCTGACACGGTCTCTCTTCTCCTTATGAGACCTTCAGTGGATTTTCAGGGTCTTCCAGAAAAGGCCAAACCCCTTGGCATGCTCAGTCCTCCATGAACTAGCTCCTACCTACTTTTCAATCTTCCATCACCTTTCCAAACCCACTCCCTTCACCAACCACCTGAATCTTTGTGCTAAATATTACAGCCATAGAAAATTCAAGTGACTTAGGAAACACATCACGCTCTGTCGCGCCTTCCTGCCTTTGGTCTATTCCGTGCCTTCTGTTTCCCCTATTCCCAGGTAGAGTTCTCCAGCCAATCAACAAGGACCGATTTCTCTTAGGTTATGGGGGGCGACTTTCCCAGTTTCTAAAATTAATGACTTTTCTCCATGGCAACACCACTATGTTTGGCACATGCCCCCTTTTCTCTCACCACAGTCCTTTATCTTTGTCTGCCGTTCTGAATTAGTTAGAACAGGACCTCCATGAAGGCAGGTGAGACCATCTTATCCATTCTTTTTATTATTTTTATTTTTTGAGACAGAGTCTGGCTCTGTCACCCAGGCTGGAGTACAATGACACGATCCTGGCTCACTGCAACCTCTGCCTCCCGGATTCAAGCGATTCTCCAGCCTTAGCCTCCCAGGTAGCTGTAACTACAGGCACGCATCACTGTGTCCAGCTAATTTTTTTTTTTTTTTTTTTTTTAGTAGAGACCGGGTTTGACCATGTTGGCCAGGCTGGTCTTGAACTCCTGACCTAAGGTGATCCACCCACCTTGGCATCCCAAAGCGCTGGGATTACAGGTGTGAGCCACCACGCCCAGCCCATCTTATTCATTATTACAAACTCAGACTGATGAGCAACAGTGCTTCAAAACCTGGGGAATAAATCAACTAGTAAAAGTGGAGATGGTTGTGATCTTGACTCTGCCACTTACCCGTCACATGATTTTAGTATGTTATTTAACCTTTTTAAGCATTGTAAAATGCTCTCTTCTAAAACGGGGACTGGACTATGATCTGCCCGGTCTACTGTGGAGATGAAAGAAGGTAATGTAGGCAGAATACCTAAACTACACGTTCACCAGTCCCCAACCTTTCTGGGACCAGGGGAACAGTTTCATGGAAGACAACTTTTCCATGAAGGGTGGTGCAGGGGAAGATAGGATGGTTTGAGGATAAAACTGTTCCACCTTGGATCATCAGAACATCAGGCATTAGTTTCTCATAAGCAACATGCAACCTAAATCCCTTGCACATGCAGTTCACAACAGGGTTTGCACTCCTACGAGAATCTAACACCACCGGTGATCTGACAGGAGGTGAAGGTCAGGCTGTAATCTTGCCTGGTTCCAAACAGGCCACGGACCACACTGGTCTGGGGCCCAGGGGTTTGGGGATCCCTGGTCTAGACCATACCAGGCATCTTAAAAGCAACTTCTCTAAAAAATGTATCATATTAATAATAAGCGGAACTGACTGTAGGGTATATCAGAACTGTCTGTATTATCTGCAAATCTCTAACTGTTGCTATAAAAAAAAGTTATTTTTAAAAAAGAAAATAATTGGGAGGCTGAGGCAGGCGGATTACCTGAGGTTGGGAGCTCGAGACCAGACTGATCAACATGGAGAAACCCCATCTTTACTAAAAATACAAAAATTAGCCAGGCGTGGTGGCACATGCCTGTAATCCCAGTTACTCGAAAGGCTGAAGCAGGAGATGAACCTGGGAGGTAGAGGTTGCCGTGAGCCGAGATTGTGCCATTGCAGTCCAGCCTGGGCAACAAGAGTGAAGCTTCATCTCAAAAAAATAAAATAAGTCCATCGCTGTTGATTCAACCCTATCCCACCCCTCAGCTCCCAGTAAATATAAGGCAGGTGTTTCAAGGACTCTCATACGGCTTGGATCTGTGTCCCCACCCACATCTCATGTTCAGTTGAGATCCCCAGTGTTGGAGGTGGGGCCTAGTAGGAAGCAAATGGGTCATGGTTGCGGGGGTGGCGGATCCTTCATGAACAGTTTCGCACCATCCCTTGGTGTTCTGGTGACAGAGTTCTCCTGAGATTTGGTTTTTAAAGAGGGTAGCACCTTCCCCCTCCCTCTCTTGCTTTTGCTCCTGCCATGTAAGATGCCTGCCCCCACTCTGCCTTCTGTCAGGAGTAAAAGCTCCCTAAGGCCTCCCCAGAAGCAGATGCTGCATGTTTCGCATACAGCCTGCAGAACCCTGAGCCAATTCAACCTCTTTTCATATAAATTACCGAGTCTCAGGTATTTCTTTATAGCGGTACGAGAACAGACTAATACAGGCTCCCTCTGTTATTTATATTGTAGTATATATCATCTCAAAAATAAAATTTAAAAAGAGGATTCCTGGCTGGATTTGGGGAATCTTCTTTTTTATCTCATAAGAATTTTTGCTACCATGGGATATGACCTGAGGTCATTTTTCACATCTAAGCAGTAAAGATGAGAAGCCTCAATTCATCATGCCTTCTTTGTCCCTAAAACTCATGAGAAGGCAAATAATAAAAGTCAGACCTTCCTTCTGTGATGGAGGTGGTTATTAATGAAAAAAATCTCCCTTTGCTTATAGGGAAGCTGGTAATTTCCACCAGGACCGACTCTAGCTGACAGTGTTCCTTTAAAAGGCCCCTCCATTCATCTCAATAAGGACCCTGCATACACAGCTTTGCCTGCCGCACCCTTCCAGATGGGCAAGCCCAGAGCATGGTGCAGAGAACAGACCAGCATATTTGTCTTCCTTGGCAGGCCATGTCTGTCCATGTCATATATTAGATGTTTCTAATAATCGATGTATATGCATTTAGGAGGAAAAAAAAAGTTGTGTCTTTGTGATAGTCATGGCACACACTAGTGCCTCTCTTCACGGATACACAAATGAGCTGCAGGTTGGGCCCTCTTGTAATTTCGAGGGAAGATCATAACTTCTAGGGTGTCCTAACTGAAACTGTGCCCTTTTGTGAATGTGAACGCTTTTCAGTCTGGTTAATTCCATCATGCTTTTTCTAGGTATTGTGTATCCTTCTAGATACAAGAGAACGAATGTATTTATTTAACTTCTGAAAGAGGAAATTCGCTATCAGAGAGTTTGATTATCTGTGGGCCTAGAAGAGAAAATTCACAGTTCATGCATCTTTTGAGGCTAGTGCTGATTATAAACGAGAAAGGAAAGAAAGAAATTAGCACAGAGAATAGGAGTTTAAGAAAGTCAAGTCCAAGAGCACGTGGATCAGGGATTATGAGTTATGAACTGAACAAGAAGTTGTGGAAGGTTTAAATTTCATTCCTTGGGCCAGTCATTATTAACCACTTAAAACCATCAAGACCACCATATATTCCTAAGGGATCCTACACATTTCTATCAGTAACAGTGGGTCACTAAGGAAGTGGTTCTCAAGAGGGAAAGATGTTTCCCCAGGGGACATCTGGCACCACCTACAGACATTTTTGGGTGTCACAGCTGGGGGACATGGGACGGAGGGGAAGAGGCTAGGGATATGCTAAACATCCCAGAATATGAAAGATAGCCCTTCCACCACTAAAAATTATGAGATATCATCTTAAACTCAGACAGAATGGCTATTATTAAAGACAGAAAATAACAGATATTATGAAGACATGGAGAAAAGGGAACTCTTATACACTGTTGGTGGGAATGCAAATTAGAAGACAACAGTATGGAGATTTCTCAAAGAACTAACAATAGAACTACCATTCAAGCCAGCAATCCCACTACTGGGTATCTAATCAAAGAAAAAAAAATCATTATATAAGAAAAAAAATCATTATATAAGAAAGACACCTGCACTCATGTTTATCACAACAATATTCACAATAGCAAAGACATGAAATCAGCGTGCCAATCAATGGATAAAGCAAATGTGGTATACGATGAAATACTATTCAGCCATAAAAAAGAATAAAACCATGTCTTCTGAAACAACATGGGTGGAACTGGAGGTCACTGTCTTAAGTAAAACAAGCCAGAAAAAGAAAGTCAAATATCACATGCTCTCATTTATAAATGGGTGCTGAAAACTGTGTACACAACGACGTAGAGAGTGGAAAAACAGACAGTAGAAACTCAGAAGGGTGAAGGGATGGGAAGAAGGAGGTGGATGATGAGAAACTAATGGGTATAATGTGCATTATTCGTGTGATAGATTCCCTAAAGGCCCTGACTTCACCACTACAAAAATCTATACATGTAATAAAATTGTATAAGTAACCCATACATTTGTACAACTACTAAAAAAAAAAAAACAAAAAAACAAAGACGGCCAGGTATGGTGGCTCACACCTGTAATCCCAGCACTTTGGGAGGCCTAGGCGGGCAGATCACGAGGTCAAGAGATGGAGACCATGCTGGCAAACATGGTGAAACCCCGCCTCTACTAAAAATACAAAAATTAGCCAGGCTTGGTGGCACATGCCTGTGGTCCCAGCCACTCGGGAGGCTGAGGTGGAAGAATCGCTTGAACCCAGGAGGTGAAGGTTGCACTGAGCCGAAATTGCACCATTGCACTCCAGCCTGGTGACAGAGCAAGACTTCGTCTCAAAAAAAAAAGAGAAAAAAAACACAAACACATATACAGCCCAAATGTCAATAGTGTCAAGGGGAGAAACTCTCTACTAAAGCAATGGTTCTCAAGTCACTGGTGACGAGCAGGCCACTGCGGAGGGTAAGAGTGGACACGAACCCGTGCAATATGAAAAGACCCCACAGGTAATTCTAATACTTCAGTCACCCTTCACCCCATGGCTTAGATTACTGTTCGGAAGGGAGAGCTGTCAATCATCACCAGGTTACCTCTTAGCCTTCACATGACTATTAATCCAATTTGGCCTGGTGCTCATGTACAGCAGAAGTAACCCTAACTTTCATGTAGAATCCCCAGCCAAGATACATCTAGGGCAAACAAGAAACAGGAAATTGGCTTCTTTGCTTAGCACATGATTCTAAAGGTGTGGACTTTTATACCCATAATTTCATTCAACAAGCATTTGTTTCTTGTCTCCAGGGATTATCTTTATTAGGTCCCAAAATACTCACTCATCCTTTTTGTCCAGAAAGTCCTTGGAAAGCCCTGTCCCATCTATGCATCCACAATAGCTGTGTTTGCAATCAAAAGCTCTGGAACTCAAAGCATCTGATGTTAAAAGCGTTCTAGCTCAAAAATTCACATTAATGGCTGGGCACGGTGGCTCACACCCGTGATCCTAATGCTTTTTCGAGGCTGAGGCGGGCAGACTGCCTGAGTTTTAGACCAGCCTGGGCAACGCAGTGAAACGCCATTTCTAATAAAATATAAAAATTAGCCGGGTGTGGCAGCGTGTGCCTGTAGTTCCAGCTACTTGTGCATGGGAGGCTGAGGCAGGAGAACTGCTTGAACCTGGAAATCGGAGATTGCACTGAGCCAAGACTCCTCCACTGCACTCCAGCCTAGGTGACAGAGCCAGACTCCAGCTCCAAAAAAAAAAAAAATACACATTAATCATGGGTAATGCTAAAATGTTCCGAGAAGCATCAGATCTTTTCAAGGAAGGCTAAATTGGCCATATGAATTTCTAAAGGACTGTGCATTAAAGAGCACAACGTGTGCATCTGGTAACAAGCAGGTGCTCAATAAATGTTTATTGAATGTCTGAATGAGCAAAAACACATCATGGCAGAGCAGCTTCCTGGAGTTGTTCTGGATTTAATGCTGTTCTGCTTTTCAGTATTTCTTCCTGTAATTCTCAAAGAAATCTCAAATGTTTCTGTATCACAACTCTATATCCCTTGACCTCCCCCTCTCTCCTTGCTCACAACCTATACAAACACTTGCTTTGAGGAAACAAGCAGTCAGTCTCCCCGTGGGAGGGCTTACCAAGAGATGTCACCTACTCCAACATGTGAGACACAAGCAGGATATTTACACACAAAAAAAAATTGCAATGGTGCAGGTGCTCCAGGACTCTGTGATCAAACAGTGAAAGTTAATCAAGGAAGCTGAATGCAATGGCTCACACCTGTAATCCCAGCACTCTGGGAGGCTGAGTTAGGCAGATTACGAGGTCATGAGTTCAAGACCAGCCTGGCCAATATGGTGAAACACCGTCTCTACTAAAAATACGAAAATTAGCCAGGTTTGGTGGTGCGCACCTGTAGTCCCAGCTACCCGGGAGGCTGAGGCAGGAGAATCACTTGAACCTGGGAGGCAGAGGATGCAGTGAACCAAGACTGCGCCACTGCACTCCAGCCTGGGTGACAGAGCGAGACTCAGTCTCAAAAAAAAAAGTTAATCAGGGAATAGTCTGCTAAGCCCCTGAAATCCTCTGACTGACTCAGCTCTTTCTTCTTTAGTCTAGAGTCCTACCCGCCCTCTTTCTCCCCCTCTACAATTCAAAGATAAAAAGAAAAGCTAGAGAGATATTGCTAATAAAAATTATCACAATGTATTTTCTAGATTCTAAGAGGCTGCTGATTGTAGGATACATCAAAACATTTGCCAGGAGAAAAAGACCATCTGTCAAGTTGCTTTTGTAAGTCACATCTCAATTTCAGAAATAGGAAAATGTGAAAAGTCCTGCATCGCAGAACTGAGATAACATGACAAATACCTACAAAATACCAGGTGAATTACATATTTTGCTCCTAAAATAATATTCCCATTGAGAATGCGAAGCTGAATTGTAAAGTGCACAGAAGAGTAGGGCCTCAAACCCACGTCTTGGGGTCATCTCACTCCACAGCCTGTACTCTCCCCTATCAGGACCCATGTCCAGCTCTTTCCAATTAGGAGCAAAGCCCCAGCTCCTAGGCTTTTACATAACCATTTCTCAGGCTTCTTTTCCCATCTTGATAGAGGTTACTTTGGGAAGTGTGTTTACTCACAAGGCCTAGTACTGTCTCCCCTAATACTAAGAACCTCTCTCATCTTGAATTGTTTAGGTAAGGAGACAACAGTCTTATCTCGGTTACAATAAAATCACTCAGCTGGGCCCAGTGACTCACCCCTGTAATCCCAGCACTTTGGGAGGCAGAGGCGGGAGGATGGCTTGAGCCCAGGAATTTGAGACCAGCCTGGGGAACAAAGTGTAACCCTGTCTGCAAAAATAATAAATAAATAAAAAATAAAAATAGCCGGACATGGTGGCACATGCCTTCAGTCCCAACCACTCTGGAGGCTGAGGTGGGAGAATCCCTTGAGTCTAGGAATTTCAGGTGGCAATGAGCTATCATCCCACGATTGCACACCAGTCTGGGTAACACAGCAAGACCCTGTCACAAAATCAAAACAAAACAAAACAGCTCTAATATTAATAACAGCAGAGCTAACGCTGTCAAGAGCTTACTGTGTCAGGTACAGCACTAAGAATTTGATATGTGTCATGTCACGCTACCTTCACACCAATATCCCATGGATATCATTCTCCCCATTTTGCCCACAGGAAACAGAGGTTCAGAGCTGAGCAAAGCCGTGAGGTTGCAAAGATGGCAAGAGGATGCAAAGCAACACCAAGGAAGGGCCCTTGACACATCTGTCCCTCCACCCTGAGAGTATCTGAGTTGGGAAAGGGAGCGGGGGGGAAAAAAACATCTCACATTCACTTCCAGAAATGTCTTTCCTCCCCTTGGTGAGGAGCCTAAAAGTGTCCTCCAGCTCACCTCCCTGGGCTCTGTGTATCTAAAGAAGCCCCAGCTGACAAAGAGACCTGGGGAATCCTGGTGATAGATCCATGACGTTCCTCTGCCCCACCCAGTAACCAGCACAGAACTAGGGACATGGCTAGCTTTACAACACAGAGGCAGCAGCGGACATCATTCACTGGGTGTGGACTACACAAGGAGGAGCTCATGACACAATCAGGGTGAGACCAGTGATCCCCCTTCCTCATGAATTCTGCTCAGCATCCGTTCCGTTCTTCCTCCTCCAAATCACAGCTTGCCAATCACACCTTGCCCAGCCTTTGTGCTTGCTGATTTCATCCTGCCCCCATCGAATTACTCTGTGTTAGATTCATCAAATCCACCCCCTTCCCTGCAGGGCAGGCCGGCACTACAGGCCCGCCCCACCTGATTCTATACTGGGGCTCACCTGGCCATCCAGAAAAGGAAACTAATAATCTGGTGAGAATATCTATTTTAACACAAAAAAAGCTCTATTTCAGTTTAATAAAAACAAACAAACAAAAAAAAACCTGAAGAAAACCCTATCCCTGACCCTTCTAAGATCGAGACCTGTTTATTCCATTTCTGCATGTCCGAAACTGAACTTCCCACCCAGTGCTATTCACCCTACATCCTCATTCATCTCTAATCCGGAACCCTCACTCTGCCTCCAAGGCTAACACCCTGCTATAGGCCACAACGGTCTTTTGCTGAGAATGCAGCAGTAGCTTCCTACCTGAGGCCAGTTCTTTTTCAAAATAGTGTTTTCTGCCAGGCGTGGTGGCTCACGCTTATAATCCCAGCACTTTGGGAGGCTGAGGTGGGCACATCATGAGGTTAAAAGATCAAGACCATTCTGGCCAACATGGTGAAAACCCCGTCTCTACTAAAAATACAAAAATTAGGCAGGTATGGTGATGTGCACCTGTAGTCCCAGCTCCTTGGGAGGCTGAGGCAGGAGAATCACCTGAACCTGGGAGGCAGAGGTTGCAGTGAGCTGAAATCGCACCACTGCCCTCCATCCTGGGGGACAGGGTGAGACTCCATCTCAAAAAAAAAAACAAAAAATACAAAGTACTGTAACCCTGCCTGACTTTTCAAATCATCCCCACAGGTCAGCCAAAGGGATCTTTTCAAATCTCATAAACTGTTTTGCTAAAAGCCATGGGCATTCCTTTTTAATTTGAACTGGGCCTTTAGAAGTTCTCTTGGGTGGGGCACAATGGCTCAGGTTTGTAATCCCAGCACATTGGGAGGCTGAGGCAGGCAGATTGACTGTGGTCAGGAGTTTGAGACCAGCCTGGCCAACATGGTGAAATCCTGTCTCTACTAAAAATACAAAAATTAGCTGGTTGTGGTGGCACAAGCCTGTAATCCCAGCTACTCGGGAGGCTGAGGCAGGAGAATCGCCTGAGCCTGGGAGGCGGAGGCTGCAATGAGTGGATATCATGCCACTGCACTCCAAAGTGGGTGGACAGAGCGAGACTCCATCTCAGGAAAAAAAAAAAAAAAAAAAAAAAGTACACTGAAATGTTTCCTCCGGTTTCTGTATGTACCTTTCTTTCTCTGGACCTCAGGTCTTTGCCTACGCCGATCCCTCTAAGTGAGAGGAGAGGAGAATACATCCACCCCTCTCTCTTTAGAAGCCCTCCTGACTCCCCCCTCAACCTCCCTCACTAGCAATGCTTTCCCTAAAATGTGATTTGACCTCACCCTGTCCTTTCCCTTTCAAGCAACTTTCTACACTTGCATGTAACCATATGTTCAGATGGATCCAAAATCTAGTGGTTAAATGTGGGCTCTGAGATCAGCCTGGCTTCAGTCCAGGTTTTGCCACTAACTCATAGTTAGCGGTTTCAGGCGACAGACTTAAAGACTTTTATGAAGGCTAAACCAGATAGTCCAAGGTGTGACACATAAAATGCATTTAATAGATATCAGCAACAGGAGGGTGGAGCCGGTTCTGTCTCAGTTAATATTTTACCCCCAGGGCCTAGGGCAGGCCAAGAGGCTCAGAGGTAGTAAATTAATGAAAGAATGAATGACTGAATGGGTGTGGCAGGCAGGCAGGTGTAAGAAAGGAATTTGAAAGAGAGGAAGGAAGGAAGGAAGGAAGGAGGGAGGGAGGGAGGGAGGGAGGGAAGGAGGGAAGGAAGGAAGGGAAGGAGGGAAGACAGGAAGGAAGAAAGGAGGGAAGAAGGGAAGAAAGGAGGGAGGGAGGGAGGGAGGGAGGGAAGAGGGAAGGAGGGGATCAAGGAATTCAGGAAGGTAGGTAGAGGTTAGGGTTGGTTTCTGGTCTGCAAACTCTCCAAAATTTCAGGTTGAAGAGCAAGAAAGAAAAAAGAAAACCCTAAGACACAGAAAGAAAAGAAGGGAACTATCACTTATCAGGTATTGTGCAATACACAGCCATTCTCTGACTTGATCACCAAAATAAAGCCTATGCAGTAGTTATTAATATATCATTCCCTCACTTTTATAGAACAACAACAATAAAAACGAGACTCTGAGGAGTTAAATGATCTTTCTAATACAGTAAGAAAAGGCAGATTTGCTTCAAAGTTAATCTGAAAATAACTAAAGTCTCTTCATCAAATCCTGCCAGGGAAAAATTCCTTGGTGTTGCTTCAGTGGTGTACATCTTGGCTGGTCCAATGGAAGAACCAGTAGCATCGACCAAGAAAATCAAAGCGCTAGTTTCTGATTCTGAGTAGAAGGCAGCATGGGTAAGCGATGCGGAGAAAGCAGGAGGGTACACGGAGGAAAATAATGGAAGAGTTCGTATAAACTCTCCAAGTGGGAAATCAACTAGGAGCCAGAGGACGATAAAGACCTAAACAAAACAATGAAAACTGATAGTGAGGAGGGAATTTTATCAGTATTGGGAGTGCAGGATAACTTTTTATTTATTTTTTTAAGGAGTCTCACTCCGTCACCCAGGCTGGAGTGCAGTGCAGTGATCTTAGCTCACTGCAACCTCTGCCTCCCAGGTTCAAGCAATTATCGAGCCTCACCCTCCCACATAGCTGGAATTACAGGCGCCTGCCACCACACCTGGCTAATTCTTTTGTATTTTTAATAGAGAGGGGGTTTCACCATGTTGGCCAAGCTGGTCTCGAACTCTTGACCTCAGGTGATCCACCTGCCTTGGCCTCCCAAAGTGCTGCTATTATGGGCATGAGCCACTGTGCCCAGCCCCAGGAGAACTTCTAAAGGGTGATTACAGATGAATAAGAAATGCCCAGGACTTTTAGCAAAATTTTATGACTGCTGACCAAGAATAGGACCAGCCTCGCTCTCTCCAGCTGAATTCCAGCAGTTCCTGTACTAGGAACACATCACCTATACAGACACTGGCTGTTGGTGTCATTTTAAAGCACTTTAAGAATTTTATCTTTTAAAATTTGTTTTTCTTCCCTGTGGCAAAACAGTCTCTCAAGTTTAGGAACTGTCAAGAGAGGATGTGAGATGACTGGAAATCTGTCTATGTTGACCCCTGGAAGAGGCTACACTGGGCCAGCCACCAAGGGAAGGCTTTAATCAGGGAAATCCGACTGGCATGAGGTCATGGCATTGTCTCAAAAGGTCTTCTTTGATTCCTTTCCTACAAGCTAACAGGGCAGGAGACATTGAACTTCATTTGGAGGTAAAGGAAGGCAGGAAAAGAGACAGATTTGAAGTCAAAGAAACAGTGGCCACTGGGACAATAGCAAACTTAGGAGACAGGAGGGAGGAAAGGAAAAAGAACCACAAGTGCCAAGTGTCTATTGGGCACCAGGATCACTGAATCACCTCCCCAAATTTCACACTACCACTGTGGGCAGATGTTAGTGTCTTCTTTTGTTTTGTTGTAAGACAAAGTCTTGCTCTGTCGCCAGTCTGGAGGGCAATGGCGCAATCTCGGCTCACTGCAACCTCTACCTCCTGGGTTCAAGCAATATTCTCCTGCCTCAGCCTCCCGAGTAGCTGGAACTACACATGCACAACCACAACAACAAGCTAATTTTTGTATTTTTAGTAGAGATGGGGTTTCACCATGTTGGCCAGGCTGGTCTCGATCTCTTGACCTCGTGATCCACCTGCCGTAGCCTCCCAAAGTGCTGGGATTACAGGCATGAGGCACTGCACCCGGCCATCAGTATCTTCTTTCTACAGATACAGAGCCGAGGTCAAGAGAGGGTCAATGACCTCCATAAGATCACTCTGCTGATAAAGGAGACCAGCAGGGACTTGAAACTTGGTCTCTTCTTCGCTGAGCTGTTCTTACTCCACCGATTCCATCAGAGGAGACGGGCAAGGCGGCAAGGTAACAAAAAAAGATGAGACCTGAGGAAACTTCAAAGAGTGTTAAAAACTCCTCCAAGGCAACTGATTCTAAGCATAAAATTTCTACAAATGTCTTTTCAAAAGTAATACTTCAGTGTTCTTCATGTTCAACTTTTCTACATTATTTCACATTTACAGCCAGCCCCAGCCCCAATGGCTCTGTGGACAGAACTGTGACGTAATGGAGCAGGCACACGCTAACGACGTCTGCCATCATCCCACTCACTCTGGCAGGAGTCCTTAGGGAAAACGAAATGTAGAAAAAGAACGCACATTATCTTGAGCAATCCTCACAATGACCCCGTTAGCATTATTCCTTCTCTGGGCCTAAATCAACTCAGATAACCTGCTGTCTTACTCAGTTTGAGCCGCTGTAACAAAACATCTGACACCGAGCAGTTTATAAGCAACACAAATTTATTGCTTGCAGTTCTGGAGCCTGTGAAGTCCCACATCAAAGCACCAGCAGACCAGATGCAAGGTGAGGATTCTCTGTGTCATTGACGGTGCCCCCTTTTTTGAGACAGAGTCTTGCTCTGTCGTTCAGGCTGAAGTGCAGTGGCGCGATCTTGGTTCACTGCAACCTCTGCCTCCCGGTTTCAAGTGATTCTCCTTACTCAGCCTCCTAAGTAGCTGGGACTACAGGTGTACCATCCCTGGCTTTTGTATTGTTAGTAGAGACAGGTTTTGCCACATTGGCCAGCCTGGTCTCGAACTCCTGACCTCAGGTGATCCGCCTATTTCGGTCTTCCAAAGTGCTGGGATTACAAGCATGTGCCACCACGCACAGCTGATGGTACCTCTTTTACTGTGTCCTCACACATACATGGTTAGTTAACAAGGTCTCTCGGGCCTCTTTTATAAAGGCCCTAATCCCACTCATACAGGTGTCCCGACCTAATCACCTCCTAAAGGCTCTACTCGGTGCCACTGCACTGGGGGGACAGGTTTCAACACAGGGATTTCATGAGGACACAAACCTTCAGGCCACAGGATTTGTCCATGGTGACAGGGTCAAGAGGGTAATCCTGACTTAATCTCTGGACCATGCTGAGTCTCTGGGTAGAGCTCTTGGACCCCACCTCTCACTACTTAAACACTATGCTCTGCGAAGTCACATGCTGGGCCAGGACTCTGGAGACTGGGGTTTTACTTCTCAAATCCTGGGAAAACTACACCGGGTAATTTATAAGGAACAGAAATTTATTGCTTACAGTTCTGGAGGCTGGGAAGTCCAGGATCAAGGCCCCAGCAGATCAGATGCATGGTGAGGACTCTCTGCTAATTTTGCTTCCCTGCCTTTATTCTCCGAATGCCTATACCACCTTGGGCCCGCCCTCTACAAACTGGTGCATATGGTCACTTTGAGTTCTTTCGCCAATCTAACTTTGGTCTCTCCAGAGACACTCTGAAGTCCACCCATACAGCAATGATTTCTCTTACTACTCCTCTTCAAGGGAACAGAGGGTGCAGAGTAAAGAGGACTGGATTCAAAGCCGGACTGTCTGGGTTCAAATCCCAGTTTCATGACTTAAGAAATGGGAGACCCCAGGTAAACTGTGCCTCCCTAAGCATCAGTTCCCAAATCTCCAAAATATGAACACGAACAGGAATCACTTCATGGGAGGGTTGTGAAGATTAAATGAGTTTATCCATAAAGTACTTAACAGAGTGGCTGGCACAGACTAAGTGCTTCAACATATTAGCTCTAAGGAACCACACAGAGTCTATTAGGCCCTGAATGATACCCACTGGCATGACACATCTGCAGAGCCATGAGGGTGAGGACGGTAGTGCCCACACGTGCTACACAAGTTTGACCGTACCTGCTTTAGGGTCAGAATTTTACACTGTGGCAAATAAGATCCTCTTATAGGGGAGGCATCTGTGCTTCTGGACCAAAACACTATTTGGAATATTCAGCATGGCCTTCTTCCAAAAGCTTCAGATTATGGGTGTGCATTTATTATTTATGCCTTCGCAACAGCCTCCCCAAATGATGACAATCACATATTATTTCCAGTGTTTTATGCAGTTAAAACTAAGGCACACAGGGGTCCCAGGTTACACGTACTCAGCCGTCTCACTCCACCTAAGTGCAGCACGGCCTCCTGGGTCAGTGGACAGAGCGCAGACTCCAAAGCCGTATGGTTTGGGGTTGAGTTTTGCTCTGTGATAGTTCTCTGAGCATGAAAAGTAATTTAACCTCTCTTGAGCCCAGTTTACTTAACTTTCAAATGTGAAAAGCTTCCAGCTCCGTGCCCAGAACATAAGACGTGCTTAAGAAACAGTAGTTGGCTTTCCCTCTGTTTCACGCTTGTTTAGCCACGTGACTCCTCACCAGCTCCGTGTGGATGTGTGTCAGGCATCTCAGATGTAACAAGCCACACACCAAACTCCTCATCTTCCCATACAACCTGCTCCTTCTCGCAGTCTTCTGTGTCTCTCAAATGTCATCTCACCCAGCCAGCCACCCTGGGGTCATCATTGACTCCAGGCTTTTTCATTCCCCATATCCAGCCAATGGAACATCCTGACAACTTGAGCTTCCAAAAGCACCCTTAATATGATGACTCCTACCATCTCTACTGCTCCACTGGGTCTCAGCCAAAATCGACTCTCCCCTGGATGACTGGAATTATCTCCCAAACCTTTTGACAATAGGTTTTGCTGTTCATCCTATTCTCAAAAGGGCAGCCAGGGTGAGCTGCTAGCAATATTAAATCAGACTGAATCATGCCTCTGCTCAAACTCCACCAATGGCTCCCCAAACCCCTGAAGGGAAAGGCAAAGTCTTCTCATGGCTTGACAAATACGATCCCTATAACCTGACCTTTGTAGCCCCTATGATCTGACCTCAGCAGCCCCCAGCATGCCCCTGGGCTCCCTCTGCTCTGATTCAAACTCCATTAATTCCTGAAACAGGGGAACTCCACTCCACAAAGTTCATCCTTGCCACTCTTTATGCCTAGGGTGCTCTGCACTCTTCCCCCAGATAAAGGCAGAGCGCCAATCACCTCTAACATGTTATATATTTCACTTGTTTATTTGTTGGTTGTCAATTTCCCCTCCACTCAAGTATAAACTCACAGGGGGAAGGACTGAGTTTAGCTTTGTAGTGAATTCTTACAATTTTCTGTTGCTTCACATCCATTTAGAACACAAGTTTAAATTTCGTATATCAACATAGGGCTTAATCACCTTTGACAGGGTTTCCGGCTCCACATCACACCCAGGTGGCACAAGCTGGTGGCTGGAGATCAGAACGTACACTGAGCTCCTTGCTTTTCCCACTTTCTTTAAATGCAACATTCAGGCATTTGCCCTTGAACCCACAGTGACCCATACCCTATTCTCTTACATCTACTGCTAGCTGTCTCTCTGCGCCTAACTCTTCATTCCTGCCTCATGTGACCAGGGATGGAGGACTGCCCTCCTGATCCACTGTGCCCTCCCTGCCCAGCATTACGAAGTAAAATATCAGCCAGGCATGGTGGCTCATGCCTGTAATCCCAGCACTTTGGGAGGCCGAGGTGGGTGGATTACCTGAGGTCAGAAGATTGAGACCAGCCTGGCCAACATGGTGAAACCCTGTCTCTATTAAACATACGAAATTAGCCAGTGTGGTGGCATGTGCCTGTAGTCCCAGTTATTCAGGAGGCTGAGGCAGAAGAATCACTTGAACCCAGGAGGTGGAGGTTGCAGTGAGCCGAGATTGCACCACTGCACTCCAGCCTAGGCGACAGAGCAAGACTCATATCAAAAAAAAAAAAAAAAAAAAAAGTAAAAAAATCTTTGAACTTGTCTCCATTGTAATGGTGTACTGAATTTGCGCCTTTCATTGAAGAACCAGGGGTTGCCCCAGGTGGGTTTCCCTGGTATGCCGGGGGAGAGCACAAAGTCAGGCTCCCAGTGGCAGAGTGGTGGTCAGACAGGTGTAAGGTGAACACAGGTCAGACAAGAGCTGTGAAAACGTCTGCCTATATAAACAAGTTTCCCATGTGAGGGACCCCTGTCAGGTATACCAGAAGCATCTCATGAGAAGCACACTGTACCCCTGTCCAGCTCGCCTGACTTTTCCGTTAGGACAGGGCTGCTAGCCACTCTGGTACTGGCACCTCGGTGTATCTAGGGGCTCTCCAAATAGTTTTATTCCTGCAGCAATCCCAATAGTTAGTTATCAGGCTACTTGGCACCTAGAAAAGCTCAGTAAATACTGACTCTGGGTGACGAATGGGTGACTCCTGACCCTGGCCTTTAATGGTATGTCTGCTTCTTTCTGCTAAGAATTGGTGGTTCTGAAAGTCTTCCAACTGTTGCTGTGGGCTGGGTAAAGGTGCAAACCACTGATACAGGAGGGAGGTATCTGCTACGTAGCTGAAGTTGAGGGGAAGACTGGATATCTCCAAGAGGTTTCTATGCTAGAGGCCGAGATGGGTCTAATTCCTTAAAAAGGCTTTTTCGTAATTCTCCCAGTAATGAATTTAAAAACAAGGGGATTTCACAATGCCACAAAGGAATCAAGTCTATGTGCGATATGAACAAGAGCCACCAGACCCAGACAACCAGAGAAAAACTGGCCGGGCACGGTGGCTCATGCCTGTAATCCCAGCACTGTGAGAGGCCGAGGCAGGTGGATTACCTGAGGTCAGGAGTTTGAGATCAGCCTGATCAACATGGAGAAACCCCATCTCTACTAAAAAATACAAAAAATTAGTTGGGCATGATGGCACATGCCTGTAATCCCAGGTATTCAGGAGGCTGAGGCAGGAGAACTGCCTGAACCTGGGAGGCCGAAGTTGCAGTGAGCCGAGGTCGCGCCATTGTACTCCAGCCTGGGCAACAATAGCACAACTTTGTCTCAAAAGAAAAAACGGAAAGAAAGGGAGAGAGAAATTAGCAAGGCCACACTGTGTCGACACCGCTCAGACTGTTTACAGTGGAAGATGCCGGAGACAACTGCCGTCATGAGAGGAGGACCCCCTGTCGTGGGTCAGAACGTTCTACATTTATGGGCCTTGCCGTCACGAGAGGAGGACCCCCTGTCGTGGGTCAGAACGTTCTACATTTATGGGCCTTGCCGTCACGAGAGGAGGACCCCCTGTCGTGGGTCAGAACGTTCTACATTTATGGGCCTTGCCGTCATGAGAGGAGGACCCCTGTCGTGGGTCAGAACGTTTACATTTATGGGCCTTGCCGTCATGACAGGAGGACCCCCTGTCGTGGGTCAGAACGTTCTACATTTATGGGCCTTGCCATCATGAGAGGAGGACCCCCTGTCGTGGGTCAGAACGTTCTACATTTATGGGCCTGTCCTAACAGGCTTTCTTCCTATTCCACAACCTGGCTTCTAATAGTTCAGTTTAGAAAAAAAAAAATCACACACATACAAAAGTGATACAAAACAGTGACAGACGGAGAAGAGATGAGCTCACTTATTTTCTTCTCATCTCTGTATTTTCCCAGAAAATTAGGGTGGGCATGGGAAAACCTCTGATGTTTTGTATTCCATTGCTGGCGATAAGATAAAAATGCAATGCACTCTGCCTTGTTTCTGAGTTCCTTGAAGGCAGGTGCTGTGTTCTCAACAGCTTTAGGTAACAACAGCATCTAACGTATTCCTGTTCACAGTGGGGGCCTAACAAATGCTAGAAATAAACCAATAAAAGAATGAACAAATAAAATGCAGCCCATTAACTCAGCTCCTTGCATTCAAATTCTCCTTGTCCCTGTCCTGACCTTGGCCCATATACCCTGCTCAGCCCCAGGAACTGCCTTGAAACTGAGAGTCCTCCAAGTCAAATCCTTGGGCCAGCTATTGGAGCAGCAAGAGCTCGGTGCCTTCCCTTCCACAGATGATATCAGCATATTAAAAATAACCACGATTATTCATGTTGTTGTTACTGGCTACAGAGCCCCACTAGCACTACAGCCACTGCAAGCTGCAAGAGAATAAACGTGATTTCCTAGCTACAGCTCTACAATTTCTCATGACCTGTTCTGGCAACTTCAGTGGTTATATTTATCCAATGGAGACTCATAGCTCTAAATATGTGATGTGGGTTGAGCTTGTGGAAAAAGTCTCTGAGATGGAAGTTAGCATACAAGAGGTTTATTAGAGAGAGATCTTGAGAGCAGCACCTATCAAAGGGAAGAGCAGTAAGCAGGCCTGGGCAGAGGGGGGAAATCAGCCTGTGAGGCAGTCTCCCAGTGCTGTAGATGATCCTGCAGGATGCCATGTTCATTAGCCATTTCATGACGTGGGGGGGGGGGCCCCGGAAGGGGTGTGGCCACAGGCATGGCCGCTTCCTTCAACTGAGGCAACTGCAAAAAGGGCTGATGCCTGAGAACCCCTCTGCAGGTGCCGCTCCCAGCGGCTGGGGGTAATAAGGCCTTTATTCCCAAAGGACAATGTGGGAGTCTAGTGCATATGACCACCATTCCCACCTAATAAGACAGCACAATTATCAGTTCCTCTGCAACACCTTCCCAGCTCCCTTCTCTAACCCCTCTAGGAGAGGTGACAACTCTCACTGTCCCCTCATTACTCATCCCTTTATTTGCAGAGTCAGCTGTACTGCCTGACACCCAGTAGGGATGCAATAAACACCGGCTGAAGAAATGCATCACTGAACACTCAACATCAGCATAAAAATATGAATAAAACACCATGTAATTATAGAAAAACTACCCCCTCATGCGTTCACTATGATCGGGAAGAGGAAAACAAGCAAACATGATACGGGAACTTGAAAAGAGCAGCGGATGGAAGCCAATACACAGGCACTCTGATCTCAACTCTGGGAGAAGCCTGCATCCCCTCTAAGCTTCCGTTTCTTTATGAAACAAAAGGACACGTCCACACATTCTATGAAGATTAGAGAGCTATGACATAGTCAGTTGTACTAAATGGTATCTTTATTAGGGTCATTATTGACATGAATAAGAAAAGTAAATTTTGATCCCAATAAGGCAAAGAGTCCCGGGGGATCAGAGTGCCATTCCCATGATTTGCTGAAGACTTTCTTCAATTAGCCAAGAGCTCAGAAGCCCTGAGATGGAAGCAGGGAGTGACCGGGGCAGGCAAGGAAATTCACCCTCTGCTCATGAATAGAAATAGAAACCAACAGGAATATCCTGTGACTTATGAAAACGCTGTGACTTAAAATCATTAAGAAGTATTTCACTTTCACAGGATATGCAGCTAAGAGGAAAGGCAGAAGGGATTTTAAACACAGAAAAGGCCGGTGTGCAATGAAAAAAAGAGAAAAAAACAAGATGTAAAAATTTCACTATTGAATTTCTTTATCATTGTACTCATCCAGTATAGAAGAATTTTTAAAATACTGTAATTTTTAAAAAGACATCTGGGAGGAGGTATTAAAATAATAGCCTAAGATCTGTACTAACCTGTCACTCTCTCTCACATCCATGCCACAGTTAATATACCTACTGAGCTCACAATTTCCCACTAGGTACTCTCATATATCTTGAGGCCGTGATAAGAGTTACAATAATAGCTATAAAGAAACCCACCAGACTAGAAAGAATGTCTTGTAAAGCCAAACACATACATCTCCTTAACATGATAAACCACAATGTTAATGAAAGCAAAAGCCGTAAGAACATTTTAAAAATCTCTAGAATCAATACTCATCTCTACTATCTCACAGGTTTTCTTGGCAATTAGACCATCTTTTGATAAAAAGAAAATCAACAAACACACGTCCCCGACACAAGTATGTGAACACTCCGCTATCTGCATACGAAATTCACACATTTGATATTTCTCTGGTAAAAACATCTTCTCATTTACTAAACAAATGTAAACAAATTTCTGTTTTACTGTAATATTTTTCAAATCCAAGCAGAGCTGATATTCCACCAGATCTGTAATGCCTTACCCCCTGCGCTGGCACGACCTCATTCGAGGTGACCTCACCTTTTTTAAAGAATGAACCACTATTCTTGACATGCCAATACCTACAAAAATACTGGGAAAAAACAAATGGGCTACCATTACCTTTGAACTTGTGGAACACAGCCCACAGCTCTGCAATGTCGGTGGCAAAGGTGATATCTGTGTCAAGGACGATGACTCTCTCCAGATTGGCAGGAAGAGTCTTGGTCAGGACAAGCTTCATCAGACCATAAATCCCAGAGTAATGTTTATTGGGGATCCAGGAAACTTCAGACTAGACAGAAGAGGGCAGAGAGGGAATTGGAGAAAGAAAAATCACTATGTTAATTCTTTGCTTAAACATAATAGTGCCTAACATACAAAAGGTATCCTATAAAAATTTGTTGAATAAATGAATGAGTTTTTTAAGATTTATGTAATTTGCGTTTTGACATGTGAAGCTTTTTGGAGAAAAATGTATCTGAATTAAGGGAGAGGAAAAGAATAGTTATGAAACATTACTGGAAATCCTGTATGTTGAGAGTTTTAAATAAAACTTTTGTTATTATAAAAAATTAATAGGTCCATTGGAGAAAAAAAGGATATGCGAAAACATTAGAGTCAAAAAACTGAATCCCACTACATATACTTTTGCAACCAGCATCTAATTATTGTTCCTCTGTATGTATATTTCTTTAAATCATATTCCATTTATGTCTCATTTGAGATCAGTAAGCAATGGTATTGTTAAAGTTTTTGCTTATTTATTCTTTCAAAACTGTAATTGAACTAAAAGTACTGCTGCCTTTTCTTTATTCTCAGATAAACCCACAAGGAGGACTTAGTCATAAACAACCCAACACTCTTTACCTGACAGCAACAGAGGACACACATATAGGACAGAAATGAACCACCCATGGAACACTGAAATTGTGATCCTCACATAATATAATGGAATAATCAATGGCTTGCAAATGGGCAGTCATCAGCGAGGCACACACACGGGTGCCATTCTGTGTTCAAAGGCAAGGATAAAAATAAAAGCACCAGTGTCAGGAAAGCTCTCACATATGCACAGTCATTTATGAAGATATCACGAGCAGAGGCCCCAATCTAACTGCTGTGGGGGAGTTTCCATGTGAGCCAAAGCACACTTCTTACTTTCAAGAGAGTAACACTTCCGATAGAGCCCTTTAAATGGGGAATATGGCCAACTTATCAGGATTCCAAAAAATAGTCATCTCGTTTGTCCTTACAATACCATGTTGAGGATATGTTCTTAAAAAAATGCGTATTTAAAAACAAAAACACCATAGTTTTATTCCCAAAGATGTTTATCACCATGTTTACCAAAGAGTAGCCAGCCATCAAAAAGCCCCAAACTGGAACAATTAATTCAAACATGATACTCTTTTCGTCTGACTGCATACTATTCAATTGTTTAAAACAATGTAGATTAAGATGTAATTTCTAAAAACCTGCATATGATGTTGAAAGGGGAAAAAAGCAAGCTTTAAAATTGCTTTTACTTAAAAACAACTACGCGTAATCAAACCAAATGAAACACATTCACCCAAATTTATGCAGAGAAAGAAAAAATAGCAGCAAGACATCAAATGACTAATAGTAATTGTTTGTGGATGGGAATCTCTCTCCCCCTCCTTATATTCACACACACACACATTTATTTATGTGTACATATACACATATACGTATATTTAACCGATCTATGCTTTCCAACTTTTAAAAATGAGCAACAGCTAGTAAAAGAAAAACCAATTACTTTTTTTTTGTCAGACACATCATGATCTGGGGATGGTGGGAAAACAGGTGCACAGGAAGCTGATTTAGGAAAGCTATGAGACCCCGTGGTAACTCAGGTGACCCATTCCACCTCTGAAACCCACTCCATACAATCCTGTCATCTTCACCGTTTATTTGACAATATTGTTTAGTTACTCTGTATTCTTAGTTTTGTAATAGTCCTTTGCTCAGATAAGCAGAATTCTGACCATGGGGAAAAAAAAAAACAAAAAAACAAAAAAACACTGATGTACTAAACTATACACCATGCGTCCGTTTCAAGAAAAAGAATCCCTCACTCTATGTCTGAGTCCCCTGTCACCTTGCACCCAGGTATCATGGAGGATGGGAAAAAGGACAGGAGCTCAAATCTGGGCTCTAGCCACACACAGAGCATTTGATCTCTCTAAGCCTCAGTTTCTTTACCTGTAAAATGGAGTGGGTTTCAGAGTTGGAATGAGTCTCCTGAGTCAGCAGGGGGAACCTGTCTCATAGCTTCCCTAAATCGGCCTCCTGTGTCCCTGTATTCCCATCATCACCAGATCGTGATGTTTGGAAAAAAGAAATGTGGTTGCTTAGTTCTTCTTTTCTCTTTTTTATTCTTTTTGAGATGGAGTATCGCTCTGTCGCCCAGGCTGGAGTGCAATGGCGCGATCTTGGCTCACTACAACCTCTGCCTCTCAGGTTCAAGCAAGTTTACTGCCTGAGCCTCCCGAGTAGCTGGGATTACAGGCATGCACCACCACATCCTGCTAATTTTTGAATTTTTAGTAGAGATGAAGTTTCACCATGTAGTCAGACTTGTCTTGAACTCCTGACCTTGTGATCCACCTGCCTCGGCCTCCCAGTGTGCTGGGATTACAGGCGTGAGCCACTGTGCCTGGCTAATTTTTCTTTTAGTAGCACTTGCTCTTTGTGTGTGTGTGTGTGTGTGTGTGTGTGTGTGTGTGTGTGAGATGGAGTCTCGCTCTGTCGCCCAGGCTGGAGTGCAGTAGGGTGATCTCAGCTCACTGCAACCTCTGCCTCCCAAGTTCAAGTGATTCTTCTGCCTCAGCCTCTAGAGTAGCTGGGACTACAGGCACCCGCCACCACACCTGGCTAATTTTTGTATTTTTAATAGAGGTGGGGTTTTACCATATTGGACAGGCTGGTCTCGAACTCCTGACCTCGTGATCTGCCCGCCTTGGCCTCAAGTGCTGGGATTACAGATGTGAGCCACCATGCCCGGCCATAGCTGCTCATTTTTAAAAGTTGGATAAATAGAGATGATGATTACTTCATACAGTGGTATAAAAATTAAAAGATATTAAAGGACTCAAGGGCCTGGTACACAAAATATACACAGTAATAAGTTCTCACCCTTCTTCCTGCTCCCTCTACCTTATTCCAAGTATTAGATAGCAATGCCTCTTTCAGTGCTTCATGCTGAAGGTAAGGGTCTCTATGATGGAGGAGAGCAAAAAACCCTGCGTTGTAGAGTCAGACAGGCCTGGATTTAGATTCTAGTGTCATCAATGAATCGCCATGTCACCTTGGACAGGTTTGCTTAGCTTTTCTGAGTTTCTGCCATTTAAAAGGTCATGACTTCTTTTTTTAATTTTAGATGCAGAGGGTACACACGTGTATTTGTTACATGAGTATATTGTGTAATGGTGGAGAATGGCCTTCTACCTTTCCTCCTTTCCTTCCCCCTTTTCCTCCTTTCTAGAAGGAAAACCCTTACACAACCAGCAGAGTCATACTGTTAACACAAGGACAAAATAAATGCACTGGGTAAAATTTGATCAACAAGATCAAACCTGAATGTCGAACGTTGTGACCAGCAGGTAATTTTTCACCCCCCACCCAGCTCTCACCCTCCCTTGTTTTGGAGACCTCGGTATCTACTATTTCCAACTTTGTATCCACCTGTGCCCATTGTGCTTCAACCTCTAAGTGAGAATACGTGATACTTGATGTTCTGCTTCTGAGTCAGCCTCCAGCTCCATCCACGCTGCTACACTTACTTCATCCTATCAGGCAGGGTGTGGGTGGAAACAGCACACTCTCCTGGGGAATCTAAGGAAGATTTAGTAAAAGGACTTTTAAATCTAAGTGTATGCAGAATTAGGGGCAGTAACAAGAAATGTGCAGTTACTCGAGGAGGAGAAGAGTACTCTGTGCTGTTACTACCCCAAGGCCAGAAGGGCCTAGGCCAGCAGATGCTGGAATTCAGAGATAATCGCTGTATGAATAAGGCCACCTGGCTGAAGCAATGACATTCAGCAGAGGGACACAGCCTACCTGTGGCAACCCATAAGCCAGGAACAGGAAAACACATCTCAACCTCACTCTCCTCCTGCCTACCAGTCTCCTGGGAGGGCAGCCCTCCAGTCAACCCGAACAGAAGCCAGAGCGAAAGTAAGATTAGAGATGCTTTATGCATCAGCCTCACGGAGCATAAAGTGAGGGTTAGGGCAAGAGAGGATCCAGACAGAAAAACCCCACAGAACCAGCAGAGTCACACTGCCAACACAAGGACAAATGAGATAAACAACAAGATCAAAGCACAATTCCTTGTATATAATAGGTACAAAAATACGTATCTGGAATGGATGGATGGATGGATGGATGGCAGGCAGGCACAGGAAGGCAGGCGATTTGTCTGCAATCCCACAGCAAGCAAGATGCAAAGCTCCAAGAGTCAGAATTTTCCAGGGGAAGGTTTGCGTTCTTTCCCTAAACTACATTATTATTCCTTCGGAGTGAGCTTCCCGATGTGACATCGCCGTAAGATCCGAGGACTCAGTGAGGAATTCCCTCCCGTGTGCTTTATCAACATCTTCCTCATGAAAGCCCTGGCCTTTGGACCTCAGCTCAGTTTCCTCTCTCCTCTAACTGTCTGCCTGAACTGAAGCTTGGCAATCTTCAGTCTATGCTGCAAAGCTGTGCTATTTAATCAGACCTTTGATTAACTTATTCATCTATTTTGGTTACCATCAAAGCAGGAGAGCTGGGTGAAGACTGAACACCAGAGTGATGTCTAATTAGATTGCCCTGACTCTCTGTTTTATTTTAACACACATGTGAGGCACTCAGATACACTGCAAAACAGGAAGACTACGGGAATAAATTAATCTCAACATGAGTCCAGTCCTGAATGTCGCTCCAAGTCCCCAACTTAATACATAATCAATTAAGTCCAAGTGTTCAATTAGTCGTAAAGGAGGCAATGGGATGAGTGTGTATTCAGAAAGAAAGCCCCGGGAAAAAGTGGAAAATTAAGAAATTTTGGGGGAAAGAACGTGTGATAAGAAGCAGGTACATTTATTACAAATGGCTCACCCTCTTAGGGACGACGTGACATCCAGCATACTCTTCCCCCACCTCCGTCCACTCTCTCCTCCTCCTCCAAGTCTCAACTTAGAAACCGCTGCCTCCCAGCCACCACCACCCCCACTGCTCCAGGCTGGATCAGGGGCTCCCAAAGCAAGAAGCAAGCTGTTTCCCTTCCTCTAGCACAGCATGCTGTCCTGCTGGGTTCAATTTTCCATGCCCCTCTCCTGCACTTGACTGAAACTCCTTGAGGCAGGGACAATGTCTTTTTTACTGTAGTAACAACACAGTAATTGTTCAAAAATGGTTTAATGAATGTGCATGACTACGGAGTCAACCAGGCCTGAGTTCACTTTCCTCTGACATTTTCCTCACCTAGGAGCAGAAGTATTCACGACTGCTAAAATCCAGGGTCAATAAAGTATAATGAAGAGGAACAGTTTGTTGAGCTTCGAAGCCTGGGCTACAGAACTGGTTCCACTGTTAATGAGCTGTGTGATCTCAGGTAACTCACATAGCCACCTTGAGTCTTAGTTTTCTCATCGGGAAAATGGAGACCTACCATGCTATAGTATTCACAGGAGGATGCATAGCATCTGGCCTCATGCTGGGCAAACAACAGGTCTCTGCTAAGCCCACTTCTCCTCTCTCAGTGAATGCCTGTCAGCAGTACCAAAGTTCAGATGACTCAGAATTTCAGGCAGGATAAAAGCAGCAAATTTGGGTATCTTTGCAAATAGGTCGGGTGCTGTGGCTCATGCCTGTAATCCCAGCACTTTGGGAGGCTGAGGTGGGCAGATCACGATGTCAGGAGATCGAGACCATCCCCCGCTAACATGATGAAACCCCGTCTCTACTAAACACACACACACACACACACACATTAGCTGGGTGTGTTGGCAAGTGCGTGGAATCCCAGCTACTTGGGAGACTAAGGCAGGAGAATCGCTTGAACTCGGGAGGCGGAGGTTGCAGTGAGCCGAGATTGCACCATTGCACTCGAGCCTGAGCAACAGAGCAAAAGTCCATCTCGAAAAATAAATATAAATAAAAAACAAAGAAAGTAAAGGGGAAGTCAAGAATGCAGATGGTTTTGTCAGGGGTAATAAGTCACTCATCACCTTGTTCTATGTGTCTATAAAAAAAAAATAACAAAATCACAGACTGAAATCTGGAAAAGGCAGAGTCCCCTCCCTCTAGTAGATGTCTAAAACTGGACAGCACACTCTGGATTTGAGGAGGAGGAAAAGCGTGTGCAAGTGATTAGCCATGCAACCTTTGGGGGCAGTCTCTTGATGCTCTCCCCACTGGTATTAATCTCATTTCCACGCCGCAACAAACTTCAGTCCAACCAGGGACTTTTTACATCATGGGGTCAACGGAGAGAAGAGCACCTTCGAAAGAAGGCTGAGGAAACCTGTAGGGCACCATGCAGATTTATCCGAGAGTGTCCCGTAGAGAAGACAACACCTGGTGGAGCAATATCCTACCATGTTCTTCAGCATCATAAACATGCCAAAAGGTTCATGTAATTAAAACGATAATAAAAATGAGAGTTAGTTTATTTTAATGGGCAGATTATTATCCTTGCATGGCTGTTAATAATTCTAAGCAGCATGGTTTAAACTTCAATCAGCAAAAATGCAGTCACGCCCAAGATTAGCACCTAATTCACTCACCTAAAAGGAACACAGGCAACTCCAGGTTTTAAGTGTTTTATGTAAAGTAGGGGCTGAGGGATGCTCTTAAAGAGAAATTTGCCTTTCTGATGAAGCTGCCAATTACCAGGTAGACCCAAAGGGGAGCATCTATGAGGTGGGGCAAATGATTCTAGGGTACATCTGATGCCAGGTGGTCCACAGAAAAGTTGACCAGATTAGCAGTATGAGGTTGGAGGCAGAGGGCTGGACAGTGGACACACCTCTAAAGGTGACTTCCCCCAACACATGGGACGGAAGAAAGCCATGTCTCAAGGGTGACCACACATTTCTGACCTTTGATAGATAAGAGAAAAACAGAAAAAGAGGCTGGTTTGTCAAGAAATGATGCTAACTTCTTCAAGGTGTGGATTTCCAGGAGTTATTGAGATACCTCACTAAAGATAACAACAGAAAACATGCCTAGCATGGGCGGGGTGCGGTGGCTCATGCCTCTAATCCCAGCACTTTGGGAGGCCGAGACAGGTGGATCACCTGAGGTCAGGAGTTCGAGACCAGTGTGGCCAACATGGCGAAACCCTGTATCTACTCAAAATACAAAAATTAGCCAGGTGTGGTGGTGGACGCCTGTAATCCCAGCTACTCGGGAGGCTGAGGCAGGAGAATTGCTTGAACCTGGGAAGTGAAGGTTGCAGTGAGCTCAAATTGTGCGCCACTGCACTCCAGCCTGGAGTACAAGAGCAAGACTTCGTCTCAAAAAAAGAAAAGGAGGAAGGGACGAAGGAAGGGAAGGAGGAAGGAGGAAAGGGAAGGAAAGGAAAGAAAAGGAAGAGAGAGAGATGAAAATAGAGAGAGAGAAAGAGGGGAGAGAGAGAGAAGAGAATGAGAGAAAAGAGAAAAGAGAATGAGAGAGAGAAAGAGAGAAAGAAAGAGAAAGAGAAGGAAGGAAGGAAGGGAGGGAGGGAGGAAGGGAAGGAAATAAAGAAAATACACCCAGCCCATACTGGGTGTCAGGTATTTTGGCAAGACCTTTATATAGGCTAACCTATTTAAACCCCTCCTAACAAGCCTAAGGTTGTATACTACTATCTTAGTACCCAAAGTTTGAGGTTCCTTTTCCTTAACTCAACCTTCATTTCCCCATTCGTAGATACTCTACTCTGGAGTGATGTGTTTCTCTCTTCCCCCTCCTTTTCCACTGACCCTGGCCTATTCAGATGTGCGCTTCACTCTTCTGATTTACTATAGGATCAGGACTGAGACTCTGCCTCCATCCAGACACATCTTTATTCTCCAAGCAGTTTTTCAGACAGCTAGGTACAATGTCTGTAAAGCTGGGCATTCCTGCCCTCCAAATTTCTGCAGGACTTAATTTTCTCACCTGTAAAAAGGGTAAAAGTAGCATATCCTGCTTCCTTCCTAAGGCACTGCTATATTTGTAACCTGTAAGCTCTCCTCTACCATAGTGAAAGTACTTTTTGCTCAAAGTAGATGTCTTATCCATATTTTTTGCTGTAGATTACAAATCACCTTGACCTATTTTTAAAAATTAAAAAAAGAAGTCATCCCAGCTGCAGAATGTTTGAAAAGTCATTTGCCTTTCATGTTGTTTCCTGAGTGGTTGTCTTGGCAACCAAGTGGGGCGGGGCTCAAGATGCTGGGACAGAGACATTGGTGGGTGCCTTGGAAGAAGACTGTGAAATGAGCTTTGGAGTCTGACTGGCCCAATTCCAAATCCTGACTCTAGCACAAACAGCGTGGCAAGGTCACTTTGCTAAATCTCAATCTCCCCACCCATAAAATCGAGAAAATAATACATGTTGCATGAGGTTTGAAGAAGTGTTCAACAAGGTAGGAGAACCAAGCAACCTAGCACAATGCTTCCCACATGAGGGCTCAATACCAGTGTTTAAAATGGTTAATGATACTCGCCTGTAATCCCAGCACTTTGGGAGGCCAAGGTGGGTGGATCACTAGAGGTCAGGAGTTTGAGACCAGTCTGGCCAACATGGTACAATCCCATCGATACTAAAAGTGCAAAAATTAACCAGGCATAGTGGCGCATGCCTATAATTCCAGCTACTTGGGAGGCTAGGCAGGATAATCACTTGAGCCCAGGAGGTGGAGGTTGCAGTGAGCAGAGATTACGCCACTGCCCTCCAGCCTGGATGACAAGAGAACTTGTCTCAAAAAAATAAATAATAAATAAAAATAAAATAAAATGGTTAACAACACGCAATCTGGAGACTGACTGTCTGGGTTTGAATCCTGGCTCCATCACTTGGTATGTGGGTTATTCCGAGCAGGCAGTTAAACCTCTATGTACCTCAGTTTTCATCTGTAAAATGGGGCTATTTACAGCACATACTCCACGGGATTGTGAGAATTCCGGTGCTATATATAAGCATTGGCTATTGTTAACTGTTGACATTATGAGTGATGATCATTAGCACAAAAGAAAACAGTCACATTTATTAAAGGCATCTGCTGTTGCACACCTGTAATCCCAGCACTTTGGAAGGCCAAGGTGGGCGGATCACCTGAAGTCAGGCGTTCAAGACCAGCCTGGCCAACATGGTGAAACCCTGTCTCTATTAAAAACACAAAAATCAACTGGGTGTGGTGGTGGGTGTCTGTAATCCCAGCTACTCGGTAGGCTGAGGCTGGAGAATCGCTTGAACCCAGGAGGCAGGGGTTGCGTGAGCCGTGATCGAGCCACTATACTCCAGCCTGAGCAACAAAGCCAGACTCTGTGTCAAACAACAACAAAGGAAGTCATCTGCACTTGTGAGTCTTCACCCTTAGAAGCACAGGGAAAGCCCTATTTAGTTCAGTTGAGATCATTTAAAGGAACATTTATGAAACACCTTAACATGGGGCAGCAAGTACCGAAGAGAGCGAGGAACCAGGTCCGCGATCAAGGAAACATGGCTGATGCTCTCAAGGAGTCTGCGGTCTAGTGGATATTCAGCATCCATGACTGCACAACAAGTTACCTCAAAACGCAGCAGCCTAAAACAGCAACAGTTATTTCTTAACTCAAATGGTTTCTGTGTGTCAGGAATCTGGTTGTGTATTCGCTGGGGTGGTTCTTACGATTCCTCATGAGGTTGCAGTTATCTGGATACTTGCTCTGGGCTGCAAGATCTAATTCTGTGCTGGCTCCCACATATGTGCCTGGCAGTTGATGCCAGCTGTCAACAAGAAGGCTCAGGTCTTTGCCACATGGACCACTCCAGAAGGCTGCCTGAGTGTCTTTACAACATGCTGGCTGGCTTCCCTCAAAGCAAGTGGTCCAAAAGACAGCAGGGCGGAAGCAAGGTTATCTTGAAGACTTGGCCTCAGAAGCAACATAGCGTCATTCCTGCAACGTCTTATCCGTTATACAGGTAAGCTTATGCAGTGTGGGAGGGGACTACACACATGATTGAATGAATGCTAGGAGGTGGGAATTACTGGGTGCCATCATGGAAACTGGCTACCACATCCGTAATTATAGAATGGTATGAACTGGACTGTGATAAAGTTCAAATACCGCCATTCTTGGAGTCTGTAGTGTACTGGTTACAGAACCCCTCTTGGATATCAAAATCCAAAGACGCTCAACTCTCTGATATAAAATGGTGCCATGGTTGCATATAACATATGCACATCCTCCTGTATACTTTAAATCATCTCCAGGTTACTTACAACACTTAATACGATGCAAAAATTATGTAAACAGTTATATTGTTTTGGGAATGAAAAGAAAAAACTCTGTACATGTTCAATATAGATGCAACCATCTGGTTTTTTTTTCTAGTGTGTTCAGCCCTTGGCTGGTTGAGATATGTACAGCAGTGGTCCAGCAGAAGGACAATTAATGAGGAGTGATAAGAAAGGAGGGACAACAATCAGATAGAGATATCCCGAGGAAACAAACCTTACATTTGGTCTTGAAAAATGAGGTGAACATTGCGATTCGCAAATACTGGGAGAAAAGCATCATAGGTGAATGAAGGCACAAAGATATAAACGTGTGTGTGTGTGTGTGTGTGTGTGTGTGTCTGTGTGTGTGTATGTCAAATACTAGGCTGATACACTTAATGCAAAAGCTTCGAGTTAAAAATGATTGAGATGGATATGAAAAGGCAGGAAAGGGTCAAATGTTGGAGAGGACCAAGACCATCTGCCACGCAAAAGAGCACTGGATAATATCCCAGAGACAGTGGGAAAAGCAAAAGGGGTTTCATTAGCTAAGAGATATGATCTCATCTGTATTTTTGGAATATACTCTAATGATTTATAGAGGAAAGATTAACAGAAGGCAGCTGAGAGGCATCAGAACCTTGGAGGAAGCCTGGTAAAAAAAAATTGGAGATTCCCAGGATCCTACTGAGAGAGATTCATTAGATCTGTGGTAGGGCCTAGAAATCTGTGTTTTTTTTTAAACCAGCACCCCGGGTGATTCGAAAGCAGGCGTCCATAGATTACACTCAAAGAAACACCAAGTTAGGAGACACAGAACACGTTATTTCTCAAAATCTTCTTGGCTGAATCATTTACACTGGATCAACAACCAACTTACTGTTCAAAAACAAGTCATAAGATAGCCCCAAGCTTAAATGCCCCATCTGAAACTGACACTTGGTTCAATTTATAGGGAGAGAACACCTTTCTCAAATATTAATACAAGAAAGTGTCGATGTAACATCAGGGGTTCCTTAGCTATCTCTGTATCTCATAGGTAGTTTATGACAGTGAAGTCAAGAAGGCTTCTTGGCTGTACTTCTTTTTAAATTTAGAAGTCCTGTTTCAATACAGGTAGCTCTATGTCAGCTACAGCAAAATTCTTAGTAACCACCATCAACAGGAGAACTGAATTATGTATTTTGCGTCTTCTTACAGTAGTAACTTAGAAGGACACCTTTTGAGAACCTCGAAGCTGGTCTTTGTCAGTGACAGCAATCTCCCATAAGCATCAATGAACATTTATTCAGAGCACACAACCCTAGCCCAAAAAAGATTAGCTGACTTACACCTAAAATGCTCATTATTCACAGGTCTACTGAGAAACCATCTTCTACAAACTTAAGTAATTCCAGAATGATGGCAAAGGCAAAGTGCACCGAGGGAATGTGATCGGGAATCTACAGACGCGTCCCTCCTCATTTCAGTGGCACAAAAGCCCTGCCTCTCTCGTTGCCCAGCAAGAAGCATCCTCTATTTAGCTTGACGAAGCTTGAGGGGACTGGCCGCTGGAGCATTTTCAGATTGTCTGAACATCCCTCAGTACTTTATGTTATGAAATGGAGCATTTCAAAGCACTGGGAGTTCCGATTTGTGAACTGGACTGTTACAGTGGTTTAATTTCCTGAAATATAGCTGCCTTCTTAACTAATAGATTTTTCAATGCACTGAGGAGAAAATTGCATTAGCTCCTGCGCAGCCTGATGTTAATATTTTTAGAAGCTGCAATTCTTATTACAGTGCACAGTATGTATTTATGTATGTATACTTAGCAGAGTGTCTGACACATGGAAGGCACTCAATGGATAGTTTTTAAAAAGTAAAACAATGCATTTACACAAACAACGCTTAGTGAGAACCACTGCTTCTGACAGGGATATACTGATGAACCTGCTTCATTTATTCATCATTCATTCATTAATTCATTCATTCAACAAACACTTCAGAGATTTGTAAGTGTACAGCTCTGTGCCAGATGACTGCTTTGAGGAAATAATAGCACAGTTTGGGGGAGTCGCAACAAATAATTTCAAAACGGATGATCACAGCTCTCAAGGTAGTGGTTTACCCTCATAGGCAGTGGGAGTGAGGGAGGCTGAGGCATGGCATGGTGAAGACATCCAAGTGGCTTTGGTGCTATTGTGCTATTGTGCTAGTTTTAAGTTAGATGACATGGGGCTTTATCAGTGTATGCCATAACCTGTCTATCTGCAGTCTTCGTTAAGTATGTGAATATGTTCACACGTACGGACATCACCAGCCACCTAGATGCAAGAGTAGGGCCTAGAGAGAAGATACACTGGTTAAACTGGACCCTAATTCTGGCTTAAAGTCACGTGTATGCACATGGATACATATGTGTGGGTGTAAACACCCTTTCTGTCGAGGATTGGTTCCAGCACCCCCAAGGGTACCAAAATCCTCAGGTGCACAAGTCCCCGGATATAAAACAGTGTAGTATTTGCATATAACCTAGGTATAGCCTCTCATATACTTTAAATCACCCCTAGATTACTTATTAATACCTAATGCAATGTAAATGGTATGTAAATGGTTGTGACACTGTATTGTTTAGTGTATGTTTTCTGAAAAGAAAACAAATATCCATACACATTCAGTTCAGGTGTCACCATCTACTGTTTCCCCCTGAATACTGTCAAGTCTTGGTTGGTTGAATCCAAGAATACAGAACCCACAGATATAGACAGGTGACTATACATGTGTGTGTGTATTTAATTATATTTAATTCCTGTTCAAAGTGCTAAGAATAGATATAATCATTCTGCTATTAAATTCAAGTGGAAAAAAAGACTTTGTTTCTGTTACCATAAATTTACTCCACTGCATGCATTCTTAACAGACACAAAACTTGGTTCTTGTGGGGGACCAAAAAAAATCAGGTATTCCAATGGTTTGGTATTAAAATCTCATGTCAGAGGTTTAATTAGGGAAATAAAAAGTATAAAAAGGCACAGAGAAGAGGGGGAGCGATACTTTTTAAAAACAGGTTAAGAAACACCACCCTCTAGGATCATATAACACTGAAATTAGCCACAAAACACAGAAGTGGGCAAAAGCACACACAGCTCAAAAACCTGCCTCCTGATCCCAGCCTCTGCTGAATCCACCAGTTCTTTCTTGCCTTTCTGAATTTAAACAAAAGGCATATTAATCAGAAAACACATTTCTCTGTTGTCAAAGTGCATCTGGAGATTTGGGGGAGCAATTTCTCACTCTCGCAACCATTCCTTCTTCCACTCTTACCTCCATCTTCCCATGGAGCCACCTAAAAAGGGCAGCCACGTAGGCTGCAATTAACGAAGCCTCACACTGCTCTGCATTAATGAGACACTTTGCTTTTCACTTTCAGAGGGCTCTGTAGCACTTTGTAGCTGACACCCTTGCCTGTGACAATCTCTGTTCCCAGCTGTGGAGATCTACCTTGCAGGTGAATTTAAATACATGGGACAGCAACTTCCAAGCAGGCAAAGAGGGCTGAGGAGGATGACCCAGAGATGTCCCTTAATTAATTTCTGGTTGGTTTCAAAATTGTTTGCTTTCACCACACACATAAGGCAAAAGCCTCTGGGTGTAGTAAAAGAAAAACCTTGTCAATGGCAGTCCGAATTTCTTCTGGCTGACAGGCAAAATGAACCTCTTCACTGGTCACCCTGAAAAGATGACGGCTTCACTCGCCTCTTGTAATACATCTAACAAACATTAACCAAAGGCCTTACTGCAATTTCATATATTTTAACCTTGACCTTGAAGTCCTGCTTCAGAAGATTTAGACTGTGGTTATATTGACATTCACCCCCCAACAGCAGGCCCTTACTGTTTAATATGATGGTTGTCAAGGCAACCAGATTGTGAGGATGGCTGTCTAACCTGTCTAGATTTAGAATTTATCATATATGAGAATGCAGAAGCGAAGAATGTCCCCCTTAGAAAGTACTATAAAAGACGGTGCACGGTACAAGATAATTCCATTATGCCTTTACTTCTAATTGGGGATTTGGCTACTGATCAAAGGAATTCCTAACGCTCTAAATCACCTTCCAAAAAAAAAAAAAAAATTACCTAATTCCAAAAGTGACTCATTTATCTAAACATTCACTGTGTGTGCCAAATTCTGTACTAGATACTAAGGAAAGAGGAGTAAACAAAAAATGTTCCTCATTCTTAGAAGATCACCATTAAACGGGAGAGAATATTATCATATTTATAATAACAATAACATTTGCTGAATGCTTACTATGTAACACTACACTAAAGCAATTTACAAGTATCTTTTAATTCACACAATAACCTTTATTACCGTGTATGATGTAGACATCAAGGATATCACTCAATTATAAAGAACTACAAGGGCTGGGACTAAAAATCAGATTTGTCTCTTTCCAACAACCTTAATCATTTTTGGAAACTGATTCAAATATGATACTCACATGATTATTAGGCAGTGAAAGTTGTATATAGACTCTAACCAACATGCTTGGAACATAGCAGAATTAATTGTACCCAGAGACAGGAAGCAAAATCAGAAAAGACGAAGGTGACTACTACATTGAGCTCATACTGTTAGCAGAAACGAACACTCCAATTTAGTTACAATGGAGTCACATACCTTCTCAGTACAAATGTTTCTCCAATCTCTAAAGGACTGCAAGTGGCCACTAACACTCTACTGAGAAAATTGTTAACACCAAAATACAAAGCGGGAAAGGAAGCTTGGAAACATATGTCCAGACCCAGGAAGCTTGTTACAATGGATTTTTAACTTCCGTACTTTACTATCCAAAGAGTGTGTGATATGGTTTAACTCTGCCCCACCCAGATCTCATCTTGAATCCCCCACGTGTTGTGGGAGGTAACCGAATCACAGGGGCAGGTCTTTCTTGTGCTGTTCTTATGACAGTGAATAAGTCTCATGAGATCTCATGGTTTTAAAAAGAGGAGTTCTGCACAAGCTCTCTCTGACTGCTGCCATCCATGTAAGATGGGACTTGCTCCTCCTTGCCTTCCACCATGGTTGTGAGGCTTCCCCAGCCACGTGCAATTTTAAGTCCAGTTAAACCTCTTTCTTTTGTAAATTGCCCAGTCTCCAGTGTATCTTTATCAGCAGTGTGAAAACGGGCTAATACAGTGTGTCAGGGAAAGTCTCAGCCTTCTAAAACTAATGGTCAGCATTTGCACGTTGCGGAGGGTTCTGAGCAGGAGCCAAGTGTAGCCTGGGTGTCCTCCTTCAGGACACTGATAAAAGACCTGCCGCAGCCCCAGCCCAGTGCAGGCTATACTTTGAAATCACATGAGCTCACTACTGGGCCTGCCCCAGAAAAACTAAACTAGGACATCTAGTGGTAGGGCCTGGCATTGCAGCTTGTTTGGGTTTGGATCACAAGCAATGCTAATGTGTCATCCAGAGTCGCCCCTACCATTGTGTTGGGGGTCTTGTGTTACCAACATGTACCAAGTAATTCTTATGTGGAATCAAGCCTGACATACACAACAATTAGGAAATGAGCCAATCAATTAATTCTAACTGGGGAAGATCAAGACCCTAGCTGAGTTCACACATAATATATGTATTTTTTAATCCTCTGGGAATATTTAAGCATCCTTGATTTGGAAGCAACATGGAATGATTACACGAGCACTGCTCTCAACATAAGCTGGAGTGTGGTCAATTCCCATCTCTGAATCTTAGGTTCTGCCTGTGTAAAGCAGACACAAGGCCACCTATTGCTCTGTCAGCCTGAAAATGGGATGATGTACAGGAAAATACCCAGCAGAGGACCTGACAGAATCGAGCTGCTGGTTCATTCTGAATCAAGAAGGAAGAAATATTTCATTATGTGACAGGTGGAATAAAGGCCTGATCACAGTGAGTGCGCTCGAGACGCTAGTCCCTTACCACATATCACCAGTTGTGATTTTCTCTCCTCCTTTATAGTGGCTGGTTTTGGAGGGCGGGACTTATGTATACATACAATGTAAAGGCAACACGCACACTCTGGGACACAATCTACATTAAGTAATAGCAGCACATTAATAATAATAGGGAATGAGAAAGGGGAGTTTCAGCGGTGCTATTATGCCTCTGAATAAGATGTTGATCAATGCTTGCTATTTTCTCTTCAAACATGTTATTTAGCCAGTAGTGAGCAGATTTAAAACCCACTGGGGTTCTTGAATTTAGCCTGGCTGAGTGGTTAAACCCAATGAAAATATTCTAGTTAGATGAGTTTTTAGCCAAGGGAGCTAAGTACGCAAAAAGGTACTTAACCGGTCAGTCTGTAAGACGTCCATCTTTCAAAAATGATAATAGGAATGGTGATGGAGATAACAGTAATAAGAACGCGTGCGCAGCCTTTCCTCGTTTACAATGCAATTTTCCATCTAGCATTTCATTGGATGCCTGAAATAAGTCAGAATTAAACAAATAAGGGATTCACATCTCCATTTTATATGTAGGAAAATGAGACTTAAAAACATCGTTGTCTCAAATTGGACAGCCAGTGAGCGGGAGAGTCAAAATTTGCCCCTTCTGACCTTCAGGAAAATCACCGTTATAATGCCGAGGGCCTTCTAACACCAGCACTTAATACTGGGACTCTATCGTGGGAAACAGATGGCACTAAGAAGCTGTGAAGTATCATCTATTTTTCTCAGCAAGAAAATTCACATTTTGATACCTTTGTGCACCTTTTCCTAAAATCAGCTTGGTGAAATGGTACAACCAGGGATGAAAACTTCGAAATGTTTCCAAGTTTCCTATTCAAAGTTAACTTTGTATAGAAATCAATAAAGTTATTTTGTTTACCTGGCTTGTTTTCCATGCTTCAGCTAGAATACAGAGAGAATCTGACCCGTCACTGTCCCAAATGAGGAAAGAGAGTAATGAATGAACATCACCATGGGGTCACCAGGTGATGGCAACATAGTAACGCTTCGCAGGGCTGGGAATAAAACGACAAATGCATTGGACTGGACTTTGCCTTGAGTGCTTCGACTTTCTATCCCATCACCTTCACAGTCAGCTCCTGCCTAGACAGTGGAGTCAACCCAATTGTGTCCGTTTCCTTCTTTCTTTTTTTCTTCAGATGGAGTTTCGCTCTTGTTGCCCAGGCTGCATTGGTGTACTCTTGGCTCGCTGCAACCTCTACCTCCTGGGTTCAAGTGATTCTCTTGGCTCAGCCTCCCGAGTAGCTGGGATAACAGGCATGCGCCACCACACCTGGCTAATTTTTTGTATCTTTAGTAGAGGCGAGGTTTCTCGATGTTGGTCAGGCTGGTCTTGAACTCCCAACCCCAGGTGATCCACCCGCCTCAGCCTCCCACAGTGCTGAGATTATAGGTATGAGCCACCGTTCCTGGCCAATTGTGTCCATTTCTAATACGAAGGGTAATTTTGCACCCAAGGGACACTTAGCAATACTTGGAGACACTTTAGGTTACCACCACTTGAACATCAGGGTGCTACAGATCTGGGGGGGGCAGAGGCGAGGGACGCCACTCAACACCCTCACACAGGACAGCCACCACCACAAGAAACTATCTGGCCCAGAACATCATGAGTGCTAAGGGTGATACATCTTGCTCAAAAGCACTAGCTGAAACTCAGAAAAATGGATGTGCATCAACAGTCTCTGTCCTGGTACATGAGAGTACACATCTCGCCTAAGTTTTGACCTAAGTTTTGCATTATCTAGAGGTAAGAAAGTACCTTCAAAGAGGAAGACAAATGGGTTTGAAGTCCTCAGTATCTTTACTTAAAGAAAGACAAGTGACAACTTTTAACTCCTACATATAAGAAGAGAATTCAATGAGACTTATACACTAAAAAATATAAAGTTTAAATAAGCAAGACTGTCCCATCACTGATCCAAACACATCTCTCTTGGCTGGAGGCAACGAGCCAGCCACTGGCTGCTGTTCTCTCCACAAGAGATATTACACCTTTCCCACTCTACCCAGGCACTTTGTCCACCTCATCCTCAACTCAACTTCACACTGAACCAAGGTCTCCAAGCTCCAGGGCTTGACAGCTGATGTGCCTTACCATTCCCCTCAATAATTCCACCAAAGTTCAGACTCGCAGCGTCTGAACACCAAATGTTAACTTCACTAGGTCAAGAGCACCTCATTCTTGCCTTGTACAAAAAGAAGAAGACAGTGAATTCTTTCTGCTAGATAGTAGCTCCAAGCTGTACCTGGCTGTGCTTTCAACCAGGAACACCACTTTGCAGGATGCTTAAATGGGGGGTACTTGTGCCCCCTCCTGATACTGTACTGTGTCATTATTCAGGGGAAAAAACCACATTAAGTATGAGCACCTGCCTACTTTGGACAGCTCCAGTCACATATATTATGCCCTGTCTACACGACAAACAGGACATTTGCTCTTTCTGCTAAAGCTCAATCCTTCCTCCATGTTCTCCATCTTTCTACCACCACGCACCCACCAGCTTCTTCCAGAATTCTAGAAGCTAGACATGGTCCTTCTCCTCCATCATCTCAGATCTACCTTTCTGTCACAGCCAACATGTCAAACCCTGTCAAGTCAGCTGTAAAAATCAATCTGCCTCTCAATGCAGTCACCCCCCACAGGAGGAAGGCAGTGCATGGAGGTAGCTTTTCACCAAAACACCTTCTTTTTGGGAACCATCACAGGGTAAAAATATTAAGTCTGGAGAAAGCAAATACATTTTATTTCTTGATTTTCTACTCATCCATCAAGATTCCTGCCCTCAGGAAGCACACTGTCACTAGGTCACTGGACCTGGAAACCTTACGGTCAGGGTTTTGGACTTAGCTGTTCATCTCAGGAGCAAACAATGCCTCACGAAGTACAGCGCTGGCATCCTGCTGCAAGTTACCCGATAAAGAAGAAAAACAGAACCTCAGAAAGGAATTTAACAATTCCTATCCCATTCAGCTCTGCCTTTTGCCCCTGAACCCACTGAATAGGTCAATGACATTCATTTTAAAATGGATTCTGTGCACTGCAAAACGAAAGTTCAACTTTCCAAATATAAGGACAGTTGGGTCCCCCACCTACCCAGTAAGAAGTAGTATGTTTCCCTCACCTTGTTTACTCCTTCAGTAACATGTATCTCCCCCCTTAAGAACACCCTTTGTGAAACATATTTACTATATTTACCTTGGAAACTCCCTTAGCACTCTCCAAGACACTTATATAGGCATTCCATTTATTTTACTTTATTTTATTTTATTTTATTTTATTTTATTTTTTACCCCCGAGATGGAGTCTGGCTCTGTCACCAAGGCTGGAGTGCAGTGGCACAACCTTGGCTCACTGCAACCTCCGCCTCCTGGGTTCAAGGGATTCTCCTGCCTCAGTCTCCCGAGTAGCTGGGATTACAGGCACACACAACAACGTCCAGCTAATTTTTGCATTTTTAGTAAAGATGGGGTTTCCCCGTGTTAGCCAGGCTGGTCTCGAACTCATGATCTCATGATCTGCCCACCTTAGCCTCCCAAAGTGCTCAAATTACAGGCATGAGCCACAGCATCCGGCCTCTTTGCTTTCTTTTAATTAAAATGTGGATATACTGATACTGAAACCTCAGAGATAAAAACTAGCTCAAATTTCCCCCCATGGGCATCCTGACCAGTCCTGGATGTTAGTTTTAGAAATCTGGTTTATTAGTTTCCTCAATTATCAAAAAGGTGTGCCCTTCATAAGTAAAAAAGGGAAGGAAGTCTCAGGCAGAAAAAAGAAATGCATTTCTTCCTTTTCTGATAGAAAGTTTACTGATAAGAGTATTAACTTTTATCGTTAAGCTGAACAGAAAATAAACAGGTAAAGGAGTTTTGCTTGGGAGAAGGTCTTCTCTTCTTTAGGCAACGAAAGTCTGTCATTAACTCAAAGAACAAGGTAAAACGTTCTTACGCCTCCTCTTCACCACCTCCTCAAAGCTTCTGTGTTCTTGATAATGACGTACCTAGCATGGGGAACACCATACTTCACCTCTGCTCCTGGAGACCACAGCAGCCCCCAAGGCTCGGCTCAGGGTCTCCCTTTTTCTGTGAAGTCATCCCTGACTATCTAGCTGGTAAATGAATGGTATAACACTCTTCCCTATTTCATCAGTTTTCACTAAATTCTTGGAGAAGAATGAGCTTTTCCTCATCTGAATTCCAGAACAGTATACATTCAGCAAATCCTTACCCACTGACTGATTTGTATCAAGGTACAGACCCGAGTTGCTTCCTCCTAATCAGACGAGAATTCAGCTACCTATTAAACAGAGTTAACATCAAGTTCTCCCAGCCAGCTGGTTTCCCGGTATTACTGAAAAAAATGAAAACTCAACTGGCATTCCATCCACCCTAATCTTGAAGGAACTGGAACCTTCCCCATGTACATACTAGGCATCACAGAAAATCCTAACATAATCCAATCCAGATTCCAAACTGGCTACGTCAGAAGTCACAGATGAAAAAGAGAGAGTGGGCTGGGCAAGGTAGCTCACACCTGTAATCCCAGCACTTTGGGAGGCCGAGGCAGGTGGACCCCTTGAGGTTGAGAGTTTGAGACCAGTCAGACCAACATGGTGAAACCCTGTCTCTACTAAAAATACAAAAACTAGCCGGGCGTGGTGGCATGTACCTGTAGTCCCAGCTACTCGGAGGCTGAGGCTGGAGGATCGCTCGAGTCCACGAGCTCTGGGCTGTAGTGCGCTATGCCGATCGGACGTCCGCATCAAGTTTGGCATCAATATGGTGACCTCCCAAGAGCGGGGGGACCACCAGGTAGCCTAAGGAGGGGGTGAACTGGCCCAGGTCGGAAACGGAGCAGGTCAAAACTCCCGTGCTGATCAGTAGTGGGATCGTGCCTGTAAATAGCCACTGCACTCCAGCCTGGGCAACGTATCATGATCACGTCTCAAAAAAAAAAAAAAAAAAAAAAATACAAAAATTAGCCGGGTGTGGTGATGTGCGCCTGTAATCCCGGCTACTCTGAAGGCTAAGGCATGAGAATCGCTTGAATCTATGAGGTGGAGGTGGCTGTGAGCCAAGATTGTGCCACGGCACTCCAGCCTGGGTGACGCAGCGAGAATCCATCTCAAAAACAAAAAAAGAAAAAAAGAAAGAAAAGAAAAAGAAGTGTGAGAGGAGAGAGAAACTTACTTATATATATTAATTATCCCTGCCCTCAAAATAAGCATTTTCTTCTCACAACAAACTTACAAAGAAAATGTGGGAGATTCTACTGGTTGCCTATCCAGAGAGCTACTCTTCAGATTCCCTACTGAGAAGGCTGAAAACACACAGAAAGACACACTGAGATACACACAGACACACACACACAGGCAAAGACACAAAGAATCATCACTTTCTTGGTCCTCTCTGAAGACAGGTCATGAGCCTGAGACACCATCTTGGCCAATGTACCTGAAGCAAAGTCTTGTGGGACATCTGGAAAAGATTCCCTCTTTGGAAATGAGAGACAGTGCATATGAGAATAAGGTTGCCTCCCCTCTCCCCCATCTACAGTCCTGTAAGCAGCTGACTTCTGGATTTATTCTCACCCCTTAACCATGACGCAGCCCATGAAAATTTCCAAGATAACAACCACCACTCTTGGAACTGCCAACCTATGTGCTTCTTGATATTTGAAACAAAATTAGTAGATTTTGAAGGTCATTTTGCTAAGGTTATTTCCAAACAACAACAACAACTTGCAAACAAAAGCTCTTTAACTGACATTAGATCTCAACATAAAAGATCAGGAAACTGACCACGTACGTAATGTAAGGAGGAATCACTGTGGCTGCATAAAAGGAGATAAAGTGAGTGTTTTATGACCTCCTCCCCCATTATGCTCCTTACATGTTCCCAAAAGACACCTCTAAGATGATCTAAGTAAACAGGGTGGGTACTAAGTAAACACAAAGCCTCTAGAAGTTTGTGGGTGGTCTTCTACCTGGAATATCACGTGCAAGTCCTTCTTACAGAAACAGTGGCACCCATGACAGTCAGAAGTCATAGGCAGGTGAGCCGAACCCGACAGTATGCTGTGCTCTTACACCTGTGAATATGCCATGCTCCCCCCAAACAGGGAGAACAAGGTTTCGATTTCCGTTATCTACCTCTTCGAAGTCACTACCTTCTCCTTCCTTCCTTCTCTCTCGTTCCTTTCAAAGTCTAGAGAAAGAGTATTTTTAAAACTGTGCTACTACAGAAATTGTGTAAAATGCAATGAAAACAAAACTAGAATACCTGTACCCAGAGATAACATATTAACACTATCATATGCTCTGCCTTTGTAAATAATTATGTAACTACACAGACATGTTTAAACTTTGAAGACAAGTAGTTGTGTGTCTTATTTTCAACTTAAAATTACATTACGACTATTTCCTTTTTCCATCAATTCAAGCAACATTCAACATTGCTATTAAATCAATAAAATGTTATTTAAAATGATCTGAAAAAGCTTCAACTACCTTATTGCAAAGATGTACCATAATTTATCTAGTCTTTCACGCACGCAGGGATTTAGGTTGTGTCTAAGGTTTAGTAAGGCAAACAAACAATACCACGATGACAATCCTTTGATTCCACCTCTACTTCCTTGGGGTAAAGAATTTCTGCACCACAGAACCTGCATAAAATTTTTAAGAATCTTGACAGATATTGCCAAAATATCACAAAAGGGGTATCCTAACGTTCACTTACAATAGACAATTTAAGGAGGGTTGGTACTCATGGACACTCATCAACAAAACTTTTTAAAGATACCTATATAAAAATCTTATTGTCCTCCTTCTTTGAATATATTTATAGTTATTATTATTTTTTTTTTTACTATTTGCATTTTTTTTGCGAGTTCCCCTCATTCTTATCTTTTACCCATTTTTCCATGGGTCTGTTATTTCCTATTTATCTGTAACAGCTCTTTATGTATTACATGCTGTATCTGTTTCAAGCACAATTTTTCCAATTTATCACTTGCTCTTTAGTTTTGTTTCAGTTTATTCAGACTTTTCCCCTTGATTTTTTTCCATAGTAATTAATCAAATCTACTGGAATTTTCTTTAAAGATTTTTTTTGTTTGTTTTCCTTGGACACACAGAACCTTCCTCACCCTTAGACCAACATTTTCATATTCTTCTAGTTTTGCTTAATGTTTTGTTTTTAAACTCAAGCCTTCAATCACTACAAAATTTATTTTTTCTATCTGGTGATACCCTATTTGATAATTTCTCAAAGGCTCAATGACATTAATGCCTTTTGTTGCATAATCCATTCATTCTCTACAGGCTGGAAATTCTTCCTTGAGCAAGAGACCATGGACACCCAGAACCTAAGTTATTGGCCTTCCTTTTTAATGTTCACAGCAGATAAACTATCTGTTACTGGGATTCCTCCTTGCTGAATTAACCCACCTCAAAATCACTACCAACACTTCTTCATTCAAACTACCTAGTTAGAGTCAACTATAAACAAATACATGCTAAGAATCGGGAGGCAGAAGTAAGAGCAGATGGGTGCATCCGTGTAGACTCCATTGTAGTGGGCAAGTGAGACATACAACCAATACCCATGCATCAAACGTATTTAAGAAGTAAGTACATGAGGATCAATGTCATAAAGAATGAAGCACAGGTGGCAAGATAACCTATAGAAGGGGAACCCAAATTTGAACAGAATGGCGGGACCAGAACACTTTCCTTGAAATGCTACTGAGCTCCAGAAGACAGACGGGGGAGATTTCTATTTCAGGCAACTTAGTGAACTAGATAACCTCAAAATCCTCACAGTGACAATTTGAAAAGTTAAAAAGCAATGTCTGTGTGTGTGTGTGTGTGTGTGTGTGTGTGTGTATAAAACTTGAGTTGGCATGAAAACAAAACTACAAAAATTACAAGCAAGTCCAAGTTGGCAAATTAGAATATAAGTAATTCCTGAAACTCAATATTGCTTTGAGGGGGAATGGCTCTTGAACTTCTGCTTTCACTGCTGTGAGGGTGCAGGAGGGAGAAGAGGAGGCCCATGGCCCTGGCTTAAGGGGGGGTGGTCAGAGAGAATCTTTGAAGTTAGGACCCCAAATCCTACACTCTCAGCCTGAAGGTAATTTAAAGACAAACTCCCCCACACAGAAAGGAGGGACAGGAAGCACTCCGATTTTAATCTGGATGAACACTGAAGCGGGGGGTGGGGGGCGTCCCTGAGAATTAGCATCCTCAAGTAGGATCACACAGTGATGTGTTATCTGGACTCAAGCTACCTGGCTCTGACAGACCTCAAATGCAGAATTTAATTCAAAGTGATCAGGATTGACAGTGCCTCAGGCGAATGGCAGCAATAAATGCAAATCTTCTTTCAGGCAAACTCAACAGAACACCTCCAGGCTTTCATAAATCAGCATAGAATTTCACAGAGTCCAACTGTAAGTGAGTAAGGAGGAAAAGTCAGGGCCCAGGGCCAGGCTGAAGGACTCAGTTCTCCTGTTCCTCCACTCCACAGCTAAGAGTCTTGGTCTAGCTGCTTGACTCTCAGCTTCTTCCTCTGAAAAGATGATCACAGCACGAATTTCAAGAGTCATGAGATTTCAATGAGATAATCAACACTACATGTTTAGTACTATGTCTGATACATGGTAAGTGACAAGTAAATGTTGGCTATTATTGATTCTGATTTCCATTTTCCAAATTTATTTTGTTGTATACCGTCTTATTCATTGTTTTGCTTATTAACATTTCCTCCAGTTTATTATTAAATTTACCAGAGGTTTGTCATCTTCTTATATATGGAAATAATTAAAAATAATCTAATTTTAATTAATAAAAATTAGTATTTGTTTAGTTTTCTGTTTATTCTTTTCCTTAATTCACAGACTTCTGCTATGAACTCCACTTCCCTTCTGCTTTCCTTAGGGACACACCACTGTTCATATTTCAATTACGGAATGAAAAGCAAGATTCATTTATCATCAGCTTTGTTTTTGAATAATGAAAGAAGTGGAGGCTATTGAAATATCTCCAGTGACAGCTTTGGCCACATTCCATAACTTTACTGTGAAATGTTCCTCTTCTGCTGCTACCACAACAGGCTATACTTTTAGTTTTTATTTCCTTTTTGATTAAATAGCATTTAGGAAAATTCTTTACCCTCCCCCTAGTTCCCAAGTAGTTTGGATCTCCAATTTAAAAGTTTGTTTCTAATATGCAGTTTTCCTAAACTGTGCTCAGGAGTAGGGCCTGTGTTTGTGGTTTGGAATTTAACGAGGTTTTCTTGGGCCATAGTATGCTATTATTTGTGTAATTTTTTTAATGAACACGTAAAAAACTCATTTTTATTCCACATGATAGGCAGTTTGGTAACTACTGATATTATGTTTTAAAAGTCATTTCTGTCATTATTAAGATGATTTACTTTTCTGTGGCTGAAGCTCTCCCAAAAATATACTTCCTATCAAGTTTTGCTTTTTGCTTAGTATATTTAGAAGTTTTCTTCTTGGAAAATAACTTGGCTATTATATCCTCTTATGAGTATTATTATCAATTTTAAATTATTAATTTTATCTAATTAAATATATCTTTTTATATTTGAGTCTGTCTAAAATTAACATACATTATATTGTTATTTAACCAAGAATTAAAGTTGTTATCCAGTAATGAAAGAATTTAACACACTTACATTTATTAAAATAATTGATGTTTGATTTTACTTCTGTAATAGTTTTTTATGCATTCTTTCTGAGCTTTGAGAAGAAAAATTTACATCATCACAATTCACAGTAATCACTTTATAAAACAATTCAATCACTCTCAAAAATTCCCTAGTATCCCTTTCTGGGTAATCCCCACACCACCACCCTCTGGCTCCTATTAACTTTGTCTGGCTTTCAAGAATGTCACATAAACGGAATCATTTAACATGTAGTCTTTTGGTCTGGCTTTCTTTCACTTAGCATAAAACCTTTCCATTGGTATTACTGTTATGTGTTATCAGGTCATTCCTTTTCATTGCTGAGATATACTACAGTTGTTTATCAATTCCTCAGCTGATGGATGATCAAGTCCCACCTTTTTTTTTTTTTCCAGACAGAGTCTTGCTCTGTCGCCAAGGCTGGAGTACAGTGGCATGATCTCAGCTCACTCCATCTCCCAGGTTTGAGCAATTCTCCTGTCTCAGCCTCCCTAGTAGCTGGGATTACAGGTTCGTGCCACCACACCTGGCTAATTTTTGTATTTTTAGTAGAGACAGGGTTTCACCACATTGGTCAGGCTAGTCTCAAACTCCTGACCTCAGGTGATCCACCCACCTCAACCTCCCAAAGTGCTGAAATTACAGGCGTGAGCCACTGCACCCAACTGGGCAATGAAGTCCTACGAATAAAGCTGCCATGAATATCCACATACAAGTTTTTGAGTACACATGTTTTATTTCTCTTGGTTGAACACCTAAGAGTGGAACCTCTAGGTGAGATTGTAAGGATATGTTTAACTTTTTTAGAAGCTGCCAAACTATTTTCTGAAGTAGTATACCATTTTACACTTCCATCAGTGATGTCAGAGGGTTGCATCTGTTCCTCGTCCTCACCAACACTTTATATTGTGAGTCACTTTAATCGTAGCCATTGCAGTGGGTGTGTGAAGTGTCTGCCCCTTTATAATCCCGTTTCATTCTTGAACATTCACTTTGATCACTTTTTTGGATGGCTTGCAAATAAGGTATAGTTACTTCAAGAACAATACACTTGTGTATATTTCCTTTTCTTCTGTTTTTTAAAATTTTTAAAATCTATTTATTTAATTTGAGACCAGGTTATGAGACTGGCTAATTTTTGTATTTTCTTGGCAGAGATGTGGTTTCACCATGTTGCCCAGGCTGGCCTCGAACTCCTGGGCTCAAGCAATTTACCCCACCTCAGCCTCCAAAAGTGCTGGGATTACAGGCATGAGCCACTGCACCTGGCCTACTGCTGTGTATTTGCTGAGTTCCTGCACAGCATTTCATTTTTTCTGTTACCTTAAAGCATCAGAGAACTTGGCTGGTATTCTTGGGTCTCTATTTTGCTCAAAACTGCAGACATTTTATTTGGACACTTACTGCTATAGTGTGAAAGCTGAGGTGGGATTTTTATTCTTCTAAGATAATAGGCTTGTCTCCACCCTCTGCCCTGGTGTTAATTACCATGCAGTATTAGAAGCCAAACTCCATACCTTGTCCACAGCCATCAACAACCATATATGCCTACTGAGCACTTGAAATACGTCATGTCCAAAATGAGATGTTCAAAATATATACCAGATTTCAAAGACTTAATATTTACAATCTGTAAAATATATCAACCATTCTTAAACTACTGATCACAGGCTGAAATGATACTATTTTGGATAAAAATAATTAAATAAGATGTATTATTAAAATTTATTTCACTGGTTCCATTTTGCTTTTCAAAGTGTGACTACCGGAAAATTTAAAATCGCACAGATGACTTGCCATCATATTTTCATCAGACAGTGCTGCTCAAGAGTCAGACTACCCAAATTCACATTTTGGTTCCACAATGCATCAGCTGAGTAATCTGAACAAGTCTCTTTCCTATGCTGCAGTTTCCTCGCCAGGAAATAGTAGGGATAAAAGAAGATTACGCAGGTTCAGCATATTAGGTTGGCACATAATCAACTCTTATTAATGAGAATTATTAATCCTAAAAGAAGGATTTTGTTTTAATCCTTGCAATTCAAATATTTTTCTAGGGTGTCCACTAATGTGGGTAATTTATCACTGATTGTACCTGGATTGTAAAGGCTCCTTTTGATCTGCATATACAACTCTTTTTGGTGCTTGACAATTTTCCTTGAGTTTCATCACCCTAGGGATAAAGCAGCCAACACTCCAGCCCTTGCAGTGCCTGGAGCCCACAGTTTTCATTACCTTTTTCCAACATCAGCTCAGCTCAGCCACTCAATCCCAAGCTAACATGCCAAAAAACAACCCCCCAAAAACAAATCTCTAACATCTCACCCCTCTAATCTACCTTTTATCCTTTCATAACATTTGGACAGAGACTCTGTGTTCAGTGCAAAAATTTCCTAACCTCATCATAATTTCCAGTTCACCCTGCCCATCACTTTCTCATTATTTGTCAAACATATCTGGTCTCTTTTTTTGATCCAAACTCCATCACTAAAACCACACTCTTGAATCAACAAAGTGTTTATTATTATTATTATTATTATTATTATTATTATTTTTAGATAGTTTTGCTTGTAGCCCAGCTTGGAGTGCAATGACATGATCTCAGCTTACTCCAACCTCCGTCTCCTGGGTTCAAGTGATTCTCCTGCCTCAGCCTCCCTAGTAGCTCGGATTACAGGTGCTCACCACCACACCCAGCTAATTTTTTACATTTTTAGTAGAGACAGAGTTTCACCATGTTGGCCAGGCGGGTCTCGAACTCCTGACCCTAGGTAGTCCACCTGCCTCAGCCTCTCAAAGTGCTGGTATTACAGTCGTGAGCCCCCCTGCCTGGCTGAAGTTGTTTTTTAACTCAAGTTTCTGGTAGGTAAGATTTGTGGTGAACGAGAACGGCACTGCAGGGGAAGGCTTACAAGAACCAGATTCTGGCATCTGCTCCATCCAAATGCTGCTCTCCTTAGCAGCATTTGGTTAATTCTTTTGGCAAATTCCTTACAAATGAAACAAAATAAAACACATGTCCTCTCTGTAGCATGAAGCTCTTGGGAGGACCCAATGAAAGTAGGTATATGTGTGACATGGTAAAAGCTCCATAAAACTAAAAATGTCTGAAGCCCCTCACCCTCATCTCCGCCCAGGAGGTGATTTACCAAATGTCCAAAGTCCACTGGCCCTTGGAATGTTCTGAAGCCCCTCGCTCCCATCCCCCGCCCTTCACCCCCATCCCCGCCCCTCACCCCCACCCCCCGAGGTGGTTTATGGGCATAAAAGTCTTGACATCCCCCTTTCAAGGCCACAGATTAGAGAGACGTGAGTCCTCCCATGGCCACCGGCAATAAAGACCCTGCAATTTGACATACTTTTGTCTTAGTATTAACTTTCTATACTCGCTCCAATACAACATATGAAAGTATTTATTTTTAATTTTATTTTTTGTGGGTACATGGTGCATACATTTATGGGGTACATGAGACGTTTTGATACAGATAAAGCATTTCCTTATTAGGTAAATGAAGTGTGAATAAGAAGACCACAACAAATAAGAATGAGAAGAAAACAATGCTCAGGATGAGAAAAAAGGCGAGCTGGGACCCTTAACTGCTTTTAAATGAGTTTAAGACTCTGAGCTCAGACCAACTGCAGCTCAAGGTGGGGCATGTCACATATGTGGATCTAGATGAAGTGCTGTGCTCTGCAGAACCACAGAGAATGTCTCTGTCTATGGGATGGAGACACAATGGAACACATTTAAGCAAGTCAGCAACCTGGAAACTGTTTATTACACAAGCAGGTCAGATAACATGTTTAAGGGTCAATGAGGCTCCATGCATTGTCATTTGGAGTACAGTTTAAGAAATGGAGTGGTGATTACTGAGAAGAGAGGACCCAGTAGATATGTCAGGTCTTCAAATAACTGGTTGATCCACACTGTGTAGCTCAACACATAGAAGCCGGGCATTTATTGGAGGCCAGCATTGGCCAGATTTTATCCTATGGGCTGGGCATGGAGATAAAAGTTACAAATCTTGCCCTCTAGGTCCCCCCCCCACACCCCCCCATCTAGTAGAAAAGGCAGATGAGGGAACAGACAAAATGGTACACGGGCTCGCACTTGATCTTCATTAATGCTCAGGTGGACCAATGAGGAGAATGACAACGATGAAGATTTCAGGAAAGCATAAGGCGAGCATTTCTAATAGAGCTTCTAAATATGGAACAGGGTCCTTTGGGAGGTAATGATCTCTTATCTCTGGAAGTATTCAAAAGCAGAAGACTAATGACCATTTGTATAGAATATTATAGAAGAAAGTGGAAGGTGATGCTAGATGACTGCGAAGTTCCTTTCTAATTAAGATTCTATGCTTCTCAAAAGGGGACAAGACTCATTCATTAGAAAACTGTTAAAGAAAAATCTGCCTGTGTAAAAAGTGAATTGAACAAACGACATAAAAGGATTATTTCTAATGCAGATTAGAGTTTCCATTCATTGTCTAAAATTTTCCGGTGTCCCATACTGAACAATCAAACATCAGTCTTATAAATACACAAAGGTATGCTTTCAAGTGCATTGTGCTTTTCCATGTCCATTCTGTGATCTTGCCCTCATTGTGTGAGAGAGAAAAAGCCCATGACAGAGGCCAGAGGTGCATTACTGACCTTACAGAACCAGCCTTCATATTCAGAAACCACACAGACAATCGAAGCACCAATAAAACAATAAAGAAAATGGGAAAGTGGTAATTTTTCCAGACCTGCACATAATATTTAACCTCTGCCACCCTGCCTAATAACACAGGACCACAAAACAAAGAAGAAACGAGCATACTTCCATCAACTATTCTAGAAAAAGAAGCCAAAACGTAGCCCCTCTGATGAGAGGTCAGCAGTCACTGCTGGAGGAGAAAAGGAAGGGTTCAGATAGTGGGCTTAGGAAAAGAAAAGATTTAAGAAGTTAATTAGTCGTCTTTACATATATGAAAGGCAGCCATATTATGAACAAAAATATTTGTTGAATGCCTATTACGTGCCAAGCATTGCCTTCCAATACAAGTCCTTATTTAAATGCATTTAATCTTCACCAATAAAGGAGACCCAGAACTATCCATTATGATAGGCTATTTATTTAGCTCTGTCCATTGCTCTGAGTATTAACACATTATTAGTGAACTGGGGGACTCTGAAGGCCACACACCCCTTACTTCACCTCTCATTTTTCTGCAGGGCATCCCAGAGCAGATAATGCCCTTCCGTGAGACATACCTATGTCTTCCGTCTTTCCTCTGCAGGCTCAGCTTCACTGGAGCTGCTCCAGCCTCATGAGAGCATTTGGTCACAACACCTGAAGCTCAACCATTGCCAAGTGTGGTCCCCATTAAACTATAAACCAGGCCCAGCAGCCAGAAAATCCAGATCCCGTTTTGGGAAAAGGTGTATGTTAGAAAGAAACATATGTGGTACCTTTGGCAATTCACTTGCCCTTCTTGGCCTAATTCATCCAAAACAAAAACCTTTTAAGTATTAAGCCCCCTTCCAACCCTAGAATCCTATGATTTCATGTTCTTTCTGTTTCTCCCAGAAGAAAATGTCCAGTATTCAGGAAGCACAGCTTCCCAGGAAACAGATATGGTAGGCAGCAGTTCACCTACCCCCTGTATGAGAGGAACAGTAAGTCTGCCTCCCACGGGACTGCAGGGGGGCCGAAAGATTACAGTTATCTAAAGATAACCTCTGCCATCCTCCATACAGTCCATCACAAAGGCAATTAAGTATGAGTAGGAGGCCAATTTTTAGAGTCCACCATCAATATTTTCTGCAACCACAGTCCTGAATCTCACTTCACCATCTTTCTGATGCTGGTAACAAGCAGGCATCAGGTCTAAGAGAAAAGGAGATAAATTAGGGCTCCCAGCTAGACAGGTGAAGCATGAAACAGCCACTGCCCTGCCGCTTCCCCTTCCTGAGCTCGGGATCATGTGCACCCGAGTGATGGCATGGGGGTGACTTTCTGGGCCAGCTGGGGCAAGATCAAAGGCTGGTAGACATGCAGGGCCTTGTCTGAAAACTGGCAAGAAATGTTTTGCTGATTTAAAGCCAACTGCCTAGACCGATGACTGTTAGTTTAGAACAGGATCCTTGCATGGAAGTGCCAGGGCCATCCCCATCCTCAGCAGCATCCTTAGAAGGGCTCCCTTTTATCCCCCATAGAAGTTCCATTCCCAGCAGGCCTTAAACGGAGGGGCCATGCTTAATGTACTGGTTCTCAGGAACAGCCAGAGAAGGAACCCCCCCCAAAAGCTCAGAGAGTCCCTGTCTAGACACAATGACAGTAACTTAGCTGAAACAAGCCACCGAGAGGGAGATATGACATAGGAGAAAGGGCAAAGATCATTAAGTCAGACAGTTCCGGATACTCATCCTGGCTCTGCCATGTCCCAGCTTTGAGATTTGCAGTTGGTTCACACCCTTATGCCTCAGTTCCTTTGTATACACAATGGAATAATAACCGGATCTAGTCCTTAGAGGTATTGTGAGACACAGACCATGAGAGAACCATGTAAAACATGAGAAATTGAAGCAACTGATTCTTAAGCAATAAATGTTAGACCACAGCCTGTGGGACCCAAAATCATAAAAAGAGGAATTTTGAATTGAAGCACAGCTCAACAGTGGTAACCAACAGTCATTCCCCGGGGGCTGCAGCCCACGTCTTTCAACTTCCCTTAAGGTCTGCACCACATCCATGTCAACTGAATTATACAATCCTCTAACTCGTATCATTTCATTTGGGAAGGGAAAAGCTAAATATCAACATCAGCCCCTAATCTTAGGCAAGTGCTCTTCAACCCTGCACGTAAGGAATTATCTGTGAGATGGAAGTAATCATACTTGCCTTTCCAACCCCCAGGGTTGACATTACAAATGAGTGACAGCACGCATGACTGACAAAGCTCTATGCAAAAGTAAGTTCTCCTCTTCCTCCTGTAGACAGGAGCTGCATGGTTTTGAGAGGAGTTCAGAGCAGAGATATCTTCACTCCTGGTAGCCTGTTGGTACTGGGACTTGGAGGCCAGAAACAAATGGCCCATGTAAACATCGGGAAGACCAACGAGCATTTCACAGGCCACAGACATAGGCAGGCCAAGCCATCACTATTTGCAAATTCCCACTAATTGGTCATTACAGAGAGAAGTATACTGGTCCACTCCAAATTTCCCACAGTTCATTTTTAATCATGCACCAATCCCTCACAAACTTCATGTTCCCTATTACTTCATTCTCCAGCACTAACAGATATAATAAGGGGCCCACAGGAGCCTTTCTGAGAAATGCCATTTGCAACAGCTGTACAAAGTGATTTCTTGGAGCTGTATCTGAGGAAGCCATCACGTGTGTCTGCTGAGAGTACGGTCTGACATGCTTCCTGAACGCAACTGCAGAACAGAGCACAAGTCCATATCTCTCCCTATTCTTCCTCCTTCCCTAAGGTAATCTACTAAATTGTGGTGTGTGTTTGTTTTCTGAGACGGAGTTTTGCTCTTGTTGCCCAAACTGGAGTGGAATGGCGCGATCTCAGTTCACTGCAAGCTCTGCCTCCCGGGTTCAAGCGATTCTCCTGCCTCAGCCTCCCGAGTTGCTGGGATTACAGGCATGCATCACCACACCTGGTTAATTTTGTATTTTTTAGTAGAGATGGGGTTTCACCATGTTGGTCAGGCTGGTCTCAAACTCCCGACCTCAGGTGATCTGCCCACCTCAGCCTCCCAAACTGCTGGAATTACAGGCATGAGCCACCGTGCCCTGCCTGGATGGTGTTTTAATATGTTTCCCTCCTAATGTACCTGTCATAAAAAGACACTCACCTGTACCAGATTTGCTTTTGGGAGGTGGGCTGCTGCAAATGGAGCTGCCTTATCTATGCAACTTTAGGGTGGCTGGTGGACAAACTCCTGACTGCCCACACAAACCCCCAGGACACAATAGGCATCAGGAATGTTGTGACCCTGGGCTCCACAGTGATAAAGAAACTTGAATTCCTGGGCCTGACAGTGATAAAGAAACTCCTTGCTATTGATTTTATTATCCTTAGGGACCCAGCTCTAAATTCATTGTGTATCAGTTATTTAGCAAACATCTCTATAAGCCACTCATTTAGCAAGCATCTTTCTAAGTTTTAGCAAACATCTATAAAACTTCCTTTAAAGATATTTTAGCAAATATCTTTAAAAGCTTCACACCAGGCATCTGGGATACAAAGGTGGTGAAAAACGGTCATGACCCTGGCTTGGGAGCTTATAGTATATGACAGGTATTAGCTCATCACACAAAGGCATGAAAGGATACCCTCTGTGATCAGTTTACCAAAGAAATGTATGTGACTCTAGGAGAACAAAGCAACCCCTATGAGATGATAAAGGCAGGGAAGGTTTCCCTGAGTAAATGTAACTGTAGCAAAAGAATTTGTTATTCACTAGCAATGGGGGAAAAGAAGGAGGTTGGCAAACAGCTTAGTAAGTAGAAGAAACAACCTGTTCAAAGGTGCCCTGGTAGGAAAGAAGGAACACAGTGAATCTATAGGACTGGAGAGTGAGGAAGGACACAGTGGTGCAAGAACATCTTGGAAGGAGGCAGGAGCCAGAGTGTGCAGAGATGAGACTGGTTAAGAATTGTGGCCTTGGCCAGGCACAGTGGCTCAGGCCTGTAATCCCAGCACTTTGGGAGACTGAGGTAGGTGGATCACTTGAGATCAGCAGTTCGAGAACAACCTGGCCAATATGGTGAAACTCCATCTCTGCTAACAATACAAAAATTAGCTGCGCCTCGTGGCATGCACCTGTGGTCCCAGTTACTCTACTCAGGAGGCTGAGGCAGGAGAATTGCTTGAACCCAGGAGGCGGAAGTTGCAGTGAGCTGAGATCACATCACTGCACTCCAGCCTGGGTGGCAGAGCAAGACTCCTTCTGAAAAAAAAAAAAAAAAATTGCAGCCTCTATCTCAGAGCAGTGGGAAACCAGGGAAGGTTTTACCCAGAGGAAAACAGTGGCATGATTGTGCTTGTTTTTGAAAAGCTGACTTTTGCTAATGAGAGAAGAGATGTAAGGGAGGAGAGGTGAGCAGCAGAGGGAAGAGACTAGTCTGAAAAACACTTGCCACTGTGCTGGGGAAAAGATCACAAAGCACGGACTAGGTAGGTGCAGGGGAGGTGAAGCCACGCTAGACTGTGATGTGGTCACACCCAGGGCAAGAGAAAAGGACAAAGATGAGCTCTCAGTTTCAGATCAGCAACTAAACAGATGGCAGTGCCACAGCAGCAGGGGTTGTCAGGCTGGTGGAGGGGGCAGATCATGGATTTGGGTTTACTGATCTGGGTTATGTATAAAGTAATACATAGACAGACTAATAAATAGTGGAGTCAGACAGTTCTGGTTTTCATCTGCTTTGCCATGTATTGTTGTTACCACTATTATTAGGAAAAATTATGTTTTATAAACACTTTCATACTCACTGTTGTAATGGACAACAGTCTCATGGGATTCAGCAATGTGAGAGAGACAGGCAATTAATTGGTAGGGGAATAAAAAGCAGGTGCCAGGAAAACTTCGATGAAGTCTTCAGTAGTAGAGATCAGGTTAGAGAGCAGGACTTAGAGAAAGTATTCTTTTGAACATATCAGATTGTATTTTCTAAACTATAATTTTTTAAGCCATAAAGAATTCATTTCAGATCTATTTAAAAAAAAAGCCAGCATATAAAATTAGAGACAACTGGTCTTCCTGGATTAAACAGACTCAGAGTATCAGTGTTTCCTCCTCCCCTTCTCTCCTTTCATCCAAGCCTCATGGAAGGGGCTTCCAGGAGTGAATTCCAGTCCATGGAACCTTACTCCTTCAAATTCCTAGCTCCTGATGGATTTCACAACAGGTCACACCACCGAGCGCATTTGAAGTCATTCTGGCCTTGGCTGCAAGTGGAGTGAAGCATTTTTAAGAACCTGCCATGTTGCACACACTGCGCCATCTTACTTCACACTTTCCTTTGTGGCTGACTTAGTCCCCAGCCATCTGAGAGCTGAGACTACCGAGGTTCAAAACCAGTTAGAGAATTCTTTGGCGGTAAACCAGGATTTGAATTTGGGTTTTTTCCCCAATCACTTTGTATTTTCTTTTTCTTTTTTCCTTTTTAAGAGAAGAAAAAATGATACACTCATTTAGCTGTGATCTTACCACTAAGATACAATCATAGCTCACTGCAGTCTCAAACTCCCGGGCTCAAGTGATTCCTGTCTCAGCCTCCAGAGTAGCTTTGACTACAGGTGTGTGCCACCAGACTCGGCTAATTTTTAAAATTTTCTGTAGAGATGGGGGGTCTCACTATGCCCAGGCTGGTCTCAAACTCCTGGGCTCAAGCGATCCTTCCCACCTCAGCCTCCTGAAGTGCTGGGATTACAGGCATGAGACACTATATCCAGCCCACTTTGGGGTTTTCTTACAAAGCAAAGGGTGCAGGCTCACAGGGGATATGGCACTGAACTACTACCAAAAGAAAGGCAAACGGTGAACACAGTGGCAGAGGCGTCCTTCCGAACCAGCTGCTCCCCTCCTCCCCTGTTGCTTTTCCCCATGGTGTTGGCGCTAAGACCCCGGGAGACAGAGTGGCTTGCTTTCACCTTAATTAGAGCAGCAATTTGCTAAATTTTGTTTTTCCCTTTTTAAGAGTGTTAATCAATTTTAGCTCAGAATAGATTGGAACGGCACGCAAATTACCACGACAATCCCCAAATGCTAAATTCTGAACATCTCCATCAACCTCGGAGCCTGAAATATGTGAAAATCAGAAACTCTGGCTGGCGTGTCAGTGATCTATTAAAAATGTTATGGCTCTAAAATGAAAAGATAATGGGTTTATGAGGTTTGGAACAAGCAATTTGCCAGAATCAGCCTCATGCTTAGGTGTTGAGTCCTTCCCAAGGTGAGCGGAGACAGAACATCAGCGTGTTTCTGCAAAGTTACATGTTCCTCTAATCACAGCAATTTGTTAAATCCACAAGCATTAGGGGGTACCTACTATGCACCAGAAACACAGAAAAGAATAAGGTGCGCCTCCTCTCCTCCTACCCCGTTAAGAAGGATCCGACAGATAGACAAGTGAACAAAAAATGTCTTCCTCTTTCCTGTGGAAGTGGGGTGGTTTCTAAGAGGAGTTGGCACTGCAGCTGAGTCCTGAAGGATGAACAGGAGTTGTGACAAGTTAGGTGGGAAGGGCCTCTCAGATGGAAGGAACAGAATAAGCAAAGACTCAAACACAGAAGAGGGGGCAACGAGAACCAGAGGTGTGCTCCACTACTTAGAGTGAAAGGAACAGCAAAGGTTTCCAGGAATGCCAAGTGACAAGACCAGAAGTAGAATCAAGAGCCAGAATAGACAGGACTTCTTAGTCGAACTGTGGACCTCAATCATGACGCAAGCAAAACGGCACTATGAAAAAGTTGTAAGGGGATGAGATGACCAATAGGGTTTCATTTGGTTGAAACCCCTCCAGCCTGACATAACCTTTAATATTTATTCAGCAGTGTCTTCTTAAAGAACATTCAAATATATTCTCTCATTTGAGCCTCTTCATTACCACCATGAGGGTGGTATTTCATCTACCGAAACTGATGAGAAAACAGGTCCAGCAGAGGTAGGTGGTTTTCTTTGTGTCTTTTGACCAGTAAGTGACAATACGCAAATTTAAACCCAAGCCCATGGGGGTGTGAGTGTCGCATTTACTTCATTGGGTAATAGAACTCTCTAGATGACAGCTACCATAGACCACTTTGAGATTATATACCAGGCCAATGGCCTCCAGTGTCTCCAGAAAGTCTTGGTGGTCAAAACTCACAGACCAAAGTGGATTCTGTGCAAACAAGGTGGTTATTTAATAAAACCAAATTCTGGTGGCAAACAGCCTCATTACGTCCTAGACATTTTCAATTAGGAACTGAGATTTCTGACATTGCTAAAGTCTACTAAACCACAAGCAGTAACATTTCCAGCTAGAGGAGATCACGGAGGTGCCTCCCCCTCCCGCGCCTACCTTGAGCTCGTCTGCGTTGTAGAAGTCCACACGCACGGCGGGCACCATCCAGGTCTGGAAGAGCGTGGCCAGGATCTGCTCCGCAATGGAGTCAGCAATGAGGTGGAAGTGCAGAGGGTTCCGCCTGCGGGGAGTGTGAGAAGGAAGGGTCAGACGGAGACGTCAGGCCTTTGAATTACAGCTGCAAAAACACACTCCTCACAGTTCCTATGGTGGGGCTTGTTTCTAAAGGCAATTGTGAAAGTAAATCCGGCATGTTACCAAACCAGCGCTCACTGGTGAGGCTGTAGGAGCTGAAAAGGAGAGAAGACATCTCACCCAACCTCCGTGTTTCGGAGAAGTGAAAACCAACCACTATCACTACTGACACCTCATTCAGGCCAAACACCGTGCCTGTTAGTAGGATATTCATTCTTTTCTCTCAAAGTCTTAAGTAGAGCAGGTGTTGGCTAACCTTCGTATCTGCCACCTGGGCATACCAGCCTTAAGGAAGAAACCCATCAACATAGGGTAAGTTTTCCAGACTGGCAGCAGGCAGCTGGCAAGAGACTACTCCCATAGCACAGTGGCAAGTTCAATCCTCTGCTTCTTCCCCTCCAAAAAAAAGCACCCCAAAAATCCAGGTTTTAAGATGGAGTCATCTGGATCTCCCATCACCCAGTATCAGCTTGTTCTCACTTACAATACTTCTCTTTAGAAAGCCTTGGTGGCCAGAACACAGAGCGAAGTGGATTCTGTGCTAACCAAGCAGTTACTTTAATACTTTTGATACTAAAATCAGATTCTGGTGGCAAACAACCTCTTTATGCCCTGAACACTTTCAGTTAGGAGCTGAGATTTCTGACGCTGCTTCTCCTGAGACAGCACCCAAAATACAGAAGAGCATTACGCAAGGGCGAAACTTCGGAGTTAAATGGAAATGGGTTCCAAACCCAGTTCGGAAATTTGTAAGTGGGAATCTTGAGCATGTCACTTACCCCTCTGCACTCTATTTCTACATTCTCGAAAATGTAGAGAAAACCTTCTCATAAGGCTGCTATGTTGATTAAGCAAGGCAGTGAGTGCAAAACATGGCACATCAAAAATAAACACGGAGTAGTAATCAATAGCAGATGCACCCTAATGAGGAACTGGCTAGACACAAAGCACTAGGTCAGTCAAGAGGAACTACTAGCATAAACACTCTTGTGCTACTAAAACTAATGACATAAAGCGTAATGCCATGAATGAGTACCGACTAGAAATAAAGCCCTGTGGGAAACACAAAGATGAGAATGACCCGGTCCACTGACCTCAAAGAGCTCATACTGCTCAGACACAGAGGAGCCGCAGTTAAATATAAGCACGAGGCAGAATGTGATAAGGACTACAAAAGAACACACAGTTCCACGGGAGTAAAGCAGCAGCCAATTCTGACAGGGTCAGAAGGACAAGTAAGAGGAGAGGGAAGCAGTGCCCTAAAGGGATAAGCAGGACTTTGACAAGAGGAGAAGGCAGAGGGGGATGCAATCCCAGGAGAGCCACAGGAGACAAAGCCTGGGCCCAGGGTGTGTTAGGAGTGGGGTAGGGGTGAGGAACTTAGCAGGGCTCCAGGGTTGGAGCAGAGAAGGAGGGACATGAGAATGCTATGGATGTTTAATTAAACAGTCTGGACTTCAGGGGAGGTGTCGGGGGCAGGACAACTGGCCTTTTAGCTCTTAGCCATCTGCATGATCACTCCCCAGCCCTGTCATATGTTCCAGACACACGGACCATCTCTCACTTTCCCACCTTGCACCTTGTGCTCACTCTCCATCCTGGACCTTACCATATGTAGCTTGCTCTGCAGGGGACTGTCCCACAGGTGCTCATTCAATAAATCCTTACTGAGCACACCCAATTTGTCAGGTGGTAAGCTGGATGCTGGGGTCAGTCAGACACACCCATACTGTCCCTGCTCTCATGGAGCTCACAGTCTTGCCCACCCTTCACCTCCACATTCAGCACTTGGTTGTCTCTTAAGTCTGCTTTAGGGCTGCCATCATTTGCTCCAATAATCCTTTCCTGACTCCCCATGTCTAGGTCAGGGGCCCTTTCTGTGATCCCAGCCATAGGTACCCGCCACTCATCCTCACGTAGTGGTTGCCTGTCTACTTGTCTACATCCCCACCTGTGAGCTCAGCAAGGTCAAGGATCACATCAGATTTGTTCAAACGGACAAACTCATGATCTACAGCTCAGTGCCCAGAATAGAGGAGGAGTTTAATATAGGAACTGAATGCATAGATGGGTGGTGAGTTGTAGACAGATAAGGGGAACAGATGTAGACATGTCACTTAGGAGATCATTAGATTAGGTGGATGTGAAATGAGAATCTGATCAAGACCGTGTCAGTTGGTCGCAGTGGCTCATACCTGTAATCCCAGCACTCTGGGAGGCCGAGGGGGGGTAGATCACCTGAGGTCAGGAGTTTGAGACCAGCCTGACCAACATGGCGAAACCTCATCTCTACTAAAAATACAAAATTAGCTGGGCATGGTGACGGATGCCTGTAATCCCAGCAACTCAGGAGGCTGAGGCAGGAGAATCACTTGAACCTGGGAGGCGGAGGTTGTGGCAAGCCAAGATCGGCCATTGTACTCCAGCCTGAGCAACAAGAGCGAAACTCCATCTCAAAAAAAAAAAAAAAAAGACAGTTTCTATCCCAGAAAGAGCAACAAGGAAGCTAGAGGATTTCAGGAGAACAGATCTGAAATAGGAGAAAAAAAGAGAAGGAGGAGCAGAAGGCAATACTGAGGTTCCTGGGTGGGTGGCAATGGCACCAGGTCAGGGGATACAATGAGAAAGGCACCTTGGAGGAGGAGAGTGAGTCTGGGATTGGGCACACCAAGCTGAAGACGGGGGTGGCAAAGCCAGTGCTGCTGCTGAATGGGTGGGTCTAGACCTGAACAAAGTTATTATTCAAGTCCAACTACCATACACATAACAGGTGCATGGGGTAATAAACTGAATAAATGAATCAAAAAGCAGTCAGCGCTGTAGAATTTCCCCATGGGACTACTGCCTGAAGACTGCAGGTTTCTCATAAAATTATCTAGACTCATCATGCTCAGGGGAAAGGGGTAGGTCTTCCCTACAACTTCCCTAAAAGCCCTGTAAGAATCTGCCGCTGGGCCTTAGTAAAGCCTGGTGATGTGACGGGACAATGCTGTGTTTGCCCATTGGCCAGTGACTTACCTGAGGGCCAAGTCAGAGGCAGCAGAATAAAGTCACTGGGAAGACAGACAGTCCATTTAGCCCTCAGTGTTTCCCAGGACTATCTCCCAAGGCCACAGTTGCCGTAATGGAGTCTTATTAATGGAGAATGGATAGAGGTAGGCCTATATTAATAGAAGTTGCATTTTTTCATCTGCACTGGAAGGGCAGCTTAATTTTTGCCATGGGGTGACAATAACAAATGGATCGAGCTACTTACATTTGCTCCAACACATCACACTTCATCTCTGTATCTTTGCTTGTGCTGTTCTCTCTCCATGTGATGCCATTCCCTGCTTGGAAGCCCCATGAATACCTGTTCATTCTTCAAAATTTCCTTTTAAGTTATCTCTTCCTGGAAACCTTCTTTGAGCCTTTCCTTCTGTATTTCTCCTGCCAACTTTCACACCTGTGTGAAAAGCGCATCTACCATCCGTAGCAAGGCACTGTGATATGTATTCAAATCGCTGGCTCCTTGTCCCTACTGTAAGACCACTGAGGACAGAAACCAGCACTTCATGCCCATCCACAGTATCTGGCAAAGAGACTGGTGAACAATGGGTCCTCAACAGACATTCCTGTAACAACAAAAAAAGCCAATGCCCCTGCTTCTATGGCACTGAAACCACCATCATAGGAGGGCAGCAACAGTGGATGGCACACTCCATATCAACAGTTCAGAGTTTGGGCTCTGTTCCAGAATGTCTGGGTTGGCATCCTGGCTGCAGAACCTACTGAGTGATTGTAACAAAGTCACTTCATCTCTCAAGGTCTCAATTTCCTCACCCTCAAAGCAGGAACGAGATAATGGGAAGCAAGGAATATTACACTGGATAATTGTGAGGATAAAGTGACATAATAAACAAAGTGCTCAGTAAAGCACCACCTGATGTATGCTACGATTTCAATATGTCATCTATCACCAATATTAACTTATGATACTGCTTTTTTTCTCTACTACTTCTGCATCGCCTTTTCAATGAAGTATTTCCAATTGGTTCTTCCATCCACAGACAAAAAATGGGCTCAATGAATAAATATTCAACGAAGTGCTATTAAGCAGTAACTACGTATAAGTTACAACAGGGATACAGGTGATGAATGAGCTACTAGTGTCCTCTTCAGGCAGCTTGGAGAGTCAGAGAAAGACAGAATACAAGAAACGAAACAAACATTAGAACATGGATGTGCCACTATGCTGGGCTGCCACGCACAGCTGCAGAGCTTGAGACAGCCCACTTCTCAGGAAGCCTTCCGCATACACTAACAGGTAGTAATGTGAAGGATACTCACAGTTAGATAGTTAGACGGAGCAGAACCTGTACAATCATACATGATGATCCTATTAGGAGGAGCACAAAAGCTACGTGGTGGTAAGGGTGAAGGAGATGACATTTTGGTAGCGAAGAATCTGGGAGGTTCCCATAAACTATGTGGCAAGTAAACTGGAGCTCTCAATGGGTAAGGGAGGAGAAGAAAGGGAGGCATTCAGCAGGAAGTACAGCTGACTGTTGAGCAACACAGGTTTGAACTGTATGGGTCCACTTATGTATGGATTTTTTTCAACAAAACCTGGAATGGGAAACTCATGTATACTGAAGGCTGATTTTTCCCTTGGGCAGCAATATAGTTTGGGTATTTTTTCCCATCCAAATGTCATGTTGAAATGTAATTCCCAATGTTGGAGGGGGTGGTCTGATGGGAAGTGTTTGGGTCATGGGGGTGAATCCCTCGTGACTTGGTGCTGTTCTCATGATAGTGAATTTTCTCAAGATCTGGTTGTTTAAAAAAAGCGTGTGGCACTTCCCCCACCTTTCTCTTGCTCCCACTTTCTTCTTGCATGTGATGTGCCTGTTCCTGCTTCACCTTCTGCCGTAAGTAAACACTCCCTGAGGCCTCCCTAAAAGCCAAGCAGATGCTGGTGCCATGCTTGTACAGCCTGCAGAATGATGAGGGAATTAAACTGTTTTGCTTTATAAATTATCCAGTGACAGGTGTTTATAGCAATGCAAGAACAGGCTAACACAGACAAATTGGTCCAGGAGTGAGATACTGCTATAAAGATCTATGAAAGTATGGAAGCAACTTTGGAACTGGGTAACATACAGGGGCTGAAAGAGTTTGGAGGTCTCAGAAGAAGACAGGAAGAACTTCTTAATAGACTGGTTAAATGCTTGTGACCAAAATGTGGATGGTGATAAGGATAGTGACATCCAAGCTGATAAGTTCTCAGATGAAGATGAGGAACTTACTGGGAACTAGATTAAAGGTCACCCTTGATATGCCCTAGCAAAGAACTTGACTGTGTTGTATCCATGTCCTAGAGATCTGTGGAAGTTTTAACTTAAAAGTGACATCCTAGGCTATCTGGCAGAGAAAGTTTCTAAGCAACAAAGTGTTCAGAGGGAGGAGCAAAGAAATAATATAAAAGTTGAAACTTAAAGAGAGAAGCAGGGTGTAAAAGTTTGGAAATTTTGTAGCCTAACCATATGGAAAAGAAAAGGCTTTTGGGGGTGAGAGGAGTCGGGTAGAACCCACAACTTGCTACAGATACTGGGATGACTAAAAAGGGGCCTAGTGCTGACATCCAAGACAATGGGAAAAAAGCTTTGAAGGCATTTCAGAAGTCTTCCAGGCTGCCCCTCCCATCACAGGCCCAGAGGCCTAGGAGGAAAGAATGGCTTCCTGAGTCAGGACCAGGACCAGGACACCACTGCCCTGCAGCACCCCAAATGTATTGTGGCCCCTCCAGCTCCAGTCTTAGCTCAAAGGGCCCAAGATACATCTCAGGGTGCAGCTTCACGTGGTGCTGAGGCTGTCAGAAGGCAGAGTGCAAGAGTGAAGGAGGCTTGGTAGCCTCTACCAGATTTCAGACAATGTATAAGAAAGCCTGGTGCACACGCAGAAGCCTGATACAGGGACAGAGCCCATATAGAGATGTTCTATTATGGTAGTGCTTAGGAAATATGTGCGGTTGGAGAGCCCACACAAAGTCCCCCTCTGGGGCACTGCCTACTGGAGCTGTGGAAAGGGGGCTACTACCATCCAGACTCTAGAATGGTAGATCCACTGTCAACATGAACCTTGTGCCTGAACAGCCACAAGCACTCGACTCCAACACATTAGAGCAGCCGTAGGGGCTGTGCACTGCAAAGCCAGAGGAGTGTACCTGTCCAAGGCTTTGGGAGCCCACCCACTGCACCAGTGTGCCCTAGTTATGGGACATGCAGTCAAGAATTATTTTGGAGCTTTAAGATTTAATGACTGTCCTGCTGGGTTTCAGACTTGGGTGAGGCCTGTGGCACCTTTCTTTGGCCAATTTCTCCCTTTTGGAATGAGAGTGTTGACCTCATGCCTATCCCACTATTGTATCTAGGAAGTAAATACTGCATTTTGACTCAACAGGCTCATAAGCAGAAGGAACTCATCTCCAGATGGGACTTTGAACTTGGGTCTTGGGACTCTAAGAATAAAATGAATTAAGACTTTGGGAGGCTCCTGAGAAACAATGATTGTATTTTGAAATGTAAGAAGAACATAACATTTGGGGGACCAGGGGTGAAATGATATAGTTTAGGTATTTTTCCCCAACCCAAATCTCATGTTGAAATGTAATCCCCAGCATTGAAGGTGGAACCTGGTGGAAGATGTCTGGGTTATGGGTGTGGATCCCTAATGGCTTGGTGCTGTCCTAACAATAGTAAGTGAGAGCTACTGTCAAATTGACTGAGTTAAAACATATGTAGCACTTAGAACAGAAAGTGGCAGGAAGTAAGGACTTAGTAAATGTTAGCTTCATTATCCTATCCGACCTTGGGGATAGCTCACCAATCTATTCACTCTTTCTCTGACTCTCTTACTCACTCCAATACATCCTCTAGCCCCTAAGCTGTATGCTCCCTCTAACATAATCACACAACCCCCAGCTCACTGTACAATATATAAGGCCCAGCCTCTGGCATGGAGCAAACAACACCTTCAATGATCTCACCCTGTCTGTCCCTCAAAGCTCATGTCTTCACACCCCTTCCTTACACCCGGCACTCCAGCTACTTCTTCCTCAGTTCTGCCTGTGACCATCTCCTGCTCCTTCTGCAGGAATAAACTCAAGAGCCACATTCCCAGGGAAACCTTCCATAGCCACCTCATCCAACACAGTCCCATCTCCCCCAACACTCTCCATCCCACTGTGCTGTCAGATTTCTTCCTAGCATTTATCATCACTGGAAATCTCCCATGTTAATCTGCAAGACCGTCCTACCCTCCTCCTACCCGCCACAAGACTGTCAGCTGTGGAGGATGGAGCTTCTCTAGCCTCACAAAGTACCTCCTCTCTTGTTTGCTCTCTGGACAACCCCAGGGCTTACAGAGCACCTACCTGGTCTCCAGTGAAGTTCCAGGGCTGAGCACGCTCTCCTGGCAGGCTTGTGCCCCTGCTGTCGCCTTTTCCTGGACCATCTACACTTCACCCCACTAAATACGCCTGGCCTTGTGTTCTCAAGTTAGACACCACGGCTCTGAGGAGGCCATTCCACTGTGTCAAATGCCCTTCTCAGTGGCTCCAGCTGACTCTGTGCTCAAATCTTACTTCAGATCTTTGAAATAATCTGCTGACTATTCACTTCTTTGTTCTCTGCTAGATGGAGTCTTAGCATGGGTGCTTTATTTTGTTAAGAATCTTATACCTGGACTTTTTTTTTTTTTTTTTTACAGATCCTTATAGGTAGAACCACTCGGTGATTGTTTAAGGAACGAATGAATAAATGAACACATGAATAATTACCAGAGAGATCCAAATGCCCACAGCTTGACACAATTACTTGGAAGTTAGGTACAGAGGCACTTAGTAAAAATGCAGGAGCAACTCTTTTAACATTGGGTTAGGGAATTGTTTCTTAGATATGATACCTGAATCATAAACAACAGAAGAAAAAAATAGATTTCACTGGAATAATTTTTTAAAATGCTTTCTTTCTTTCTGCTGCCATGTGAAGACATAGCAAGAAGGCGGCCACCTACAAACCAGGAAGAGGGTCCTTCCCCACCAGAACCTAATCTCAGATGAGCACCCTGATCTCAGACTTTCCCAACTCCAGAACCGTATGAAATACATTAGTGTTAAGACCAAAAAAAAAGGAAGAATGTTTGCACTTCATAGGACATGATCAAGAAAGTGAAAAAGAACTACCAGAGTGGGAGATAATATTTTCCTTTTCTTTTCTTTTTCTTTTTCTTTTTTTTTTGAGATGGAGTAGTTTCACTCTTGTTGCCCAGGCTGGAGTGCAATGGCACGATGTCCTCTCACCGCAACCTCTGCCTCCTGGATTCAAGCAATTCTCCTGCCTCACCTTCCCAAGTAGCTGGGATTACAGGCACCTGCCACCACACCCAGTTAATATTGTAGTTTTAGTAGAGACGGGGGATTCTCCATGTTGGTCAGGCTGGTCTCCAACTCCCGACCTTAGATGATCCGCCCCCTCAGCCTCCCAAAGTGCTGGGATTACAGGCGTAAGCCACTGTGCCTGGCCAATATTTTCAAGCATGTATCTGATAAGCAACTTGTGTCCACAATATATAAAGATACTTTCAGCTCAAACAAGAAAAGGACAAGTAAGCCAATAAATACTGAGTAAAGGATTTAAACAACCATTTCTCAGAGAAGATATGCAAATGGCCAATAAGCACACGAAAAGATGCTCAACATCATTAATCATTAGGGAAATGCAAATCAAAACCACAATGAGCTACTTAACCACTAGAATGGGAAAAATAAAAAAGATAAATAACGAGTGGTGATAAGACTTAGGAGATATTGGAACCCTTAATGGTTACCGGTGGAAGTGTAAAATGAGGCAGCTGCTTACAGAAAGTTTGGCAATTTCTCAAAAATTAAGCATAAAAATATCTATAAAAATGTGAAAACAGATGTCAACACAAAAGCTTATACAGAACATTTTTAGCAGAACTGTTCATAATAGTCAAGAAGTGGATGGCCGGGTGCAGTGGCTCATGTCTGTAATCCCAGCACTTTGGGAGGCCGAGGAGGGGAAATCACCTGAGGTCAGGAGTTCCAGACCAGGCTGGTCAACATGGCGAAACCCTGTCTCTACCAAAAATACAAAAATACAAAAAAAAAAAAAAAAAAATAGCTGGGTGTATTGGTGGGCTCCTGTAATCCCAGCTACTGGGGGAGGCTGAGGCACGAGGATTGCTTGAACCTAGGAGGTGGAGATTGCAGTAAGCCAAGATCGCGCCATTGCACTCCAGCCTGGGCGATGGAGCAAGACTGTCTCAAAAACAAAAAAGAAGTGGAAAAAAACTGAAATGGCCATCAGCTGATGAACTGATAATACAATGTGGTATATCCATACAAAGGAATATTTCTGGGTAATTAAAAGAAATGACGAACTGATACATGCTATGTCAGGGATGAACTTCGACAATATTCCGTCAAGGAAAAAAGGCCAGCCGAAAAGACTAACTACTGTATGATTTCACTTACGTGACATGTCCAAAACAGGCAAACCCAAAGAGACAGAACGTAGATTAACGGTTGGTATGAGATGGTAAGAAGAGGAAACGAGCAGTGCTGGGGATGGGGATTTCTGAGGTTATGAAAATGCTCTGATATTAAATACAAAGGACAGTTGCACAATTCTGTAAATTTACTACACAATCACTAAATTGTACACTTTTAAAGAGCAAATTTTATCATATTTATTTATTCATCTCAGAAAAACAGGTAAATATTGGAATGTTGGTCTGACCTGCATATTTTGGAGAGGGAATGAGGCCTGCTCTGCTTCCATTGCTGGGCTTCCTTCCTTAGGGGGATGTGCTAAGCAGTAAATGGTCTGTCCATGTAGGAAAGCCTGCAATTGTCCAGGCTGGCCTCTGACCGGGAGATAAGTCCAATTCATAGGGACATGAGAGCCCTATTTGTGGCCACAGTTGAAAGAACATCCTATACTCCAGACTGAGAGCAACAGAAGAGACTATTTCATTCTTTATATGTGTGACTTCTGAGCCTTATTTCATATTTGGTTCCTAACTCAGGAAGGTAAGAAATAGTTTTAATGACAGAGCCTGGCAAATTCCAAAATCAGCCAAAGCCTATGAGTCTACATCCTATTCTCTTTTGTTCAAAGGGAGATTAGCAAGAGTTAGACAGATGTTAAGGACATATTTACACCAAAGAGAATTTCACCAACTGCAGATAATAAAAACTCATTCAGAGGAATAATTTCTCAATATATGATTCAAGGCTATTTAGTTTTATATTTGTATAACATCTAAAATAGTCTTTTATGCCAGCTACCAGTTATAAATACATTTTGCGAGCATTGCCGGAGGCCCATTAGAAAAAGCTTCTGCCTGGACAGGCCAGCTTGGGTCCACATCTTAATACAGAGTGGTCCCACAGAGCATGCCTGGGGTAATGCAACCCAGATATTGCTGCAGGCATCAGGTGTGGTCCACAGACAGACCAGACCACAATTCTACACCAAAGAAGGAATCAAGTGTGTGCTTCCTCTCCAGCAGAGCCTGCAGACTTCACTCTTAATGAGCAACGCTCCTGCTGCCTCTGGTTCCTTAACTGCTCCCTTGTTCCAGCCTGAGATGCAATAAATACGGTACTACAAAGAGGCAAAGATGATTAAACCATTGCTTTCTTCCTGCCTTTCCTTTCTTATTTTGTCAGGAATGTGCCACGGTCCCTCCAAGGTAATCTAGGGCCTATTTTCATTAAAATATACAAGGACATTTGAACTGAAATAATCTTTAATTATTAAGTTTACAATGCCACGGCCATCTCAGGAAAAGAAAGCGCCTGTGACAACAACTTGAATTCTCACTCAATCTGCTGCACTTTCAGATTTAATAGGACTCATTTCGGAAAATCACCGCAGCCGGAATGAGAGTTTTTCATTGAGTCCTTCATTTGAGAGAGGCCAAGTGGCTTTGATGTTATGGGAAGATTCAAGGACAAGTCAGTGCCATTATCAGAAAAGCTTTCCAGGAGAGAAGAACAGAGCAACTTTCAAGAAAAATCAAAAGGCCTTGTAATACAGTAAAAGACGCATGGACTGTAGGGGCTGGGAGAGCCCAAGTTGGTGACTAACTCACCTGTCACCTTAAACAAGCTATGTAACTTCCCTGAGCCTTGGTTTCCTCATCCTTTTATGGGGATAATGACATCTGCTACACCAGGTCTGGATGACATTCAAATGCAATAGCCCATGTGAAGCTTAACATCTGCACTACAGAAAGTAGTTCCTTTTGACTTTAATACTTATGGGTATGACCAAATACCATTGATCTCTTACCTTTTTAAAGATATCACCTGCCCATGCTATCTTTCTAAGACTTACTAGAAACACTGATGCCCAGGCCTTTAAACGCTTTATTGATTCTACACTTAACACCTCAAAAATACATACCTGGAAAGGGTGAGAACTGATAGAGGCAAAAGGCAGACAAACGCCTAAATAGAAAGGAGGAGGTCCCCAGTGAAATCCCACCTTCAAGCCAGAAACAGTCCTGGGTAAATCCTCGAACTGGATTGAGAACCTGCCTTCCCGTTTGGCATGCTTTCCTCTAATTAATCCACATCTTTCACCTATTTTACACATACCTACCCTTTCCTAATTGGTTTTCTACACTACCGTGCCCACCTTTGAGTGGTGTCTTTGCTTTAACCTTTTTTGCATACTCACAAACTAATCAACATGCACTTCCTATTCTGAGCCCGTAAAAAGCCCTGAGATCAGCCATATTGGGAACTCTCCTACCTTTGGGTAGGGGGACCACCCCCGCATCCTGTCCCCACTAAAAGCTTTTTCATCACTCAATAAAACTTCCCGCCTTGCTCATTCTTTGAGCATCCGTATGGCTAATTCTTCTTGGTCATGAGACAAGAATCCAGACCTACCTAAGCTAAAAAGCAAAGAATCATGCATCAAAATGATTATGGAAAATCACAACTTATACACTATTACCCAAAATGATAATTAAAATTAAGAATAATGAGGCCAGCCACAGTGGCTCACAGCTGTCATCCCAGCACTTTGGGAGGCTAACACAGGAGATCACCTGAAGTCCGGAGTTCGAGACCAGCCTGGTCAACATGGTGAAACTCTGTCTCTATCAAAAATACAAAAATTAGCCAGATGTGGTGGCGGGCACCTGTAATCCCAGCTACTTGGGAGGCTGAGGCAGGAGAATTGCTTGAAACTGGGAAGCGCAGGTTGCAGTGAGCCGAGATCGCACCACTGCACTCCAGCCTAGGCAACAGAGCAAGACTCTTTGTCAAAAAAAAAAAAAAAAAAAAAAAAAGAATAATGATACTAAAACTGGTAACTTCTTTCTGGTGAAAAGCTCAGATTCTGAAGCCAAATTGTCTGGTTTCTAACCAGGCTCTGCCCATCTTCTCACTGAGACCTTGAGGCATGACTTAACCATTTTTTGTACCTCAGTTTCACTCTCAGTGAAATGGGCACCATAACAGTGCCCACACCTCCTGGAGCCATGTGAAGAATCAGTGCATTAACATCTGGAAAACACTTGGAACAGACCGTGATACACAGCCAGAGCTGCATTCGTATTCATTAAATAAAATACAGACAAGTTTTACATAAAGCCTATTTTTCCATATTCAAAACAGGGCTCTATCGGAGGTTGAGAAATAAGCCAAAGCTCCAAGATGTAGAGTCACTAGCCTAGGGTCACCCTGCTCCGGCCTGGTAGGAGCAGAACCAGAACCTAGGCCTGCTTCTTTGTTTCATTCAAATCCTATGCACAACTCAGACACTTTCTACAATGAATCCAAGCCTAAATAAAGGATAAGACAAAGGCAGATACTGGTCATGAATATGCTCTTTTATTCACCATGTTCTTCAGGGGCACAAGTGAGGTTTAAAAAAACAAAACCAAGAACAACTAACTTGATATGCAAAGTAAGGGAAATAACCCAGCTTCATCCTGCCAACGGGGCTGTAGAGTGTGAGAGTAAGTAGATCATGCTAGCAAACATACTCATTTTTCACAAGCTGATCCACCTTCCTGCCCAGGAGGTAAGCACTTCGTTGCTAAATAAACATTTCTTTTCTCTGCTCCCTAAGAGTTGAGTTTCCTTGAAGAGCAGCAATATTTCCCAGTTTATCTGCACCTGGGATTGGAGTCTCAGGCATTCCTCCCAATATTCCTCTGAATATCCTGCCGTCTAGGTGATACAGACATGTATTGTGCTATTTTCCACTGGGTAACAAACAAAACTCTGTCACTTATCCTTTGTACATATTTTTGCCATCCATCCTTCTTCTTCACCACAGAGGTTGTATGGTGGCATAACCAAAAATATATATAACACTGAAAACAAAAACAAGATTAAAGCCGGGCACGGTGGCTCACACCTATAACCCCAGTACTTTGAGAAGCCAAGTTAGGTGGACCATCTGAGGTCAGGAGTTCCAGACCAGCCTGGCTAACATGGTAAAACCTCATCTTCACTAAAAAAATAAAAAATAAAAAATTTAGCTGGGCGTGGTGGCACACACCTACAGTCCCAGCTACTCGAGGGGCTGATGCAGAAGAATCCCTTGAACCAGGGAGGTGGACGTTTCAGTGAGCCAAGACTGTGCTAAGATCAGTTCACTGCACTCCAGCCTGGACAACAAAGCAAGACTGTCTCAGAGAAAACAAGATTACCTTTATTTCTACCACCCAAACACAGCACATGAAAGTTCTATTTCTTACGTATTTTCTGCTAGTCTGTATTTTGACCCTGTATATGTGTACATGTAAGACACATGCATGTGTTTATATACTAAAATATATACTATGCATCTTATTCTAAATTATATTTTCACTTGTAAGTATTGCTGCATGGCACGCCATACTTTTCAAAACTAACTGAGTACATGGTTTGCTATAAGAGAATGTTCCATTATTTATTCTGTTCTTCAGTATTTTCTAATTTTATAATTATGAAGCAATATTTTACAGAAGGTTTTTTTCTATTGTTAGGGATTATCTTTTAAAGGCAGAGTCCCTAAAGGAGTCATACTGGGTCAAGGTCTTCCCACCTTGTATGAATTTCTCTCCAGCAGGTCACAGCAATTGTCACTGTTGGCATTCGTGTGCAAAAGTGCCTATATAACTCTTTTACTGTCTTTTAAAATATGTCATCAAGCATATGGCAGAAGTAAAACTGATCTGATGTAACAAAGCAAGCCTTAAATGAAAACTTGCTAAAAATCTTGTCTGGAAAATAAATCTAATTACTGTAATTAACAGTGAAAGCCAAAAGAAGCATCCTGCACCATTATTATTATTATATTATTATTAACATTACTAAGGTACTTCATTTGTCAATGTATTTTATAACCATGTATTAGTTAATCTTCATAATGTGCTTGGGAAGCAATGATGCTATTTATAGCTGGACTTGCTGAGCTGAAAGTCTTTGAAACGTCCTTTTGTCTTGATATCTCAATTCATCACCAGCATATCAATTCACAGAATCGTTTCCATTTGTGTAATTTCAGGAATGGCAAGAAGTTCCATGGTAATTTGGTCCAAGTTGGTCAAGCAGTCATTAAAATGGTATATGGTAAACGTAGTTGATAGCAGTAACTTAAGTATACCCTGAGAATGACCCTGTATAACAGACGCACCTGAATGTGTATTCTGAACTGGAGAATCCAGGAGAGGCCAACCTGGAGATTCGTTAATTGTCTGTAAGAAACATCTGAGCTCCCCAAACTGTCCCATGAAACACAGGCCATACAGGGAACTGAGGGCCTAAGGTTTGGGGTGACTGAAGTGGTGCCACTTGGTAACCTCCTGGTTGTTAGGGAAAGGGTGCTCATAAGGTTAGGCTTTGTGTCCCTGCCCCAATCTCATCTTGAATTGTAATCCCTATAATCCCCATGTGTCAAGGGAGAGCCTGGGTGGAGGTTGCTGAATTATGGGGGTGGTTTCCCCCGTGCTGTTCTCATAGTAGTAAGTTCTCACCAGATCTGATGGTTTTCTGGGGGGGATCTTCCCCCTTCGTTCAGCACTTCTCCTTCCTGCCGCCTTGTGAAGAAGATACTTTGCTTCCTCTTCACCTTCCACCATGATTGTAAGTCCTGAGGCCTCCCCAGCCATGCTAAGCTGTGAGCATATCAAAACCCTTTCCTTTATACACTACCCAGTCTCAAGCAGTTCTTTATAGTAGTATGAAAATGGACGAATACAGGTGCTAAGTGAAAATGTTATATAAACTGCATGCCTTTCTAGGTAGCTGCAGTTTTCCTGCCCAGCACACTGCTACTGGGCCATGGGGTTCTCCTGTCTGGACTGTTGCCACTGAAGTGTATGTAAGGCAGTCCCCCTATCCAGCCCACTGCCACTGCACTCCCTCCCCATGTATGTAAGCCCCCAGTTAAACCCAATGTCTCGTTTGCTGGCCGTGTGCCTCTTCTCTGGTCTCTTGAACCTGGTGCCACGCCCACTAGAGTTGATGAGGGCTCAGCCTAACAACTGGAATGCAGAATTTTCATGACACATACTATGGATTTGCTTTCTTCTCAAGTCCCCCACGCCACCTTAAAAGCATGATACGCCATCAGCAGCTAATAATACTACTACTGCTATTTTTAAATTTAACATCTTTGTGCTGCAGTTACTGTAGGAGTAAAAGTTTATACCCAACAGGAGTCTTACCATTTCAACAACTATTAGATTACTTGATTTGCAGCTAAAGCAACAGGAATATAATTTATGCACACCACCACCAGAGGTTTTTATGACCTTTAGCTTTGCCGTAATTGAGAAATAGCATAATTGAATACCTGTAATTACGCAAATACCCTTTTCTAGAAAGGCAGCTTTTTTTTTCTGTCTCTCTCAGGGAGGGACCTGAGTTCTTTAATGGCAACAAATAGTAAATACATAAAAGGCTGAAGACCACTCATCTTATTCAATGCTTAGTGTACAAAATGCCTGGTTTAAAGCTGCAGGATGAAGGCGGTAGGACTGCAAGGAGTCTTCAAAACTACAGAGAAACAATAACAATGTGGAAAGGGCATCTCACCTCCAGCCAGAAGACAGCAGGTCAAGCCCCATTTGGCCATTCTTTATTTGTTGTTCCCATTTCCTCCTCAAATATCAAACTGAAATCACAATTCCAACTGGACAGCGCTACGAGGAAGAACTGACAGCCTCTACAGTGAACTGTTATCTATTTGTTGATCGCTTTCTTCTCCTACCCACTTCCCCATTCAGGGTGGGCAGTGAATTTGATGCTTGCTAACTTGCCAGCCTGCTGCAGGCACATAAGGGGCCCAGCAAAAGAATCACACAGGTGAGCCCAGTAGAAACAGCCGAATTAATAAGTAAGTGTTCCAGACCAGTAAGTTTTAGGGTGAAATGACACACAGTAAAAGTGAACTGATTAAAAAAACACTAAAGTCTACTAAAATAGCTGGGGGTGGTGGCGCACACCTGTAATCACAGCACTATGGGAGGCCGAGGTGGGTGGCTCACCTGTGGTCAGGAGTTTGGGACCAGCCTGGCTAACATGGTGAAACCCAGTCTCTACTAAAAATACGAAAATTAGCTTGGTGTGGTGGCGGATGCCTATGGCAGAAGAATTGCTGGAATCCAGGAGGCAGAGGTTGCAGTGAGCCAAGATAGCACCACTGCACGTTAGCTTTGGTGACAAGAACAAGACTCCATCCCAAAAATTAAAACATAAAGTTAAAATGACCTGCTGAAAATCACTCAACTATATAGTGCCATGAATGTGGAACTGACCTAAGTCAGGGCTGGATATATCAGTTAACTGACTGAATAAATATCTTCACATTCTTTATTAATGAACTCCACCAGATTAACTTCTCCAATAAGTAAACATTTATTGAGCAAGTAATATGTCAGGTACTTTGGTAAGATACTAATGACATAGAAAACGACGGCATGGGTTCTGTCTTCCAGAAAGCCCACATTATGCTACAGCAGACCTATCATGAATAGATATATAAAATATAATGTAATAAATCGAATGATGGAAAGTTCCACACGGCACTGTGGGCTGGAAGACAAGAAACCCCAACCCAGATAGAAGATGGGCTTCCTGTTAGAAAAGATGAGTATGTAAAGTCTTAAAGGCTAAGAGGGAGTTTCCCAATGTGAGGGTCGGAGGAAACAGAGAAAGGAGGGAGAAATGGACAGACAGAGCAGCACACCGAGACACAACAGGCAGGACATGCTATGGGGAGTGTGTGGAGCCACAAGCAGGTCAGAGCTGCTGGAGCGTGAAGTCAAAGCAAAAAGAGGAAAGAGAAAGCACTATGGAGACCAATCTTGTGTTTGTGCCATGGCAAAGAGGTTTGATTTCTACCCCTTGACAAGGAGAAGTCGCTAAAAGGTTTGGAGAAATCAGATGTGCCTGTCTGAAATGTCATTCTGGAATCACAGCAGATGATCTGAAGAGTCGAGGCTTGGGAGGCAGGAAGGACACATGAAGGTGGGAGAACAGGTAGCCCTGAACTACATCAGTTGCAGTGGGGATAGGAAAGAAAGGGGTGAAAGTGAAAACTATCTCAGAGGGAGAATCGCAAAGCATTGGCTGCAGATGAGCTTGCTGGAAGACAGAGAGAAGGTGGAACCAATGACAAACCCCAGTTCCTTGCAAGGGTGGTAGGTCTGGGAAGCCCACCATGGCTCTCATCTTTGTTTATGCCACTGACAGATTCAGGTGCGGCATTTTACACTGATCTGTGTTCAGCTGACCTGGGCAAACTTTTCACCACAATTCCTACTATCGAGAGCGCCCTGGGTCCTGACTCACCCACCCACTGCATTTCCATGCTGCTGGCTATAGCTATGGATCAGCTTTGTCCAAACCCTTGGCAACAGTGTTAGAGCAGAGCCAAGGCCAGTGGCTAGAACCGTGGATGCCATTCTGGATCAGACCCTGGGTACATCTAGAGGCCAATCAAAATAGTGGGGGACAGAAGAAAACTTCCATGAGAAAGCAGAAACAAATGTTGGGAGTTTCATATGGAGAAACGATGAGCATCCAGAGGCATTACCAATTCCAGGTATAAAAGGAACCAATCCTTAAAATGATGGTTCCCCTGGGGGGCTCCATGAGAGTCAGTGGAGATCATCCATCGGTTGGGAAAATTTAGTTTAATGTAAGGCAGGACTTTTTTAAAGTCAGAAATGCCCCGAAGTGGAACAGCCCACACTAGAATAGAGGAAACAACCTGTCTGTAAGAAAACACCACCGACTGGGTGGTTAAAACAAGAGAAATTTATTTTCCCACAGTCTGTGTGGTTCGAAGTCCCAGGTCGTTAGAGGCTGCTCTCTTGACTTCCAGATGGCCTCCTTCTCCATGTGGGTTCACATGGTCTGTGCTTCGCACATGTCTGTATCCTAATCTCCTTTTATTTTAAAGGGCACCTGTTAGATTAGATTAGGACCTTCTCTAATGACCCCATTTTAATCTAATTTAAGAATCCTATCTCCAAATATAGTCACATTCTCAGATACCAGGGATCAGGGCCTCAACATAAGAATTATGGCACATATAACCCAATGCATAACACAAACTTCCAAAAAGGATGTATAACAAGAGAGGTCCAGTGCATGCCAGGCAGGGGAAGGTGATGACGGAAGCCATCAGATTTGGGGTGTCCTTTAAGGTTGCTTTAGGTCTGAGAGTTACAGTTCTACACATGGCAAGACAACACCTGATCGCTGTCATTAAACACTGTTAACACAATCATCTCCTCAGGGTTTCAGATAAAAATTACATTTTCATGGCAGCTAGAATGACTGATGAGAAATTCTGCTTTTATTTAACCCTTCCCCCAAGGAAATACACAGGCAGGCAGTCACAGACCTCAGCCCACACAGCACAAAAGTTGTTCTTACCTATGGAACAAGACGGATTTGACCAGGGTGACGACATCCCGGCTGGCATTGTATCCCGGCGCAGACAATAGCAACGTGGATTGTCTGTGAAGAAAAGAAAACGGGGTGAGCAGTCAGACGGGCAGAAGAAGGCCTTCCTGGTGCTTCGGATCACACTAGAAAGAAAAAATGCCCTGATTTCTTGTTGGCATCATTAGAAAACAAAGCACACTGCCTGAAGCTATGGAAAATAACTCAAGACAGTTTTATTAAGGCCTTTTTAATTGGTTTATGGAGCTATTATCATTTGGAAACCATTAAGGCTCATTCCAATTACATTTTGGGGACAAGAGAGATGGTGATTGGCTCAAATAGGCAAACAGTGAGTCTCCTGTCCCCAAGCCGAGCGACAGTGACAACTGGCTAAACAGAGAGAAATGAAATACGTCCTGAAAGTATAAACCAACAATCTCAGATCTCAGGCTGAGAAGTTATGGCTCAGAGTGTAAAATGTTCCTACAAGATGTGCTGGGTTAGATTCAACCTAATAAAAGGACCAAAGGGACACACAAACACCTCTGCCCACACCCAGGATACAATTCAAAGAACGGAAGATCAGCAGAATTGAAGGGAACCCAAGGGGTCATCTCAACTAAGCAGCCAGGAGCATGGGCCTCAACATGAATCCTTGAGCCCAGGGTGACCCTGGGAGAGGTGTAGGGTCCACTAACTTACTGCCACTTAAGCGTCACGACATGTGCCTTGCAGGATGGTGCTATGGAGTGAGGGTTTCAATGACTAAAACAATCCTCCAGAGCTGGGCTTCCCAAATGGAGTGCTGAGGCACCTCAGTGTGCCATGACTGAATTACAGGTGACAGACAGACTCGTCTCTTCATACCCTCAAAGCTACTGGGCAGAGCTGGCATCCTCAGGCAACTTTTCTATTTTCTTCCTGCAACACAGCAGTTATCATTTCCTATGTGTGGCACAACTTGAAAAACATGGGAAGCACCACTCTAGGGCATCCCAGACAGGACATCGTCATCCAGCCTCTGGAAGAATGGGGGAGTTCACACTTCTGGATTTTGTCCTTTCCACTGAAGCACACACAGCCTTCCGTGAATGGAAACCTGGCTCTCTAACATTCACTCCAGTTGCATTCTGCCCTGGGTGCAAGGCAGAACAATGGTTTCCTCCAGCACCCAAAACGTCCATTAAAGGAGGGCACCTGAGAGATGCTTTTCCTTCCCAGAACTACTCACAGCCCTTGCTCCCATGACATGGGCTTCCAGACACCTCATTATCCCAACCAGCCATGTCAAAATGCAGTTCTGATTATCTGGGTCCCTTCCATACAGGGTTACGTGATCATGTCCTCTGGTTCCCAGGCCTGCTTCATCACCCAACTTTTTACGTCAGCACGGGAGGTTCAGCCATTAGGGATGAACTATGCCACAGCCTCAAATCCACATCCATGGCGCCGTTAATTCCAATGACTTCATCCCGCCTTGGACACCTATTCCCAGTACAAGAAACTGGACCTCAGCTTCATAAAGAACCTCATTTTCTCAGAGATCCTACAATTATGGGTTTGCCGTATTTGCAGGACTCTCAGAGCCTCACATCACTCTACCACCCCTATTCCTCTATGGAGGGTCTCTTTGCCCTTAACTGTCAGGCTCCACTATGCCGGCCCCACCAGGGCTCATCAGAACTATCACCCCACTCTGCTGTCAGCTCCCTTATATGCCCTACTCCCACACTCAAAATGCAAATCCCCAACCCAGATGGGTGCTGCGGTCCCTCGCTCTGCTCTTATACCTGCTCCCAAGAAGAAAGAGGAGGGGAGATGCAAGAGAGACATGAGAAACATCATGAAAGCTAGTATGCAGTGAGCAAATAATGGCACTGTGCTGTAATATTACCAGATTTCACGCTCACAGTTGTATGAGACAGGTACAGTACTATCATTTTAGTATCACAGATCAGGAAACTCAGGCTTAGAGAGCTGGGATCTGAATTCTGGAACAGATGGTTTTTCCTTTTTTTGATTTTTTTTTTTTTTTTTTGAGACAGTCTTTCTCTGTCACCCAGGCTAGAGTGAAGTGGTGTGATCTCAGCTCACTGCAACCTCCGCCTCCCGGGTTCAAGCGATTCTCCTGCCTTAGCCTCCTGAGTAGCTAGGATTATAAGCACGCGCCACCAAACCCAGCTAATTTTTTGTATTTTTAGTAGAGCTGGGGTTTTAGCATATTGGTCAGGGTGGTCTCAAACTCTTGACCTCAAGTGATCCACTCACCTCAGCCTCCTAAAGTGCTGGGATTGCAGGCATGAGCCATCACACCCCGCCTGGAACAGATTCTTAACCCTGATGGTACATCAGAAACACCAAAAACATTTTTAAGATATACTCTGTGCCCCAGGACCTCCGTGCCTCAGATCAGTAATTCACAGTCTCTGATGCCCAGGATCTTCAAATGCTCTACTGGAAGGCCAGGGACCATTCACCTCCCTCCCTCCAACCCTCAGGACATCTGCAATGCCTAGAGACAGTCTTTGCTGTCACTACTTGGTGGGTCTGGGGTGGGGGAGTAGGGGGATGCTACTGGCATCTGTGAGTAGAGGCCAGGGATTTTGCTAAACATCCCATAATGCACAAGACAGCCCCAATACAAAGAACTATTGGCTGGGCGCCACGGCGCCTCATGCCTATAATCCCACACTTTGGGAGACCGAGGTGGGTGGATCATGAGGTCCGGAGATCAAGACCATCCTGGCTAACACGGTGAAACCCATCTCTACTAGTAATACAAAAAATTAGCCAGGCGTGGTGGGACATACCTGTAGTCCCAGTTACTTGGGAGGCTGAGGCAGGAGAATCACCTGAACCCAGGAGGCAGAGGTTGCAGTGAGCCGAGATCGCCCCATTTCACTCCAGCCTGGGTGATGGAGTGAGACTGCATCTCAAAATAAATAAAATAAAAATAAAAAAGAACTATCCTGCCCCAAAGGTCAAGAGGACTGCTGTTAGAAAACCCTGTATTAGGGACAAGGGAGCAAAATGAAGGGAGAGGTGTGAGATCCTTCTGGGTTTTCTGCTACCTTTTTTCAGGCTAATTTATGCGTATTTTAATTTCCCCACCTGTAAAAGAAAGACACCATTGCTTATATCCGTATCTCTGGGTAATATCTTTAAAAGACTCAGGATGAAGGATTATAATGCAGATGTAACTGTCACCATCTAAATCATGAAGGAAATGAATAGGAAAATGCCTGCACATGGGAGACATAACTAGGAAGGGGATGAGAATGGGGAAAAACACGCTGAATCAGGCTCTTCAGAATCGCAAATATTTAAACATACAGCCTCAGAGACAGCAAACTTTGTCTTGGCTTCAGGGTTCAGGGACTTTTTCAAATGGGCCCCATTAAATGTAAGCACAAGCATGCACATTCTAAACATTTTACATAATTTTCCAATCTCTTTAGTTGCATTGAATACACCTGCCACCATGAATAAATGCATCATCTGGAGGCGTAGCAGCAGGGCCCTGCTACCCGAGAAGGCAGAAAATCAGAGCGGCGTCAACTATGCTCTTGGAGGAGTTGTTTCGGGTGGTCCAAAATTTGGGGGGTACAGAGTGAACAACGAGAGCGGGGCAGGGGTTGGAGTAGGAATGGGGAAAGTTGAGAGAAAGATAAATGGTCCTTTAAAGAGTAGGGTTGTAGGGGTCAGTAAGGATGGCTGGGCGCAGTGGCGCGTGCCTGTAGTCCCAGCTACTTGGGAGGCTGAGGTGGGAGGATCCCTTGAGTCAGGTGTCTGGGCTGCAGTGCCCCATGCCAATCGGGTATCTACACTAAGTTCAACATCAATATGGTGACCTCCTGGGAGCAGGGGACCACCAGGTTACCTAAGGAGGGGTGAAGTGGCCCAGGTAGGAAATAGAGCAGGTGAAAACTCCTGTACGGATCAGTACTGGGATCGTGCCTGTGAACAGCCATTGCACTCCAGCCTGGGCAACACAGCAAGACCCTGTCTCAGCCTCTCGAGTAGCTGGGACTACAGGCACGTGCCACCGTGCCAGGCCATCCTGACTGAAGCCCTACATGGTTCACAAAAACGGTTTTGTCATGTGACTTTAGGGCTTGAAGCTATGAAGTTCCAGTTTTTAAGTTCCCTGGTGTGGTACACTAAAGGTGCCACACTACTCAACATTCCTCCCATCAAAGAGTGGGGTCTAAATGACAGATTCAGGGACTCCTGCCCCCTGCACCAGGCCTTCCTCTCTATACCTGCAATTACAGTCATGCTTTGCTTAACAACACAGAAACCTTCCTTTTTTTGTTGAGATGGAGTCTCTGTCACCCAAGCTGGAGTGCAGTGGCGCAATCTCGGCTCACTGCAACCTCCGCTTCCTGGGTTCAAGCGATTCTCCTGCCTCAGCCTCCCTAGTAGCTGGGACTAGAGGAACCTGCTACCACATCCGACTAATTTTTTTTATTTTTTAGTAGAGACCAGTTTTCGACATGTTGGCCAGGATGGTCTTGATCTCCTGACCTCTTGATCCCCCAGCACCCACTGCCTCGGCCTCCCAAAGTGCTGGGATTACAGGCATGAGCCATGTGCCTGGCCAACAATACAGACACCTTCTGAGTAGCCTACCATGGTCAGGTGATTTTGTCTTCTGAGCAACTTCAGAGTACACTTACACAACCCTAGATGGTACAACCGACTACACACACAGGCTATATAGTAGAGGCTATTCCTCCTAGGCTACAAGCCCGTATACATGACACTACACTACATGCCGTAGCAAACTGTAACACAATGGTGAGTATTTCTATCTCTTAACATAGAAAAGGTTCAGTACAAATACAGTATGAGAGAAAAAATGGTAGACCTGTATATGGTACTCAACATAACACTTCACAGAAATGGAAGATGCTCTGGGTGAGTCAGTGAGTGAATGGTCAGAGAATATGAAGACACTTACTTAGTTTATAAACATGGTATACTTAGACTATATTAAATTTATCAAAAATATTTTTCCTTCAATAATAAAGTAAACTTTGCTTACTGGAACTTTTATGCTTCACAAATTCTTTAAATTTTTTATTTTTTATTTTTTTTTTTAAGAGATGGGGCCTCATGATATTTTCCAGCTAGATTACAGTGGTTATTCATGGCCATGATCATAGCACATGACAGCCTCAAGCTCCTGGGCTCAAGCCATCTTCCCATCTCAGCTTCCAGGTAGCTGGAACTGTAAGTGCGCGCCACTGTGCCTGGCTCTTAACTTTCTGACTCTTTTCTAACAACAAAGAGTTTGAAACACAAACACATTGCACAGCTGTATGAAAATATTTTTTCTTTATATTCTTATTCTATAAGCATTTTTCTATTTTAAAATTTAACTCTGAAAACTTTTTTGTTAAAGACTAAGACACACATACACACATGAGCCTAAGTCCACACAGGGTCAGGATCGTGAATATCACCGTCTTCTACCTTCTCACCTTGTCCTACTGTAAGGTCTTCATGGTCATTAACACACCTGGAGCTGTCATCGCCTGTGATAACAATGCCTTCTGAAATCCCTCCTGAAGGACCCGCCTGAGGATGTTTTACAGTTAACTTAAAAAAATAGTAAACAGAGGCCGGGCGCAGCGCGGTGGCTCACGCCTGTAATCCTAGCACTTTGGGAGGCTGAAGCGGGTGGATCACGAGGTCAAGAGATCGAGACCATCCTGGCCAACATGGTGAAACCCCGTCTCTACTAAAAAATACAAAAAATAGCCAGGCATGGCGGCACGTGCCCGTGGTCCCAGCTACTCGGGAGGCTGAGGTGGAAGAATCGCTTGAACCCAGGAGGCAGAGGTTGCCGTGAGCCAAGATTTCGCCACTGCACTCTAGCCTGGCAATAGAGCAAGGCTCCATCACACACACACACACACACACACACACACACACACACACACACACAAGTAAATAGAAGGAATACACTAAAATAATGATAGTAAGATAATTACATATGCTAGTAACACAGCCATTTTGTTGATCAAGTATGACGTACTGTACATAATTATGCTCAAGTTTTATACAACTGGCAGTGCAGCAGTTCATTTACACCAACACCACGAACGCGAGTAATGTTTTGCATATGGTGTCAGATGGCTATGATGTCACTAGGCAATAGGAATTTTTTAGCTCCATTATGATCAGATGGGAGCAGTGTGGTATGTACAGTCCACTGTTGACAGATATGTCATCATGCAACATGTGACTCTATAGACGTAACACTTATGTTTCTCTGTCACGAAGTCCAGATGGAGGATGGGATGACATTCTCATTTGCCCCTCCAACTCACTCTCTACCTCCTCCTAATTGTTCTGTGCCTGGAGAGTCTGGCCATTTGTTTGCTTCTTTGCATGGATTCTTGATCTGTTGCTCAGGATGGTGTGCAGTGGTATGATCTCAACTCACTGCAACCTCCGCATCCCAGATTCAAGCGATTCGTTTGCGTCACCCTCTCAAGTAGCTGGGACTACAGGCATACACCATCACGCCCATCTAACTTTTATATTTTTAGTACAGGTGGGGTTTGGCCATGTTGGCCAGGCTGGTCTTGAACTCTTGGCCTCATGTGCTTCGCCCACCTCAGCCTACCAATGTGCTGGGATGACAGGCGTGAGCCACTGTGCCTGGTCAAGTCTGACCTTTATAGACCAAGTTAAGCGGGCTCCTTTTGCCTGATTTCTGGTTGAGTTTGGTCAATGGGAGGCATCAGTGCGGGTCTCACAGGTCAGATTTCCCCAGCTCCTGTCAGGGTTCCGATCCCACAGTTCCAGTTCTTACTGGGTTCCTTCACACCTTCCTGCCTCTGTATTGTCTCCCCTCAGCCCCGCCCATGCCTCTTAGCCCCTCCTGAAACCATTTCAGTTCCTGGGCATGCAAGCTGTAACCGGCCAGGACGCGACCAACACTGAGGAGCTTTCCTCAGCATCCCACTTGCCCTGTCGGCTGGAAAGAAAGCACACAAGGCTTTTAGGCATTCATTGATATTTGCTGACCCCTAAAGGGAATGGCACAAATTTAACAAGCTTGAAATTTATATATGTTATATATACTTTTTAAAAACTTTACAAAGCTCTTGAGTAATGGACCAGAAAAGCTGTTTCTAAGGAAACCTTAAGGCTTCCACTCATTTCCTGTCATCCTAGACATGGTGCCCAGCACACCTGGAATCTTGCAGGCTGTACCTGATGATACAGGTAAGGTAGTGCAGAACTGTGAACTGGGTTCATTCCTGACCCCACTGTGGTCAGCTGATGACCTTTGTCCTAGAACCTGCAAGAAAGATTCATAACACTGATGTTTTTAGACTTGCCAGTCTAAAACAGTGTGCTGGATGTGGAGGAAATAAAGGTAAATTTTAAGACAGTCCCCATTGTCCAAAGTCAGGTGCAGAGGCAATGTGATAGCCAATCAGGAGATCCCACAGGAGAATGACAGGGCTCCTACGATGGCAAGCTCCCTGTCTTTGCATCCCAGAGTGGCCAGCATCACCCAGACAGAGACCATGCAGGGAGAGCATCCTGGAGGAGAAGGCATTTCAGTGACTAGACAAGAACAACCAGGGATATTAGGGCCAGCTAGGACTTGTGACTCTGCTTGTCCGGCTCCATGAAAACTCGAAAAATACAGTTCTCCATGCTCTGCCTTCCAACAGGAAAGAATCCCCAGGGGGGCAGTTTTGGCTAGATAAATACGGGGGAAAACGTCATCCTCCCAAAAGAAATTCACACCAAACTAAGGGATGCCAGGCAAGCTGTGGCCCTGGCAGAAGTCTTCAACACTCTGCCAGCCCTGCTTCTCTTGCCCACAAGGCCTGGTGCTCCCTTCAGGGCATTCTGCCTAGGGGCACGATTCAGTGAAAGCATCTTCTATCAGGGAGTCCCTTTCAACAAGGGCATCAGGTGTGCAATGAAAAGACAGGCTTGGCCCTGATTCTGGACTGTAGCTCCTATCAGGGAGTCCCTTTCAACGTGGGCATCACGTGTGCAGTGGAAAGACAGGCTCAGCCCTCATTCTGCACTGTAGCCGCAGACTTTTGGTGGGGATTGAGGGGGTCAGGCAAGACCTCCCAGAGGACAGATGCTCTGAGAGCTGGGGGAGAATCACACAGCTGGGGTCAGACAAGGCAGCAGTGAAGGTCAGAGGCAGGAGCAACTAGTGTGGAAATCCCTCAACAGGAATGGAGAGACCTCGATACGAGCTGCAACCTCAAAGCTGAGTGGCTGTGTGACCTTGGAAAAGTTATTCACTGTCCCTGAGCTTCACTCACCTCATCTGTAAAATGGAGATAAAAACAGCTACCGATTGGGTAGTACGAGGATTAAACAAACTAGTGCAAGGAAGTGTACCTAATAAATCACAGCTTATTCACGTTTACTGAACGAATAAACAGCACAAGACGCTGCTCAGAGTCCTCCTGCTTTAACTTCATCATCTGTAAAATGGGGGACCTAATCTTAAAGGGCTTGTTGAGGATACGAAGTATGTGACTCTCCAACTCCAGTGAGCCTCAGAATCACCTGGGGAGCTTGTTAAAACAGAGCGGCGCCCCCCCCAGTTTCTGATCCAGGATCTCTGGAGTGGAGGTCTGAGAACAGACTGCATCCAGGCAACTCTGCTGCTGTCAGCCCAGGGACCACACTTTGAGAACCACTGCTCTTGCTGAAGCACTTGGAAGAGTCTCTATGGTAAAAACTCAACAGATGTTAACTGTGATTATTCTGAGAGAGTATGAGGGTGTTCAAATCATCTATTTCCAATTCCTCTCAAGGAGAGAGCACCACTTTTCCTCACTTTGGTAAGACAAGGAAAGGCTACGTTCTTCTCTCAAATTCCACATGTCCCAAGGCCTTGGAATTTGTTACTCTTTCAGAATGAGGAAAAATGGAAAGGGATGAGAATGGGTGCAGGTGTGACACGGTGAAAGCCCCATAGAACTGCACACCTCAACCATACCTCGGCTTTCTGCTGAAACTGCTCTCTGTAACCCTGATGTGACAGGCAAGCAGTCCAAACCCACGCCATCTTGGCCTCTGCAACTTGTAATAAGTAACTAAGGTCTGTAATTTCCACCAGACCCAGGCAATGTGTAAACTACGTTTATCTTGGCTTCTGTGAACCACTTAAGTAACAATGGGAATGCCCAAAGCCCCTCACTCTCACCCCCGCCCAGGAGGTGGTTTACAAAATGTCCAAAGTCCACTGGCCCTTGGAACGTCCAAAGCCACTCGCCCTCACCCCTGCCGGGGAGGTGGTTTACGGGCATAAAAGGTCTTGACACCCACCTTTCGGGGCCACAGGTTAGAGAGACTCGAGTCCTCCATGGCCACCGACAATAAAGACCCTCTGAATTAGCTTACTTTTGCCTCAGTGGTGATTTTGCGCTCACTAGCTTACAACACAGGCTTCTACTGCAAAAAAAAAATGTAAAAAGAAAAAAAAAAAAAGCCCTGGAAATCCAGAGAGCTGGATGGCGGTTCCGGTGTGTAATGGCAGACACGCCTGACAACAACCCATGCAATCCGTGAGAATGACCCTAGGGTCTAAGAAGGATGTGTGTTTGGAGTTCTGAGCTAAGAATCCCGGAGTGGCCAATCTGCAGGTTCACTCCTTACCTATGAAGGAATCCAAACCCCTGGCCCATTCCCTGCAATGCAGGCTGTACAGGGGATCAAGGCCCTTTAGTTTTGGTTAAGTGATGGCTGCTAGCTAGAGACTAAGTGAAAACACTATTATCAACTGCATGGTTTTTACAAATGGTAGCAGTTCTACCAATCAGCCTGCGGTCACCGGTCCACCCCTGTATGTAAGTTCTCAATAAGCCCTGTATCCTTTACTGGCTCTGGGTCTCTTCTTCAACCTGTCGGCCACGGTATTACCCGTACTGGAGTCGACAGGGGTCCGGGATGACGCAGTTGTGCCAGTTAAGTGATTTGGGGCAAATTATTTAACCTCTCGGATCCTCAGCCACTGCCTCTATCAAACAAGGGATTTAGAATTTCTATACTGCATTTTCTGAACAATCAGGTTTTTCCAAAATTCAAGCTGAAGAAGGTGAGAGGCAGAGTGGCTAAGTAACTTGCCCAAGGCCCCAGGGCTCAGCTAGTCTGTGACAAAGTGAATTTTGAATTCAGGGTCCTGCTGTTAGGCCCGCAGTTATGGCCTCAATAAAACATATATGTACCTATTAATATTTTTTAAATGTATGGCAAATGTGCCCTCTCAAATCATCTTACAAACCTCCAGGATTACAACTTACCCTCTTGGGACACCACTGATCTAAATCTGTCCACTCTAAATGCTGAATCATGGACCCAAACAGAAAATCATTTCAACTACGCAGAAAACAGTGTTGAAGACTTCTGCCAGGGCCACAGCTTGCCTGGCATCCCTTAGTTTGGTGCACCTCCTGGCTTTGTAAGCAAAGCCTTCAGGGTCTCAATGAGAAACAGGTGTGATCAAATAGGTTCTAGGGCCTGGAGTGAGAACAGGAAGGGCCAAACATCCCAGGAAGTCTCTGAGTGTACCCTCCATGGACAAGGCCCTATAAATGGATAACAAATGAACGAACCATCCAGGATTTTCTTTTTTTTTTTTTGAGACTGAGTCTCACTCTGTCACCCAGGCTGGAGTGCAGTGGCGCTAGCTTGGCTCACTACAACCTCCGTCTCCTGAGTTCAAGCTATTCTCTTGCCTCAGCCTCCTGAGTGGCTGAAATTACAGGCACACGCCACCACAATCAGCTAATTTTTGTATTTTTAGTAGAGATGGGGTTTCACCATGTTGGCCAGGATGGTCTTGATCTCTTGACCTTGCAATTCGCCCGCCTTGGCCTCCCAAAGTACTAGGATGACAGGTGTGAGCTACCGTGCCTGGCCCCATCCAGGATTTTCTATCTTATATATCCTGGCCTGATTTAGGACGGATTTTCTTGTGTTATGAAAAGCATAGCCACCTGAGAAATCAGAAACCCAAATTTTACCCAGAAAACACATTAAAGAATGAGACTGATTTTGGGGTGGGTCAAGAGAAGTGTAATCGATACAGGGAGATCCATGTGTGGGGCAGGTGGGTGATCTAACAACAGCCCAATACTGATCCATCATGGGGGCCTCTGGAAGACCAGCCTGGTCCAGAAAGTCCACACACGTTAGCCAGCCAATCACTCAACCATGATCAGTGTAGCATCACGCTCTGGTCACGCTAGATGACTCATCAAGCTTTCTCGCTTTTAGAATATGCCTTCACTCTAGAATGTCCTGACCCTTCACCTCACCTATCAAGTTCTTCCCCCACATTTTAAGACATAATTTCACCTCTTAGGACCTTGGTTTCCTCATCTATAAAGAGGGAATAACAAATGTGTCAACTATTTATTTATTTTAGAGACAGGGTTTTGCTCTGTCACCCAGGCTGGAGTGCAGTGGCACAGTCATGGCTCACTGCAGCCTCGAATTCCTGGGCTCAAGCAATCCTCCCACCTAAGCTTCCCAAGTAGCAGTGATTACAGGTGTGCCCCACCACATCCAACTAAATGTTTTATATATATATATATATATATATATATATATATATATATATATATATATACATACATACACACACACACATACTTTTTTTTTTTTTTTTTTTTTTGTAGAGACGGGGTTTCGCTATGTTGCCCAGGCTGGTCTTGAACTCTCCTGCTCAAGCAATCCTTCCAGTTCGGCCTCCCAAGGTACTGGGATTACAGGCATGAGCCACTGTGCCCGGCCCCATGTCAACTCACTGTTGGGCAAATTAACTGAGATGACTCGTGTGAAGGGCTTAAAGCGTGGCACCTTGTAATTAATGGGTATTGGCAATCATCAATAATAATTATTATAAAGAGTTTATAGTAAGCTGAAGGTTCTACATTTAAGGTCTGAGCCCAAAATTTCCTCAAATGTCAGGCATCAAGTTCTTTTCTTCTTCATTCACGCTCTCCTCTAGCTTCAAGTAAGGTTGGGATAGCATTTTTCCCATCATTGAAAGGAAGGTCTTCAAGCTGCCCAATTCCCTCTGTTCCATCAAATACCAACACTGCCTGTCACCTCTCCCCATGTAACAATGTAAAAGACACAGGAATGAGAAGGGGGAGACACACCTGACTCATCATGTGGGCTGTGGCTGCAACTTTGCAACCTTAGGCAGACTCTTTTATCATGTTTAAAATTAGAGTTACATCTTTGTTGTTATTCTCGGTGGCACAATTTCTAAAACAAGTTTTACAAGAAAGCAGAATATGCAACAAGAGAAGGCTACTCTGGGGCCAGCACAGACAGGGGAATAGCAGAGATATGGTCCCTTGCCTTGGCCATGGTGTGGTAACCAGCCTCCAAGACTGTCCCCCAAAGATCCCTGCCTCCCTGGTTTTCATGCCCTGTGTAGCCTCTCCTATACTGTCAGAGCTGGGCTGTATGCCTAATGGAATTCAGCAGAAATAATGCTATATAACATCCGAGATTAGGTTATAAAAGTCATTGTAGCTTTTGCCTTCCTCTCTGTTGAAACTGCTTACTCTGGGAGAAGCTAGCTGCTATGTAATGAGAACACCTGAACAGTCCTAAGGAAATGAGGACTCCACTCCTGTGAGTAAACTATATGGATGCAGTCTTCAGCCCCAATCAAGCCTTCAGATGACTCCAACCCCATAAGTCATCTTAATTGTAATCTCATTAAAGGTTGAGAGTCATAATCCCCAATCAAGCTGCTCCTAGATTCCTTATTTTCAGAAACTATAAGATAATAAATGTTTGACATTTTAAGTTGCTAAGTTTTGGGGGTATCTGGCTGTGCAGCAATAAATAACTAATATATACAGGGAGGGTACCTAAGGCTCCCTGAGATCATTACACGAGACAATCCCTCCAGGTTCCTTCCAGCTCTAACATCCCCTAATTCCAGGGCTTGAAATTTAAAGAAGACATTTTATTTTTGTGGATTTACATGCGTGAAGAAGTTCCAAAGATAACATATGAAGCTAATGAAATGTGAGTCTAAATTCTATGATGGTATCCTATGGGCAAACCCCTTCACTGCGGAGTTATTACATAAAGTCCATGAAGACACAATGAAAAAGAAAGAAAAAGTGCATTAAAAGACTGTAAGGTTTGTTAGGGTCCAGAATATACAGGTGAGAAGTATCAAGCTGTTTTTTTTTTTCACTTTCAGGTAGTTTCAGCAGAAGCATCAAGTTGTATACACATGTTGTCTCTAGCAAAACTGAAAACACCCCACTGAGCTAATAAATGCATCCACAGTCTGGAAAATAATTTAAAACAATCCAACTTCTTTTAAAAGAACAGACAGGTATTTGCTTAAACCCACTGAGGAATGACTACCTCATGGGGCCACTAGGTAAAAGATAACCCACCCCCTGTATCATGACTGTGACCCTAAAGTCTGCAGAGGTGAGGCCCCCGTGCAGCACAAAATAAGCACCTGGGCTCAGCAAGTGATGAGTGTCTGGGTCCCACAAGCTCTAATTCACAGAGCTTCAGTGCAGTGATACAAAAAACAGGCTCTAGAATCAAACTACCTACGTTTAATCCCAAGCTCCTCCTCTGTCTGGCTGTGTGACCATGAAATAATTATAAAACCTTTCCTAGCAATAGTTTCCTAATCTGTAAAATGAAGAAAGTACGTTGTGTGACATTACATGAGATATTTTATGTAAGTTTTAGCATGATGTCTGGTATATTTCAAGGGTCGATTAACTGATTTTACTGTAATACGTTGTTACTGAGAAATGACATTCAAAGCAAGGAGCAGAAGGAAAAATGGGTACTTCCTTAAGAGGTGGTCTGATATCAGAAGGTATCATTCATCCACTTTCCATAATAACAATATCCATTATGGCAGTTCTTAAGTACATCCACAAATTCTTAGATATTACTGTCATTGAGAGACTGGTATATGTTGCTTGGGCTTCTGTGACGATTTCAACTAACAGAATACGTTATCAGAAATGACACTATGTGGCTTCTGAAGTCAGGTCAAGAAAAGTACTTCCTTTTCTGTCCTGCTTATGGGAATACTTATACTTAAAGCCTTTAGCTGCCATGTAAGCAGCTGACTTCCTAGAGCTGCCATGTTGTGAGGAAGCTCAAACTAGCCCAGGCAGAGACCACATGAGGCCAAGAGTCTTGAAGAAAGGTAGGCTGGGTCACTACCCACTGTTCCAGCTCCAGCCACACACTAATGCCACCTGTAATGAGGGACCCCAAACCAGAACCACTCAGGTAAGCCCTTCTCAAATCTCTGGCCCATAGAAACCATGAAAGCTAATAAAATAATTGGTGCTATTTTAAGTCACTAAGTGTTAGGTGATTTTTTTCAGGCAGCAGTAGAGAAGTAGAATATCTACAATGAGTATATGTGACACTCATACACAGTTAGCTTCCCCTGTCTCCACCTAATTTCATCCTCTCAAGTGCACTGGGAAGAACATGTTATTATTTTCATTTTATAATGATGAAATAGACTCCAAAAGGGTAACTGAATTTTCTAAGATCACATGACTAATGAGTAGCAAGGGAAGTCTCCTGGTCAGCAATTCTGACACCAGTTCCAGCGATTGTCTTTCTTCTGTACAATAGCTAAGTCCTAGAATAGACCTCAACTGGAAAGGCAAGAAAAAAATACACATATCCATACACACATGTGCATGACTGAAGATCAAAGGGGGATCATTCTGCTCCAACTTCTGAGGCACACAGAGGCCAGGCCATCACTGAAACAGCACTGCCCAGACAACAGAAATATGCAAGAATAAGATAGGCAGCTATTTAAAAGCCACGTAATTAGGAAACGATAATAGGGCAAAAGGGCTGATGAGGGCCCGTTGTTCCTATCACCAGATAGCTCAGCTGACAGCCTTGGCATCATGATAGAAGAGTTTTCAGAAACGCTTTTTGGAACCCAGAGAAGTTTCAGCAACACCCACAGATGGTGACAGCATCACTGGTTACGTGGCCCTGCACCCTGACAGGATGTCAAGATGAGCTTCAGCACTTGGAACCAAAAAGTGCTGTGATGATGAAGGGAGTTTCTATTTTGACTCCACTGACTGACATTTCTTGTCTGCCTCTGGCTTTTTCGCTAAAATCCTTCAAGACACCAAATGATGGAGACTGAGGAAGTATGCTGCTCTTGGGTAGGAAGCCAGCACCTTGCAGAGTGCTCTGAAATACGACTGCAGCAGGCTAAGACTTTAAGTGCATCTACAGAAGTTCTGAATAGGACCATGGGTTCATCACAGAAGAATGTGATCAAAAATAACTGCTTAACAATCTAAGAAGTTAACATGATCAGTAAAGACAAAGAAAGAGAAGAAAAACAAAATCTAATTCTCAGGAACAGAAAGCTAGAAAATAAGTTGCACTAAAAGTCAACATGGCTATTTGGGCAGACACCCAGCTACCTGCAGGAGTTATTTTTCCATGCTCTGTAGTATCTGAAACCCCAGCGAGACGGAATCATTCAATTCCCTGTAAAGAAGGCTGAAGCCAGGGAGCCAAGTGGTCTGGCTCAGCGGATTCCCCCAACCCCACACACAGACGCCAACAAGCTAAGATCCACTGGCTTGAAATTCTCGCTGCCAGCACTGCACTCTGAAGTCTACCTGGGAGGATCCAGCTTGGTGGGGAAAGGGGCGTCCACCATACCGAGGCTTGAGTATGCGGTTTCCCCTCACAGTGGTAAGGGGAGAGAAACTCCTGGCTGGAGATATAACAGCAAGAAGGAAATCTCCCAGCAAACATGACACATTTTCTCTCATTTATGCCTTCTTTTCCCCTTTTCCTTTTTTTATTTTCCACCTCCTCGATTCTTATTTGTTCTTTAGGTTCTAAGTCATAATAGTGTAAATACACTTGGGGGAAAAAATGTGCTCACTTTGGGCCATCTCACCCGGTTAGCAGAGTTCCCATTCAAACTAACCCTTTCTACACAAACCCCATGGCTGTGATCTGCTAGCAGAGAACTTGGAATAAATCCAATATGCCTTCACCAAGGCAAGAATGGAAGATCCCTGAGTTAGGGACCTCCCCAGACCAGCCTAGAACAAAGGAACCTGTTAACATGGCTCAGTGCCCATTTTCATACATAGAGATATTAACTAATACAAGCCACTGACAATGGTCGTTAAAGACTGAAGGGCAGTGGGCCTGGCATACAGTCACGGTGAATAAATGCGCGGCATTTACCACGTCCTGACGTTTGTACTTATTTATCATCTCTATCTCCTATGACAGAATGGAGGGAACCAGAGGGAAGGGGGTTCTATCTTTTTGTTGCTGTTGTTCACTGCTGTTTCCCAACACATAAAACAGAGATATAAAACACGAGTGCAATAAACGTTTGCTGAATGAACAAATGAGTGAGTGATGCTGACGCAGTGGAACCACGTTCTCGCCCAGGTTCTCTGGGTTTGGCTGAAGGACCAACTCACTAGGTCCTCAATTCTTTCCTGCTGTGAAGGACATTCGTTTCACACGGTTCCTTCTCACGTGGCACATTCCTCCTTGGATATTCTCTGACAGACATCCTCGACCTCTCCAGCAATCCATACTTCAACCAGGCTTGAGAAACCTGAGATGCTCTTATCTTCAACGGCTCTCCTTGGCCATTTGTTTCAAGTCTCCCCCGTCACCATTGAACTTCCAAAGAACTTAATCTACGCCACTGAGGAAGCCCGATATTTTCAGTGACATCAGATAGTCACATTTTTACTTACAATGGATAGTATTACCAATATTACTAATAACCCCATTCAAACAAATGGCATACTACAGTTTGCAAAGTGTTCTCTCTTTAGGGAGTCTGAAGTCTAACCATTCTTTATTCTAGAAAATGGAATAAAGGTCACATCTGTGTTTAACCAAAAATAATAAAAATTAACCATCATTTTGAAAATGTACTATGTGCTAGGCGCCAGTCAAGGCTTTATATGACCATCCTATTTACTGCTCTCAAATACTCCAACGTCTAATTTTCTGAAGTTTACTGATGAGACACCTGGAGTTCACAGAAGTTAAGGCAACTGGCTCAAGTGTGCTCAATGCATAAATTGCTGACGCTGGGATATGAACTTAGTCTTGTCTATGTCTGAAAAGGCCTTCCTATGAATAGGCCTGCTCCAATTCGTCTCCACCACGAGAACTGGAAATGAGTGTATGGGCGTTCACTGCACATGTAAGCATGGATGCAGGTATTTGAGGAAATAGAAGACAGTTAAGTGTCCCACAGTTCCAAAGAGCTGCTAAGAAAGAAAGCAGCCTCTAAAAAGGGGGAAGTGATACTAAGCTATAAAAGTTCAAACTAATGCTTTAAATAAGGAACCAGTCCCTGGTTCTGAATTGCAGAGGCTGTTTATATGGTGAAGTGATAATGAGGTCTAAGGGAACTGCCCAACTGGGCCACAACTGCAGGTGTACCATTCACACCATAGTCTAAGAAACAAGGCCTACAGGATGACAGCTAGGTGTAGAAACCCTGGGCATGTCAACATGAACCACAAAGACACAAGTGGAAGGTTCCATCCCTTAGTTCCTCTTAATATCTGTGGATTAAGCCTTCTTATATCCCATTTTCAGATGGGAAAACTGAGGTTCAGAGAGGCTAAATGACTTGTCACGTCATTCAGCAAAGTCAGCGAGCAAGCCAGACTTACACACCGGGCTACAATCAACAATGCCAGTTCTTAGCATCTGGCTGTGTTTCCAGAAGGCATCTGCAAGGGGTGAGGGCAATCGGGACTTTGGACAACTTCCTTCCCAGGCTGCAGGTGCCCTTTACCTCGCATTTCTCCACGACTGGCTGCTGCCCACACTCGGAGCTGTTGCCCGCCACGATGCCAGCCCGAAGGTTCTCGCTGTCTCCAGTGCCCTCCTCCATGGAGTAGGTCTTGGAGTGGTTGCCTCGGCGATGGGCAGGGGCTCGGCCCTGAGCCAGGCTGAGCTGCCTGCGGAGGGCGCGGTTCTCCTCCTCCACCTCACGCATGCGCACCTCCAGGCTCTCTCGCTCCCGCTGGCTGGAGGCCGTGTACCTGGGGCTGTGCGCCTGGGACTCCAGCGGTGACAGAGACACGGGCTTTCCATCTGGGGATCGAGAGACCAGAGAAGCGTTAACCAGGATGAACCATGCCGCAAGCCCCTCCAAGTTTCCCAGACATCCATTACTACATGGCGAGGCTCCTTGCACAATCCCATGTTTAAGGGAAGCAGATGGAAAGTGAGTTACAAATAAACGCGTCCAGATTGAACTGGGAACAAAGTTGAGAACAGAACAACTTATTATGGTGATAAAAACTAATATGCTTTTTAGAGATGGCAATCATAATAAAACTGCTTCTAATTAAATGTACTGTCTTCCTCTCTCTACTCGGCATGTTTCTAGGTAGACATCCTTAACAATAAAGAATTATGGGCCATGTGCGGTGGCTCACACTTGTAATCTCATGAAGCAGGTATAATCTCTTGACCACAAGGTCAAGAGATGGAGACCATCCTGGCCAACATGGTGAAACCCCGTCTCTACTAAAAGTACGAAAATTAGCAGGGCGTGGTGGCATGCACCTGTAGTATGAGCTACTTGGGAGTGTGAGGCAAGAGAATCGCTTAAACCCAGGAGGCAGAGGTTGCAGTGGGCCGAGATCACACCACTGCACTCCAGCCCAGTTACAGAGAGAGACTCACTCTCTTAAAAAAAAAAGAAAAGAACTATGAAAACAAAGGGTAGGGGGGGATTGGGTAGAAAGACAATGGAGGGGAAGGAGGAGTATGAGGAAATATAGGAGAGAAGAAAAGGAAGAGAAGGAGTAAAAGGAAAAAAGATAATAATAATGACTAAGTTTATTGAGCTCTTCCTGTTTTCAAAGCATCACCTCTCAGGGGGAAACCATCCTCCATTTGCAGGCAAGGTATCTTTCCATATATTCCAATAACGGTTTGAACGCAGCACTACGAAAACATGTATCTGCCATACTGTATTTGGTAAACAGTTTTATTCAATGTTTCCTAAGAAGATTGGGAGTTCAAGGTAGGCAAGGGCAGGTCTTGCTTGTCTTTGTGGTTACGTGTCACAAAGTCTGAGAAATGCCAGAAGGGTGGATGCATAGTTCCATGCCAAGAATAAAATAATTAAAGGCAACAAAGGAGAAAGATATAGGAGCATGACCCATCTCAAGATTTTCCCAGAAAAAACAGTTACCATTAAAGTGAATGCCAGCAACACTCTATGTCACAATCACACAACCCTGCAATAAAAACTCAGGCACAGAGAGGATAAGCAGGTCTCTCCGCGTGACACCAGAATGGTGGGGTCAGAATTCGCACCCAGGTCTCTCTGATGGCTGGGCCTGTGCACTCTCCACTTAAGTAAACTTTCATTGCAGGTTATTCAGAGAGCTAACGGTTTTTTAAAAACTTATTAGTATAAAAACCCCATCTCCCAAGAATGCTTAGCGTATCACCTTGTATATAGTAGGTGCTCAAGGCATGCTTACTGTTCAGGAGTCCCAGTGACACAAGGCATACCCAAAGCTATCACTTATTTCTGTTTCCACTGTGCAGAAATCCTGGGCTCCAGCTATTTACAGCCACCTCAGGGGTTACCAAGCAAAAAAGCATTATCTCTAGAAAATCATCCTCTCTTAGCTGCCTGTCAAAAAAAAACGCTCTTCTTTTTCCATACTTCCAAGTTTTTTCTTCCTGCCCAGACCCCACTGAGCTTGCGAACTGTCCCAGAGAGTCTCTGTGACTCAGAAACTTGAGGATCAAAGAATGTGATGAATTACACCCTGTATGTCTCACTTGTGCTGTGTCGGCCTCTGCCCAGGGCCAGTGATGTATCTTTGGACCTTAACAAATAGGACTCATTTTTTTCCTCTTAATCACCTCAGGGTTAAACGCCTAAGCTCCTGGTCCTCTCCTATCAAGGCAACAAATCTGATTCACTGAATTGCACTGCCTGGGACCACAAAATCAAAGGCTGAGGCAGAATCGGTAGGGGACGTGAAATCACAGGTTGATTAGGGTTGCATTGTCACCGGCTGGCCAATTACAAGCTCCAACCCAAGCTTTTGAAGACCTGTCTCCCTGTTTCGTACAAGAAAGAATGAAAAAGAATAGGCAGCTATTAATTGTGTTTTCTGAACTACCATCGACTCTTTGAGCAGCAGTGGGTAAAGATGAACGTCTGGCTTCCACGGGAGTTACGCTTTCTTTACTATCTACGTGGATGTGCACCATGCTAGGTAGCTCATGCTGATAATGCCTTAGGTTGCTATCAGCGCAAGGAAGTGGTAATAGTTATCCCCATTACTCATCCAGAGACTGGGACTAAAGTTTAAACCCTGTTCCTATTATGTTGCAGCTTGACTGTAAACAAGGCCTCCTGGATGTTGCACTCAGCTATGCTCCTGCATTTATGTGTTAAGAGGTAAAAGGCCGGGCGTGGTAGCTCACGCCTGTAATCCCAACACTTTGGGAAGCCAAGGCGGGCGGATCGTGAGGTCAGGAGTTCGAGACAATCCTAGCCAACATAGTGAAACCCTATCTCTAATAAAAATACAAAAAATTAGCTGGCTGTGATGGCACATGACTGTAATCCTAGCTACTCGGGAGGCTGAGGCGGGAGAATCACTTGAACCCGGGAGGCGGAGGTTGCAGTGAGCAGAGATTGCGCCATTCCACTCCAGCACACCCACCCCCCGCCAAAAAAAAAAAAGATAAAGCTGTGGAGACTGAGAGGGTCTCCTCCTCAGGAAAGGATTCTGTAGCATTGGGGCAGAAATGCAGGAAGGTCAACAGGGTCCCAGCGTCTCTAGAAAATTAACAAATGGGACCTGTGAGTTTGTTCTTTGGAGGGGTTACATGAATGCTCTGAGCTTCGTTTTTCTCTTCTGCGAAATGAGAACATAAACGTTCCAGTAAGAGTGATGGTAGGCTTAAGCAAGATTAACAAAATACAGAGGACTATGCCCCTTATTGGGAGGCGCTTGGCATCAGTGAGTTCCTGTGACTCTTTCTCGGTGAGGGAAACTGATGTCACGCGTAAGATGAGTTGCTGATGCAAAGATATAAAACACTGTATTTTTAGAACACAGGGTTGTTCTGTATGTTGCATATGGGAACAAGTAGTCAACAGACCTTGGCTTCCTTTGATATGTACTCTGAGATGAGGCACTGCTGACCTTCCTGCCTTAATCCTTAGCTGGGTCAAGGTTAATCCATACAAACATGGAGGAGCAGGCAGGCAGGCAGGCTTCACCAAAGAGGCCCAGTCACATTCTCCAGCTCCTCTCCTGAAAGCCCCATATGTTAAACGTTTATGTAAATTATGATTGATTATGGTTTTAACAGAAATGCTATCCGACATCCTGTGTCCATTTCTGCACTACTTTAGAACCCAAACGGTTTTAGTCAAACTTAACTCTCAAAGACTTGCAGGGGTTTTCCCACTTTTAAAAGCCCTACAGATTTGTCACCAATGAAGCCACACCAAATAACTAATGTCAGGTCTCAAAGAGAGGAACCAATGTTGAAAAAAGCAACATTCATGCTGTGCCCAACTCCTGGCACAGAAGAAGTGCTCATTTAATGGCAGAACTGTCCTTTCTGGTTTGTTCCATCATCCTGGGGCAGCCCCTTCCTTTTCCTCAGCCAGTTTCGCCTTCTGAAAGCAGGGGCCCTGGAGATGTGCTCCGAGTCACCTCTCAGCTCTAACTCTTAGTGGCTGGCTGTATGGTCCAGATGATCCCAGCACCACATGATCAGAAGTGAATACAAGTGGGCCCTGCTGCCTTGCCAGATTCACAGCTCATTCTAATTTTATTCATCTTGACTCTTGCTTTTATTCCTGGACTATTCCTTTTTCTGGCTCCTGACCTTTTTGCTCAGGTTTCTCCTAAGTCTCTGACAATAAGGGGAGGAGAGAGGGTCTGCATTTCTCTGTCATGTTTTACAGGCACTAGTCCATCGCAGGAACACCTCTCAAGCTTTGTGTACAGGCTCTAAAGCCTACCACACATGGTTACGTAAAAGACTGTGCCCACACTGGTATTTCTCAAACTACCAGTGGTGAAGAACCAGTTTTTCTCCCTCTTCTAATCCATCCTGGACATAAATTTGCCCCTAACACACAAAGGTAAAATAGAGCTTGGCCCACGTGTAACTCATCACTCGAATTAACAAATTGGTCTACACGATGTTAATCAAGACTACTGATCATACACTTGATGCCGGCGACAAAGTCCACTTGCTCTAGATGTTTCTAAATGCCTAGTCTCTAGTTCCATAGGTATCTTGCTGCAGACCAGCAACAGTTTAAGGATTCTAATGGTTAGTTTTATGTGTCAACTCAACCGGGCCATGTGGTACCCAAATACATGGTCGAATGTCATTTTGGATGTTCTTTTTAAAGGTGTTTTTGGCTGAGATTAACATTTAAATTGTCAGACTGAGTAAAGCAGGTATCCTCTCCTGGTGTGGGTTGGCTACCTCCCATTAGCTGAGGGCATGAATAGATCAAAAATGCTGACCATCCTCCAAATACAAGAGAACTCATCTTGCCTGACAGTCTTTGAATTGAAAAGCCATCCTTTTCTTGCCTTCCAACTCAAACTGAATCACCAGATCTTTCTGGGTCTCGAGCCTGCTGGAATTTGGAATGGAACTACTCCATGAGATCTCCTGCTTCTCAGGCTTTTGGACTTAGACTAGAACTACACATCGGCTCTCCTGGGTCTCCAGCTTGCTGACTCACCCTGAAGATCTTGGAATCTGTGGGCTTCCATAATCATGTAAGCCATTTCCTTACAATAAACATAGCTGTACATACACATCCTAACACCACTGCTTCTCTAAAGAACCTGACAAATACAGGGATGAACATTGGCCTGCAGATCACACCTCGAGTAGCACTGTCCAGTATCTAGTCTCCACCCCCAGGTCCTGGCATGCTTCCTATACTTCACAAGCATTTGAGGAAGAGAGAGAAGAACTAACACCTAGAACTTTTTGTTAAAAACGGCATAAAATGCCTAGCGCATCATAAACTACCAGTTATTTTAAAACACATCTCATTATAATGCTAAATACCGGAGAAGAGGGGAGAGAACTGAGAAAAGCAAATCAAGTAGATTAATAAGAGCATGGGATTTGGAATACTTATTCACTACCACGAGAACAGTATGGGGGGAACCACCCCCATGATTCAGTTATCTCCCACTGCATCTCTCCCACAACGTGACAATTACGGGAGCTACGATGTAAAATGGGATTTTGGTAGGGACACAGCCAAACCCTATCAATACTCAAACCACCCGCACTTCTCTCACCCCAAGCCCACTAAAGCTGCAGGCAGGGTACATACAGGCAGCAGTGGATAAGACCCCTTGTCTGTAAGTGCCTTTACCTTTGTTTCTCTATTACCTTTCCTTCCGGGTTTCTACTCTTTAGATACATACAGTCTATGTATGCACATGATGTATCGTTCTACCACGGAACAGGTGTGTGTGTTGGTCTGCGGTTCAGCCCACTTTCAGCTTAAAATGTCAAACAAGACATTATTCAAAAACTAAGCTGACAACATCATCCTCCTCCCTCCAAAAGTTCTCAACAAACATGAATTTATCATCGAATCTGAATCTCTGAATCCACTTGAGATGAATGTTCTGAATTAAGAATCAAAACATCTAAGATTCGGAACAAAGAAGGTAAATTGAAAATCAACCTCCGTGCAGTGCAGTGACAGAGATTAGGGACTCACCATCCAAAACGTCCTAAGTGATGATCTCAATCAATCTGAATGTGCTGAATATCTCTGGATTGCTCTTTGAAATGAATAGGACTGGGGATCATTAACACAGGCAGGGCCAGGGCCTGGATGGGCCTCCTACGAAAGGGGCTCAGACCCAGGTCTCCCTCGTCTAGGAAAGCAAACTCTTGCACTCAGTGCCAGATTTCAGGAAAGCTGTCCTCCCTGCATCATCCTGCCTGTGATAAAGACACTACATCCCTAACCTTTATATGGCAAAATCTCCCTACGTACAATCTGTCGCTGAGGCCTGCCAATTCTTCCTTCCTGAAGTTTGAAGCACTTGCTCTTCTCATTTGATTTCAAACATCTCATCCGAACCCAGCCTCTTAATCTTATCCTAAAACAGGGGGTCATCAAACTTTTCCTGTAAACATCCAGAGAATCAATATGTTTTATTTTGCAGGCTATGCAATCTCTGCTGCAAGCACTCGACTGCCATTGTAGCATAAAAGCAGCCACAGAAATATATACCAAATGGCTGTGGCTATGTTCCAGTCAAATTTTGTTTCCAAAAACAAGCAGAGGGCTACATGTGGCATACTTCTGGGACACAGATTATGGACCCTGTCGTAGAACACTGTGTGGGTCTCCTGGGTTAGTTCCCCACCTCCGATTTCTCCCTGTTCCTGTCAGCTCACTCACAGGTGCCGTGGATAACGTTCTTCAGTCCTACTTCCACCACGTTTGCAGGCTGACAATGTACAAAATCCACTCTATTTACTTCAAGGTCATCCATCAAATTCAACACATACTTGGTCAGTTCCCAATGAGTGCATGTCCTTGGGTGTTGTGTGTGTCGTCTCATTTTAATTTATGCAACACTGTCATGAAGTGGGTGTTCTATTTCCACTTGACTAATAAAAAAAAAGAGAAACAGATACATGATTTCACTAGTTCAATGTCATCCCAGTAACAATGGCAGAGGGAGAGTACTGAACCCAGGTTCACTGGCTCCAGAGAAATGGCTCTTTCTGCACCAAACCAAAATGTCTCCTGTTCACCACCCTCTGAACAATTCCAATCTAATTTGTGGTTGTGGTGGCTGTTTCTGCTTCATTCCCTGGTCCCTCAGGCCAGTGGTTCTCAATCTGGGCTGGCATTAAATAACTTGGAAAACTTAGAAGTATGAATGCGGAATGGCCCCAAGCCCCAACCTAGATGAATTCATATAGCATCTCTGGAAGTGGGGGTCTAGTTATCAGAATTTTTTGAAAAATTTAAGGTCCGGGGATCCATGTGTAGGACATGCAGGTTTATTACATAGGTAAATGTGTGCCATGGTAGTTTGCTGCACAGATCAACCCATCACCTAGGTATTAAGCCCAGCATCCATTAGCTATTCTTCCTGATGCTCCCCCGTTCCCCCCCCCCAACAGGCCTCAGTGTGTGTTGTCTCCCTCGTGTCCATGTGCTCATTGTTCAGCTTCCGCTTATGAGAACATGCGGTGTTTGGTTATCCGTTCCTGTGTTTGCTGAGGATAATGGCTTCCAGCTTCATCCATGTCCATGCAAAGGACATGATCTCATTCCTTTTTATGGCTACATAGTATTCCATGGTGTACAGATACCATGTTTTCTTTATCCAGTCTATGACTGATGGGCAACTATGTTGATTCCATGTCTTTGCTATTGTGAATTGTGCTGCAATAAACGTACGTGTGCATGTATCTTTGTAACAGAATGATTTATATTCCTTTCCGTTTTCAGCATTTTTAAAAACAGCCACTCCCATGAGATTCTCATGTGTAGCCAAGGTTGAGAAATGCTGGTTTAGGCATTTCCCCAGATTCTCCAGTTTGGATGCAAAGGAGGTCTTAGCATCGCCACACTTAATTATAGTACTGCTCTGACCCTGTATCCCATTTTCCTTACACAAGCCTCTACTGTATTCTTTCAGCAGCTCCCATTACGTGACTCAGACCCACATGATTTCCTGGTATTACAGCTCCTCCAAGCATAGAGCAGGCTTTGCTCCTCTGCATTCCCCTGCTTCCGGGAAGACAGCCTCCTTCAAAAGCAGTTCCCTAATAGCCCAGCTGCCTGACTATCCAGCATCCCTGGTTTCTGGCTCTCTTCTCTGACCAATCATATGTCACCTTATTCTAATGAATGTTTCAAGTTTTCATTTTCCTTATGAGACTATATCCATTGAACAATTTGTAATTTTTTAGAAAATGCCCTTTTAATTAACATAAAGAGTTCACACCCTCATTCAATGCCAAATAACAAACATCATTTGATGTTTCAAAGTAAATTAAATATTGAAGCCAAAGTTATTTTATAAAAATTTAGAAAACTCCATTTGATCTTACAAGTTAGTTTTGATCACGAGATGTCTACAGGAGAGCTGAGTCTGCCAACACGTCATCAGCTTTTCCTTTCTAGGCAATATGTAAGTCATAGCAAGATAGAGGTCCAGGCTGAGCCATTTTCTTAAGTTTCAAAAGCATGGAATCTGATTTGCTGTGGGAAGGAAAATGGCAACGATGACACACAAAGGCTGCTCGCTTGTTATGAGGTACACAGGGAATGTTTTACCCCAAAATTCCCCTAAGTGATTTTCTGGAAGTTATCTTTGGCAACCAAAGCACACTTGAGTTCCAGCAAAGGCCCTGGAGACAGATCTGCAAAGATGGAAGAACAGTAAAGAGAAAAAAAGAGTTCCTCACCAGCTTCTAAAAAGAATTTGCAACCACAGTGCCAGGGAAAGAAGCCTGGATTCATTGCACCATAATCGCCTGAATGAGATCTGACTTTGTCTTCCATAAAGTCATTTCCAAGAACGTTAGCTTAAAAAACTTCAGTAAGTCAAGAAAATGAAGACATTTTTAGCACCAATTTGCTGTATCCATACCTGGGTTTAGACTATAAATGTTTCAAGTGTGTCCTCACAAGCCATGGTAACAGTTTTTGTCTCTTGAAACTTTAGGTTCGCTTTGGGTGGGTGGGTGGGTGGGTGAGTGTGGGTGTGTGTTTTTGCCAAATATGCTAAGTTCTGAAAGTTGAAGGCGGTTGGTGTTTGAACCACCATGATGCGATACTTGCGTCTTTTTGCTTCTGTAACTGGCCCATCATATTCCCAAGGAGTCTGAGTATCTGAGTATGGACACAAGGGCTTTGTTAGTAGCATTCGAATAGTCACCAAACAAGGCCAAAAAAAGATAATGTATTTAGTGCTGTTTCCTAGAAAAATAGGTTTGACAGCAGAATCAACGTCTTCTCTTAGATCACCAGGTGGTTTTCACTGGACGGTAATGATAACAGTGTCTACTAGAAAAGGTAAACATATTCACCACAAATCCTGACAACTGATCTGTGTGTGAGGGCACAATAAATTTACATTCCAGTCATCTTTGATGAGCCTCTGCCCCCAGTTAGCTCCTAAACGTCAATCACTTTTTACATAGCCTCCAAGAAACCACCAGCTTTAGTGGTAGCCTCCAATGGTTGAGTCTGAGAAAGCAGCCTTTCTCCTTCTCCAGTTTCTTCAGTCCTATTTCATACACATGCAATACTTGGACACAATCCCCTTTGTTGGTAGATTCGTCAAAACTAAAAGCTGAACAACCACAATGATTTTATCCTTTGCAAAGCATTGACTAAGTGTCCTCAATGTGGCTATTTACTACAAAATCAGATGCAGAAATACTATAGAATTGCTTAATTTTCTCTTTAGCGGCACTCAAGATGAAAGATTTCATAGGAGTTTTTCTCCTCTGATTTAATTTTTTAAAATCTTTGCAATAAATGTGTTATTTCATATGAAATATTCATAGCCCTTATAAAATCCCACTAAAATGTTCCAAGAGTGAGGCGAATCACATGTGCAGAGAAGAATCATATTTTACAGTAAAAATTTTTAATGAGGTTTGATTTTTTTTTTTTTGTAGCCAAAATCTTGTTCAAATCAAAAGACCCACATGGGATGATTTTTTAGCAAAGGTTTTTAATTTTATTTTGCACTCATCACACTAAGTATGTTGAAAACTATCCTTTTCTCACTTTGTGAATCCATACTTGCAGTAAACGTTAAATAGTCATTCTTGGTGGCCGTATTCATCTACCAAAAGAGGTTCTGCAGTTTTTTTTCCTTGTTTTTGAGCCAGGGTCTCACTCTGTCGCCAGGCTGGAGTGCAGGGGCGCGATCTCGGCTCACTGCAGCCTCCACCTTCCGTGTACAAGCAATTCTCCTTCCTCAGCCTCCCAAGTAGCTAGGATTACAGGCACATGCCACCACGCCTGGCTAATTTTTGTATTTTTACTAAAGACCGGGTTTTACCATGTTGGCCAGGCTGTTCTCGATCTTCTGACCTCAAGTGATCCATCTGCCTCAGCCTCCCAAGGTGCTGGGATTATAGGTGCGAGCCAATGCACCCAGTATTTCTGTGCTTTTTTTTTTTTTTAAGTGAGGAACACTAACAATGTCTGGTCTGGGTTACAGAAGGATGAAAAATTTCAATGGCAAACAGCAGCTGTCTGAGGATGCCAGACAGATCAGCAAAGCCCTGACCCCATTCAATCCTGCTCCTTGGGCTTTCCTGCCTCTCCTGCTGTGATCATCTAACTTCAGGGGTAAAATATCCAAGTGAAATTCAGATCTATGGAGCAGAGTTAGGGACCCTTACCAAAAAGGATCCAACAGAATGATGACCTGACATCACGAGTGTGACTTAAACTGGACTGCATCAGAATTGAACCATGGTGCCCTGCCGTCCTCGGGAGGGAGGCAGACTACCAGATAACCCACCGAGACTTTGATAACCTTCTCTGTGTTTGGAGACAGTAGTCCCATGATTGCCCTGGGACTGTAAGAAGAAAACTGAATGTGAAACATGACTGAAAGTCTAGAGCAGGGGTGTCCAGTCTTTTGGCTTCCCTAGGCCACACTGAAAGACGAAGAATTGTCTTGGGTCACACACAAAATACATTAACACAAAGAACAGCTGATGAGCTTAAAAAGAAAAAAACAACACTCCAAAAGAATCTCACAATGTTTTAAAAGTGTCCAAATTTGACCTGACTGCCCACTGCACCTGAGATTGCACACATGCCAAACCTGAGCAAAAGTTCTCTTTCCTTATACTGCATGTAAGCAAGAATAACACGGAAAGCAAGCCCCTGCCCCATTGTTTCAGGAGCTCTGACATCAGTGAGGATGGACTTGACTTGCACCATATTCTCGGGGCCCTGTGACATACCCCACCTCCTCCACAGTCAACTGGCTTTGAGACAAACCACAGCCCTTCCTCCAAACGCCTCAACCCTTGCCCAGCCTTCTATGGATGCCGCCTGGTATGCAAGCCACACTTCACCAGAAGTGTCCAACTCTGGCCAACTCTGGCCTGCAGTGTTCACTCTACCATAGTGGAACCAGATGAGAGACAGAAAGGATGAGGCTGGTAAAAAGACAAACAGAAAGAGCTAGTTATCCAAGGTAAGGAGGACTCTGTACTTAAAGTTAGCAATGGCAACACAGCCAACCACCAGCATGAGTAGCTGCCACACAGAATTTTCTAACCAATTCTAAAAAGCAATGGAAGCAAGTACTTTTGTGAATGTGCTTGATTCCTTCAATAGCACCCCTTGGCTGTAAACTGCCCCTTCACCTAAACCAGTGTTATCTTCCTCAGCTCAATTGTAAATTAAAAACAAGAGAAAACAAGCAAAAGCCTGCCTGGACATTCCTTTGTCTTTAAGTGACTGTCCTCCTTTTTCCTATCTTCTTTTCCTTATTCACACTAGCATCCAACCCCCTTTATCAGTTTGACTTGTATTAAAGTTATATTCCAGTTCCCACAAAGATCTACATTAGAAAAAGAAATAAGAGGAGGAAAAAGAAAAAAAACAACAAAAACATATCACCTCTTTTTTCACTCTTTCCTGACAAATCCAAACCATCCCTTAGGAGAAAATCAGAATGAGGTTTTATCAAAACAGATCAGGAAGAGAGGGGGGAATAGAAGATTTCATCAGGAGTTCAGCTTGACAGAAATAACGCTTTATCGGGATGGGCACTTGGCAAAGATAACATGTTACTGAGAGCAAGATGGATGTTTGGGTAAAATATTGTGCTAATACTTACTAAGCTCAAACCTGCCACCTGCTTTTGACGGGTAGGTATCTTCTTCCAAGTCCTACACCTGAGAGTTTTTATAAGGTGCTTCTAGAGGTCTTATAAAAGTAAGAAAAATAAAACTTAGAACCCTCAAATCAACACCACTGTAAGGCAAAGTCAGGATTTTCTTCTATAAGTTGAGAGGAAGGATGGGCTTGAGTGCAGGAAGCAGTAACAGACACAAGGGACCAAGGAGAAGCCTTTGATGGTGAAGCCTCCAGTACAGGATCCTAGTTTTTGACCCCAAAGATCCCCTTGCAAGACAGACGCCCACCTGAGGGACAGTCTCAGAGACAGCGTCAGGATGGGGGTGATGGGGCTGATGTGTCAAGAGGAGATCCTGGTTCAAACCTTGATGGACTTTCTGAAATTGCTGGTGAACTCTGCTTTTTATACTCCCATCTTTGGGCCCTGAAGAGTCCTCAGTGAACCAAAGATCCTCATTAACAAGGATTTCAGGAGCCCCTACATGTAAAAGCCTTATACTAACTTCCTGAATGTAGAACTGGCAGTTAGAATAAGCATTAAGAATTTGTTCTTTCCTTTGCGTGTTTTGTCATTTGGTGAATTACCACTGAGTCTCCCACACTTGGCTCAATAATCCCTTCTAGTAACCCTTCTCCAATCTGCCCAGGGTGAGTTGGCTCCTCCTCTCCTTTCACTATCCTCAGATTTCCTACTACCTTCCACAACACAGATAAGGTAGTGGCTCATACTCCATGTGTAACGACTCTTTATGGCACCTCCACTGTCTCAACATGTTAACTGAGCACCTGCTCAGGGCAGGAGCCATACTGAATCATCTGCTTCCCAGTGCCTGGCATAACGTGTACACGCAGTGGGTATGCTTACGCAGCCACCACACTGTGGAAGGAGATGATGACTTGGGAGTCCTTTGATGTCCCCCACATCCAAATGACAGCCTTGGATTTCCATCTCCAAAACCTTCGGCTCCGTTTCTCAAAAGTGACGACAAAAAAACGTCATCACTTTTGTCCCCCACTGCAGAGGCCAAAAATCTAGGACTCACTCCTGAATTTCTTCCCTCATGTCCCACATGCACGCCATTAGCAACGTATTTGAATGCTGGGTTGATCTTCAAAATATACCCTGAATATAAACACTTCCCCAAAACCCTCACCACTATGACCCTAGTTCTAGGACCCAGCACCTCTTACCTGGACTCGCTCAATAGCCACCTAACTGGTCATTCTGCCTCAGTCTTTCTACTTGTCACTCACAGCCAGATGGCCTTTAAAAATGGTTATCAGACCACATCTGGATCCTGTTTGAACCTGCTTTCCCAGGCTTCCCATCAAACTTAAAACTCAACTAACTTACAGTGACTTACATATAAGGTCTCAACCACAGTCATCTTTCTGACCTTAAAACTCTCTTCTGCTCCCTTGGCAGAGGAGGCCAGGCCGGCCTTTCAGATGCTCCCGGGATATATGGCAAGCACTCTCCCACTCAGAGCCTCTGCACTTGCTACTGGCTCTCACCGCCTTCATCAGGAATCTGCCTAAATATAATAATTCTTCAGACCAGCATCTGTAAACCAGCCTTTAAAATGCCACCCCTGGCTGGGCATGGTGGCTCATGCCTGTAATCCCAACACTCTGGGAGGCAGAGGTGGCCGGATCACGAGGTCAGGAGTTAAAGACCAGCCTAGCCAATATGGAGAATGAGAAATTCTTTCCCTGAGACTGTCCTGGAGAGTAGGTATTCTCCATTTCTGGTTTACAAGACCAGGGTATTGAATCATACTACAAGGACGGTTATCATTTAAGTAGCTTGTTTTCAATTAGGGCAGAGAGGGGGATAAGTGTGATGATAATGAGGAAATATATAACGGATGTGGTTTGGCCAATAGCTACGAAAAGGTATTCGACTGGTTAACCTCCATTTCTACTAAAAAATACAAAAATTAGCCAAGCGTGGTAGCTACTCAGGAGGCTGACGCAGAAGAGTCGCTTGAACCCAGGAGGCAGAAATTGCAATGAGCCGAGATCGTGCCACTGCACTACAGCCTGGACAACAGAGCGAGATTCTGCCTCAAAAACCAAAACCAAAACAAAACACTCCGTCCCTGCCCACCCTGAGGCCACAGTGTTTCCTTCACTCTGTCCCCTGGTTTCTTCTTCTCCACTGCACACATCACAACACTCTCCTCAAGTGTGAATTTATCTGTTTCCTTTTTATTTGCCTGTCTCCACCTCTAGAACACAAGTTCAATGGTAGCAGAGTCTTCTGCAGATTTGTTTCAACAATGATTACCTCCAGGGTCTGGAACCAAGCACACAGGAAGCACTCAACACATATGTCTTGAATACTAAATCAAGAATATAGGTGAATACAAAAAACTATTCCAACAGTTTAATGACAAGAATCGGATTTCAAATCAGGATGATGATTAGGGCTCCCTTACTCACCACCCACTCTGGCTGGGTGAACATCATACATTATCTTATGTAGCTATTCCAATTCTCTGAAACAGGTTTATTGTCCCCATTTTAAAGAAGCAGAAAGAGGTTCACTGAACTTAAGAAAAGCTTAAGTAACTTGCAGTATTTACTGCAAGTTAAAAAAAAAATTGCATTGACTCCAAAAACCCTTGATTTTCATTTTACTTTCTGCATCTAGGTATCTCTTCCCAGGAAATCAAAGTTGTACTTCTATGCAACAAGCTGGGGATACCCTCTTGCAAGATACCACTTGCACGAAAGAGAAGCAGCAGCCTCGTTTCAACAAGATTCAGGAACGTAAGGAATTTAGTGCAGAAAGATGAATAACCAAGAGAATCCAAATCATACCATTTTTTACAGTCTGTGAACTCTACCAAGGCACACCAGAACAAGCGAGGCCGATAAAGCAGCCCAAGTCTACTATTACTGCACTCAGTGGATGCAGAAGAAAGGAAAGAAGAATCAGAAAGAAGGCAATTTCCTGACATCTTACTCTGAACACCCGGGCTACCCTGCCTGAGTTGTCCTGTGTCCTTTCAAAAGGACACTGGCAGTTGCCGAAGCAGGAGAGCTACTGCGGGGAGGGCATGAGGCCGTTATTTCTAGAGCTGTAAGCAATCCTGTGACTGCCAATAGAGACAGATCTATTCTGCCTTCCGTAGCCTATAAAACAAAGGAGATACACATGATAATAAAAGAGGTCAGGAAGACTCAGCTGCCAGATGCAGGACAGGCAGGAGAAGTGAAGCAGAGCGGGCATGGGAAATCCTCTTCTGCAATCACCAGTGGATTCAGAGGCTGGTCGGAGGCAGCAGTCTCCAGGATGGCCTAGAAATGGTTAATTCAGTTTCTCTCCTGATGAGTAGCTTCAGCTGCTCATCAATAGAATCTCCAGCTGATAATTATTAAGTGAAACTTGGGGCTTGCATTTGCATATGTAAAGCACACTTCCCTCCAAAGCCACAATGGGAGTGAGAATGCACTTCCTGATTGTACAGCATTGGGGAGGCTTGGGTGGGTGAGGCTCCAGCCTGCTTTGCATGTGCTTCTCCACGCTAATCAAGCCAGATATTCAGCAGAAATAAACCCCACATCCCAAAATATGCCATTTGTCAAAATCCAGAGCTCACATAAGAGACCTCTCTCTCTCCAGTTCCCAGAAGGATGCATTCCACCACAATAAGCCTCTATAAGGGTTATAATTACTCAGCCCTGTGCATGCACCCACGTGCACACACCCTCGCATATACACACACCTGGGTTGTTTTGCTGAATGAGTTTCTCCAGAAAGAAGGCTTCCATCCTTCTCACATATTCCTGACACTTTTTTCCATCTTTGCACCTGTGGACTAAGAAGCGTCAGCCCCAAAGAACAAGCCAGAAGGAAATGCAAACAGCATCAAATTCTAAGTATCTGATGGCTTATCTCTATCATGACGTTTATTTCTGTTTGTGAGGAAAGTCACTGAGCTCCTCCTCCCACCGGAAAGGATGCCTTAACAGAAAAGCCATCACTCCCAGGAGAAAAGCCAGGGACACTTGCCTTAGCCTGGCTTGAAAAATCAGAGACTTCTAAATACCACTGTCAGTTGTAGGTACTACAGCCTGATTGTAATAAGAAAGCCAGCAGGGCAGGCCAGGCATGATGGCTCATGCCTGTAATCCCAGCACGTTGGGAGGACAAGGCAGTCAGATCACCTTAGTTTCAGGAGTTTGAGACCAGCCTGGCCAACATGGCAAAACCCTATCTCTACTAAAAATACAAAAAATTCCAGCTACTCAGGAGGCTGAGGCAGGAGAATCGCTGCAACCCAGGAAGCGGAGGTTGCAGTGAGCTGAGATCATGCCACTACACTCCAGCTTGGGAGACAAAAGCAAAACTGTCTCAAGAAAGAAGAAAAGAGAAGAAAAGAAAAGGAAAAAGCCACTAGGGCCAAGAAAAGGTGCCTAAAATTATTTATAACATTCAAAAGACAGAAGCAGACAAGAGGATTAAAAAAGTAATATAAATTATTAACTTCGGGTCTCTTCATCATTGGTTAAGATCATGATCCTCTGGTCCTCACTGTTGTCTGTTAAATGGGGGTAAAAATTCAACAGGCATGCTCTTATACAGCACCATCAAGGCATGTATAAACTAGGAACACTTTATCACATACAAACATGCATTCATTGGACAGTTTTTGGATAGCGGGCAAAGACCTTTTCTATAAGGACGTGCCTGCTGTCTGAAATCCTACATTGCCTCCCTGGCATAAATAACAAATATCACAAAGACACTGCCACGCACTTTTATCTTTTTTTTTTTTATAGTGTGGGATAAACTTAAAAGATACTGTAAACTAATCAGAGTACAGAACTCCTTTTCTATCTTTTCCCCCAATTTTTAGTAGTCTAGCCAACATTTTATTTGACAGCTCTTTTTAAGGCAATTTGCCTTTAGGCTACTTTTCCAAAATACACAACTTAGCATTTTTTAATAGAGATACTCCTTCCTGAACTCATATTTCACTGCTTTATGGAGTAATTAATTAAACTGTATTTGTTAATTACAGGTAAAGATACGCCACAATAAGCTTGATAATACTAAGCACACAGTTTAACTGGTGCTATTAGCAAAGCTGAATGGTAGTAGAAAGTAAACTGGGCCAGGCACAGTAGCTCATACCTGTAATCCCAGCACTTTGGGAGGCCAAGGCGGGTAGATCATGAGGTCAGGCTATCGAGACCATCCTGGCCAACATGGCAAAACCCCATCTCTACTAAAATACAAAAAACTAGCGGGGCGTGGTGGCGTGCACCTGTAGCCCCAAATACTTGGGAGGCTGAGGCAGGGGAGGCTTGCATCCAGGAGGCAGAGGGTGCGGTGAGCCGAGATCGCGCCACTGTACTCCAGCCTGGTGACAGACTAAGACTCCATCTCAAAAGAAAGAAGAAAGTAAGCTGGTAGCTGGAGACTCCATATTCAGTGGGCAGTGAACACTCCTTTGACAGAGGGAATGGAGGAATCCTTGCTTACTAAATGTATTATCCAGTGGAGGCGAGTTAGGATCTTTCACTGAGCACTCACCTCGTGGTATTGTTGAATAAATGAGATGGTGCACTGGAGGCATTTAGCTTCCCAAAGTATGAGATAAGGGCTTGACAAAAGTTCTTATTACTTACTTTATTATATTGCTTAAGTCACTTTTCCTGTAAAGTCTGAGTGCTTCTCTGAAACTCCCACATGCTTCTGAGAAAAATAATACTCCCTTAGATCGGCAGAACGTTGAGACTGATTTTGGAGCATTTGAGGCTGGGCTAGTGCATTGATCTCTCATGTCCATTGATGCAGGTACAGAAGAGACATCACTTGTGCCCACCCTGCATAAGCCAGGTGAGACCCAGAGACTCACAGGCACGTGCCTAACATCTGCAGGAAGGTTGGAAGCAGGACACCAGGGACAATCAAATCCTTTCCTCTTTTGTGATTTCCCACTCCCTGAACCTGCTTTTAGCACCCATTTCGCTGTTGCTTCTCACTTTTCTAACTTCTAAGTACGTAATGGAGTAAAAAGATGGATACAAGCAGATCCCCCCCTCGCTATAATGAAAGGGCAAGAGAGGGTTGATTTGCAGCATTCACGAAGACCCTTCAGCAGACCTCTGTCTTTCCCATGAAACATTTCAGCCAACCTTGAGTCTGACACCTCAGGCTATGTTACTGGCATCTCCCAGGCCCACAGAGTGGCAGCAGAGTGGAGAAAAGGCTCCTCATGCCTTGCAGTAACCAAGTCATTACAAAGGAGGATTTCGAAGAGTTACCAGCAAGGCTGACCTGGGGGAAGTAATTTTAAATCCCTCAGCCTCAATTAACTGGGAACAGAGCTTTCCATCTGTCTTACAGGGCTGTTTTGAAATGCATTCTTTAAGCCTGTGGGAAAGGCCCAGGGAAAACAGGAATTTTTTTTTTTTTAATATATATTTTATTGCACTTTAGGTTCTGGGGTACACGTGAAGAACATGCAGGACTGTTGCATAGGTACATACATAGCAATGTGGTTTGCTGCCTCCATCCCCATCACCTGTATCTGGCATTTCTCCCCATGTTATCCCTTCCCAACCTCCCTACCCTCCACTGTCCCTCCCCTCGTCCCCTGCAACAGACCTCAGTGTATGATGCTCCCCTCTCTGTGTCCATGTGTTCTCACTGTTTAACACCTGCCTATGAATGAGAACATGCAGTGTTTGATTTTCTGTTCTTGTGTCAGTTTGCTGAGAATGATGGTTTCCAGGTTCATCCATGTCCCTACATAGGACACAAACTCAACGTTTTTTATGGCTGCGTAGTATTCCATGGTGTGTATGTGCCACATTTTCCCTGTCCAGTCTATCATTGATAGGCATTTGGGGTTGGTTCCAAGTCTTTGCTATTGTAAACAGTGCTGCAGTGAACAGACAAGTGCATATGTCTTTATAATTGAACATTTTATAATCCTTTGGATATATACCCAGTAATGGGATTGCTGGGTCAAATGGAATTTCTATGTCTAGATCCTTGAGAAATCGCCACACTGTCTTCCACAGTGGTTGAACTAATTTACACTCCCACCGACTGTGTAAGAGTGTTCCTATTTCTCCGCATCCTCTCCAGCATCTGTTGTCTCCAGATTTTTTAATGATCGCCATTCTAACTGGCGTGAGATGGTTTTGCATTTCTCTAATGACCAGTGATGAGCATTTTTTCATGTTTGTTGGCCTCATATATGTCTTCTTTTGCAAAGTGTCTGTTCATATCCTTCGCCCACTTTTGAATGGGTTTGTTTTTTCTTGTAAATCTGTTTTAGTTCTTTGTAAATTCTGGATATAAGTCCTTTGTCAGATGAGTGGATTGCAAAAAATTTTTCCCATTCTGTTGGTTGCCAGTTCACTCTAATGACTGTTTCTTTTGCTGTGCAGAAGCTCTGGAGTTTAATTAGATCCCATTTGTCTATTTTGGCTTTTGTTGCCAATGCTTTTGGTGTTTTAGTCATGAAGTCCTTGCCTATGCCTATGTCCTGAACGGTTTTGCCTAGGTTTTCTTCTAGGGTTTTTAGGGTGGGGAAAACAGAGTATCTTAAGGGAATGGGAGATGATATTCTCCTTAAGTGGAGACGCACAGGACTTCACCGAGACTGCTATTACTGTTATTAGCCAATATTCATGCACCCATGCTCTTCAATTTAGCAATGAAAACAGTCATCTGTGGTAGATGATAGCATTAGTATCCTCATATTATGGGGTCGAAGCAAAACTAAAGCAAAAAAATGTCCACAGAGCTCAGAAATGTCACTTGAGTTCTTTTAGTCTGGAGGAGGAAATGTACATCCCTATTCCTTGATATTCACTGTATCAGAAGGTTCCTGATGTTCTGTTAGTTCCAGAAACAGAAATATCTGCTGGCTGAGGCCTGGAGAGACCTTTCCCACCTGCTGTGGGGGTAAAGCCCAAGATATGCTCCCTGTGATACAAGCGGCACCAGAGTCCCCAAGCCTCCATCACCTCTAGATTAAATTACTGCAGCACATCTGTATTTTCTGTAATGCTGCAATATGCCAGGAGTTTCAGCCATCAGGCAGCTTAATGTATTTCCCTCTAAAGGAAAGAACAAATACATTTGAAGCAAGTTAGACCCACAATTTCTGAACAGAGACATGCATATGGGTCAATGTCTCACAACATGAATAAATGCAAAAGGATCACATTGACCTGCACTGTTGTTTGTATAATAATTCATGAGGCCGTCTGCTATAAGTAGGGAGTGCCACTGTATGCAACCAAAGAGCATGTGAGGTCACAGGACGCAAGAGACACTGCACGTCCCCAAGGTCAGGCTTTCACAAAAGCTTTTCTCCTACAAATGAAAGGAGCCCTGCACTTGTCAACCCGTTTGTTTATTTTTCTCCAGCCAACGAGCTCATTCTGAATAAGATCCAATGGGAGGTATTGATTCATTCATTCACTCATTAAATTCACACATTTGTGCAATACCTGCAAATGTCACTATATAGTCCCTTTCCCTATCACTCACTATAAAGTCTAATAGAAGAAGAAAGATAAAATCACAGGGCAAAGAGAAAAATTGCAGGATGAAGGACAGAGGAGTGAAGTAGCATCTAGAAGCACCTCCCAGCTCAGTCTTAAAGATTCAGGGAAAACTTCCAGGACTCATCACGTACACGCTGAGAATGAAAAGGTGAGCACCAAGACGCGAGACTGACAGACAGGTTCAAGCAGAGGAAATGGCATACACATCTTAGAACCATGGTTCCCAAACTGTGTGCAAAGGTGCCCCAGGGTGCCAAAATGAACCCACAAGAGCACCACAGGATACTTTAAAACTTCCCGAGAAACACAGCAACTCTCAGTACGTGCCAGACACAGCCTTAACTACTAGCTCAAGGTAGTTCCACAGTTTCAACATTAGAATGCACTAATTCCTTTGGTGGCTATATTTCCAGACAGCTGAATTTTCAGAACTTGCTATGATAAAAATGCCTGCATGGAAATCAGTGTGCAGCCCCTGTCCAGAGTTTGAAAAATTGTACAGTGCCCAACAGGCGCACACATCCTGTAAGCAAATAATTGCAGATAAGAGTGAAATAACAGTATTTTTCCCTTCAATTTATATGTATTATTTTTTCAGACAGCTCCAAAGTTGTTAGGACATCAATGCTTAATACACAAAATCGGTATTTCATTTTACCTACAGGTGCTGTGAAAAAATTACTAACATACCAAAGGCACCAAAAAATGAGAAAATGTGAGATCCTATGGCCAGAGGTCAGAGACAGTAGTGCTTCCAGTGAACATAAAATACTGTGATATGACTCAATCCCTGGTCGAGGTGGGGACCCGTGAAAGAAAATGCTGGAAACACAGGTGGATCGGATTCCAGAAGGCCTTCTAAGCACACCAAAGAACCTGAATTTTATGCTGAGGCCAGGGGCAACTATGAAAGAGTTTGAGACGGAGTCTCCCTCTGCCATCCAGGCTGGAATGCAGTGGCATAACCTCGGCTCACTGTAAGCTCTCCGTCTCTTAGGTTCAAGTGATTCTCCTGCCTCAGCCTTTCAAGTAGCTGTGACTACAGGTGTGCACCATCACGCCCAGCTACTTTTTGTATTTTCAGTAGAGACGGGATTTCACCATGTTGGCCAGGATGGTTTCGTTCTCTTGACCTCGTGATCTGCCTGCCTCAGCCTCCCAAAGCGCTGGGATTACAGGCAAGAGCCACCGTGCCCAGACAAGAATTTTTCTCTAAACCTCCTGCTACAGGAAGTACACCACCACCTGAGTTTTACTAGATTTCCCCAGTTCTTAGAATGGCTACATTTCACCATCTGTTATGTACCACACTGCTGAGTTCATACTAAGTGAGATGAAAGCCATCATGAGATCTCTAGAGAACGGCCTGCAACTGCACCTAAACATGGAACCAAAGTAAATACGTAGTGTAAAATGCTTTATGAAGAAAACTTACTACCTAGCATTCACAGATGTGTGTTTCATACTCTACAATTAGTCCATCTACAGCAAAGCTGAGTCCTGCCTCAAACCCTCAAGCTGTTATTATCTCCTTTCCTGGTTCCGTATTACTACCAAAGCTTGTGCTAGATACAGCTAGAACCCCTCATTTTCTAATCCCTAACAACATGTGGATATGAAAAAGAGCCATATGGTGAATTGTGAACTGCTTAACTTCATGATGCAGTACGTTCAGCATGCACAATCAACATTTGTCCTTTCTCTGAAGCATCGTTTAAGATTTTTAGCACGTTTATGCCTAGTGTTCCATTACTGGAACACTATAAGCATGTGGGTGTTATTGATGTCTTATTCCTCAAGGTCATCACCAAAGTCTCATTGCAAAAGTCCAAAAAATTGCAACTTCTGGCATAAATGGGTTAAGAATGATGGCCATTCTTGTCTGTATGTGTGAGACACTCGACAATAAGAATACTGAAAATCGATCTGTATGTGTGGCATACTTGACAATAAAGAATACTGAAAATCAATCCCCGAAAACATTTTACATGAAGATGTTTTACCTTTCAAATGTTATGTTTAGGAGACATTTCTTATTAGGCATAGAAAAATTTATCAATCTAAAGCCACACTGGCTCTATCACCCAACTTATCAGGCAGTTCCAAAAGTTGGGGAACAGCTACATATTAGACAATCAAAAACCATCATGTACACTCCGGGTTTTAGAAAGAACGACGACTAAGAAGAGAGATGCTATAAAAGGCTGTCTGTCCCAGATGAGCACAGAAGAGGAGACCAGGACCCACGTGTATCTCATGCTCCCTCTTATACTAGACAGAAAATTGTTGGGGGACCAGAGACTTTGGCCAGTCACAACATATCCATCAGAAAAACCTACAGCTCTGAAAATTTCAACAAGAAAAGCTATCCCACCTATTAACCCTTCCACCTCATTCCTGAGGTTTCAATGAAGAGTGAGCTCCACCAGAGCAACAAGCCTAACTTCTTGCCCCCACTTCCTTCCTAAGGAAGAGGAGTGACATCTGATTGCCAAGTCTGTATGAAACACTTGCCTGGAGCCATGCTCCACCAGCCCTGCTCTCCTGTTCAGGCTCTGTCTGCCTGTAGACAGCACGTGCCACGTGTTCCTGGGAGAGGACATGATACTGTTCGCTAGGCTCCTGACCAAGTTGGGTGAGGAAGTAAGCCTATCTGGTTGAGGCACATTCTCTAAATTGTTGGAACAAAAAGTAGTATTTTGATCTCTTTCTGCCTGGTCCTGTGTCTCTCAGTCTGTTCTCATTTCAGACATGTAAAACCTGAATGCTAGAAATAGGCGTAAGAATCAAAGGAGTTGTTAGAGAGGTAGATTTAAAATACCTCAAATCATCTGCATTCCGCAAGTATCTACACCTATTATGTGCAAGACAATATGCCAGGTGCTGAAGACAGTTGATGAAGAAGGTATAGTCTTCATCTGTGTGCTCTTTACAGTTTATCAAGAGGATAATTGATCACCCAAATAATTATTTAGTTACAATATGGTAAATACAGGGTGCTCTGAGAGACGATATCAAGATTCTCTGTACTGGCCGGGCGCAGTGGCTCACATCTGTAATCCTAGCACTTTGGGAAGCTGAGGCTGGCAGATCACTTGAGGTCAGGAGTTTGAGACCAGCTTGGCCAACGTGGTAAAACCCTGTCTCTACTAGAAATACAAAAAAAATCAGCACCACATGGTGGTGCACGCCTGTAATCCCAGCTACTCAGGAGTCTGAGGCAGGAGAACTGCTTGAACCTGAGAGGCGGGGATTGCAGTGAGCAGAGATTGTGCCACTGTACTCCAGCCTGGACAACAAGAGTGAAAACTCTGTCTTATAAAAGAAAAGATTCTGTGTTGGTAAATGGCCCCACCAGTTGGATAAGCCTGATCCACAGCCTCCCTTGACCCTGTACTCTTCCATGCTGCCAACTGCACCATGGCCAATCCATCCCCTATCACCTCTGAGATCCATCCCCTGCCACAGCTCTCCATTCCTAACCCTCAGCAGGGCTCTCTCTCCGAACGCTGCAACGGCTTGCCAGCTGAGCCCCTTACATCCATTCTTTTCAAAAAAAAATAATAATAATTAATTGCGGTAAAACATACATGACATAAAGTTCACCATTTTTATCATTTTACGTGTACAGCTCAGTGGCATGAAGCACATTCACACTGCCGTGCGACCATCATCACTATCCATCTCCAGAACTTCTTCATCTTGTAAAATGGCAACTCCAAACCCATCAAGTAACTCCCCATTCTCCCCTCCGCCAAGCCCCTGCTGGCCACCATTCTACTTTCCATTGCTCTGCATTTGGCTACTGTAGGAACCTCACATAACCTGAGTCATATATTTACTCTCTTATTATTGGCTTATTTCACCTACCACCATTTCCTTAACTGGAATCCACTCTTGCCTCCCAATCTATTCTCTGCACAGTGGGAGCTGTTCAAAATACCAATCTGACCTTGTCACCCCTCCATGCAGCTTTCATTTCTCAAAAGACAAAGACGAAATTCCTTCATGTGGCCCAAAACCCTGCACGCTCGGCCCCCAGTGACTTCCCAGCATGGCACTCTCACTCTCAGTGCAGAAACTGTCCCATCCATCTCTCCTACCGCCGGGCCTTTGCATGCCATTCCCACTGCATGGATCACTCTTCCAGGATCTCTGTCTACACACTCTCATTGATGCTTCAGATAAAGGCCCAATGTGCTCATCCTCAGGGAAATCTCCCTGACATCCCCCAACACATCCGATGTGTCGAGACTGGACTGCCTTGACAGCATGGCTTTCTCCTCTGTGGAGCTCAATCGCAGTGACATCAAAATCTATCTGTATGCTTGCTTGCTTGCTTGCAATATGTCTCTCTTCTGCTGACTGCAGAAGTTACAAATGAGGGAAGAGAGTGTATGTTTTTTATTTCCACTCTATCCGCGGCATTCAGCATACATACTAGCACCCAGTAGGGGCTCAGAAAAAAAAAAGTTTCTTTGCTTAAAAATGAACACAAGAGCAGAACCTGACCAGGACTGGTTCAGGAAAGGCATGCCTGAGAAACTGAGATTTGATCCAAGAACTGAAGAAAAAGAAGGAATTAATAGTAAGAAAATAACTGGAAAGGGGGGTATAGAATATGGCAGAGGAGTGGATATTCCAGATCGCACAGGTATAGAAGACTTGGGATAGGAAAGAGGTTGATATACTTGGGAAAGTAGAAAAGAAACAAAAAACAAAATAAGACAAAACACAGGCCAGTGTGGGTGGAGTGGGGAGAACAAGGAGACCCAATGATGAGCTGCCTGACCTAAAGTCAATGGCAAACTGGTGCTCTCTGAAGACTTCCGGTCCAAGGAAGTTCTGTTATACCTGGTACCACAAGTTTGAGTCACCTGCCAAAGGAACTGTCTCTAAATAACTCTCCAAGCCCAGTCCCCTCACACAAAGCGTTTATGACCCAAACTGCTTTAAACGTATCTTCTCAGTTAATCCCTTCAACAGCCTCTGCAGTTGGTGCTCACTCCAATTCAGAGGACAGCATACTAAAGATAAGACAAATTAAATAACTGGAAAGTTAGATAACTGGCCCAGCGTAATTTGGCTGGTAAGTGAAAGGGCCTGAGGTGTGAACAAATATCTGTCTCCAAAATCCATGACATTTTCACCAAACCCCATAGCTCTTATGAAGCCTGGAGGTTTTTTTTTTTTTTAATGCTTATTTCTTGTTCCAAAGAAAGTTCTATGTTTTTACGCATTAAAGGCACTAGCAGTACAAGTTGTAGAGTGATATTTTAGTAACAAAAGATATTTTTGCACAAAACATCAAAAAGTGGCTTATGCAGATTCACTGCTCGCTATACTGACTGCAGAGCTTAGGTCACAGCTTGAGTTCCCCCCCAAAGAAGCCAAATCCTGGAGATGAAACTGGACAATGAGAAGCCAGTCAGCTGCAGGTGGGAGAATCCTCTGAGAGATGTCACCAACCACATCAAATAATTTGCAAATGAGAGAATACGTCCAGCAGGTTAAACCTACACATCACACGTTACAGATTCAATGGCAAAGAAAAAAAATGGCTGGCTAAAATGTTCTGTAACAATAGTGACAGATAACTGAGAATGACATAAAACATACCAGATTTCTAAGTAAAAAGACAAAATACATATCAAAGACCAAGAAATCTGGACAATAAAATAAAAAGCTAAAGCTACAATATCTGCAGTCAGCAGGTACAGGAGAAGAAAACTACCACCACCACCACCAAAAAATCTACAACAATAAACAACATGTCTATTAGAAGAACATTTCAGTAATTCTCATCAAGACTCTAAGATCCTTGAACAGGGCTTAGCAAACTTCTCCTACAAAGGTCCAAATACGAAGTATTTTAGACTTTGTGGGCCAAAATACTCAATGGTACCACTGTAGCTTGAAAGTAGACACCAGGGATAAAGGCATGGCTCTGTTTCAATAGAAGTTTATTTACAGACACATGCAGAGAGCAAGATTTAACCTGCAGACCGTACTCGGCAACCTATCCTTAAAGGTCAAGAGTAAGTCTTCTCAGATTCTTCAAAGCAATAACACAGAGCTTCAATATCACAAAAGAAGGAAAATTAAAATGTTTCTGAAAGTTTTATTTTTCATAAAATCCTACGTTGTAAAGCAATCATTTATCCTCATTTTAAAAAAGAAAAAGCGACAGCTCAGAGACCTTCAATCATTTGTACAGGGCTGGCCAACTCACAAGTGGCAGGGCCAGGATTAGAACCCAGGTATGCTGACGTGTTAATGCTCAGGTTCTTCTCACCATCCCATGTAGTTAACTGCTTAGTGACAGAGAAACTACCCTTTAGTGAAAAAGACAGGAAGATAATAAAATGATCCTCAAGATGTAACAGCTCCAAGTGTGATTCAGTCCACAGCCTTCCAGGATGAATAAAAAGAAAAGATACCACCTCGAACTGGTCCAAGGAAAAAGGATAGTTTAACATAAACACATAAACAATGGAACTTGTACAGGTACTAAGTATTCTGATGCTTGCAGGAACTGGAAACCCACTGGAAATTAACACGCCTATCCCTCCATATCTATCTCTGTCTCCTCCATCTATCTTCCCCTTACCCCTCCCACACTCTCTCCATATTTTTCTGCATCACTCTTTATCTCCTCCATCCTTCCCTCTTCCTTCTCCTTCTCTCTTCTCTCCCTGTGCCCCACCATGGCCCTCGGTCAGGAGACTAAGGGTTTCTCATTTGTGCTTTACCTAGGGTCTGCAGCATTCTCTCTTTCGACCAGATAATGTCTTCTTTTGCCAAAAGGTGCCTTCCTCTCCAGCTGGCATGGGAACAAGGACGACTGTCAGAGCAGTACCACTGCCCTGAGTCAGCCTCTCCTGGTCCAGACCAATAGCTTACACCCTGTTTGACCAAATTCTTGAGATGGAGAACTCAATTAGTTACATGTGAGCACAGGAGTTAGCTGGGCATGAGTTACACGTGCAATCTTAGTCCAGTTATGGCCAAAGACGGAACGCGGTCCTCCAGTACTTATATTCCAGAATGCAGGAGCTAGAGACAAAGCCAGTTCTTGACAGGTGGGCACACACCTCAACGTGTCTAGTATCAGGAAAAGCAAAAGGATGATTGGGATCTACAATCTGAGAAAACCAGCAAGCAGATCAGAGAAACAGAAACCAACGGGAATAAAAAATGCATTTGTAAAAATGACGTAAAAGAAATGGGACATATTTACTCAGTTCAGGAATAATCTGGAGAACTCAAAAAGATACCAAATAAAAGTGATTAAAAATAATCATATAGATGAGAAATCCAGCATATAAGACTATAAAATTATGCATATGGAGAGGATTCTTATTTTACATAAAGGGATACTATTTCCACAGTGGCAGAAGGCTGCTTTTTATCCCTATAAAGGACAGAGTGAGAAGGAACAGTATCTCTAACTGGGATCTCCTGTTTGACTTCAAGAATTTGACCATATATTCTAATATAGGTAGCTAATGGATACCATGAAATACCTAAATCAACACAGACAACCTAGTACAAACCACCACCTAAATGCGTACACAAAACATTTGGGGGAGGAGGGGGTGACTGACATTGCAAAGAATTCCTTACTTTACATAAAACTGCACAACGAAGATGCTAGAATAGGAAACCTCATTATTGTCTTTCATTTCTCCATTCCAGTGGTTCTTAGGAGACAAGAAGATAAATCTCAGCTCAAGTTCTATTTTCAGCACCAGCCCTAGAACCAGCTAATTCTCTCTTTCCTGCTTCTCCAAGCTGACCCAGATCTCGCAGCATTTCTTAATGACACTCGGATATCTGAGGAGTGTGAGTATTATGACGTATCCTCCATGAATGGGAGCAGAGAGCACCGTGAGACAGAAGCCTGCATAATTACCATGAAGAAGAGGCACATCTGAGACCATTTTGCCCAAGCGATGGTCAAGATGCTGTGGTGGGAACCGAGGTACACTGCCCACCTACTTTCCTTGATGTGCTTCTAATGAAACAGTTGGCCACTACGGAAACAGTGTCAATGCATTAGGGGAGCGATGCTTAACCCTGAGTGTGCAGCAGAAGTGTCCTTCGAGTTTTGTATAAAAAGCAGATGCCAAGCCCAGATCCCCTCCATACAGCAGGTAGTGGTGGGGACCCCAGAATCAGCCACCTGCAGAACTCTCCCAATGATATTTTTTAATATCTATCTCTGCCGTTAAAATAAAAGCTTCAGAAGATCAAGAAGTCTGTTTTGGTCATCCCTTTATCCTCAGTGTCTAGAACAGTGCCTGATTCAAGCACTCAAGTCAACAATGAACGTATGAATCAATTTTCTATGTGCCAGACACTGCTCCTTACAGAGTGTTATGGACTCAATAGTGTCCCACCCCCAAATTTATATGTTGAGGTACTAACCCCCAGCACCTCAGAATGTGACTTTATTAGGAAACAATGTTGTTGAAGACATAACTGGTTAAGATGACATCAAACTGGTTAAGATGACATCATAGCCACGAATCCATTATAACTGATGTTCTTATATTAAGGGGAAATTTGGACACAAACACACACACACACACACACACACACACACACACATGAAGAATGCCCTGCAAAGATTGGAATCATGCTGCCACAAGCCAAATAACTATCAGAAATTAAGAGAGAGGCTGGGCGTGGTGGTTCACACTGTAATCACGGCACTTTGGGCAGGTGGATCACATGAGGTCAGGAGTTCAAGAGCAGCCTGGCCAACATGGTGAAACACTGTCTCTACAAAAATTAGCCAAGTGTGGTAGCAGGCGCCTGTAATCCAAGCTACTTGGGAGGCTGAGGCAGGGGAATTACTTGAACCTGGGAAGCAGAGGTTGCAGTAAGCCGAGACTGCGCCAATGCACTCCAGCCTGGACGACAAGAGTGCAACTCCATCTCAAAAAAAAAAAAAAAAAATAGGAGAGAAACCTGGAACAGATCCTTCCCTAGCATCTCGAGAAGGAGTTTGGACTTCCAGCCTCCACAAGTGTGACACAATAAATTTCTTTTGTTTCAGCCATTCAGTTTGTAGTACTTTGTTACGGCAGCTTTATGGACTTCATATGGAGGGGGAACACATTCCAGTCTAAAGTGGCTCATGGTCCTGATTCAGTCCACTCAAAACAATGTGCTGCAGGGCATGCACCCAGTTTTAAACACACAGTCCTTTTGGAGTCTGTGAAGACTAATGAAGGGTCCTAAGTAATCAAAGTAAGTGGAGAAGTGAGATGATTGATTCCAGGGCAAATACACACAGAAAAAAAGCAGAGGTACAGGTGTGTGTACAACAAAATCAGTCCATGGTCTATGCCTGGACTTTTCTAACTCCAGAATGGGGCTCAGGGTGGGGTGCAGAAATCTTTATGCACAAATTAGTACTGATCAGGCTTTACTTTTACAATAACTACTGGCTAAGAGCAGATCTCATTCTATCCATATCAAAACTTTGGGAGGTTTCTAACTCCAGAATGGGGCGGGGTCCAGAAAAAGACCTTTGATGCACAAATTTGTATTGATCAGGCTTTATTTTTACAGTAATGACTAGCTACAGCAGATCTCACTCTGTCCATATCAAACCTTTGGGAGGGTCACGAAAAACAACCTCAACAGTTGCCCAATGTTCCTAGTTTCCAACGAACAGACTATTGGCTTCTGGAGAGGGTGAAGGCCACCCATGAGTGTGAAAGACGCAGATTCTTCTTGTGTCTGACAAAGAGAATCCTGACTTTCAGATGTCTCATTCAGACATTATCCAGAAGGCAAATCATTATTTCAACTCAGATGTCTTCTCAGAATACCCCCTTGTCATCTGCTTTAGGGAAAAAAAAAAAGCTGAAAAGATGTTGTTGGAAATGTCATCTGCCTGTTGTGCAGAAGTGAAATCGAAGTGCTCTTTGTGTTAAATGTGACTACCGTCACACTTGAAATCCAGCGTATACATGTTACCAGTACCCTCTGCAATCACCCACCCAGGTATCAGCTGGAGGAGGCTGCAAAGACAGATTCAGGTTTCTTAATTTTGCCACTTATTTTTTTCTTGTTAATTTAAAAATATCACAGTGTTTTAATTTCATTCAATTTAATGTACTATACCTGCAGTTCCAACATACTTCATTATTTATATTGCCAGAAAAGCACTTAAAAATCAAATTGCATAATTTGTACTTGTACATCTTTAAGGTAGATTTATACAGGAAATAGTCAAATAGGTGGGGCCATATTGCTCTGAATATTAAATTTTAACAAGTCATCACCCCAAAACATTTGCAGAGAATAATGTGAATGGGCCATTAGTTATTTGTGTAGAAAGTTAATCAAACAGGCATTGAAATGTTAACCTATACTTTCCTTTGTTAGGAGAGAGGAGGCAAGGGCCCAACTACCAAGGTGCATGTCCCAGATGTGCCATTTATTAACCCTGTATCCTTAGGTTCATGACTTACGATTTTTGGGCCTCATCCTCCTCTTCTGTTAAATAGGAATACTAGTAACACCTATCTTACAAAGGTACGGTGAAGATTCAAACAGATAACATATATAAAGTTCTCAGAAAACTACCTGGCACAAGGGAAGCAAAATTTAATGACTTGCTAGAGTAAGTATTTCCTACACTATGAAAAATTACCATCATTTGTAAAGTAACAATCATCAGTCTTTCACTCATATTAATATGATTTTATCAAGCAGATCTCTCCAATATTTCTCTTTATCATTGTTACGTCTCAAATGTCACAGTGGGTGGAGCTTCCATGTTTTCTAATAGTGTTCGCTAATTTGGAATTTTTACACTGATAATTATCTTTTTAAAAAATGTACAGAAGCACATTCAGAGTCATCTGAACAGTCATCTTTTAGCGGAGCTCAATGCCACACCCCACTTTTGCACCTAAGTCTATGGTCGTGGTAGTCCCAGGTTGTACCCACTACCTTAACTGCCCCAGGCTGATCAGAAGGGTAACACCAAAAGGTTAGATACCTAAATGATGCACTTATACCACGCAAAGGCCAAGAATCTGGCGCAAAGAGGTTGGGTGCTCTCTGGTTGGAAAGAAATATGAGCCATGGCGTGGTACATGGACACTGCAAATTCTATGCCAAAGCGATCTGCCCCATATTAACACTGCATCACCTAACACGTTAACATGTGGGTAACTTAAACACTGTTTTTTAGAAGGTATTAGTTTTGTTAGAATTTATTATATAAATCTGTTGTACTCTGTGCAGGCTATCACTATGCAGAGGTTGCACAAAACTGCACATTTAAGTAATATTAAAATGAAAAGAATTTACGTTAACACAGTGGTCTGAAAATTGTACCCTGGGATGGCAAGACACTAAATGGAAGAAATACAGCCCAAACGATCTGTGGTCTGGCCCTGGCCTCCTCCTCCTTCTCCCACCTTTCCCACCTCTTCCCCCTTTACCAGGTCACCCCAGGCTCTTCCCTGTCACCCAGGCTGCTGCTATTGCCCCCAAATGGGAAATTCTTACACAACTCTCAAGTCCCCCTCATCACAAATCCATGAGAAATCTTCCTGACTCCCGCCGATGGACGTTAGCACTTCCTGACTGGTTCCTCTGCCCTCATACCATCTTCCATTTCTCCAACTCTCTCTTTGTCTAAGATCCTTTCTTACCACATCTGCGCTCTCGGGGAATAGTAGGTACTTTGAAATCAGGAACCATGAATCTCTGAATTACTGGATCTCTAGCAACACACACAATGGCTGGCACAGAATAGATACTTGGTACAAAGATGCTTGCAAGTGTATGACCCACTGTGGGCCAGGCACTCTGCTAAGAGCTTGCTGCTATGTTATCTGAACCCAAAGGAAAACCGGAGACACGTGGTTTTATTTCACTGAGGCTCAGGCCCAAGGCCACACCAATGGTAGGGAACGAGCCAGCGGTTCCATCCCAAGTTTCCTGGCTCCAACCCACCTCGGGTTAGTGATGAAAACAGTGACGATGGCAACAACTATGAAGATGACAGGAACGATCACAGTTAACATACACCAAGGGTCTCCTATATGACAAGTACTGCTCCAGACATTTGTGTTCTTAATTTATCTTTATAACACCATAAGATATACGAGGTAATCTGTGACAGTAATAAATTGACTTGACTGGGCTATAGGGCGCCCAGACATTCGGTCAAACGTTATTCTGGGTGTGCCTGTGAGGGTGTTTCTGGATGAGATTAACATTTCAATTCCTAGAATGAATAAAGGACATTGCCCTCCCTAACGTGGAAGGGCTTCATCTAATCAACTGAAGATCTGAGTACAATAAAAAGGCTGAGTAAGAAGAAACTCTGTCTGCCCGACAGCTGAGCTGGGCCTTTAAACTTGAACAGAAAAATAGCTGTTCTTAAGGTTTTCAGTCTGTTGGTTTTCAGAATGGAACTACATCATTGGCTCTCCTGGGTCTTCAGCTTTGCTGACTGAAGATCTTGGGACTTCTCAGCCTCCATAATAAACTAAGTCAATTCCTTATAATAAATCTCTTTATATATCATATATAACAAAACTAATAGGATGGATGGATGGATAGATGGATGAACGGACGGACAGATGGAAAGAGAAACAGAGACAGAGAGAGGGAAAGAGAGAGAGAGAGATGAGATAGAGGGAAACTGAGGGACACAATTGTTAGGCAGGATGGATGGATGGATGTATGGATGGCTAGACAGATGGAGAGACAGAGAAACAGACAGAAGACAGACAGAGAGAAAGACAATACAGATAGAGGAAAACTGAAAAACAGAATGGTTATGCCACATACCCAAAGTCACACAGTTACTAAATGATAGAGATACTATCTGAACTCTGCCAGCAGTCCGGGTCCATGCCTTCTCTTCCCAGCAAGTTGACTATACACCACCAAGATAACAGAGTATACTCTCTCTGGAGCCCTTAGTGAGAAGCCCAGCCTGGTCCAGAAGTACTAGAATGGAACTGGGGGTTTATTGTAGGTAAAGCGCCACCAGAGTCTGGTCCATGGCAGCTATCTTAGCGTCACCGGTGGTGGTAGTAATAGCAGCAAGACGGCCCTAGCTGGAAGACTGTCCTTTGGCATGACAGCCAGGAGGGTAAGAAGGTGCTGCGAGTAAACCACTCTGAGATATGAACAATAGTTTTATAGTGAGCAGCTCTTTAATAAGACACGAGGCAAGATTTAGCACCGAATGTGCCTGCTCTTAAGTCAGCAACATCAGAAATCATAGCAGGTTGTACACCTGGTGAATGTGAAATGTGTTTGGGGAAGGAGCACTGTTGTATGACACCTCCCTCTGGAATCCCTTCTCTAAATCATCCACTCCCTTCTCTGCCCTTGCTCCCCCACCACCAACACCTTGGTAACAAATTTGCAGACAATGAAACAGCAACATGACACAATTACCAAGGCCAACAGGAGTGCAAGGACCTGGAGATGGGCCTCAGGCTGCCCAGGTAATTTATACTCTTCACATCCCCATCTCCCACAGGCCCTGGTCTGCCCCTGAGAAACAAGACAGATAGAAGAGAAAATCCCATAGAGGTCACCCTGAGAATCTTTTCTTTAAGAATGGATCTGGTGTCTCACTGCTCTCCTGAGTCGCACAGCCTGTTAACAAAGGGATGGCTCATTTAGGGACAGTTGGTGGTTGCCTGTAACTCCATGAGAGACTGAGAAAATTGAAAACCTAGCTCAGTATAAGTCACTGTGTGCATAAAGATAAGTTCTTCACTAAGACATGCGAAGATGGACTGTTATCCCAGCACTTTGGGAGGCCAAGGTGGGTGGATCACGAGGTCAAGAGATCGAGACCATTCTGGCCAACGTGATGAAACCTCATCTCTACTAAAATTAGCTGGGCATGGTGGCGCACGCCTGTAGTCCCAGCTACTCGGGAAGGCTTAGGCAGGAAAATTGCTCGAACCCGGGAGACGAAGATTGCAGTGAGCCAAGATTGCGCCACTGCACTCCAGCCTGGAGCCTGGCAACAGAGCATGACTCTGTAACAAAAAACAAAAAACAAACCACCATGCAAAGATGAAAAAAAATATCACCAAGTCAGCCAGGGTGGAGCTGAGAAGCTGAGAACTCATTCTAAAGTTCACCCCAGGAGGCCACCCAATCCCATGTGTTTCCTACAGTGATGGTCTTCCCTTTTTTCAATAAAAAGGTAGGGAGGCCGGGTGCAGTGGCTCACACCTGTAATCCCAGCACTTTGGGAAGCCGAGGCAGGCAGATCACCTGAGGTCAGGAGTTCGAGACCAACCTGACCAACATGGAGAAACCCAGTCTCTACTAAAAATACAAAATTAGCCAGGCATGATGGCACATGCCTATAATCCCAGCTGCTTGGGAGGCTAAGGCAGGAGAATTGCTTAAGCCCAGGAGGCAGAGGTTGCGGTGAGCCAAGATCGCACCACTGCACTCCAGCCTGGGCGACAGAGTGAGATGTAGTCTCAAAAAAACAAAAACAAAAAGGGAGGGAGTAGCCTAGGAATCTACATTTTAACAAACCACGGTTCGTTCAGATCAACTTTTTCCCTTACTTTTTCAACCAAGGCTCTTCATGTTTCATTTCACTTCTTCAAGATGATGATGAATGATGTCTGCTGAGGCTCCATGTCCATTAGTTTCATTTTGAAGCTTTCCAGGTGTCTAGGGGGTGGAGCCACCAAACACAGACCAATCCTAGCACTGCAAGCTCCTCACACCAGAGATTTCCCTTGAGATGAGATGGGATGGAAACACAGCCAATGGGAACCCATCCTAAACCATACACGCAGGGGAGAGGGAAGGGCTTCTGGTCAAGGGCAAGGGCTTAGACAGTGACTGGGGCAGCTGGCATAGGCTCTGGAGATGAGAGGAGGGTGGAGAGAGGTAGTGTGATCATGACCTGGAAGCCCTGGGCACTGGGTGAAGCGCTGAACAAATGCTAGGGGGTATGAATATACAAAAGAAATCCCAGCCATCCTGCCTGAAATGTGATCAAAGCTCCTCCTGGAGGCATCGAGTAAAGCATGTGCAAACTGCTAAAAACAGGAACATGAGTGACATCAAACTGCATTCAAACCTGCGTCCCTAATATCTAAATTACAGGATCCAGGTATACTCCTTGGGAGCATTCGAAGGACAGGGTTTTCTCTTTGACATAATTAAGGCAAAGTCTTACATCATTTCCCAAGGCAGATACAGGAATAGTGGCATCTGACAGAACTGTGGTTTGGTTAAAATGCACATTCCTAGGTTATGCCCCCTGTCCAGCTGAACCAGAATACCAGGCATGCAACGCAGGCATATGCATTTTAAAAAAATTCACTGGCCAGGTGCGGTGGCTCACGCCTGTAATCCCTGCCCTTTGGGAAGCCGAGGAGGGCAGATCACAAGGTCAAGAGATCGGGACCATCCTGGCCAACATGGTGAAATCCAGTCTCTACTAAAACACAAAAATTAGCCAGGTGTGATGGTGCATACCTGCAGTCCCAGCTACTCAGGAGGCTGAGGCAGGAGAATCCCTTGAACCCCGAGAGGTGGAGGTTGCAGTGAGCAGAGATCACACCACTGCACTCCAGCCTGGCAACAGAGTAAGACTCTGTCTCACTCAGTCTCCCAAAAAAAAAAAAAAAAACTTGCTAGGTACTTTTTATGTCCACTAAAGCCTGTGAACACTGCTCTATAAAGTACTGGAATCAGAACTGAGTTCTAATTCTAGCATTTGGGATTGAGGCAGCTTTCCCAGATGTACCCCTCATCTAAACAATGTTGCCTCAAAAGCTGACTGTGGGTCTGGGAGACACATGTGCCAACAAAACTTCAGGAAAGAAAGAAAGAACCCTGACACCATGAAGCAAACACAGCAGAATGTGTCTCACACTCACTGAGCCTCAATTTTCTTAGTTGTAAAATGTGGACATCGCCCCACCTGTTGTGAGGCTCAATGAAGAGACAAACACGCACAGCAATTAATTAGCAGAGAATCTGGCACGGGATAAGTGCTCAATGAGGATGAATACATTACCAGTAGTATTCATCGACTCATCTGTCTATACAGAGTGCATATAAATTCACTGAGAGTTCAAAAAAATGCAGCAAACCATGGCAAATTAAATCAGCTGACTCTTCCCTTTTGGGCACCTAAAGCTAACCCATCAAGAGGTATGTGGGTTGGGCTCAGGCAAACAGGGAGCGACTTGGTGCACAGCTCACCCGGCCCTGAGATGCTCAGTGTTCCTCCCTGTGAACTGCAGCTTAGGATTGGATGTCTTACTGCCCTCTTTCCCTGGTGTACCCAGTTCACTAACAAGTAGCACAGGTATCACAACAAATCCCCAAATCCAAACAATTCTCAGCATTTCCATTTGGCCTGTCATGGCCCAGACCAGCCATGCTTTGGTCTTGGGGACTACGGCAGCCTTCCCTTCCTGGTCCCAAGTGCACTGTTTCTTCCAGCCAAAGCTCTCTTCATACAGCAGGCCCCTGCTCTGAGCCCATCAATGTACGATTGCCAGATTTAGCAAACAAAAATATAGGATGTCCAGTTACGTCCAAACTAAACAATTATCCATCATGTATCTGAAATTCAAATTTAACGAGCTGTCTTCTATTTTATCTGGCAACCTCAATGCCAGTGGCTTCCCAGTGCACTTGGAACAAAACACAATCTCCTTGTTAGCATCTGTGAGGCCCCAGATCATGGATGCTGGCCTAACTCTCTCTTCTCATCTCATCCTCCTGGCTGTCCCTTGAACAAACCAAGCTTGTTCTGTCTCGGGATCATTGCACTGGCTGCTCCCTCCATCTGGAATATTCTTCTCTCAGATCTTTGCTTGGCTTTCCACTCCAAGATGACCATCCTGCTCCAAGATGACCAACTCTTTTCTTTTCTTTTTTCAGTTTATTTTTGTTTTTTGTAGAGATGGGGTTCTGCCACATTACCGAGGCTGGTCGCAAACTCCTGGCTTCACACAATCCTCCTCCATTGGCCTCCCCCAAGTGAGGATTATAGGCATGTGCCACCATGCCTGGCCTCAAGCTGCCCTCTTCAAAGAAATCCTCTCTGACCTTCTAAAATCCTACTCTGCACCAAATGACCCCGTCTCTCTCTCTTTACCTTGCTTTTAAGTATACACACACACACACACACACACACACACTCATCACCAGCTGATAGAACTTAGTTCTTATCCAGCTGTCTTACTGGAAAGTAAATATTATGAGGGCAAAGACTGCAGCTGCCTTGGTCATTAATGTATCCCCCAGGGCTGAGAAAACAGGCAGCACAGAGTAGGCACGAAGCAGACGTTTGCTGAATGAGTGTTCCAGGAGGCATGGCATGTTCTTAAGAGCCGCGCCAGAAACTGTGCCAGGCCAACATGCCCCAGCAAGTGTTACTGTCTTCTCAGTTATATCACGAGCTGAGGAAAGTGTGGAGAGATGGGAAGGGAAGAGGAGCACTCGGGACCGACGCACCCACTCACGTGGAGGAGGTGGGAGATGGGAAGAGAATCTGCTGTGCACCAAGTAGGCCCGATGCCAACCTGAGTGCTACCCACTTAAAAAGTAAAAATATTCGATATTAATATTTGTCCTCTTCTTCCTCTGACGGAGCCCTCACTCACCTTCTCTCTTGATGGTAAACACAATACCACATCACACCTAGATACTTATTCCCTGCCGAGACCCATCACAACTCCACAAGGAAGGAATCCCTGCCCTCATCTTTCTGATGAGGCTCAGAAAGGTGAAGAAACTTATCCAACATAACACAGCAAGTGAGTAACGATGTCAAGATTTAACTGCAGCAGAACAGAGATAATGAAGTGCACCAACTCTGAAGCCAGGCTCCTTGGGGTAAAATCCTATTCTAATGCTGTCTCTGTCTCAATGTCCACCTATAAAGGAGAAGTGAGAAGAGCCCCTCCCCTCACATAGCTGTGTTCAAGGTTAAATGAGTACTAACTTGCTACAAACAGTGCTAGTCCATAAGAAGCAGCAGGTAAATGTTCATCATGACTTTAAGTTCAGATGTCCAGAGTCCAAATCCTCTGCAGTCTGCACTGTTTTGAACTCAGACTTCCAAAAGCCACACACCTTCAGCTTCCTCTGGCCGTATCAACCTCTCTCTCCACATGTTGGTCTCCTCTGCAAGCAGAAGGAGGGTCATGAAGCCTGCGCCTCCCTCCCTTGCTGGTCTGGTCATTAAGCTTCCTATCCTGACCAACTGCACTGCCCATAATGTGTCTAATTCTTCCACTTCCGATTGGTAGGGCACAGTGATTGGTCCCAGTGGGCCCATTCGACCTCCCTAAATTTCCCCACCCCCTCCTGAACCTCCTCGGTGACCTCCCCCAGCACTGGCCCTAGCTTTGAGAAGTCTTATGCCTTTCCTAAGCACACATCCAAAAGTAAAAACACTACATTAAGCATCAAGTCCTGGTTTAGAGCTTCAGACCAGTAGATTGAAAGTTACAGTTCCCACAGTAACCATCGCTCTTCCTACCATGCCCATATTTAGAACCGCATGCTACTGTAAGGGCTGACAAATTTACTGCCTCTGTGCGTGTGTGTTAGGCTGGCTAAGTTTATGAGGGGTGCAAAATCTCAGAACTTTTCTGACTTTGCCAAGGTTAAATTCTCAGCAGCAATGAGTGCTGCATGGTTGCTTGAGCAGGAAGAACTCCGGAGCACACCCTGATCAATGCCCAGGGAGCTGCATTCAGCGCTTCATCTGCTGGCAACAGGGTGCCTGCTGGGGCAGGGGGCCCCAGGTCAGCAGGTCCCTTGTGCTCACATCATGCAGTCTCAGAGGGCAACTTCAATTCCTGGAGGAGTTCTAGGACTTGGTTTTCGCCAACATTGAGATAGATCAAACCACAGAGAGATGAGACAGACAGCAGCGACCAAAAGAAAAAAGCAAACAGGCATGAAGCAGGTTAGGGGAGGACTGATCTGGGGAGCACAAAGAGGCAAACATAAAATGGGTACTGACAGGGAGAAATATACTGGGGAGTCCAAAACGTAGAAATGAAAAAAGAAGGAGAGACAGGCAAAATACTCAGAAGAAGGAAATGTAAAGAGAAGGGGGCAAAAAAGAATTAAAATGGAGAGAAAAATGATCCGAATAGCTAATCTTTTAAATGCTTATAATGTACATCTTTCACATTACACATTATGCAACTTTCACTCCTACATGATCGCTAGACGTCCGTCCTCCAGCCCTCTCGAGCTAGCTGCTGCCATGGGGAATCTCCACAGGGTATGAAGGGGAGGAGCAGGTACTCTGTAGCCAGGCAGCCCTGGGTTGCCTGGGGCAAAAGGAAATGGGTAGAGAGGGAATATTGAACCCAAAAAGTAGAAATGACAAAAAGAAAGAAGAGTTAGGCAAATTTGGGCAAAAGCTACGTGAGCTTCAGTAAGCAGGTTAATGTTCCTAGGTCTCAGTTTCCTCCTTTATGAACTGAAGACAATGACCCCCATCTCATGGGCGGTCCTGAGGACTGAGTGTACTCATGAAGCACCAGTGAGTGCTATGTGAACGTAGGGTTGTACTGAGGACTGAGTGTACTCATGAAGCACCAGTGAGTGCTATGTGAATGTAAGGGTTGTATAAGTTTGTCATTTATACCTCCCACCAATCCCAGAAATAGGTATCTACATCCCCCAGGTGACCCTGGAAGAAGTCTGACCTGAGTTACTCTCCTAAAGATCAACAGGAGGTGAAATTCTAACACACCTCATCTTCCCTCTTACTAGAGACCTGGGGAAAAGGAGGGAGGGAAGAATGGAAAAGAAGGAAGAAAAGAAAGCGAGAAGAACCTTTCCCTATAGGGTGAGGGCAGACACAGTGAGAAGGCAGAGAGACCAGAGAAGAGAAAAAAAAAGGAATGGAAAGAGAAATCCTGAGGCCCCCTTGACAAAGGCAGCCAAAGTGGAGGCTGGCTTTGGGGCCGTCTCCATCTGACATCACGGGTCTGCTAGCTGGTGAGGTCTGGCACTGGATGTTGCAGGCTGCCACCTCCTGGCACCTTCCCACTGTTCTGTCACATGCCTGTCCATCCCTCCACCCACACCTGTCCATGGCTCCGTCCAACACCCTCCTGGTCTCATCCAGTACCACAGAACCACTGCCACAACACAGAGTAGGTGCTGATGTGGACCCTGCCGTGGTGCCTCCACAACAAGTCTGCCAGTTCTTTCCCAGCTCTGGAACCTACTGGAACCTACACCAGAGCTGCGGGGGGAGCACCAGGCCCAAAGTCCTCACCTCGGGGGGAGCCCCAGATTGGCTATGCAGCCCATGGAACAAATCATCCTCTGGCTTGAGAGCAGTGCAAATTTGCTATGGACGTCACTGAAAGAAACAAACATAGCAACCCCAGAATGGCTCTGGGCAACTGTTTTCGACAGTCCAGCCACGCTCTGTAAGCAGATGTGGAGGCAGCCACAACTGCAAAATGTTAATCCAAGTGACATTTGGAGGATGGGAGGGTGGGAGGACAGAGCCAGCGAAGAAGAGGAGAAGAGGTTTTATCAGGAAGAATGGTTTCACCCACTTCTAAAAGAAGGGAAGGAGGAGAGAATTAAAAAGACATTTGTTGTTGCCCTAACACTACAAGCCATGCACACAACATTGATCACGGGGAGTATCAGACACACCAGTACCAGCGGGCTCATTTCTCACCAGCAAATATTGACTGCGCAGTAAGAAACCACGAAAGCTCAAGAATGGAATACAGCTCCTCACGGGGCAGGAAACAAGTCAGTCAGCAAGCAAAACGCATGCCTCTCTGCTCAGATCCACCCATCTCTATACATGTTCAGACATGAACACGTGCTAAGCCCCATTAATCTCTCCTAAGATTCCCAGCATGTCCTGGGCCACCACAGATGATTTCCAATAAGCATTTGCAAAGGCCATGACTACTCTTAACAATTAGCCTCCTCCTACTGTCTGGGACAGTTGCTTCAAAGGGTCTCACAGGAAGACAATGGAAAACCCTTCAGGAACTTAAAAGAGGTTGGCCTAGGCGTGACCTCTAGTCTTCTCCAGGTAGCTCCTTGGACTCAAGGAGAGCAGCTCTCTTCCTCCCTCTACTCCCATATTTCTTTTCTCCTAAGTGAAAAGGGTTATGGTATCTTTAATAGACCTTAGAAAAAAGCATTTACCTCATTATGTCACTGGTTTGTTTCTGAAAATAAAGTGTTCTGTGCCAAAAGGTCACCATGGAATCAATCTCTTATCATTTTAAGTTAAACAAATTATAATTAAAATTATAAATTACAATTAAAAACTAAAATTTCTTGTATACTAAGCAAACTGCCCACTTCCCTTTCGAATCAATGTCCAAAACAGAAAAGAAAACACCATCAGATACTTAAACATAAATAACTTCTCTTGTTAGGATGCAAAATGCTTAAAACACTGCTTCCTGATCACAAAACTATTCATGCAGCCATCAGCCAACAGTGGCTGTGCATGCAGTAATACGGCTTTCCCCAGTAACAGCAACATTATTTAATTTATTTTATTTTTTTGAGATTAAGTCTCGCTCTGTCACCCAGGCTAGAGAGCAATGGCGAAATCTCAGCTCACTGCAACCTCCACCTCCTGGGTTCAAGAGTTTTTCCTGCCTCAGTCTCTCGAGTAGATGGGACTACAGGCGCCCACCACCATGCCCAGCTAAGTTTTGTAGTTTGGGGTTTCACCATGTTGGCCAGGCTGGTCATGAACTCCTGACCTCAGATGATCCACCTGCCTTGGCCTCCCAAAGTGCTGGGATTACAGGCGTGACACCCCACCTGGCCAACGGCAACATTTTAGATCCTCATTACCCTCTTCACTGATATTTAAGGTTTTCAAAATGCGTATATTCTGGTATTTTACCAATTATATCTGGCATGTAACTCAATATTTATAAAACACATCATTTTGTTAAAAGTATTGTATCAATTTTTACAATGTAAGTATAACTTCTCCGTACATAAACATCACTCCAAAAATATGACATACAAACTTTTATCAAGTTCAGTTTTAAAAAAAAAAGGGCAGAACTACCATTCAACCCTGCAATCCCATTCCTGAGTATATACTCGAAAGAATATAAATCATTCTATTATAAAGACACATGTACACATATGTTCACTGCAACACTCTTCACAATAGCAAAGACACAGAACCAACCTAAATGCCCATCAACAGTGGACTGGATAAAGAAAATGTGGTACATACATACCACAGAATACTATGCAGCCATAAAAAAGAATCAAATCACCTCCTCTGCAGCAACCTGGATGGAGCTGGAGGCCATTATCATAAGCAAATAATAAAAGAACAGAAAACCAAACACTACATGTTTTCACTTACAAGTGAGAGCTAAACTATTGTTTGCAAAGGCAGAAAGAGCAGTATAATAAACACTGGAGACTCAGAAGTGGGAAAGTGGGGGAGGGAGGGAGAGCCAAAAACTACCTGCTGGGTACAGTGTACACTACTCTGGTGACAGGTCCACTAAAATCTCAGACTTAACAACTACACGATTCATTTTTGTCACCAAAAACCACCTGTACCCTTAAAGCTACTGAAATGAAAAACATTTTTAGGGTGTGGTGTCATGCCTGTAATCCCACCACTTTGGGAGGCCAGGTGGGTGGATTACTTGAGGTCAAGAGTTCAAGACCAGCCTGGCCAACATGGTGAAACCCCGTCTCTACTAAAAATACAAAAAATTAGCCGCGCATGGTGGCACACGCCTGTAATCCCAGCTACTTGAAAGGCTGAGGCAGGAGAATTGCTTGAATTCAGGAGGTGGAGGCTGCATGGAACTGAGATTGTGCCATTGCACTCGGGCCTGGGCAACAAGAGTGAAACTCCGTCTCAAAATACACACACACACACACACACACACACACACACACACACACACACAAAATATATATATACACCCCCATATATATACACACATACATACATACACACACACACACACACACACACACACACACACATATACACACACATATATAAAATAAAGAAAAGGAGAGAGAACAAGAAAAAGGGAGGGGAAGGGAAAGAGATAGTTTTTTGAGACAGAGTCTTGCTCTGTTGTCCAAGCTGGAGTGCAACGGCGTGATCTCGGCTAACCACAACCTCCGCCTCCTGGATTCAAGTGATTCTCATGCCTCAGCCTCCTGAGTAGCTGGGATTACAGGTGTCCACCACTACACCCAGCTCATTTTTGTATTTTTAGTAGAGACAGGGTTTCACCATGTTGCCCAGGCTGGTCTCAAACTCCTGAGCTCAGCCAATACGCCCGCCTCAGCCTCCCGAAGTGTTAGGATTACAGATGTGAGGCACCACACCCGGCCAGGTACTTTTCTTTAAAACCAAGAGGCAGCAGCATTATTGACAAGAGCCGAGGTGGAAAAAACACAAATGTCCGTCTACAGATGAATGGGTAAACACACTGTGATACATATACAATGGAATACTACTCAGCCTTAACAAGAAAGGAAATTCTAACACATGCTACAACATACCTGAACCTTGAAAACATTGTGCTAAGTGAAATAAGCCAGAAACAAAAGGGCAAATGTATGCTTCCATATGTAAGAAGGATCTGGAGCAGTCAAACTCACAGAAACAAAGTAGAATACAGGTCACCAGGGCTAAAGGTGGGGGACAGAGGTGGGTAATCGCAAGTTATTTTTTCATGGGTACAGAGCTTCTGTTTGAGGTGTTGAAACCATTTGGGAGATGGGTGTTGAGAACAGATGCACAACACTCATGAAAGTGTCCACTTTTTTTTTAGACTAAGCTGGGCGCAGTGGCTCACAGCTGTAACCCCAGCACTTTGGGAGGCTGAGGAGGGAGGACCACGAGGTCATGAGTTCAAGACCAGGCTGGCAAATATGGTGAAACTCCATCTCTGCTAAAAACACAAACACAAAAACAAAAACAAAAAAATTAGCCAGGCATGGTGGCATGTGCCTGTAGTCCCAGCTGCTTGGGAGGCTGAGGCGGAGAATCACTTGAACCCAGAAGGCAGGGGGCCATGAAATGAGATTATGTCACTGCACGCCAGCCTGGATGACAGAGCAAGACTTCGTCTCTAAAAAACAAACCAAAGAGCTAGAATGCAACATTTTATGTTATGTATATTTTACCAAATTAAAACAAACAAGAGCCATTCTACTATGAAAACCTGAACCAAGAAGCATGCTGTCGCATGTGCCTATGTGCCATGTAGACTTTATGTAAGTCTTAGGTTGCACTGCAACCCTAGTGTACTCAGTGACCATTTTAATCAGGGGCCCGCACTAGAGGAAGCAGCAGTATCTTCTCACGGTATTTGAAGCCGGATACAGTCCTGAGGTGGCCTGCTCCGTTACCACCGTCTTCATCTAGAGAGTTCTGGAATCAGTTTTTCCTGGTGACATTAGCAGCTTGTCATATGACATGTCAGATGTTGGAAAAGAGCTCTCATGGCTAAGATAAAGTGCTACCAAACACGAGGAGTGGCTACAGTGTATTAGAGATACTGCCCACCTTTTCGTAACACAGAACGAAAATGTAAGAGGTTGACAGCATTCCTACTGAGGCCGTCTAAGGGGTGATCCACAGCTATCCTGTTTCCAGCTGCTGCTCAGGAGGAATTCTGCTTGCCTAATGCCAACTATAAGGATGACAGCAATGGTCCCTGTCACAGTGTCACACCTGCCTCTCGTGAACCTTTCTGTAAGAAAGCAGTCAGAGCATCTGAAAGGACAGAGGCAGAAATGCATCTTTAAGGCTGGTTGGATCATTTTGTGCCTACTAATGAATAATAAATGTCTTGATCAATAAATGTCTCTTTGTGTGGCAGAATCTGGTGCAGTAATTTCTTTTCATCACAACATGTGCATGAAGTTCTAGTCTGAGGTTCTTCCACCTTCTACTTTTTGGCCACTACTATTACCTTCAAATTCAACTAAGAGTTGTCCATGACCAAACTGATTTGGGTAAATTCACACACACACGCACACGCGTGCGCAAACACATGGAAGTGGAGACAGAGAAAGGAGGAGGAAGGGAGGGAGAGGGGGAGAATGAAAAAAATAGTATCAGGTGGTCCCCCTAGTCTCTTCCAACTATACAAGTTTGCAGTGATCCTTATCAAAGAGATGACTAGTGGTCACATTTGCAGCCAGCACTGACTTTGGGGGGCATGAGCAAGAATGAGGAGAGTAGAGAATGAGACTTTGGGCTTATCTTTTTTTTTGAGATGGAGTTTCGCTCTTGTTGCCCAGGCTGGAGTGTCATAGCGCAATCTCGGCTCACCGCAACCTCCACCTTCTGTGTTCAAGCAATTCTCCTACCTCAGCCTCCCAGGTAGCTGGGATTACAGGCATGCACCACCACACCTGGCTGTGTGTGTGTGTGTGTGTGTGTGTGTGTGAGGGGGTTAGTAAAGATGGGGTTTCTCCATGTTGGTCAGGCTGGTCTCTCGAACTCCCAACCTCACATGATCTGCCTGCCTTGGCCTCCCAAAGTGCTAGGATTACAGGCATGAGGTACCACGCCCAGCTGGACTCGTCTTTATAAAGTAAAAGAAATAAATTAAGTGCTTACTCAGCATCTTTAGTGAATAAGTACTATATCCAGATTACATCCCCAATCCTAGATATTTCAGTCCCCTAAGATTTTAATTTTGTGTACTCTCTATTCAATTTAGCAAAAACTTACTCCTGTCCCATAAAGCAATGATCAGATACCTGCAGTGATTTTCTTTTATCTTTTTTTGAGACGGAGTCTCACTCTGTCTCCCAGGCTGGAGTGCAGTGGCACAACCTTGGCTCACTGCCTCCCAGGTTCAAGCGATTCTCTTGCCTCAGCCTCCCGAGTAGCTGAGATTACAGGCGCATGTCACCATCTCCGGCTAATTTTTCTATTTTTAGTAGAAATGGGGTTTCACCATGTTGGCCAGACTGGTCTCAAATTCCTGACCTCAAGCGATCTGCCCACCTCAGCCTCCCGAAGTGCTGGGATTACAGATGTAAGCCACCACACCCAGTTGTGATTTTGTTAACAAAATGCCTCCTGATACAGTTGGATGAAGGTATCACACATAATATGATTTTATTTTTAGATTTTTCCCTAACATTTTATTATGAAAAATTCCAAACACACAGGAAAGCTGAAAGAATTTTACAATGAATTTTACACATATAATGTACTATGATCCTCTTACCATATTTGCTTTTATCATATTTATCTTTCTAACCCTCCATCAACACATCTTTGGTTTTAATGCATTTCAAAACAGCAAGATAGTCAGCAGCACATTACTTCCTAGGCATTTCAGTACATATATCACTAAGGAGGGTTCAATAGTGTTTACAGGGTTTTCTCCCCCCGCCCTTCAAGGTAAAAGTTACATACCATGACATGCACAAACCACTGGGCCAATTTTGACAATGCATACACCTATATAACCCAAACAGTTTTCAAGATGCAGAGAACTTTGGAGTGATGAAGAAGTTCCCTCAAGCTCCTTCTTTGACAATATCTGCATACCCCTACCACAGGCAATCCCTCTTTTATTAAGTTTAGTTGTAGATTGGTTCTTTCTGTCCCCAAACTCAATCTATTAGGAATCCTTAAATATATACTCCTCGGGTAAGCTTTCTCTCATAGCATAAAGTTTTTGCAATTCATTCAAGTTGTTTCACTAATCTGTTTTTACGTACTGCTTGGTGAGTGGTATACGGTAGTATTAACAGAACACAAATTATTCGCTCAATAATGAATACCTGGGCTGTTTTTGTAATAACAGTTTTCATAGTCCAGCAATAACTACAACTGCAAATGAATGGTCAGATGATAGATATGTATTCAGTATTTTTCTTTTTCTTTTTTTTTGAGATGGAGTCTCGCTCTGTTGCCCAGGCTACAGTGCAGTGGTACAGTCTCAGGTCACTGCAACTTCCGCCTCCCGTGTTCAAGCAATTCTCTTGCCTCAGCCTCCTGACTAACTAGGACTACAGGCGTGTGGCCACCACACCCAGCTAATTTTTTGTATTTTTAGTAGAGACAAGGTGTTACCATGTTGGCTCAGCTGGTCTCACTCCTGACCTCAAGCAATCCGCCTGCCTCAGCCTCCCAAAGTGCTGAGATTACAGGCTTTATCTATTCGGTTTTATAAGAAATCACCAGACCTTTCTTTAAAGGGGATGAACCAGTTACATTCCCGTCAATAACGTATGAGAGTTACAGTTGCAGCACATCCTTCAACATGTGATGATGCTGTTAGTTTTAATTTTTGCCATGCTGGTGGGTTTGAAAAGGCATCCCACTGTGGCTTTTCCTGCTTCCTGTGAGTTACTTGAACATTTTTTAGAATTCGCTTTTAATTTACCTATGGCGCTTTTTAATGCATCTCTTTGTATAGCTGTTTGAACGGTTGCTCTAGGTATTACATTACATATGCATAATTTATCAAAGTCGACCGGGGCTGACATTTTACCAGTTCTAGTGAACTGCAGCACTTAACTCCCACTGTATCCCTTTATCCTCTTCTCATTTACAATAGGATTGCCTTAAATATTTCCCTTACATACATTGAAAGCCACATTAGACATCTTCCATCCAAACTCCTTTACATCTTGGACTCTGCTGTGAAACTCCATTTCCACCAAGCAGACACACCTGCATGAGACGAGAGAGGCAGAAACAAACATCAGGAGGTAGAGGATGCTCTTGGGCCTGCTTCTGTTGTTCTCTGGCAAGAATTAGCAAGGGATGTTACTTCCTTTTTGAGGCAGCAGTCATTACAGCTCTCAGTCCGGTCCCAAACTTCTGAAGAATAAGAAGTATGGTTCTCATGCTATTTACACAGATCTCAGCAGATACAAGCAGGGTCCTTAAGGGAGCAGCCGCCCCGTGGTTTCTTAATCACAGTTTCCCTGGTGGTCTGGTTCGATGTGCTTCTCGCCTGTGCCTCTAGCCCTTCTCAGAATTCTGTAAGGCA